>CAKXYN010000012.1:35267500-36590000 GCA_935064755.1 Tragelaphus eurycerus
CGGGAAGATCCCTGGAAGAGGAAATGGCAACCCACTCCAGTATTTTTGCCTGGAGAATCCCATGGACAGAAGAGCCTAGCGGGCTACAGTCCAAGGGGTCACAAAGAGTCAGACGCAACTGAGCATAAAAACACAGCACAAACCTACTTAAAGTACAAGTACAGAAACAGTGACAGACTATTTTTGGGGGCTCCAAAACCACTGCAGTTGGTGCCTGCAGCCATGAAATTAAAAGACGCTTACTCCTTGGAAAGAAAGTTATGACTAACCTAGACAGCATATTCAAAAGCAGAGACATTACTTTGCCAACAAAGATCCGTCTAGTCAAGGCTATAGTTTTTCCAGTAGTCATGTATGGATGTGAGAGTTGGACTATAAAGAAAGCTGAGCGCCGAAGAATTGATGCTTTTGAACTGTGGTGTTGGAGAAGACTCTTGAGAGTCCCTTGGACTGCAAGGAGATCCAACCAGTTCATCCTAAAGGAAATCAGTCCTGAATATTCATTGGAAGAACTAATGCTGAAGCTGAGACTCCAATACTTTGGCTACCTGATGGGAAGAACTGACTCACTGAAAAAGACCCTGATGCTGGGGAAGACTGAAGGCAGGAGGAGAAGGGGACGACAGAGGATGAGATGGCTGGATGGCATGACCAACTCAATGGACATGAGTTTGAGTAAACTCCTGGAGTTGGTGATGGACAGAGAGGCCTGGTGTGCTGCAGTTCATGAGGTCACAGAGAGTGGGACACAACTGAGTGACTGAACTGAACAGAAACTCAGTGTTTCCCCCCAGAAGAAATTATCTTTTGGCTTCAGTACAGTGCTACAGTGCTAAGTTGCTTCAGTTGTGTCCAACTCTTTGTGACCCCATGGACTGTAGCCCGCCCAGCTCCTCTGTCCATGAGATTTTTCAGGCAAGAATACTGGAAAGGTTTGCCATGCCCTCCTCCAAGGGATTTTCCCAACCCATGGATAGGACCCGTGTCTGTCTCCTGCACTGGCAAGTGGGTTCTTTATGACTAGCGCCACCTGGGAAGCCCTCAGTACAGTGAGAAAGTGAAAGTCACTCAGTAGTGTCCGACTCTTTGCAACCCCATGGACTATATAGTCCATGGAATTCTTCAGGCCAGAATACTGGAGTGGGCAGCCTTTCCCTTCTCCAGGGGATCTTCCCAACCCAGGGATCGAACCCAGGTCTCCCGCATTGCAGGCAGATTCTTTACCAGCTGAGCTACAAGGGAAGCCCAGTACAGTGAGAAGTTAAGATAAAATAGCCTAAACAATAATCATCTCTGAGGCAAATCACCTTTTTTGTGTGTGTGTGTAATATAGATCTGCCATGACTCCAAGTTCTGTGTATATTTACATTTAGCTCAAACAAAATTCTTTAAAAAATAGCCCATTCTCTCATTTGTTTCTAAAACAAAAACCATGATGTATTTCTTAGACACAATGTTTTTACTAAGATACTATACCATTCAAAAAAAGTAAAACGATTTCTATAGAATATCTGAAAACCTAAGTAGGCTTTAACACCCAGCACTAGAGAAGATTGCTGGTAATCATTCTGTAACAGATACAGAAGTCTTATCACCATTTCTACAATGTTCTCTAGGTTCTCTCCTTTAAATTTCTGTCCCCATTTCATTTCCCTGGAGTCCAAACAAGGGCTTGGGACAGGAACAGAAACAAGAAATGTCCAGCTGCTTCAGAGGCCCCTCAGCTCCTGATTTCAACCTTGCAGGTGGACCCACGTTCCACTGGTCCCTCCAACACACCCACCGCTGAGGATCCACAGGGGGGTCCTGATTTTGAAGCTTAAAAGTCAGCATGCAGTTGACAAGGAACTTTAATAGAGTGCCCTTAGGTCTTTGAAACAGGCTGAAAGTAGTCCAAAAGTTGTTCTCCTCGGTTCCTTAAACCAAGATGGACCCTCCCTGCATTCCACCTCTGTCTAAATCCATTCAGCAGATCCTAGCAGGCTGCATTTGAAGATATGGGTCAGAAATATCCAACTGTCTAAAATTCTTCTTTTCAATATGGAAGCCACTAGCCCATATGTGGCTATTAACATTTATATTAGTTAAAATTAAATGAAGTTAAAAATTCAGTTCCTTGGTTTCACCAGCCACTGTCTGAAGTGCTCAATAGCCTTTGTGGCTAGCAGTTACTATACTGGACATTTTTGCTGTTACAGAAAAACCTGTTAGACGTTGTTGGTCTAAATACATTTGTATGTGTGTTTGTTTTTAACTAAATGAGTAGATACCTAAAACTAGAGGCTAATTTCATGATGATAGCAGGTGAAAAAAGAAATATGGTTGGTTTAGCATAGAAAATGCTTCTAGTTGAAGCAGAAAAAAATGGTAGATCTAGAAAATCAGATAAAATACTTGACTTATGATAATACTAATTCTTTGATTAAAACTGAATAGTAAACTATTTACTATCTACTGAAAATTTATAATGTTCAAAACCATAAAAAACAGAACGAAGTAAAAATGATATAACCTTTACTCTTTGTGAATTAACATTCCTAAGGAGACAGGACACACGGATAGACAGAGGTTATTATTACTGTGAGCATGTTTTTTCAGAGTATCAAGTGGGAGATTTTGCAGCCTCTGTCTGATTAAATAACACAGAGGTCAGAGGAAGGGAAAGCCCAGCCCTGGGGTTTACTGTAACTCATTTCTGCAAAACGCCTGAGGATATGAGCGCTTCTACACAGCAGGTATCTGAGCTCTTAACTGCAACTCAAAAAGATTTAAAAAGTACCTCCAGTAACCACGAACACCAAAAACCACTATGACTGAGGAAATTATCTCATGAGTCTCTACCATTTCAACGGTAACTTTATGAAGTAGTAAATATTATAGGGAATCCTCAAAATGTTTACTTGTAAAATATTCACTGAGTGCCAACTGATGGGAAAATTCTGTGTAGGTCCATCAGAAAGAGGACCTCACCTCAGAGGCCACTGAAGTAAATGCCAACGACTGGGGTAGGGGGTCGGGGAGTGGGGGGGCCTGTTCTCTGTTTCAGCTGTAATGAAAGTGGGCATACATGGTACATATGTAACAATGTTTACTATGAGACTTGGCTGGTTAAATGCAGGAAATGAGAGATGACTGGAAGAAGGTAATAGGAATGACACAGAAGGGTACTCCAGACTGTAGAGGACAACACAGGAGACTCTCGGAAGGCACCTGTGTGTGGTGTGGCTGACACACAGCAGCAGACAGGGGATACGGACGGCTGTGGGATGAGGCAGAGAAGGCACTCCCGAGCCTAAAGCTTGACTTTGAGGGTAATGGAATTAAGTCACTATTTCAACTTTATCAAACTATGTGGAAATACTTACATTTTTTAATGAAGCCTTTTTAATTGATTGGAAAAAGAGAGACTGAAGGTGAATAAACCATATGATGCAGCTCAGAGTAAATTATTTCTGAGATAACTTAAATTGGACCACAGTTTAGGCCACAGAGATGGAGTGAATGCCAGGTGCATTGGCTATAGAAGTTTATAAATCAATATAAAAAAGAGAGGGGCAAGTAAGTTAAAAAAAAAAAAAAATACACAACAAAAACATAAACCAGTAATTAGAACTTTGGGTTTTAACTGTATAGGAGCCACTATGTATAAGTAGTAATTTTGTGATATTTTACCTTTATTGATTTTTAAAATCATAAAACAATCAAATGCTTTTTGGAGGCGTTCAAACAATGTGTAAATAGAGTAATACAAAATAAGAAGGAAGTTTTTGCTCTTCTCCATTCCCAATATCTCCTAATCTAGTTCTTACAAGGAATTACTACCATTAACAGGCATATTTGTTTCTTTAAGATATTTTGGCAAAATATGTATTATTAATATATATAGGATCATAATGATCCCACTGGTCACAATATGGATATCTTTTGAGTTTTCACCATGGTGTGATAGTTCATGATCCCTGAGGGACAGTCTGGACAATTACTGTCCTAGTACAATTGTAGCAGCAGCAGCTGATTAAACATATTCATTCAACTGCCTTCTTCTAATTAAATAATATATTATATTGCAATTACCATCTGTAACATGGCATTAAGTTTTCTTTTTAAAATATCACTTAATTCAATTCAAGACTAGCTAACCTGAGGTGAGACACAGTGCTCCTCAATTTATTTATTCTCCACATGTGAATTTTCTTTAACATAAGGTGACTTACGACACTTGTAAAGCTGCATTTACTTCCTTGAGTAGCTCGTTAGTCTTATTAAAATCTGCCCGCATGATATTTTTCTCTCTGAGGTGGTCTGCTGTCATGACATCCAGCTCTTTTTCAAGTCTCTTGTTTAAATCTTGTTCATGCAACCTGTTTAATTTATTTTTAGTTAAGAGAATGTTATTCTGAAGTCAAGCTCTCAAAACTTTCTATATTCTACCAGATTTGAAATGGTTTTTAGGTATAATATACAGAAAATTACAAAATCATTGGGAACAGTCGAAAGTACTTACTTTGCTCTAATCTTCTAGCTTGTTAAAGTTGTCTCCTTTAATGCTTTTTTAAATAACATTTTTAAAAGATTTTACTTATATATAATTTGAAAAGTTAGTAAATGCATATACATCATTCAGAATATAAACATTTCTTTTACAGTCAAATGATAACATAGTCAACAAAGTAAAAACTGGTCTTCAGTATCTTACTGGAAGGCTATCTAGTCATGAAAATAGGTATGTATTGTTAAATACCATTGCAATAGTCTTTCAGGTAACACTGCAAATTCCTTCTGCAGTAATTAATGGCATACCTCATCTGTTGGTTGGATTCACTTCGTATTCTGAGAATTTCTTTTCCCTTAAATTCCAATTCTTTGGTTAGGGCATTTATATTTTCATGAAGGTGCTGCACCTCCTTATCCAAGTCTGAGATGTGATGCTCTCTGTGTCTTACTTCATCTTGTAGATCTGTTATTCTGCACATGTGCTCCTTACTCTGGAAAATAAATAGTTCTGAAACGTTTTCTACCTATTCACTTTCTCTGTTTAAGGGGAAGAAAATGAATACTGGAATGTCAAATGTAATAAATCTGACATTACTTCAAAAGCAAACTGCTGAAACCAGGAAACCTCTATTCTCATATATATAAAGAAGTGTTTATACAGATTCAGCTTCAGTAATTTCAGGGCCACAGGGGACTAGAAAGACCATATAAACACATCTCTCTCATTTTACTGATTAAGAAAAGAATACCAAAGCGATGATTTGTCCAAGGATGACTTATAATCAGTGGCACAGCTGAGATTAGAACACAGGGCTCTGATGTACTCAGTAAATTATGTGGTCTTGATGTAAAATGCTGGTACCACTGTCCTTTCATTTAAAAAGGACCAGCCTCTAATGAAGGCCATCCCGAAACACACACATCCTGTTGCTTAGAAGACTTCATCTGCTTCATGCTGGTCAAGCAGTTATCTTGTCTGACAGAGAAGCTCCCTTCCATCTTCCTAGAAGTCACTGTTTTCGGCAAATTCAGCAGACCTAGACATTGTCAATTCCAGCAGCAGTCTAGCTGAAGAGAAAAGAACTTACCTCCATGGTTATAAGGTAGTTCATTTAAAGCTCTCTAGTAATGAAGAAAAATTTGAGCTGATCATTTAACATATTTGAAGAACAAAGTGAAAGTCATTAGTAATAAACTGATAAAGAATGGCCTTCATTGTACTACGCCTAGAAATCCATTTCATCCAGACATACATTCAGGATACAAACTATCTAATTAAAGGCAGTACTTATGAGAAAAATTTAAAGTGTGAACAGTAGCTGTGCTAGTGATCTGGAAATACAAATTATCTTTTTTCTTCCTGAGGACCTGCTACTTCTATGGCTGTGCTATTTGATATGATTATTTATAGTCAAGTTTAAAATAACTGAAATCAATTAAATAAATTAATAAAAACTAAGTAAAAAATCAGGTCCTTGGTTACACTAGACATGTTTGGCTAGTGACTACCTTAGGACAGATATATTAAAACAACAGGTCCCTCATCATGGCAAGTTCCATAGGACACTGCTGTTTTATAGTATTCTTTGTATTTTCATTCTTTGTATTCTTTGTATTAGTCACACTTCATTGCTTCACTCAAAATGCAAATAAAATTCAAAATATTCAATTGAAAGGTCATAAGATAAACTGACCATTATACGAAAGTCAAATTACCTATTTCTATTTAAAAATAACTCTTTAATATAGACAGTAAATAATTACTAGTGAAATATTAGTTACTACAAAATAATTTTCATAAAATTGTGAACATTTTCAAATCTGTTCACATTTAAGAAGTCATCACAGAACCCAGCTCTCTTACCTGTCTTCTGCTGATGTCTATGCTTCGTTCTAATTCCATTTTAGCAGCTGCCAATTCTTGATGATGATTATGCCTTAACAAATCAATTGCAGCCGCATGTTGCTGGTTTAGTTCGGAGCGTAAGGAAGCTGGAATCCAAGGGAAAAAAGGGATTTAGTGTATTTTTAAAATGTTGGTATTTTAGATAAAATTTTTAGACAAAGTATTTACAAAATATTATTTTTTAAAATTAGGATATATATATTTCCATTAAAATATCATAGAATTGTGTATGCCTCTTAGACTACTACAGGCTATCATAAAGTATCAATTTAGAGGTTCATCTAGCTATGATAAGGATAAGAAAATTCTCAGCTGCTCAAATGAATCAAGGTATTTCTGGATAAGCTTTCAGTTTGCAAGCAAGGTGCTAACAGAAAGGAAATTTTTAAAACTCTTCTCACTCACTAGTAGAATATAACATATATTTAGGAGGGAACTTCCCACCCAGGTAAGACTTCTTCCATAATATCCCTCAATGATGTTAAACACTATATGGTAAATGTTCCTGGTCATTTGGAAGTCATCATTTTAATCTGAATTTGAGATTATTTCATAAAATCCACACATACCGAATGCCAGGTACTATACTAGGGGAGAATAAAATATAACCTTGTTTTTATGACTGCACAGGCTAGAGGGAAAAACATCATGTCAAGGAGTTAAGTGGGGTATCAGAGATGAACATGGGTTATAATGAGATTAGGGGGTGTCAAGAACCCAGATTTCCTAGGAGAGGGAAACTGGGGATAGGATCACAAAGGAATTGTCACAGTAACACAGGCTAATATATGCAAAAGCAGAAAGAACCTGGTCTATCAGACAAACTATAAAAAGTTTGGTGTGGCAAGCGCCCACAGAGCAAGTAGTCATATTGGAAAGACAATGGAGCCCAGTTCTGAGAAAGCTTTTTTTAATACAAATGCTTTCCATTGCATGTTTTGATTCACAGTCCTCACACTAAGATACTGAAAATGTGTGGACCTATGCCATCTTCTGAAACATGAATTTGACCTGAAGATTTCTAGAAAAGTCACTGTTTTTATATTAATACTGAAGACATGAGTAAAATACAAATTACAAATTTCAAAGCTAAAACATGATATTTCAAAGAAATGCTACGCTTCTTAGAGAACAAATTTATGGTTACCAGGGGGAGGGATAGTTAGGGAGTTTGCGATGGACACGTACATACTGCTATATTTAAAATGAATAACGAGCAAGGACCGACCGTACAGCACAGGAAACTCTGCTCAATATTATGCGGCAGCCTGGATGGGAGGGGAGTTGGGGGAGAATGGATACTTGTATATGTATGGCTGAATCCCTTTGTTCTCCACTTGAAACCATCAGAATATTGTTAATCGGCTATACCCCAATATAAAATAAAAAGTTTGTTAAAAAAAAAAAAGAAATGCTGTACTTGTAGCAAGTCAATTTAGGCTCCTCCCAAGAGCCTCATAAGTTGTTTCCCCTGGTGCTGGGCTGCTTCAGAACTTAAAGGAAAGACATAAGACATCACTGAAGGATTAAAGTCACATGGGGAGACTTGAGTTAAGCAAAAATTAACCCAACTGGAGTCTGGAGAATGGACTGTAGAGGAGAGATTAGCAAGAAGGCTGCAGCAATAATTCAGGTGAGAAATGGTACAACCATGAATCAAGTGTGGCAGAAGGATGAAAGAAGATGAAACAGATACAGAGAATATTTAAGAGGAGGAACTAACAGGATGTGGAGCAAAAGAAAAAAAGGTTGAAGGCACCTCTTAGATTCATAGTTTGAGCAACTCAAATAACAGTGATACCATAAATTCAAGTGGAAGCTTCAGAAATGGAAACATTTTAGAAGTGAGGGAGATGGTGAGCTAATATTTTAAAACATAGAGTGTGAGTTAGAATATCTAACAGTCTAAAAAGTTGTAAAAAGTATAAATCTAATTCACAAGGCAAGTAGTTTGGTTTAGAAATACATATTTGGAGTCACAGCACAATAGATGGTCACTGAAGCCACAGATGGGTGTAAAAACAGAAATAATCAAATTGGAAAAGAAGATACACAAATGGTAAATGAGCATGTGGAAAAATCCTCAATACCATTAGCCATTAGGGAAATGCAAAGTAAAATTCACAATGAGCTATTACTACACTCCTACCAGAATGGCTAAAATACAAAATAACATATCAAATGCTGGTGAGGATGTGAAGAAACTTGGTCACTCATACCTTGCTGGTGGGGATGTTTAACAAACTAAACATATGATTATCAGACGACCAACTCCTGCCTAAATTTGCACAAAAACTCTTGCAACTCAACTCCTGCCTAAATTTGCACAAAACAAATGGATGTCCTTCAGTGGGTGAAGACAACAAACATGAGAGGTCAATACTACGGGGACACCTACTGATGCATACAACCACCTGAATGAACCTGCAGAGAATCATGCTGAGTGGCAAAAAGCCAATATCAAAAGGTTGTATATTGTATAACTCCATTTACAATGTTCTTAAAATGACAACATTAAAGAAATGCAGAAGAGATGAATGGTTGCCAGAAGTTAAAGATGGGGAGGGAGTAAAGTACGTGTGGCTACATACAGGCAGTACGGATCGCATGGTGATGGGAATGCTCTGTGTCTTCTGTGTTTGCATCAATGTCAACTTCCTGGCTGTGACATGCACTTTACTTTTGAAAATGTTACTTTTGGGGCAAACTGGGTAAAGCATTCAGAGGATCTCTCCGTACTATTTCTTATGAAAGTGAAAGTGTTAGTCGCTCAGTTGTGTCTGACTCTTTGAAACCCAATGGACTACAGCACACCAGGCTCCTCTGTCCATGGGATTCTCCAGGCAGGAATACTGGAGCAGGTTGCCATTTCCTTCTCAAGGGTATCTTCCCAACCCAGGGGTCAAACCCAGGTCTCCTGCATTGCAGGTAGATTCTTTACCATCTGAGCCACCAGGGAACCCCACATGTGAATATATAGCCTCATGTGAATCATCTAAATAAAAGGTTTGTGTGCATGCTAAGATACTTCCGTTGTGTTTGACCCTTTGCAACCCTATGGACTGTAGCCTGCCAGGCTCCTCTGTCCATGGGATTCTTCAGGTAAGAATACTGGAGTGGGTTGTCATGGTCTTCCCCAGGAGATCTTCCTGACCCAGGGATCAAACCTGTGGCTCCTATGGCTCCTGCCTTGCAGGCAGATTCTTTACCACCGAGCCACTAGTGATGCCCACATGTGAGTCTACAATTATCTCAAAATAAAAAGTTTAAGAAATCACAAAAAGTCCTTTTGTCAACAAAGACATATTTAAATCATGTTTCAGCAGACAAGGGTTCCAACACTTGGCCCATCTCTACCTCTCCTTAGGAAGAGGAGCGAGCTATAAGAACGTGGCCTACAACTCCCAGCAATAGTAGGGATGATGAAATGGGTCAATCGGTGTTCCACTTGAGGGCTCAAATATTCACAACTTTGGTCTTCTTTTTTCTCAATTCTTACTTTGAAAAGAATGTTTCACTGAAGTGTGACAAAGACACGAAAAACATTAGGAAAATTTGGTTAAAAAAAACAAGGAAAATAAAATGACAGGAATAAAAAGTTATTGAATGACATTGAAGACAAACAAAAAACCCTTTAAATACATTTCAGTTTTTTTCCAAACTCAATTATCTTCTATAGAAAAGGTAATGATTTTAACACCTCAAAGATAAAAATCCTATTTAATATAACCTCTATAAATACCCATACAAAAAGTCAGACCGAAACATGACTTTTCCCATTGAAACAAAAATCCTAAAGTGGGGGGGGGGAAACCCAATATGATGATACAGCCTAAAGACATGTGGTTCCATGCTTATCTATTCCTTTCAGTCACTTGATAGTGGGGAAGTATGAATGTCACGGACTAACTCCAGTTAGTCCTTTAATGACAAATGGAAGCCCCACTGTATGTTGCTTACACAGCCAAAGTACAGAGAACATTGAGGGAACCTCACTTTACCATGTGTGTTCTATCCATTCTACTCCGCCAACACTTGCACCTTCATCCAGTAACTTCAAATAAAATACGAACAACACTCAGTCATTTTGAGGTTTCAAAAATTAAGAGTACAGTTTTGTAATTTCTTATTGAATTTCAAGTTAGAAGGATGTAAAAATAAATATGATAGGAGTATAATCATTTCAAAATACCAAGCATAGCCTTTCCTTCATCTTCTAATTCAAACCGAAGTGTCTGAAGTTCCTGTTCCATTTCTATCCTGAAGCCCTCCATTGATTCTCTGTGTGCATCTTTTAATGACTGAAGCTCTGCAGAATGTTTCTGTTGTAAATGACTTTCAAGAGCCTAGAATGAGAGAAACATACTCAAATTATTATGCTAGACTACAGGAAGGGAAATGCAAACAAAATAGAAAAAAATACTAAAACTCATTATTTAAGGAAAACAGATCTCTAATTCATTTCAAGAAAACTAGATATAAGATCAACACTAGAAAATAAACTAGTAGGTTCACTTCAGGAGCATAATCATCATCAATCAGAGTCAATATATAGTGTTTGTATTGAGATACAGAGACCCTTTACCTAGGGGAGTTTCCAAATAAAGCTATTTTCTTAAACTGCTAAGGAGATGTAAACCACCAAAAATTAACAAATAATTCTTCTGTGTGCACAGACTTAGACTCAGCAAAGAGGTGGAGGAGGGCAGATCAGGAAAGATCTCCTGATTAGGAAAAGAGAGGAGGGCTTTTACAGCTCCAACCTTAAAAAGCGTTTGTAGCTTTTTCCTGCAGTCATCCTTTCTTTGCTCCTGCATTTGTGAACAGAAGCAAAAGCTCTGAGAGGATGTAGCTGGAAAACTGAAGACTTTCATGGGGTTAGTTTTAAAAGCCTAGCCAGAGGAACAGACTACATACATGTGGCCAAGACGAGGAGAAAATATATGGCCACAAGAGTGTAAAAACAGAGCTCAGGGTACTTCGAGTGTGGAGATGGAACTGTGCCAGGAAGGGTTTTTCTTACTGTAATCTATAAAGGTTTCCAAGAAAGCGACCACATTGTAAGTAGGGCTGTGTTTCTTCAATCACTACTCTAAAATGCTTTTTAAAATTATTATTTGGCTACTTATATTCTTTCTGAAACATAAAGTATAGGTTCCTTTGAATATAGGTAAAATTAAGGACTTTGGCTACAGGCAACATGACTTAGGGTTAGCTTGGCTATCTAATGACAGACAATAAAATTGCCAGTTCTGATTTCTTCTGAAAAATGATTATAGTTCTGAAAAGACTGTATGTATAAAATTAAAGTATGATATGTAAGTTTATGTGTTACCATAATTCACAAATGGAATCCAATGAATAGAGTATTTAGCAGTGCTAAGGTTGAATTATTAACCAAAGGAACCCCTTTGATTTTTTTGGACAATATCAATAGACTAAACTTACTATACAGGCAAATTAGTTGTTTTTAAGAGTATGACAGTTTTCTTTTAACAATTTTTAAATAACATACCATTTCTTAAAATAGCGTCGCTGCTGCTGCTGCTGCTAAGTCGCTTCAGTCGTGTCCGACTCTGTGCGACCCCAGAGACAGCAGCCCACCAGGCTCCCCCGTCCCTGGGATTCCCACTCTGGAGTGGGTTGCCATTTCCTTCTCCAATGCATGAAAAGTGAAAGTGAAGTTGCTCAGTTGTGTCTGACTCTTAGCGACCCCATGGACTGCAGCCCACCAGGCTCCTCCGTCCATGGGATTTTCCAGGCAAGAGTACTGGAGTGGGGTGCCATTGCCTTCTCCCAAATAAAGGATTAAAATGTATATATGTAGTAACAGTATGGATGTAAACATTATTATTAGTAACTTTTTCTATCACATCTTTATCTTAATTATCCATAAGGTCCTTAAAAGAAATTGAGAAATACAGTGTTAAGAAATGAACTACACTAAAATTAATCACACTAAGGCTAAGTCCAACTAACATTTTAACACAGAACTAAATAATGGATATGGAGAGATTCTGGCATATAATGAAACCAATAATGTATCTTTTCTGAGTGATCACTATATAGTGATACAAACAGTATATAGGGAATTGTACTATTTTTAAATGTCTCCAATTTCATTGTGAGTTCTGTACATAAGAAAAAGCATGAGGGAAAAAATGGAGATAAAAACTTTAAATGCTTTGGGCATATGTATCTTTTGTAGGTCTAGACTAAAATAAAAAAATTAAAAATTGGATGAAAGACTAAGTTCAAGACCAATATTAAGAGAATACAGTGATGATAGTAATGACTAAATTTATGTAATCACTGCTAACACATGACAAACCAGAGCATTAGTCTCATCATGACCTTGGCCTTTTCAATGGGAAACAGAAATAACATATGTCTGCTACAGTGTACAATTAAAGTGAAACTGAAAGTCACTCAGTTGTGTCTGACTCTATGCAACCCCATAGAATTCTCCAGGCCAGGATATTGGAGTGGGTAGCCTTTCCCTTCTCCAGGGGATCTTCCCAACCCAGGGATCGAACCTAGGTCTCCCACATTGCAGATGGATTCTTTACCAGCTGAGCCACAAGGGAAGCCCAAGAATACTGGAGCGGGTAGCATATCCCTTCTCCAGCGGATCTTCCTGACCCAGGAATCGAACCAGGGTCTCCTGAATTGCAGGCAGATTCTTCACCAACTGAGCTATCAGGGAAGCCCTACAGTGTACAATTAGTGTATGTGTTTAATCACTGTGACCCCTACAAGAAGCCTAGAAAACACACTGAAATAAAGCAATACGTAATTTTTTGGAGCAAAAAATGAATTCTTTAGAATCGTAAGGTTAACAGTGATCAGGCTGTTGGGTTACATTTGAACGTATGTCACCTAAAACTTACTCTTTGTTCCTTTTCCTTTTCTTCTTCCATGGTTTGAAATGCAAGGACGTGTGCTTCTTTTAAAGATTTATGTCTCTGTTGATGCTGTTCCTCTAATTCTTCGAGCTCTTGTGTCAGTCGCTGTCGCTCCTGTGTAAACTGGGCTTGCAGTTGCTGCAGAGAGGTCTGAGACTGGGAAAGCTGCATCTCCAGATTCTGTTTCAGGAGGGAAATCTGTGCCACAGGAGGGTACACAAAGAGGAATAAATACAAGGCCTATTTCACACAGTGCCTTTTAAGGGGAAAAGGCATTTTGAAGATATTAACAACTGCAAAATAACTGCCTTAAAGTGCCCACTTAAAATGTCTTATAATATATCCTAGATGGCTAATCTTCAGGTATTACCACTTTCATTCTGTTTTCAGTACACGTGCGCTCAGTCACTTCGGTCGTGTCCGACTCTGCAACCTCACGGACTGTAGTCCATCAGGCTCCTCTGTCCATGGGACTGTCCAGGCAAGAATACTGGAGTGGGATGCTGTGCCCTCCTCCAGGGGATCTTCCAGACCCAGGGACTGAATCTGCATTTCCTGTGACTCCTGCATTGCAGGCAGATTCTTTACTGCTGAGCCACAGGATTGTTTAAGGCTCTGGGCTCTGAGTTAAAATCTTAGCTCTGCCACTTGCTTCGGTCAACACCTCACCAGGCCATGTGACAGAAAGGATCATTTCTACACAGTTTACTCAGAATAGTTCCTGCACGTACAAAGATTAACTGCTCAATGAAAGCCAGCTAAAATTATTTGAGCATTGAAGAAGTACTCTTTAAACAGTTTATCAATTTAGAATTTAGAATTCTTGTGTAAAAAACACTTTTATTTTTGAGTTTTGATTTAATTCAAAAGGATTTGCAAAACTTCAAGCTTTTTAAAATTCACAAACCTCTCAAAATCTTCTAGTTACAGCCTTGTAATAATGACGGGTACTTTTCTTTCACTATGGAGAACTTTATTTGTTCCTTCTATTGAAAGAATCACCCTTAATACATCCTCACTGCCTCTGCATGTTTTAAAATACATGCAGAAGCACATTAACCGACAGAAGCACAAAATATGTATAAGCCTCTGTATATATGTGTGTGTGTTCACATATACATTTGTTGAAACCATTTTATTTGATCTGTTTCTCTTCTCATATAAAGAAACTATAAACTTGAAACTAGACGACTCAATCATATTCTACAAGTCCGAGGCTAACGGGAACTTAAGGAAATCAGATAAAAAGTTGTCAAGTGTGTCCCATTAAATAAGATACTGTGTTTATATGTAGATAAAACTGTTCCTGTGGCCAAGAAAGCTAATGGAAAGAAAAGACTTTAAAGTGACTTTCTGTAAATAAGAAAAAACTTTCTTTTGGTTGATGGAAGGTAGACATAGGCTGCCTCACATGTCTTACCATGAAGGTACGTGAGAAAGAAAATGATGATAGGCTGAAGAATCACCAGCAATGCAAACTGAGAAAGAAAAATAAGAAAGAATGAACTGGAAGACGAGGGCCGAGGCCAGCAGCAGGAAACAGGCACAGACTATACCGAGCTTCGGGTAAGTGACAGCCGTCCGGAAGGGTTTGGGACAAGGGCAAGGTTATATATCAGGATTAGTAGAAAAGGTTAGCACATGCCTTTGTGGAGAGGGTCAAGTACTGATGAGAAATGATACTACTGACACATGTTCAATCTGTTCTAACATATTTCCAAAGAAGTGACTTTACCTATTGAAAGTTACGTGAATTCTACTCACTAATTTCCAAATAAGCCTGAGATTTCAGAGCTTATTTCCATGTTTAGAATCCTGCTGAACTACAACACTCTGACCCCAAGCAATGCAATTCCATACACCTCTAAATGGAAGTAGCACTGATGATTTACAGCTCAAATAAACCCACGAATGTAAAAACTTCAGGAGAAAGGCACAGCAACAGCTAAGCCTTCCTTGTGTGAGCTGGAGGGCCAAAACAAACCATGTCATGTGATTTCTCACTATTTTGTGCAAAGAAAATCAGGATGAAATGAATACTAAAGACAACCTCAAAAGAAAAAAGAATCAAAAAAGGGTAAAAGGTAATAAAATGTGTGTTTATGAACCCCAATGTGTAAAGTAGTAGAGTTAGCTGGTTCTTGAAATAGACAAGGCTCCTACCCACTCTCTTCCCAAGTTCAACCCTAGTCCCAGACCCAGAATAGGGACCCATGTGACTGCCTTGTCCCTGGTGACAACTTACTAGAACATATATGAGAACACTAGGGAAAGACTACGTTACATAAAGAATAATGACTGATTCCATCAAAGCTATTATTGGGCCCCCTGGCCAAGTGAGGACGAATTCACCCAGTGAACAAGCTCCTCACCAAGCCATCTGCCCTGGTATGCATCCAAGTCCACTCAAAGAAAAGTGGCATAGCGTTCTGATTTGTACACAGGCACCACATGGGCTAGTGGTGGCCCTGGATCCGGTCCTCCAATTAAGGGTGCATTTAGGTTAGTAAGAAGCCAATCAGTTCACAGCAGTGTAGCTTTTTTTTTCTGAACTATCTATTTCAAAAAGTCACTGTATCAAAAAGAGCTCTCATGTTAATTTGACTATAATTTGATTCACACTTCAACCAATTAAGGATGAAATTTATAAAGAAGTACAACATTTAAAATTAATGAATACCACAGTTTTTTAACAGTTATGCATTTAAAATCTAAGCACACTTTTAAAACCTCTCCAGCTTAAATACTTTAAATCATAATATACTTTACCTTGAAAGAACGCCAAAGTAATATTTTTCATTTTAGGATATATGATTAATCTTTATATTTAAGCAAATATAAAGTATATGCAAAAAACATATTATCATGCAATTTAGTCCTCAAGTATACTTAGTTTACACACTTTATATTCTTAATTTTGAAAGCATATGAAAATAATATTAAGGCTATCTAAAAATCTTTGGAGTCATGCTCAAAACAGTAACATTATTTGTAAGCAGGAAGCCTTTATCATGCAATGCAGCATCAAAACTCATTTTGCTCTTTTAAAAATTAAATTAGTAGATGGCATTAAATTGTCAGCCTTTATTCAGCATGAAAATTACATGGCACTTTAAAGACAGAAATAATGAGCAAAGCAATGTAAAATGAGCTGTTTTATAGCTATAACTTAAACAGCAGAGTTTAGTACACTTTATGGAAATACATATTAATATAAAACTTCATTAATTTAAAATAAAACAAAGATAGACTTTGTATTAAATAGTCTGGGTAACTTAGATCAATACTCTCATTACAGTATTACAGAAAGGCATTTGTTGAATAAATGAGAAGCAGTACTACTTGCTTCAAATTATTTTCAAATTATGAAGTATATGGTATAAGTTTCTACACATTTGTTGTAATTTTAAACCTTAAAGCTTTTTATTTTGCTGATTTTAAATGAACCAAAGAGAATATTTTAGAAAAAATTTTCATCCTAATTAAAAAATTCCCACCACAGCAGTTTATATATGAAATAAGTAATATGTTCTACTAGTCAAGAGGTACTTTGCAAATACTTTGCAGGTACTTTGCAAATAATTTTAAAAGCCAAACTTCACTGACAGTAATTCCTACCTTCTGATCTCTACCACTTAAAATACTATCTCTTTGAAAATAAGGCTGTACAAATTTCAAAAAAAAAATTAAAGACATATAGGTACATTTTTCTGAAGAAGGGAAAGCTTTACATCTTTCCAACAGGGCGGTTTCACAAAGATTCTGTACCTCTGCAATGGTGTTTGTGGAAATCCCTCAAGATAGAAACTGAAATATCAAATCTGAGGCACTGGATACGATAGGATGTCAACATGAGATATGTCATTCACTATATACGTCCTACTTACAATGGTTTTTTATGCATTCTAGTTTTCTTTACTTGAGGGCCCCATGGCACACCTCAAGAGACCAGAGCTTAATGTCCAAAGTAGTTGAAACAGAGACCCATGGGGCTGCTGTTGGAACAAACATTCCCTATGTCTTAAACAGAGAAATAAACATCAACTTCCTTCATGAAACCATGAGGGTGTCAAGATCCTTAGGTGCCGCTATGGTTTTTCAAACACTCAACAATATGTAGCTCCCTTGAAGCCGAGTATACTCATGGATTTACTTAATGATGGTTAATGATTTCTCTACTAGGGAGACCAACAAGATTGGTTTTAGAGGTTTGCTTTTCCTTTCATGGGGGCATTTCTAGGGTATACAATCTATGACGTGTAGGAATACCCCATTCTTTTCAGTGACTACAGATAATGCAAATGGCAGGCACCGTTTCTTCCTTCCAAAATGCCCATCTCCCCCTTTTTCTTTCTTCACAACGAGTTGAACTCTTGAGTTTGTTCAGGAACTGAATGAAAATCCCCATCTTCAAGAAGGCAGGCCCCTCTCCCAGCACCAAGGAGTGAATTACGACTGAGATAAGAAAGTCACAGTAACCTAATTCTAAGGTCGTATCATCCCGTCTTAGTTAATAAGCTAAAAGGAAGTATGTGGAGAATTTGGAAGGGGGGAGAGATTTTATTTCCTGATTAAAAAACTGCTTAATGGAGAGTCTCCTGTTTCAGCATAGTTGTTCAAGAACATGAAAGGTGGAGCTGTAGCAGCCAAGGTGTAACCATGACATAACAAACTTGAGGTCCAAAGGCTAACATATTGAACATGGCAAAGTAGAAGAACACAAAGTACCTGGGCACCTCATTAAGTATCTTGCCAGCATGAGCCAGTGTTAACTGGGTGTTCTGCTGCTTAAAGCCAAATTTATCCTAGTAGACACCATTCAAAGTATAAATACACTATAATTACTTTAACCCTTCCTGATGGAAATTCAGATCATCTCACCTGATTTTGCTATTACAAACGCTGTACCAAAACACCCCAAAATAAATGGTCTTAACACATACTCATGTGAGTCTATCAGAAGGCTGAACCTCTCTTTTTGAAGTTTCACAGATGACTTTAATGCAGTCATAGTTCAGAACCACTGCTCTGGAGTTCATAAAACTAAGACTCTGGCTGCTTCTTTAAAGAGAATCTTAAGGCGATGACCAGATAAGTCTTTGAAGCCCTGGTCTTTTACTTGTCCTCTGCTCTCAGTTCATTTTATGAGATCAAGGAGGAAAACAAACTATCTTCTTTAAGTAATATTACCTATGGCCTTTTCTCCTATAGTTTTGGTCTATTTATCAAGATACTGGTGAACAATTTATCTAGTGATTCTGTGTGTTTTTGAAAAAGGCTGTCATATAAATTATGATTTTTTAAAAATGACTTGCTTTCCAGGGTAGAGGCTTCATGTGAGAGGGTTCATTCATTTTTGTGAAAACAAGAAAAATTAGTAAGAAAAAGCAGTTTGAAAAATAGGATGTTTAAGTACAATTTCATTTTTCAATAAATTACAGGTACGGAGTTGTGGATTGTGTTGAGCCAGAATACTTGTTAATTTTGACCAGAAAGGTCAACATACTACTACTATTGCTATTGCTAAGTCACTTCAGTCGTGTCCGACTCTGTGTGACCCCATAGACGGCCGCCCACCAGTCTTCCCCATCCCTGGGATTCTCCAGGCAAGAACACTGGAGTGGGTTGCCATTTCCTTCTCCAATGCATGAAAGTGAAAAGTGAAAGTGAAGTCGCTCAGTCATGTCCGACCCTCAGCGACCCCATGGACTGCAGCCTTCCAGGCTCCTCCATCCATGGGATTTTCCAGGCAAGAGTACTGGAGTGGGGTGCTATTGACTTCTCCGAAGATCTAAAATCTTTTTCCCTCCAAGATACACCCCTCACCCCTGAAGAATTTGTTTAAAAATAGTTCTGAATTCCTCTCTCAGATTCCAATTCAGTTGTTCTGCTGCTACTGCTAAGTCACTTCAGTCGTGTCCGACTCTGTGTGACCCCATAGATAGCAGCCCACCAGGCTCCCCCGTCCCTGGGATTCTGCTAAGTCACTTCAGTCGTGTCCAACTCTGTGAGACCCCAGAGACGGCAGCCCACCAGGCTGCCCCATCCCTGGGATTCTTCAGGCAAGAACACTGGAGTGGGTTGCCATTTCCTTCTCCAATGCATGAAAGTGAAAAGTGAAAGTGAAGCCCCATGGACTGCAGCCCACAAGGCTCCTCCGTCCACGGAATTTTCCAGGCAAGAGCACTGGAGTGGGGTGCCATTGCCTTCTCCGAAGGTCAACATAAATTATTAGAAAGTCTAAACCACATGATATTAATATTCAGTTCAATACTTTCAAATATATAAAGCAACATTAAAAACCTCTATATAGGCCTAGTAGAGGACAGTAGAATAATTTATTACTATGTCAACAATTTATATAAATGCTCACGTAAAATGTTTGAAACTGTTTGAATATTTTAATTCTTTCTATCGTTTTCCTTTTTAAGCTCTAATTTGCTGTTTTTGAAGGGCCTGGCTAAGAAAAGTCAACTTAAGCTTCTGAAATTATGACCATTCAGGAAAATACTGAATCATCCATAATTTTCTGGTATTTTCTAAGAAGACCTGTAAACTGAGTTTATTGATTGAGAACCACAGTAATGCCTACTTAATGCCCTTAAGATATTTTTGGAATATTTCCAGTCATCCTCTCATTCTTAGTTGAAAAATAAAGAACAGAGACATCAACGATTACTTGTTCTCTTAGAACAAGACAGCATATGGTGGGAAACTTCTTGCATGGAAGGCTGGCTAAGCAGAGTGTGGAGGGGGTGGGCAGCTCTCACGCGGCTGAATGATACTGACAAGGTCACACCTTGTTCAGGAGATGTCTGAGTGAATAGTTCGTCCTCAGTGACTATGATGTTACAAAAGAGAACTAATTAATGGGGATTTCATTGTGTTATTGACCTCTTTTGCTTTTTTTGTAGGAGATGAATCAAGGCATTCTCATTTAATTATTAATACATTTAAATTAAATAAAATTGTTTTTATTTTAATGAACACCTTTTCATTTATAACTGTTTAGGGGAAAGTGAATATGTTGTCACATGTATTTTGAAGTACAACTCTGTCGGGAGCCGCCGCGGAGAGGCGCTCCACTCGTGACAAAGGTCATGAGGAAGGAGGCTTGGCAGACGCGAAGGCAAGATCAAGCCTCAGGAGTGCCCCCGGATATTCTCGAGCATCTACCCCCCAAAACCAGAGTCTGCCTACTTTACTGTTTTGTGCTCTCGTCTCTGACTTTACTGGCGGCTGTCCCCCACCACCATCTTGCTCTCTCTTATAAAGAATTAACTTACAGCTCCAATTAATAAAGTTTCTGGGCATTAGGAGTGTTTAAATCCAAACCCCTCAGATAGCTTTCTAACTCGCCTGATAAGTTTACCCGGACTCCTATAGCTATGCATATGATTATTTACAGTCTCTCAGCCGTGAGAGGCAAGGGAAGCTTAAGATATTCAAATAGCTTAGAGCCTCTCAGAGAGTTAAAAACTGTCAGAAAAAGACTAGTAAAAAGATTTTATTAATGAGCCAATGCTTTTTGCCAAGTTTTCACATCCCCCGTTTTGTATCCTGGAATGTGTATTAACTAATATAGTTGGTTTGTAGAAAAAATAAGTAGTGGCCTTGGTGCTAGTAACTTTAGGCCCTTAAGGTAGTAAATTCTTTTCTTTGTTGTAAACCCACTGCGCCTCCCCGCTACAGGAATGCAAGTTTATCTGACACCTGCGGATGAAGATGGCGCCAAACCTTAAAATAATTGCTCTTAGAGAAAATAAGTCTTGCGGTTGACAAACCTTTGTCAAGAGTCATAAAATGTTAATAGGCCTTCTGGCCAGAAGATGATGTAAATCACCTGAACCATTTGTACGCGATAAATTTGCAGGAAAGAAACCCTGGTTTTTGATAAGGATCAAAGACTGCTGGCTTTGCATGATTTCACATCCCCTATTATCCTCTATGTATAACTTAGGGTATAAAAGCCCCTGTTGAAAATAAAGCTACAGGCCTTGCTCACCAAAGCTTGGTCTCCCCGTGTCATTCTTTTTTCCTTTTCCTCCTTTTCTCTTCTGTTCTTCCTTCATGCCAACATAATTTGGAGCGTGGGGGTCCTCTGCGACCACTTATCTGCCTGGGCTTCTAAGACCCACTAGAGAAGGTGCCCAAGGTGGGGCACCTTCCGCTATTCGAGAGAGCGCCCGCGGCCTCCGTGGTCAGAGCAAGTTCGGTGTCACGAACTTTATTGACTTCCCGCGTAAACCAGTCTCTCAGCCTTTGCTATTCCTTTATTGCCGACGCTGTCATCCTGAGAGAAGCCCTGGACCCACCTGGGGCTGGACTCCGACACAACTCAAGTAATTTTTGACAATAATCAATCATATCTTATTTGGGGTTCTTATTTCTATCCCAATTAGTACACATGTCGGAAAGTCTGGATTGATACAGCTGCTGCTGCTAAGTCACTTCAGTCGTGATCGACTCTGTGCGACCCCATAGATGGCAGCCGACCACGCTCCCCCGTCCCTGGGATTCTCCAGACAAGAACACTGGAGTGGGTTGCCATCTCCTCCTCCAATGCATGAAAGTGAAAAGTGAAAGTGAAATCGCTCAGTCATGTCTGACTTGTAGCGACCCCATGGACTGCAGCCCACCAGGCTCCTCCGTCCACGGAATTTTCCAGGCAAGAGTACTGGAGTGGGGTGACTATTAAAAAAAAATTCTAAATGTAGCCTTAGTTCGCCAACATTGAGTACCACTTTAAAATACATTAAAGAAAATGGCATTAAATGTATTCATGTATTTCTAATTTTCATATAGACAGTAAAGTTGAACATAAAGAACAGATAAAATTTTTCTTGTACAGTAGAAAGAAATTAAGGAGGTAGGAGGACACAGTTTTGAAATATAAAAATTTCGCAGGACCACTCTGGACTCAAGATTTGATTCCTCGAGGTCAGAAATTGGCACATTAGAGTCTATTTCTATTGCCCACGGGCACTTCCATATAACGACAGAGGCCAGTAGGTGTCACAGACACTGCATGACGCACAAAGCTAGAAATATTTATTGTCTGGTCTTTTGCAGAAAAAGCTTGCTGACCTCTGCCCTAGGATATCAAGAAAAATATTCAAAGATGCTTACCTCTCTGCTAACTTATTTTAAAGAACAAGTTGGGCACAGGTTCGACGTGAAAATAAATCTCATTTTTCTCTTCATATGTAAAGAAAAAAATTTTAATGATTGTTTAAACGGAATATTACTTTGAAGCTTAATATCTGCATTTTTGAGTGTGTATATAAGTAAAAGAATAGCATTGCCAATTCTTTGGAAAGGGATTTACTCCATTTTGCTTTAAATCTTTTAATAATTGTAACATTAAAATGTAAAATATATTCTGAATCTATGAACCTGCACAACTGTCTGATACTCTTAAGAAGTCAATTGATACTACTCTTTTAAAAAACTACTTTAACAAAAGAAGAAATAACATTTACGTTTATTTCCATTTTTATTAGAGTCAACAAGTTGACAGTTTTTCAAAATATTACTATAGCTATCAATGCAAATATTAAAATAATGAGTTTTATATCTGAGAAGTAAAATCTTGCTTGGCTTTAAAATAAAGTGCATGCTTATCAATACAGTGTGATAGATGTGTGCACATACGCAAACGAAAGGCTGAAAGCTAGAAGCTTTGCTACCCACATACAACATATCTTACCGAGGCCCCAAAGTGTATTTTTTTAATACCATAAGTTAAAGCTTTCAAGCAGTGATGATGTTGATGCAAAACCAAAAGTGCAACATGCCCTGTGTACAAAGTGTAAGTGCCGCTCACTTACATTGTTGATAGATTTATGCAAAGCTTCCCCCAGAGAGTGCCGCTATGAAAAGATCACAAGAATAAAGGGAAACATTCAGAAATTGACTAAGTGAAAGAAAGAGGGACAAAAAGGGAGAGTAAGACATAGAACATTAATTATAATATGCTCAAGAAACAAGTAAGTTGAAAACGGTTCTGAAAAAGAAATCAGACAAAAAGAACCTTTTATGACACACAGTCTACATACATCTGTAGTCCTTTAAAACAGTGTCTGATGCTTACGGGCTTGCAGACTTACCTATCCTTGGAAGACACCAAAGGACAGTACATGTAAACCAGAGGTCAGTTTAAAAGACAGTGATTATTGAAGTGCCTGGAAGGAATATTACTGTTCTAAATTCCTTCCAGAAATCTATAATATAATGTCTCAAAGCATTCCAGTCAGCATTGGAGTAGGTTCTAGAAGGATTTCTCTTGTGAGAAATGAGCAGATGAGAACTGAAACACTAACTTCATTGACTACATAATTTGAGGGCTAAAAATAAATATGAGATAATCACCAAAAATGTAAAGATTGAATAATAATCTGGTTTAGGGTAAAAGTTGAAGGGACAGGAAGAAACGATGCCTTTGTATCTTTTCAACCCTATTTCCTACACTGTATTTGATAAAATTATATATGACCTGGGTTCATTTTTTAGCTCAATGAAATGTTGAGTGATAAACCATTGGAAAAACATACTCTCCCTCCCCTAAATATGGGAAAAATGTGATTTAATTTTCAATTGCCTCATTTTTTTGCCTTCCAAGGATACAAAGTAGTTATTTTAAATTTATATTACTAATATAGGAAAGTTCCTGCAAAGTGGCTTTTACTGTGGCCATTAATCAAATTTTCAGATGGACTGTAAGTATCTTTTTCCCCATAATGTGAATATTCCTTAATGTGTTACAAACTAAAGATAGCTTTTACTTGGTAAACAATTATTTACTAATACCCTAAGACTGATTTAGGTTATAGTTCACAGAGCTGAAAAAAATAAGTTGAGAAAAATTATTAACTTTCTGTTTGATTATTCTATAACTTCTCAGTTTAAACTCTCATACTTCTAATTTTATTTTTTACTTTATTCTTTCTTCTACTCATAATATTCTTTATATACTAATGAGATACTTCTCCAGAGTTTACAAAGTTTATGAAAATACGAGGAGTTTTTTTAGTTTTTTTAACCTCTTTATATTTCTCTGAACTGATATCCTCGTATTAGAAGTTAATCTAAAATGAACGTGATTTACTTATGAAATATTTTCATTCTTTAAAGTATCATCAGACAAAAAAAGTATGTATTTAGGATTCTTGAACTAACTGATAAATTAGACCAGTATTACAGATCAGAGGTTCTTCAGTAGAAATTCTAGATTTTCTATGAGAGAAGTATATTTGAACATCTGGAATCTAAACTCATATGGTCACTACCTCTGTCCTCATATTGCTGAGGGCCATGGAAATATCTAAACCAAAGGTCCTGGTCCACAAGCTGTGACCTGGGGTGACTTACAGCACAGACCTGGCAACAGCAATTAGAAGAGGCACAGCAGTGGTGATGGGTCATAATATCCTTAATGGTGAGTATGTAAATGAAGTAAGATTTTTTTGTTTAAAGAATTTTTATTAGAGTACTGTTATATTCTAGGAAGTACAGAGTGATATATAGAGAACTGAATAAGATACTGAACAAACATACATATATAAATTAAAAAGTAAGAAAAAGTTCATGATAAACAGGATTTTAAAAGGTTGATGTGATAAGGAAGTGACTAGAGGTGACATTGCGTTGATGGTAAAAAAAGATCTTTGGAAAAAAGTGTCATTTAAACTTAGAATCAGTGAAGAAGCCAGCCACAGGATGAGATGATTTGGGGGAAAGAGTGAACAGGCAGAAGGATTAGCTCAAAGGCCCTGACCTCAAAGGGGTCAGTGAGCTGGAATGACTGGGTGTGTGGGGGTGTGTGTGAGGCTGAAATGAGATAGGACATATTTGCTGTTTAGTTGCTAAGTCATATCTGACACTTTGTGACTTCCCGGACTGTAACCCACCAGGCTCCTCTGTCTATGGGATTTCCCAGGCAAGAATACTGGAGTGGGTTGCCATTTCCTTCTCCTGGGGATCTTCCCAACCCAGGTATCAAACCTGAGTCTCCTGCACTGCAGGCAGATTCTTTACTGCTCTGCCACCAGGGACTAAAGAGCCTTAATTTAGTGGGGACCCCTGAAAGAATTTTAAGCAGGAAAATGGCACAATCTGATTTACATCATAAAAGATTACTTCAAGTTTGTGAGGGAAAAAGTGAAATTGTGGGAGCTAAATAGAAGGCTATTAATATGGTGGCTCGTACTAGTGTTTGCTAAGAGAGACAGAAGCAGGTGGAACTGGGATTTGTTTCGGAGGTGGAATAAATAGGATTGAGATTACATGAGAGATCAGAAAAGTGAGAAGGCAAGGATGACTCTTCAGTTTTTGTTCTGAGCAAAAAGCAGTGCCAGGAAATGAAGATGATGGGATAGGGATTGAGAATCAATACTTGTGAGCCATACATGCTAGGTCTGAGATGCCTATTAGATAACCAAGTGACTGAGTTTGGGTGAAGACAAAGGCTGGATATTTAACTTGGATTTAACTGGAAGTCACTGAACTATATGGACTGGGCTTCCTCGGAGGCTGAGGGTAAAGAATCTGCCTGCCAATGGAGACCTGGGTTCGATCCTTGGGTCGGGAAGATCCCCTGGAGGAGGAAATGGCTACCCACTCCAGTCTTCTTGCCTGGTGAAATCCCCATGGAGAGAGGAGCCTGGAGGGCTGCAGTCCATGGGGTCACAAAGAGTTGGACATGACTGAGCAACTGAGCATGCATGACCTATAGATGGTATTGAAAACACAAAATGGGCTGAGATTCCTCCCAGTAAATGTTTGAGAGAATACTGGATGAACTAAAAATCTATATGCAAATGTATTATTTGGCAAGTATTCTACACGAGCAAGATCCATGTTAAGAAACATTACTGCTATATTAAGTCAATTTCCTTTAAAGCATCTTAAGCTCCTTGTTAGTTTCTGAGATGACTGAAAAGGGCCTTAAGAGGTCCTCTTCAGCTCATTAGAGCACTTGGATATTTCAGCACAGAAGGCTTATTAAGGTCTTTCAGGATTTCTGGTCTTGATGGATGAATATAATCAGACTTTCAGCCATTATAAGTAAGGAAGAAAAACTGAAAATAACTGCAAAAGTTGCTGCACTTAATGAGAAGTTTACAGCTTTGTACATAAGAAAACTATGCTCTTAGGAGTAATCACATTGTTCTAATCCTCAGTTTATTCATTTAGAAAATAGCACAAGGTTTTTATTGATAGATGTTTGCAGTTTACAAACGTACTGGTATATAAATATTGAAATCCACTGAATTACAGGGCTTCCCAGGTGGTACTAGTGGTAAAGAACCTGCCTACTAATGCAGGAGACATAAGAGATGGGGGTTCAATCCCTGGGTAGGGAAGATCCCCTGGAGGAGGGTATGGGAACCCACACCAGTATTCTTGCCTGGAGAATCGCATGGACAGAGAAGCCTGGTGGGGTATGGTCCACAGGATGGAAGAGACTCAGCATGCACACACTGAATGACCAGCTTTTAGAGGACAATGGCTTGCTCACATTTTGCATCCAAAGTGCCAAACTTAGTACCTGGCAAAGAGTTAAATGGTCAATAAATGCTTACTAAAAGACTAAACTGAATGACATGGACTTTTATTACTGAGTTAGTTTTTACTACTCTCTACCTTTTCCCCTTCCCCACAGAAACATAAGAAGTCATGAGAAACTCTTAGATAACAAAAAGAAATTATTTAGAAAAAACATAGATATCTTGCAGAAATCCTGTTGACAGGAGCCAACAGAATCTAAGACTGAGAAATGTATTCCCTCAGAGAACTGAACTAATGAGTATACTAAATATCTATATTAATTTGAACAAAGAAAGACTGCCAAGAGGGAAACAATATACACTGAACGGCACCTATTTTGTCTTACGCTGGTCTATTCTCTGCACTGCAGTCAGAGTTTTCAAACTTTAATACTTGAATGTGTGAGATTCATCAAACCTTGCTTAAAATCTTTCAGTGGCTCATCATGGCACTTTAGATAAAATCTCCACAAGGCAAACAAGAACCCATGTTATCTGACCCTGCTGCCTACCTCCCCCATCTTCCTAGCTCTCTATTCCCCAGAATATAGGTATTTGGGGGCTGCCTGAGGACCTTTGCACATACTTCCCCCTCTGCCCAGAATGCTGTTCTCCTTCTCCTCTTGGCCTGATTCCGCTTCTCTTCCAGGTAGAAGATCCTGCACTTAGAGAAGCCTTCCGCATACAACATTACGTAATGAATTAACGTGCCATTTCTGTTTGCCTTTTTTTCTAGATTATAAACAAAGGGAAGTAAGACAGCCCTGTTACTGGTCTGTCACAGTGCCTAGCATATCAGAAATACTGAATAATTTTTAACATGTCAAAATTTTTTATTCTGACAATAGAATTTTCTTTACTAACAGAAGAAATGTCACTTTCTAAATTCCTAATTAATCTTACATTGCATTCAAGTAAAATATGCTAAATCATAATAAAATATTCCAAAACTACGTATTTAACATATAACACTGTACTTTCTTAAATTATGGCAAGTTTTCTCCAATATTATTTTCAAGTATACTAATATCTAGAGAAAAGCAACCAATAAACCTAAGATTAGAAGTGGGAATCACAACTTTAATAATTCTCCTGAAACAAAAAATTAAAAAAGTCATGAACAATTATTTTATATTTAAATCAGTAATAATGGGCTTTTCAATGAAATTAAGGTGAAGAGAAGCTAATGTTAGATAATTTTAACACTTCTCAGAGGCCAGCTCTTTAACTTTATAATCATATATCTACTGACTGTTTTCAAATCCAAAGTATTGTAATTATTTTTAGTATCTTGCCATAGGAAATGGAAATAAATAACCTCAGATATGCAGATGACACCACTCTTATGGCAGAAAGTGAAGAGGGGCTAAAAAGCCTCTTGATGAAAGTGAAAGTGGAGAGTGAAAAGGTTGGCTTAAAGCTCAACATTCAGAAAACGAAGATCATGGCATCTGGTCCCATCACTGCATGGGAAATAGATGGGGAAACAGTGGAAACAGTGTCAGACTTTGTTTTTCTGGGCTCCAAAATCACTGCAGATGGTGACTGCAGCCATGAAATTAAAAGACGCTTGCTCCTTGGAAGGAAAGTTATGACCAACCTAGATAGCATATTCAAAAGCAGAGACATTACTTTACCAACAAAGGTTCGCCTAGTCAAGGCTATGGTCTTTCCTGTGGTCATGTATGGATGTGAGAGCTGGACTGTGAAGAAGGCTGAGCGCCGAAGAATTGATGCTTTTGAACTGTGGTGTTGGAGAAGACTCTTGAAAGTCCCTTGGACTGCAAGAAGGTCCAACCAGTCCATTCTGAAGGAGATCAATCCTGGAATTTCTTTAGAAGGAATGATGCTAAAGCTGAAACTCCAGTATTTTGGTCACCTCATGCGAAGAGTTGACTCATTGGAGAAGACTGTGATGCTGGGAGGGATTGAGGGCAGGAGGAGAAGGGGACGACAGAGGATGAGATGGCTGGATGGCATCACTGACTCGATGGATGCGAGTCTGAGTGACCTCCGGGAGCTGGTGATGGACAGGGAGGCCTGGCGTGCTGCGGTTCATGGGGTTGCAGAGAGTCGGACACGACTGAGCGACTGATCTGATCTGATCTGATCTGATTATTACAGTGATAGCTAGAAGTTCTTAATATTTTTCAAGTGTCTTCTGGGCCCTAGTACCTGTGAAGGCATAGACTGTTCAGCATTTCATCACAGTCCAACTGCGGTATTTTGCAGAACACATATACACATACACACACTCAATACACATTAAAACCACTCGGGGGCAGGTGGGAACTTCCCTGGTAGTCCAGTGGTTAAGAATACACACTCCCAGTGTCGGTAAGGGTTCAATCCTTGGTCAGTGAACTAAGATCCTGCATGCTGAGTTCAGTTCAGTCGCTCATTCGTGTCCGACTCTTCGCGACCCCGTGAACCGCAGCACGCCAGGCCTTCCTGTCCATCACCAACTCCCAGAGTCCACCCAAATCCATCTCCATTGAGTCGGTGATGCCATCCAACCATCTCATCCTCTGTCATCCCCCTCTCCTCTTGCCCTCAATCTTTCCCAGCATCAGGGTCTTTTCCAATGAGTCAGCTCTTAGCATCAGGTGGCCAAAGTACTGGAGTTTCAGCTTCAACATCGGTCTTCCAATGAACACTCAGGACTGATCTCCTTTAGGATGGACTGGTTGGATCTCCTTGCAGTCCAAGGGACTCTCAAGAGTCTTCTCCAACACCACAGTTCAAAAGCATCAATTCTTCGGCGCTCAGCTTTCTTTATAGTCCACCTCTCACATCCATACATGACTACAGGAAAAACCATAGCCTTGACTAGACGGACCTTTCTTGGCAAAGTAATGTCTCTGCTTTTGAATATGCTATCTAGGTTGGTCATAACTTTCCTTCCAAGGAGTAAGCGTCTTTTAATTTCATGGCTGCAGTCACCATCTGCAGTGATTTTGGAGCCCAGAAAAATAAAGTCTGACACTGTTTCCACTGTTTCCCCATCGATTTGCCATGAAGTGATGGGACTGGATGCTATGATCTTAGTTTTCTGAATGTTGAGCTTTAAGCCAACTTTTTCACTCTCCTCTTTCACTTTCATCAAAAGGTTCTCTAGTTCTTCTTCACTTTCTACCATAAGGGTGGTGTCATCTGGATGCTGAGTGGTAAGGCCAAAAAAAAAAAAAAAAAATTTTACAAAAAACCTATAGCTAAAACTACCCAGGATTTTACATATCCTTGTTAAGGTAAGTATAGATAGCACAGTTCCATCTCTTCATTCTCTTTCCCCAGGGTCCAGGCTGAATCCCTGAGGTTTCTTTCACATAGTTCCCTGGTCTCCTAATTTCTCAGAGAGGATTCTGAACCTTCAAAGTCAGCTTCGCTTGTCTCCTGTCACTGCTTAGGGCTTATGTCAAGGTCATGGTCTAAGTTAGCTGAGAAGAGGTGATAACTCTGGGTCCTTTTGTATCCCTTCTACCTCAGTATCTGCTTGCAGCCATTCTTCTATTAAAAGGTAGTATTGTTACTCATTTAACATGGGCAGAAAACTGATTAAAATATAATCTCTTTTCAATAGACAGAAGTACAATTTCTAAAGAGAGAATTTCTTTCTTCCTAACATAAAACTTAAGAGCCAGCAGAACGAGTACTGAGCTTACAGAACCAAACTGATTCAAAATTTTGTGTTCCAAATAGTCTAGACCAGTGCTAACAAGAGTTATAATTGAGACCCATGTGTCACTTTAATATTTTAATAGCCATATTCAAAAAGGTAAAATTATTTTTAGGCATATATTTAACCCAATATATCCCAAGTACTATCATCTCAACATGCAACTAAATAAAAAGTACTAGTGAGACATTCCATACTCTTTTTTTATATTAAATCTTCAAAACCCAGTATATATTTTACACTGACATCTCAAATTGGATGAAGCTCGCTTCAAGTACTCAGCAGTCATAGGTGGCCTGTTGCTACCATATTAGACAACACTCATCTAGCAATCAGAAAGCATTCTGCAACAGCCTTAAACTGGCTTTTCTGTCACTCTTGATCAACAGCATTGATTTTGATGCTCCATTTCTTATTCATGTCATTGTTCTTTCCTATTGAGCGTGAAAAATGCCCAAGTATCCTGTGATTGTAGAATCAATAAGTCTAAAATCAAACTCACCACCTCATCCCCTTTCAGTGAAGTAGTCTGTCATGACTTTCTTATCTCAGATGATCATCTTCTTTCCATTATCTTTGTTTCAAATCCTGGCCAGCTTTAACATGTCCTTCTCCTTTACCAAAGTATCCCATCAAATTTGTTCCTTTATGATTTCTCTTGTAATTCTCAGTGAAATAAACTTAATTCAGGTCCTATTTGGGTGGAATTATTTGTACTGCATATATTTGACAACTTCCTCTTTGGATGCCCTGCCTCAGGTTTTCTTTATTCAGCAACACCTAAGAGCTGACTATATGCCAGGCACAGCTTAAGCTGCTGGGATGCAGCAGTGAGCAACACAGGTAAAGAACCAGCACTCATGGAACTACATTCTAACAGGAAAGAGAGGCAATATGATGCTATGTGGTAACAAATGTTTTGAAGAAACACAAGGCAGAATAAAAGAGTGACAAAGGGAGGCTATTTTAGGGGAAGTGGTCAAGGAAGATCTGTTCTGAAGATTAAGATCTGTGCATAGGGCTTCGCTGGAGGCTCAATGGTAAAGAAACAACCAGCCAATTCAAGAGACATGAGTTCGATCCCTGGTCCAGGAAGATCCCAAATGCCATGGAACAACTAAGACCATGAACCACAACTATAGAGCCTGTGCTCTAGAGCCTGGGAACTGCAACGACTGAGTCCATGAACCCTAGAGCTTGACTCTGCAACAAGAGAAGCCATTGCAATGAGAAGCCTGTGCGCTGCGACAAAGAGTAGCCCCTGCTCACCTCAACGAGAGAAAAGCCTGCTCGGAAATAAAGACCCAGCACAGTCAAAAATAACTATTTTTTTTAAAAAATATTTGAGCAGAGAATTGAACAAATTGAGGAACAAGCCATGTAGTTCTGGGGAAGGTGGATTCCATAAGCACTGGAAGATGCAGAGGCCCTGAGATGGATTAAGCTTGGTGCATGTGGTCCAGAAACTCCACTCCAAGTAGTCAGTGTGGTTGTGAAAGAAAAACGAAGGGAGACAGTGGCAGCAGATGACGCTGGCCATGCAGACAGAGGCCAAATCATGAGGCCCCTGCAGGCCACGGTAAGAGTGTGGAGTGCACTCTAAGAAGGTGGTGGGAAGCCACTGGTGGACTTGAAGATTACAGTACCCTCATCCAATTAATATTTTAAGAGTACCACTTTGGCTGGATGGAAAACAATTTGTAGGTAGATAAGAGAAGAAGCAACAAAACCAAATATAGGTTGCAGGTGTGGCGCAGAAGGGTAGCGGAGGAAGTGGTAAGACATGAGCAGATCTGGATGTACCTGGAAGGCAGAACAGTAGAAAATGCTGGTGGTTGGCTGCACAGCATGCGAGAGAGGAGGCAGTCAGTCTTTACTGCTTAGATGGCTAGGCAGTAAGGAATGACAGTGTCTAGCAGGAGCAGTCTGGCTTAGGCTATGGTGATGGAGGGATGCATGATATGTATTCAAGAGCTCTGTTTCACACACTTTAATTTAGATATTTATATTGAGATGTCTCCATTTAGTCCTCACTTCAATATTACGCTTTCTAAAATAAAAAAAAAATCAGCATGTTATTCTGCTATCCACAAACCTTTGAGAAAATCTCAGAGCTTATTGAGTATATTTTGACCTCCTAAGACGAGAAGTCAAAGTTTTTCACAATGATATCTCTCCCTAACTGTCCTGTTATTTTTCGGTATTCCTTACAGTGTCTGGGAAATCTGAGTGTATTTTGTCTGATACACTGAATATACATTGAGTATAAATGTTTGATAAATGAATAAAAATATTTTTGTTCCCCCTTCACCTTATTAACAAGCCACACTACAGCTGACCTCCTCAATGAAATCTTACCCAATCACACTGGCTGTATTACTTTTCTCTAACTCAATACTCCTACCCAGTAGTATGTGGATAAATGTTTTAACAGCTCTCTGAAAAATGAAGCCCTCATCTGTAGCATTTGTTATACCTAGGATGTAAACACTCTCACCATGGATGACTGCAAGCCATGACGACCCTGATGACCCTGAATGTGGAGTAGAGAAGGGACTGGCAAACCAGCTCGGTGAGCTGGTGGCACCCCAACACCACTGCTTCCTCAGTACTAACAGTGCAGACCATTTATAAAGTCACTTACAGCAGAGTGACTTTTACTGAGGTGTCTATACACCAGTCTTTCCCCTATTAGACTGTAAATACATGGCGGGTAAAAACTGTGTCATATGCATTGCTACAACAGGCTAAATGACCTTGGGGCCTCAGAGCTCAAAATGGAGAGTCAGACCTAAACAACAGAATTCCATAATTCTATGTCTGAATGATGCATGTGTTTCTCAAATTTCTCAGTTCACTGATCTGAATGGGGGTGCTGGAATACTAAGTCATACTTCCTTACTATTCCAAAATAAAATCTTCCTTGAAAAAGATGAAATAGAGAAATAAATGATGACAGTTTAGGCTTACAAATAGAAAATATGATCAATGAGGAATCTATATAATCATTTTTCAACTAAAGAAAAATAAGACTGTATTTCTTCTACTTTAAAGGAATTCAAATGTGTACACCCATTAGCCCAGGAAGCAAAATTAGTTTTGGACTAAAGTATAATCATTGAATAGAAAATATAGAACACAATCAAATAATAAAGGAAGACTAAAAGATATAACAGAGAAGGCAATGGCACCCCACTCCAGTACTCTTGTCTGGAAAATCCTACGGATGGAGGAGCCTAGTAGGCTGCAGTCCATGGGGTCGCTAAGAGTCGGACACGACTGAGCGACTTCACTTTCACTTTTCACTTTCATGCATTGGAGAAGGAAATGGCAACCCACTCCAGTGTTCTTGCCTGGAGAATCCCAGGGACAGGGGAGCCTGGTGGGCTGTCATCTATGGGGTCACACAGAGTCGGACACGATTGAAGCGACTTAGCAGCAGCAGCAAAAGATATAAAGTTAGGCTCTGATTGGAGCATAGAATGAAAATAAAAGCTACTGGAAATTTTCATAAAGTAAAAAACATGGAACTAAAGAAAAATAAAATTCTTATGCTTGTGTATGCCCATTTTTTCTGATATGTAGGCCATAAGGGTGAGTTTAAATTAAACCCATGTGAAAGACAAATTCTTTTACTTCTTCTTTGCTCTAAGCAGGATGAAATATATGTAAGCTAAGGCACAAAAATTAGACTTGAGTTCAGCTTACTCAGAAATGATTTAAATACATGAAAATACAGATCCTCTGATACCCTTTCGTAACAGATGCTTCTGCCTAGGCCCTAACTGTTTCCTGTTCTATTTGCCACTTTGTACTCCCTTAATTTCACAAAGCCCAAGCCAGGTCTGTTTTCCCCAAGTGTGGAAGGGTGCAGGCAGTGACGCGGTGACAGAGTGAAATAGCTGGAGGGGCAGGGCAGGGGAGGTAGCTTTGAGGAGCAGGCATGAGCAGCAGTCAGGCAACTGGAGCAGGTGGCAGAGCACAGCCTCTAGGAAACCATCCAAAATAATCTACAGAACAAGATCCAAAGGGCCAGGAAGGGTCTTCTGTCCAAAACAAAGTTCCATGAAAAACACTGCCAGTTCTGCTAGAATGTGTCCCAACTCATATATCTACAAAGACTGAACCCTCTAATATAATACTCACTTCTACTTTAATGTGAAATCCTTTGTTTAGTTTTCTCTTAACTTTCTTCAGGCAGATAATCCTGAATGTAAAAGCTATTTGCCAGCTTATCTACGGTAATGTGTGTGCCCTACACATTTCAGAAGTGGGAAAAAGGAAGATATTGTAATTTTGGAAATGGTCTCATGGCCTGAAGCAGTAAAGAACTGCCTCACCTTTAGAGGGAATTAATTCTTGGTTACATTGAATATTTATGGTTAATCTGCTTTGAAAACGGATTTAAAATTTTTTCCTGTAAAGTTGGCAAAAATCGCAGCCACATGTAACAAAATATAATACGTAGAACTAGAACCAGATGCAAAGCATTATATCCCCTTGGGAATGAACAATGTAGACTAGATGTCCAAAAAAAAAAAAAGACAAGACAAGGATACCAGAATATCAGAGAGGCATGGATGAAATCTGAGTAAATGAATAATGAATAAAATAATTTGATAGAAAACAGGTGGGAGAGGCAGTGTGCCCTCTTTACAGTGCCAAATCCAGCTAGAAAATGTCTAGCTCAATAGATCCTGATTGATTGAAAAACAAGGCAGACTTTTAAGGATGTTTTTTCATTTTTACTGTAAATTGGATTATGTGGTATAATTAAACCTTCCTAAGTACAGAACATCATAGAGGAGTATTACCACTCTACCCAGTAAAACATGTCCTTCTAGATCCCTAAGGAGGGATATAAAATAAGTATCAGATCAGATCAGATCAGATCAGTCGCTCAGTCGTGTCCGACTCTTTGCGACCCCATGAACCGCAGCACGCCAGGCCTCCCTGTCCATCACCAGCTCCCGGAGGTCACTCAGACTCGCATCCATCGAGTCAGTGATGCCATCCAGCCATCTCATCCTCTGTCGTCCCCTTCTCCTCCTGCCCTCAATCCCTCCCAGCATCACAGTCTTCTCCAATGAGTCAACTCTTCGCATGAGGTGGCCAAAATACTGGAGTTTCAGCTTTAGCATCATTCCTTCTAAAGAAATTTCAGGATTGATCTCCTTCAGAATGGACTGGTTGGATCTTCTTGCAGTCCAAGGGACTCTCAAGAGTCTTCTCCAACACCACAGTTCAAAAGCATCAATTCTTCGGCGCTCAGCCTTCTTTACAGTCCAGCTCTCACAGCCATACATGACCACAGGAAAGACCATAGCCTTGACTAGGCGAACCTTTGTTGGTAAAGTAATGTCTCTGCTTTTGAATATGCTATCTAGGTTGGTCATAACTTTCCTTCCAAGGAGCAAGCGTCTTTTAATTTCATGGCTGCAGTCACCATCTGCAGTGATTTTGGAGCCCAGAAAAACAAAGTCTGACACTGTTTCCACTGTTTCCCCATCTATTTCCCATGCAGTGATGGGACCAGATGCCATGATCTTCGTTTTCTGAATGTTGAGCTTTAAGCCAACCTTTTCACTCTCCACTTTCACTTTCTTCAAGAGGCTTTTTAGCCCCTCTTCACTTTCTGCCATAAGAGTCGTGTCATCTGCATATCTGAGGTTATTGATATTTCTCCCGGCAATCTTGATTCCAACTTGTGTTTCTTCCAGTCCAGCATTTCTCATGATGTACTCTGCATATAAGTTAAATAAACATGGTGACAATATGCAGCCTTGACGTACTCCTTTTCCTATTTGGAACCAGTCTGTTGTTCCATGACCAGTTCTAACTGTTGCTTCCTGACCTGCATACAGATTTCTTAAGAGGCAGATCAGGTGGTCTGGTATTCCCATCTCTTTCAGAATTTTCCATAGTTTATTGTGATCCACACAGTCAAAGGCTTTGGCATAGTCAATAAAGCAGAAATAGATGTTTTTCTGGAATTCTCTTGCTTTTTCCATGATCCAGCGGATGTTGGCAATTTGATCTCTGGTTCCTCTGCCTTTTCTAAAACCAGCTTGAACATCAGGAAGTTCACGGTTCACATATTGCTGAAGCCTGGCTTGGAGAATTTTGAGCATTACTTTACTAGCGTGTGAGATGAGTGCAATTGTTCGGTAACTAATAAGCAATGCTAACATGGGGACCAACTGTTAGTGAGAGTTGTTTTCTTATTTTTGTGAGTTTCAAAGGTTTCAAATTTATTCACAAAAGCTCATAAATATTCCTGGAGATATACTCCCTTTCCAGAGTAACACTGTAAGTTACTATGAAATACCAGTCACAAATGGGCAGGCTCAAAGTACTCTGGAAAGATACTGCATGTATGTACCTATGTAATAAATAATCCTACAAAAAAGCCTATCCTGTTTATTTTGAAATTCATTCTGATCACAAATAGAAAGATAATAGTGGATTTCTGGCACTAAATTGCTGAGCTGCTTCTTGTCAAATTCTGCACTTCCTTATCAACTGGTGACTCACGCAGTCAGTCCTATTTAATTACTGGCTTTGCAGGAGACTGTTAAGAATTCATAAATTTAGAAGTTGTGTAAATGAGTGAAAGTGTGCAAATTCGCTTAATTATAGGTGCTCTGGAAATAAGTGAGCCTGACATAAGAATATAGATTTAGAAAAACCACACCTTACATTTATTTCATTTTGAAGCATAGCATGCAACTTCCTGCTGGTGAGAAAGAAGTAAATTGCTCACTTCTGGTAAATGGTTTTAGGAAATCGGGATCAGATCAGATCAGATCAGTCACTCAGTCGTGTCCGACTCTTTGCGACCCCATGAACCGCAGCACACCAGGCCTCCCTGTCCATCACCAGCTCCCGGAGGTCACTCAGACTCGCATCCATCGAGTCAGTGATGCCATCCAGCCATCTCATCCTCTGTCGTCCCCTTCTCCTCCTGCCCTCAATCCCTCCCAGCATCACAGTCTTCTTCAATGAGTCAACTCTTCGCATGAGGTGGCCAAAATACTGGAGTTTCAGCTTTAGTATCATTCCTTCTAAAGAAATTCCAGGATTGATCTCCTTCAGAATGGACTGGTTGGATCTTCTTGCAGTCCAAGGGACTCTCAAGAGTCTTCTCCAACACCACAGTTCAAAAGCATCAATTCTTCGGCGCTCAGCCTTCTTCACAGTCCAGCTCTCACATCCATACATGACCACAGGAAAGACCATAGCCTTGACTAGGTGAACCTTTGTTGGTAAAGTAATGTCTCTGCTTTTGAATATGCTATCTAGGTTGGTCATAACTTTCCTTCCAAGGAGTAAGCGTCTTTTACTTTAATAAATTTTACCCTCCATTGCCCAAATGGTATCTAATGGCTTGGAAAAGGATGTTATACTTTCAAACTAAATCTTTTCCATTTAAAATCCTTAATTTGTTCAGTTCAAATATTAAACCAAATAACTCTAAGTGCTTCTCAATATTTAGGACTGTAGATATAATTATTAAGCACACTATTTCCTCAGTTTAAGAACATTGCCTTGATTTCGTATAATCTAAAAAATTTAAGCTAGTCCTATAAAAAATAACAAAATACAGTGAATTAACACACAATGTTTTATACTTCTTTAGCTAGCAAATGTCAAGGAAAATGATCTTCCCTAATCCACAGACTATAATTACCTGGTTTAAGAGATCTTCTACTTTCTTCTGCCATGAATCCCTGGCTGCATTTTTCTCTCGCTCTTTTAACTGCAAAAGTTGAGACATTGCTGACTTTTTATCCTCTTCATGTTGAAGCCTTAACTCTTCACGAAGTTTGGAACACTCTTGTCTAAAACAGAACAAATGTGTTTAATTTGTAAAGAGAATTTTTCCTCTCAATAACTACAGTATGGGTGTTCACAGGTTTTCCAAGCATTTAACTAATATGCCTCAAAAGCCAGCTCAGAGTAAGAGGTGCTTATTTTATCAATAAGTTAAGGGCTATAAGGTAAATTGGTAACTTATCAAGATCACTGATTAATCAAATTACTGAAGGTAGAATAAGTTCTAGAACAATAAGTCCTCTGACTTCAGATTAGTTCTCCACCTATATTATAGTCAGGAGAAGAAAATGGCAACCCACTCCAGTATTCTTGCCTGGAGAATCCCATGGACAGGAGCCTGGTGGGCTTAGTCCATGGGGTCACAAAGAGTGGGACACAACTGAGTGACTTCACTTCACTTATATTATTCACTTATATTATATATATATTCACTTATAGTCAAGGAAATGAAATAAAAAATTATCTGTATTTAAGCAGAAAAACAGAACTCCAATTTCTCTGCATTTAACCATGGGAAAAATTAATCCAAAATGCTGCTACTATGGACTTCCCTGGTGGTCCAGTGGCTAAGACTCTGTGCTCCCAATACAGAGGGCCTTGGTTCGATCCCTGGTCAGGGAACTGGATCCCACATGTCATATTTAAGAGTTTACCTGCTGCAGCTAAGACCCAGCACACCCAAATAAATAGATCTTTTTTAAAAAAGGCTGCTACTATATCTTTACCAATGAGACAATGTAAGCAATATAAATAGAAAACCATTTTTTTTTTTTTTGCCTATGTGTATAGTAAGATGACATTAGAGAGTAAAGAATGTACCTAAGGTTTTCAGTCCATTTCATCTCTAAGTCATGGGCCATTCTGTCCACTTGTAGTTTCTCCTCTTCTTTCATGGCAGCCAGTGTTTCTTCATGCTGTCGCCTCTCTTGTTCTAGCTTACTCTGAAGAATAAAAGCTATCAATAAAGACTAATCTTCAAAGTCACTGCTGCTTATTTCAAGGAAGGAGAGTGCTTGCATTATAACTTTTAAATTCTTACAGCACAATAACTGATAGCGCTATCTATAACAATTATTTGCAATTTTCTGACAATAAAATCATGGTACCCATTTTACCTTTTAAATGTCCTTGTGAAAGACATATTTTATTAAGGCTCATACATTGACAAGTTATTTTAAAAAGCTTAAAATCAGCATTAAATTAATAACCTAAGCTTTCCATATCATAGGTATCTAAGAATTCACTTATCTTCACCTGAACACACACTACATAGGCAAATATATTATTAAAATTCATTCCCATTCATATCAAAAGTATGCTATCTATTCAAAGCTTAGGCATTATAACTGTACCTCACTGACCTGATTAAAATAATCATGAGAAGTTTAGGCTTCTATTTTTATCATGTAACTTCAAACCAGTGGTCCATTGGTTTATGTTACAGTAATAGACTATGAAAATATGTGACATCTCCATAGAGGAGCATAAATCAAGTGGTTTTCTGGAGTGTGGGGCTGGACATGACCTGTCTGGACAACACTGGCAACCATTGACCCCTGCCAGCAGTACACCTGCTCTCAGGGCACAACAGAAAACGAAGAGATGCTGGTTATCACAGTGACCCTTTCTGGATCACTCACTTGCTGTGGCATTGTTGAGGAGCATATCCAGATTTATGGGAAGCAGGAAGTCAGTGCTGAAATTGTTGACCTGGCTGCTGCTGCTGCTGCTAAGTCACTTCAGTCGTGTCCCTGTGTGACCCCATAGATGGCAGCCCACCAGGCTCCCCCATCCCTGGGATTCTCCAAGCAAGAACACTGGAGTGGGTTGCCATTTCCTTCTCCAGTGCATGAAAGTGAAAAGTGAAAGTGAAGTCGCTCAGTCGTGTCTGACTCTTAGAGACCCCATGGACTGTAGCCCACCAGGCTCCTCCATCCATGGGATTTTCCAGGCAAGAGTACTGAAGTGGGGTGCCATCACCTTCTCCGGCTGACCTGGCTAGTAAGCAGTAAATGGTGAAACCTGAATTTAGCAATCTTAGCCAACTGTCATCATTTTCACTAAGTACTCTGCTTCGAGGAATTATTTTTTCCACCAAAGACAATGTTGAATGCAACAGAATTACTCAAAGTAAGGAATCTCTAGCTACTGTCCTCCTAGTTGTGTGGTTTATTTCTCTATCTTCTAAGGCAGTCTAAATATCTGCTCTGCTTCATGAGACTTGAAGGGGAAAGACAAACCTTTCCCAATATCTGTAGGTCATGGAGAATCACTTAGTTGCTAGAGACCAGAGTTCAAATTCTTCCCAGTTAAGAGAACTGTGCATACTATTATGGGTTGAATATTATTATGGGTTGAATTGTGTTTCCAAAAAGATATGTGGAAGTCCTAGCATCCCAGTTCCTCAGAATGTGATGTTATTTGGAAACAGGGTCAGTGAAGATTATAATTAGGTAAGATGGAGTCAGGCTGGAGTCGGCGATGCCCTTCGTCCAATACAACGGGTATCCTTACAAGATATAAGGACACAGGAAGGATGCCATGAGAATACAGAGAAGACTGAAGTTGTGCTGCCGCCAGCCAAGGACACCAGACTACCAGGAGCTGGAAAAGGCAAGACAGATCCTCCCTTAGAAGTCTAAAAGGGAGAATGGCCCTGGGAACACCTTGATTTTGAACTCTGAACCTTCAGAACCGTGAGAGAATAAATCCCTGTTGTTTTAACCCACCGTGTTTATAGTCTAACTTAGCTATGTCAGCCCTAGGAAACGAATACACGATATATAATGTGATGTTTAAAATAAACTTTAAGCAAAGTAACTAAATCATATTTTTACTTCACTGATATTTAAATTATAGTAGGATAAAGACATTACCTCAACACTCAATAGAGCATCCTTGGTCTCCTTCAGCCTCCCTTTAGTCAGATCAAGCTCGTTCTGAAGTCTTTCCTGGGAATCCTGAAGGCTGGCAATGAGTCCTTCGGCAGAGCCAAGACCTTGTTCGCTTTTGCTTACCATTTCTTGGAGGCGCCCAATCTGCAAGTAAATGTAGTACTTTTAATACATCCCAGTGTAATCGACTAGCAAACAGGCACGTTTCTTAAAGTCTTTTCTTTAGATGTAATTTTACTGATGGATCTTTCTTGATGAATTTGGAAGAAGCACTCAGTCATGACAGTCTTCATCTGTTGTTTTTTGAAAAGCCCTCCATGTTTGTGATTTCCCTTTGTCATGGCAACCATGTAAATAAATGGATACCTCAAGCTTCTGGGAATTCCTGCTTATATCATATAATCAAATACCTATAAAAAAGAATTGAAGTAAGATAGAGATTATGCCCAAGATTGAGGGGGGAAAATATTTTTTTAAATACAAATATTTTAAAAATTGCTCTTTAAAATGGAATCACATATTCATATTTCATTTGAGCCCTGTTCTCCATCTATTTATAAAAGTGATAGATTTTGATCAATATTGATAAACTGGTAATGCAGCTTAAATTAGGGTATGCTGTGATTTCTGTGTTTCCATAAAAAAACTGTGTCATGAAATTGTTGAGTTAAATTTACACACTCTTGAAATTAGCTAATAGACAATGTGTTAATTAAGCAGATTCATATCTGCAAGTGATGAGAACTAAAATCAATAAATGAAAATACTTTAAATTACTTCACAGGAAAAGGCTATGACAAAAATATCTCATTTATATAAAACAGTCAAGCCTATCAAAACCCTACAGAAATGACAACTGGTAATTTAAAAATAATACCTGAATATTTCTCACTGTAAACACATATATTACAAAGAAAACTGGAAATCCTTCAACCCCTCTCTAACCTGAAATTCCCTGTCCCCAACTTCCTGTCTCCTTTCCATGCAGATGTATGTACATGCTGATCAACTGTGGTGACTGGAGCACTTCATCTTGTTAGTATCGTTAAAGGAATGCCAACCTCATAAAATGAGCTCGACGCTTTCAGTTTTTCTGGGCTCTGAAATATTTTCATAGCTAAGATTTACTTGCTTTTTGAAGATTTAGTAAAAGTCATTCACTAAAATCCTCTGCATCTAGTACCTCTTTAGTATATGTGGGACTGTTCAGTTTCCTTCATGGCTACATATTTGGTTTGGCCAGGCTGTTTAACTACTTTGAGTCATTTTAGAAATTTACATTTTCATACAAAGACATCAGTTTTCCCTAAATTTTAAAATTTACTAGCGTATTTGTACATAATATTCACATATAGTGTTTTAAAGTTTTTCTGTCCTTGTATTTATGTCACATTTCCCTAGTCTATGCAGTTTCTTTCTTCTCTACTTTTTGTATTGATCTGGCTTGAAAGTGTTTTGCAGCAGTGAATGAATGAATGCAAGAAAAGTGACTATTAACAGAATTAAAGAGTACTGAACTTAGCAAAAAATCTGGTTTCAAGTTCTGGGTCTGTCAATACAAAATAGCAGTAAAAATACCTACCTTATAGAGTTATTATAATAATTAAATTCTAGAATACATGGGAAAAGATTTTTTAACTAGAAAGCAACATACAAATATTAGGTACCAATCAATAAGGAAGGGACAACTAAAGCTATCAACGAGGAGAATAATTTTCTTCCATAATCCAGAAAGTTTTCAGACAAATAAGGGTTATATACACAGAAGGAATACATAAAAAAAAAAAAAAAAACTTGTAAATAACTATTCATATAATTACACAAGGAATTAAAGAGTGTTAAAGAAATAAGAATCTAATTATAGACAGAATGAATATGTTTAAATAGGAAAAAACTTTAAAATTCTGTACAACTAAATAAGCAAACTTTCAAAGAACATAACTGATTAAAGTTTGTTTTCCAAATATAATAAAACTGGTTATCTACAGAACACATCTGTTGCCCTTCATTATCAGAACCTCCTTTTGTCACTAGGGGAATCTATCCTCCCTATGGGTCCAGGAGGTCTCAGCAGGGCTTCAACCCAACTCCAGGACTGAAACATTCACTAAAGCATACACAAATAAGGTCATCTCATTCTGCTGACCATGGGGACTGGTCAGGGGCAGGCACAAGATTAAAGAGACCTCAGGACTTTTAAAGGAGCTCCTAAAAAGGCCATTTCCAGTTGCACATACACCTAAGGGGATGCATGTAGAATTAACACACAAACAGAGCAAACCCAACTCAACAGAAAAAGAGAAACTGACTCCAGTGTCAACAAGTTCTGTTCTGAATCTAGTCGTGACTGATGCTAACATTCTCCTGGGACTTCTCAGCCACACGACTCAAGAAATTTCCTTAGGCCAGTTTGAGCTGGGATTTGTCATGTGCAACAGAGATCAATACTCAGATTCTTCTTGTCAACGTGCACACCGAAGGAATTACAGTGACAGAAGCCTCCTCCCTGGAATATCTACCCACACTTACTCTTCTCTCTAATCCATTCTTTATGACACTCCAGATTCAACTTATTAAAATTACAAATATGAATATGAGTGTCAGCTCTACCCCCATGCAACCGTCCACATATTTGTACCCAGCATCTTCCAAATGCTTTCTGTTTCCTTCAGGATAACTTCTAAAATCTTTCAAAGGGCTTACAAGGCACTTCGGCATAGCTCCTGCCTAACTCTCTGGTCTTGGTTTGGCAACACTCCTCCATGGCTTTTATATTCATTGGGGGGAAGAGAGGCACTGTGGTTAAGAATTAATTGAGTTCTGAAATCTCACTGCTAGGATGGGAATTCTGGCTTTACCCAATTATTATGTGACTTGGGCAAGTCACGTAACTTTTTGTGATTTAGTAACTAGTATTTACTGCATGGGATTATTTTGAGACTTAACAGTATAAAGCAGAGAATATACTGAAACAATGCCTGGGTCATAGTAAGAACTAAATAAGCAGTATTATACTATAGTTACTTTTGTACTTCATCTATACTGGCATCCCTCCAACTCCTAGAAACTTCTCATGTCTCAGGGTCTTTGTGGGAGCTTTCCTCAGTTTATTCTTGTAGCAAACTCCTGTTAATCACTTACCACCATTCTGTAATTTTTGCTGAATTTCTACTGTAAATTTTGTCAATAATCTTTAAGCATTTCCCTAGCTTCAATACACTGGAATGTACATTCTTCTCTTTATGGCTTTTACACATGCTGCTAAATTCCTTTCCAGGAAAATCATTTTATATTCCCATCAGCAGCTTTTGGTGTTTATTTCTATACCCTTATCAATGCTGCATGGTCTTATGTTTTTCCTAATCATTGTTCATTTTATGGTAATGAAATGACATCTTAGTGATTTCATTTCCAGTTTTCAAATGATAGTGATATTAAAATTGTTTTCCATGTATTTTCTTTAGCCCATTAAAAAAAACTACAGTGCACTTTTCTTACTGTTTTGTAAACACTCTTTTGGTGATAAAGACTTAAATTCTGTTACTGATACAGTTTGCCAATCATTTACTCCACCCTCCCAGTTTTTCCTCTCTGATAGTCTCGTTGGTGGCTCCATAGTAAAGAATCCACCTGCAATGCAGGAGCCACAAGTTCAGTCCTTGGGTTGGGAAGATCCCCTGGAGAAGGAAACGGCAACCCACTCCAGGATTCTTGCCAGGGAAATCCCATGGGCAGAGGAGCCTGGTGGGTCGCAGTCCATAGGGTCGCAGAGAGTAGGACGCGACTGAGCATGCACACACAATTTGATATACAGAAGTTTTAATTTTAATTGTACAAATATTCTGTTTTTAGTTCATGACACTGACATGGTATTTCAAAGGGCCTTCTCTGTGCTTTTATTTTTGTCCCTGGTATTTTCATATTTTATTTATATTCATGATTTAATATTACATTTCAATGCTTAGCCCATCTGGTACCAGGGGCTAAGAAGGAATCTTATTTATTTTTTTGGTACCAGGTTGAAGAAGGAATCTAACTTTATTTGCCTCTTCTCTTCCACTGATACGTAGTCTTAAAAAAGTGCTGTCATCCACTATGATTCAGATTAAACCTGTTAACTCTAGCTTCTATGCTACTGTTCCAGTGACATGCTAGAAAAGTCCTCAGAGCACTCCTGATTGAATGACCTTTCCAGGCCTCACAGTCTGCCTCTAATCACTGTGTGACACTGTGAGGCACTTCCAACCCTCTTTAAGTATCTGCTTTCGCAGTTTTCTAATATCCATTCATCCTTATTCTCATGCCTTGATTCCTCCTTTTCAGTTTTGTTCCCTGGCTCTGTTAATTCAATATTGGTACTCCTCTTGTTACCAGCAATTTTCTCATCGGCTATCCTTGGGTGTCTTCTTAAATGGCTTCAAGAACTGCCTGATCTTTAGCTCCAAATCCACACCCTAAACTAAGTTCCAACAGTGATGTCTTACAATCACCTCAAAGTCAGGATATCTAAACAACTCAGTGTCTTGCCATTCAATGTGTTTTCTCCCCTGTAACTCCTGTCTTGCAACAGTGGCATCACTAGCCGTCCCAAACACCTAAGGAGACGCCTGAGTCATTTTCTCCAACTCACCGCACCAAACCCTATAAATTTTATAAATTTTAAAGCTTTTTAATTTTTATATTTTATTGACATACACTGGATTTCCAGTAATATATTAGCTTCAGGTATACAAAATAGTGACTCAATATAGAATTTTAAATAAATTTTAATAAATAAAATTTTAAATAAAATTAAAATTTTATAGGTTGTACTGTTTTAAAGTTATTACAAAAATAATGGCTATATTTCTCCATGCTATACAATATATCCCTGTAGCTTATTTATGTTACACATAGTAAACTGTACACCTTAATCTCATACCCGCCTTGCCCCTGCCACCCCTCTCCCTACTGGTAACCACTAGTTTGTTCTCTATATCTGTGAGTCTGCTTCTGTTTTCTTTTATACATCTGTTTCTTTTCTTCTTTTAGAGTTCACATGTAAGTGATAACTAAGAATATTTGTCTTTTTTCTATCTGATTTATTTCACTCAGCACAATTCTTCGTGTCCATCCACATTGCTGCTAATGACAACATTTCATTCAAATTTTATATACACATACATCTTCTTTACCCATTCATCTGTTGATGGACACAGGCTGCTTCCATATGGTGGCTATTATAAATAATGCTTCTATGAGCACTGGAGTGCATGTATCTTTCTGAATTAATGTTTTTTATTTTCTTTGGATATTTACCCAAGAGTGGAATTGCTGAATCATGGTAGTTCTAGTCTTAGTTTGTTTGTTTTTTTTCTTGGTGTGGTTAACACTTAAAAAAAATTTTTTTTCATTTTGCTGCTACTGCTAAGTCACTTCAGTCATGTCCGACTCTGTGCGACCCCATAGACCGGCAGCCCACCAGGCTCCCCCGGCCCTGTGATTCTCCAGGCAAGAACACTGGAGTGGGTTGCCATTTCCTTCTCCAAGGTAGGAAAGTGAAAAGTGAAAGTGAAGTCGCTCAGTCGTATCCGACTCTTAGCAACCCCATGGACTGCAGCCTTCCAGGCTCCTCGGTCCATGGGATTTTCCAGGCAAGAGTACTGGAGTGGGGTGCCATTGTCTACTCCGTTTTTCATTTTAATTGGAGGCTAATTACAATATTGTGGTGGTTCTTGCCATACATTCACATGAATCAGCCATGGGTGCATATGTTATTTTTAGTTTTTTGATGAACCTCCATACTATTCTCTACATTGAGTGCACCAATTTCCATTTCCACCAACAGTGTACAAGGGTTCCCTTTTCTCTATATCCTGGCCAACACTTGTTATTTACAGACTTTTTGATAGTAACCATTCTGTCTGGTAAGAAGTGGTATCTCATTGTTTTTGATTAGCATTCTCTAATAATTAGTGATGTTGAACATCTTTTCATGTGCCTGTTAGACCTTTTTCCAAAGAATACATGTGGATGGCTATCTAGTGCGGGGGACTGACCTGATAAGGGCTACGTCCTGGGGGCTGCCTCGCTATGTGATTTCAGCTTGAGGCCCTCTTGCCTCGCTATGTGATTTCAGCTTGAGGCCCCCCTGTAGCTCTCTGTCCCGCCTTCCTCAAGAATGTTTTTTACAACCTTAAGACTCCAGCAAGTCTGGCTTGTGGCTACACTTCAAGGAGCAGAAACCTTTTGTATTGCTAATGTAAAACCAGGCCTAGAGATAAGCAAGAGTCTTGTATGTCGAATGTCACGTACTACATGGTATAAATATGAACATCAATAAAGACTGGCATCGGTCCAGTGTTGTCCGATCCTCTCAACCCCATCTTGCTTTCATTCTTTTCTTCTAAGCTCCTCGACAACAGGGTTCCTGGGGGTTTCGCCTTACAAGCGCTGGCCGCGGCAATCTAGGTCTTCTGCTCATTTTTGGTTTATCTATTTACTTAAATTTTTTCTATATATACTCCAGTGTATTTTATTGTATGTTGTGTGTGTGTGCTCACTCAGTTCAGTTGTGTCCGACTCTGCGACCTCATGGACTGTAGCTCACCAGTCTCCCCTGTCCATGGGATTCTCCAGGCAAAGATACTGCAGTAGGTAGCCATCCCCTCTTCCAGGGCACCTTTCTGACCCAAAGATTGAACCCATGTCTCCTACCATCTCCTGTACTGCAGGTGGATTCTTTACCACTGAGCCACAGAGAAGCTCATTCTGTTCATTTTTTGACTGGGCTGTTTTTCTATATTGAGTTGTATAAGCTGATTATATATTTTGGATACTAACCCCTTATCTGTCATATCATTTGCAAATATTTTCTCTCATTCAGCAAGTTGTTTTTTCTTTTTGTCAATGGTTTTCTTTGCTGTGCAAAAGCTTTTAAGTTTAATTAGGTCCTGTATTTTTTTGCTTTTATTTATTTATTTTACCATAGGAGACAGATTCAAAAAATATGGCTACTAATTACGTCAAGTATTTACTGATCTACTACCATTTGTCAGGCAGCACAACAACCGCGATAGACCACTGTACAACAAACAAATCCAAATGATTTTCATTTTAACAAAATATTGAAAAAATATATATAGACTTAAAAAGTTATTTTCAGAAGAAAATCAACAGCTTAAAGTGTTTTTTTTTAAGTGTATTTATTTATTTGCCTAAACCACGTCTTCGTTGTAGCATGCAGGATCCTTAGTTGAGACAAAGAAGATACCTTAGCTGTGGCAATGTGGGGTTGAACCGGGCCCCCTGCATTAGGAGCAAGGAGTCTTAGCCACTGGACTATCAGGAAAGTCCCCAAAATCAACAACTTAAATATCATAAGAACATTTTAAGAGACCATAATGGTCAGATTGATTGATGATTCAGCTTACAATTTTGCCTTCGGGGGTGATCCCAAAGTACCATTTCATAGGATTAAACGGTTATCTTCCACCTGAGATTTTAAATTCACTGCTGCTGCTGCTGCTAAGTCGCTTCAGTCGTGTCCGACTCTGTGCGACCCCATAGACAGAAGCTCACCAGGCTCCCCTGTCCCTGGGATTCTCCAGGCAAGAACACTGGAGTGGGTTGCCATTTCCTTCTCCAATGCATGAAAGTGAAAAGTCAAAGTGAAGTCGCTCAGTCGTGTCCGACTCTTAGCGACCCCACAGACTGGAGCCTACCAGGCTCCTCCGTCCAGGGGATTTTCCAGGCAAAAGTACTGGGGTGGGGTGCCATTGCCTTCCTAGCTTCCCTTAATATTCTGTTATGATTCTGGAATTCACGAATTTATCATCTAAATACACAGTTGAACTATTTATGTTTTTAGGCTATTTGACTTGTAAGGGTATCAAGATCTATCAACTTACAAAAATAGGACATTCTCTCATTTTTTTTCTAAAACAATCCCTTTCAGTCTTTATAAACTACCCCCCTAACTCTTTCTTCATGTCTTTCCATAAATGTTCCTATTTTCCCACCCAATAAATGTAAGTGGGATAAAAACTTTATTTAAAAGGCAAATTTTTCTCACTTGGTATTTTTTAAAATGCAGCTATATGTGATTGGCAAGAAGTACATGTAAACATTAGGATGCAGAAAAACAAAGTCAGTAGATGAAAAAATATATATCAGTCAGCTTAAATATCAAAGACTAAGTCAAAAAGAATGATTCATTAAGTAGGTAAAGCAACTGTATTATATTATATATAATAGTTTAAATATAAACTATTTTATATTTGTATGCATCACTACGAACAAAGCTAGTGGAGGTGATGGAATTCCAGTGGAGCTATTCCAAGTCCTGAAAGATGATGCTGTGAAAGTGCTGCACTCAATATGCCAGGAAATTTGGAAAACTCAGCAGTGGCCACAAGATTGGAAAAGGTCACTTTTCATCCCAATCCCAAAGAAAGGCAATGCCAAGGAGTGCTCAAACTACCGAACAATTGCACTCATCTCACACGCTAGTAAAGTAATGCTCAAAATTCTCCAAGCCAGGCTTCAGCAATATGTGAACTGTGAACTTCCTGATGTTCAAGCTGGTTTTAGAAAAGGCAGAGGAACCAGAGATCAAATTGCCAACATCCGCTGGATCATGGAAAAAGCAAGAGAGTTCCAGAAAAACATCTATTTCTGCTTTATTGACTATGCCAAAGCCCTTGACTGTGTGGATCACAATAAATTATGGAAAATTCTGAAAGAGATGGGAATACCAGACCACCTGATCTGCCTCTTAAGAAATCTGTATGCAGGTCAGGAAGCAACAGTTAGAACTGGTCATGGAACAACAGACTGGTTCCAAATAGGAAAAGGAGTACGTCAAGGCTGCATATTGTCACCATGTTTATTTAACTTATATGCAGAGTACATCATGAGAAGTGCTGGACTGGAAGAAACACAAGCTGGAATCAAGATTGCTGGGAGAAATATCAATAACCTCAGATATGCAGATGACACGACTCTTATGGCAGAAAGTGAAGAGGGGCTAAAAAGCCTCTTGATGAAAGTCAAAGTGGAGAGTGAAAAGGTTGGCTTAAAGCTCAACATTCAGAAAACGAAGATCATGGCATCTGGTCCCATCACTACATGGGAAATAGATGGGGAAACAGTGGAAACAGTGTCAGACTTTGTTTTTCTGGGCTCCAAAATCACTGCAGATGGTGACTGCAGCCATGAAATTAAAAGACGCTTACTCCTTGGAAGGAAAGTTATGACCAACCTAGATAGCATATTCAAAAGCAGAGACATTACTTTACCAACAAAGGTTCGCCTAGTCAAGGCTATGGTCTTTCCTGTGGTCATGTATGGCTGTGAGAGCTGGACTGTGAAGAAGGCTGAGCGCCGAAGAATTGATGCTTTTGAACTGTGGTGTTGGAGAAGACTCTTGAGAGTCCCTTGGACTGCAAGGAGATCCAACCAGTCCATTCTGAAGGAGATCAGCCCTGGGATTTCTTTGGAAGGAATGATGCTCAAGCTGAAACTCCAGTATTTTGGCCACCTCATGCGAAGAGTTGACTCATTGGAGAAGACTCTGATGCTGGGAGGGATGAGGGATTGAGGGCAGGAGGAGAAGGGGACGACAGAGGATGAGATGGCTGGATGGCATCACTGACTTGATGGGTGTGAGTCTGGGTGACCTCCGGGAGCTGGTGATGGACAGGGAGGCCTGGCGTGCTGCAGTTCATGGGGTCGCAAAGAGTCGGACACGACTGAGCGACTGATCTGATCTGATGCATATAACAAAAGCCTTTAAATATACAAAGAAAAAAATGATATACAATGTAAGAAGAAATAAGCAAACCCATTATCATAGTATCAGTTTTTAGAAGCTGATAAATCAAGAAGATAAATCAAAAAGAATGCAAAATATTTGAAGAAAACAGTTTAAAATTCTGCTCTAATGAACGGGAATATAGACTACATTGCATTAAACAAGTGGATGCACTCAGAATATTAAACTTCTCTCATATGTGAGGTTACTATACTTGCCTTAAAAGGTTTCAAAAATTATTTTCATATGAACCAGAACGTCATTAAGGTTAAAGGCATTTTGATCTTACACAGTTCTTCCAGAGAACAGAAAGGGCACAAGTCTTACTTCATTTTATAAGGTTAGTATAACTTTGACTTCAAAACCAGAAAGTGAGAGTGAAGTCACTCAGTCGTGTCCGACTCTTTGTGACCCCATGGACTGTAGCATACCATGCTCCTCCATCCATGGGATTCTCCAGGCAAGAATACTGGAGTGGGGTGCCACTGCCTTCTCCAGAGAATCTTTCTGACCCAGGGATCAAACCCAGGTCTCCCACATTGTAGGCAGACGCTTTACTGTCTGAGCCACCAGGAACCAGAAAGTGAAGTGAAGTCGCTCAGTCGTGTTCGACTCTTTGCGACCCCATGGACTGTAGCCTACAAGCTCCTCCGTCCATGGGATTTTCAAGGCATGAATACTGGAGTGGGTTGCCATTTTCTTTTCCAGGAAACAGAAAAGGGTGGTATAAAAAAAGGAAAAGCACAAAGCAATCTTATTCAAGTCTAGGCTTAAAAATCTGAGAATATAAATAAATACTATGTTTAAAAAAAAAAGAACAGGAAATTAACATGTAATACAGTTTTATTAACTAAAGTACAGATTTTGTTTAAATTTCACAACAGTTTATGCTAGTGTCCATTATTTGTTTTCATATCTTATTTAAGATTTCGCATTGTATGTAGCTGCACTGAGCGGCTTCAGCTACATGCAATGAATCCTGATAAATTTTCTTTTCATTTTTATTCTGTTACAAATATTTTCCTTTCTACGACTTCTTAGATATACCCATCACTTAAAAGTGGACATTTAATCTCCAAATACATGGGATTTTTAAAGTATCTTCAATATTAATTTTTCATTTTGATATTAATTTCTCATTTAAGTGCTTTCTTCTCTGCAATCACTTTCTGTGTTTTTTCAGTCTTTTAACTTCATTGATAGTTTCAATGGCTAAGTCAAAGACCTCTCTTGATAAATGTCACATTGCATTTGAAAATATGTGGGTTATTTTCAGGTATCTTTTGATACTGATTTCTAACCTAAGTCCACAGTGATAAAAGAACACACTGTATGATTTCAATAGACTATGAAATATTTATATATTGTTTTATGTCCCCGGATATGCTTCAGTGTCTCCTGGTTTATAGTCTATGGGAACTTGAACAGAATTTGTATCCTGCTGTTGTATGAAATTATATAAATCTTAATTATGTTGAATTGCTTCTAGTGCTTTTCAGGTCTACTATATCCTTCTACTTTTCTATCTATTCATTCTATTATTTTTGAGAGTTTGATATTGAAACTCCAACGAAAAATATTAAATTTATCTATTTAAAATTAATTGTAATGTACAGTGAAGTAGTGAAAGTTACTCAGTTGTGTCTGACTCTTTGTGACCCCTTGGACTGTATCCTGCCTGGCTCTTCTCTCCATGGAATTCTCCAGGCCAGAATACTGGAGTGGGTAGCTGTTTCCTTCTCCAGGGGATCTTCCCCACCCAGGGATCAAACCCACGTCTCCTGCATTGCAGGCAGATTCTTTACCAGCTGAGCCACAAGGGAAGCCCAAGAATACTGGGGTGGGTAGCCTATCCCTTCTCCAGGGGATCTTCCCAACCCAGGAATCAAACTGGGGTCTTCTGCACTGCAGGCAGATTCTTTACCAACTGGGCTATTAGGGAAGCAAAAATCTTAATGTATCTATTTAAAAATAATTGTAATGTATAGTGGAACTATAAAGAAAATAAAAAATGTATAATCTGGCATGGATAATTAGGACTTCTCGAACTTCAAAATTGATTTAAAATTATAAAACTGATTAATGTAAGCTGCAGTCCATTGGGTCACAAAGAGTTGAACACAACTTAGCTACTGAACAACAACAAAGGTACCACATTAAGTCAAACAAAAAAGAGTTAGATCCCAACAGATGCAGAAAAATCAACATCAATTTGTGATTGTTTTTTAAATTAGGAAACTAGAATTACAAGAGAAATTTCTAAACCTGATAAAGAGCATTTACAAAATAAAACTTCAAAGAAGCATCATAATTAACTGTGAAATATTGACACCCTTCATTTTAAGAGCTGGGAATAAAACAAGAATGCTTATTATCTCTGGAGATCTTAGCCAGCAAAGTAAGGCAGGAAAGAAAATGCCCCAGGGTGAAGGGACGGTAGAGGCACAGGAGGGATGAGTCAGGCATATTCTTGGGGAGCCGTTCTAAAATGGCACTACAATATTAGCAGGGTGCTAAAGCATAATTGAGAATGTATCCAGAAGGAAAATCAATTATGTATTTATCAGAACTCTTCTCAGTGAGGTAACAGTAAGTAGGCTGGAAGAATACTTAAACCACTTGGGAGTAAGGAGAACTACTCCAGGGCATTTGCATGAGAAACACAGATGGTCACTAAACCACCTTTTAATGAGAGAAATCACAAGGATCACAGACCCTGAGGGAGGTATGCAGGGGGTGATCCTGAACAAACAGCGACAGACTGAGCTAATATCAGTAACAATCTAATTCTCTACTGTACTCTAAAGCCATGCTTGGTACCTTTCTCTGAATAAATGTTTAAAGATAATTAAATAATACCAGTTGCAAATCATTAACCTGCCTGGGGCATTCGTATTTTGGCGTGCTTTCTGTGAGCAGAAGAGTGATGAGAAAGTAGGACATAAAGACTGTTTGGCAAGATGAGGCTAGTGAGGTAGGAACAGCTGTCAAGATGAGATGCGTCAAGAAAAGGACTTGCTTTAGGAACACCTGTCTAGAAGCCCCATGAAAGATGAGCTGGATCGGCAAGAAAAGAGGACTGTTCCAGCTGGGCTGTTGGGGGACACAGGTGAATGCGGACAAAAGAGAAAAAGTACTGGAACAAACAATATTCTAGCCTTTCAATGGTCTTTACATTTATTTTATTCACAACTTTTTTGATTTATGACACTTTATTACAGCCTATTCCTAATCTTTTCTTTCCCAGGCTAAACAATACTATTTCCATATAGAATTTAAAAGTGTAAAGATTTGGCATAGAGAATACGAAGTCAATGTTTTGCAAAAGAGTAGAGAAAACCTCTTGTTTTCTTTCCTATAAAGGGATACTGTCTTCTGTTTTGCTTTCCCCCACAAAAGCACCTTGCTCCAAATTTAGTTGTTTTTTCTAGTTGTTTTTGTAGTAAATTTTTACCTCGTGAGATATAATCAATGTATTACGAAAAATTCAACATCAAAGAAAGTTTTTGATTATTTTTACTCTACATATGTTACCTTCCACACAAGCTCATCTACTCACACAATGTTACTAAATAAAGTACTTGCCTCTTGATTGGCTGAATTCAGTTTGTCTTCCAATTCTTCCTTCAGGTTTTCTAGCTCCTGTTGAAGCTGATCTTTATCCTCTTCAAGGTTTAGTTTTTCCTTTTTATGTTGTTCCTCCAATTCCTTACAAAAAGAAATTTTAAAAAATGAACAAAACTGCAAATATCGTACACGTCAAAGACTTCAAGAAAAAGATTATTCTGTTTTAAATTGATGCTGTGCTCTTCAAATTAGTGTTATACTTAAATATTAATATCAGAGTTAACAATGAATCTAATTAATCCTAGGGGCTTTGAGTCTATCATTCTAAGTCACTTATGATGTAGCAATTAAGTCATTTTTTAAAAATGATAAAAATATCTGCCTAATCTAGATCAAGCTGAAGTCCAAAAAAATAGAAATGTGTGCTATAAATGATAATCTTGTGAGATTAGAAAAATTCTAACTCTTGAGTTCATAATATATTCTTGAGTTCTTTTATACTGACATAAAAATACAAAAACTATTAATACTTCTGGAACTCAGTGCTCTAGCACTGGAATTTAGTCAAGGATTAACAAGTAAAAAATTCAAGTATCTAAAGAGCAATACTACTAACACTGATACTGAAGAAGACCAACTATTTGGCAAGCATGCTACTCACTACTTGGCATATAAAAGGAACAAGACATAGTGCCTGCCCTTACAGGGAAGGCAATGGCACCCCACCCCAGTACTTTTGCCTGGAAAATACCATGGACGGAGGAGCCTGGTAGGCTCCAGTCCATGGGGTCACTAAGAGTCGGACACGACTGAAGCAACTTAGCAGCAGCAGCAGCAGCAGCCTGCCCTTAATAAGCTCATTAAAGAATATATGATTAAAATGAGTTGTAATGGCGTTGAATGGGGAACTAATAAGTTGTGGCTTGGTGTGAAACTTGTACAGAGAGAGTTTCCTAAGCACAGTTTGAAGGAGTGGACCGGTAAGAAAAGGTGGTGAAGAGGGAGATGCAACAGTCTAGGCAGAAGAAAATGCATGTGCGACAGCCAGTGGAGGGAACCAAGAGCGAGAACAAAGCATATCACAAGTACGTCTACAGTGCACGGTGAGAAGACTAATATTAATAAGCAGTGTCCTGTGCTGGCTGTCCCCAGGACAAACCCCAGGTTGATGGTTTAAGGGGATGCCTCTCAGCATGTAGCTGTACTCACAGCTAAGATGTAAAGGATGCAAAAGGATACAGGGACAATCAGCAAAGAGAAAAGGCACCGCGGCCAAAGTCTGCAGAAAACCAGACTCAAGCTTCTGAGTCCTCTCACACAGAACTCTCCAGCAAGCTGGGACAATGCATGTGAAATGCTGTCTACCAGGAAAGCTCATGAGGGACCCAGTGCTGGGTTTCTTAGTCGGGGCTGGCCACACAGGTACCCCCTTGATTAGTATGTTCCACAATTTCAGACTCCAAGAATGAGAGCACGTGTTCCACATAAACCATATTGTCTAGTTAAACAGTCTAGGCACAGTGAGCCACTCTTATCAGGAAATGGCGAGAATTCTCATGAAAATCAACTTCCAGACACCAGGCAATGGCCAATTTTGTACCACATTTTCTAAGAATGGCACTTTCAAGGCTATTGCGTTATCTCTTTTCTGCATGGATTTTCTGTATAGTCATCCCATCACTACATGGGAAATAGATGGGGAAACAGTGGAAACAGTGTCAGACTTTATTTTTCTGGGCTCCAAAATCACTGCAGATGGTGACTGCAGCCATGAAATTAAAAGACGCTTACTCCTTGGAAGGAAAGTTATGACCAACCTAGATAGCATATTCAAAAGCAGAGACATCACTTTGCCAACAAAGGTTCGCCTAGTCAAGGCTATGGTCTTTCCTGTGGTCATGTATGGATGTGAGAGCTGGACTGTGAAGAAGGCTGAGTGCCGAAGAATTGATGCTTTTGAACTGTGGTGTTGGAGAAGACTCTTGAGAGTCCCTTGGACTGCAAGGAGATCCAACCAGTCCATTCTGAAGGAGATCAGCCCTGGGATTTCTTTGGAAGGAATGATGCTAAAGCTGAAACTCCAGTATTTTGGCCACCTCACGCGAAGAGTTGACTCATTGGAGAAGACTCTGATGCTGGGAGGGATTGGGGGCAGGAGGAGAAGGGGGACGACAGAAGATGAGATGGCTGGATGGCATCACTGACTCGATGAATGTGAGTCTGAGTGACCTCCGAGAGCTGGTGATGGACAGGGAGGCCTGGCGTGCTGCAGTTCATGGGGTTGCAAAGAGTCGGACACGACTGAGCAACTGATCTGATCTGATCTGATCTGATCCCCTTTCTGGTAACTAAGTCATGAGGGATGGTGAAGTCACTTTTAGCTAAGTGTTCTTTAAAAGATAAAAGGATGCTGGAGAAAGATTATTTGGAAGGAGGATGGTTTTAGCTTAAGCTCAGACATAAACTAGCTGGGCAAGAACTAGAAAGCTTTTAGGAAACTGTCAGGTGCTATTATATAAAACATGTAACAACTATCATTAATACATGCCGACACGAGGTGGTGGCTAAATGCCTTAGGGTTTGATATCTGAGACCTGAATTCAGGCCTGACTGACTCGTCCTAGCTGCATGTGCTTAACCAAGTATTAACCCCTCTGGGTCTCCACCCCTCTTCAGGAAGATGGGTACAGAAATCAAACCAATAGCAGCACTACAGGAACTAAATGAAAAAACAAGTGTAAAACACCGCTGCAGTGTCAGGTAAACACGGGAAGAGATGCCAACACTTACTTATCACTATATGCTCAGATGCGTCTCGGTTCCTAACACTTTATCTCACTTAATCCTCAGGGATATTACAAGATGGATTTTATTAGCTTGGTACAAAAGTAACTGTGGTTTTGGACTGTGAATTTTAAATCATTATAACTAGGCTCAAACCTATCTTTATTAATCAAAATAGAAACTATTATAATCAACACACTCTTTCCAATAAGAAACAATTTTGTTTATTCCTGTAGCGTAAATATCCGTGCTTCAGAATTCAACGAACTCTTGGAAAGTATTTTCTGCCTCCTGCTGGTTACAGGAGCATTCTCCCTATAAAAAGTTGTTGAGATGCTTGAAGAAGTGGTAGTCAGTTGGTGAGAGGTCAGGGGAATATGGCAGATGAGGCAAAACTTCATAGCCCAATTCATTCAACTTTTGAAGTGTTGGTTGTATGATGTGAGGTTGGGTGTTGTTGTGCAGAAGAATTGGGCCCTTTCTGTTGACAATGCCAACTGTAAGCGTTGCAGTTTTTGGTGCGTCTCATTGATTTGCTGAGCTTACTTCTCAGACATAAGGGCTTGCCGGGATTCAGAAAGCTATAGTGGGTCCAATGGGCAGCAGACCACCAAACAGTGACCATGACCTTTTTTGGTGCAAGTTTGGCTTTAGGAAGTGCTTTGGAACTTCTTCTCTGTCCAACCACTGAGCTGGTCGATGCTAGTTGTCATATAAAATCCACTTTTTATCACACATCACATCCAATCAAGAAATGGTTCACTGTTGTTGCACAGAATAAGACAAAATACTTCAAAGCAATGATTTCTTTTGATTTTTGGTCATCTCATGAGGCACCCACTTTATCGAGATTTTTCACCTTTCCAATTTGCTTCAAATGCCAAATGATCACAGAATGGTCAACTTTGATTTCTTAGGCAACTTCTTGTTGTAAGAAGATCAGCTTCACTAATCCTCTCAGTCGGTCACTGTCAACTTCTGATGGCCTGCCACTGCCCTCCTCATCTTCTTTGCAAAACTTCTCAAACCACCACTGCATTGTACACTGATTAGAAGTTTCTGGGCCAAATGCATTGCTGATGTTGCGAGTTGTCTCCACTGCTTTACAACCCATTTTGAACTCAAATAAGAAAATTGCTTGAATTTGCTGTTTAATATCATTTCTATGGTCTAAAATAAATATAAACAGCAAGTAATAAATCATTAACAAAAAACAAAGCAAGAAATGCGCATTACGATGATGTGCAACATAACCACATTTATTTAAGAATGTATTCCAATAGCAAATAGCAAAGTTCAACAACGTAAAACCACAATTACTTTTGCACCAACCTAATATCTTCATCTTCAATTGAGCAGCCTCAGGTATAGCCTTTGGGACCCAAGAAAAAGCAGCTAGTAAGCAAAGGGCTCAGTGTTAAGGCCCCATCTGTCAGGCACCTTGCTTTTTCTACTATATAATTACTGTCTGTCGTGTATTACAATTAGCAAGCTTATTACTTAATTAAGGGCAATAATAAAACAAAAAACAGATCATTTTCCCAGGGAAGGAAACTGTCTCCAGGAGAATAAGCGTTCCAACTAATGAGGCTTCCTGAGGAGAAACCGATGTTGTTGTCTGATGAAGAGACAGCTCAAGATCAAGGCAGTGTTCCATGATGGCTATACAAAGTACAAATGCCTCATATCAATTCAATAAACTACAGCCCCTGTAGGAACTTTTATGTATGTTACTCTTTGAACTGAGATTTTCAGAGTGATTAGGAGATAGCCACTAGGTCATTATAGAAAGTCCACCAATTTATAATACAATTCGAAGCTGAAGTTTTACTCACCATCTGCAGTTTTTTCTTATCCCTAATTGCATTACTGTGGACAGCTTCGATTGCCATGTGGTGCTTCCAAGCTAATTCTTCCAAAGTCTTAGAATGGGCCTCATTCAGCTGAGCCACCTCCCCTTCCAGTCTACTTTGCAGGTTTTTTAGCTCCATCTCATAATACTCTTGCTGAGTTTTCTTTGCCTCATTTACTTTCTAAAATTGAACAGAAATAAAAGGTCAATCTGCTTTTTTCATTACTGCTATTAGTATTTTAAATATTCAGTAAGTAGGTAAACTTGGATGAACTGAATGCTACAGGATTAGACCATGGTACCTGAGAATACATCACTGGGTGTTCTACAAGGTGGCACAGCCAAAATGAGTAATTTTAAAGACAATGATAAAATATACTATTATTAGGTTAGAACCAAGTGTGAGTCAGGACTTCTGCAGGCTTAAGAGAAAAAAGCTTCCTCCATGTTGAAGTGGTACACAAAATGGCTTACCAACACCCACTCAAATGATATTAGTTGATACAACTGTGTCAACAGCCAAAGAAAGAAAGAAAGAAAGTCAGTCGTGTCCGACTCTTTGTGATCCCATGGACTGTAGCCCACCAGGCTCCTCCGTCCATGGGAATCTTCAGGCAAGAATACGGGAGAGGGTTGCCATTTCCTTCTCTGGGGATCTTCCCGACCCAGGGATCGAACCCAGGTCTCCTTCACTGCAGGCAGACGCTTTAACCTCTGAGCCACTGGGGAAGCCATCAATAGCCAAGTATAGGCCTTTTAAGCTTTAGCAGTCCAATGATGAAAAAAGTCAAAAGACTGTGGCAATGAAACTTTTTAAGTTCTATGGAAGGAGCATACATCATGTGTTGTGAGAGTATACAGGAGAGGAGCTTAACCTGGATGGGGTGGAAGACGATGTGGGGGGTGTGTGAGAGACAGAGAGAGGGAAAGAGGTCAGCAAAGGCATTCCAGAAGGGAACACAGCTGAGCTGATGATGATGACACATTTAATTCTCACAAGCCCATCAGGAAACAAGAGGTGAGAAAATTTCAAATCTAGATCTGATGTCTAAAGCCTGCACTCATAATCATGTCCAGCATTCTGAGAGCTGAGAAGCAGCTCACCAGGTGGTGAAGTCGGGGAGCTAGATGGCCATGCAGCTGAGCAGTGTGGCGAGAACACAGGATTCAAGGCTGGGAGCGGAGGGGGAGGGAGGCTCAGGAGCAGGCAGGGTCAAACGATGACCAGACGTCTTTTATGCTAAGGACTCCAGACTGTTCTGATGGGAATGAGAAATCATTGTGATTTAAGTGACTGATATTAAAAAAAATTTTTTTTTTTAATTTTTATTCATTGATTTTTAATGTTTGTTGTTTAAGCCACCCTGGCCATGGCATTTTGTGATAGCAGCCCCAGCAAATGAAGACAGCTTGTGAAGGGAAAGGAGCAGAAAGGAAACAAAGACAGGAAGAACTCTGGGGAGTACCCGAAATCAGGGAGCAGGAGGAGAACGAGGAGCCAGTGAGGGAGACATGAGTGACTGGGGGAGGAGGAAGAGAGCCAGGAGGGGTCAGCATGGCAGAGACAAACGCTGGGCCGAGAGCGGTGAGAGCTGCTGAGAAAATGGGTTCGGCTTCTGGGTGTGGTGGTGGTGTTCCCACTGATGCCTTAGGATCCAGTTCAATAGAGTGGAGGCGAGGTGGGGGGAACCAGACAGAAAAGAGGAAATGGAGGTATTTGGTGAAGGTTATTCTTTCAACAAGTTATGAGATGTTATGAAACAGGAAGGTGAGAAAGTAAAACTTGAAGACAATGAGGTTGAAAGATGTTTGAATTCTCGCTAGGGGCTGCTGCAGAACCCCTTCTTGCTGCTCTGTAAGACTCCTGGAAGACAGACGCCCCTCCTCTGGGTCATTGATGCCTCCTGGGTGGGCAGAGCCATCCTGCTGTCTGGTCTCTATGGCAGCTGCCATCTACCCGCCTCCTGGCCCAATCTGTGGGTCTCTGGAACTACCCAGGAGGAAATACAAGGTCCTCATGTCACAGAAAGCAACATAACATAGAGGTGGAGACATGGGTTTTGGAGTCTCACAGCCCTGGGTTCAGGTTCCAGCTCTGCCACTTAGTCATGTGACTATGGGAACCGTGAGTGCATAATGTCTGTAAGTCTCGGTTTTTCCATCTGTGAAGTGGGAGTGATAAGGTAGAAGCTATGTTACAGGGTTGCTAAAGATGAGATAATATGCCCCCAAATATTTAGTGAATATTCTCAGCCCACTGTAAATATTTTATAGTTGTTAGCAATTATTTTACATCATAAGAGATTATAATTATTCCCAAGGCCCAATAAAGGGGGAAAGCCCTAGGAAGATTCTTGAATGTAAGGCACTGGACTTTCTTTCCTGTCAAAACCAGAAGGTATAGATAGAGAAACAGAAATTCCCAGCCTCCTTCTTTCCGGCCTGGGCCAGCCTGGGCCTTATCCCCTCCCTTCCAGCCTCCCCTATGAGGATGGTGGTATGAGAGGCTCAGGGCTCAGAGCAGTATTCTAGGACTGGATCCCAAACCCTCTTCAGCTCTACCTGCCTTGAGGTCCCCAGAAACCAGAGCCCCTACTTGAATACTCGGATGCAACATTTTAAGGATCTGTTTAATTTTTAACACCATCACCCCCAGGGTCTTTTCATTTCACAGCTCAGACATGAAGTGCCCCTCATCAGAGATCATAGCATTTCCCTACAGCACTGTACCAGTCAGGGTCCAACCAGAGAAGTGGGGAGGGAGGAAGAAGGGGCGGATCTGCCCTAGACAGACGGTTTGGGGAGCTCCCACTGAACAAGTTTATTGGAATGGATGAGTTTGTGGGAATGAGTTGAGAATGTGAGAGGAACACCAGAGGAACACAGTCGGAGGAGGGAGGCTCCCGGACACGACTGCAGGGCCAGGGAGACAGGAGGAAAGTGTGAGAGAATCAAAGAGATGCTTGTGAATCAGACACAAGTCAGTACCACAGGAAGACAAGATCCCCCAAGTCCAGCAACCAGAACGTCACTGGAGGCTGAGGCCAAGTCTGTGGACTGGTAACAAAAGAAGCCAGTCCAGATCCGGTGAGGAGTGAGCAGGAAGTGAGCAAGGCGAACAGACATTTTTCAATACACCTGGTGGTTGAAAGGAGGACAAAGAGTCTTTCAAGCTCCCACTTGGTATTGCAGATATGTGAAAAATTGGAACACATATTCAAGCAACTACTCTACATATGACATGTTTTATTTAATTTAGAAATTCAGTATGTTGGTATATGTATTTTCAGGGCATGGTTCTTGTCATCCTTTTCAGTTTTACAGACATTTCCTAGGTATATACATAATATGTTTCATGAATAGAAAAGTAAGTATGATCAACTGTAATGTACCTTTCATTTAGGGGCTTCCCAGGTAGTGTGGTAGTAAAAGTACCTGCCTGCCTATGCAGGAGACATAAGAGACATGGGTTTGATCCCTGGGTCGGGAAGATCCCCTGGAGGAGGGCAAGGCAGCCCACTCCAGTATTCTTGCCTGGAGAATCCCATGGACAGAGTAGACTGGTGGGCCACAGGGTAGCAAAGAATCAGACACAACTGAAGCGACTTAGCATGCACCAATTCAGTTTCTAGTCTGAAATAGGGTGAAATGTACTAAGTTTTTACATTATAAATTGTTATCAAAAATATTTTGAACATATACCCATTATGGGATAATCCAGCTTTATACCTTTTCTCAAAATAAAAACAAAAAATTACTATAGTTAAGAAGTAAGTCTGTTACTATGAAACAGAAGTAAACACTCTAAATCAAATCTGAAAAACAATAAAACTGGACTTTTCTTCTTTTCCTTTCATGGGTGGTGCAAGGGAAAGGGGGTTCCTCCAAGACTCTACCTTCTCCAGTTCCAAAATCTGCTGCTTCTGCTCTTCATTCAGACTCTGAGTTTTGCTTTGCAGAAAAGCTCTTTCTTCTTCAAGCTGAGATAATCTTTCATTGGCCCTTGATTTTTCTGATTCTAGATCTTTAATTGTAACCTCCTGGGTCATTTGAGTTGCTTGAAGCATTCCAATATGACCTAATGCCCCAAAAGAAAGCCCAAAATTCAAATCTGTTACCTTGTGGTACAAAATAGTTTATAGTTAATGACACAATGTATTTAATACCTAAGTAAAACAAATGGTCTGCATGTACAAATAGTTCTTTGGTTTCAGTAGAAATAATGACCTGGGGAATACTTATTATCCAAGTGCTCATTACAGTATGTATCACATCACTGATGCTGCTCCCTGTACCTAGGACCATTCCAATCATTTCTGAAGATTTCAAGCTCTTTTAAGTTGAAGTAGAAACAACTCCTCAGGGTACATATAAAAGTCTTGGGAGTAAAACAAAGTAAGAAAAGATGCACTGAGTAGCACAGTAGCACTAAAATGAGTAACTTATTCTTTTCCAATCTCTTTTTTTCCAAATTCTAACATAAAAAGGAAGAAATTTGCATGCAGCAAATAAAGATGGCAGGCAGCAGTTTGGCTGAAACTAAATTTGTTTTAGACTACAGACCTGATAAAGAACTAAGGCAGAGTAAGAGACAGATAAGAGTAAGGTTATGAAAAACTGAAATAAATGACAATAGCAAAAAAAAGGAGGGGGGCAGGGGGAGGATATAAGCAGAGCTAGAAAGGTGAAAAGTGAACACGAGAAACATTTCTCAAGGCAAGTGTTAGAACAGAGGCTCTCAAAGTGCCCTGGACCAACAACACAGGCAGCATCTGGGACCACCGGTCAGAAGTGAAGCCCACCCCAGACCTACTCATCAGAAACTCTGGGGTTGGGGCCCAGCATTTGTGGTTGTATAAGCTGTCCCTACACATAAGGACATTCTCATACACATAAAAGTTCAAAAGTTGCTACTTTAGAGGCAGGGTAATTTGGGATTCACTGATGAGCCAGTCAATCAGATGACATCCTCACAGAACTTGTTCAGAGGCCTCCCTGCTGCTGCTGCTAAGTCGCTTCAGTCGTGTCTGACTCTGTGCGACCCCAGAGACAGAAGCTCACCAGGCTCCCCTGTCCCTGGGATTCTCCAGGCAAGAACACTGGAGTGGGTTGCCATTTCCTTCTCCAATGCATGAAAGCGAAAAGTGAAAGTGAAGCCGCTCAGTCGTGTCCGACTCTTAGCGACCCCACGGACTGGAGCCTACCAGGCTCCTCCGTCCATGGGATTTTCCAGGCAAGAGTACTGGGGTGGGGTGCCATTGCCTTCCCCCAGAGGCTCCCTAGGCTCACCAAAATGTCACTTCAGACTGACATGGGTCACCCTCCTTCTCTGGGCATGTGAGTCACATCAGGTAGGGCAGCCTAGCTTCAGTGTATGCAATGATCCTTATTAATAAACCAAATGAAACGAGGCTGCTATAACTGAAATACAGTTCTACTAATTTAAGCACTTTAAAATATTTATGTTTTAAAAGGACATGTTTTTAAAGGACAAAGAAGCCTCTTAGAGTGTTTTTCTTTTAGTGATTGCCTTATTGGTGCTAAAACCTATTAAGTCTTGGGACTTCTCTAACGGTCCAGTGGTTAAAACTTTGTCTTCCAATTCAGGGGGTACAGGTTTGATCCCTGGTTGGGGAACTATGACCCCGCATGCCTCATGGCCAAAAAACCAAAACATACAATAGAAATTATACTATAAATTCAATAAATTCAAAAATTCAATAAAGACTTAAAAAAATAATAAAAACCTATAAATCTTAACTTTTTATAGAAATACATTCCTAAAAGTTATCATTTGCTTCTCTTATGATTAATCAATAACATAACAGAACCCTTTAACATATTTAGAACCTAAATAATTTTAAAATATGAAAAAATACAAAAGGCTAGTTTTGTCTTGAATTAACATTTAAGTGTTGGTTTTAGCTGAGGAATACACTAAGAACTGTGGTTGGACATACTAGCTTTGAGGACAAGATCTGAGGCTTGCTGTTGTAAACGTTCTCTGGCTGCTGCCAGCTCACTTTCCACCTCCTTGTGCCTGCTTAATAAGGCCATTTCTCCCTCCTTGGCATCATCAAGCTGTTTTTGAAGAACCTAAGAAAGATCAAATAGCCATTGTCAATACGTAAGAATGATACTAAGCTAAATAATTCATGTAAACTTCCAGCAGCAACTATCTCCTATTCAAAAGTCAAACTTAACAATACCTAGAGTTTTCTATCTGTATTAGTGACACATATCTTGTGATCTTCATGTTGGCTATGCAACCCTTTCTAATATATTTAAATGCTGCACAGATATTAAAAACACACCTATGAAATTTTCTATGCCAATAAAACTAAGAGACTTTCCTTAGAGACTCTTTGGCATTTTTTTTTTTTCCAGAAATTGTTCCATACCCCTATTTAATTCAGGTTTACAAAGCAATGTTAATTTTTTGTTCAGTGTCTGCATATCAAAGAATGTACAGACCATCACTAGTGAAGGGAAAGGAAAAAACACAACTAAAGACCAGTATTTTAAACTTCCCAAATCTCTGGAAAAATATTATTATTTAAATAAAATCCTCATGTAAACAATCAACAAGGTTTTAAGCTTATCTTTTTTGGGCCTTTAATATCTGAAATTTATAGGAAATAACAGCTACAGGGTAATAAAGACTATGTGTGTATCAGTTGCTCAGTCATGTCTGACTCTGAGACCCCGGGGACTGCAGCCCACCAGGCTTCTCTGTCCATGGAATTCTCTGGGCAAGAATACTGGAGCGGATTGACACTCCCTTCTCCAGAGAAACTTCCCAACCCAGGGATCGAACCCTGGTCTCCTGTATCGCAGGCAGATTCTTAACTGTTTGAGCTACAGAGAAGTCCTAGTAAAAGTAAATAAAGTCCTAATAAAGACTACCCTTCCATTGATTTTCTCACAAAAGTAGAAAAAAATGCCAAATGGAAAGGAAAAAAAAAAAAAGTGGTTCAATCAAAAAGAAAAAGACAGAACTAAGGGGGAAAAAAAATCCATGTGTTGAATGTACTATTCTTTACTCACCTGAACGTTGTTCTCTGCTGTAACCAGCGCTATTTGAAGCTTTTGGCATTTGTCACGGAGACTTCCGGCTTCATCCTGTACCATCTGTAACTCTGTCTTTAATTTTCCTATGGTTTTTCGCAAAACTGCTTCTTGTCCCTGAAATTCTTTTCTAAGATCTGCTTCCTTTTCTTTGCTAGCCTGGAGGCTTTCTGCTGTAAAAAGCTGTGACCTTTTCAAAGTATCCAGCTCATGTTCATAAAAGGATTGAGCTTTATGCAACTTGCCTTCATAATCCTCAATGAGCTTCTTCTGCTCGAGCCTGAGCTCCTCCAGGGTCTTATTTAAGGCCTCCACCTCCATCCGGTGCAGGTCCTCCGCTCTCTCCTGCCCCTTGCTGACAGAGGCACTGTGATCCTGCTGGCACTTCAGCAGCTCTTGGATCTCCCGTCTGTGAGCGCTTCTCAAATCTTCCAATGCCAACCGTTTGTCTTTTTCAAACTGTACCTGGAGTTGTCCAAAACTTCGTAATCTTTCCTCAAATTTCCTTCTAATCTCCTCAACCTCTCTAGACATGGTTACTATGCGCTGGACATGCTGGGCTTCTGCACAAAGCTGCATGTCCTCCACTCTGTGCTTATAAGCCTCAAATTCTGTCAAAGCCTGCTGCTTCATTTTTATGTGATCTTCTAAGGATGCTTCTAAAACTTGAATCTTTCTCCTAAGGTCTAACTCCTCAGTTACTCTGCTTTTATACTGCAATATTTTCTCTCTCGTTTCTGCAAGAATTTGCTGGATTTCTTCTTCATGAGCATCCTTGAGGGCTTGAATTGCAGATTCGTGCTCATCATTCTTAGTGTTCAAAGCATATATTACCTGCATGGTTTTAAAGAAAAAGGAAGAAGAATCCAGTAAACCATATTATTTTCTAATTGTTCATTCATTCATTTGGGTTGATATTTTTTTCTATGTACATAATATTAGCTAAGATAAATATTAAATACTGAAACTTCATGTACTGTTTTTGTACTCACAGATTTACTTGGCAAATTAGCCCAATCTTACACTCTGTTTTTGAAGACTTTTTAATCAGAATTTTAAAGCATTCAAAATTAAGGATTTATTTTTTCCTAGAAATAAACAGTAAGGATGAAAGTGACAAAGAAGGCTACCTGGTCTATGAGAACGGAGTTTTCCTATGGCCCCATCCATCGTCGGTAACCCCACATGGCATGGCTCATAGTTTCATTAAGTTACACAAAGCTGTGATCCACCTGATCATTTTGGTTAGTTTTCTGTCACTGTGGTTTTCATTCTGTCTGCACTCTGATGGATAAGGATAAGGGGCTTGTGCAAGCTTCCTGATGGGAGGGGCTGGCTCTGGGGAAAATTGGGTCTTGCTCTGGTGGGCAAGGCCATACTCATTAATCTTTAACCTAATTTTCTGCTGATGGTTGGGGCTTTGCTCCCTCCGAGTAGCTTGACCTGAGGCCAAACTATGGTAGGGGTAATGGCCTCTACTCCTATGACCTCTTCCAAAAGGATTTGTACCAGCACACCCAGCCTCCCAGGATTGCTGCTGTCAGGGTCAAGCCTGGCAGGCTGCAATCCATGGGGTCACAGAGAGTCAGACACGACTAAGTGACTAAGTACAGTGCGTGAGGGGAAGCTTTAGGTCTTCCCAAAGGTCTCTTTCAACTGCTTAAAGTCTGGTATATTTTAAATGTAGAAATTTCCTTTTCTAATTCCCTTATGCTCTGTTTTTAAATCCGATCCTTTTCACTCCTAAGTGGTCTCACAAAATTCAATTAGCACTTTTGTGTTCACCTATCAAATGCTGTGGTTTTATTCACTGCCTAATTTTCCTTCTGCTTCCAAGCAAGCCAAATTCCTAGAACCAGAGTGTTCTGAATACAGGTCTTTCTTTACATTTTCATCCTTGGGTTTTAATGATTCCACTGAGATTTCCTCACCTAATTCCAATGACAACGTGTTCCCTTTATAGCAACACTCCCACTCTTTATGTCCCTTGATGTCTTTCGTTACAGCACTGTGGCCCAACAGATATAGCCACAGCTGTTACTTAAGACTTATTAGAAATGCGCCTACTTTTTTATGAAGTAAAAATACATAAACATAAAAATTATACACTCCAACAATCCAGAAGCTAAATATCAGTGCCCTGGAACTTTGTTCATTTTAATGTGATCTTACTCTGGATTTAGAAATGAAACCCAGCACCAAATACGTTTGCAATTATGCAGGGGCTTCCCTGGTGGCTCATATGGTAGAGAATCTGCCTGCAATACAGGAGACCCAGGTTCAATCTCTGGGTCGGGAAGATCCCCTGGAGAAGGGAATGGCAACCCACTCCAATATTCTTGCCTGGAGAATTCCACGGATAGAGGAGCCGGGCGGACTACAGTCCATAGGGCCGCAAACAGTTAGACACGACTGAGCAACTAACACACATAAGGATAAAATACATACCAAGTTTCAAAGCTTAATACAAAATAAGAATGTAAAATTATGGTGCAGAAGTGGCCCTTTTTGTAGAGAACTTGTTTATGCAGCCTGAGGCAACTGAGAGCGCCTGGCTCTCCACAGGTCCTGGGAATTTCAGATCCTGCTGCTAAATCTAGGCTGGCACCTGCTAGGCCTGCAGCTACACTGGCAGAAGGAAGAATTCACCCTGGAACTACCCCACTGCAAGGACTTCACTCTCTCTGTACAGGGCTCTGTCTTAGACACTCAGTCCCCTGACCATACTTCACTAGGTCTGCTATATCTATTTTCTTACAGCATGAATGACATGTAATTATACCAAAGGAAAACAGACTGAGAGATGGCAAGATACCTTCTGTCTGGCCACAACTACCCTTTGTCCTACAAGGACCACAGGAAGCTATGTGCACAGAAGGGAAATAAAATCTTATTCACAGTGTCTCTCTTTTTTTGAATAAACCTAATTCCAAATTCCAAGCTATGTTCCTAATGAGCTAACACAGATCCCCATGGAAGCCTCCTTTCATTTACACATTTAATCGTAAAGGTAGCCTACAACCAAGAAAGCTGGGTGGTTTCCTATTCCCTTCCCTCAAGGTGATACCTGTCTACCACACAGATGCAAAAAAGACTGGAGGGAGCACTATGGAAAAAGACACCAACTGGCCAGAGAGAAGTCCATCTGCCAAAGAACCTAAATCAGGGATGGTCTAGGTCATAGGTTGCAGACCTTCCCAGGGCATGTCTGCATGCATGCCCTCTTCATCTTACTAAGCATGTGGAAGAAAAGAGATCATCCAAAGAGATGCCATTCCCAAAGAAAACAAGTCACACTGTCATCACTATGCTCCAGGAAATGATCTTGAAAAGGACCAGACTAAGGAATATAAGGAATATATAAGGAATCCTATATAACTGAGGATTAAAAGGGAGAGGGTAGCAATATGTGAGCTTCCCCTCGCCAACTATTTATTGAAATACCTTCTCTCTTTTTTCTAATTTCCCTCTGGTCTTTGAGAATCAGCTCAAGTTCTAACCTCTTTTAATAAGTCTTCCAAGACCAGGCACATCCATGGGATTCTATTTTTTTTCTTTATACCCAATGTCACCATTTCCTTACTACCACTCATTCCTGAAACTTGGTAAATGTTAGATGGGTTAGATTTGGGGGTCCCTGACCAGAAGGCTGGACAGCTGGGTAACAATGTTAGAGAGCCCAGAAAAGTAGCTGAATGTTACAAAAGCTCAGGAGCACATAAAAATGTGAATAAAAAGGTGAAATTAAAGAGGACAGAGGTTATGAATTAAGGCATTAAATTAAAACAATTTAAGAAAAGTAAACAAAACATCTGATAAGTAATAGGGAAATATTATGGTGAGGCTTTCTATTTCATTTTATTCTAATCCAGGGATCAGCAAACTAGAGCCTGCAATCCAGATATGGCTGCTGCTTGTCTTTGTAAACAGTTCTATTGGAGCAAAGCTATGTCCATTCCATCATATGTAGCTACAGCTGCTTTCCCACTATAACAGCAGAGCTGAGTAGACGTGGAAAAGACCTTATTACCAACTCTTCTTCTAAACTATACATAGCTATCTTATCAGTCAAAACTGGCAGCCAAAACTTTTTTTTTTAATGATTGTGCACTAGCTTTGTTTACTCTCTACTAAACAGTCCAGGCTTTGTACCATACATAGAGAATATACCAATTATGTGATTCTGAAAATATACAAAGTAAATATAATATCATACTGAAGATACAAAATATATTTGTATCTTGCAGGAAAAGCAATGTTAAATTTCTAAAAATTTAAAAATGAACATAAAAGATGCCAAGTACAATAACAATTAACAGTGTCAATAACAGTTATACTTATGCCAAGTACAATTAGCAGTGCTATCATAAATAATTTAAAATATACTACTATTTAATGATATTATTTTTAAATGAGTTAAGTACCTTAACTATACAGAGTGTTTTCCAATTGCTCACTTTTCTACATAATTACATTTACTAGGTAACTATTTAGTAGTATGTTTCTCTGATTAAATGGGCTTCCCTGGTAGCTTGGACGGTAAAGCATCTGCCTATAATGTGGGAGACCCAGGTTTGATCCCTGGGTTGGGAAGATCCCCTGGAGAAGGAAATGGCAACCCACTCCAATATTCATGCCTGGAAAATCCCATTGACCGAAGAGCCTGGTGGGCTACAGTCCATGAGGTCGCAAAGAGTCGGACACAACTGCATGACTTCTCTCCACTCTTCACTGATTAAGTACTATTTCTCAGATAAAGGTAATACAGATGGTTCCATGTTCTTTAAACACATAGAAGATATATGACCTGAAGTAACAGAATGGACTCAAATTGAAATTTTGACCCTAGGTAAAATAATTTTTGTGAGAGTTAGACTGTGAAGAAAGCTAAGTGCCGAAGAATTGATGCTTTTGAACTGTGGTGTTGGAGAAGACTCTTGAGAGTCCCTTGCACTGCAAGGAGATCCAACCAGTCCATTCTGAAGGAGATCAGCCCTGGGATTTCTTTGGAAGGAATGATGCTAAAGCTGGAACTCCAGTACTTTGGCCACCTCATGCGAAGAGTTGACTCATTGGAAAAGACTCTGATGCTGGGAGGGATTGGGGGCAGGAGGAGAAGGGGACGAGAGAGGATGAGATGGCTGGATGGCATCACTGACTCGATGGACGTGAGTCTGAGTGAACCCCGGGAGTTGGTGATGGACAGGGAGGCCTGGTGTGCTGCAATTCATGGGGTCACAGAGAGCCGGACACGATTTGAGTGACTGAACTGAACTGAAAATAATTTCTCCAAGCTTCAAGTTTCTCAATTAAACGGGGATCATACTTATTCTACTAGTGGCACTGTTGTAAGGTCAACTTATCACTGACATTTTAAAATGATGTCATATAAAACTGTTTTAAAAAAATATAAAGCACTATAAGATATGGAGGCTTCCTTATTAGTTATATCATTTATTTTTCAGAGAGAACGAGACCAATTTTAAAAGAAACTACAGTAAGTGATCATAATCATCCATAAAATTGGCTATCATTTTCCACATAGGAAAAGGAAATTCTCTAATGTCTCTTTTCATAAACTATTTTAAAAGACATTAAGAGCCATTTGCAATTTTTCTGGAACTATGAACATTCATGGAATGGGACAGTACAATCATTTCCGCAATTTCATGCAATTTCACAGTTCCATTTTATGCCAATAATGGATAATTTAACTATACATCACATGATGAATAAGCAATTTTGAGTAATTTTTATTTTTTCTATAAAGATTTTCAGATAATCTTGCCTGCAGATAAAATGAGAACAATTCTACATCCTAGTTTTTAAAATGCTATTCCAGCTCAGTAGCTCAGTCATGTCTGACTCTGTTACCCCATGGACTGTAGCATGCCAGGCTTCCCTGTCCATCACCAACTCCCGAAGCTTACTCAAACTCACGCCCACTGAGTCGGTGATGCCATCCAACCATCTCATTCTCTTCCTTGTTCCCTTCTCCTCCTGCCTTCAGCCTTTCCCAGCATCAGGGTCTTTTCAAATGAGTCAGTTCTTTGCATCAGATTATTGGAGTTTCAGCTTCAGCATCAGTCGTTCCAATGAATATTTAGGACTGATTTCCTTTAGGATGGACTGGTTGGATCTCCATGTAGTCCAAGGGACTCTCAAGAGTCTTCTCCAACACCACAGTTCAAAAGCATTAATTCTTTAGTGCTCAGCTTTCTTTATGATCCAACTCTCATATCCATACATGACTACTGGAAAAACCATAGCCTTGACTAGATGGACCTTTGTTGGCAAAGTAATGTCTCTGCTTTTTAATATGCTGTCTAGGTTGGTCATAACTTTCCTTCCAAGGAGCAAGCGTCTTTTAATTTCATGGCTGCAATAACCATCTGCAGTGATTTTGGAGTCCCCAAAAATAAAGTCTCTCACTATTTCCCCATCTATTTGCCATGAAGTGATGGGACCAGATGCCATGATCTTAGTTTTCCGAATGCTGAGTTTTAAACCAACTTTTCATGCTACTTAGGTAAAAATAAATCTCTAGTTAGGTAAAATGATACTTAGGTAAAAACAAATCGCATCTGAATAGTTCTCACTGTTGACTGCTATGAATTGAACTGTGTCTCCTCTCCAATCCCACAAAAGCCATGTGGTGAAATCCCTCACCCCAAGTATGATGTTACATGGAGACAATGGGAGGTAATGAAATGCAGATGAGGTCATGAGGATGGGGTCCTCATGGTGGGACTTAGATCCTTTATAAGGGACATAAGAACACTTGCTTCCTTGCTCTGACTCTGCTACATGAGGACACAGCAAGAAGGTCTATGGTATTTTGTTATGGTTGATGGAGCAAATACATTGGCAATACAAACATGTTCTCACTAACAGCTAACTCGTTAGTAATAAAGTATGTTCACTGGAAAGTATATTACCTTAAAATATTTTAAGTGAACCTCAATGGCTGCATATTATACAACAGGTTTAACACTGCTAAGGTAAAGGAATCACTGAATAAAGGATGATACATTCACACAATGTAATACCAGGAAACCACTAAAGAGCATATCTCATTTAGGAGGATATTTCAGAGAAAAAGCTTTGCGTATAAGGCAAATGCACGGGTTACTATATACGTGCCAATATAGAGCCAATCTTATACAGAGAAAACAATGAGTGTGCATGTGTGCAGATACATATTTCAACTATTTTTAATATTTTTAAAGATTTACTTAGGGCTTGATTTATTTTTGGCCGTGCTGGGTCTTCGCTGCTGTGTGGTGCTTTCTCTAGTTGCTGAGAGCAGGGGGTGGGTGGGCTACTCTCTAGCTGCAGTTCTCGGGTTTCTCATTGCAGGCACCTCATGCAAAGAGTTGACTCACTGGAGAAGACTCTGATGCTGGGTGGGATTGGGGGCAGGAGGAGAAGGGGACAACAGAGGATGAGATGGCTGGATGGCATCACTGACTAGATGGATGTGAGTCTGAGTGACCTCCGGGAGTTGGTGATGGACAGGGAGGCCTGGCGTGCTGCGATTCATGGGGTGGCAAAGAGTCGGACACGACTGAGTGACTGATCTGATCTGATCTGACCTTTCCTGTTGCAGAGTACAGGTTCTAGGGTGTGGGGGCTTCAGTAGTTGCGGTGCATGGGCTCAGTAGTTGTGGTTCAGGGGCTTAGTTGCTTGGTGGCATGTGGGATCATCCAGAAACAAGGGTCAAATCCACATCCCCTGCGTTGGCAGGCAGATCCTCAACTACTGGGGCACCAGGGAATCCCCAGATACATATTTAAAAGTGTACCACAGCTTTCTTATATAAGAAATATAAGAATATATATTTATATAATAATATAAATATATAATATAAAGATATATTCTTATATATAATATTCCATTGTATATATACAATGGAATATTACTCAGCCATTAAAAACAATACATTTGAATCAGTTCTAATGAGGTGGGACAAACTGGAGCCTATTATACAGAGTGAAGTAAGCCAGAAAGAAAAACACCAATACAGTATACTAACGCATATATATGGAATTGAGAAAGATGGTAACGATAACCCTATATGCGAGACAGCAAAAGAGACACAGATGTATAGAACAGTCTTTGGGGCTCTGTGGGAGAGGGCAAGGGTGGGATGATCTGAGAGAATAACATTGAAACATGTATATTATCATATGTGAAACACATTGCCAATTCAGGTTCAATGCATGAAACAGGATGCTCGGGGCTGGTGCACTGGGATGACCCTGAGGGATGGGATGGGGAGGGAGGTGGTAGGTGGGGTCAGGATGGGGAACACATGTACCCCCATGGTGGATTCATGTCAATGTATGGCAAAAACCACTACAAAATTGTAAAGTAATTAGCCTCCAATTAAAATAAATTAATTTAAAATAAAATAAAATGTTAAAAAATAAAAAATAAAGTGTGTAAGTAAATTAACCAAATTTTAACTGAGGCTATTAAGTATGACTAAACCTTCTGTAATGAATGTATTTTACTATGATAATCAGAAAACAAACCATTAAAAAAAATTAACACTAACAGTGCTAAAAGAATGAATCAATACTCGAAATGCCTTAGCTGTAGATAAACATAACAATGAAAACAAAAACAGAAAATTAAAGGAATGTTAATTACCAACAGATACCCTTCAAATTTCCTTAAAAATCACTAACATAAAACTGATTTATAAAAATTATCCTTAAACTTTTCCAAGAATATTGAACATGAGCCCTTACAGCAATACTTATAAAAAAACAAACATACAGATATTTTGAGGAAAATGTAAAAAACTCAATTACCTAAAGTTTAACAGCTCATTAGCAAATCTTTAATGGTCAATTCCTACTTTATTCATTCTTCCCTTTAACAAAAATTTACTGCACACCTGCTACACGCCAAGACCGGTAACTGGCACAGGAAGCACAGCAGTGAATGGATTCGTATGTGCCGTGTCTACTCTCACAGCTTAGTGGAGACGGGCCTTAAAGAAATATTAACCCAGTGAGTCAAAGCGAAGTTTTGTTAAGTGTTACAAAGGAGGAGAAATAAAAAATGGGTCTTTGCTGGGGTGCTAGAGAGGGTGGTAATGTATGAGTTTTCCCTTATTCTGAGTAAAATGCTTACTTTATATTAACCAGAATCTTTTTTTAAAAAAGTTTTATTGATGTATAGTTGAGTTACAATGTTGTGTTAATTTCTGCTGTATAGCAAAGTGATTCAGTTAAGTGTGTGTGTGTGTGTGTGTGTGTGTGTGTGTGTGTGTGTATTCTTTTTCATATTCTTTCCCATTATGGCTTATCACAGGATATTTAACCAGAATTTTAGTCAAAATGTTAAGAACATTTTTACCAGAACGTCTTTTAGTCAAAATGTTCAGGGGAGAGCTGTAGCAATAGAAGGGTCACAAAGAGTTGGACACGACTGAGCGTCTCACACACACACATCGAGATAGAATAACAGGGTGAAGGAACCTAAAGTGACAGATGCATCGATGGGGAGGCACAGGACTCCGCGAAGAGAGAGACACGCTCTGGAGTTAGGAAGGTTAGACACCGTCCGTACTGCAGACACTCAGTTGCTGAGTGGACAAGATCCAGAGGGAGAAACTACTGAGAAAGAATGAAGGGGACCGAGGCCTGGGTCTTGGGTGGGGTTCAGAGGAGGAGGTTGAGGACACGCAGACAGAGGCGACCTGCTGAGAGAGACGGGCTAGAGTGGAAGCCGGGCATCACAGTTCCAGGTGCAAGGGAGGGGCAGGGGATCTGGTCAAAGGCTGCAAAAAAAATCAAGAAAAATGAAGACTTGAAGCCCCTGCATTCAGAATGTGTATCTCAGAAATAATCTTTGAGACAGCACATTTGGTACAGTGGTAAGGGTGGAGTAAGTGGACAAGTAGAGAAAGTGGAAGAGTGGACAGTGAGTGAATAGAGGCAATTTAGCTGGGAGAGTGAAAAAAATAAAAACCTCCAAGAAATAGTTGATAAAAGAAAGAAAATATAGAGGGACAACTAGAATGATGGATTTGGAGGGAGCAGAGTCCAGTCAAGGGAGACGTTATTTTGTGTTTTTTAAAGAAGAACTGAAAATGGAACCTAGGGAACGGCTAATTACTGCACCGAAGTCATGGAGAAAGTTTGAGGCAAGGATTTCCTGACACGGGTGGAGAGACTGGCATTGATTGAAAACTAGGGAAAATGTCCTTCCAAGAGAGCAAGGGTAAAGACTGGGATTTGAGCTGGAAAGGAGAGATGGGCAACTCCTGTCTGATGGCTGCATACTGTTCCGTAATAAGACAGATGAGATCCTGTTTCTAGAATGCAGAAGCCATTCGCAGCTTTTCTCCACAGATCATAAATGATGCTCCTAACCTTGGTGAGCAGCTCATTCCATCTTCCCGTCTGCCTCAGGACAAAGTCAACTTCACAAGGACCAAGAGCAGACCCCTGTCATCACTGCTTCTCCAGGTAATGTTTTTCCTTTTTTTTTTGCTTATTCAGAAATTCTGGGTATTTGTTCACTTTCCTTTTCTGATCAATGCCAGAGACACACAGACCAATAGAAGGAGAGAGAGGAGGGGAGAAAGAGAGACAGAGAGAGCAAGACAAAGGGAGGGAGCTCACCCTCAGAGTACATAAGCACTACATGAGGCACAAGAGAACTTACAAAGTAAAAAGGAGAAATCTCAGATTCTCCTTTCTGAGAAAAGCTGCTGATGGCGTCTGCACTCTAGGAACAGGTTCTCATCTGCTACTGCTGCTGCTGCTAAGTCAGTTCAGTCGTGTCCTACTCTGTGCGACACCATAGATGACAGCCCACCAGGCTCCCCCGTCCCTGGGATTCTCCAGGCAAGAACACTGGAGTGGGATGCCATTTCCTTCTCCAATGCATGAAAGTGAAAAGGGAAGTCGCTTCCCCTTCCCCATGAAAGGGAAGTCGCTCAGTCGTGTCCGACTCTTCGAGACCCCATGGACTGCAGCCTACCAGGCTCCTCTGTCCATGAGACTTTCCAGGCAAGAGTACTGGAGTGGGGTGCCATCGTTCTCATCTAAATTTTTTAAATGTCTGATACAACTAACCTACGACAAAGAATATATAATGGGGAAAAGAGCACCTCCTCAATAAATAGTGTTGGGAAAACTGGACAACTAATGCAAAAGAATCAAACCAGACCACTTTTTCACACCATATATGAAAATAAAATCAAAATGTATTGAAGACTTAAATGTAAGATCTGAAACCATAAAACTCCTAGAATAAAATGTAGGCAGTATGCTTCCTGAGAGCTGTTTTAGCAGTATTTTTTTGGCTATGTCTCTTCAGGAAAGGGAAATAAGAGTGAAAATAAACAATTGGTACTACATCAAACTAGAAAGCTTTTGCACAGTGAAGGATACTCAACCAAAAAAAAAAAAAAAGGCAGACTACTGAATGGGAAAGATATTTTCAAACAATGTATCTGATAAGGAGTTAATATCCAAAATGTACAAATAACTCATATAACTAACATCAAACAGATAACCAGATTAAAAATGGGCAGAAGATCTGAATAAACATTCTTCCAAAGAAGACATATAGATGGCCATGAAAAGATGCTCAACATCACTAATCATCAGGATATGCAAATAAAAACCACAATGAGTTATCACCTCACATCTGTCAGAAAGGTTATTATCAAAAGACAACAAATAATAAGGACTGATGAGAATGTTGAGAAAAAGGAACCCCTGAGCACTATTGATGGGAATGTAATCTGATGCAGTCACTATGCACCAATGCACAGTGAAAACTTTATGAAGGTTCCTCAAGGATTTAAAAATTGAACTACCATGCAAGGCAACAATTTTACTTCTGAGTATTTTTCCAGAAAAAAAAAAAAAAAAAACACAAAACACTAATTCAGAAAGATATATGGACCCGTATGTTCACTGCAGCTTTGTTTACAACAGCCAAGTTATGGAAGCAACCTAAACACCCATCAACAGATGAATGAGCAAGAAGATGTGATATACATACACCGCCCACACACACACTATGGAGTGTTAGCCATAAAAAATGAAATCTTTAAAAAATTTTATTTTATATTGGAGTAAATCCCTTATGATTATACAGTGGAAGTGAGGAACAGATTTAAGGAACTAGATCTGCTAGATAGAGTGCCTGATGAACTATGGACAGAGGTTCATGACATTGTACAGGAGACAGGGATCAAGACCATCCCCATGGAAAAGAAATGCAAAAAACCAAAATGGCTGTCTGGTGACGCCTTACAAATAGCTGTGAAAAGAAGAGAAGCAAAAAGCAAAGGAGAAAAGGAAAGATATAAACATCTGAATGCAGAGTTCCAAAGAATAGCAAGAAGAGATAAGAAAGCCTTCTTTAGCGATCAATGCAGAGAAATAGAGGAAAACAACAGAATGGGAAAGACTAGAGATCTCTTCAAGAAAATCAGAGATACCAAAGGAACATTTCATGCAAAGATAGGCTCGATAAAGGACAGAAATGGTATGGACCTAACAGAAGCAGAAGATATTAAGAAGAGGTGGCAAGAATACACAGAAGAACTGTACAAAAAAGATCTTCATGACCCAGATAATCACAATGGTGTGATCACTGACCTAGAGCCAGACATCCTGTAACGTGAAGTCAAGTGGGCCTTAGAAAGCATCACTACAAACAAAGCTAGTGGAGGTGATGGAATTCCAGTTGAGCTATTCCAAATCCTGAAAGATGATGCTGTGAAAGTGTTGCATTCAATATGCCAGCAAATTTGGAAAACTTAGAAGTGGCCACAAGACTGGGAAAGGTCAGTTTTCATTCCAATCCCAAAGAAAGGCAATGCCAAAGAGTGCTCAAACTACCGCACAATTGCATTCATCTCACATGCTAGTAAACTGATGCTCAAAATTCTCCAAGCCAGGCTTCAGCAATACGTGAAACGTGAACTTCCAGATGTTCAAGCTGGTTTTAGGAAAGGCAGAGGAACCAGAGATCAAATTGCCAACATCTGCTGGATCATGGAAAAAGCAAGAGAGTTCCAGAAAAACATCTATTTCTGCTTTATTGACTATGCCAATGCCTTTGACTGTGTAGATCACAATAAACTGTGGAAAATTCTGAAAGAGATGGGAATACTGGACCACCTGACCTGCCTCTTGAGAAACCTATATGCAGGTCAGGAAGCAACAGTTGGAACTGCACATGGAACAACAGACTGGTTCCAAATAGGAAAAGGAGTACGTCAAGGCTGTATACTGTCACCCTGCTTACTTAACTTATATGCAGAGTACATCATGAGAAACGCTGGGCTGGAAGAAGCACAAGCTGGAATCAAGATTGCCAGGAGAAATATCAATAACCTCAGATATGCAGATGACACCACCCTTATGGCAGAAAGTGAAGAGGAACTAATAAAACCTCTTGATGAAAGTGAAAGAGGAGAGTGAAAAAGTTGGCTTAAAGCTTAACATTCAGAAAACTAAGATCATGGCATCTTGTCCCATCACTTCATGGCAAATAGATGGGGAAACAGTGGAAACAGTGTTAGCCTTTATTTTGGGGGCTCCAAAATCACTGCAGATGGTGATTGTAGCCATCAAATTAAAAGACGCTTACTCCTTGGAAGGAAAGTTATGACCTAGATAGCATATTCAAAAGCATAGACATTACTTTGCCAACAAAGGTTCGTCTAGTCAAGGCTCTGGTTTTTCCAGTGGTCATGTATGGATGTGAGAGTTGGACTGTTAAGAAGGCTGAGCACTGAAGAATTGATGCTTTTGAACTGTGTTGTTGGAGAAGACTCTTGAGAGTCCCTTGGACTGCAAGGAGATCCAACCAGTCCATTCTGAAGGAGATCAGCCCTAGGCGTTCATTGGAGGAACTGATGCTAAAGGTGAAACTCCAATACTTTGGCCACCTCATAAGAGTTGACTCATTGGAAAAGACTCTGATGCTGGGAGGGACTGGGGGCAGGAGGAGAAGGGGATGACAGAGGATGAGATAGCTGGATGGCATCACCGACTTGATGGATGTGAGTTTGGGTGACCTCTGGGAGTTGGTGATGGACAGGGAGGCCTGGCGTGCTCCAATTCATGGGGTCGCAAAGAGTCGGACAACTGAACTGAAACTGAACTGATAGTTGATTTTACAATGATGTGTTAGTTATAAGTGTACAGCAAAGTGATTCATTTATATAAGTTTCTATCCCTTTTCAAATTCTTTTCTCATTTAGGTTATTACAGAATATTGAGTTGGCTTCCTTGTGCTATATAAGAGCTCCTTGTTGGTCATCTATTTTAAATAGAGCAGTGTGTCCATGTCAGTCCCAAACTGCCAATCTATCCCTCTTGCCCTGCTAATTGTAAGTTCCTTCTCTATGTCTGCATATTTCTTTTGTAAATAAGTTATTTAAAACTTATTTATGAAATGAAATCTTGCCATTGAGACAACATGGATGGACATAAAGGGATATCATACTAAGTAAATTAGTCAAAGAGAAAAACCATTATAATTTCAATTATATGTAGAATCTAAAAAAACAAAACAATGAACAAATAACAAAATAGCAACAGACTCTCATAAAGAACAACCAAATGATTGCCAGAGGGGAGATGACAGGGAGAGGAGTGAAATAGGTGAGGGAGATCAAGAGCGTTAACTTCCAGTTACAAAATAAACGAGTCATGGGTATGAAATGTACAGCATGGGGAATACAGAAAATGATATTGTAATAACTTTGTATTATGTCGGATAATAATAGGCTTAACATTTTGTGATATATAAGAATACTTAATCACTATGTTGTGTACCTGGAACTAATGCAGTGTTGTAGGTCAGTTATACTTCAATTCAAAAAAAAAGGAGATTTTATACACTTTAAACAAAGGAAGAATATGTTTCCATAATTCTGTTTTTATTATTAAACTCTCAGATATAATTACCAAAAGGTTACTTGGTTCTTAAGGTTCCAAAGTTAAATATCGAAAAGAGTTTCTCAACCTTCTCAAAAACAGTGGGTTATTGACCTCAGCCATGTAGGGTCTGTTCTAGAGCAAAGACACAGACTGGACAGCATTGTACCTCAGTTCACACTCAGTAGTACTCTCGGACCAGCCTTACAAGTAAATGTTTCACAAATTATGATAAGCTCTAAGTAGCTTATTTAGGGGGAAGGCAATGGCACCCCACCCCAGTACTTTTGCCTGGAAAATCCCATGGACGGAGGAGCCTGGTACGCTACAGTCCATGGGGTTACTAAGAGTCAAGCACAACTGAGTGACTTCACTTCACTTTTCACTTTCATGCATTGGAGAAGGAAATGGCAACCTACTCCAGTGTTCTTGCCTGGAGAATCCCAGGGACAGGGGAGCCTGGTGGGCTTCCGTCTATGGGGTCGCACAGAGTCAGACACGACTGAAGCGACTTAGCAGCAGCAGCAGCAGCTTATTTAGAGAATCTAATGTTTCTATAGAATGGATCACCTTTTGGTGTCTGAATATTATTAACATCCTTAAAGGCATGTCAATAAAATGTGTTTAAATGTGTTTTAGAGATGATGAAACTGCACAAATCCATCCATATTTTCTTACTTATTCTACTGATGATCAATAATAGCATATATTTATGCTACCTAGATTACAGGATTAATCGCTGCAATGTAGGAAAATGAACTGAGCCAAGAACTAGTCTCAAGCAGCTTCATGCTAGAAAATGAGGTGGGGAAAAGGAAACAAATCAAATGAGAAGGTCTCAAACGACCGACCACTCATCCAAGAGAAAAAAAGTAAGTAGCAAAACCCAGAGAACATCATTTCGTGTAAATGAGGGTCAGAAAGAAAAAACAATCCAAACTAATTCATCACCAAGCATGTTGCACACAGGCACACACAGACACACCTTTCTTTTTTCTAAACTACCTGAAGATAAGCTCCAGGTACTTGTCACCCCTAAATACTTTAGTATATATTTCCTAAGATCAAAGACAACAACACTATTACACCCAAGAAGTTAAACCCAGTAGAATAATAGCTAATACACAGACTGCATTCAAGTTTATCAAACTAACCCAATAGTATAAATTTTACACTAGTTTTTCTCTATAAATGCAGATCTAATCAAGGATCCCACATTGAGACTCCAGTCTCCTTTAGTCTGAACACTGACATTTCTGAAAAAACCAGGATGGTTATCTCGCAGAATATGTATGACAAAGACTCACAAAATTATGTCAGGTTCCTCTTTGTGGAAATTTTATGTTGTGTTTTCTCAACCCATCCTATTGATGACTAAAGTACTTACTACTACAGTATGAGAGCACATTTATCAGTCTGTGTGTCAAATATTACCCTTCCCCCATCTTCTTCCAACCCACTGTTCCTCTTTCATGACGTCCTACTCAGTTTAAAGATATGAGAAAAAAATGACAAAACGAATTTAATTTTGTCCAAAAAAAGTTTAGTCCCTAATGAAAACCTAACCTACCTGTATGTGACAAGCCCTCCACGTGGGCTGGCATGCATCATAAGAGCTGCCCCTGTGGGCCACTTGAACTGCATATAACTTCGACAACCCACTCCAGTATTCTTGCCTGGGAAATCCTGTGGACAGAGGAGCCTGGTGGGCTACAGTCCATGGGGTGGGACTTTTTAAAGAGGTTGTAGCCAGGACATGGAAGCAACCTAGATGTCCATCAGCAGATGAATGGATAAGAAAGCTGTGGTACATATACACAATGGAGTATTACTCAGCCATTAAAAAGAATGCATTTGAGTCAGTTCTAATGAGGTGGATGAAATTGGAGCCTATTATACAGAGTGAAGTAAGCCAGAAAGAAAAACACCAATACAGTATACTAATGCATATATATGGAATTTAGAAAGATGGTAACAATAATCCTGTATACGAGACAGCAAAAGAGACACTGATGTATAGAACAGTCTTTTGGACTCTGTGGGAGAGGGAGAGGGTGGGCTGATTTGGGAGAATGGCATTGAAACGTGTAATATCATATATGAAATGAGTCACCAGTCCAGGTTTGATGCACGATACTGGATGCTTGGGGCTGATGCACTGGGACAACCCAGAGGGATGGTATGGGGAGCGAGGAGGGAGGAGGGTTCAGGATGGGGAACACATGTATACTTGTGGTGGATTCATGTTGATATATGGCAAAACCAATACAATATTGTAAAGTTAAAAAATTAAAAATAAATAAATAGGTTGTAAAGAAACAAGGCGACTGGCAGGCTAGGTATTTAAAGAGAATGTTTATGATATGAGACATAAACCTTTTAACCCATATTCTCACAAAATATTAAGCCACATATTCATCTGCCATTAATAACTATGGAACTGGATTACCAAGAAGATGCACTGAAGACCTGTAGTTCAAGGTCGGTGGAAGGGAAACAGATGCTACCCATAAACAGCAGTTAAATCCTGGCGATGAATTACTTAATTTTTTTCTTTTCTTGGTCCAGTTTCTTTTGTTATACATTTGAAAAAAATAAAGGCTGTTCTCCATTTATTATGTAATCAAATTAATTCCAACAATAGACTTATGTCCAAATAAAATATTTACAAGGCAGTTAAAAAAAAAAAGCTCATTTGGATTTATTTAAGCCAAGGGTACTGTAAAATCCTAATTTTAAAAGAGCTTTAAAATCCAGTTGCTTTGGGAAAGAACTACCTTTAGAGATATGCTTGCTCTCTACGCATTTCTATAATAAATGTTAGAAAAGTCTTTTTAAAAATATAAAGTCTAATAACATGGAGGTATTTTCCTTGATGGCAATAGAGAATATATCTGTTTCCCTAGAAGATTTAACTTGACTTTTGAAATAGCAAACAGAAGTCTTATTAATATTGTAAGGCTTATTACTTAGGGTCCATGCAATGAGATCTGTGCTATCGAATCTTACTCAAAAGAAAAAAAAAATCAAACAAACTTTGAATGCCTTACCATGTTCTTGGTGCTTTTTTATACACATTATGATTTTTTTTTAAAGGCAGAAATGTTCTTAATCTTGCTTAAATAGAACTGCTTAACACATACGAAATAATGGCAGACAATTTTAGATAATATATGTAAAGTGTCAAACTGTTGAGTAACAGAATACTGTATATATAGCACAAGAGGTTTTCAGTAGAGAAACTGGGCAAAGACTTCAGTAAACGGAAAGGCTAGAAAGGGCAATAGCAGGTGGAGAGAACTGTGAAGAAAGCAACCTAAGTTGTCTTCCTGCAGGAGACAGGAATGCTTCTGGTGGTGCCTGGTGTGGTCAGATCATCCTGAAGAGAAAGATGGGTTGGTGCCAGGGAAAGCCAGTTAGGGTCAAAAACATGCCTGGTGATGAGTTTCATCCCTGAAATTTAACTGGGAAATGAGTCTAAGAATTTTAGGAGATTTAGAATCTATACATATCTTTCTGTTTTTATACTCAGAATGGGGCTGGACAATGATTTTAAGACATCTCTTTCTTCCCCCACCCCACATTTAAAGAACTCATGAGTTGGGAAGATTTATACTGCCAAACGGAGAAGGCAATGGCACCCCACTCCAGTACTCTTGCCTGGAAAATCTCACGGACGGAGGAGCCTGGTAGGCTGCAGTCCATGGGGTCTCTAAGAGTCGGACATGACTGAGTGACTTCACTTTCTCTTTTCACTTTCATGCATTGGAGAAGGAAATGGCAACCCACTCCAGTGTTCTTGCCTGGAGAATCCCAGGGACAGGGAAGCCTGGTGGGCTGCCGTCTATGGGGTCGCACAGAGTCAGACACGACTGAAGTGACTTAGCAAAGCATAGCGTAGCATACTGCCCAAACTTGGAAGCAACCAAGTTATCCTTCAGTGGATGAATGGATAAATAAACTGTGGTACCTCCAGACAATGGGATATTATTCAACACTAAAAGGAAATGAGCTATCAAATGATGAGAGGACATGGATAAACTTTAAATGCATACTATTAAGTAAAAGAAACCAATCTGAAAAGGATATTTGTACATTTTGGGTATTAACTACAAGGAAGGCATCAGATCAGATCAGATCAGTCGCTCAGTCGTGTCCGACTCTCTGCGACCCCATGAACCGCAGCACGCCAGGCCTCCCTGTCCATCACCAGCTCCCGGAGGTCACTCAGACTCGCATCCATCGAGTCAGTGATGCCATCCAGCCATCTCATCCTCTGTCGTCCCCTTCTCCTCCTGCCCTCAATCCCTCCCAGCATCACAGTCTTCTCCAATGAGTCAACTCTTCGCATGAGGTGGCCAAAATACTGGAGTTTCAGCTTTAGCATCATTCCTTCTAAAGAAATTCCAGGATTGATCTCCTTCAGAATGGACTGGTTGGATCTTCTTGCAGTCCAAGGGACTCTCAAGAGTCTTCTCCAACACCACAGTTCAAAAGCATCAATTCTTCGGCACTCAGCCTTCTTCACAGTCCAGCTCTCACATCCATACATGACCACTGGAAAGACCATAACCTTGACTAGGCGAACCTTTGTTGGCAAAGTAATGTCTCTGCTTTTGAATATGCTATCTAGGTTGGTCATAACTTTCCTTCAAAGGAGCAAGCGTCTTTTAATTTCTTGGCTGCAGTCACCATCTGCAGTGATTTTGGAGCCCAGAAAAATAAAGTCTGACACTGTTTCCACTGTTTCCCCATCTATTTCCCATGCAGTGATGGGACCGGATGCCATGATCTTCGTTTTCTGAATGTTGAGTTTAAAGCCAACCTTTTCACTCTCCACTTTCACTTTCTTCAAGAGGCTTTTTAGCCCCTCTTCACTTTCTGCCATAAGAGTCGTGTCATCTGCATATCTGAGGTTATTGATATTTCTCCCGGCAATCTTGATTCCAACTTGTGTTTCTTCCAGTCCAGCATTTCTCATGATGTACTCTGCATATAAGTTAAATAAACATGGTGACAATATGCAGCCTTGACGTACTCCTTTTCCTATTTGGAACCAGTCTGTTGTTCCATGACCAGTTCTAACTGTTGCTTCCTGACCTGCATACAGATTTCTTAAGAGGCAGATCAGGTGGTCTGGTATTCCCATCTCTTTCAGAATTTTCCATAGTTTATTGTGATCCACACAGTCAAAGGCTTTGGCATAGTCAATAAAGCAGAAATAGATGTTTTTCTGGAACTCTCTTGCTTTTTCCATGATCCAGCGGATGTTGGCAATTTGATCTCTGGTTCCTCTGCCTTTTCTAAAACCAGCTTGAACATCAGGAAGTTCACGGTTCACATATTGCTGAAGCCTGGCTTGGAGAATTTTGAGCATTACTCTACTAGCGTGTGAGATGAGTGCAATTGTTCGGTAGTTTGAGCACTCCTTGGCATTGCCTTTCTTTGGGATTGGGATGAAAACTGACCTTTTCCAATCTTGTGGCCACTGCTGAGTTTTCCAAATTTGCTGGCATATTGAGTGCAGCACTTTCACAGCATCATCATTCAGGACTTGGAATAGCTCCACTGGAATTCCATCACCTCCACTAGCTTTGTTCGTAGTGATGCTTTCTAAGGCCCATTTGACTTCACATTCCAAGATGTCTGGCTCTAGGTCAGTGATCACATCATCATGATTATCTGGGTCTTGAAACTCTTTTTCGTACAGTTCTTCTGTGTATTCTTGCCACCTCTTCTTAATATCTTCTGCTTCTGTTAGGTCCACACCATCTCTGTCCTTTATCGTGCCCATCTTTGCATGAAATGTTCCTTTGGTATCTCTGATTTTCTTGAAGAGATCCCTAGTCTTTCCCATTCTGTTGTTTTCCTCTATTTCTTTGCATTGATCACTGAAGAAGGCTTTCTTATCTCTTCTTGCTATTCTTTGGAACTCTGCATTTAGATGTTTATATCTTTCCTTTTCTCCTTTGCTTTTCACTTCTCTTCTTTTCACAGCTACTTGTAAGGCCTCCCCAGACAGCCATTTTGCTTTTTTGCATTTCTTTTCCATGGGGATGGTCTTGATCCCTGTCTCCTGTACAATGTCACGAACCTCATTCCATAGTTCATCAGGCACTCTATCTATCAGATCTAGGCCCTTAAATCTATTTCTCACTTCCACTGTATAATCATAAGGGATTTGATTTAGGTCATACCTGAATGGTCTAGTAGTTTTCCCTACTTTCTTCAATTTCAGTCTGAATTTGGCAATAAGGAGTTCATGGTCCGAGCCATAGTCAGCTCCTGGTCTTGTTTTTGCTGATTGTATAGAGCTTCTCCATCTTTGGCTGCAAAGAATATAATCGATCTGATTTCGGTGTTGACCATCTGGTGATGTCCATGTATAGAGTCTTCTCTTGTGTTGTTGGAAGAGGGTATTTGCTATGACCAGTGCATTTTCTTGGCAAAACTCTATTAGTCTTTGCCCTGCTTCATTCCGTGTTCCAAGGCCAAATTTGCCTGTTACTCCAGGTGTTTCTTGACTTCCTACTTTTGCATTCCAGTCCCCTATAATGAAAAGGACATCTTTTTTGGGTGTTAATTCTAAAAGGTCTTGTAGGTCTTCATAGAACCTTTCAACTTCAGCTTCTTCGGCGTTACTGGTTGGGGCATAGATTTGGATTACTATGATGAGGAGTTCAAGCCAGAGAGACCAGAGGATAGAAAGCAAATGCAAAAATAGTAAATGATTTGTTGGAATACATTCTTATAACAAATCCCTGGCAGCAGACTAAAGAACCTTTTGGAGAAAGTGAACCACTCAAAGGAAAACCTAGTCATAATGAAAATAGGGGTATATGCACTATTAAAATAAATGGTCTGATGGGCTTCTATGTAGGATCTGGAAAGATGTAAAAAGAGCAGTGCTCCCAGTAACAATAAAAAATACCAAACAACCTACAAAATCATAAGCTTTCTTGAACCTATCAGAGAGCTGAACTCCAACATATCCTCCCAGCTTTAACTCTAATACACAGGATACAAACTCTAGCTCATCTACAGCACAGCCCAGAAAAGATGAGGACCTCAAACAACTGGGTAAGAAGAATGAGGCTAAAATTTATAACAATCTCTTAAAGGTAAAGCATGGGTTTTGCTAACCTACTCCACAATACTGCGGCCTCAGCATCCATGTGTGTGGCCAAGTGGCCTGCAGGGCTTGGCCTGGCTGCAGGTTGAACTGATACCAACTTCTCCATCAAGTGTGCACATCCTAGAAAACAGCCCACAGACTCACAGTGAGTAAGTTCCTGATATGATCCCCCCGCAACTGCCCTTTGGATCATCAGTCTCCCTCACCTCCCAGGGTCTTCCCCTGGTGCCCCTGGATAAAAACAGATTTCTGAGGCCACCTCACTACCTCTCCCTCTTTTTGGTTTGAACTGACCAATTTGACCTTAGCCTGGGAAACCCAAAATATTCCTCCAGGATCCACCCCAATCTCTGCCTACACCCTGTCTTGACTGCCCTCTTGGCCTCTTAAGGTGTGCTATGTACCTCCTCCACGACCTGTAATAAACTCGATTTCAATTCTCTTGTGGTCTTTTACTGAACCATCCATCACACCAGGGCTCTACTTAACAAACGTTAATTTAGTAAAGTTACAAACAGTGGGCAAGGGTGAGACACAGAACCCAAAATGCCACAGACACAGAGGGGACTGCGCCTGCTCACAAGCTCTTCTCCACACTGTGGCCCCCCGTCCCCACCTTGTCAGCCTGTGACCAGCCCTTACATCCTCCAAGTCACCCATTCCCTTCCTAACTCAAGTTGAATCCAAGGATTTAATATTCCTTATCTGTTTTGGGTATAGCTCAACTATACTATATTTTTCCTCATTTCCCCCTTTTACACCTAAATATGCTATTTAAAGGGCTTCCCTGGCAGCTCAACGGTAAAGAATCCCCCTGTGATGCAGGAGCCGCAAGAGACATGAGTTCGATCCCTGGGTCAGAAAGATCCCTCAGAGGAGGAAGTGACAACCTACTCTAGTATTCTTTCCTGGAAAATCCCATGGACAGAGGAGCCTGGTGGGCTACAGTCCATGGAGTCACAAAAGAGTCGGACACGACTGAGTGACTTAATAGCAGCAGCATGCTATTTAGAGTGAAAATACACAAACTTTGTCACCTAAAAGTTCTTCCTTCTCTCTTCCCCACCGCCCACATGCAGCCATGATTAGATCTATCAGTTATACTACCAAAATATACCATGGATCTCTGCACTGTTCTCCATCTCCAGTGCAAACACCCTAGTGCAGGCCACCCTCACCTCTGGCTCCAGTGCAAGGATCACTGCAGCGGTTTACTCAATGACCTCCCGGCTCCATTACACCATGCTATAATCCATTCCTCACTAACAGCCAAACGGTCCTCTCAAAATATAAATCTGCTATTTGTATTTCAGTAACTAGTAACTAACCCTTGCTTTCAACCCTCTAACAGTTTTCTATCATATGTATAAGGGGGAAAAGCCAGCATCCTTTACTGTGGCCTTCAAAGTTGCACTTGATCAGGTCCCCACTCCTGACCTAAGCCTAAAGCCACTTTCACCAAAGGAATCAACAAACATATCCCCAGAGACAGGTCAGGAAGCAGCAGCAGCTTAGAGATCAGCAGGCTGTGCTAAGAGAGGCTTAGAGCAAAACTCATGGGGCATCTGCATTTCTATATACTGAGTTTTCTTAAAGGAAGTACCCCAATATAATGAAATCAATCAAAGGTCAAGGTACCAACACATTTTTATGGAATTCAATAAACATGCCTTTCTTTGTAGGTAACAGAGAACTAGTGAAGGGTTTTAAACAGAGAAATAATCTGATTTGACTCATATATTAGAAATTAAAATGCTGATAGCATTGTGGAGGATATATCAGATAAGAGGAGACTGAACAACAGTCAAAATGAATCAAAATAACTCAGGAAACTGCCTAAAGTTTCTAACACAAACCTTGGAGCAGAGGGATGAGACCTGACTTGAGAGCTATTTAGGAAGTCATACAAAGCAAGAGAGGCTTCCCTGGTGGCTCAGACAGAAAAGAATCCTCCTGCAATGCAGGAGACTGGGGTTCTATCTCTGGGTTGGGAAGATCCCCTGGAGAAGGGAATGGTGACCCACTCCAGTATTCTTGCCTGAATTCCATGGACAGAGGAGCCTGGGATCACAAAGAGTCAGACATGACTGAGCAAATCACACACACACACACACACACACACACGTGGTTGATTCAAAGTGGGAGGAGAGATACCCTCTCCCAGCTGTTCAGTCTGTCAAGGAGGTTATGAACCTCTACAAATTTTATTCTATCTTCAGTCAGGGCTCACATGAGTCGCAGGGTGAACTTGTAAACAGCACCTACTAACTGAGGTTACTCACATGCTGCCCACCCCCAAAAGTGATCCCCTGTTTCACACAGACCTGGGCTGGAATGGGGTACAACTCAGGAACCTGTAACTCCAGGCCCATAGTTCTGAGCTCTCATCTTTGCAGTAGAACAGGCACTTCTAAAAATCAGATCAGATCAGATCAGTCGCTCAGTCGTGTCCGACTCTTTGCGACCCCATGAACTGCAGCACGCCAGGCCTCCCAAATTTCTCCAGCCTTCTCTAAGGCTAACCATGCTTAATCATTTCAACCCAACAATCAAAAGGAGATTACAATCCCATTAATAACTTTTTTTCAGTAATAACTTTTGATCACTATGGTAGTCATTTTCAATCTGATGCAGGGGTTAAGACGTGTCCTTTAAAAAATTACACACTCATTCCCCTCCCCTTTCGGGTGGCTATCCACACATCCACCAAGAGGAGCAACTGACTGAAAAAAAGACTGAGAACCACCTACTGCTTTCCTAAATGCAACGATAAGGGCCTATAAAGTTAATTCAGTAATTAAAAAGAAGAAATACTATGCCAACCTATTCTATAAGAATAAAAATTCTAAAATGAAACAGCATCCTAAACTGAATTCTAAGAGAAGCTACTCTGTGTGTTTGCAAGTGTGTGTTTGCAATATTTTTTTTTCTGTTGCTTTTTATGGTGATAAACATTTTCAGGTCTCAATTTACTTCTCAGCAGGAACTACATACAGTTTAATGAAACGAATATTATGATACTCTTCCTACTGAGAAAACCTCAGTGCCATTCTGAAGGGATCTAAAGAAAGGTAATGAAATTCTAGAAAAGAGCTTTAAAGTTGTCAACATTCAAATTCTTCACAGAAAAAAGTCATATTAATGACCAACACCCTCCCCCCACATATTCTTTTCACAACCTTGTCTCTGCTTTTTTAAAAGCAAATTTTAAAGAAAATACTGTATGTAACCCTGAAAGGAAAGCTAACATAACCAAGAGTGAATCACAAAATTAAAGCAGGTTGGTTTGGTAATTGGACATAATAATCCAAATTTTTCCAAAGTATGGCACAGAAGAAGACTTTAAGTAATCAATATATTTATTTTAATGGTCCCTAGAAACAACACAAGTAGCCTATCAAATCTGTAAAGTCATATATTATTGCCTAAAATGAGATTAAAATAATCAGAGGAATTAACACAAATATCTTGTCTTACAGGTCCTATATTCGAGGATGCTCTTGTTCTAAGCCTTGAGTAATTTAACACTGCAACAATTCCTTTTCTTTAAAAAAAAAAAAAAAGAGAAATAACTAATATACCATAAGATTCATCTTTTTAAAGTATAAAATTCAGTGGTTTTGAGTATATTCACAAGGTTGTATAATCAATATCGATACCTAATTCCAGAGATGACATTGTTGTCTGATTCCTCTTGCAACCTCATGGATTGTAGCCCACCAGCCTTCTGTCCATGGAATATCTCAGGCAAGAATACCAGAGTGGGTTGCCATTTCCTTCTCCAGGAGATCTTCCCAACCCAGGGATCTAACCCACACCTCCTGCATTGGCAGGCAGTTCACTACCACTGAGCCACCTGGGAAGTCCAATTGCAGTGAAGTGAAAGTCGCTCAGTCATGTCTGACTCTTTGTGACCCCTTGGACTACACAGTCCATGGAATTCTCCAGGCCAGAATACTGGAGGAGGCAGCCTTTCCCTTCTCCAGGGGATTTTCCCAATCCAGAGATGGAACCCAGGTCTCCCACATTGCAGGAAGATTCTTTACCAGCTGAAAACCCAAGAATATTGGAGTGGGTAGCCTATCCGTTCTCCAGCAGATCTTCCTAATCCAGGAATCAAACCAGGGTCTCCAGTATTGCAGGCAGATTCTTTACCAACTGAACCATGAGGGAAGCCCATAACCATTAGTAGCTACCCTACTCCTCCCTTACCACCCTCCCACCTCCTTCCCCATAGCCCTGAGCTAATCTACCCTGTCTCAATGGATTGGCCTATTCTGGACATTTCAAAGGAATGGAATCATACAATATGCGGCTTCCTGTGTCAAGTTTCTTTCACTTCCAATGTTCTCAAAATTCATCTATGTTTTAGAATGTATCAGTACTTCACTCCCCATTTTTTTAATGGCCAAATAAAATTCAAATTGCTCCTTGGAAGAAAAGTTATGACAACCTAGACAGCATATTAAAAAGCAGAGACATTACTTTGTCAACAAAGGTCAAGTCAAGGCTATGGTTTTTCCAGTGGTCATGTATGGATATAAGAGCTGGACTATAAAGAAAGCTGAACGCTGAAGAATTGATGCTTTTGAACTGTGGTGTTGGAGAAGACTCTTGAGAGTCCCTTGGACTGCAAGGAGATCCAACCAGTCCATCCTAAAGGAAATCAGTCCTGAATATTCATTAGAAGGACTGATGCTGAAGCTCAAACTCCAATACTTTGGCCACCTGATTAGAAGAACTGACTCATTTGAAAAGACCTGATGCTGGGAAAGACTGAAGGCAGGAGGAGAAGGGGACGACAGAGGATGAGATGGTTGGATGGCATGACCGACTCAACGGACATGAGTCTGAGTAAACTCCGGAAGTTGGTGATGGATCAGGAGGCCTGGCATGCTCCAGTCCATGGGATTGCAAAGAGTCAGACACGACTTAGTGACTGAAGTGACAATTTCATTATATGCCACATTCTGTTACCCATTCGTCAGCTGACCGACATTTGGCTACAAGCCCTACAGACCTAGCCCTTCACTGACCCTCTCTCCTAGGCACTATTAAATGTTATCCCACTCTCTTTCCTCTATTCCGCACTTTTCACTATAGGCTGAACCCTGTCTGCCATTTGAGCTCTTGACTAAAGCAAAAATGGAAGAAAACCTTTTTCAATCAAAGTGCTGTGATGGTTAATTTTATGTATCAACTTGACTATGGGGTATCCAGACATTTGGTCAAACATTACTCTGAGTGTGTCCAGGAGGTGTTTCTGCTTGAGATTAACTTGATTTGGTAGACTGAGTAAAGCAGATTGCCCTCCCTAACGCAGGTAGCCTTGCTCAAGCAAGTGACGACCTAAATAGACTAAAAAAGGCTGAGTAAGAGGGAATGTCTTTGTCCCATTTGAATTGGAACATCTGTCCTCTGCTGCCTGGGAGAAGGCTGAGGTCTCCTGAGTCTCCAGCCTGCTGACTATAGGTGTTGGGACTTTTCAGCCCCGATAATCATGTGAGCCAATGCCTAATAATAAATCTTATTTCTATATCCTGTCATATATTGGTAAAAGATAAACTGGATATTTAAAGCTGTAAGAGTTTATTTGAGCAAAAACTGAATCAAACTGGGCAGCGCAAAACTGAAGTGACTCAGAACATTCCTCTGACAGGAGCTCAGGGAAGGGCTTTAACAGAGAAGAGGGTAAAGCAAAGCAGGGAAACTGGCTACAGCCTGAAGCCTAGCTGGCTCTTGTGATGGACTGTCCTTAGTTTTAGATTCCACAATCATGAGGCACTTACAGGCTTAGATTTGGTCTGCTTACCTAGGCAACCATGGCATTAGAATCACTCGGTCTAACAGCCTCCTTGTTTAATTAACTTAACGATATGTATCTTATTGGCTCTGTTTCTCTGGAGAAAGCCAATACAGGCTCTTAAGCCCTGGAAGCTCCTTACCCCAGCGGTCCCCAATCTTTCTGGCACCAGGGACTGGTGTTGTGGAAGACAATTTTTTTCATGGGATGGGATGTGGGGTGGGGGGGCGGGGATGGTTTCAGGATGCTTCAAGCACATTACATTTATTGTGCACTTAATTTCTATTATTATTATATCGGCTCCACCTCAGATCACTGGGTATTAGATCCCAGAAGTCAGGGGCATCTACCTTATCCTATAAATAGGCAAATAAGCAAAAAACATGCAGAGGAGTTTAGATTTGCTCTAGTGAACAACAAAGAGAAAATGAACACTCAGGCAGGGGTTACATTCATTAATAGTACCGCAGCACTAAGAAGCAAGGTGAATTGAAACAGGGAAAATATGAAAGTCAGGAGAATACAAAATATAAGGTCTACATTGATTCCTAACTGGGGGAATGCAAATACAAAGGAAAATCTAAGAGAAATTCCAAAGAAAGAAAACAAAAATACTTAAGAAAACATTTTAATTTCAAAATTCTACTCTCAAAGGAGGGTAGAGTCAGACAGAAATGGTAGAATTGAGAAAGGAAAGTAGGTTTTTTGGCCTATTTCTTTGTTCTTTGGCATGTGGGAGATGTCTGATGGAGATGATGATTAATTCAATTTTGGACATGTGGTGTTTGAGGTGATGGCAGACAGCCAGGTACAGATGACAGGCTTAAAAATTAAATGGACAGAAGCTTCCTAAAATTAAGTTAGGGTTCTACCATCCCACAGCAACATTTTATGCTCATCAGAATACATCTCTCACCTTATTCGAGGGTATCACTTTGCACTGAGCATCAAAGTAACTGGCTGTTGAATCACCGTTCTACCATGCACTTAGTTAATCAGCTCGGTCACTAAAATCTTCAAATATCTCCCAAACTAAAGCAATTCATATAATACACTAAGTACCTTCATTCTCTCCAAAGTGATGTAAATTTGGGCACTCAAACATGCTGAGCATTTACACTGTGATAAAATGAAGCCAAGAACAAAGTGCTTATTCACAAATATTCAGGATTCAAACCACAGTATTGCTAACCTTAAAGCCCACTGTGGCCGAGTCACTTTAGTCGTGTCTGACTCATGGCAACCCCACGGATTGTAGCCTGCCAAACTCTATCTGCCTATGGGATTCTCCAGACAAGAATACTGGAGTAGGCTGCCATGCCCTTCTCCAACTGGAAGAGAATATATCCTGGAAAAGCCTGGCTTGGGGGCAACGCAACAGTGTGTCAAAGATTGGGTTTTCTTCCTTCCTTACACAACACTACTTATGTAAATAGTACCATCTGCCCCTTTTTCGAAGAGGCTAGAAATAAGAGCTTAACCAGATTGAAAAATTTCTTCCACAATACGGTTAAAAATTAATGTAGTGTAACTTGAAACCAGTAAAGGCTGCTGCCCAAATACACATATATACACTAATACCAAAGACCCACAATCTTGGAAGCAATTTTCAAAAGCCCTGAAATAATGGTCTTCTTGCTTATTGTCCCAACAAGATAGGCAAGTGGCTAAGCAATCACAATATCCAAAGTGTACACTAGTATATTTTCTAACTTTCTGCTACACTTACAATAAAAGCTTTCTTATTACCACATTGCTGTTCTTGTTCAGTGGCCAAGTCATGTCCAACTCTTCATGACCCCATGGACTCAGCACGCCAGGCTTGGCTATCCCTCACCATCTCCCAGGGTTTGCCCAAGTTTAGGTCCATTGGAGAAGGCAATGGCACCCTACTCCAGTACTCTTGCCTGGAAAATCCCATGGATAGAGGAGCCTGGTAGGCTGCAGTCCATGGGGTCGCTAAGAGTCAGACACGACTGAGCGACTTCACTTTTACTTTTCACTTTCACGCATTGGAGAAGGAAATGGCAACCCACTCCAGTGTTCTTGCCTGGAGAGTCCCAGGGACGGGGGAGCCTAGTGGGCTACCGTCTATGGGGTCGCACAGAGTCGGACACAACTGAAGTGACTTAGCATAGCATAGCATGTCCATTGAATCAGTGATGCCATCCAATCATCTCATCCTGTGTTGCCCTCTTCTCCTTCTGCCCTCAATCTTTTCCAGCATCAGAGTCTTTTCCAATAAGTCAGCTGTTTGCATCACGTGGCCAAAGTACTGGAGCTTCAGCTTCAGCCTCACTCCTTATTACCATATATGACCATATAGCCAGTAAGTCTTTACTAAATGTTGATGAAACAGTGTCTCTGCTGACTCAATGGACGTGAGTCTCAGTGAACTCCAGGAGTTGGTGATGGACAGGGAGGCCTGGCGTGCTGCGATTCATGGGGTCGCCAAGAGTCGGACACAACTGAGCGACTGATCTGATCTGATATTCGTCTTTAAAATGGCAGTAAGAGCTATTTCCTAATATGTAAATACATCACACTACCATCTCTCTGTTTTTAATCCCTTTAAAGTGTGTGGCTAACCGAAAAGGCTGTAAATGGGGTTTAAATTTTCCCCTCTACTCCCAGAAAGTCAGGTTCTGGCAGACTATATTTTCCGAAAACAGTCACAACACTTCCCATTCCACATGCTCTTCTGCAGCGTGACCACGCCACTCACCTCTCAAGAAGGAGAGTTCAACTCTTCTCCCCTCAAATCTACAATGGCCTGAAAGAATGACTGGCTTGTAACCAACAGAACATGGCAAAAGTGAGACTGAGACTTCCGAGCCCAGCTCAGTAGAAGCCTGTCAGCTCTATCTCTCTGTGTCTGGAGCACCCAGTCTCCAGAAACTGCCATCCTGTGAAAGCCCCGGCTCTGTGGAGAGGACGTATGTGTCAAGTCCTCTAGTCAACTGCCCCAGGGGAGCCAGGCCTTCAAGTCATCCCAGGCCAGGTACCACATGAGTAAGGCAGTCATCCTGAAAGTGGATTCTCCACCCGACTTGTTTCAACTCCCCCTGGTCAAGTCACACCCAGCCATTCTAGTTCCATCTGAAAATCCAGACACTGTCAAGCAGACACATCAGCCCCATTGTCTCTTCTCTGAATTCCTAACGCAAGGTTGTAAGAGAATAAAATGACAGTTGTTTTATACATGGTTTTGGATGGTATGAAAGGCAGCAATAGGTAACTGGAATGTATATTAGGCAACATGGCCATCTCTTTAATGACCATATTCCACATTTTTCTTGACCTTTACTGAAACTTTCATTTCCACACTTTTGCAAATAAAAATGTCCCCTGTTAATTTTGCCAATTTATTTTGACAGTTCAGCTTGAGAAATCATCATATCCAATAAAGATACTACCTAGGCTCTGGTCTCTAGTTTGTTTTAAAAGCTTCTTTCTAGCATCCTCTTTACTTACTGAAATTATTTCAGCTTTTTGTCACCATTTTATTCCAATCTGTGTTTGAATTAGGTCATGACTAAAGACATAATTACTTGAAGCAAATGCTGTGCACCCAACTAAACCATCACAAGTAAATGTCCTGTCAGGCATAAAAATTATTCAGCATTTATCATAAACAAAACACTATACAGTACTTCAGATGTTTATCATTATAAATCCTTTATTAATGAGAACTAGCCATACAGCATTTATCATAAACAAAACACTATACAGTACTTCAGATGTTTATCATTATAAATCCTTTATTAATGAGAACTAGCCATACTGAATTTTACACATTTACTCTCATCCTCAAGTATTATATTGGCAGAAAAGCACATTTTACTATCTTCAACAAAAAGATACTTTTTATTTGATATACAATCTTAATATAAACTCTTCAAACCATTGCATTTTTATAAATAGAGCCTTTAGATATATAACTTGCTACTATTTTTAATAAGTATAAACTGGTCATTCATAAACCACAGCATAAAAAGTCAAGTTCTTCATTTTCCTGACGGAACTTTGTTTTCTTGAGGAGTATGCGGTTGATGAGACAAGTGAAAATGAGCAGTAGTTACCTGCAAATGCAGCAAGGAAGGCAGTATCCTCGGGAGGGAGCCAGGTTTTCAACTGAAGTAAGGAGGTGGGATATTTTATGAGATGTGGCTGCAGGGAAGTTTGCTGAGAATGGAGTGAGATTTGCTGAGAATGGAGTGAGAGTTCCAGAGCGCAAGAATAAAAACCCAACAAGTGTCCAGGAAAAGAAAACACAACTGCCTGAGGATAAGCCAGATGACCAGGAGGCTGTATTTGGAGGCAGGTCCAGGGACAAAGACATGATGTGAGATAGAAAGAGCTGGCTTGGAGCTTCCAAGGCTCTGGTCTTACCACTTTGAACATAGTGGACTGTGGACTTTACACGAGATTCCAAGTATGTTAGAGCAAAGTGACCAGGGTTAGCCTTCTTAATTCGGAGGCAGGAGACCAGATGAGCTCCACATTAGACATTTACAATCAGATTCCTGTTTGCACTTCGAAACAGAAATAACAGCAGAAACGGTAAAGAGCAGGCTTTGTCTCCTGCCAACCGTGACGGCAGGAACAGTCATGGCAGGAACCCAGAGGGGCTAACCTGTGTTTGAGTAAAAGACCAACAGGTCATATATTTCCCATCCTTGGAGCAAAGGAGATACTGCACATACACAGAAAGGCTCCTTGGGGAATCAGAAGGGAGTGCACACCACCCCAGAACAGGTGATGCCAAGGCACCCAACAGGCCTATGGCCTCAAACAGACCTTGGAAAAAAGTTGTGCATGGATATTGGGGACAGTCCTAGAGCAGGTCACGTGTCGGAAAAGAAACCAGATAATTGGCCAAAGGTAACCAAAGACTGGAAAGAACTGCCCCATGTAAATGATTTAACCACCTCTTTACTGGGCTCCTCCTCACTGGAGGGATGCCCATGTCCTTTCTCTCCCTGTGTGTATCTCTGGCCTTGCTTCTGTCTTAACAAACTATCACTCTGCCTGCTCTCCCACTTCTTGTGTCTCCAATAATAAACGTTGTGTCTGGTTTTACAGTTTTTGCCTCCTTGAGGAATGCAGTTTTCAATAGGAGCAAGAGCCAGGGGAGTTTTGCATCTAGCTTCTAGATCCTGGTGGACTAGCAGCTAGGATTCCTGGTTTGCCAGGAATCCAGACAACCCAGGCTCAATTCCAGGGCAGGAAACTAAGATCTCGCTTCAAGCTACCGTCCACTGCTGCCTCTCCAAGATCACTTGTACGTACAACTGCGAGAGAAAGTTACTTTAAATATCTTTAAGACTCAGGTATTTTTCTGTAAAGTGAAGAGAATAATGCCTACTTCATAAAGTTATGATGATGAAGTGACATAAACTGCTCAACACAGTGCCTGCTACACAGCAGTGTACAATAGGCTTTTTGGTTTAATGGTTTTGTTACTGACATGGTCCTCCCAAAAACTGTAACGAGGCGTGTGGGGGGACACGACTGGTCAGTACCACTGCTTCCTGTGTTGCAGTGAAGGCAGCTGTGCTCAGTGGAGGGAATGAAAGGGCTCACAATGTTCTTGCTCATCTGGCCAGAGTCCCACCCAGATCACACTAAACATTAAGAGGTTTACTTAATACAAATACAGCTTTGCCGCAGATAATTTCTATCTTGAACTCCTGCTAGGCTGCAGGCTCTTGGAGGACGTTTCATGTTCCCCACTGTGTCTAGTACTTATCAGACACTCTAAATGGCTGCTGAAAAAAGTAAACATAGGCAAAGTTCCACACCTCAGAGATGTAATTTCTGAGGCTACATTTGGCATGGTATCTCTTCTTTTGTTAAATAACTTCTATGCTAGTTTCCTAAAGGACATTTCAGTTCAGATCAGTCGCTCAGTCATGTCTGACTCTTTGCGACCCCATGAATCGCAGCACACCAGGCCTCCCTGTCCATCACCAACTCCCAGAGTCCACCCAAACCCATGTCCATCAAGTCGCTGATGCCATCCAGCCATCTCATCCTCTGTCGTTTTCTTCTCCTCCTGCCCCCAATCCCTCCCAGCATCAGGGTCTTTTCCAATGAGTCAACTCTTCACATCAGGTGGTCAAAGTATTGAAGTTTCAACTTCAACATCAGTCCCTTCAATGAACACCCAGGACTGATCTTCTTTAGGATGGACTGGTTGGATCTCTTTGCAGTCCAAGGGACTCTCAAAAGTCTTCTCCAACACCACAGTTCAAAAGCATCAATTCTTCGGCACTCAGCTTTCTTTATAGTCCAGCTCTCACATCCATACATGACCACTGGAAAAACCATAGCCTTGACTAGATGGACCTGTGTTGGCAAAGTAATGTCTTTGCTTTTTAATATGCTGTCTAGGTTGGTCATAACTTTCCTTCCAAGGAGCAAGCATCTTTTAATTTCATGGCTGCAATCACCATCTGCAGTGATTCTGGAGCCCAGAAAAACAGTCAGCCACTGTGTCCACTGTTTCCCCATCTATTTGCCATGAAGAAAGGACATTCAGATGTTATAAAACATCATTTTCAGGTTTAAGATCAAGTATCAATCAATAAGCCTTTGACTGTGTGGATCACAATAAACTGTGGAAAATTCTGAAAGAGATGGGAATATCAGACCACCTGACCTGCCTCTTGAGAAACCTGTATGCAGGTCAGGAAGCAACAGTTAGAACTGGACATGAAACAACAGACTGGTTCCAAATAGGAAAAGGAGTACATCAAGGCTGTATATTGTCACCCTGCTTATTTAACTTATATGCAGAGTACATCATAAGAAATGCTGGACTGGAAGAAGCACAAGATGGAATCAAGATTGCCCAGAGAAATATCAATAACCTCAGATATGCAAATGACACCACCCTTATGGCAGAAAGTGAAGAGGAACTAAAAGCCTTTTGATGAAGGTGAAAGTAGAGTGAAAAAGTTGGCTTAAAGCTCAACATTCAGAAAACTAAGATCATGGCATCTGGCCCCATCACTTCATGGGAAATAGATGAGGAAATAGTGGAAACAGTGTCAGACTTTATTTTGAGGGGCTCCAAAATCACTGCAGATGGTAACTGCAGCCATGAAATTAAAAGACGCTTACTCCTTGGAAGGAAAGTTATGTCCAACCTAGACAGCATATTCAAAAGCAGAGACATTACTTTGCCAACAAAGGTCCGTCTAGTCAAGGCTATGGTTTTTCCAGTGGTCATGTATGGATGTTAGAGTTGGACTGTGAAAAAAGCTGAGCGCCGAAGAATTGATGCTTTTGACCTGTGGTGTTGGAGAAGACTCTTGAGAGTCCCTTGGACTGCAAGGAGATCCAACCAGTCCATTCTGAAGGAGATCAGCCCTGGGATTTCTTTGGAAGGAATGATGCTAAAGCTGAAACTCCAGTACTTTGGCCACCTCATGCAAAGAGTTGACTCATTGGAAAAGACTCTGATGCTGGGAGGGATTGGGGGCAGGAGGAGAAGGGGACGACAGAGGATGAGATGGCTGGATGGCATCACTGACTCGATGGATGTGAGTCTGAGTGAACTCCGGGAGTTGGTGATGGACAGGGAGGCCTGGCATGCTGTGATTCATGGGGTCGCAAAGAGTCAGACAAAACTGAGCGACTGAACTGAACTGACCAATCAATAAGAAGATGATAACCTAAAAATTTCCATACGTTTAGTAAACAGATATTTTTATGGATGTTATTCACTATTTTTAGGATGGCAAACTAGAAATTTTGTATAAAGTAATAATCAAATTAAAAAGACAATTTGATCAAATAATTCACTTAAAAGCATAATATTTTTCTTAAAAATTCTAGCCTCCTAACATTTGTTGAATATCTTTAATTTTCTAGCTGATACTAAAAACACACACCCACACACACAAGCATAATAAGTCTGCACTGTAAGACCATATTCCACCGTATTTAGACATAAGACTGCAGAAGGGCTGTAAGCCCAGTATCCATCCTCATTTCTTGATCCCTTCTCTACTAAACCCTGCCCCCTTACTGTACTCTCTACCATCTTTGAGCAGATATTTAAATAATAAACAACACACAAACACACACCCCTAATTCCCTACATCCTCAGAACACCATTTCTGCCCCTCTCAGCCACAGATTCTCTTCCAACAGAAGCCAGGCTTTATGTCACACCTAATACATCATGGGACCCAGAATTGATGTGGGCATTCACCTAGCAGCCTAATACTGCTGTCTAAAAAGGGCAACACATCAGAGTCAGAAAACCAAGGTTCAAATCCCAGCTCTTCCGGCAGCATGGCCCAGGGCAACTCAGTTAATCTCTCTAATGCTCAACTTCCTCATACCAATCTCACAGTGTACAGTGAGAGCTGAACTCAATATCATAAGAAAATAGCATGTAATGGCTGCTTAAAAGTGGTATTTACTGTTAAGCATTTCAAATCATTCCAAATGACAGATTTCATTTTCTTGGGCTTCAAAATCACTGTGGACAGTACTGCAGCCATGAAATTAAAAAAGATGCTTGCTCTTTGGAAGGAAAGCTAAGACAAACCTAGACAGCGTATTCAAAAGCAGAGATATCACTTTGCCAACAAAGGTCCACATAGTCAGAGCTATGATTTTTCCAGTACTCATGTATGGATGTGATAGTTGGACCATATGTGATAGTTGGACCATAAAAGGCCGGGCACTGAAGAATGAATGGATGCTTTCAAACTGTGGTGCTGGAGAAGACTCTTGAGAGTCCCTTGGACTGCAAGGAGATCAAATCAATCAGTCCTAAACGAAATTAACCCTGAATATTCTTTGATAGGACTGATGCTAAAACTGAAGCTCTAATATCCTGGCCACCTGATGCAAAGAGCCGATTCACTGTGAAAGACCCTGATGCTGGGAAAGATTGAAGGCAAAAGGAGAGGGGGTGGCAGAAGATGAGATGGTCAGATAGTGTCATCGACTCAATGGACATGGATTTGAGCAAACTCCGGGAGATACTGGAGGACAGGGGAGCCTGGCGTGCTGCAGTCCATGGGGTTGCAAAGAGTAGGACATGATTTAGTGACTGAACAACAACAAAAATTACCTCTTGATTTATAACTCATCCTATTATTTAGCTTTATCACTCCACCTACCTTATCACAGTAAGTCACTGCCCACATTCAGAATTTAGCCATGGGACTCACAAATTCCTATTATTTAGCTTTATCATTCCACCTACCTTATCACAGTAAGTCACTGCCCACATTCAGAATTTAGGCATGGGACTCACAAATTCTCCTCCTATTGTAACTCCACCATCATCTTTGAAGATTTAAAAAATGCATGTAGAATCCAAAAGACCAGATTTAAAGTTCTTTGGAATTCCTAACTCTCAGAAGCTCACTTCCCTATCAACATTCTCAAGACTGTGCCCTGGTTCTAAATGATAAATTATTCCATCTCAGAAGTCTTAATATAGCCCCCTCTTCTTGTGTTATCCCTCAACCACTGGGCATTGTCTACATTACACACTGATGGTCCTTTCATCCCTCAGTTTTCCTTTTTTAATCCATGCTTGCCTCCCTTCCCTCCCTATGCAACACACAGTAAAGGGTAGATTAACTGAACTACTCTCTACTGAAGCTCTTTAATTCTCTTAAACCCCAATTCTGCTACATCTCTCAGGCAAAACTCACACTCTGAATTAATCCTTGAATAACATGCCTTATCTCCCACATTTTGTGACCAATGCTCCTCTCCACATGGTGGCAGCTCTTTGCAGAAAACGCAAAGCAGACTGAGGCAAAGCATCAAACTGATACCAAATATCACATCTAATTTCCTCTTGGGACAACCACACACCTCACTGATTCTTTCACTTGAATCTGGTCAGGTATTATTTCCTCCTTCCCACCAGAGCTATTCCAAATGTTTTCTATTCTGCTTAAGACCCCAATCACTCATGATTTTAATAATCACCTATATGTGTCAGTGTGTGCTAAGTTGCTTAACAAAGTCCTACTCTTTGTGACCTTATGAACTGTAGCCCACCAGGCTCCTCTGTCCACGGGATTCTCTGGGCAAGAATACTGGGGTGGGTTGCCATGACCTCCTCCAGGGGATCTTCCCAATCCAGGGATCAAACCCATATCTCCTGCAGCTCCTGAATGCAGGCAGATTCTTTACCGCTGAGCCACCAGGGAGGCCCAACCCAACTCCCTCAGATCACTTGGTACGGAGAGTCTCACTTGGTGAAGCACTGAAGTCCTGCATTTAGAGCCACACAAGTCAACTCAAGAATGGAGACTCCGGACCTGGTCAAGTCTTCAGTTTGACTGCAACCTTATGAGGCGCCCTGAACCAGAACCGCTCAGCTAAATGACAGCTGGATTCCCGAACCTCAAAAACTATGAGATAATGTTTGCTGTATTAGATGCTAAATTTGGGGGTTACTTGTCACACAACAATAGACGTCCTTCCTATAATTAATCTCAGTTGACATCAACATCTGTGTAGTTGCTCATTCATTCATTTAACCAACATATGAGTTCCTAGGATGTGACAGAGACTGGTTATCTTCTTTCTTCCATACAATAAAATGTCACTAAATCTTGACAAATTTATCTGCAAACCGTTGCTGCCTCTCAGATTTGAGATTTCTCAAATCACCTCTTTATCTCTCACCAGTGTCCTAATTCAGGCACTCACAACTCTCACGGCAACTAAATTACAATAGACTCCCAATTAGTTTCCTTGATTCTCCTCTGTCCCTGTCAAGTGTGATCTATTTACGACACAGAGAAATAGCATACACGTAAGAACTGAGGTGGCAGGACCAGGAAAAAGTTCTCTCAAGGAATAAAAGACCCCACAATCTTTGTGGACAAGTAACTTAAGCTTGACAGTCCTGATAGTCTTAGTGAAAGAGAAAGCAGCTCACCTACCCAATGTCTATAAAGAAAGAGGAGAGGATACAACTCAACTGTGAACAATTCAGAGATGGCAACAAGACACAGTGCAGCCACACTGAGTGATCAGAAAACACTGGGTCGCACGATGCTGACAAGGGTTCAAGCCCTGGGTCAGGAAGATCCCCTGGAGAAGAAAACGGCAAGCCATTCTAGTATTCTTGCCTGGAAAATCTGACGGACAGAGGAACCTGGAAGGCTACAGCCCGTGGGGTCACAAAGAGCCAGTCACAACTTAGCAACGAAACACCACCACCACTTGATGCTGCAGTCATGTCAAGCCCAGGCACTGGTCTCCTGTTGCTACTGTACCAGTTTATCACAAAGTCAGTGACTTCAAGCAAAACAAATTTATTAATCTTATAGTTATGAAGGTCAGAAGTCTGAAAAGAGGCTCTTGGGGAGTGTTTGTTTTCTAGCTGTTTCTAACTTTCAGAGGTCATGCATCCCTTGGCTCGAGGCCCCCTTCCATGGCCACAGCCAACAAAGGCTGTCTAGTCTGTCTTACACCATCTCTCTGACAGTCACCCTCCTGCCTCTCTCTCACCTGGGAGAATCCTTGTGATTACACTGGCCCCATCCATAAAATCAAGGATAATCGCTCCATTGCAAAACCCATAACTTAACCATACTGGCAAATGTAACATATTCACAGGTTCCAGGGATCAAGACACGGACCTCTTAGAAGTGGGGGGAGCGGTGGCATTAACTCATCATGGTCCAGTCCCATACTTTTCTTTAGTATTGTTCCACAATTATTTTTTAAAGGGCTTACTCCAGGCCATGAAATAATTTTTACATATTATTTCTTCTTCTGACTTAAGGCAAAGTGGTAGATCCAAGTTCAGATTATGTAAATTACAATTTACATACAAGGAGAGAATCTGATTGTAATTTTAGCCCATGTTCATGATTGCAGGGTGGCTGCTGGGTGATTGGCAACTCACACAAAAGATGAGTATTCCCGCCCCTACCACCCCACCCATCCGAGGGTATTTAGGGAAATAATAAGTCAAACACACTCATGTGAGGGTGTTCAGGGCATAGTAAGAGTCACAGTCACGCAGGCCCCTGACAACATCTGACAAACCAGAGCAGGGCTAAGTAAACAACAGATGCAAAGCTCTACATCCATTTTTAGATATAGTAGATCCTCGTTATTCAGGGATTCCATATTTCCAACTTTTCCTACTTGCTAATATCTATATGTAATCTCAAAACCTAACACTGACAGTGTGTTAGATAAGCTTCATTCAGGCATGAGTCACTGTGCACTTGCTGTTAATGAACCAATGATATGTATTAAAGTGTCATTAAACAGAAATACACCTAAAACAAGGCAATGCATTGAAGGCCTGTTGAGAATGTAACCAGAGGGTGTCACAAACATGACCCTATATTTCCCCTACACAACTTAGTAGAACACAGCTACCTCAAATAATGAAAATCAACTGTATTTTACTATCTGTCAACCTGTACTTTTGATACCTGTGGTCCCTAATAATGTAGAATATATCTCCATCAGAGGAGAAAATATATACAAAAATATATTTGTTAAAGACAATGTCAGCAGAGGCTGACAAGGGGGAGGGGCCTGAGGAATGGGATTAATATTTATTGACCCTCTCTCCTATATAAGGGGATTCCCAGGTTGCACTAGTGGTAAAGAACCAGCCTGCCTATGCAGGAAACATAAGAGATGCAGGTTTGATCCCTGGGTCAGGAAGATCCCCTGGAGGAGGGCATGGCAACCCACTCCAGTATCCTTGCCTGGAGAATCTCATGGACATAGGAGCCTGGTGGGCTACAGTCCATAGGGTCACAAAGAGTAGGACACGAGACTGAAGCAACTCAGCATGCATTCCCTACACAAATTATCTTGTTTCATCTTTACAGTAATTCTAGAAGATAGACTTTGTCATTCTTATCTTACAAATGAGGAGACTGAGGCTCTGAGAGGTTAAAACACTTATTAAGGGTCACAGCCTACTAAGAGGTGAAGCAGAAGTTCACACTGGGGTCTCAGCCACTGAACCACATGTCTGACTCATATGGTGGGCCTGGCTGCCTCTCTAGGCCAGTGGGTATAGGAATGTGGGTCTCTGGCCCACCAATGAGAGACCAAAACCCAAAACATATCCATTAACTCCTGGGGTTCAAAAGACGGAAACTTCCCTCATTCCCTTTACCCCTGGTCACTACAGAGATTTGTAACCAGAGAATGTGTCAAAATTATTCTTTAAACTATTTATCTAAAATTAATTGTTTATCTTAAATTTTTATCTAGGAAAATAGGATATATATATCACACACACACACACACACATATATACACACACACACACACATATCCTTCCCAAAACAAACAAATCAAACAGGAAAAGCTGCACATAATTAAACATTTAGAATCATCAAATTACTATAGTTCTTGATTAAAATGTTCACCTACTTTATTCTGGTCACATTTTCTCAAAACTCCATGGGAAAAAATAGGAAAAGTATATAGTCTAAAAACAGTCCTGTAAATTGACAATATTAATTAATAGTGCCCAGTATAGAATCTTTCATGGACTAGACATTCAACAAAAGTTTACTAACTTTATGGATCTGCACACTCTGCTTTAATCATATTTAAATAAGATTATGCTCAAAATCTTTCAAGCTAGGCTTCAGCAGTATCTGAACTGAGAACTTCCAGATGTACAAGCTGGGTTTAGAAAAGGCAGAGGAACTGGAGATCAAACTACCAACATTCATTGCACTATAGGAATACAAGGGAATTCCAGAAAAATATCTGCTGCTGCTTCATCAACTATATGAAAGTCTCTGACTATGTGGATCACAAAAATGTAGAAAATTCTTAGAAAGATGGGAACACCAGACCACCTTATCTGTCTCCTGAGAAACTGTGTTTGGGTCAAGAAGCAAAAGTTAGAACCCTAAATGGAACAACTGATTGGTTCCAAATAGGGAAAAGAGTATGTCAAGGCTGTATATTGTCACCCTGCTTATTTAACTTCTATGAAGAGTACATCATGAGAAATGTCAGGCTGGATGAAGCACAAGCTGGAATCAAGATTGCTGGGAGAAATATCAACAACCTCAGATATGCAGATGCTGCTACTGCTGCTAAGTCGCTTCAGTCGTGTCTGACACTGTGTGAGCCCATAGACAGCAGCCCAGCAGGCTCCCCCATCCCTGGGATTCTCCAGGCAAGAATACTGGAGTGGGTTGCCATTTACTTCTCCAAAGCATGAAAGTGAAAAATGAAAGTGAAGTCACTCAGTCATGTCCGACTCTTCAAGACCCCATGGACTGGAGCCTACCAGGCTCCTCTGTCCATGGGATTTTCCAGGCAAGAGTACTGGAGTGGGTTGCTATTGCCATCTCTGATATGCAGATGGTACCACTCTAATGGCAAAAAGTGAAGAAGATCTAAAGAGCCTCTTTATGACGGTGAAGGAGGAGAGTGAAAAGGCTGGCTTAAAACTAAACATTCAAAAAACTAAGATCATGGCATCCAGTCCAAACACTTCATGGCAAGTAGAAGGGGAAAAAGTGGAAGCAGTGACAGATTTTATAGATGGTGACTGCAGTCATGAAATTAAAAGACACTTGCACCTTGAAAGAAAAGCAATAACAAACCTGAACAGCATATTACAAAGCAAAGACATCCCTTTGCCAGCAAAGGTCCATCCAGTCAAAGCTATGGTTCTTCCAGTAGTCATGTACAGATGTGAGAGGTGGACCATAAACATGGCTGAGCTCTGAAGAACTGATGCTTTCAAATGGTGGTGCTGTAGAAGACTCTTGGAGAGTCCCTTGGACTGCATGGAGATCAACCCAGTCAATCCTAAAGAAAATCAACCCTGAATATAAGGATGAATGCTGAAGCTGCAATACTTTGGCCACCTGATTCAAAGAACTGACCGATTGGAAAAGATCCTGACGCTGGGAATGACTGAGGGCAGGAGAAGAGGGCCACGGAGGATGAGATAGTTACACAGCATCACTGACTCAATGGACATAACTTTGCGCAAACTCTGGGAGATAGTGAAGGATAGGAAAGCGTAGCATGCTGCAGTACATGGGGTCCCAAAGAGTCGGACACGACTTAGCAACTGAACAATATATTTTCCTTTGCTGCTCTGAGGAGGCCATTATATTAAACACACACACACATACGGTACTTCAATTACACAGTATTTCACTAGATGAAAGATCTAAGAATAAAAACAGAATACTATTTAGTGTTTGGGTTATGAAATGTTTTCTGAAAGACATAAGATTCTGTTAAGACGGTGCTTGAGGAGAAATGAGATGAAAAATGCAAATACCTATGAACACAAAGACACACACACTGACCAGAATAAATCTTTCCACCCAGAAAGCTCAATATCTAGAGTAGGCAAATATTCAAACTTTGCACTTCATTTTACAAGAGAGATATGGCAAATAAAAATGAAAGTAACAATTTATTCAGAAATAAAGTTTAAGCATTTGGCATAGCATTAGTCTAGGTCTGGCCTAATCTCCTATAAACGTACTGGTTATCAAAAAGGATCTGGAAGTGGAAACAGACTCCATATAATCCTGGGATTCTCCAGGCAAGAACACTGGAGTGGGTTGCCATTTCCTTCTCCACCATATAATTTTACATTTACATTTTAATCATACCACGAATGGTACGATTTAAATGTAAGCATATTATTTTGGAAGGTAAAAAATCATTAATCCCCATGGCAGCTTCTAGTTAACTACAATAATTCATTCTCTCAACAATTTTGAACTGGGATTTTATCCTAGTATTTTACTGAAATTAGCAATTTTACTGATAAATTAAATATTAGCAATGTACTTTAGGGTTTCCCTGGTGGCTCAGTCAGTAAAGAATCTGCCTGCAGTGTGGGAGACCTGGGTTCAATCACTGGGTTGGGAAGATCCCCTGGAGGAGGGCATGGCAACCCACTCCAGTATTCTTACCTGGACAATCCCCCATGGACAGAGGAGCCAGGTTGGCTACAGTCCGTGTGGTGGCAAAGATTCGGATACGACTGAACGACTAGCACTGAATTTCTCTCTGGGATCTTCAACCTTGTTTTGGGCTTCCCTTGTGGCTCAGCAGATAAAGAATCTGCCTGCAATGCAGGAGACCTGGGTTGGGAAGATCCCCTGGAGAAGGGAAAGGCTATCCACTCCAGTACTGTGGTCTGGAGAATTCCATGGACTGTATAGTCCATAGGGTCACAAAGAGTCAGACACAACCAAGCAGTTTTCACTTACGAGCTTCCCTTGTGGCTCAGACAGTCGAGTCTGCCCGCAATGCAGGAGACCTGGGTTCGATCCCTGGGCTGGGAAGATCCCTTGGAGAAGGAAATGGCAACCCACTCCAGTACTCCTGCCTGGAAAATCCCATGGATGGAGTCCTGGCAGGCTACTGTCCATGGGGTCGCAGAGTTGGACATGACTGAGTGACTTCATTTTATAATGTACTTTAAGAACAAACTTTGTTTTCAAAGCTTCTGAAACCTCAAAACAGAGATGTACATGTAAAAAAGTACAGAGTAGTAATTTTTAAGTCATTAAAATACTATCTCCCTTATAATAAATAAGGTGTTAATAGCTTAATCTACTATCCAAATCCCAAGTGTTATGCTTAATCACTACGGGCTTCCCTGGTGGCTCAGAGGTTAAAGCGTCTGCCCGCAATGCGGGAGACCTGGGTTTGATCCCTGGGTTAGGAAGATCCCCTGGAGAAGGAAATGGCAACCCACTCCAGTATTCTTGCCTGGAGAATCCCATGGAGGGAGGAGCTTGGTAGACTACAGTCCATGGGGTTGCAAAGAGTCGGACACGACTGAGCTACTTCACTTCACTTCACGCTTAATCACTAAGTCTTGCTTTTCCACCACTATTGGTTCTTTCCCTGGAGAAGGAAATGGTAACCCACTCCAGTATTCTTGCCTGGGAAATCCCACGGACAGAGGAGCCTGTAGGTTACAGTCCATGAGGCCGCAATGGACATGACTGAGTACACACACACACAAAGGTCCTTTGGTAGTTTGAGCCTCCCTTGCTATCTCAAATGACAGTAGTAAGAGATACAGGACAAAAATTTTGTACCTATTCAACTTCACTACTTTTAATGCAGTCTTGTTAAAGTTTTTAAGAAATAAAGTGTAATCATCAATGAAATAAGTATGAGGCCTACAAATGACAATACTCTGTACTGTCTGTAATTAAACTACACTGTTGTAATTTAATAGAAAGCTAAAAATAAAAGGTCTATTTTCTAAAACTTTTGTTCTGGTCTCAAATATTAAGTATACCAGATACTGACTATAACTGGTGATCCTCAACCTGCAAAGATCACTGTTTCCAAAACTGATTTTTACATATTAATTGATTGGCAGTCAGAGACTACTTTCTAAAATATTTTAAATGATCATTAAGCTATGAGGTCAATCTAAAAAAAAAAAAAAAAAATAGCAAAAAAAACTTTATGGCTCACACCATACCCAAAAGTAGTATTTCCTCCACACATTTATAAAATTGTTTTTATTTACAAAATGAAAAAAAAAAAAAGTGAATTCAGTTAGCAGTTTTCTCTCTTCTCTCCTCAAAAGGACTAGGGGACACCAATTCCAATAGATTTATTGCTCTTTTCATTCAAAAGTAGCGTAAAAGATAGAAACTTCTGCTGGTGAAAAAACAAGTATGGCATTAAGAATTTCTATTTTTCACATCAACCTCATTTTCACAGCATAATACTCAAGTTTAATTGCTTACAGAAAAAATAGGTTTTTTATCTCATAAGATAAACTGAAGGGGCAGAATAACAACAGTATTTTACCACTTCATCCCACCTATATCACTTCCTATTGTCATTTGGAAGTTAACTGGCTTTACAGAGACCCAGGCTACTCCATTCTCATCTCCTCGCTCCTCGAAGCTCCTGGGTGGCGGAATGGCCCGGGGTGGCCAGTGGCAGCAGAGAGGCCGGGAGCCCTCCACTCCTAGCCATCTGTCATCATCGATCAGCTCCAGCCAACAACTCCAGCAGGGCCTCTGCTCAGGCCCCCAGGTGCCATGCTGACCGACAGCCAGTGGCTGGTGAAGGTTCACTCACTCAAGAGGACCAGCAGTGGGACAACCGAGCGCCAGGCATGTCCTACAGCTACGTGAAGCAGTTGAAGGGCATGTTCCTGCTGGTCAGGGCCTCACAAAAAGTGGTCCATTGGAGAAGGGAATCGCAAACCACTTCAGTATTCTTGCCTTGAGAACCCCATGAATAGTATGAAAAGACAAAAAGATATGACACTGAAAGATGGTCTTTCAGGTCAGTAGGTGTCCAATATGCTACTAGAAGAGCAGAGAAATAGCTCCAGAAAGAATGAAGAGGCTGAGCCAAAGTGGAAAGGATGCCCAATTGTGGATGTGTCTGGTGGTGAAACTAAAGTCTGATGCTGTAAAAAACAATATTGCATAGGAACCTGGAAAGTTAGGTCCATGAATCGTGATAAATTGGATGTGGTCAAACAGGAGATGGCAAGCATGAACATCAACATTTTAGGAATCAGGGACTTAAAATGGACCAGAATAGGTAAAATTAATTATCATATCTACTACTGTGAGCAAAAATCCCTTAGAAGAAATAGAGTAGCCCTCATAGTCAACAAGATAGTCTGAAATGCACTACTTGGGTACAATCTCAAAAATGACAGAATGATCTTGGTTTGTTTCCAAGGCAAATCATTCAACATCACAGTAATCAAGTCTATACCCCCAACCACTGATGCCAAGGAAGCTAAAGTTGAACAATTCTATGAAGACCTACAAGACCTTCTAGAATTAACACCAAAAAAAAAGATGTCCTTTTCATCATAGGGGATTGAAATGCAAAAGTAGGAAGTCAAGAGATACTTGGAGTAACAGGCAAGCTTAGCCTTGGAGTACAAAACGAAGCAGGACAAAGGCTAAAAGAGTTTTGTGAAGAGACTGCACTGGTCATATCAAACATGCTCCTCCAACAACACAAGAGACGACTCTACACATAGACATCACCTGATGGTCAATACTGAAATCAGACTGATTATATTCTTTGCAGCCGAAGATGGAGAATCTCTATACAGTCAGCAAAAACAAGACTGGGAGCTGACTGTGGCTCAGACCATCAGCTCTTTATTGCAAAATTCAGGCTCATACTGAAGAAAGTAGGGAAAACCACTAGGCCATTCAGGTATAACCTAAATCAAATCCCTTATGATTATACAGTGGAAGTGATAAATAGATTCAAGGGATTAGATCTGGTAGACAGAATGCCTGAAGAACTATGGATGGAGATTTGTAACACTGTACAGGAGGTGGTGACCAAAACCATCCCCAAGAAAAAGAAATTCAAGAAGGCAAAGTGTTTGTCTGAGGATTCCTTACAAATAGCTGAGAAAAGAAGAGAAGCCAAAGGTCAAGGAGAAAGGGAAAGAGCTATGCGGAGAAGGCAATGGCACCCCACTCCAGTATTCTTGCCTGGAAAATCCCACGGACGGAGGAGCCTGGTAGGCTGCAGTCCATGGGGTCGCTAGAGTTGGACACGACTGAGCGACTTCACTTTCACTTTTCACTTTCCTGTATTGGAGAAGGAAATGGCAACCCACTTCAGTGTTCTTGCCTGGAGAATCCCAGGGACGGGGAAGCCTGGTGGGCTGCCGTCTATGGGGTCACACAGAGTCGGACACGACTGAAGTGACTTAGCATAGCATAGCATAGCATACCCAACTGAATGCAGGGTTCCAGAGAATAGCAGGGAGAGATAAGAAAGCCTTAAATGAACAGTGCAAAGAAATGGAGAAAACGCAACAGAATGGGAAAGACTAGACATCTCTTCCAAAAATCAGAGGTTCCAAGGGAACATTTTACGCAAAGATGGGCACAATAAAGGACAGAAACAGCAAGGACCTAACAGAAATAGAAGAGATTAAGCAGCGGTGGCAAGAATACACAGAAGAATTGTACAAAAAAGTTCCTAATGATCCAGATAACCATGATCATGTGTTCACTCACCTAGAGCCAGCCATCTTGGAATGTGAAGTCAAGTGGGTCTTAGCAAGCATTACTACAAAGCTAGTATAGGTGATCAGAGAAGGCAATGGCATCCCACTCCAGTACTCTGGCCTGGAAAATCCCATGGATGGAGAAGCCTGGTGAGCTGCAGTCCATGGGGTCACTAAGAGTCAGACATGACTGAGCGACTTCACTTTCACTTTTCACCTTCATGCATTGGAGAAGGAAATAGCAACCCACTCCAGTGTTCTTGCCTGGAGAATCCTGGGGACGGGGGAGCCTGGTGGGCTGCCGTCTATGGGGTCGCACAGAGTCGGACACAACTGAAGCGACTTACCAGCAGCAACAGTGGAGGTGATGGAATTCCAGTTTAACTATTTCAAATCTTAAAAGATGATGATGTTAAAATGCTGCACTCAACATGGCAGCACGTTTGAAGAAGTCAACAGAGGCCACAGGACAGAAAGGGTCAGTTTTCATCCTAATCCCAAAGAAGGACAATGTCAAAAAATGTTCAAACTACCAAACAATTGCACTCATTTCACCTGCTAGCAAGGTAATGCTCAAAATCCTTAAAGCTAGTTTTCAACAGTACATGAACCAAAAAATTCCAGATGTACAAGCTCGATTCAGAAAAGGCAGAGGAACCAGAGACCAAATTGCCAACATCCGTTGGATCATAGAAAAAGCAAGAAAATTCCAGAAAAACATCTACTTCTGTTTCACTGACTACACTAAAGTCTTTGACTGTGTGGACCACAACAAACTGTGGAAAATTCTTAAAGAGATGGGAATACCTAGACCATCTTACCTGCCTCCTGAGAAGCCAAAAGTAACAGAACCAGACATGGAACAACGGACTGACTCTAAGTTGGGAAAGGAGTATGTCAAGGCTGTATATTGTCACCCTGTGTATTTAATTTCTATGCAGAGTACATCATTTGAAATACCAGGCTGCATGAAGCACAAACTGGAATTAAGATTGCAGGGAGAAATATCAATAACCTCAGATATGCAAATGACACCACCTTTATGGCAGAAAGTAAAGAGGAACTAAAGAGCCTCTTGATGAAAGTGAAGGAGGAGAGTGAAAAAGCTGGCTTAAAATTCAACATTCAAAAAACTAAGATCAAGGCATCTGGTCCCATCACTTCACAGCAAATAGATGGGGAAACAATGGAAACAGTAACAGACTTTATCTTCTTGGGCTCCAAAATCACTGCAGATGGTGACTGCAGCCATGAAATTAAAAGACGCTTACTCCTTGAAAGAAAAGCTATGACAAATCTAGACATCATACTAAAAAGGAGAGACATGACTTTGTCAACAAAGGTCTGTCTAGTCAAGGCTATGGTTTTTCCAGTGGTCATGTATGGATGTGAGAGTTGGACCATAAAGAAGGCTGAGTGCTAAAAAATGGATGCTTTCGAACTGTAGTGTTGGAGAAGACTCTTGAGAGTCCCTTGGACTGCAAGGAGATCCAACCAGTTCATCCTAAAGGAAATCAGTCCTGAATATTCATTGGAAAGACTGATGCTGAAGCTGCAGCTCCAATACTTTGGCCACCTAAAGAGAAGAGCCGACTCATTGGAAAACACCCTGAGGCTGGGAAAGGTTTAGGGCAGGAGGAGAAGCGGGAGACAGAGAATGAGATGGTTAAATGGCATCATCTACTCAATGGACATGAGTTTGAGCAAACTCTGGGAGACAGTGAGGAACAGGGAAGCCTGGCGTGCTGCAGTCCACGGGGCCAGGGTCACAAAGAGTTAGACACGACTGACTGACTGAACAACAATAAGAAATTACTTATTAAAATAAATTGTTTCAGCCACATTTGCTGAACTCCTATCCTTCATACTACTTTTTAAGGGGTTGGAAATTAGAAGACAGCAAAAGATTTTCATAAACAAAACAGGTGTGGGCAGGAGGAGAAAAACTGGAAAACTTTCAACTTACTGCCCTCAGAAATGGGACCATCGGCAACAATGCAGCTAAGAAAGCAAGCAGTCAAAGGATAAACATTTATGACAACATCACAGTAGTAACTTTGACACCAAGTATGACAGTATCTAAATCAACATAATTAAAGAAGCTTTTAAGTCTGGAATGACTAAAGCTGTTAATAAAACATGAAAATATTATGACATTTATCTGAGAATACAAAAAAGGAAAAATTGCTGTTCCAAATTTACCAAAGCCATGTTTACAAACTGTACAACCCACATGTCCAGAAACTGTGCAGTGAATGGGAGAGGCTCACTGGTTTCACTCTCACGAGGGCTGTGATGCAGATGGTGAGCAAAACCTGGTTGCAAAGTGGGGAAAAACAGCTCCGTGGCTTCTGAGGAACTGAGTGGGTCACATCAGGGAGAAGGAGGGCATAGACAATAACAGGAGCCCCACAAGTGCGGCTGCCCATCTCCGAGACCATTCCAGAGGCCTGGGTTCCAGTCCAAGATCTACCTATAACAAGCTGTATAATCTTCAAATGACTTGAGGCCCTCAACTTCCCTATCTATAAAATGAGAGGGTTAGTCTGGTAAGAATCTATGGTTTCTTCTGTAGAAGAAAAACCTTTTAACTCTAAAGGCAGTCCCTTTATAACTTTTTAGACAACTGATTAATGTTAATGGCATATCATGCTTTTGTGCCCATTAGTAAAGTACAGGAAATTAATTCAAACCACTCTGGTATGACTAAAACATTACATCTATAAGCTAATGCATAATAGAATGGCAAAGCTGCAATGTAAAAAATGAGGAGAAAAAAAGATGCTACATTGGGCATGTATCAAGCTGATCATGCGCAATGCCAGGGTAGATGAAGCATAAGCTGGAATCAAGATTGCTGGAAGAAATATCAATAACCTCAGATATACAGATGACACCACCCTTATGGCAGAAAGTGAAGAACTAGAGAGACTCTTGATGAAGGTGAAAGAGGACAGTGAAAAAGCTGGCTTAAAATTCAACATTCAAAAAACTAAGATCATGGCATCTGGTCCCATTACTTCATGGCAAATAGATGGTGAAACAATGGAAACAGTGACAAACTTTATCTTCTTGGGCTCCAAAATCACTGCATATGGTAACTGCAGCCATGAAATTAAAGGATGCTTGCTCCTTGGAAGAAAAGCTATGACCAACCTAGACAGCATATTAAAAAGCAGAGACATGACTTTGCCAACAAAGGTCCATCTAGTCAAAGCTATGGTTTTTCCAGTAGTCATGTGTGGATGTGAGAGTTGGATCATAAAGCTGAGCGCCGAAGAATTGACGCTTCTGAACTATGGTGTTGGAGAAGACTCTTGAGAGTCCTTCAGAGCGCAAAGGGATCAAACCGGTCCATCCTAAAGGAAATCAGTCCTGAATATTCATTGGAAAGACTGATGCTGAAGCTGAAGCTCCAATACTCTGGCCACCTGATGCGAAGAACTGACTCATTGGAAAACACCCTGATGCTGGAAAAGATTGCAGGCAGGAGAAGGGGGAGACAGAGGATGAGATGGTTGATGGTATCACCGACTCAATGCACATGAGTTTGATCAAGCTCCGGGAGTTGGTGATGGACAGGGAAGCCTGGCGTGCTGCAGTCCACGGGGTTGCAAAGAGTTGGACATGACTGAGCAACTGAATTGAACTGAACTTAAGCTGAAACAATCCAAGTCATAATCCAAACCAAAGACTATTACGAAACACAATCTAAGGTAATTCAAATAGACAAACTAGTGAGAAATCAGTATTTAACAGAGAAAACAGAATTGTTCGAAAATTTCACTGGTTTTGGTATTATATGAACATATTCAGGTTGTGAATATAGTAAAAGCAGAGTTAGTATTAAATGATCAAATGACTATTTTTCCATATTTGCTAAGAATTTGATATATCAATCCTTGCTTTTGAACTTATAAATATTTATATTTTAGATAGCATGCTTTACATTTTTATTCTTGCATCAAAAATAATAAAATTATATAGCTTTTAGAAGCAGTTTATCAGATCAGATCAGATCAGTCGCTCAGTTGTGTCCGACTCTTTGCGACCCTATGAACCGCAGCACGCCAGGCCTCCCTGTTCCATCACCAGCTCCCGGAGGTCACTCAGACTCGCATCCATCGAGTCAGTGATGCCATCCAGCCATCCCATCCTCTGTCGTCCCCTTCTCCTCTTGCCCTCAATCCCTCCCAGCATCAGAGTCTTCTCCAATGAGTCAACTCTTCGCATGAGGTGGCCAAAATACTGGAGTTTCAGCTTTAGCATCATTCCTTCCAAAGATATTCCAGGGCTGATCTCCTTCAGAATGGACTGGTTGAATAAGAGAAACAAAAATAAATTGTTTGCAAATTTGTATTATTAAGTATCGAATGAGAAGTAAAGAAAATAAATGTTAAGAGTAATTCAGAGCAAGGCAAACTTAAAAAGGTCCAGATTGCTCAGGGCAGTTCTTAGGAGGAGAGATATAAGTTGAGTATTAAAAGAAGACTTTTAAGAAGGATTTGATGCTGAGCACAGAAAACACAAAGTAACTGGTTCCTGCTCTTTTGAACCTTATACCCAACCTTATGCTAGGAGGTCTGTAACTGATAACTGAATTAAACTGCATCAAAAGTGCAATCAACCAAAAAATTGTTGGATGGGCAGCTAAAATGACAGGACATTAAAAGGGAAGTTTCTGCTGAGAATCATAGACAACCGACATTCCAAAGCAGGTGCCAGAACATTCTCAACATTTCCAAAGGCGGCAGTGTAAAGGGTTGAGATGTGCTCGCTCCTACCCTCAGCACTAGTGAGAGGAGCTTCATGGGGAGTATGGGTGGGGGCTGGAGAAGAGTTCCTCCAGGGGAGCTAGGGACAGGAACAAGTGCCCATGCCTGCATTTGTGGAGAGGGGAGGAGACGGATGTCTGCCTCTCACCTAAAGCTTAGAGGAAAAGGCTTTGATGGGGCTACTTGAAGAGCTTGATATGTGTCTCAAGCACTTTGAACAACATACTGAACTGGCGCCTGATTCATCCCTGTAAATTCTAAAGGGTAAGAAGCTGGATGAAGAGGCACATGAGAACAAAAGAGAGACGGCTGAACTGGGACCACTTCCAGAGTCCCTCTGGACAAACAATGAGTGATGCTTATGGACCAGTGTGGGTCCTGTGAGACAGAGAGAGAGCAAGCTGGGGTGATGTCATCTGGGTCCAGCCCAAGGGGTGACCCAGAGCTTGAACAGATCTCAGCAAAATGAACATGATGGTCCTGCCAGATCCAAGAAGCTGAGCAGGACATAAAAAATCAGCCAGAATATAGATGCATTCTCACTGTCAAACAATGGGAGGTGAGCAGCTGACATGGGAGGCAGAAGATCCACAGGCAAAAGAAAGAACTTTCAACACCCTCCAAGTCTACAACGGCACTGAAGTTAAATCACCAGGCACTAATCAAGCATGAGTGAGTTCGTTGCTGCTCTTCTTTCCTCTCTTCCCTTCTTCCTTGTCCAGCTTGGGAGGGATGAGAAACTAGGACTGGCAAGACAAAGGAGAAACAGGAAAGCCCAGTCAGAAGGAAAAAAAAATCCTCAATTATTGTCTTTCCCCTTGCAATGGGCAGAGCTAGGAAGTGGGCATGGGGGAGAAGCTTCACCTTTAATTCAGGTTCAGTTTGGGGCTTTAATTTGTTGGCACTAGACATTTTAATAACCAAACAGATTTTTGTGACTTCGTTACTGGAGGACAATTTGCATTATCTCAAAGCAACCAGAAAAGTCAAGTTTATCCATAAACTGAAAGGGACAGTGAATGACAAAAATAAAGCCATTTTAGAATTTCATCCCAAAAGCCCTGTTTTTCAACCGAACGCACTAAAAGAGTCGACAAAGGGGAGAGCAGAGAAGTACACAAATGTGATCTTATAAAACGTAACTCAGCCCATCCAGCTTCTCTATCTTGAGATGGCTCAGTCATGAACAATTCCAGAAATCTGCCACCACAGGAATCTAACAGTACTTTTTAAAATTTGGCATGAGCAACCAAAATATAATAGACTCATTTTAAAAAGCAGAGACTGTCTTGTTCCCTGATGTATCTCTAACACGTAGCGAAGCATCCTTACATAAAAGATGCTTAAAGAACTGCTGTGTTCTTTCCATGTGATGGCGAGGTTAGGTTCTTAGAAAACAATCTGAACAAATTCGGTTCAGATGTGTTTAGAGACTTTTAAGTTAAGTGTATGTTACTATGTGTAATGTTATAATGTAGATTACTTTCATCCTTCTTTTGTTGTCAGCCAAATCTCTGAAAAATGCATATTGTATTTTTAACACTGTACTACAAAAACAGAGAGCAAATGTGAATATTTTAAGCCCTGATATTCAAATACTAGAAAAATTACTATATACATTTAAAGAGTTTAGCAGAAAACCCACAAAGAAATATAGTATCACACAATGCCATTAATGCAGGATGATTTATTTTTAAAAGAAATAGCATTTAAAAAGTATATTAGCCAATATTTTACTAATACTTTGTTTACTGGTATACTTGTCTTTTCAGTGACAGCCTGAATTAAGGACCTACTATCTTAGTTACAGTATCATCATCTCTCTTTTAAAGATTAAAAAACTAAAGCCCAGAAGTTAATGACTTGCCCAAGGTCATACTACTAGTAAATGGTAGAATAGGCATTTTAACTCAAGACAGTATGTCAGATTCCCAAGCCATGCTAACAATAAGGCTGAAAGGTAAGTTCTGTTGACTCATTTCCAAAAGAAATAGAACCCTATTTTAATGGTTATCTTTATAATTTCTAATCCCGAAATATAAGCTATTGTCAGGTCAACCATAGTTCTATTAACATATATCTCTACTGATGTGATTTTCTTAGTAAACTTATAGCAGACACCAATAACATTTCTGTATTTGATAGGAAGGTAAAACATACCGTGCATGTCATTTTGGGGATTTAATGAGTCATTCCTTATCCTGACAAAATGTCAAACAAGGCTTTTTAGACTTTTCACCTTCATGCATTGGAGAAGGCAATGGCAACCCACTCCAGTGTTCTTGCCTGGAGAATCCCAGGGATGGCAGAGCCTGGTGGGCTGCAGTCCATGGGGTCTCGAAGAGTCAGACACGACTGAGCGACTTCACTTTCACTTTCACATGTATCTGCATTTAGTTAAATGGCTCAATCTATAAGTTTTCAAAGAGCAAATACGACCAAGGATTTGGCCAACTGTAGTTTAGGATCATCCTTTTCTGCTGAGCTTTTTCCTAGTTTAGTAAAAGTTGATAACTCACTATTCTTATGGAATTTACAGTAAGTGTGAAAGAAAGAAAGTGAAGTTGCTCAGTCATGTCCGACTCTTTGTGACCCCGTGAACTGTAGCCCACCAGGCTCCTATGTCCATGGGATTCTCCAGGCAAGAATACTGGAGTGGGTTGCCATTTCCTTCTTCAGGGAATCTTCCCGACCAGGGATCTCCTACATTGCAAGCGGATTCTTTACCAACTGAGTTATCAGGGAAGCCCATAGTCATAGGATTTGGGCTCCTCTTTCCATGGAATTCTCTAGGCAAGAATACTGGAGTAGGTTGCCATTCTCTTCTCCAGGGGATCTTCCCAACCTAGGGATTGAACCTGGGTCTCCTGCATTGCAGGCAGATTCTTTATCATCTGAGCCACCAGGGAAGCCCACAATAAGTGTATTTGACTAAAAAATCGACAGTTTCCAAACTGGTACATAAAGGCAGCAGGTCTTAAGTGTATGTTTCAGAAACTGAAGGGTGTTGACCGAAAAGAGTCCTATAATCAGGCTGCTTCATTCTCCTGCCTTGTTTTAGAAATAGAGGTGGAGAGACCCAGGTGGGATATTTCAGTGTCAATCAGCGGTTCTCCACCTGGGATGCTCCCTGCCCACCTCTCCTCCAGGAACACTCGGCAATGCTTGGAGACAAGTTTATTGCCGCTATTCTGTGTGCATGTGGGGGGACTACACCTACCGGGCAGCACCAGAGATGGTATCATTCTGTATAATACACAGTACAGCCCTGCCCACTCCCAGCAAAGAATTATTCAGTCTAAAGTGTCAGCAGTGCCATGGTTGAGAAACTCTAGTAGAGGAGATTAAATGTCTGAGGCCCTGAGCAGAGAGGGCGGCCTGAGTGTTTAGAGACTGTAACTGTAAACACTAAATCAGACAGTCCCTGTAATACTCAGTAAAGATTAGATGTAGCACTCAAGCAGTGCTGTGAGCGCTGGCAGCGGGCAGCCTCCTGCTTTGTTAGATCTGAGTGCAAAGAACTTCTATTAATACTCCCACCTTTCACAGTTATGATTTTTTTTCCTGATAAAACAACAGGAAATTTAAAAAGCCTAAGTAAAAAGAAAAGTAGTTTGCTAGAGAGAAAAGAAACTTCTTTTGTTAAAACTGTACACAGTTCCACTACCAACTTCCTGAATGTTTCTATGACTTAGAGCAGGGCCCCAGACAGTTACAATCTAAAATAAAAATAATGGCTGTTTTGAACACACAATAAGAGAAAATCGGAATAAAAAAATATGTATGTATCTGGACTGGAAGTATTCTAAAGACCAAACATGATTTCAGGAAGCCTAGCTTTTAGCTCCCAAATGTGTAAATGCCCTGATGGAATACTACTTTTTCCTTCCTGGGCTTTTCCTTTTCTGAATCTGGGAATCCTCAGTTACAACAGAAAACAGTAAAACCTGAACACACAGCAACCTCTGAAAAGGTGCTGACATAAAACAAAAACCAAATACCAACAAACAAAACCTCCCCAGACGTTGCCTTGCCCTTTTCGTGGGCGAGTTTTACGATTAGGCAGGTGTACCTTTCCCTTGGGTCTTCCATTTGATCTCTCAGGCTTTAGTCCTTTCCATTATTTTTCTTTCTACTCTCAATCACATTTCTTCACCAAAGTATTTTTACCTTATTGTCATCCATTTTAACTTCCATTTCTTTCTTTCCCTCTCGTTCAACTCTGTCTTACTTCACCCTCTCAAAAGTGCCAACTAGTAATGGAATTATATAATAAGAATTTGGGGGTTGAATCAGACTTTAGAGATTTTCTAGCAGCAAACCCCACCAAGCCCGCCTCTCTTCACGTATCAACACTCCTAAGAAGTGGTTAGCCAGATCCGCTTAAACACTAAACTGAGGTCCATCACTCCTACTAGCTTCCAGAAACCACGGATAGGGATCACTTCTCACCTGATGGACACTGAAAAACTTATCATGAGATCTAAACAGAGCAATGTAATTAATCTAAATTGCTTCTGCTTCACAGAAACCAACGTTTCTCCTTATCAACCTTTACTCAACTAGGAAAAAACTCACCAGCCAAGGACGACCCTAAACTACAACTGCCCAAATCTACCGGCGTATTTGCTTTTTGAAAACTATCTTCTGATATGCTGAACCATTTAACTCAATGTAGACACACGATGCATCTAAAGCGCTTTGACTTTCTATCGGTATAAGGAATGACTCATTAAATCCCGAAAATGACACGCAAGGTATGTTCCCCCCTTAACGACGTAACCAATAAAAGACACTGACGAATTTCGAAGACTCGAGGTCATGTTGGGTAAATACGGTACTGTGCTTCATGCAGTACAGTAGTGTAAAGCCTCGTGGAGCCTTGGCACATGCACGAGAGCAAAAGTAAAGTGATTTCCCATTCTGCAGTTAAAGAAGGAGATCCTAATTTGTTCCGTGCTGGCTTATCCCAGGATAGGAGGGTGCAAAGCCCCATAAACCCAGCCGTGCCATCGGGTTTAGTTTAGCTTTCATTAACATCACAGGCATTGCACCCAAGTTTGAACGGTTCTAGGAGCTAAGTCTCTGGCCCTGGTTTCCAGAACAGCCAGCCCCCTTACAACTCTCCCCAGGCGCGGGGCGCGCAGCCTTCTAGGCGGGCAGGTGGGCCCCGCGCTGCCGCGCACAGGGTCTCCGCCTTGCCCACCCGCGGCCGCGCCCATACCTTGGTGAGCTGGGCGATCTTCTTGCTCATTTTCAGGTGCATGTCCTGGCTGTAGTCCATGCAATGCCCCGCCTGCTGCCCGGCGGCCGGCGAGGGGACGAATTTGGCCGCCGAGCCGCCGTAATAGTGCTGCTGCCAGCTCATGCCCGGGGTCGCCATCTTCCCGGCAGACCCCAGCCGGGGCGCGGGTGCCCGCGCTCGGGGGGCGGCCCGCCGAGCCGCGGCTACTGGGACGCAGGAGCCTGGGCGGCCGCTTCCGGACCCAACACCCGGCCGCGCCCGCCGGCCGCGGCCGCCCGCACCCACCCGCCCGCGATCTCCCGGTCACCGCCGTCCAGGGACAGGGGGCGGCCCCGCCGGCCCGAAGCCGCGGGCGACTCGGGCGCGGGGCAGATGCCCGGGTCCAGAGGCGGCCTGGCGGGGCCCGATCCGCTCTCGCCCGCTCTTCAGCTCGCGCCAGGCGGGAGCGACGCGGGCAGCGTGGCCCCGCAGGTTCCGCTCCCACTGGGACCCGGGACCCAGCGAGACCGCCGCCGCGGGGCTTGCGGAGGGAGGAGGAGCCAGGGCGGGCTGCTGCGGGGGGAGGCGGGGACACGGAGGAGACCGCGGGAGCCGCGGAGCCGCCGTTACCAGGACGCGCGGCCCGCGGAGCGCGCGGGGCGGCGACGTCATTTCCCCGCAGCCAAGCTCCGCCCCGCGCCGCCGCGGGCCCGCAGCCCCGCAGCAGGTGCGTGCGCCTTTCGCTGGGCCCGCAGCCAGGGTTTCCCCGCAGCTGGGGCCGATCTCACCCCGCCCCAGCTGCCGCCGGCCGGAGGTAAGTCCCGTGTGCCGCGCGGGCCGGAGAAGACGGGGCCGTGGTGACCTTCGGTGTGCCGCACGCGTGCAGACTTACCCAGCCTTTCCATGTGCATCATCGCGTGCCCTGGGCCCAAGTGACTCTTTCCCAAGAAGAGCGGCAAACTCACATCCAGTTCGCTCCCAACTATGGCCTCAGCACCAGAGACGCGCATGATAAAGTCGTGGGAAATTCAATACCCCCGACCCAGACCTGTGCTTCCGAACTCACACCAATGTGATTGTTACAGGGTCTTAGGCTGACCTACTACGTGCCAGGCATTGGCCTTCATTCAACACCTAGTGTCTGTGAGTTGAGAGGACACACCTCATCAATTGGTATAGCATTGCATCACTACTCTTCCCCAGTCTAATGGAGCTCCAGACAATTATATATGAAATCTACTTGGCTGCAAGTAAAGAGAAAAACAAAAGCTGGAACAAGATGTCAGCTCCTTAAGGACTTGAGGCTGGGCCAAAATGTTCATTACTTGTGCATTTCACCTTACCAAATGTGTTGTTGTTGTTTAGTCACGCAGTCTTGATGGACACTTTTGCGACCCTATGGACTGTAATCCTCCTCTGTCCATGGGATTTCCTAAGTAAGAATACTGGAGTAGTTTACCATTTCCTTCTCCAGGGGATCTTTGGAACCCAGGGATAGAACCCACGTCTCCTGTGTTGGCAGGCGGATTCTTCACCACTAAGCCACCAGGGAAGCCCACTAAATGCATTTTTTCCTACTAATTATTTCCTAACATCTCTACTCCTGCAAATCAAAAAAAATTTTTAAGTATGTCCTGTGTTGAAGTAAATCAGTCGTTTTAGGGCATTCTTAACACAAATTTTTAAAATACAGAATTCTACCTATTTAAAAAATCTATTCTCATGTAGTTTTGCCAGACTGAATCCCCTCCTGTTATAACGTAATTTCTCTTTAGTATGCAACTTAGTCTTTGTTGCTCAGTTCAATTCAGTCGCTCAGTCATGTCCGATTCTTTGCAAACTCCATGGGCTGCAGCACACCAGGCCTCCCTTGTCCATCACCAACTCCCAGAGTTTACCCAAACTCATGTCCATCAAGTCACTGATGCCATCCAACCATCTCATCCTCTGTCGTCCCCTTCTCCTCCTGCCTTCAATCTTCCCCAGTATCAGGGTCTTTTCCAATGAGTCAGCTCTTAGCATCAGGTAGCCAAAGTATTGGAGTTTCAACTTCAATATTAGTCCTTCAATGAACACGCAGGACTGATCTCCTTTAGGATGGACTGGTTGGATCTCCTTGCAGCCCAAAGGATTCTCAAAAGTCTTATCCAACATCACAATTCAAAAGCATCAATTCTTCGGCGCTCAATTTTCTTTATAGTCCACCTCTCACATCTATACATGACCACTGGAAAAACCATAGCCTTGACTAGACAGACCTTTGTTGACAAAGTAATGTCTCTGCTTTTGAATATGCTGTCTAGGTTGGTCATAACTTTCTTTCTAAGGAGTAAGTGTCTTAATTTCATGGCTGCATTTACCATCTGCAGTGATTTTGGAACCAAAGAAAATAAGGTCTGCCACTGTTTCCACTGTTTCCCCATCTATTTGCCATGAAGTGATGGGACTGGATGCCATGATCTTAGTTTTCTGAATGTTGAGCTTTAAGTCAACTTTTCACTCTCCTCTTTCACTTTCATCAAGAGGCTCTTTAGTTCTTCTTCACTTTCTGCCATCAAGGTGGTGTCATCTGCATATCTGAGGTCATTGGTATTTCTCCCAGCAGTCTTGATTCCAGCTTGTGCCTCATCCATCCCAGCATTTCTCATGATATACTCTGCATATAAGTTAAATAAACAGGGTGACAATATACAGGCTTGAAATACTCCTTTTCCTATTTGGAACCAGTCTGTTGTTCCATGGCCAGTTCTAACTGTTGTTTCCTGACCTGCATACAGGTTTCTCAAGAGGCAGGTCAGGTGGGCTGGTATTCCCATCTCTTTCAGAATTTTCCACAGTTTGTTGTGATCCACACAAAGGCTTTGGCATAGTCAATAAAGCAGAAATAGATGTTTTTCTGGAACTCTCTTGTGTTTTGCATGATCCAGCAGATGTTGGCAATTTGATTTCTGGTTCCTTTGTCTTTTCTAAAACTAACTTGAACATCTGGAAGTTCATGGTTCACGTACTGCTGAAGCCTGGCTTGGAGAATTTTGAGCATTACTTTACTAGCGTGTGAGATGAGTGCAATTGTGTGGTAGTTTGAGCATTCTTTGGCATTGCCTTTCTTTGGGCTTGGAATGAAAACTGACCTTTTCCAGTCCTGTGGCCACTGCTGAGTTTTCCACATTTGCTGGCATATTGAGTGTTCAGTCGTGTGCAACTCTGGGATCCCATGGACAGTAGCCTGCCAAGCTTCTCTGTCCATGGGATTCTCCAGGCAAGAATATTGCAGTGGGTAGCCATTCCTGTCTCCACAGAACCTTCCCAACCCCTGGGAATTGAACCATGGGTTTCCTGCTTTGCAGGCAGATTCTTTACCATCTGAGCCACCAGGGAAACCCAGCATGCAACTAAGGACCATTTAGATCTTAGATTGTTAACAAATCCAATTGGGGCCATATTAACAAAGTATTTGTGACAAAATCTACAAGGTGAAAGTGGCTTAGGATCTTGAAATACTTCTGGAACTGTTGGAATTCCAGAAAAGAAGCTTGAAATTGGCTTCCTTTCCCCCCAGATGCTAGGTACTCAGCCTTCCCCCTAATAGAACTTTCATAAAATAAGTTGTCTAGTTCCAAGATTCTGAATGGAGCAGCTGGCCAGAAACAAATATTATGCAAATATTGCCCCCTTCTTAAGCTCTAATGATTAAATGAAATTAAAGAGAATTAGGAGGTGGGTTATTTCATCAAATTCTAGGCGTGGAAGATTTACAATCATTTAGAACCTTCATGTCCTTTACATTCTGTGCAGAAGTATGTGTTCCAAGTGCTCCCTAAGTTTTCCTAAATTTTTGTAGCTAAGTCTTGCTAGGGCAAAGACGGTGCTTTTGTTTTTATTATATAATATAGTAGAAAGAACACAGGACTGGAAATAAGACCAAGGTGTAACCTTAGCTGAGTCAACAATCTTGTTCATCTGTCAAGTGCCTCCTCTGAAAAGATAGTTATCAGCCTCTTCTTGGCCTAACTTGGAGTTAGTGGTTGCAACTTGGCTCACTGGTAATTTACTCTGAACCCCATCACAAGAGTTCCCACCATCACTATACAGTATGCTGCTGCCGCTGCTAAGTCACTTCAGTCGTGTCCGACTCTGTGCGACCCCATAGATGGAAGCTCACCAGGCTCCCCCGTCCCTGGGATTCTCCAGGCAAGAACACTGGAGTGGGTTGCCATTTCCTTCTCCAATGCATGAAAGCGAAAAGTGAAAGTGAAGCTGCTCAGTCGTGTCCGACTCTTAGCGACCCCATGGACTGGAGCCTACCAGGCTCCTCCGTCCATGGGATTTTCCAGGCAAAAGTACTGGGGTGGGGTGCCATTGCCTTCCCCGACTATACAGTATAGCTAGCTCCATAGACGCCCAGTGTCATTCTGTGAATTTAATAGTTTTACCTGACCACAATAAAACAGGTCATCTGATATAGAATCCTATTTAATTGTAAAGAATACCTAGAAACATAAAGACTAATATAACACACTCACAATCTCATCACCAGATTCACACTTTTAAAAAAATCTACTGAATGAGTTGTGCATTAGGAGAGAAAACAGGGAAAGCTAGTTAGGCAACAAATCTTTTTTTGGTACACGTTTCTCTCGTGAGGTGATTTATGCAGAAATATTTCTCAAAAGCCTGTTGTGTGCTACGTGCTGCTTTAGGTGCTGAGGCTGTAATGAGCACCAAGGATCAGTCTCTGCTCTCAAGAAGCTATCAGTCCAGTGGGAAAAACAGACAAGTAGTAAGGCGCAACACAGTGTGGTCAGTGCTAATTAAAGGAACTCAACAAGAGGGGCACTTATCCCAGCTCTGGAGTGTCAGAGAAAGCTTCACACACATGAAAGGTCATGTCTGAATGGACCCCTGAAGGATGAGTTCTTCAGATAAAGAGAGATATAACAGATGTGGACTGCTGGTTCTGAGGACAGGAACGGCAAAGCCCCAGGGGCGAGAGAGGGCATAACCCACTTAGGGAACAGCAAGCCGTGTGGAATGGATGAAGCAAAGAGTTTGATGGGATGTCAAAATATAAGGCAGAGTATATAGCAAGGTTAGTCATGAGGGAGAACTTATTTGCCTTGTTGAGGAGGTTGGGACTTTATCCAAAAGGCAATGAAGAGCCACTGAAAGACTTTAAACAGGTCACTAAAATAATCAGATTTGCACTGTATTAATGTAATTCTTTGACTGTGGAAAATGGGTAACATGGGCAACTTGGTAGACATGGAGGCTAGTTATGCTATGCTATGCTAAGTCACTTCAGTCGTGTCCGACTCTGTGTGACCCCAGAGATGGTAGCCTACCAGGCTCCCCCGTCCCTGGGATTCTCCAGGCAAGAACAGTGGAGTGGGTTGCCATTTCCTTCTCCAATGCATGAAAGTGAAAAGTGAAAGTGAAGTTGCCCAGTCGTGTCCGATTCCCAGCGACCCCATGGACTGCAGCCCACCAGGCTCCTCCGTCCGTGGGATTCTCCAGGCAAGAGTACTGGAGTGGGGTGCCATTGCCTTCTCCAAGGCTAGTTAGTGGGAGGCTATTGGACTTATTCAGGTGAGAGAGAATAAAGAAATGGATGGATCTGAAACAACCATAAGGTAAAACAGGACACTGGGACTGAGCAGGAGAGAATAGTCAAGGGCTCCCCCTGAGATGGGGACCAAAGTAGGAGGGAGAGGTGGGGGAAGGTGATAAATTCAGGGTAGAGCACGTTATCTTTGAGATACCTATGGGACATCTAAGTGGAGATACTCAGTTGCAAGTGAATACAGAATAAGAGAGGTAATGAGAGTAATCAAATTTGAATACAACAAGAGAAGGTAAGTACTGCTTATAAGAGAAGACCAGAAAAGAAGCATCAGTGTAGGTGGGTTGTCATCTACAACATGATAGAACTTGTCCTCAAGGAGGAGTCAAAACCCAAGGCTGCAAGCATCAGGCCCAAGGGAATGATATCTGAGAAGCAGACTCTTAGTAATGCAGAGCTTGGGCACAGCAGGGGTAGAGGCTGGTGCAGGCAACAGTCACTGAAAGCACATAGAGGAATGAGCTGGAAGTAAAAAAATAGTGAGGACTAGAACTGGAGAAGGCAATGGCACCCCACTCCAGTACTCTTGCCTGGAAAATCCATGGACGGAGGAGCCTGGTGAGCTGCAGTCCATGGAGTCGTTAAGAGTCAGACACGACTGAGCGACTTCATTTTGACTTTTCACTTTCATGCACTGAAGAAGGAAATGGCAACCCACTCCAGTGTTCTTGCCTAGAGAATCCCAGGGACGGGGGAGCCTGGTGGGCTGCCGTCTATGGGGTCACAGAGTCGGACACGACTGAAGCGACTTAGCAGGAGCAGCAGCAGAGCTGGGACAGAACTTCAAGTCCAAGGCTCTTGTTTCACACGTATTGAACATCAGAAAGGTTGAATTGCACAGATTTTAAAAGCTAGTTAAAGCTAGAATTATTACCTAGATGTTTTAAACCCCAGCTCTCTCTGGTTCACAGTAATTTAAAGTTATTTATCAAAGAATCTCTGTTCTGGTATTCTCTTAACTAGACATTTCTTATGCTAATATTTCCATACACTGATGTACCAATATGATTTGTATTTGCAGTGATGTCTCAGAGGGTTGCAAATCCCCTCAACACTTTCTACACTGTTAGAAATGGTGGGAGAGGGAAGAAATAAGTAAGTGGTGGTGGTGGTAGCTGTAAAGACCAATCGATGATGAAGCTACTCAGGCTCACATGAGTCCATCCAGGAATGGTTCTCATGAGTTATAACATGGTTATAAAATTTAGTAAGCATTTATAATAACAACGGGGGGGGGGGGGGTTGTATTTTTCTCTAAAGTTTTCCAAATCCTATATACCCCAGGCTTCAGAAAACCTAGATTAATCCCAGGAAGCAATATGTAAAGTTAAGAATTTAATTGAGGGTTGGAGTGGAATATTCCACACAGTGGAATATTACCTAGTCATGAAAAAGAATGAAATAATGCCATTTATAGCAACATGGATGAACCTGGAGATTATTGTATTATGTGAAGTAAGTCAAAGACAAATATCATATATCATATGTGAAATCTTAAAAAATGGTACAAATGAACTTATTTACATAAGTGTCCAACTCTTTGAGACCCCCTGGACTTTAGCCCACCAGGCTCCTTTATCCATGGAATTCTCCAGGCAAGAATACTAGAGAGCATAGCTATTCTCTCCTTCAGGGGATCTTCCCAACCCAGGGATCGAACCCAGGTCTCCTGCATTGCAGGCAGATCCTTTATCGTCTGAGCCACAAGGGAAGGCTTGTTTAATAAACAGTTCATAACTATTTCTGAATTTTATTTTACTTTTAAAAATTGTTGATTTGGCTGTGGCAGGTCTTAGTTGAGGCCCATGGGATCTTTAGCTGCAGTATGAGAACTTGTAGCATGTGGGATCTAGTTCCCTGACCAGGGGTCAAACCACAGCCCCCTGCCTTGGGAGCACAGAGTCTTAGCCACTGGACCACTAAAAATATCATTAGTTTTTCCTTTATTAACAAAGTCAACTTTTTATATAAACATCATGATCAGCAGCTAACTGACTTATCAGTCTGCTTTGTTTGAGTTCCTCTGAAAGCAGAGGCTGAACCAGGTCATTTACTTGGCAGATGATTATGGGAGCCAGAGAAACTGACAGTAAGAAGGAAAAGCATTAGAGGATACATTATTGATTCGACTACCATTCTGATCAATTGGGACTCAATCCCACTAAGGACTCTGAGGAACTGTGTAGAAAGCATGTCAGAATTTTCCCTCTCAAGGACAAAAGGCTGACATTTATCCACTATTTCCCTTCACTCATTGGTGGAGGGTGGCTCCCAGAGGAATTAACTGCTCAGTGTACCTGGTCATTTGGTATGAGTTTGGCTCCTGGGGCTTTGGAGAGAGCTGTTAGGAAGATGTGCAGCTGGCACTTGAGGGGCTCTAGGGCCTGTGGAGGAACTGTCCAGCACTTCTGCAGCTGAAATAAAAGGAAATGGCATGGGACAACAAAAGTATACGCTGTAGTCTACGACTTACACCTTTCAGAGGTATTCTTTTTGCCCTGTGTAACAACCATTTTCTCACCAATTCTTTAAGTCATGACCAATTGCTAATTAATTTTCAAAAGGAGTTAAGGCAAGAGAGTTAGCGTAGCAAACAAATGTCTCTTGCTGCAACCGGTCCAAAGGCCATAATACATTCATCGGGTCCCTTCTCCACCATTCATTTTAGATTTTTCTTACCCTTAGCAAGGACTTTTGCTGGTCTAAATTACTTGCTTGGTAGGGAGACCCAGGCCTTCATCCTTAAGGTGTTTAGCCTTGTTCATGTCAAGCTGAGGTTGTCACCATTTTGCAAATGACACCACTTTGTGGCAGAAAGCAAAGAGGAACTAAAGAACCTCTTGATGAAGGTGAAAGAAGACAGTGAAAAACCTGGCTTAAAATTTAACATTCAATCCTGTCCTAAATAATATATTGTGGTAAAGACAGACCTACCAATATAAAATACTAAGATGTGCCTAAAGATGAGGACACCCAAACTGGACTTTTTGTTTCCTGAACTTTTCATTTTGAGAACAAACCTCCTAATATAGGATGAATTCAACATGATTTTTTTTAAGTGTTCTTTGTGATTAAAAACAGAAAGCCATTGGTTAAGAAATTACATATACTCCTCCCCACCATCACTCCCCTTCTTTCTTCCCATTTCCCTCCCACCCTCATTGATCCTTTCCTTTGTCCATTTTCCCCTGCAAAAAAAAAAAAAATTAACATTCAAAAAACTAAGATCATGGCATCTGGTCCCATTGCTGCATGGCAAATGGATGGGGGAAACAATGGAAACAGTGACAGACTTTATTTTCTTGGACTCCAAAATCACTGCAGATGGTGACTTCAACCATGAAATTAAAAGACACTTGCTCCTTGGAAGAAAACCTTTGACAAACCTAGACAGCACATTAAACACCAGAGACAGTACTTTATAGACAAAGGTCCCTCTAGTCAAAGCTATGGTTTTTCCAGTAGTCACATATGGATGTGAGAGTTGGACTATAAAGAAAGCTGAACGCCAAAGAATTGATGTTTTTGAAGTGTGGTGTTGGAGAAGACTCTTGAGAGTTCCTTGGACTGCAGGGAGATCAAACCAGTCAATCCTAAAGGAAATCAGTCCTGAACATTCATTGAAAGGACTGATGCTGAGGCTGAAGCTCTAATACTTTGGCCACCTAATGCCAAGAGCTGACTCATTGGGAAAAAAACCCTAATGTTGGGAAAGATTGAAGGCAGGAGGAGAAGGGAATGACAGAGGATGAGATGGTTGGATGGCATCACTGACTCAATGGACATGAGTTTGAGCAAGTTCCAGGAGGTGGTGAAGGACAGGGAGGCCTGGCATGCTGCAGTCCACGCGGTCACAAAGAGTTGGACATGACTGAGTGACTGAACAACAAACAACAGCTTCACTGAGCGTGGAAGGATGAGAAGAATCCCAGTAAACCTGCTGTGACCTAGCATTACTCCTCCTTACCTCAATTACTTAGCAAAAACCCTAGGTGCTCATCATAAGTAGATCAATGACCCTGCCAGCAAAAAAAGTGCCTCTTTTTTGGCTGTGCTTCTTGAGGGGTCTTACTTCCCAGACCAGGTCCCTGGCAGTGGAAAAACAGAGTCCTAACTACTGGACTGCTAGGGAATTCTGAAAAAAAAAAAAAAAAAAAAAAAAGCCTTTATTTAACTGCTAAAGTTATGGAATAAAGAGCCAAAGTGAGCAGATGGTAGTCATAGGTGGTTTTGAGAAACTCTTTCTACGTCCCCTGTGGTGGGGGTTTAGTCACTAAGTTGTGTCCAATTCTTGCGACCCCCTGGATTGTAGCCCGCCAGCCTCCTCTGTCCATGGGATTCACCAGGCAAGAATACTAGGGTTGGTTGCCATTTCCTTCTCCAGGGGATCTTCCTGACTCAGGGATTGAACTTGGGTCTCCTGTATTGCAGGCAGGTTCTTTATCAGCTGAGCTGCAAGGGAAGCCCCTAGTAGAAGTGATTTTCTTCCTCCCACCTTTAGCAGTAACCAAGACCTATAATCTAATAGAATCTGAGGACATGGGAAGGAGAAGCACCAATTCTGCAACATTTCTGTTACTGCATATCTTGGTGAGAGAAACCATTCCTACTCCCCCTTCTTGGGTTCCAGACCTTCTATATTTTAGCTGTTGAGTATATAGCATCATATACTGGTCACTGATTCAATGCATGTGCCACATTCTATAAGACAACTCTCAACCATGCAGGATGTTGTCCCCAAACTAACCCTAGCTCTCAGATAATAATCCTGAAAGATATAGTGTGAGCAAGGAAGCCAAGTACATATCCAGAACAGGAGATGGTTCCTGTAACAATGAACAGTTTCCTCCTCTGTGGCATGAAGTGTAGGGGGAGATCTGATGTAATAAATGCCACGAAGTGCCTGGCTGTGTCCTTGAGGATTGATTCTCTTCCCAGCACTTAATACTGGTCTTTGCTGCTGATGAGTCAGAACCTCTGCAGAAGCAGTAGTTATGTCAATTTGGTGAGAAGGAGTCAATACTATTAGGGCCATATATGATTTCTAGTGGGGCTTCTTAGGTGGTGCAGGTGGTAAAGAATCCACCTGCCAATGCAGGAGAAATAGGAGATATGGGTTTGATCACTAGATTGAGAAAAATTGCCTGGAGGAGGAAATGGTAACCCATTCCAGTGTTCTTGCCTGGGCAACCCCATGGCAGGTTACAGCCCAGGGGGTTCCAAAGAGTCACCCATGACTGATCACACATGCACCAGTTACCATGGTCTCTATTCCTACCAACAAGGCTACTATATTTATGGGTTCATTGCACTAGCATTGAGGTGTCCAGAATAGAAGCTGGCTGACATTTGCCTGAGGAGAATCCTGTCTACCTGCTTTTAAGAGCCTCCTCAGTGATAGATGCTCTCTGACAGACATTAATGTGAGGCATAAAGATGTGCACATTTATTTCTACTCCTTTAGATATTTTCATTTGCCTTTTATGCAAACCTCTTTACACTAAATATAATCTTGCTCATTCTAGGCCTCTGGTATATCAGCTACGTAATTCTCCACTACACAAGCAAAGATCCTTATGGCAGGCTAGTTCTCCATCCATACACCAACTACCTACTTGCTGCTCTGAGAACTGTGAGAGTTTCTCCTCACCACCGTCTCTCAGGGCTACCTGTGAATGGGATATAGTGCAAAAAGCAGGCCATTTGCACCTCTACCAACATACTGAGTCAAGATACCTTTAAAACAGACTCGGAGTTTTGCCTCCTCTACCACTTGGTCACAGAGAACATCCCATGAGCCCATGGGTGTGGACTGATAGAGACTCACCGAGGCAACAGAGGGTAGTGACATGGGGATCTGAACTCCTTTTATGAAATTTACTTGTGCCTTCTAGACTTTCTCAGGCCCCATCCTGTAAGTCTCGTTTCTATCATATGATCAGTGGCTGCTGCGCAAGCTCACCTTCTCACTTAGATGACTTGACATTTCTAGTTGCAGTCACTTGATGTCACATGGTCATGTTTTCAGTCTCGACCAGGACCCTGGAATATATCGGAAACTGTTTTTCCAATAGTGGGCAGTTCCTGTAGCAGAAGTCATGCCTCGACTCAGAATCTCAGAGCTCTCAGTTGCTGGTTAGACATCTCTAGCACCACTGAATCTGTTGGGTCATATAGTCCTAGATACAAGGAAGCTTGCACCCCTGCCTGAACCTGCTGTAGAGCCTTCTCTTGCTTTGGACCCCTGTACTTGTAATTTGGAAAATTTTCTGGGTCACTCAAAAACGGTTTGGAATGGGATATCCCTCATGGTGCCTGCTGCCTCCAAAATGAAAAGAGACCAAATTTTGCTGTACTTCATTCTCAGTGTTAGGAATGCAGAGTTCAGGGACTAAGTATGTCCACCCTAGTTATGCACTCAGGTATTGGGACAGCGACCACGACATGACCTGCAGGCCCACTGGAGGTGCCTTGCAGCAGGACTCCATATATCCCCTGGCTTCCTTAGACTCCCACTTTACTGATGGGGCCGTGATGGCATTTAGGTTCCCTGTTATCGGTGCCACCCTAGATTCTGTATCTAACAGCCTTTGAAAGAGCTGAGTGAATGGTCATAGGTTTTTTGGGGGGAAGAATTGAAGAGTTAATATGCACACAGATACAGTGGAGTCGCAGGGACTTTCCTCAAGAGATGAGGCTTTCCCCTCAGGCAGTGGGCTCAAGGTCTGAGAGCTCTCTCAGATATGGAAACTTAACAAAGGATTATGGTTTTCTACTATGGCTGCTGATCCTAGCCTGCTGCTCCCCTGCTTTTTTTTTTTCTGAATATGAAAGTCAAGTAAAACTTTTGCAGGCTGCCTATCTATCTTATCCCTAGGAACACAAAGAGCATCCAGCAATTATTCCAAATCCCTGGGTCCAGGCCCCCTGGTTACCCGTCTAATCTTATTGCCTATTACAATAATTATGCCTTTGATGTTTAAGTAAGCTACTTGGCCTCTAATATCAAGGAATTTTTTCATTCTCATTGACTCTAGAGAATCCATTTCTGTGGCAGCATTTTATTCTAGGAACCCTGGTTCATAGACAGCAATGACACTGAGCTTTAAAAAATACTAGTGCATTTCTTTTTGTCCTAGTGAAGGAAGTATTCTGGGAAACATAGTCAAATAGTGGGTCTCATACAAAAATCTTATTCTAATATGCCTATCTCCTTGAGCCTTCTGACCTTTTCCTTTATGCTCTGGTGGCAGTTCTGGCATCTCTGCATTGTCTTATCCAGGCTTCAAACTATCATCTTAACAGTGTTGGGACAAGCTCCGGGTACAATGAAAAGGATGTTAAGCCCCATGTCATGCTGTATATTCCAATAAACTCTCCCCTATTCATCCTTCTATCCCACTCACTATTCAGTTTAACACACTTTTAAAAAATTCTTTTTATTTATTTAATTTATGTGGCTGCACCGGGTCTCAGTTGTGGCATGCGGGATCTAATACTCTGACCAGGGATTGGACCCGGGCCCCCTGCATTGGAAGCATGGAGTCTTAGCCCCTGGACCACCAGGGAAGTCCCACTTTAACACTTTCTCATCTATTCCCACCGATCTTTCCCTCATTTCCGTGAGTACCTACTAACCAAATACTGTAACACTTAGTTAGTTCTTCCCGTAGCAGATACTGTACTTCCTTCTTAGGCTATTCTAGCTCCTGATTCACATTATCAGTCTGAAAGCAACTGAAGGAGTCAGAGGAGGGTATCCCAAGGAGGACAGAGTCATCTTGCAAGGCCTTTATCTTGGGGAGGTGTTTATCCTCTCAAGGCAAGAGAAGGACTGCTGTTCTAGCAAGCAGGAAGAGACTGGCTTCTACAGCCTCCATGACTAAAGGGCATCCAGGGTTCAAAGTGCACATACATTTTCTTACAGTTGCTTTCATTCCAAGTGTTGAGGTCCTGGTCTTCTCCATCAATGCTGTCACTTAAGCAGGGATCTTTAACATAGGAGAACCTCATGCGCAGACAGAAGTCTCCATTCTGTCACTCTGAAGATTAAACTCTGAACCTGGCTTGTACTGCTGTCTGCCCTTTTGCCACAGGGTCTCTTAACTGTCTGTCATGGAGGACTATGATTTTCATGAAATGCCATGAGTTCATGGTTGGCTGAAATGAACTTCTCTCTCTTCCTGTAAAGCATTCTTTATGGCTTCTAAAGCAGGCTGAGCGCCGAAGAATTGATGCTTTTGAACTGTGGTGTTGGAGAAGACTCTTGAGAGTCCCTTGGACTGCAAGGAGATCCAACCAGTCCATTCTGAAGGAGATCAGCCCTGGGATTTCTTTGGAAGGAATGATGCTCAAGCTGAAACTCCAGTATTTTGGCCACCTCATGCGAAGAGTTGACTCATTGGAGAAGACTCTGATGCTGGGAGGGATTGAGGGCAGGAGGAGAAGGGGACGACAGAGGATGAGATGGCTGGATGGCATCACTGACTCGATGAATGTGAGTCTGGGTGACCTCCGGGAGCTGGTGATGGATAGGGGAGGCCTGGCGTGCTGCAGTTCATGGGGTCGCAAAGAGTTGGACACGACTGAGCGACTGATCTGATCTGATCTGAAAGCAGTTTGGATGGGCTTCCCAGGTGGCGCTAGTGGTAAAGAATCTGCCTGCAAATGCAGGAGACTTAAGACAGGTGGATTTGATCCTTGGGTCGGGAAGATCCTGGGGAGGAGGAGATGGCAAGGCATTCCAGTATTCTTGCCTGGAGAATCCCATGGACAGAGGATCCTGGCAGGCTACAGTCCACAGGATCACAAAGAGTAGGACACAACTGAAGTGAATTAGCACGCACAAGGCAATTTGGGCTTCCCAGGTGGCACTAGTTGTAAAGAATCTACCCACCAACATAGGAGACTTAAGAGACGCAGGTTCAGTCCCTGTGTCAGGAAGAGCCCCTGGAGGAGGAAATGGCAATCCACTCCAGTATTCTTTCCTAGAAAATCCCAAGGACAGAGGAGCCTGGTGGGCTGTGGTTCATAGGGCCACAGAGTTGGACATGACTGAAGTGATTTAGCAAGGCAGTTTACGAAAGCCAGCCAATTTCACTCCATGTTTGATTACCATTGCCCCTTTTCATTCTAGTATTAGAGATACTGGATGAGCAAAGCTCCCTATTCCGCATCCTATCCACCACTCGACAGTTTGGTACTTATGCCAGAGGTATGGTGGTGGTGGTTTAGTCCCTAAGTTGTGTCCAGCTCTTGCAACCCCATGGACTGTAGCCCGCCAGCCTCCTCTGTCCATAGGATTCTCCAGGCAAGAATACTGGAGTGGATTGCCATTTCCTTCTCCAGAGGATCTTCCCAACCCAGGGATCGAACCCAGGTCTCCTGCATTGCAGGCAGACTCTACAGACTGAGCTACAAGGGAAGATGAAGCCAGAGTTATGGACATTACAAGTACCACCAGCAATGGAGTTTTTGTTTCCATTTAACTGGTGAATAAATCATTTTCAGAATACTATCTTGGAGGTCTGCTGTCTAGGGTTTTATCTGGTGTTATTGTCAGCTTGGGGTCCCTTAAGAGCAGAGCCGGAAGTAAGGACTTGAGTTTAGGTAATTAATTTTCTGGATGACTTCAGAAAATAGGAGTGTGAACCTATTGAGAGAAGGAAGATGAAGAAATCAGTGAATGAGAGAAAATATTTAAAAACCATCTATCTGATAAGAAGTTAATATCCAAAATACATAAAAACTCATACGACTCTAATTTTTTAAAAAAAGGCAAAAACAAACCAATTCAATTTTAAACATGGCTGAGGCTGTGAATAGACATGTTTACAAATAAGACATATAGGTGGCCAACAGGCACATGAATTACTCAACATCACTAATCATCAGGGAGATAAAAATCAAAACCACAATGAGGTATCACCCTACACCTCTCAGCTTGGCTATTTTCAGAAAAACAAGAGATAAACAGATGGTCCAGGATGCGGAGAAAAGGGAACCCTCCTGTACTGCTGGTAGGAACATAAACTGGTGCAACCACTGTGGAAAACAGTACAGAGTTCCCTCAAAAAATTAAACACAGAACTACCATGTTGTTGCTGTTTAGTTGCTCGGTCGCGTCCGACTCTTGCGACCCGATGGACTGTAGCCTGCCAGGCTTCTCTGTCCATGGGAGTCTCCAGGCAAGAATACTGGAGTGGGTTGCAGTATCTCCTTCTCCAGAAGTACCATATGATCCAGCAATTTTACTTCTGGGGATTTATCCAAATAAAACAAAAATACAAACTTCAAAAGCTATATGCACCCCCACATTCACTGCAGGATTATGTACAACAGCCAAGAAATGGAAACAATCTAAGTGTCCATTAAAGGAGGAATAGATAAAGAAAATGTGACATAATACTATTCCATCTTAAAAAAGAAATGAAATCTTGCCATTTGTCACAACATGGATGGACCCTGCTGCTGCTGCTGCTGCTAAGTCACTTTAGTCGTGTCTGACTCTGTGTGACCCCATAGACGGCAGCCCACCAGGCTCCCCCGTCCCTGGGATTCTCCAGGCGAGAACACTGGAGTGGGTTGCCATTTCCTTCTCCAATGCAGGAAAGTGAAAAGTGAAAGTGAAGTCACTCAGTCGTGTCCAACTCAGGATCTTATGGAGTGTAGCCCACCAGGCTCCTCTGTCCATGTGATCCTCCAGGCAAGTGTACTGGTGTGGAGTGCCTGTCCCTTCTCTGGGATGGACCTTGAGGGCATTGTATTAAGTAAAATAAGTGAGACATAGAAAGCCAAATATATGATCTCACATACACTTAAATTCTAAAAAAAATAAAACAACCAAGCCAAAAAACACAGAGAACAGACTGATGATTTCCAGAGGTGAGGGATGGAGGTGGGCAAAATGGGTGAAGGGGATGAAAGGCACAAACTTCCAGTTATAAAATAAATAAGTCATGAAAATGTAATGTGCAACTTAGTGACTACAGTTAATAATACTATTTGTATTACATGTTTGAAAGTGGCTGAGAGAAATAAAATGGAATAAATTATTCCATCCATGATACAACATGGGTGAATCACAAAATAATTATGCTGAGTGAAAGAAGCCAAACGGAGTGTGTTTTTTATGACTTCATTTACATAAAATTATAGCAGATGCACAGTAACAGAGACAGAAAATAGATCAATGGTAGCCTTTGGAGGGGGTAGGGGGTGTGATACAGAGAAGCAGAAGGAGGGAGGGTATTATAAAGGAGTGAGAGATAACTTTTGTGGGTAATGGATATGTTCATTATCTTGACTGAGGCCATGGTTTCGTACAAGGTTGGCCAAAGAGTTCATTTGTATTTTTCTGTACCATCAGCGTGCATGCCCCTTCTGATTAAGTGTTCTTAGGAAATACAATTGGCTTCTCAAGTCCATATTTTTCTAAGACCTCTGACACGCTATTAAGTGAGAGAACTTTTTTAGGTCTTGTTACTAAACAAAAAACCTTTAAGAATCTGAAACATACTAGTAGCACTTAGGTGTTAAAAGGCACATAGAATAACTCAGTTTTATATATTACATTAATTCTGAGCAGAAAAAGCTAATCAGATCAGAGATCAGATCAGATCAGTCGCTCAGTCGTGTCCGATTCTTTGTGACTCCATGAATCGCAGCACACCAGGCCTCCCTGTCCATCACCAACTCCTGGAGTTCACCGAAACTCACATGCATCGAGTCAGTGATGCCATCCAGCCATCTCATACTCTGTCATCCCCTTCTCCTCCTGCCCTCAATCCCTCCCAGCATCAGAGTCTTCTCCAATGTGTCAAGTCTTTACATGAGGTGGCCAAAGTACTATTGTTTCAGCTTTAGCATCATTCTTTCCAAAGAAATCCCAGGGCTGATCTCCTTCAGAATGGACTGGTTGCATCTCCTTGCAGTCCAAGGGACTCTCAAGAGTCTTCTTCAATACGACAGTTCAAAAGCATCAATTCTTCCATGCTCAGCCTTCTTCACAGTCCAACTCTCACATCCATACATGACCACAGGAAAAACCATAGCCTTGACTAGACGGACCTTTGTTGGCAAAGTAATGTCTCTGCTTTTGAATATGCTATCTAAGTGGTCATAACCTTCCTTCCAAGGAGTAAGCGTCTTTTAATTTCATGGCTACAATGACCATCTGCAGTGATTTTGGAGCCCAGAAAAATAAAGTCTGACACTGTTTCCACTGTTTCCCTGTCTATATCCCATGAAGTGATGGGACCAGATGCCATTATCTTAGTTTTCTGAATGTTGAGCTTTAAGCCAACTTTTTCACTCTTCTCTTTGACTTTCATCAAGAGGTTTTTATTAGTTCGTCTTCACTTAATGCCATAAGGGTGATGTCATCTGCATATCTGAGGTTATTGATATTTCCCCTGGAAATCTTGATTCTGGCTTGTGCTTCCTCCAGCCCAGCATTTCTCATGAGGTACTCTGCATATAAGTTAAATAAGAAGAGTGACAATATACAGCCTTGAAGTGCTCCTTTTCCTATTTGGAACCAGTCTGTTGTTCATGTCCAGTTCTAACTGTTGCTTCCTGACCTGCATACAAATGTCTCAAGAGGCAAGTCAGGTGGTCTGGTATTCCCATCTCTTTCAGAATTTTCCACAGTTTATTGTGATCCACACAAAGGCATTGGCATAGTCAATAAAGCAGAAATACATGTTTTTCTGGAACTCTCTTGCTTTTTCCATGATCCAGTAGGTGTTGGCAATTTGATCTCTGGTTCCTCTGCCTTTCTAAAACCAGCTTGAACATCAGGAAGTTCACATTTCATGTATTGCTAAAGCCTGGCTTGGAGAATTTTGAGCATTACTTTACTAGCATGTGAGATGAGTGCAATTGTGCAGTAGTTTGAGCATTCTTTGGCATTGCCTTTCTTTGAGATTGGGATTAAAACTGATCTTTTCCAGTCCTGTGGCCACTTCTAAGTTTTCCAAATTTGCTGGCATATTGAGTGCAGCACTTTCACACCATCATCTTTCAGGATTTGGAATAGCTCAACTGGAATTCCATCACCTCCACTAGCTTTGTTCATAGTGATGCTTTCTAAGGCCCATTTGAATTCACATTCCAGGATGTCTGGCTCTAGGTCAGTGATCACACCATTGTGATTATCTGGGTCGTGAAGCTCTCTTTTGTACAGTTCTTCTGTGTATTCTTGCCACCTCTTCTTAATATCTTCTGCTTCTGTTAGGTCCATACCATTTCTGTCCTTTATCGAGCCTATCTTTGCATGAAATGTTCCCTTGGTATCTCTAATTTTCTTGAAGAGATCTCTAGTCTTTCCCATTCTGTTGTTGTCCTCTATTTCTTTGCATTGATGACTGAGGAAGTCTTTCTTATCTCTTCTTGCTATTCTTTGGAACTCTGCATTCAGATGCTTATATCTTTCCTTTTCTCCTTTGTTTTTCACTTCTCTTCTTTTCACAGCTATTTCTAAGGCCTCCTCAGACAGCCATTTTGCTTTTTTGCATTTCTTTTTCATGGGGATGGTTTTGATCCCTGTCTTCTGTACAATGTCACGAATCTGTGTCCATAGTTCATCCGGCACTCTGTCTATCAGATCAAGTCCCTTAATCTATTTCTCACTTCCACTGAATAATCATAAGGGATTTGACTTAGGTCATACCTGAATGGCCTAGTGGTTTCCCCTACTTTCTTCAATTTCAGTCTGAATTTGGCAATAGGGAGTTCATGATCTGAGCCACAGTCAGCTCTCGGTCTTGTTTTTGTTGACTGTATAGAGCTTTTCCATCTTTGGCTGCAAAGAATATAATCAATCTGATTTCGGTGTTGACCATCTGGTGATGTCCATGTGTAGAGTCTTCTCTTGTGTTGTTGTAAGAAGGTGTTTGCTTTGACCAGTGTGTTCTCTTGGCAAAACTCTATTAGCCTTTGCCCTGCTTCATTCCATATTCCAAGGCCAAATTTGCCTGTTACTCCAGGTGTCTCTTGACTTCCTACTTCCAGTCCCCTATAATGAAAAGGACATTTTTTTTGGGTGTTAGTTCTAAAAGGTCTTGTATGTCTTTATAGAATCGTTCAACTTCAGCTTCTTCAGTGTTACTGGTTGGGGCATAGGCTTGGATTACTGTGATATTGAATGGTTTGCCTTGGAAACGAACAGAGATCATTCTGTCATTTTTGAGATTGCATCCAAGTACTGCATTTCAGACTCTTTTGTTGACCATGATGGCAACTCCATTTCTTCTAAGGGATTCCTGCCCACAGTAGTAGATATAATGGTCATCTGAGTTAAATTCACCCATTCCAGTCCATTTTAGTTCACTGATTCCTAGAATGTTGACGTTCACTCTTGCCATCTCCTGTTTGACCACTTCCAATTTGCATTGATTCATGGACCTGACATTCCAGGTTCCTATGCAATACTGCTCTTTACAGCATCGGAATTTACTTCCATCACCAGTCACACCCACAACTGGGTGTTGTTTTTGCTTTGGCTCCATCTCTTCTTTCTTTCTGGAGGTATTTCTCCACTGACCTCCTGTAGCATATTGGGCACCTACTGACCTGGGGAGTTCCTCTTTCAGTATCCTATCATTTTGTCTTCTCATAATGTTCATGGGGTTCTCAAGGCAAGAATACACCTGGTATATCTCAGCAAATATTATGATGGTGAATTAACTAGTGCTGGGCTTAAAGAGAGACTAGGTAGAACTTCATAAGGCTAAGTTTCATGGATCATATCACCTGACATTATGTACACTAAAAGATTTATCAACTATTAATGTCTATAAGGTAGAACAAGAGTAAAGAGTTCTCATTGTAAAAGGTCAGTAAATTAAACAGTGAAAGGCCTGGGTATCATCCAGAAACCTACAGAGTGTTATTGTTTCCTAGTGGTGTTTAGAGCTTAATTCAACTCTCAGGACAACATGGCTTTACTCAGGAACATAAGGTGAAATAAATGATACTTATTCTGAAATAGTCATTCTTAATGAAATAAATTATGCTTATCATGCTGTTTCCCAGGTGGTACTAGTGGTAAAGAATCTGCCTGCCAGTGCAGGAGGTGTAAGAGACGTAGGTTCTATCCGTGGGTCAGAAAGATCCCCTGGAAGAGGGCACGGCAACGCTGTGTATTCCAGAATACTCCAGTATTCTTGCCTAGACAATCCCATGGCCAGAGGAGCCTGGTGGGCTCTGGTCCACAGGGTCACAAAGAGTCGGACATGACTGAGTGACTGTTTATAGAAAAAGAAAGAAAGTTGCTAAGAGAGTAATTCTTGGCAGTTCTCATTTCAAGAAAAAAAAAATAACGTCTGAGAACAAGTGTTTACTAGACTTACTATGTTGATAATATTACAGTATATACACATAGGGAATCATTTTACACACCTGAAACTAATATAACTTATGTCAACTGTACCTCAGTAGAAAGAAAGAGAGAGAGGGAGGGAGAAAGGAAGAAAGGATATGGGGCTGGGTTAAGTCAGTGAAAGGTATATTACTGAGCTAATCACCACTGAGAAAAACAGCTCTAGTCTCTGAGGAGCCTCTAGTCAATGAGAGGTTGAAACATTTATCCCCAGGCTTCCATGCCCCATTGGTTGAAGTATGCCTGAGGCACAGTCCTTCCTTACATTTTGGGCTTATCCTGCTCACAGCTGTATAAGCTCTTACTGCTTCAGAGAAAGACTTGAAAAAGGAAGTCAGAGAGATATAGAGGGCACTTGGGATGGGACTTTGTCAGCTTGAGAACATCCACTACTCCTGTTATGAAAATCACAGGTGGGCTGAGTGGAGGTGGCGCAGTTTACTAAGAGCTTCTGCTTCAGCACCGAAGCCAGTCCCGTACACCAATAAGTGGTCTCCTTGAATTAATATTTCCATTTTATGGGCCCTGTTTATTCTTACCAGAATAACCCTGTCTCCTCAAGGGCACTGAGTGAGAGAAGAAACGATCTATGTACATTTTATAAAGTTAGTGCTGAAGTTAGGAAAGATCCTTGCTCCTAGGAGTTGAGTGATTGTGTGTTTGTGTTTTTTTTTTTTTTGGAGGGGGGAGGGAGGAGGGTTCAGGATGGGGAGCACTTGCATATTCTGGTGGCGGATCCATCTCGATGTATAGTAAAAGTAATACAATATTGTATAAAAAAAAAATAAAATAAAATAAAAGTCTATCCATTTGGTGCTTTTTGGGGGGCCTGAGGGGGTAAAAGAGTAGGGGCCAGAAAAAGGAAGAAAAAAAATAGAAATTTTATATTTAAAGGAATATTTGGGTCAGAACAACAACATTACCTTCCATCCTTTCCAGCCAGTGGTTCACGCTGTTCGCTCTCACCTCTGCCTCCTGACGGATTTTATTCGCAACTTGAAACGTGCTACTTCCTTTTTCAAAAATGCTTATTCACTTAAGTAAAGGAGCTTAGTTTTCAGTTATCCACCTCTTTTCCTCTTTCTTTTTTCCTGTCCTACTCTCCAGTGTCTCAGACCAGCTTTATAAAAAGAGCAATGAAAAGCAAAGACGGAAACAAAACGAGAGGCATCACAAACGGAAGCCTGTAAAACAAGTTTCACACGTCTACACCAAACTTAGAGAATGGAAAGCCGAGAGGTCTTCCTTTCAGTTTCACCCCAAAGCAGATACTGCAATAAGGATTTGGGGACAAGGAGTTTATTTGGGGAATGATCGCAGGCAGCAGGGTGAGGGGCTGCTGCTGCTGCTAAGTCATTTCAGTCGTGTCCGACTCGGTGCGACCCCATAGACGGCAGCCCACCAGGCTCCCCTGTCCCTGGGATTCTCCAGGCAAGAACACTGGAGTGGGTTGCCATTTCCTTCTCCAATGCATGAAAGTGAAAAGTGAAAGTGAAGTCACTCAGTCGTGTCTGACTCTTAGAGACCCCATGGACTGCAGCTCACCAGGCTCCTCCGTCCATGGATTTTCCAGGCAAGAGTACTGGAGTGGGGTGAGGGCGAGGGAAGGGGTCAGTGAAACAGCAAATGGAAGGAGATAGGGTAGAACGGTGGATTGTTTCCGCAAAGGTCACTGGGGTGAGCAAATGGCCCTCACTACCACTGCAGGCTCTCTGGGGGATTCTGTAAAACACAGCTGAAATAGTCCCACAAAGGACGAGGAAGTAGAAGTATTTTCCCCTCAAGATCCACTCAGTAATGGTTGAAGACCCAGGAGCCTTCAGGAATCGCTGGAGGTAAGCAAATTGTCTGCCTGAACACAGCTGGCCTCCTGGGTGGGCTGAGGGGATGTGAGCAGGGCACTGGTGTCAGAGTTGTATATTTTTGGTTTTTGACTGAGTCTTTAGGGTTTTCTACACATAAGACCGTGTCATCTGCAGAAAGAAACAATTTTATATATTCTTTATCTCTGATTTGGATAATTTCATTTCTTTTCTCACCTGATTGCTCTGGTTAGAACATTCAGTAATATGTTGAATAGGAGTCATGAGGATAGGCAAAGTGAAGTGAAAGTGAATTCGCTCAGTCATGTCTGACTCTTTGCCACCCCATGGATTGTAGCCTATGATGTTCCTCCATCCATGGAATTTTCCAGGCAAAAGTACTGGAGTGGGTTGCCATTTCCTTCTCCAGGGGATCTTCCCGACCCAGGGATTGAACCTGGGTCTCCAGCATTGCAAGCAGACGACTTTACCATCTGAGCCACCAGGGAAGCTCAAGAATAGGTAAATTTCTTCTGAATTTTAGAGGTAGCTTTCAACCTTTCACCATTTGGTATGATGTTAGCTGGGGGTGGGAGAAGGCAATGGCAACCCACTCCAGTACTCTTACCTGGAAATTCCCACGGACAGAGGAGCCTGGTAGGCTGCTGTCTATGGGGTCACATAGAGTCAGACACGACTGAGTGACTTCACTTTCACTTTTCACTTTCATGCATTGGAGAAGGAAATGGCAACCCACTCCAGTGTTCTTGCCTGGAGAATCCCAGGGAGAGTGGAGCCTGGTGAGCTGCAGTCTATGGGGTCGCACAGAGTCAGATTTGACTGAAGCGCCTTAGCAGCAGTAACTGGGGGTGTAAGCATCATTAGTTTTAAAAGATCAATTTGAATTAGCAAATATTCTAGATGCCATAGAAAGAGAAATGAGGAAAGGATTGGCTCTCTGGATATGGAATCTTTATGATAAGACTTAAACCTCTTGAGGGCAAGGATGATGTCTCAGATTTGTATTCCCAGAGTTCAGGATAGTTCCTGATACACAAAAGATTTTCAAATAAATAATCTAAAAAACTGGAAACATTTAATAACACACAGTAAGTATCCAAATGGTATCACACAGAGAGTATTCCTACAAAGATTCCAAGAATGGGATCTAAATTTTTCAAAGGTTCAAGATGCTAAAATTTACCAGGACTTTCATTATTTCATTATTTAAATGGTTCATACTTTCAAAATTATGAATTCCATTTTATTCACATGTAAAAAGCATATAGCTCGCCACTGAATTGTGAAGTGCACACTTCTTCCAAAAGAGCACTATGGAAAAAAGGAAAAGAATAACTTTAGGGTGCAGAAACTGACAAACACTACCTTAGCCAGACGATCAAGATGAACGTCAGTGGTAATAAATCATTTTAATAGCATGCACCCTTGATTATAGGGCTTCCCTGGTGGCTTAGACAGTAAAGAATTTGCCTGCAATTCAGGAGACCCAGGTTCAATCCTTGGGTCTGGAAGATCCCCTGGAGAAGGGAATGGCAACCCACTCCAGTATTCTTGCCTGGAGAATTCCATGGACAGAAGAGTCCATGGGATCACAAAGAGTCAGACACGACTGAGCAACTAACACACACTCTTGACATAATGTGATGAAGTGGCACTTTAGTTCTGTGATCTTTCTCCCTAAAATTTATAAGCCTAGGCTGATTATAAGAAAAGCATAAGGTGAATCTCAGTAGAGAGATGTTCTTCAAAATATTTACAAGCATATCTCAAAACTGTCAAGGTCATAAAAAACAAGGGAAGTCTGAGAAATTGTCACAGCCAGGAACAGCCTAAGGAGACATAGCTATTAAGTGTAACTTGGTATCCTGAATGAAATCCTGGAACGGAATACTGACAGTAAGTAAAAAAAAGCTAAGGAAAACTGAATAAAGAATGAACTTTAGTTGACAGTAACATAATTATGGAAGTGCGTGTTCAGTCATGTCCGACTCTTTGCAACCCTATTGACTATAGCCCACCAGGCTCCTCTGTCCATGGGATTGTCCAGGCAAGAATACTGGAGTGGGTTGCCATTTCCTTCTCCAAGGGATCTTTCCAACCCAGGGATCGACCTCTTATCTCCTATACATTAATTTAAAATGTTAATAACGGAGGAAACTGAGCGGGGAATATTGGGAACTCTCTGTACTGTCTTCAAAATTTTCATGTATCTCTAAAATAGTTCAAAAACTAAAATTAATTTTTAAAATATATGGACTACTTTTCAAATGGGTAACAAATAAGGACCTATTGTATATCACAGGGAACTCTAATCAATGTTGTATGCCAGCCTGGATGGGAGGGAAGCTTGGGGGAGAATGGATACATGTGTATGTATGGCTGTGTCACTCTGCTGTCCACCTAAAACTACCAAAACATTGTTAATTGGCTATACTCCAACATACAATAAAAAGTTTAAAAATTTTATATATATATATATATATATATATATATATATATATATATATATATACATACATATGTATATATATTGGGGAAGGCAATAGCACCCCACCCCAGTACTCTTGCCTGGAAAATCCCATGGATGGAAGAGCCTGGTAGGCTGCAGTCCATGGAGTCGCTAAGAGTCAGACATGACTGAGCAACTTCACTTTCACTTTTCACTTTCATGCACTGGAGAAGGAAATGGCAACCCACTCCAGTGTTCTTGCCTGGAGAATCCCAGGGATGGGGGAGCCTGGTGGGCTGCCGTCTATGGGGTCGCACCGAGTCGGACACGACTGAAGTGACTTAGCAGCAGCAGCAGCATGTATATATATATGCTGCTAAGTTGCTTCAGTCGTATCCGACTCGGTGCGACCCCATAGACGGCAGCCCATCAGGCTCCCGTCCCTGGGATTCTCCAGGCAAGAACACTGGAGTGGGTTGCCATTTCCTTCTCTAATATATATATGCTACAAATAGTCAAAACAGAAGTACTAACTTTCTAGTTTCCTGTTTTTTACATCTCATACAAAACTGTTTTTGCCCTTCCAATAATAGAAATACACATAGAAGCATATTCATATCACAGAAATTCATAATAATCTGTACTTTGACAGTAAGTATCAAATACATTTACTGCCAAGATGTAAAGTAAGTTAGTCGGCAAACATTAGTTTTAATTAACTATCCCTTATGATTATACAGTGGAAGTGAGAAATAGATTTAAGGGCCTAGATCTGATAGATAGAGTGCCTGATGAACTATGGAATGAGGTTCGTGACATTGTACAGGAGACAGGGACCAAGACCATCCCCATGGAAAAGAAATGCGAAAAAGCAAAATGGCTGTCTGGGGAGGCCTTACAAATAGCTGTGAAAAGAAGAGAAGCGAAAAGCAAAGGAGAAAAGGAAAGATATAAACATCTGAATGCAGAGTTCCAAAGAATAGCAAGAAGAGATAAGAAAGACTTCCTCAGCAATCAATGCAAAGAAATAGAGGAAAACAACAGAATGGGAAAGACTAGGGATCTCTTCAAGAAAATCAGAGATACCAAAGGAACATTTCATGCAAAGATGGGCTCGATAAAGGACAGAAATGGTATGGACCTAACAGAAGCAGAAGATATTAAGAAGAGGTGGCAAGAATACACAGAAGAACTGTACAAAAAGATCTTCATGACCCAGATAATCACAATGGTGTGATCACTGACCTAGAGCCAGACGTCCTGGAATGTGAAGTCAAGTGGGCCTTAGAAAGCATCACTACAAAGCTAGTGGAGGTGATGGAATTCCAGTTGAGCTCTTTCAAATCCTGAAAGATGATGGTGTGAAAGTGCTGCACTCAATATGCCAGCAAATTTGGAAAACTCAGAAGTGGCCACAGGACTGGAAAAGGTCAGTTTTCATTCCAATCCCAAAGAAAGGCAATGCCAAAGAATGCTCAAACTACCGCACAATTGCACTCATCTCACACGCTAGTAAAGTAATGCTCAAAATTCTCCAAGCCAGGCTTCAGCAATATATGAGCCATGAACTTCCTGATGTTCAAGCTGGTTTTAGAAAAGACAGAGGAACCAGAGATCAAATTGCCAACATCTGCTGGATCATGGAAAAAGCAAGAGAGTTCCAGAAAAACATCTATTTCTGCTTTATTGACTATGCCAATGCCTTTGACTGTGTGGATCACAATAAACTGTGGAAAATTCTGAAAGAGATGGGCATACCAGACCACCTGACCTGCCTCTTGAGAAATTTGTATGCAGGTCAGGAAGCAACAGTTAGAACTGGACATGGAACAACAGACTGGTTCCAAATAGGAAAAGGAGTACGTCAAGGCTGTATATTGTCACCCTGTTTATTTAACTTATATGCAGAGTACATCATGAGAAACGCTGGACTGGAAGAAGCACAAGTTGGAATCAAGATTGCCGGGAGAAATACCAATAACCTCAGATATGCAGATGACACCACCCTTATGGCAGAAAGTGAAGAGGAACTAAAAAGCCTCTTGATGAAAGTGAAACTGCAGAATGAAAAAGTTGGCTTAAAGCTCAACATTCAGAAAACGAAGATCATGGCATCCGGTCCCATCACTTCATGGGAAATAGATGGGGAAACAGTGGAAACAGTGTCAGACTTTACTCTTTTGGGCTCCAAAATCAGTGCAGATGGTGACTGCAGCCATGAAATTAAAAGATGCCTACTCCTTGGAAAGAAAGTTATGACCAACCTAAGATAGCATATTCAAAAGCAGAAACATTACTTTGCCAACACAGGTTCATCTCGTCAAGGCTATGGTCTTTCCTGTGGTCATTTATGGATGTGAGAGCTGGACTGTGAAGAAGGCTGAGCGCCAAAGAATTGATGCTTTTGAACTGTGGTGTTGGAGAAGACTCTTGAGAGTCCCTTGGACTGCAAGGAGATCCAACCGGTCCATTCCGAAGGAGATCAGCCCTGGGATTTCTTTGGAAGGAATGATGCTAAAGCTGAAACTCCAGTATTTTGGCCACCTCATGCGAAGAGTTGACTCATTGGAGAAGACTCTGATGCTGGGAGGGATTAGGGGCAGGAGGAGAAGGGGCCGACAGAGGATGAGATGGCTGGATGGCATCACTGACTCCATGGATGTGAGTCTGAGTGAACTCCGGGAGTTGGTGATGGACAGGGAGGCCTGGCGTGCTGCGATTCATGGGGTCACAAAGAGTCGGACATGACTGAGTGACTGATCTGATCTGATCTGAAGGAGATCCAGGTTCAATTCCTGGGTCGGGAAGATCTCCTGGAGAAGAAAATGTAACCCACTCCACTATTCTTGCCTGGAGAATCCCATGGACAGAGGAGCCTGGAAGGCTACAATCTATGGGGTCGCATGAGTTGGATACGACTTAGCGACTTAACTACTACTAACTAATCTAAAGACATTATGTACAGCCAAGTGTCAGTAAGTTACCAGTTCTATGTTTAAAGAAATTGTATCACTATCCACTGTTAGAGAATTGCCTTGGTATGCTTTTTATAAACTGTCATTTGTGAACTGGGTATTACCAAAAGACAGATGCTATAAAAAAATCAAACTGATTTATTTTATAAAAGAATATGTTACACAATAATTTGTATAGCAATTACCCAGAATGTTACCTTTTTCTTCTCATCTATTTTCAGTCTTATGGTTTTTAAAATAGGAAGCCAAGTACTGACAATGCTATTAGGTTATTTTCTTATTTCAACTTTTATAATTAGAGGTCATATGAACTATTCAGAGTAAACTCAGTATATCTACTTAATTGTTTGGCTCCCACCTTAGCTTTAAAAAGAATTAACTGGATGAATTTTGGCAAATTATTTAAACTTTTTGTGTCTCAGTTTCCTCATCTCTAAAATTGTTGGCTAGTATTATTTCATATGACACAAAGTTGTTATGATAATAAAGCAATAGGCATGAAAAGTATATGGTAGGTAAGTTATCTTTCAGAGTACTAAAAGTTCTTTGTAAATACAAACATTCACTGAAAAAAAAATCTCTGAAGTTATGGGAATAGGAAAGATTCTGTAAGAAGAAAGATTGGTAACTGGGAGTAACTTTTTTCAAAAATGGGGGAAAAAGCTTCATATATATTTGTTATACTAATTTATTCAGGTTATTTACTTTATGAACTGTTTCTGTAGGCCATATATTCCTTTCACAGCTCTCAAGGGAATATCAAACTTTGGGGCTAAATCCATTATCTTAAACTTGTAATAAAAGATAATTAATGAAAATAATTAATTGAAAATACTACTTAACGTATAGTAAACATTAAATGTATATACTGCATATGAAAAAGAATTTCTGCATGATCTCAATTTGCTAAAGCCCTTAACTTCTCTCACAGATACTCATGTTCGAACTACTTTCCTAGGTTGTCATGGTTTATTAATATTAACCTGAATATGAACTCAAGGTTTCTGAAGCAGAACAGACTAATATTTGCTTACAGCAAAAAACTGTACCAGTTCCCTTTTGTCCCAGTTCTTAGCCATACAACAATGTGATGAGAGCTGGATCTGGTATCGTCACACACATATCAGAGTTTGTAGTATGGTTAAGAACTCTGAGAATATAAATCTGGGCATTAACAAAGAGAGGGACAGCTCTTTCCCCTCCTCTCCTGAAAGGTAAGAACAAAAACCTTTTTTCCCTTGAGAAGGATCCTAGGTTGTTTCTCTTACCCTTTGAAATAGAAATAAATCTCACCAGGGGAAGATAAGACTAGCATATCCATGGAGGATTTTATAGCAATTTTATAGCTTCCCCAAAAGGGTTGTCCTGAAATATGAAATGATAAGTACCCCATTCCTGCAGGTTATAAGGATAAATTTGATGGGCATACTTTTAAAAGAATACCAGAAGTGGAATTTCTGTAGTAAGAAGGATCTTGGACTAGAGAATCTTCAAGATTTTCTTGTTTTTGAGTTTATGGTAAAAGTAAAAAAGGCATTGATTCTTTCCTGCTATTCATAGTCTGAGGAAATTGAAGACATTCATTAGGTAGCAATATTCTTTGTAAATATCAGCTGAATTGGGAGAAAAAGGTCAGTCAGGTTAGGTTCTCCAGAGAGCAGAATCAGGAGAGAGTGAGGTCCAGAATCTATGTTTTAATGAGCTCTCCATATCATTCTATATTCTATAGTTTGAGAAGCACTGGTGATAATGATACGATAGTCATGATGATTTTTACTGCAGAGTTTTGCATGATTACCATACTATTTCTTTTCTTATTTGTGGTTAATATAGGTGACAGACTTCATTTTATTGGGCTCTAAAATCACTGCAGATGGTGACTGCAGAGTTACAGTTAAAAGACCTTTGCTCCTTGAAAGAAAATCTATGACCAATCTAGACAGCATATTAAAAAGCAGAGACACTACTTTGCTAACAAAGATCTGTCTAGTCAAAGCTATGGTTTTTCCAGTAGTCATGTATGGATGTGAGAGTTGGACCATAAAGAAAGAAAGCTGAGCATTAAAGAACAGATGCTTTTGAACTATGGTGTTGGAAAAGATTCTTTAGAGTCCCTTGGACTGCAAGGAGATCAAATCAGTCAATCTTAAAGAAAATCAATCCTGAATATTCATTGGAAGGGCTGATGTTGAAGCTCCAATATTTTGGGCACCTGATGCAAAGATCTGACTCATTTGAAAAGACCCTTATGCTGGGAAAGATTGAGGACAGGAGGAGGAGGGGATGGCAGAGGATGAGATGGTTGGATGGCATCACTGACTCAATGGGCATGAGTTTGAGCAAGCTCTGGGAGTTGGTGATGGACAGGGAAGCCTAGTGTGCTGCAGTCCATGGGGTCACAAAGAGTCAGACTCGAATGAGCAACTGAACTGAACTGATAGGTAGCTCATCCAGATCTTTTGATGCCTTGATATAGGATGGGTGAATTTGCCTTGACAGCCTTACTAGTTACTTTTTTGTCAAATAAGGATGTGGAAGTGGGAGGAACTGGAGAACTTGCCTAGAGCAGAGTAGAACCATTGTATAGCCAGGGACCGAAGGTCTCTAGTGTCTACTGAAATGCTGTACCCTCGAGATTGTTTTCTTGGATTTTTGTTAGGACTCCATTTGCCTTTTCAAATGGTATAAAGAAAGTCTCTCAGTCATGCCTGACTCTTTGCGACCCCATGGATTGTAGCCTGCCAGACTCCTCTATCCATGAAGTTCTCCAGGCAAGATTCGCCAGGCAAGAACTCTGGGGTGGGTTGCCATGCACTCCTCTAGGGGATCTTCCTGACCCAGGGATTGAACCCAGGTCTCCTACATTGCAGGCAGATTCTTTACTGTCTGAGCCACTACTTCTCTTCAAATTGCAAAAACTAGCTAGTTTTCCAGCCCCTCACCATGGATTGGAAAGGACAATGTCCTCTGTTGGTTAGGTTGGTTTCTATTTCGGAAGGAATCAACCAGGGCTTCATGGAGGGTTTGATGGAGAATGAAGAGAGCTGCTGGTCCATGAGCTGAGATTCAGCACAAACTTGGGCACCCTGGGATGCTGCTAGGTTATCCAGTGATCAAGGGTTTGAATGGAGTTGGGAATGATAGAACCAATAATCTCTGTTTTTCAGGAAATAGGATTGCATCCTCCTAGTCCTCTTCAAAGCTTTTCCTTCCTAGCTTTTGAGGACACCCATGAGTTGACGCAACACTACAAATCTAAATCTATTTTCACCAATTTTCCTCTCCATCCCACAGAGAAGTTGATTGTGTTCATATCGCTTTGCCTTTCCTTCCTTTGTATTTGGGAAGTTCTCTCTCTCTCTTTTTTTTTAACCTCTCCTTTCACAATTTCTCCCCTTTCCCATCTCTTCCATAAAAACTTTCTTGAATATTGTTGGTCTTATATTCTCAATTTCTGTAGCACTTATCCCCTGAACCATGTAATTTAACCATTAATTACATGTTGCACCATATTGTTTGCTCTAGCGTTAACATGTCTTAGATTTTTTTTCTCCAACTAAATTATAAGTGTCATGAGACTTTTCACATCTCTCACTTTACAAGTGCAAAACCCTGCTCTTAGCATAGAAAAGAAATTCAAGTCCCAGATTTAGATCTGGTTTTAGCACATGAGCCTCTGCCAGTTCTCCTATTTAATTCTACCAGATGCTCTGATTTTGGAATATTTTCTCTAAACTCTCTTATCTTACTTTGTAAATGACTCCTTCTCTTTCTCTCTCTTGGATGTTGATAAATGTTCATTTCACAGGATGAATGTGTTAGCTACATACATAGACCACCAAATGTTCTTATAAAATATAATAGAATATTGATGGGAACAACATTATCTTGGCCTTATGGCATTTCACAAGTGAGTTATTATAGCATGTGGTAAAATCTGGTAAGTTGAACTCTTTAATGAATAGAGACTCCCACATTCATGAGGATTTTTACAAGAAATATTAAGAAACTCAACTGTACATTTATTGTTTAAAAACATCATTCTCTTCTGCTATTTCCACTGCTAAATGCCACTCCTTCATTTATCTACAGGTCTCCTAACTTGTTACTTTTAATGTTGCACAATGTTGGCCTTAGCCAATTATTTCTAGAGGCGTACCTGATTAAAATGTAATTTTGCACTATATTTTAGGCACCTTTTCTCGATTGAAAAACTGGTCATATTTATTATTTCTGTCTCTAAACACGCCTTTAACTTATCTCCCCATCTCAGAATGTCTATCCATCTGACTAAGGGGTTGGGTCTGCTTCACTGACATAAACTTGACGATGATGATTAAAACAAATAGGGGAACATTTTTCTCACATAACAGGAAGTAGGAAGTGCTCCTGGAAAGCGAGAATCCAGCTAGGGTAGCGCAGGGATGGTTACCACCTCGCTTGGGTCATCACCCCCAGGCTCCTTTTCCTACTTTGAAATATTGAACATGTGCCTTTTGTTTTCCTATTAGTCTCATGGTTACAATACAGCTGCCCCACATTTTGTTTCCCATCCAACTCTGAGGTAGGAAGCCAACAAATCAAGCAAAAATAGAACAATAAAGAAAACAAGGAAAACAATAAGGAAGGAGGAAGAGCCTATATCAAGAAAATAAAACTTCTGATCTGCAGTAGATTTGAGGCTACATGTCAGGGATAGGACTATGTCATGTGGCCTCCTCTGGCTGTAATGGAGATAAGGAATTACAGTTTTTTTTTTAGTTGGGTACGCTGTCAGCTGGGGTTTTTATTATTAGGGAAGAAGGTGAGAAGGATATTGGATAAGCAACAAGCAGTGTCTATCACAGAAAAGCCAGAGGCAAGTCACTCATGAACGATTTAACCTACTTTCAAAGTTCCAAGACATTATGGCAAGGAGATTATAATGTGTGTGTGGTTGGCTGAGACATTTCAGGCAAGATTGCTGAAAGCTCTGAGCAGAATTTCAACCCTTCAGATACTGCTCGCACTGATTCATTAGTCTTCTACATTTCTCAGTTAAAGGACGTCTTGTTAATTAAACCCAAATAAATGCCTCAAGAGTTCCTTATATTGAATGTAGGAGACTAGAGAAAAATATTCATTCTACTCTGAAGGGCAAAAAATAAACAGGAAAAAACATCTATCCTTTTGGCAAGCATTGTGCTTAGTTTATTGATGTTTGCTGCCACCTGCAGTTTAAACTTGATATTCACTCTGGAGCATATTGACCCAGGAAGTAAAAAGAAAGAATTACTCTACGAGTATCTTTGCCACTGCTGCAGGGGTGTGTGTGTGTGTGTGTGTTTTCATTTGACTGTTTGCCTTTAGTAGAGTGATTATTTGATATTTAAGTGTAAATTAACTCACCAGCCATATCACTTACACCTGGCTTCATGATTAGAAGACGAAGAGGATTAAGTGAGGTTGCTCAGTTGTGTCCGACTCTTTGTGACCCCATGGACTGTAGCACCAGGCTCCTCCATCCATGGGATTTTCCAGGCAAGAGTACTGGAGTGGGTTGTCATTTCCTTCTCCAGGAGATCTTCCCAACCCAGGGATTGAACCCGAGTCTCCCACATTGTGGGCAGATGCTTTACTATCTGAGCCACCAGGGAAGTCAAGTGGATTAAGGCAAAGTGATTTCTTAAAAAGGCACAAAGATCTGAAATGTCAGTGAAGCTGAATGGTCATGTAATCCGCTTTGCTAAGAAAATGATGCAGTCCCTAACAGAATTTAGCTCTATTTATTATCCTTTTTAAGTAGACTGCCACTTTTTAGTGCGACTTTTTTTCTTTGAGAGTTAATTGACCATTCTCCAGTAGGACTATTGCTCTTCTCTATTGGGTTGTGGTTCATTAAAGAAACACCAGATGGGCAGCCCTCCTGTATGGAAACATCCAGGCTCAGTGGTCAGAGAAGTGGGGGAAAAAGTCTCCTAAGGGCACGCCTGCATAAAGAGGGCTTCTGGGGGAATTCAGGTATTGCTGGAAGATGTAGTTCCTTTGTTAAACCTCTGCTATTTACATTGATAAGTTGATTACTGTTCACCCTATTTGCAGTATGCACAGCTGTTTTGGTCACATAATCTTTGTTGAGACAGACTGGTATTTAGGAAATAAATCTAGGCAGTGATTTTTTAAAACTGTAGAGAAATCTGGAAACACGGTTCCTCCCTATTCTATTTTTAATTCTGTCCGAGTCACCCATTTTTTGTGGGTTTTCATTATAGTTGTAATATGCAGGTGTAGATGTTCTGACACAAACATTTACAAAGCACACCCCAAAGCATGAAGTTGAAGTGAAATGAAGATTGCTCAGTCGTGTCTGACTCTTTGCGACCCCATGGACTATATAGCCTGTCAGGCTCTTCTGTCCATGGAATTCTCCAGGCCAGAGTACTGGAGTGGGTTGCCATTTCCTGCTCCAGGGCTTCTTCCCAAACCAGGTATTGAACCCAAGTCTCCGGCATTGCAGGTAGGTTCTTTACCATCTAAGCCACCAGGGAACCCCGAGGCATGTTCACTATCAATTGCTATTTATGGAACCCCATATCACTGATAAGTAAAATTGGTCTTGAATTTTTTCGTTTCATTTCTTTTATAAATTGAAAATGTTCTTGGCTATTCATAGCCTTAGCTAATCAGTGTTTATGGAATTAAAGATGACAGTCAGAGAAAATTTTAATTAAAAAGATTCTTGTCTGTTCATTCATTTGGTTTAATTACCTGGCCAATGAACAAGTTAGCAGTCATGTACAGATGTGAGAGTTGGACCGTAAAGAAGGCTGAGCGCTGAAGAATTGATGTTTTTGAACTGTGGTGCTAGAGAAGACTCTTGAGAGTCCCTTGGACAGCAATGAGATCAAATCAGTCAATCCTAAAAGAAATCAACCCTGAATATTCATTGGAAGGACTGATGCTGAAGCTCTAATATTTGACCATCTGATGCAAGGAGCCAATTCATTGAAAAAGCCCCTGATGCTGGGAAAGATTGAGGGTAGGAGGAGAAGGGGGTGACAGAGGATAAGATGTTGGATAGCATCACGGACTCAATGGACATGAGTTTTAGCAAACTCTGGGAGATAGTGAAGAATAGGGAAGCCTGGTGTGCTGCAGTCCCTGGGGTCGTAAAGAGTTGGACATGATTTAGCAGCTGAACAACAATAAAAATGGACAAGTTAAATTCTGGCAGAGTTTCTCCTTCTCCAGTTCTTAGCCACTTCCTTAAAGACTTTTTATATATGTGTATTAATGATGCAAAGAACTTTACAGTATCAAAATTCATCTTATAAGTTCAACAACTTTTATTGACAGGCAACATTTTATAAAATTTTTGGATTAAGTTATGTTGGAACTTATGATAGCATCTCTTAAATTTTTAAAGCAAGACAAAAATGATTATAACTAGCCAATTGGCTTCAACATCGTGCTAGTGATTGTAATTATAATAATAAAATCTGCATTTACTTATGAAATTTTACCTGGGGGTGTAAAAAAACCTCATAGTCTACTAGAAAGATGATAGTTTTATATGCTAATAAAATGAGTCATGCTGAAATTATTGCTTACAAGGGGTCCATCTAAATGATAATGGGTACAAAATGTAGGTTATGCTCTGATGGTAGAGGTCCTATTTCCATCTGGCAAATCTAATGATACTTGAAAGATGTTAAGTCATGAACAAACTAATAGCCCAATTAGAACATCAAATAATCCATGACCCTAATGGTTTATTTTATCTTACACCTTTAAAGTACTTGTGGTAACAATTACTAATCTCTATGTTCCAAAAAGTACTCTATAGTACTGTAGTTGTTTTTAGCTCTCTTGGGGTTATGTATCTGAGGAATATTCATGCCTCATGTTGCATAAAAATTCCTGGGATTCATAGCTCTCTAGAAATCCTGTTCTGTTAGGCATAGAAAAGAATATTAAATGAAATGGAGTTAATTTTACTAATGCTTTGAAAGCATTGAAAGTATAAATGATTCTTTATAAACATTGCTGTGACTTGATATTCAGAAATTTTAATTCATACCCAGGCCATAACATTTATTAATATTTTCTTAGGATAAACCTTCAGAAAATTTGCATACACATCTGGTCTAAGACTTGAGCCAGCTTTATTCTATCATTCATTCAGTCAGAAAATGTATGGTTAACAATTATTGTTGTGGCCATCTATATGGAAGTCACAATACATGAAATATTTCCTTCAGGTTTATTCTCATACATTCACTGAAGAGCTAGTTATAAACTTAGATGGACACACCAATTTGCTCATCAGTGTTGGGGATTTTTGCATTTTCCGGCATAAAAATTACATGTCTACAACTTTGCACCCACAATTGGCAAGCTACGTTTGAATTCTCAGAGTTGGGTCTAATTCTACAGGGTGTTCATTAGACAATATTCTGTGATGAAGAATTTTTAGAGTCTTGTTCATAGCATGTGCCACAGGGAAAAAGCAAACATCAAGCCAACAAGTGGGAGATTTTCCCCAGGAGCATGTAGCCAGGGGGAAGTTTGACAGTGGAAATGAGGGTTCTATCTTGAAGAGTTTCTGAATGGTGAGAGTACCATTCAGGGTCCCAACAAGAAATGCATGGCACACTCAAGTTAGGTGGAGAAGGCAACGGCACTGTAGAAGGCTGCAGTCCATGGGGTCGCTAAGAGTCAGACACGACTGAACTTCACTTTCACTCTTCACTTTCATGCATTGGAGAAGGCAATGGCAACCCACTCCAGTGTTCTTGCCTGGAGAATCCCAGGGCCGGGGGAGCCTGGTGGGCTTCTGTCTATGGGGTCGCACAGAGTCGGACATGACTGAAGCGACTTAGCAGCAGCAGCAGCTCAAATTAGGGTAATCTGAGAGAGGTCCATTTACAAAGAGATGATTACAAAAATAGAGGTGGAGTAGGGAAATTATTGCAATAGTGCAGGAACCTGGGACCACTAACTGGGACTGTCACCACCCCTAGGTCTGAGGGGCCGCGAGGAGGAAGAGGGTACTAGGAGCTGGAAGGGAAAGCGTGATGGAGTTCAGGTCACCTCTATCTAGGGACACATCAGCCCAGAGTGGCCTCCTGAGATGGAGACAGGGAAGTAACTATCTCTGTGTCACTCTCCTCCCACCTCTGATCTCTTGTTGGGCTCTCTTTTAGCAAGAACCAATAAAACCCCCTGGGTTTCCCAGGTGGCTCAGTGGTAAAGGACCCACCTGCCAAGCAGGAGACACTGGTTCGATCCCTGGGTTGGGAAGATTGCTTGGAGAAGGAAATGGCAACCCACTCCAGTATTCTTGCCTGGGAAATCCCATGGACAGAGCATCCTAGGAGACTACCGTCCATGGGGTCACCCAAGAGTCGGACAAGACTTAGTGACTAAATGACAACAACAATAAAAATCCCTATTGGTCAACCTCCTGGGGCAGAGAGTGATAACAGATAACAGGTGGAGAGTGACTCTTTGGGCAAAGTGAATGTTCTTCCACCCAGAAGCAAGATGTCTGAAATCCCTCCTTTTTCAATCATTGATGGTATTTAAAAACTTATAAAAATACCATACGGGGAGAAAATTTTTCTGTTCTGACCTTTTTCTCTGAACCTCATCCTGCTTTTTCCTCTCCTGAACTGAGTAAAACCAGTTGCTTTAAAATCAGACCCTCTGAGGATACAAAGCACAAACCCCTCATTTGCTATGTTCCCCAGACTGAACCTGAACTATTAGCCATATTCAAACATTTTCCCAAAGTCACTGAGGATCCACACGGATTTGCTGAGGAATTTAATATAGTCACTTAAACTTATCAACCTGGTTTCTCTGACTTTTATCAGCTAGTTCACGTGCCTCTCTGTGAAGGCCAGGCCTAATGGAGGATGAAAGCTGCTAACTGGAATGATCTTGAGGAGTCTTTAAGAATCCCTGCTGTTTACTGTTTGATGTAATCATATTCTCTATGATCAGGTATGGAGAACTGCTAGCTGACTGCATCTGACAGTTTCTAGGGCTTTCCCAAATCCAGTTGATTGGCATACTATTCAGGCTTTTATTAAAAACCCCAGTGAGCTCATGCATGATCATTAAAGCCAGCTCCAAATTGCATTTAAAGAAAACTCTTTTTTGTGTGTTGAATCTACTTGAGAAGACCTTAAGTCTATGTTCATTGACAGGCTGAACCGAGATCTTTTTCTTCTAGTTAAAAAGGCCAGGATGGAATGGAGAACTATGTCCTGTCCAGATTTAATTTAGCAGACCAGCTCACCTGCACCCTAGATGATGAGACCAAGAGGAAGATCACTAAAGTCTTTAATTTTCAACTGCAAAAAAAGGGGGCCCCTAAACCAAACCAAAACTCTCTTAGTCTCTGCCATCATTGCAAAAATCCAGGGCATTGGAGGAAAGATGTTTACAAGCTTAAGTGCTCCAGGTGCCTTCAGATTTTTCAATGTCCTCCTGATCCCCCAGGGATGGGACTCTGAAGAACTATAGGGGTTTTTCCCAATCCTTCCCCTTAAACAACTTGGAGAAACCACTCTCCAGATTGGGAATGAATCTTTCTCTGCCTTTATTGGCACTGGAGCTATGCCTTTGGTGCTCAACCCCACCATTAAAGTCCCTGCCTCAGAGTGCTAAATAAAATGGTTCAAATAGTAGAGGTCTCAAACTTGGACAAGTTTCTGTTTCTAAACCTATCCCCTTTGGTTTAGGCACTCTAAGACATTCTTACCCCTTTCTCCCTTTCTCTTCAGTTCCTCCACCTCTTATTTATGTACCGGGGAGAAACTTCTTAGAAAAACATCATGCTGAAATATCTTTCTCCCAAAATGGGGAAATAATTCTAGGATTTGATAGTAGCAACCAAAACAGCCAAACAGGCAAAGCAAGTAACCCTTCAACAGCCCCTCTTTCCTCTGCCTCTGAACACACTAGAGCTAATTTTAGGGACACTAATCATTTGTCCCCCTTGGATCAGCTACCACATTCCTTATCAACAAAATCCGTAACTGATATCGGTAGAATGCACCTTCTTCTTAAGTCCAAATAGATCCCTCAAAGCCTCTCCCCAGAATTAATCAATACCTTATAAATAAAGGCTTCCCTGGTGGCTCAGATGGTTAAGAATCTGCCTGCAATGCAGGAGATCTGGGTTCGATATGTGGGTTGGGAAGATCCCCTGGAGAAGGAAATGGCAACCCACTCCAGAATTCTTACCTGAAGAATGCCATGGACAGAGGAGCCTGGCGGGCTACAGTCCATGGGGTCCTAAAGAGTTGGATGCGACTGAGCAACTAACACTTTCACTTTCACTTTACTATAAAATAAAGGAGTCCAGCAAGGCATTAGTCTGATAATGAAAGACTCTAAGACCCAGGACTTCCTCATCGTCTTCACTAGTCCCTCCCATAACCCTATTTTACCAGTAAAGAAACCTAACATCTAAGGATGGATATTTGTCCAAGACCTCTGAACCATAGACAATATTGCTATCGCTCATCAACCTTTTGTTCTCAGTCTCAGTTTATTAGCCTTCATCACGCTGAAAGCAAATTATTCACCATGACTGATTTATGTAGCTTTCTTTAGTATCCCTGTGATAAAGCTGGTCAGTATCTCCTCGCCTTTATTTGGGAAAGAAAATAGACCTAGAAGTGATATCCCAGAGTTTTACCAAAGGCTGTTCTTAATTCTCGCCTTTAAAGCAGATTTAGATAATATAATCTGTGTGACTTGTTGCCATTTCAGTGTAGAGAGTAGACTAGTTTTCTGTTGCCGTATAATGAGTTGCTGTTCACTTAAAGGCTTACAAGAACAATAGCTGATAGGCTCACAGTTCTACAGATCAGAAATTGGCATGCCATGGTTACGTTCTCTGCTCAGCGTCTTCCTAGACTGAAATTAACGTGTCAGCCAGGGCTGTGATGCTTATCTGAGGCTTGCAGTCATCTTCCAAACTTATTCAGGTTATTGGCAGGATACGGTAGCTTGTGGCTGTCTGTCTGAGGTTGCCACCTTTTGCTGGTGGCATTGCTCAGCTGCCAGGGAATGTCTATGAAAGTCACTTATTTGGGACCCTTGGAGATTATCCTTAGTGAATGTGACCTAGTCAGATAAGTTACTAAAGGTATTTGACTTTTTCTGGAAAGAGATCCAAAGCATGAGGGAGATGTGATGGAAGGGAGGGTCTCTGCTGCTGAGTGTGTCAATAGGAGGAGTCATGTGGCCGCAAACAGTGGGCAGATGCAGTCACAGTTCTGAGAGGTGGAAGGGAAAGGCTGACAAGGAGGGGAGATGAGCGTGCAGTGTGGAATTTTTCCTTAACTCATCCATCCATCCCATCCATTCCACAGTCATTTAAGACCGCCTGCTGCTGCTGCTGCTGCTGCTGCTAAGTCGCTTCAGTCGTGTCTGACTCTGTGTGACCCCATAGATAGCAGCCCACCAGGCTCCCCCGTCCCTGGGATTCTCCAGGCAAGAACACTGGAGCGGGTTGCCATTTCCTTCTTCATTGCGTGAAAGTGAAAAGTGAAAGGGAAGTCGCTCACTCGTGTCTGACTCTTAGCGACCCCATGGACTGCAGCCCACCAGGCTCCTCTGCCCACGGGATTTTCCAGGCAAGAGTACTGGAGTGGGGTGCCATTGCCTTCTCCGTTAAGACCCACTACTTTGTGCTAAACACACAGAGGGGCAGCTAGAGAGAATCAAGTGGACAGCCTCTCTGCTTGCTGTCCAGTCAGAGAGACAAAGGGAAGTGGATGCAAGATGGTGAACCTTACTGAGTGGGGACCACAGGATGCCGAGAGGGTGAGAGCAGGAGTCCTTTTTTAGGAACTAATGCTTAAGGATTCGATATTAGCTAAGAGAAGAGGGTGAAAGAGCAACAGAGTGGGAAAGGTGGAGATCTTCCTTCCTTCAGGAAAGGAAAAAAGCACTGACGAAGGGTGGAAGCTTTCATGACTAAAGGCACATTTAAGGAACTATAATTAGCCCACTATGACCTGAATTGTCACAGCCCGCCATATAAATCATGCTGCTGCTGCTAAGTCACTTCAGTCGTGTCCGACTCTGTGAGACCCCATAGACGGCAGCCCAACAGGCTCCCCCGTCCCTGGGATTCTCCAGGCAAGAACATTGGAGTGGGTTGCCATTTCCCTCTCCAATTCATGAAAGTGAAAAGTGAAAGGGAAGTCGCTCAGTCGTGTCCGACTCTTAGCGACCCCATGGACTTCAGCCTACCAGGCTCCTCTGTCCATGGAATTTTCCAGGCAAGATTACTGGACTGGGTTACAAAATCATGCAAATGAGTTTGAATTTTTCTTCTAAGCACAATGGGAAGACACTGAAAGGACTTAAGCAAGAGTAACTTGAAGAGATTGGCACTTAATATCACCCAGGCTATAGTGTGAAAAATATATTGAAGAGGGTGGCCGTAGCAGAGTCATTGAGATGACTGCAGATGCGTGGGACCAGGAAAGCGAGGAGAGAAGAAAGCAGATTTGAAAGAGATGCATAGTCCTTGGTTGGACTTGTGTGATGATTTGTATATTATCAATTATAGGAGTTGTAGGATTAAATGTGACTGCATGTACTTGAATTCACAGTTGCCCCTTTATACTACTCAAGATGTGTCTTTTCTGTCCCCAAGATCTTTAGGTTGCAACAAGACAGCACATCTTCCATCCACATTTGGAATACTTGTTCCATCGGTTTGGAATATTTCACTGGGAATACGTTTTTAAGCAGGATAGAGAAGATCTGGATTCCCGTGCCTTTTATTTCCTTGTCTGCTCAATGAGAGGACTGAATTGTAAACCTCAAAGGCTGACTCTAGTACTGATACTCCTGAACTGGGCTCACTCTTGTTTCCGACCAGGGCAGCCAGAGTTTCTGGCTATAGTAATAGCAGAATTGGCAGTACCCCGAGAACAGTGCATATTTGGATCAAGGGCTGCTTTTGAACTTTTGTACTCCTCCAGTCCCAGGAGTAATGTAAAGAGAGTAGTCAGAAACAGTCAGATCTACAGATTTAGCTTCATAGCCTGATACCTCTGAAAATTGCCCAATGTGTCACACAGCAGGGTCATCCATCTGAGCACATGGGGGCATTTAATCACTGTCAGTTTCCTTTTAATTTCTCCTCTCTCAGTAGGAGAAGATGCATTGAGTACAGTGAATGACATGAATTCTGTGTAAAGTTTATATTTTATGCATATATATATATATATATGCAGAATTCCATACTGCATTTATAAACTTCATTTTGCTTTGTCCTCAGAGATTCCAATCAGCAGTGGAGTTCTGTGCCTGGGCAGAAATGCCTGAATGCACATTGCTGAGGATGGCAAGGGGAAAATTCTGTCTGCAGCTAAACCTACCAGTGCCAACCTGGAGTCCCCCAGCAAAACCTGCTGTGAAGCAGATATGATGGAGATTTTCCCCTCTTTTAGGACCCAGACTCATTTCACTGGATGCATATTGCCTTTTTGTGAATGCATCTCATACTTCGTCTTTCTGTGTATTTTAATCTAATTTAACTCTTCTAATGGCTTAGATGGAGAAGGAAATGGCAACCCACTCCAGTGTTCTTGCCTGGAGAATCCCAGGGACGGAGGAGCCTGGTGGGCTGCCATCTATGGGGTCGCACAGAGTCAGACACGACGGAAGCGACTTAGTAGCAATGGCTTAGATGAATTGCAGAAAGTGCATTTTATTTTAATCCACTAGAGGGAGTCAGAGGGATTTAGACTGTGGCACAAAGGAGACAACCGAGTTCTTAAGGGCTAAGAAATTTAGACATTTAAACATTGAGAGAAATATCCAGGGTTTCTCAAAGTGGGCTTACTGTCAGTATTACTGGGAGGTGCTTTTTGTTTTTACTTCTTAACTTGTTTGCATTAAAAAATAGACTAAGAGAATTTTAGATTTACAGCAAAGCTGAGCTGAAGGGGAGTTTTAAAACTATGTAGATTTCCAGACTATGTCTGAGATCCATAACATGAGAAGCTTTGGGGTGAGGAATCGCTACTGTAAGGGTTAGTAGAATGCCTGGCTTATAAAAAAATGTCTGCAAGCTTAAAACCAAGAACAGGGGCAGAAACACACTGCACTTTATGTAGCATACACAGCAGGATATAGGAACAAAGACTCACAAAGATTTAAACATTAAAAAAATATAGAGAGATTAAAAACTTAGAGGCTGTCAATATCTAAACTATGGGTCATATATTTTTCTAATTCCAACTGTTATTAATAAATATAATCTATGTGATTTACATAGAGTCAAAGGAAAATCTGAGAACTACCATTAGGATAAGGTTTCCAAGCTCCAAGATGAGATTTTTAGGGAACCCCCAAATCAGTAAAGAGTATACTGTTTCAGAAATAAGCATTTCATGAAAGACTGCCTGATTCCTGGGGATCTTACCCAGGGAATAGAAATAAATGCTCTAGATCCGATTGCTACCAGACCCAGATGTCTCCATAGTGTCCAGGGCAATCTGTCACATTGGCCCCGACACAAGCAGCTTAAAAAATTAAAGAAAGAAAAGAGGGCACATGGATTAACAGAGAGAATTTAACCAATTTTGTCCCTATAGAAAGAAATTTAACATAAAATGAAAGTAATCAGATTGATTTACAGAAAAGTGTGTTAGAAAACCCAAGTGGTATGACGAAAATTAACAATCCAGCCCTTTGGATGCTGCTGGCCCTGTGGATATTTACAGATTTGTTTAAATCAACATCAAATAGCCAGAATCCTTGCGATAAGAATTGGTCTTTATAACCAGTATCTGAAACCTAACTTGAATATCAAATAAAAACTCAGAGCAGTGCTTTAACCAACCCCACCAAGGTCCAGCCTAACTAGGTTTTCTTTTTTCTTATCTCAATTTATTTATTTGGCCACACTACCTGGCATGTGGGATCTTAGTTCCCAAACCAGAAATTGAATCCATGCCCCCTGCAGTGGAAGGGCAGTCTTCACCACTGGCCCTCCAGGTCGTCCCCCTAACTGGGTATCTACTACAGTCTCAGGGTCAGAAGCGTCTTCCTGATGACGATGCCTTTCCAGTATCAAGAGGTAAAAGGGAACACCTCTTTTTGCCTCTGTGTAAAACAGAGATTCTGAGCACAGTCAAACTTGAAATATTTTTCCTCAAAGATTAAATACAATAGTAATTTAAAAAGGAATAATGGCAAGGCTCAATTGGCCCAACAGACCCTGATAAGTGTGGAAACAAGATTCTTCCCTTTGAGCTTCTGTCTGAGAAATCTGGGCAGGTTGGCCACTATCTTAAGAGTTCTTCATTATTTTTTCTTCAAAGGTTTCTTTCCTCTGTAAGGAGGGCCCTCATACTTTTATAACCGAATCTACTCAATCATAAAGCGCAACAGAATTGTATTTTATGTTATAGATGTATTTCAACACAGAAATAAAGGCAAGTTATGTGATGGAGAAGGAGGTTAGGTGATGGAGAACAGTTTTGTAACGTACAGTCAACTCTGAGTAAATCATGCAAATGAATAAAATTCTTTCTAGCTAACTTGATTATATATCCTTCCTCTACATAATCATGTTCCATTTTGAAAATAAAAATTTAAAGGACTATTTTTGTAGAGAAAATTTTTTTTTGAAAAAATCTTTTGTTTTAAAATAGTGAATGACAGGGAATTCAGGGAACTATGATCTGGCATGCTCCTAGGTGTGACTAAAAAACAAAAACAAAAAATGAATGAAAAGTTCCCTCTGGATTTTAATGATATTGAACATAAGACTATGTGCCATTTTCTTCATAATGAAATATAAATACATTTACACTGTTATTCACTCCCTTGATTCCAGAATCATTTTCAGTCCCTGTCTGCCCCTACCAGCTAAATATTTTTTTCCTATTAGCCTTTGGTTAAAAATGAAATATATCTCACAATAAGTTAGTTGGCTGCAAACCTTGGCAATTCCTACTAGGCTGGCTTGGCTAGAGGACAAGAGCTCTCTCTTGTTTGAGGTTCTGATATAGAGTCAGGCCCTTGAGATCATTAAAATTGTCAGCTGGTCTGTAACAGCTGCCTAGGTCCCAGGTTCAATACCCACACACCAAATCCACATTTTGGAAGAGAAAGGTAATTCTAATAGTAAATATCATTATTTTTTTCATTTGCAAATTTCTTATTCAATCTCTGATTTTTAAAAAAATGTTAACTACTTTCCATTCCTACCTTAGTTATTCCACCCCTGAGAGACATATTTAATGGATTACAGTTGTTTTTCCCTCAGAATGAGGATGTAGACTTGTAATCCATCTAGCATAGTGATCCACAGTTTCCTTTACTGGAAGTTGGCACTTGTGGTGAAATCTATTTACTACCCCTGCTTTAAGTTACATTTTTCGGAAACATTAGGTTCCAATTAGCTTTTCCCTTGGTGGTAAGGAGCTTAGAGGAGTTCAACTGGGACGCTGATGCTCATACAATGCTCCTTTCATTTTAATCAACACAGTGTTGAAAATATCAGGGGACCAAAAGTCAAACCTGGCAAGACAGACATTGTTCATAAATATTACTGGCCTGGGACTTCTCACTGGGTTGAGAAACTGGGTGACATAGATCTTGTTTGATTGTACTTGTTTCTGCTCAACTGTGGACATTTTTGATCCACAATTATCTTCAATGAGTGGTAATCTCATCAGAAGTTTGCAAATTAATAAAGTCTCAGGAGGGAACCTGTATTCAAGGGAGAAATCTTGGCAAGTATTTGGCACAAAAATCAACTCTGATTGGTTGTTGCCAACTGCATTCTAAAACTCAGTTCCTATACAGGTTTTTTCACGTGAGTTTTAACTGATTCCAAATTGTTTTACTAATTTCTTCTGAATTATCTTAATTGATTAAAAATGTTAGATAATGCGGTAGATTAGCTATAACTTTCCTATATGAAATAGTCAAATCTTAGTTTTTCAAAGTCTCTCTTCCTTCCCACCTGCATTGGTAAACTGACATTAAAGTAAGAAAATCCCAAATCTCCCAAACAGAAGAGAAAAGAAGAATTTTGAAAGCTAAGCAAGTTCAAACTAATCTTTACTCTGAGAGTTTCAGCCAAACCTTTGAGACTTTGAGATCTGTTTGATCAGGGCAGAGAGTAGCGGGCAGTAGATAAAACCCGGCATCTGCTCCAAGTGGAAAACTTGACATGAGGCACTCACATACAGCTGAGTCCCCAAGGACCTGCACCCTCAGTCTCAGGGTGAATGAGTGAAACTCCTTGCATTGAGGGGGAGGTGAGAAAATGTGTGTCTCTTGACTTTGGCACCAAGGGAGGGCAAGGAGTAACTCTGGAGAAGTCATAACCCTACACTGTGCTTGAGCGACTGTATGTTTTTAATTCATTCTGCTCACATGGCCACAGAAAGCCTTATGTAGGATGTAATTTAATGTGGTTTCAGGCTGGTGGTACCCCTGGATAACTGGCAGAAACAAATGCCCTCTGGAGAGACTCAGGCTACGAACAAATACGAATGAAAAGCTGCCATGAAACGATCCTCATTAGAGCGCCAACAAATTGATGCTTTCAAACTGTGCTGCTAGAGAAGACTCTTGAGAGTCCCTTAAATAGCAAGGAGATCAAACCAGTCAATCCTAAAGGAAATCAGTCCCGAATATTCATTGGAAGGACTGATGCTAAAGCTGAAGCTCCAATACTTTGGCAACCTGATGCAAAGAGCCGACTCATTGGAAAATACTCTGATGCTGGGAAAGAATGAAGGCAGGAGGAAAGGGGACGGCGGAGGATGAGATGGTTGGATGGCATCACTGATTCAAAGGACATGAGTTTAAGCAAACTCCAGGAGATGGTGAAGGACAGGGAAGCCTTGTGTGGTACAGTCCATGGTGTTGCAAAGAGCTGGACATGACTGAGCAACCGAACAACAATAAGAGGAAACTCTGAAATTTCCATTTATGCTGAAGAGAAGGAAGGTCTGAGATGCAAGAAAGAATGGGGAGCTAAAATATCATAAATATGTGGATAGATGCAAACAAGATTGCCTGAAGAAATATCAATAACCTCAGATATGCAGATGACACCACCCTTATGGCAGAAAGTGAAGAGGAACTAAAAAGCCTCTTGATGAAAGTGAAAGAGGAGAGTAAAAAAAAGTTGGCTTAAAGCTCAACATTCAGAAAATGAAGATCATAGCATCCAGTCCCATCACTTCATGGGAAATAGATGGGGAAACAGGGGAAACAGTGTCAGACTTTATTTTTTTTGGCTCCAACATCACTGCAGATGGTGACTGCAGCCATGAAATTAAAATATGCTTACTCCTTGGAAGGAAAGTTATGACCAATCTAGACAGCATATTAAAAAGCAGAGACATTACTTTGTCAACTAAGGTCCATCTAGTCAAGGCTATGGTTTTTCCAGTGATCATGTATGGATGTGAGAGTTGGACTATAAAGAAAGCTGAGCATGGAAGAATTGATGCTTTTGAACTGTGGTGTTGGAGAAGACTCTTGAGAGTCCCTTGGACTGCAAGGAGATCCAATCAGTCCATCCTAAAGGAAATCAGTGCTGAATATTCATTGGAAGGACTGATGCTGAGGCTGAAACTCCAATACTTTGGCCACCTCATGCAAAGAGCTGACTCATTTGAAAAGACCCTGTTGTTGGAAAGATTGAAAGCAGGAGGAGAAGGGGATGACAGAGGATGAGATGGTTAGATGGCATCACAGATTCAATGGACATGAGTTTTGGTAAACTCCAGGAGTTGGTGATGGACAGGGAGGCCTGGTGTGCTGCAGTTCATGGGGTCGCAAAGAGTCAGACATGACTAAGTGACTGAATTGAACTGTATAAAACAATATTTTTTCCCCACAAATAAAACATTAAGATTAACTAAAAGACTAAATAGATAGCAATAAACTTATAAGGTATAGAAGGGTAAGAGAGTTAAAAGTTTTTTAAGGTTCTTATGTCTTTCAGGAAGAGAATAAGGATATTTACTATAATTTTTAGGTATGTGAATTAAAATAGTTTGAATTGCCTTTAAAAGGCTAGAAATAGTATAACTTTTAAAGAAACAGAGAAGGAAAAATGGGATGGTAAAGATATAGCAATTTTAATCAGTGCAAAAGAAGACAAGAAAGCTAGGAAGAAAAAAAGAAACAGAAATTTAAGACAGAGAAAGTACATGATTCAGTGCTAGAAATAAATGCAAATATGTAAAAGTTCCTGATGCTGGGAAAGAGAAGGCAAAAGGAGAAGGGCGTAGCAGGGAATGAGATGGTTAGATATCACCACTGACCCAATGGACATGAATTTGAACAAACTCTGCAATACAGAGAAGGACAGGGAGCCTGGCGTGCTGCACTTCATGGGGTCTCAAAGAGTCAGACATTACTTAGTGACTGAACAACAATATAAATAATTACAACCACTCTTAGCAAAATTATTACTAGACAAAGTATAATTAAGGGTTAAAGTCACTTTATGATGGAAAAAGTTAAATTGCTCAGGATAATACAAGTCAAAACTTATATGCACTTAATGAAGTCTCAAATTATATAACCAAATATAGAACTGTGAAGCTAAATTGGTAAGTCCGCAAGCATACTTGGAAATATTAAATCTCTCTCATAGTAATAAATCTCTCTCATGTGTGTGTGTACTCAGTCATGTCCAACTCTTTGTGACCCTGTGGGCTGTAACCCACTGGGCTCCTCTGTCCATGGAATTTTCCACCCAAAAATACTAGAGTGGGTTGCCATTTCCTACTCCAAGGAATCTTCATGACCCAGGGATCAAACACAGGTTTCTTGCTTTGCAGGTGGATTCTTTACCACTGAGCGACAGGGAATCTCCAATATCTCTCACAGGAAAGAGTAAGGCTGACAGTATCTGTGAAGATAAGAGAAGATTCAAAGAGAAAAATAAAAGTTAATCCCCAAATTGGAGTATGCACATCTTTTTGAAGCACAGATGAAACATTATGAAAACTGACACTTTGAAAATTGGTATTAAGTTTCCATACCTATCAATGTAAAACCTCAAGTCAAAGGACTGGTGTCATACAGATCACTTTTCTAACACAAGGCAACTAAATTAGAGATAAGAAAATCCTACATATTTAGCTATTCAAAAAACCACACATGTCTAAGGGTCAAAGAAAAAAATCATAGAAATTAGAAAATGTTATGCTCTGAACAATGATAAAAGTTCAGTTCAGTTCAGTCGCTCAGTCGTGTCCACCTCTTTGCGACCCCATGAATCGCAGCACGCCAGGCCTCTCTGTCTATCACCAACTCCCAGAGTTCACTGAGACTCACGTACATCGAGTCAGTTATGCCATCCAGCCATCTCATCCTCTGTCATCCCCTTCTCCTCCTGCCCCCAATCTCTCCCAGCATCAGAGTCTTTTCCAATGAGTCAACTCTTTGGATGAGGTGGCAAAAGTACTGAAGTTTCAGCTTTAGCATCATTCCTTCCAAAGAAATCCCAGAGCTGATCTCCTTCAGAATGGACCCATTGGATCTCCTTGCAGTCCAAGGGACTCTCAAGAGTCTTCTCCAACACCACAGTTCAAAATAATCAATTCTTCGGCGGTCAGCTTTCTTCACAGTCCAACTCTCACATCCATACATGACCACAGGAAAAACCATAGCTTTGACTAGACAGACCTTTGTTGACAAAGTAATGTCTCTGCTTTTGAATATGCGATCTAGGTTGGTCATAACTTTTCTTCCAAGGAGTAAGCGTCTTTTAATTTCATGGCTGCAGTCACCATCTGCAGTGATTTTGGAGCCCCCCAAAATAGTCTGACATTGTTTCCACTGTTTCCCCATCTACTTCCCATGAAGTGATGGGACCAAATGCCATGATCTTCATTTTCTGAATGTTGAGCTTTAAGCCAACTTTTTCACTCTCCTCTTTCACTTTCATCAAGAGGCTTTTTAGTTCCTCTTCACTTTCTGCCATAAGGGTGGTGTCATCTGCATATCTGAGGTTATTGATATTTCTCCTGGCAATCTTGATTCCAGCTTGTGCTTCTTCCAGTCCAGCATTTCTCATGATGTACTCTGCATAGAAATTAAATAAGCAGGGTGACAATATACAGCCTTGACGTACTCCTTTTCCTATTTGGAATCAGTCTGTTGTTCCATGTCCAGTTCTAACTATTGCTTCCTGACCTGCATATAGGTTTCTCAAGGGGCAGGTCAGGTGGTCTGGTATTCCCATCTCTTTCAGAATTTTCCACAGTTTATTGTGATCCACACAGTCAAAGGCTTTGGCATAGTCAATAAAGCAGAAATAGATGTTTTTCTGGAACTCTCTTGCTTTTTCCATGATCCAGCAGATGTTGGCAATTTGATCTCTGGTTCCTCTGCCTTTTCTAAAACCAGTTTGAACATCAGGAAGTTCATGGTTCACATATTGCTGAAGCCTGGCTTGGAGAATTTTGAGCATTACTTTACTAGCTCAATGTGAGATGAGTGCAATTGTGCAGTAATTTGAGCATTCTTTGGCATTGCCTTTCTTTGGGACTGGAGTGAAAACTGACCTTTTCCAGTCCTGTGGCCACTTCTGAGTTTTCCAAATTTGCTGGCATATTGAGTGCAGCACTTTCACAGCATCATCTTCCAGGATTTGGAATAGCTCAACTGGAATTCCATTACCTCCACTAGCTTTGTTCATAGTCATGCTTTCTAAGGCCCACTTGACTTCACATTCCAGGATGTCTGGCTCTAGGTCAGTGATCACACCATTATGATTATCTGGGTCGTGAAGCTCTTTTTTGTACAGTTCTTCTGTGTACTCGTGCCACCTCTTCTTAATATGTTCTGCTTCTGTTAGGTCCATACCATTTCTGTCCTTTATCGAGCCCATCTTTGCATGAAATATTCCCTTGGTATCTCTAATTTTATTGAAGAGATCTCTAGTCTTTCCCATTCTGTTCTTTTCCACTATTTCTTTGCCTTGATCACTGTGGAAGTCTTTCTTATCTCTTCTTGCTATTCTTTGTACTCCCCATCAAATTTAGGGGAATTCAAATAAAGTGGTACTTAGGGGAAATTTATATTAAGAAGAATCAGGGTTCAAAATTAGTAAGTTAAATATCTATCTTAAGAAGTTAAAAAAAGAACAAGAGAATAAAGTGAAAGAAAAAAGTAATGCAATTTGAGAAGAAAATGTTGAAATAGAAAAATAAACAAACATACAACAGGGAAATCGACATAGTCTCCAAACTGGTTTTTTGAAAAAGAATACAAAAGCAAACCTCTGGGAAAATTAAGGGAAAAAGAGAGAGTAGTCTCAAAATAAATGGGGTGAACAAAAAAAAAAATGCTATAACTATAGATGTCAAAGTCATGAGAAAAGTAAATCATTTTACAAACTCGATAAAATATTTATTATAGAAATACAAATTGTAAACTATATTTCAAGAAGAATTAGAGAATCTGAAGAGTCTTATAACCATTAAAGAAATGAAATAGTTAAAAACCTTTGCACAGAGCAATTTTGATCTTCAGATAATTCCAGTCTTTCCCAACCCTTTCAGAGACCAGAAATGGAGGGAAATACTCCCCAACTTATTTTATGAAGCCAAGATTATCTTGATGTCAAATCTAGACAAAAAGATTACAAGCAAAATGGAAACCCAAAAAACCCTGAAATAAGCCAATCTCAATTGTGACCACAAATACAAATTCTGAACAAAATTTATATTAGCAAATTGAATCTGAAAATGCACAAAGATAGTACATTATGATCAAATTGCCTTCATCCCACAAATGTAATTATCAGTTTACTTTTAAATTGTCTATGGCCTCATAAACAATAGAGAAAAATCAGATGATTACGCCAATTGATGCAGAAGAAACATTAGAAAAACTTGATATTCACTTAGATTAGGAAAATTGGAAAACTGAAAATAGTCACTGTCATAGCTTGAGTTTCTCAGGAAGTGTCTGAGATGGAGGTTAACATGGAGGAAACTGATTAGGGAGTGTTTCCAAGGTTAGGATCTTTGGAAGCAGGAAGTAAGACTGGGCAGAGAAGGGAGAAGTCAGGCTGCAGTGTAGTCTCAGGGAAAGCTTCACCCAACCCTAAAGAGAGTGCTGAAATGAGGGTAGCCCTTTGGAGTTGGTTTGACTTGGGGTGATAGATGGGCCTTTATACCTTGTGTCAACTAGCCATCCAAAGTGAGCTACCCCAGGAAGTGGATGTGATGTGTGGGCAGGTTGACTCTCTTTAGCTGAAGAAGGCTGACGGTCCAGGGCTGTTTGCCAGTAGCACCTCCAGCTGCTGGAAGAATTACTTCAGCTCAGAAAGAGGGACCTCAGAGGCACATCAGAGAGTCTGTTACAGGCATGCACAAAAAGCCTACAGCAGATGCCACAGTTAATGTTAAAATGTGGAAAGCATTCCCTTCAAGATGAGAAACAAGACAAGGAAGCCCATTGTCACCACTTCTGTTTAGCACTGTGTGGTGAGGCAGGATAAACAGAAGGTTTAAGGATTAAAACAGAAATAAAATGAATATTGTTGTAGCCACACATTCCGGGAAACAAACTCACTCAGAAGGACAATGCAGATAGTGGAGTGCAGATTATTACAACAGTGGGCCCAAGACAGAGTCTCCTCTTAGCCAAGGACCCCGACCAGTTTTTGTGAAAACCTTATACACCCTAAGTGTACTTGCTCAAACCCACCTCCCCAAATTCCTTGAAACTAGTCTGGACAAGGTAAAAGAGAGACACGATCAAAGTTAGCCCATGATTCATGTGTCACGAGACTAGAAAAACTGTGGACATTTATCAATAGGCTTGTGGTCATATCCTGATAAATATAATGGAATTTACCACTTTGTTCTATTACAGAGATAATTAGCATATTCTTTTAGGCAACTGGAGAGTCCAAGTCCAAGTCCTGAGGCTTTTTTATCAGGGAGTCTGGTTTCCCATTGGTATGCCACCTCTATAGACGCCGGGCACAAAGTTCAGAGTCCATTGGGAGGGTGACCGTGCGTGTAGCCTAAAGCTCGCAGCCTGGCCTGAGACGGAGTCCAGCTCTGTCTGTTTCCTCCTTCAGTAGGATTTGCAGGTGATATGATTGTCTATGAAGAAAATAACCTACAAATGAATTATAACAATCAAAAGCTTGTCAGCACTGCTGGACGCAAAGCAAATGTACATAAATGTGTATACATATGTGTGTTGATGCTATTTTTATAGACAACTATTTAGAAAACGTTATTCATAAGTGGTATTTACAATGGTATAGAAATATAGTAACTTGAAATAAATGTAACAAAAATGCATGATACTGAATATGTTAAATAAATATATGATGTTTATGGCTAGTACTCTGTTCTATAAAGATTTCAAATCTTCCCCAATTGATCTATAGATATGAAACTCCAATAAGCAAAAGTACTACCATGTTGTTTGTGGAATTTGACAAGCTGATTTGAAAATTTACAGGGAAGCAAAAAAGACCAAGGAAAATGAAAACTGAAAAGACTTGCATTACTGGATAAAATGACTTATTATCAGATTGTATTATTAAGAATAGGATGCTGATGCAGGATGAGATAAATTGACAAGCGAAACCAAGTAAAACAGAGTCCAGAAGGAAACCCCCATATACGCACATATAGAAACTGGATTTTCACAGATCACTGGGAAAGAGTAGACTATTTTGTTAATGGCTTAAGGATGATTTGGTTCCCATACACTTTTAAAAACCTGAAAATTGATTCTAATCTTGTATCATAAGGTCAATCTAGGTGTTAAAGACAATGTAAAAAGCACAACCATACACTTTTAGAAATAGTGTATAGGGAATATCTGAAAAATCTTTAGTAAGTAAAGTTTCTTAAAGAAGACACAAAAGTGCAAATTATGCAGGAAAAGATGAATACACTCAAGTACATTAAAAATGAGAGTTCAGATAGTCAAAAGACACAATAAACAACCCCAAAATTAGAAAATTAAAAAACCCCAAAACTAGGAGATGATATTTGCAACCTTTATTAACAAAAAATTAGTATCTGAAATATATATAAAAACTTTGAAAAAAAAAGGAAAGACAAATCAACACAAAAATGGAGAAAACATGCGAGACAGATACTTAAACAGAAAAGGAATACAAAAAGTGCAGAACCATAGGAAAATGTGTTAACCTCATTAATAACAGCATATTGAAAAGCAGAGACATTAGTTTGTCGACAAAGGTCCATCTAGTCAAGGCTATGGTTTTTCCAGGGGTCATGTATGGATGTGAGAGTTGGACTGTGAAGAAAGCTGAATGCCAAAGAATTGATGCTTTTGAACTGTGGTGTTGGAAAAGACTCTTGAGAGTCTCTTGGACTGCAAGGAGATCCAACCAGTCCATCCTAAAGGAGATCAGTCCTGGGTGTTCACTGATGTTGAAGATGAAACTCCAATACTTTGGCCACCTCATGCGAAGAAATGACTCATTGGAAAAGACCCTGATGCTGGGAAAGATTGAAGGTGGGAGGAGAATGGAACAACAGAGGGTGATATGGTTGGATGGCATCACCGAGTCAATGGACATGAGTCTGAGTGAACTCATGAGTTGGTGATGGACAGGGAGGCCTGGCGTGCTGCGGTTCATGGGGTCACAAAGAGTCGGACACAACTGAGCGACTGAACTGAACTGAATAGGGAAATACAAACCAAAATAAACCATGTGAGTTACATTTTCCTTTGCCTCTAGACCTAGTAAACACTTACTATCTCAAAGTTTCTGTGGGTGAGGAATTTGAGAGTGGCTTAGCTAGGCAATTCTTGCTTAGGATGTGTCATGAGGTCAGACTCAAGAAGTTAGTGAGACAAGGATATCACACAGCCAGGGAAGATAGCCAATATTTTATAATAACTATGAATGGAGTACAACCTTAAAAAGTTATGAATCACTATGTTGTACATCCAAAACTTACATAACATTGTAAATCAACCATTTGTCAATTAAAAAAAAAAAAAGAGGATCATTTAAAAAAGATTTAAATGATCCTCATAAAATTGCCAAACATGACTGTTGGCAAAAAAAAAAAAAAAAAGAGTAACTTTTAGATGGATTGATATGGGGTTTTCTTTAAGTCACTCCTGAAGCATTGTGATGGCTTTGTCTAACATTAATAGATTTTTAAAAATGATATGTCTTGGGGTATGGCTATGCATAAAGGGCAGAATCTGTTGCTATTGCAAACCAATTATGGAAGCAACTTAAAAAGAAAATCTGAATTGTAACTAAGTTTCTATTTATGTAAAATACTGTCCGTACCTTTCAGTCTGTAGCTGATGTGCACAGACACAGTGGTGGCTCCCGGGTTGCTGTTCTGCCATCTTCCTGTCTTCTTTCAGTCCCTCCATGTGTGTATGAACGTCAATGATACAATGGGGCATTTAGCAGAGATTGCTATGTGCAATACTGTATTTAGTGTTTCTATTTTAATTTTTCTAGGATGTTAATTTATATGAAAATAAAATGCATAATAAAAAAAAAGTAACTGAACTATAGTCTTCTAAAGGCTCGACTGGGACTAGAAGGTCTGCCTCCAAGATGACGCACACACATGGCTAGCAGAGTGATGTTGGCCATTGCCATGGGGAGAAAATGCTTGAGCCTCCTTACAATATGGCAGCTGGCTTTACATTTACAGTATGGCAGAGGCAAAGGAAAATGTATCAGAGAAAATGACCTAAAAGACAGGAAAGCCAAACTGTGATGTCCTTTGTGATTTTTCCTCAGAAATCATAGTTCACCATTTTTGTAATATCTTAGTGTTTACAGAGAAGTCTACTTTTAAGACCAGAGATTTATAAATAATCCATAAGAGGATAAACAAATTATGGTATACTTATCAAGCAGAAAATGATATAGTAATGTAAAATGAATGAACTAAGGTACATGCTTCAATTTTAAGTAATCTAAAAACAATATTGAACAAAAGATGCAAGTCACAAGGAACATGCTCAATATATTTTTTAGAGACCATACATGTGAGATGAAACTATCAAGAAAACAAGAGAATGAATGAACAATATAAAATATAGACTGGTGGCTCCTTCTGTGGGAAAGGCATCAGGACGTAATTCATCAGGGGGTTTTGGTAATGTCCCATTTCTCAAAGGCCATGGTTCTTTAAATTCTACTGATACATTTTATACAGTCCTTTTGTAAAAAGGACATGTTTCACAATAAAAATGCAAATTAAAGTGTTCTTAAAAAAATAATTTTAAATGTCAGGGCTATTTCAGTGAGCAAACAAATTGTTCTTAAATATTCATCATTACACATCAAGCATCTCCCCATCCTCCATGCCTCTTTATCAAAAGAGAAAAGTATAAATGCATCAAGCCCCTCAAGGAGGACTAAGTTTCTTCAATTTGCAAATGTTACCACAGAAGTCATGGTAATTTGCCCCCAGAGCTCCCTCTGATTCATTGTCTGGCTCCACATCTTTGATGTGGGTTTTCAGGAGAACACTAAAATAGACTGAGAATAATAAGCCCAAATTCAACTTCATGCAAAAGAAAAATTAGAATTTGACTAAAATTGATGTCCTAGGTGGATTCTTTTATTCCTCAGGTCTGTGACATCATGCCATTTTAACTTTAAAATGTATATACATATATGACTTGGACTTCCCTGGTGGCTCAGTGGGTAAGAATCTGCCTGCCAATGCAGGGGATGAGTTCCATCCTTGGTCTGAGAAGATTCCACATGCCTCGGAGCAACCAAGTCCATGTGCGACAACTACTGAGCCCAAGTGCTGCAGCTACTGAAACCCAACCGCCTAGAGCTTGTACTCTGCAATGAGAGAAGCCACCACAACAAGAAGCCCAGCAGAGCAACGAAGAGCAGCCCCCACTCAGTGCAACTAGAGAAAGCCCACACACAGCAACGAAGACCCACACAGCCAAAGATAAAAGGAAAAAACAAAACAAAACACCAAAACCCCCAAACATATATGACCCTCTTTATTCTCATTGTTTTGTAAATATTTCAGAATAGAAATTTCATCAACTCCAGATGAGTTACCCAGATGGCCCTAAATATTAGGGTTCTCTTGTTGATTAAAAAAAAATCAGAAGAATATTTCCAGAAACATAGTATATTTTTCTATAGTACATTAATCACTAAACTCTTTTTTAAAATAACATTCTTTCCAAACCATGAGTAGCTTTCAAAGTGTATGCATTTTAGTTGCATAATTATACAGAAATAATTCATTGGCATTAAGATAAGATCAACAGCACAGATTTGACAGACCCACGTATCTGTCAGAGTTTCATGGTTGCAAGCAACCAAAACCAATGCTGACTGGTTAAAACTAGAAAGTAATTTATTGTGAGGATATGGGGTGTCACCAAAGTGAAGACGTAATTGACCAAGCAGACTTTGGAAATGGCAGGATTTAGTGTGGCTCCAAGAATCTAGACAGGAGAAACTATTAGGCAGTATTTTTTCCTAGGTATTATCATCAAAATAAATTAGCTCCAGGTCTTCTCTGGTGGTTCAGTGGTGAAGAATCCACCTGTCAATGCAGGAGACACAGGTTCAATTCCTGATCTGGGAAGATCTCACATGCAGCAGGGCCACTAAGCCCGTGCACCACAACTACTGAATCTGTGCTCTAGAGCCCACTTGCCTCAGCTACTGGAGCCCACGCACCCTGCAGCCCGTGCTCTGCAATGAGAAGCCACCACAGTGAGAAACTCGTGCCCTGCAACTAGAGGGTAGCCCAGGGAGCAACGAAGACCCGGCACAGCCAAAAATAAATAAGATAATACAATGAAAAAAAAATGTAGCTCCAATATATTTCAGTTCTTATGTCACTGTGCTCAATTTTAGCATTTCTGTGATAATGTGGTCTGGGCCACGTCTTGGCAGTAGAAAGTATGGCATGATTGACAATTCCACTCGGGCTGCTGCAGTCAAAAGTTTGGGGTGGTAATGGGAAAAGATTCAGTAGTTCCCAAAGTAAAATCAGGTGCTGTTACTAAAAGAACAGGGGGTATTGATGCTGAGCTGCCAAATAGCACATATCCACTATAACCCTCTTAACAGAAATTAATTTTGCTGTAATCTTCTTATCCAGAACCACTGCACAATTTAAATTAATGCTATAAACATTTGCACATTGTCTTAGTCTGCTTGGACTGCCACAAAAAAAAAAAAATAAATCTAATAGATAGGGTAGCTTACACAACAGAAATTAATTTTGTCACAGTTTTGGAGGTTAGAAGTCTGAGATTAGGGTGCCAGCATGGTTGGTTTCTGCGGAGAGATCTCTTCCTGCTTGAAGTGGTCACCTTTTCCCTGGGTACTCACACGGTCCTTCCTGTCTCTTTATCTTAAGAACCCCACCCTTATGACTTAATGCAACCTTGTCTTTTTTTCCCTTGACATAGAAAGTTTCAGTTCATTTTAGCAGTTACTATTTAGGAGTGTTTGTGAAATGATTCTGTTATTAAAAAGTTGTGAACCTACTATATGATGGGTACCATGGGGTTGTGCAAATAAGTAGAAAGTAGATAATTATGTCTTAAGAGTCCTATCTCCAAATACAGTCATACTGAGGGTTGGGGCTTCAACATATAAATTTTATGGAGACAATAGTTTTTTTGGCAGATACCACTATGGGATTCACGATTTGCTAACTCACTTTGATAGTCTTCTTGTCCTCATGCACAAATTTGATTGTGAATTCTGGTGAACTCGTGCTGTTTTCTAAGTATCTGTCAGAGGTTCGTGGGAAACCCTGCTTCTGCTCTTCCTGGACCAGGAAACACTGTGCTCAAAGCCAGAGTCTCGTGTCTACCGTCCATATGCCAGGCTGAGTCTATTACTTTTCTGCGCTTCCGCTCTGGAGCACTCTCTGCTCCGGTCTTGGTACCACTTTCTCTCCTGTTTTTTTGTGAGGCCATGTGGAGTCGTGGAAAGGTGTGGAAGTTGGAACACCTGTGTCTATTCCTAGCTCCAGCACTTCAAGCTGTGTGACTTCAGGGAAATCACTTACCTTGAGGAAATTCATCTGTGCCACAAATGTGGCTTGCTTTCCTACTTGCAAATCGCGGCTAGGTGTTGAGAAGTCAGAGAGACATGCTATGAAGGAAAATGTGGGATGCTGTGAGAGCGTGTGGGCGGGGTGAGGAGCGAACAATGAATCTGGTGGTGTAGGTTACAGAAGGCTTCCTGGAAATGATAATGAAAATGCAGGTTGAGCAGGAGTTACCTAGGAGCAGGCTGGGGGCAGTGTGGGAGAGGGAATACTCAAGACACAGGGACCAGCATGAGTACAGCCCCTGAGGCTGGAGGGACTGGGCACGCTGAATTTCTGACTGGTCAGAGAGCGACCTGGCAGGAGTGATGTCTGGTGAACCTGGGCAGGCAGGCAGGGGCAAGAGTAGGGAGCTGCCAGGATGTTGGAGATTCTGTTCTCTATTCCAGGACCTCGTGGGAAGCGGGGAGAGTAAAGGACACTCCAGCGTGTGTTTTCAAAAGATCCCTTAGTCTAGAATATGGCCGAGTATTGAGAGAGGAACATGGACGTCCCTGGTGGCTCAGACGATAAAGAATACGCCTGCAAAGCAAGAGACCAGATTCTAACCCTGAGTTGGGAAGATCCCTTGGAGAAGGGAATGGCAACCCACTCCAGTACTCTTGCCTGGAGAATCCCATAGACAGAGGAGCCTGGCAGGCTTCAGTCCATGGGGTCGCAAACAGTTGGATGCGACTGAGAGGCTGACACTAAGAGGTGGCTGAGGCAAGATTAGTGAAGCAGCTGGGGAGGATGGTGGTTTGGAAAAGAATGGGGAGAGTAGAGATAAACATACTAGTCATTTCTTTCCATTTTCAATATATACATGTTTAGCTGCACCGGGTCTTAGTTGCCGCATGTGGGATCTAGTTCCCTGACTAGGGATCGAACCCCGACGCCCTGCGTTGGAAGCTTGGAATCTTGACCACTGGGAAGTCTCAACCTGTTAAGTCATTTCTAAACAAGGTTACTGTTTAAGTTACCTGTGGATTACATAATACTACCTGATTGGCCCAGAGTGATGTTTACTGAGTAATACATTCAGCGTATATTGAACTAGACACTTCTCTAGGTGCTGAGTACATAGTAGTGAACAAAACACAGAATTTGACCTCTTACAGCTTTTTTGCTAGTAAAATGGCTTGCAGTCTACTGAGGTTGTTATAGAGTCCAAACGAGATATGTAAACTACCCAAATGTGAATGGTTACCTTGGGATCGCCAGTTCACAGCTTTCTAGAGAATACTGGTTTTTAGCTTTTTCCCAGTATTAGTTTACTATGGTTGCTGTAACAAATTACCACAAACTCAGAGGCTTAAAACACCACGCATTTGTTACCCTCAGTTCTGGAGGTCAGAAACCTGAAATGCATCTCAGTGGCTCAAACCAGGGCAGGGATGAGTCCCTTCTGGAGGCTCCTTGGGAAGAATCTGTTTCCTTGCCTTTCCCAGCTTCCAGAAACTGGACTCCTGGCTCCGGCCCTCCCATCTACCAGCCTGCAATGGCCAGTCTCGTCTTCCTCACACCTCACCACTCTGGCTCTTGTCCGCCTTCCTGTCTTTGACGTGTAAGGATTCTTATCAGGATTCTTGTGATTGCATTGGACCCACCTGGAGAATCCAGGAAACTGGCTCCATCTGAAGATCCTTCGCTTAATTACATTTGAGAAGTCCCTTCTATCACATAAGGTGCTGGGTGGGGGTCAGGATGTGGACACCTTTGGCAGTGATCGTTATTCTGCTGACCCCACTCCCCAGTGCAGTTACAGTCTGTCCAAGTCATGACATGGAATCACGTTTTCTCATCTCTCTTTTTGGTGACATCCCCAGGGTGTTATGGAACAGTAAAGTGAATCACAGGGACAACCACATTGGTTCAGTCCCTTTTTCCTGTGTCTGAGAGGTTTAGAGAATCGTGGAGGTTCCCTCTTTACGAGAGGATCTAGTGTCAAAACCCCAGGCGTCGCCCGTGCAGCTGGGGAGGAGGGCTGAGCCGGTGGTTCCTAGTTATCTCAGCTGCCTTGCTGTTCTCAGACTATTCTTGACAGTATCCGGAAATCTTTAACTGTGAGTGGTCTATCGAGCACAATGTCCTTCCTACAGGGTTACTAGTGGGGGAAAAAACAACACTCTCAAGAATGTACCCTGGTGGTGGCTCAGCTGGTAAAGAATCTGCGTGCAAGGCAGAAGACCCAGGTTCAACCCCTAGGACGGCAAGATCCCTCTGGAGAAGGGAATGGCAATTCTAGTATTCTTGCCTAGAGAATCCCGTGGACAGAGGAGCCTGGTGGGCTACAGTCCATAGGGTCATAAAGAGTTGGACCCAACTGAGCGACTAACACACACAAACAATATGCCCTGACACATTTTACAGCACAGAGGTAGGAAAAGAGTCAGTTGATTAAGAAAAGTTCTGGAACTTGTTTCCTTAAGGGGGAAGCGATTCTAACCCAAGTCCTTAAAGAATTACACTTTCCCACAACGCTGCTATTAAGGCATGAGAAAAACACCCCGGGAGATTTTTGTGATCCATTTAAAACTAAATTTATTGGCATTTCTTCATCAGGGACCAAGCTGTAATTTTATAAATCTTTCCCATGGCTGTGTTAGAGGAGCAGCTCTGAAAAAGAAATGAAGGGTTAAGTTAAAAAAAGGTTAAGTTCAAATTCTCTTTTTTTTTCCCTTCAAGAAAATGACTAGGGTTTCCTGATTCCAAATAAGAAACTGCCAACTCATGTTGTAAGAGGTGGGAGTGAGGTCTGGGTCTGCCCCAGTGCCTGGCAGGGTCCTTGGCTGCACTTTGCAGGCAAGTTTGAGTTGGATCCTCAGCTCCTGTGAGAGAGAGGGTATAAGAGCCAGCAGTAGAGAGTGGTTTCAAATATGTGGATGAAAAGGGCTTGATACGGAGGATGGTTACTAGAGTGGTGCCAGAAATCAAGGCCATTATCCAAAGGAAAACAGGTCCATCTGCCCTCATGAGTTGTTCCCAGTGTGACAAGGGACAGGAGCTGACAGTGGAAAGGTACACTGAGATAGAGGGCAGGAAAATAAACTTTTTGGGCCCATGTCTGGTTTTTTTTTTTTTTTTGGCTGTCATGGGTCTTAGTTATGGCATGTGGCATCTAGTTCCCTGACCAGGGATTGAACCAGGTCTCCTGCATCGGGAGGGTGGAGTCTTAGTCACTGGACCACCAGGGAAGTCCTCCAGCCCCATGTCTTTATTGCTTGCCATACACCACACTCATGGGTCCCCTGGTCAGATTTGCTTCTTCAGTAAACAAGATTCTTCATTTTCCCCGGCCCCTGAGAAGGCCCCTGGGAGAAGCAGACAAATGAATTTCAGGAGGGACGTCTTTGAAGGACAAAAGCACGAGAGGCCCGCAGTCCCCACTATCCACTTTCCCGGACTCACAGTGCCCGTCTTTCTTCCTTTCTCAGCCCCTGTCTGAATCCCGCTCTCTGCTTTCTTTCAGTCCTTGTAATCGCATCATCTCTTCCACGCCTTTCAGCGGCTGGCCGGCCTCTGTTCCCCGAGTGGCCATATCGGTTCTCAGGGGCACCGGCCGGAGAACAGACGCTGCCTCTGCTGGGAGCTGAGTCTCCTTTCCCACACTCCAGGCAGGGAAATGGGTGAAAGGGAGGTGAGGAAGGGCCTCTCTTTCGTTTTCAAAACTCTGGCATCAAACCCTGCTAGGATTTCCATGCGGTACTTCCTTGTGCATTGTGGACTGCAGCCCATGTCCTTTCTATTAAAGCTAGAATTGATTCACTAGGTAATGAATGGAAAACTCCTCCCCAGGCTTCCCAGAGAAATTACATACGCTATTAGTAGCATTCAGCAAGCTTTTACAAGTGGAGATAAGCTACCCTGACGTTCTGTCTGTCTTGATGTGTAAAAGCCAGGGCTTCTTCACTTGACCTCAGGTGGGTGACAGGGTCAGAGGAAAATGTGGCCATCTGTGGCTCTGATTCCCAGCTTGGGTTTGTTCCTGTGGAGTACTGGTCCCGTTCTTTCACTGGAAAGCCATGGCATGTTAAAACCAACTAGACCCAGAGAGTATGAAAAACACACTTTAAAATTCTGACTTTGCTTTAGGGCTTCCCATGTGGCACTAGTGAAAAGAACCTGTCTGCCAATGCAGGAGACGTAAGAGATGTGGGCTCGATTCCTGGTTTGGGAAGGCCCTCTGGAGGAAGGCATGGCAACCCACTCCAGTATTCTTACCTGAGAATCCCATGGACAGAGAAAGCTGGCGGGCTACAGTCCACAGGGTTGCAAAGAGCCGGACACGACTGAAGTGACTCAGCATGCTTGTCGCCTTAGGGTTCAGCAACCTGCCTAGTCAAATTGCCCTGGTGTTAATCTTAAAGCAAAACTGCCTCTGTAAGTAAATTGCCAGGTGGACCTGTCCAGGCAGCTGAGGAGTTTGTGTCACTGTGTCTGTCGAAATTGCTGTCTGCTGCAGTTTCGACAGTCAGGTGTGGGGTGGGCCCTGATTGTAGGGCAGCTGAGCTGTTGAATGGGGGAGATCAGCTGAACTCCTTTAGAAGTCTAGCTCAGGACCCCAGACTTGCATATCTGGAAGAGTCTATGTGATAGATATATCAGTAGCCCCTTTTTTCAGTAGATGAGCTCAGAAAAATTTTAAGTGAACTCTTTTATTATTATTATGGCTGGTTGTTCAGTCGCTCAGTCGTGTCTGACTCTTTGCGAGCCCATGGACTGCACAGCACAGACAGGCTCTTTGTCCTTTACCATCTCCCGGAGTTTGCTCAAACTCATGTCCATTGAGTCGTTGAGGCCATCCAACCATCTCATCCTCTATCGCCCTCTTCTCCTGCCCTCAGTCTTTCCCAGCATCAGGGTCTTTTCCAATGAGTTGGCTCTTCACATCAGGTGGCCAAAGTACTGGAGCTTCAGCTTCAGTGTCAGTCCTTCCAGTGAATATTCAGGGTTGATTTCCTTTAGAGTTACCTGGTTTGATCTCTTTGCCATCCAAGGGGTTCTCAAGAGTCTTCTCCAGTTCAAAAGCATCAATTCTTTGGCGCTCGGCCATTATTATGGCTTGTATAGTTTCATTTAAGGAATTATTTTCATAGTCTCATTTAAGGAATCACATAACAAATCCTTTATAAACACAAATAATCATCCTTTAATTTTACTTCTAGAATTGCTGATTTTCATATGTTGGAAAATGGTTATTCCTCCAGAGAACAAGTTTCAGGGGTAAGTAAGCTGTTTAGCAGCAATATAGTTATTTAAAGTACTGAGAGTGAATAATTTCTGTTCCTTCTCTCAGTAAATCTGTTTTGTGTTTCTCAGCTTGAAGAACGTTGCAGAGGACACAGACAAACATCTGAAGATAATATATCAGCTAGGCAGCCTAAGATCCTCTGGGGTGCAGTATTTAAGGAGGTGGTGACAATTTAGATAAGCCAGGGAAGGACATGATGACCTTGCAGTCTCTGTAGTCTTGCTTCCCAAGAGTGTCCAGGCACAACATTTTTGCCTGTCCTTTGGGACAAGGGGGCAATGCAAAGCAGCAGAGTGTGTATTCTTCAGAGATCCAAAGATACAAAAAATACAAAGTGTGAAGACCAGACTTGATCTCCCGAAGTCCACCCTTAATGTTCTTCCTTCTCCTAGGGATGAAAATGACATTGAACATTTAACAACACATAGCGAAGGCAGTCCCAGTTAGAACCAGAGGGGCGCTCAATAAGCAAGAATGAACTCAGCAGTCCAGACCAAGAGGCAAAGGGAGAAGGAACTCCTTGCAGTCAGAAGGCACACAAGCTAAATCTCAGCTTAGACATGATACTCCCACCCAGTATGATTCTTCAGTATTTACAAAATGCACTGAATGCTCACAGAGATCCTGGAGGCTAGCTGTTGGGGGTTGAATTGTCTTCCTGAAGGTAATGTTGAAGTCCTGGCCCTAGTACCTGTGTCCGTGTGTATGTATATATGTATGTGAAAGTCGCTCAGTTGTGTTCAGCTCTTTGAAATCCCATGGACTGTACCCTTCCAGGCAACTCCATCCATGGGATTTTCCAGGCAAGAATACTTGAGTGGGTTGCCATTTCCTTCTCTAGGGGATCTTCCCGCCCAGGGATCACACCCAGGTCTCCCACAATGCAGGCAGACTCTTTACTGTCTGAGCCACCAGTAAAGTCCTAGTACATGTGAGTGGGACCTTATCTGGAATTAAGGTATTTGCATATATAATCAACTTAAGATGATATCATAGTGGATTAGAATGGGCCCTAATCCAGTGACTGGCATCCTTGTAAAATGGGGAAAATTTAGACACACAGAGAGGAGAGAATGTCATGTAAAGACACAGACACACAAGGCAAGACAGCCGTGTGATAAAGGAGCCATGTGACAATGGATGCAGCTGAAAGTCAAGGAGGCCGGATTGCTAGCAATCACCAGGAGCTAGGGGACAGACATTGGACACACTCTCCCTCTGAGCTACCAAGAAGGAACCAGACTTGCTGACACGTTGATTTTGGACTTTATAGCATCCAGAATGATGAAAGAATACATGCTTGTGGTTTTAAGGCATCCAGTTTACAGTACTTGGTTATGGTATCCCCGAGAAACTAATACTGTGGGTGATATATTTCCAGTTGTATGAAACAAACAAACAAACAACAAATACATGTTTCCGAGATGTTAAGAAACATACCCAACATTATATAGTCAGCAGGAGGTTAGTATGGGCTTTCCTGGTGGCTCAGTTGGTAAAGAATCCACCCACAATGAGGGAGACCTGGGTTCGATCCCTGGGTTGGGAAGATCACCTGGAGGAGGGTGTGGGCACTCACTCCAGTATTCTTGCCTGGAGAATCCCCATGGACAGAGGGGCCTAGTGGGCTACAGTCCATGTGGTCCCAAAGAGTCTGACATGACTGAGCGACTAAGCACAGCATAGCACAGGGAGTTAGAATGGAAACTTAAAACCCAGATTTATGCCTTGCAATCCTCAGCCCTTCCCTCAACACAGCCTCTGAAACAATTGACGTGAAGGTGAATAAAAAAGAGATGTGTAGATATTTCATTTCTGGCTATATACTCAAAAGTATTGAAAGCAAAGTCTCAAAGTGATATTCATACACCTGTACTTATAGCAGCATTACAATGGCTAAAGGGTGAAAGCAGCCGTAATGTTCATTGATGGATGAATAGATAAGCAAAATGTGGACTATATATATACAACAGACTACTATTCAGCCTTAGAACACAACGAAATTCTGACTTACAGTACAACATAGATGAGGCTTCCCAGGTGGCTCAGTGGTAAGGAATCTACCTGCCAATGCAGGAGATGTAGATGTGGACTTGACCCCAGGGTAGGGAAGATCCTCTGGAGAACGGGTACCCCGCTCTAGTATTCTTGCCTGGAAAATCCCATGGACAGTGGAGCCTAGCAGGCTATAGTCCGTGGGGTCTCAAAAAGAATCAGACACGATTTAGCATGCACACACATACTATAGCATGGGTGAACCTGGGGACATTTTGCTAACAGAAGTAAGCGGATCACATAAGGACAAACACTGTATGATCCCACTTATATGAGGGATCTAGAGCAGTCAGATCCCTCGAGACAGAAAGTAGAAGCCCGGCTGCCAGAGGCTGAGGGAAGGGGGCAGAGGGGAGTTGTTTAATGGGTATAGAGTTCAGTTTTACAAGATAGATGGAGTTCTGGAGATTGGTATTACAACAAGTAAAAGGACTTAACACTCCTGCACTATACACTTAAAAATGATTTTATGATAAATTTTATGTGTATTTTACCACAATTTAAAAAGAGAAAGGGAGCATATTTTGATAACAAGATTGTTAGATTGGATTTGCTGTGAGCAGGCAGCCAGATTGAAAGGGCTGGTTTCTTTCTTCAAGAAAATATTGCTTCTACCTGGGTAGCTCAGCTGGTAAAGAATCTGCCTGCAATGCAGGAAACTCTGGTTCAATTTCTGGGTTGGGAAGATCCCCTGAAGAAGGGATAGGCTACTCACTCCAATATTCTTGGGCTTCCCTGGTGGCTCAGAGGGTAAAGAATCCACCTGCAATGCAGGAGACCTGGGTTCAATCCCTGGGTTGGGAAGATCCCCTGGAGGAGGGCTTGGCAACCCACTCCAGTATTCTTGCCTGGAGAATCTCCATGCACAGAAGAGGCTGGTGGGCTACAGTCCATTGGGTAGCAAACTACTGAGCAACTAAGCACGCACTGCCTAGGCCATCCACCCTAAGGGAGGCTTCAAATAAAGGGGAGTCACCTGCCTTCCTCCAGGGGGCCTGGAAGCCCACCCTCTGAGGGTGCTGGCCTCTTCCTGCAGGTCTGTGCAGGTGCTGGTTATCCACTCCCGAGACTTCCAGAGTTACGTTATTCTCTCAGAAGACTTGCACATCCTCAATTTGTTAGTAGGATGGGGATTTTCATTGCTCTGCTTCCTGATTTTGCTGGTTTGTGGTGTGGAAGGGAGGCGTGGGGGTCCTTTGCATGGTTTATTTCCTTTGTGGCCCTTGCTAACAGACCTGTGGCCCAGGGCTGAGACATGGCCTCCGTGCCGTTTCCTGGATGGGAGCCGAGGGCTGAGCTGCTCTGAGCTCCTGGGTGGTGGCCCTTGGCCTGTGGGGGGCGCTCCAGATGGGTGGTACATGCCTCTATTTTGTCTGTGCCTTCACTTGGGTTTGTGTCATTGACATACACATTTACAGTCTGATTCACTTAGCATTTCTTCTGAGAATTTAAGGGGCAGGATTTAAGGGGCAAAATATAAGGACTATTGCATGCAGACAGATAAGCACCACAATACTAGTAAACATGTTGGTTCCTCTGCATCCAGTCCTCAGCATTTATTTTCCACACTCCTCTGCTGACCTCACGGGGAAGGCAATGGTAACCCACTCCAGTACTCTTGCCTGGAAAATCCCATGGACAGAGGAGCCTGGTGGGCTGCAGTCCATGGGGTCGCTAGGAGTCGGACACGACTCAGCGACTTCCCTTTCACTTTTCACTTTCATGCATTGGAGAAGGAAATGGCAACCCACTCCAGTGTTCTTGCCTGGAGGATCCCAGGGACGGGGGAGCCTGGTGGGCTGCCATCTATGGGGTCACACAGAGTTGGACACGACTGAAGTGACTTAGCAGCAGCAGCAGCTGCTGACCTCTAAGGATGACATGTTCAGTGCTCCCCTTGCCCTCTGGCTTCAAGTTGGGTTTAGCCCCCAGGAAGCACTGGCAGGGGATGACAGGCAGGAGGAGAGTCCATTCACGCTAGGTATTTACTCTGTCTGCGTCCTCATTGCCAGCCCATAGCTGAATTCCTCCACTAAGGCCACAGCTCCCACTGGGGGCAGAGTTGGGTGACCCTTCTTGGCTTTGGAGCGCCCAAAGATCCAGGAACAGCCTCCTCCTAATGACAAAACTAAAACATTCTAGTCGTGAGTTTGATGTCCTGTATTCAAGAGAAAGCAGTCCGTGGGCTAGGGGGAATACAATGCCTCCAAAACAGTGGCACACTCTTCTCGAGGGAATTTAAACAAGAGCCAGTTTTACAGAGTGTTAGAAAAAGCAACTTGGAAACAGGGCATGATTGGCTGGGGTTACATATCTGACCTTATTCAGAAAGGTCAAGGGAATAGGACATAAGTGTAGAGTCCAGATTGGCTTGGCGTTTGGGGATTGGATGACGGCTACACTGCATTATGGGTACACGGAAGTCCAGGCACATGTCCATCAATAGCTCTATTACTGGTCTCTTACATGACTCCTTTGGGTACCATCTAATTGCTGCTGAGACTCTGCTGATACAGTGAGTGTCAGGAGAAACAAGAATATTATCACTAAGAACCAAGGGGCTGGGAAAGGGCAGGTAATATAAAAAGTTCAAATCAAAAGTTGATTGATATACTTTGGTTCTCTGACTCACCCACTGGAATCTTTAACATGAAAGGCCTAGCCGCTACATTGACGAGGTCAACTGCATTTCTAGGAAATCAAATATAGTTTCTCACCAGGATAGAGCAAGGGGTCCAAACTCTCATAGAGGAACCAAGATAACCCTATGAAACCGTGGCAGGCTCTGTTTCACGTCTCTTGCCTCCCTCAGCTGCCCACATGATGAGCCGCCCTACCACTATCAGCCCCACTGCCAACAACACCACCAGCACTTCCTCCTACTGAAGCTTAAGTTTCTTTCAAGCTCCTCATCTGATCCTGACTAAGACAGCAAGTAATCTGACTCTGGGTACATTTCCTCTCTGCCGCTGCCTGTCTATGTGGCAGTCCAGCACCCCACCCCTGCTCTGTCTCCAGGGGTCTTCTCAGTCCTGACTTTCCTTTCCCCAGCACACACACTATTGCTGCATCTATCAGACAGAGGACCAGCCAGCCCTGCTCTCACAAGCCCCCCAGCACAAGTGTCCATCAGTCAGTCTCCCTGCCAGGCCTGGCTCTAGCTGAATTTTGGAAGACACTGAGAAGGGACCACATGATGGCACTAGAAAGCTGCCAATGCTCTCACAGAGTTGGCAACTGCAAAGCTCCAGGGAGTCGGGATCTGGGCTTTTCTGTTTTTGTGAATGTCACAAAACTGAAAACTGGTAATGGTCAACAGCCTCCGGAAAATCTTAATATTGTTTCACCAAGCACTCTTCCTAATCAATGGGTATTGGTGTTTGACACTTGCCAAACATCAACCCTCCTTCCTCAGCACGCAGCCACACTGCCCAAGGCTCTCTTCTCTTTGCATTCAATGCATTTCCATCCTAAATAGTCTGCCGGTTGCTATGAACCCAAAATTACACACACAGAGATGTAAGAAAGATTAAAATGTTTCACCTAAGCATGACTGAACTGTTCTCTCCTTTTGTTTTGGTTCATGATTATGCTACATAGTTAGATGTCTTTTCCCTTTACACAAACAGAGCTGGGCAAACATGTGCAAGTGAAAACTGCCCACATTGGGAAAAATCCCTTGGCTGCCCCCGGCTGATTAGTCATTACATATTTACATAACACAGGCAAGGTTACCAGAGTAATCATACAAACATTTGCTAGTTTCCTGTACCTTCCCTGGCTGATTCAGATTCTTAGGAATCGAGATTTGCTCTGTGCATGCTTTTAAAAACAGCAGTGGTGAGATTTACTTGGATGTCTTCGGTTTTAACGTGATTGACTGACAGCCTAACGTTCTCTGAGCTCTGTATCAAAGACAACGAAGCGGGGTGGGGGGAGTGGAATACATCTCTAGGATCTAGATGGGGGAAGGAACACGCTGAATCCTGGCTCGGTTCTTCCTTTGTGACCTTTGCCAAATGTTTTCCGTTTCTTTGACCTTTAATTTGCTTATCTGTGAACTGGGGTAAAGAATATTTGACTTCTGGAGTTGTTTGGGGGGATTAAATGAGAGGAGGCAAATATGCACAGAAGGTACTCAATCATTTGGTGCTATTAATAGTATTCCTGTGATTCGGCTGGATGATCACAGATCCTGACCCACGGTCAACTGGCTGAAAGGTCAGGAGACGGCCTCATGCTCCTCCCGAAACACCACGTGGTGATGAAGAGCATAATCTTTTGAGTCAAAAGGTCTGGATTTAAACCGTGGTTCTGCCATTTGTGCAGCAGATGAATTCGGCAAAGGTAAAATAAGCAGCTTTTCAAGCCTCGGTGTCACAGTTTGTAACAATCATAGCCGTTATAGCACTGAACAAGATAATCCCTGTATTGTGGATTGAGTTGTGTTCCCTGAAAAGATGCTAAAGTCCTAATTCTCAGGACCTGCCACGGTGACCTTATTTAGTGACAGTGTCTTTGCAGATGGTCAACTTAAGATGAGGTCATTCAGTTCATTTCAGTTCAGTTCAGTTGCTCAGTCATGTCCGACTCTTTGCGACCCCATGGACTGCAGCACACCAGGCCTCCCTGTCTACCACCAACTCCCGGAGTTCACTCAAACTCATGTCCATTGAGTTGGTGATGCCATCCAACCATCTCATCCTCTGTTGTCCCCTTCTCTTCCCGCCTTCAATCTTTCCCAGCATCACGGTCTTTTCCAATGAGTCAGTTCTTCTAATCAGGTGGCCAAAGTATTGGAGTTTCAGCTTCAGCATCAGTCCTTCCAATGAATATTCAGGACTGATTTCCTTTAGGATGGACTGGTTGGATCTCCTTGCAGTCCAAGGGATTCTCAAGAATCTTCTTCAACACCACGTTTCAAAAGCATCAGTTCTTTGGTGCTCAGCTTTCTTTATAACCCAACTCTCACATCCATACATGACTCCTGGAAAAACCATAGTTTTGACTACACATTAGGATCATTAGGACAAGCCTTAATCCAATACAACTGATGTTCTTACAGAAAGTGGACATTTGAATCCAGAAAGAAGCTCACATACGGAGAACACCATGTGAGGAGGAAGGAAGAGATCAGGGTGATGCACCTATGAGTCAAGGAATGCCAAAGGTTGCCAGCAAACCACCAGGAGCTACGAGAGAGGCACGGACAGATTCTCCTTCACAGCCCTGGGCAGGAACCAACCCTGCTGAAACCTTCATCTCAGGCTTCCAGCCTCCAGGGCTGTGAGATGCTACATTTCTGTTAAGCCAGCCAGTTTGTGGTACTTCGTTATAGTAGCCCCTGCCCCCTACAAACTAACACAGTGTGTATGCACTAACCCAGTGGTTGGTACCTCATAAGCATTCAATAAATCTTAGGTATTATTGCTGTGGTTGTTGGCTAAGGACACGTCTTACCTCTTTTAACATTAGTTCCTTTGCACACAAATATTCCCAGTTGGTCTCCCCTGCTTGGTTTCTAGAACATGCATTTTATTGTGATGTTTAAACACATACAGAAAGGAATATACAAATGCAGATTTCAATCAAGCTGTTGTTTGGATTTTTAAAACATGTAAGCACCGTGAACAGAGCTTCATTAAATAGAAAGCCCAGGGTATAAAGAATGATTTTATATAGGGTGACGGTGGAACCAGAAAACATCCCTGATTAAATTGTGAGGCATTTTGGCAGGTGTCAGGCCCGTGGCCAGCAGCAGACAGATCAGCGGCTCAGAGAGTGAGGATGAGGCATCTCGACTTGCTATTCACACGTTTCCAGGGAGTGGAAATTCACCTCATGAAAAATACAAGATTCCTAGCGGGGCTCCTCAGTGGCTGTTTTATTTTACACTTGTCCTGTGACAGCACGATAGAAGCAGTGTTATTCTCTCATTTCTCAGTATGACCTGTCTTGCTGATGACAACTACTCAGAAGTCTTGACCGATCTGACCTGTGACTTGATTTTGTATCTTGGCATTTAAACAGTATCTAAAACCACGTACATAGCACAGAAGCTCACACAGTTTCTTACTCACTGTTCAACAATATGTATGTACTGGAAGAATATGAACTGCAAAAATAAATATGTATTTTACTAATACTTGATTCTTGACCTTAAAGATCATTAGGATGGTCTCACTGGAAACACACTATAAAAGTTTCAGGTGGAAAGCATCGATGGTCTGTCTTTCCAGAGAAATTAGAATTACAAGCATTCTCTTCCTCTCATACATGCAATGTACAAACAATCCCTAGAAATGAACTGTCTGGAGTATTTTATTTCTTAATTAATCCAGTTTTGCTATTTGGTATAAATAGGATGATGTTCAGGCTGAATGAAAGAATAGGAAAGTTTAGGGAATACAATCCAAGGAGGAGTTTTAACTCCCTCCACATCTGCTGCTGTATTTTGCTTTAAATTAGATTTTAAAATTAATTTAATTTTTCATTTGAAACGGCTCAGCTTTCCCTCACCCCTTTCTTTTTTCATTCTATAGCTGGTCCTCCTGTCTGTGTCCCCTTGGAGGACAAATACTACATTCTCCATCACCTGATAGTTCTTTTCCCATCTATTTTTTTTTATCATTTAGTTACATTTCAATAAGATGAGCATGACATTAGAAATAGGCTTATTAGAATATAAAAAAGATAAAATTCTCCCCCACGATGTTATAAATTCCAGTCCATAACTCACCTGTTTCTGAAAGCACTGCCTGTTTTCCACGTGCAAATACTCAAGGTAACTCAATATTACACGACTTGACACACCTTCACCTTAGTTTCCTCATGTGGGAAACTGAGACTCACCACGAGGATAACTATGTCCCAGAACCATTGCTGAAGATCGTATTTTCATGTATTTATTGATAAATACTCAGCTTTCCACCAAGCAAGATTTTTATCTGCTGACCACACATATAATACAAGAAAATAATGGCAAAATAAAATTAAGGAGTCAGAAACAAGGATGAAATAAGGATATTACATATGATAGTAGAAAGTCAAGATTGAGTCAGGAAAAATATGTTGGGGAGGGGGTGGGCTGGGCCACCTAGTTTCTGTAATTCAGCTTTATTTATTTAATTAATTAGTTTTATTTTTTTGGGCTGCACAGCATGTGAGACCTTAGTTTCCCTACCAAAGATCAAACCCCTGTGCCCTGCAGTGGAAGCACACAGTCTAAACTGCTGGACTGCCAGGGAAATCCCTGAAATTAAGCTTTAAATACAACTTAGATTCTTGAGAATTCATGGGTTAAGGATCAGTTATATGATCTTTATGGTCACAGAGAAGATAAGAGTTTTAAGAGGTGACATGTGGAACTTGAATGTCCTTACCCCAACAGCATGTGATGCAATGAGGTCATGTTTTCATAAATAATTCACATTCCTGTAACTTCTGGTTGTTGATATTAGCCCCTTATCTTCCACTTACTGCTCTACTTCCTGCATCTCTATGCTTCCTCCAGTCATCCTTGCAAACAGTAACAACAACAGCATATAAAATAAGAACCACAAAACACAGCTCGTCACATGGTGGAAGGGATAAGGGACCTCTCTGGGGTCTCTTTTATAAAGGATGCTAATCTCATTCTTTTATAAAGGATGCTAATTTCAACTCATTCAGTTGCGGATGTGACTGGTGATGGAAGCAAGGTCTGATGCTGTAAAGAGCAATATTGCATAGGAACCTGGAATGTTAGGTCCATGAATCAACGCAAATTGGTAGTGATCAAACAGGAGATGGCAAGAGTGAACATCGACATTCTAGGAATCAGCGGACTAAAATGGACTGGAATGGGTGAATTTAACTCAGATGACCATTATATCTACTACTGTGGGCAAGAATCCCTTAGAGAAAATGGAGTGGCCATCATAGTCAACAAAAGAGTCCGAAATGCAGTACTTGGATGCAATCTCAAAAACAACAGAATGATCTCTGTTTATCTCCAAGGCAAACCATTCAATGTCACAGTAATCCAAGTCTATGCCCCAACCAGTAATGCTGAAGAAGCTGAAGTTGAACGGTTCTATGAAGACCTACAAGACCTTCTAAAATTAGCACCCCCCAAAGATGTCCTTTTCATTATAGGGGATGGAATGCAAAAGTAGGAAGTCAAGAAACACCTGGAGTAACAGGCAAATTTGGCCTTGGAATACAGAATGAAGCAGGGCAAAGGCTAATAGACTTCTGCCAAGAGAACGCACTGGTTACAGCAAACACCCTCTTCCGATAGCACAAGAGAAGACTCTACAAGTGGACATCACCAGATGGTCAACACTGAAATCAGATTGATTTCAATTGATTATATTCTTTGCAGCCAAAGATGGAGAAGCTCTATACAGTCAGCAAAAACAAGACAGGGAGTTGACTGTGGCTCAGATCCTTATTGCCAAATTCAGACTTAAATTGAAGAAAGTAAGGAAAACCACTAGACCATTCAGGTATGACCTAAATCAAATCCCTAATGATAATACAGTAGAAGTGAGAAATAGATTCAAGGGACTAGATCTGATAGACAGAGTATCTGATGAACTATGGATGGAGGTTCCTGCTGTTGTACAGGACAAGGAGCAAGACCATCACCAAGGAAAAGAAATGCAAAAAAGCAAAATGGCTGTCTGAGGAGGCCTTAAAAATAGCTGTGAAAAGAAGAGAAGCAAAAAGCAAAGGAGAAAAGGAAAAATATACCCATTTGAATGCAGAGTTTCAAAGAATAGCAAGGAGAGATAAGAAAGCCTTCCTCAGTGATCAGTGCAAAGAAATAGAGGAAAACAACAGAATGGGAAAGGCTAGAGATCTCTTCAAGAAAATTAGAGATACCAAGGGAACATTTATGCAAAGATGGGCTCAATAAAGGACAGAAATGGTAGGGACATAACAGAAGCAGATGATATTAAGAAGAGGTGGCAAGAATACACAGAAAAGACTTTCATGACCCAGATAATTACGATGGTGTGATCACTCACCTAGAGCCAGACATCCTGGAATGTGAAGGCAAGTGGGCCTTAGAAAGCATCACTACGAACAAAGCTAGTGGAGGTGATGGCATTCCAGAGGAGCTATTTCAAATTCTGAAAGATGATGCTGTGAAAGTGCTGCACTCAGTATGCCAGCAAATTTGGAAAACTCAGCAGTGGCCACAGGACTGGAAAAGGTCAGTTTTCATCCCAATTCCAAAGAAAGGCAATGCCAAAGAATGCTCAAACTACCACATAATTGCACTCATCTCACACGCTAGTAAAGTGGTACTCAAAATTCTCCAAGCCAGGCTTCAGCAATATGTGAACCGTGAACTTCCTGATGTGCAAGCTGGTTTTAGAAAAGGCAGAGGAACCAGAGATCAAATTGCCAACATCCGCTGGATCATGGAAAAAGCAAGAGAGTTCCAGAAAAACATCTATTTCTGCTTTATTGACTATGTCAAAGCCTCTGACTGTGTGGATCACAATAATCTGTGGAAAATTCTGAAAGAGATGGGAATACCAGACCACCTGACCTTTCTCTTGAGAAATCTGTATGCAGGTCAGGAAGCAACAGTTAGAACTGGACATGGAACAACAGACTGGTTCTAAATAGGAAAAGGAGTGCGTCAAAGCTGTATATTGTCACCCTGCTTATTTAACTTATATGCAGAGTATATCATGAGAAATGCTGGGCTTGATGACACTCAAGGTGGAATCAAGATTGCTGAGAGAAATATCAATAACCTCAGATATGCAGATGACACCACCCTTATGGCAGAAAGTGAAGAAGAACTAAAGAGCCTCTTGACGAAAGTGAAAGAGGAGAGTGAAAAAGTTGGCTTAAAGCTCAACATTCAGAAAACAAAGTCATGGCATCTGGTCCCATCACTTCATGGCAGATAGATGGGGAAACAGTGGCAGATTTCATTTTGGGGGCTGGCTCCCAAGTCACTGCAGATGGTAATTGCAGCCATGAAATAAAAAGACGCTTATTCCTTGGAAGAAAAGTTATGACCAATTTAGACAGCATATTAAAAACCAGAGACATTACTTTGCCAAGAAAGTCTGTCTAGTCAAGGCTATAGTTTTTCCAGTAATCATGTATGGATGTGAGAGCTGGACTATATAGAAAGCTGAGTACGCAAGAATTGATGCTTTTGAACTGTGGTGTTAGAGAAGACTCTTGAGAGTCCCTTGGACTGCAAGGAGATCCAACCAGTCTATCCTAAAGGAAATCAGTCCTGAATGTTCACTGGAAGGACTGATGTTGAAGCTGAAACTCCAATACTTTGGCTACCTGATGCAAAGAGCTTACTCATTTGAAAAGACCTTGACACTGGGAAAGATTGAAGGTGAGAGAAGGAGACAACAGAGGATGAGATGGTTGGATGGCATCACCAACTCAATGGACATGGGTCTGAGTAAACTCTGGGAATTAGTGATGGACAGGGAAGCCTGGCTTGCTGCAGTCCATGGGGTCGCTAAGAGTCAGACACAACTGAGCAACTGAACTGAAACTGAATCTCATTCATGAACGCTCCATCCTCATGACTCAAGCACCTCTCAAAGACCCCACATACTATTACCATGACAGGATTTCAACATTTGAATTTTGGGGGAACAAAAACATTCCATTCATGGCAGTGGCAGACTCCTCTGTTGGCAGTGAGGTGGCTACAGACATGGAGAACTCAGATCTCTTTTTTTGTTTTGTTTTCAATTAAAAATGGACTCTAAGTTGCCTTTTGAACACAATTGAAACCCCTAGCATAGGAGGGATGATAAAACAGTGAGGGGAGTAACATAAGTCAAAGTGGGGTGCGGGGGGGAACCATGAGGAGTTAACCTGAATTTGGGCTGAAGACTGGGTTCCCGACCAAGAGTCAGTTAGGCTTTCTTTCTTTTTTTTCTTGGGAGATCTCACACTGCACCCTATGCCTCCTCAGGAGAGTGTTAGTCCTATGCTAGGTATCATCACCTTCTATTAATCTGTCTCTCTCTGGATTCTGGCGTTGCCTGAGAGGAGACTTTTTGTTTTGTCTTTACCTGAGTGTCGCTAATTCCTAGTAGATTGTTAGCTACAAGAGGGCAGGGAATATATTTTGCTATCTTCTCTATCCCCTGCTCAGTCTCCAATAAATATCTGTTCCATGAATAAATAAATTACTCAGCAAATTTTAGGGATTAATAAATATTTATTCAACTAATGAATCGTTCGTGGAAATTAAATCATGCTGTGCTGTGCTAAGTTAAACTGCTTCAGTCATGTTTGACTTTTTGCGACCCTTTGGACGGTAGCCTGCCAGGCTTCTCTGTCCATGGGGTTCTCCAAGCAAGAATACTGGAGTGGGTTGCCATCCTCCAGGGGATCTCCCTGGCCCAGGGATCAAACCCACGTCTCCTGTGACTCCTGCATTTACCACTGAGCCACTGGGGAAGCCCAAATTAAATCATATTTTCATGCAATAAGGAAGTTAACTGCTTTGAGACACATTAAATATATCCTGTGTTAATTGATTCTTTTATCCACTTAAAATCTCTAGTCTTGTCTTTAGGTTTTCCTGATTGTACAAGTAATGTGTACAATACAAGTATGTATTCCGGACTGAGAACCTAGGAAACACAGAAAATATAAATGATACAGAATCCTCCCACATAAAATTAAGAACTGTTAATATAGCCTTATTCATACAGCACACATAGTTTTTTATTCTGCTTTTTAGTTAATCATATTTTCCTTCATTGTCAAATCTTTTGGATTAACATCCTTTTTAATGGCTATGCAATATTCTGACTAATTGATGTGCCTTATTTTATTTAGCTATTTCTCTTATTCTAATGTAGGTCAGTTTTGATTTTTCACTATTATAAATAACATTGCAAAGAAGACCGAATATAAATTCCAGTCTGCATTTCTGATTGTGTGCTTAGAATCGATTTCTAAAAATCTTTTTTTCTCCCAAGCTGTTCAGGGCAGTACCTCTGAGTAAACACTAGGACTTTCTGCCTTTTATTAGTGACCTTGGGTAAGCGGAAACATTGTTACCAGCTATTAGTCTGCAGATGGTTCTTTCTTCAGGATAGAGACCCAATAATTCCTATTCCTCTAGCCTGTGACTACCTACTGAATTGTATCATTACCTCAGCCATGTTTACAATGCTCTGCCACCCCACCCCTGCCCCCTCCAGGGCTGTCTGAATGCCCTGGACGTTTCCTTAACATCCACAAAAGGGTTTTGAAAAACCTGAGACTGATGGGGTCATTCAGGAGTATGCTCTTCAGGACAGAAAGGATGAAGGTAAGGACATTTTTGTGACAGCATTCAGTCACCCTGAGCACCTACTGACCTCACCAATCTTTTGCATTTATGCCCCTTGTCACTCTCTGAAGACTACTTTGGACTCTAGCGCGAACTCAAGGACATAGTGATTCTGTCAACATGGTGATTCTCTCATTAGAAGACCAGATGGGTGCACCTTAGCCCCAAATATTACATAAAGAATGCCAGTCTCCATAGCAGCAGAGGCAGCTTACCTTGACTGTCCCTAGGTAGCCTTGTTGTGGCTAAGACCTGAGTAGCTACAGTAGATTTTTAAACTGGACTGAATAGAAATTGCCACAAGGCTGAAGACACAGAGCTGGTTCTGGTCCCCAGCTCCACACTGGAGCAGCTCCTGTGTAAATCCCTAGGTCTGGCCTATGATCTCCAGCTGCCACGGGGCTAGAGGCTTAGTGGACTGCATAAGAGGCCACAGCTATTGGCACATGGTGGCCCTCAAGACAGTCATGGGTCAGGATAGGGTCAAGTGGGTTAGAAGGCTAAGTGCCCACCTCTGCTTTTAGACATTTTCTGGGTTACCATTCCCTGGTGGCTCAGTGAGAAAAGAATCTGCCTGCAATGCCGGAGACCTAGGTTTGATCCCTGAATCAGGAAGATTCCCCCGGAGAAGGAAATGGCAACTCACTCTGGTATTCTTGCCCGGAGAACCCCATGGACAGAGGAGTCTGGTGGGCTATGGTCCATAGAGTCACAGAGAGTCAGATATAACTTAGTGACTAAACCACCATTACCGATACCTGAGAGATTGGCTGGTCCAGAAGAAAGGAAATCCTTAGAAAGTTAGGGGAACTGTGGTCATGTGTTGGAAAGCTGCATATCCCAGGTATGAGAGAGGCAGAGAGGCAAGGACAGCGTGGGAAACATGGTCAAGGGAGGGTGCAGGTGACTGTCAGCATGCCCGAGTCCATAGCCAACTACTTCATTCTTCTACTACTGAAATTTCTGGTTTTAGAACAAAAGAAACATTCGATCTGGAAATAGATGACAGGCAGGATTAAAGCAGACACTTATGAATTAATAGCATGAACTTTTAAACCGGTGATACACACACTTAACTGGTAGCCCAAACACTGTGGTTTAAAAAAAATATCACGTGGCCAACAACCCTCGCCAATATATTTTTATAAGGTGGTTAATACTGCCAACACCGTGATGCTGAGCCAAATTGCTCTGGGGTATTGTGGTGCAGAGCATGACGCCGTGTTTTTGTGACAGACTGGATACCCAGGGAGCAATCGCTGTAACTCAGGAATGTGTCCATGGGCCCAGAAGGCACTGGTGGGATCCAGGCCCTCGTGTAGAGCATCTCAGCTCCCTACCTTTGATGGTGGGGGTGGGGGGCGGTGGAGAGTTAGGCTGAGTGAGACAGCTTCCTTGGAGGCAGGGAAACCAAGACCTGGTGTTGGTTTATTAAAACCTCAAGCATGTATCTCATAACTAGAATTGGGAACTTCTCCCGGTCTAACGTTGCCCGGTAAGGAGCCAGTGATGTTTTCCAAGAAACAGTATGAGCGCTGGCTGGAGCTCCGCTTGCAGGAGCCTGGAGCAGGTCTCCTTGAGGTCATCGACCTGCACACAGGCCCAGCATCCACCAAATGCTCACCACATCCATGGCCAGGCCAGGCCTGCTGCTGCCTTAACCGGTACCTTCCTCACCAGTGCTGTTTCCAACGGGACCGACTTCCTGCCTGTCTGACCAGAGCTCCTCTGGATTCCCTGACGTTCAGTCAAGCTGCCTAATGAGGAAGCCATGGTTCAGTCTGTATTTCAGTACAGGAGATGCCAAGGCCTGCGAGTTTGGCTAAGATTCTCCTGGTAACTAAACCAGATAAGAGCTGAGAGGCTGCTGAGTGGGCAGATGGCTTGCTTACACCTGGCTCGTTTCAGAGGTTCTCTGCAGAGCTGGCTCTTGCCTTATTGTGCAGACATGGTCTCCCAGGGCTGGTGGAGATGGGCAGACTAGAGCTGGGTGAAGGCATCGAGAGCAACCACACAGACCATTAACATAAGCATCTAACACTTGCCTTGGAGCATGGAGTATATGCACCCTAGCTATTCATTGCAAGAAGATAGCAATGTTCTCAACAGCGGGTAACACTGAGGGAGCGGGAGAGAGGATGTATTTTTCATACAAACAGTAGTTCTTTTCCCTGCAGCAACCACCCTCGCTACCCCGACCTTCACCCTCTGCAAGAAGGATAATATGGAATATGGAATATGTAATGGGAAAACACTTCCCTTTCCTTTTCTTCTCCAGTAGTTTTTCTGCCATCAAGACTAATCTGTGATAGGGACTTTCCTGGTGGTCTAGTGGTTGAGACTGCATTCCCAATGCAGGGGGCTGTGGTGTGACCCTGGTCAGGGAACTAGATCCTACTTGCTGTAGCTAAGAGTTGGAGGGCTGCAACTAAAGATGCTGTGTGCAGCAACGAAGACCTGGTGCAGCCAAATGAATGAATGAACAAAAAAAATTTTTTTTTGAAAAATAAAGATAGACTAAACTGGGATGCAAAATAGCTGTCTGGGAGGCCTTACAAATAACTGTGAAAAGAGAAGCCAAAAGCAAAGGAGAAAAGGAAAGATACAAGCATCTGAATGCAGAGTTCCAAAGAATAGCAAGAAGAGAGAAGAAAGCCTTCCTCAGTGATCAATGCAAAGAAATAGAGGAAAACAACAGAATGGGAAAGACTAAAAATCTCTTCAAGAAAATTAGAGATACCAAAGGAACATTTCATGCAAAGATGGGCTCGATAAAGGACAGAAATGGTATGGACCTAACAGAAGCAGAAGATATTAAGAAGAGGTGGCAAGAATACACAGAAGAACTGTACAAAAAAGATCTCCACGACCAAGATAATCACGATGGTGTGATCAGTGACCTAGAGCCAGACATCGTGGAATGTGAAGTCAAATGGGCCTTAGGAAGCATCACTATGAACAAAGCTAGTGGAGGTGATGGAATTCCAGTTGAGCTATTCCAAATCCTGGAAGATGATGCTGTGAAAGTGCTGCACTCAATATGCCAGCAAATTTGGAAAACTCAGCATTGGTCACGGACTGGAAAAGGTCGGTTTTCATTCCAATCCCAAAGAAATACTCAAGCAATGCCAAAGAATGCTCAAACTACCACACAATTGTACTCATCTCACATGCTAGTAAAGTGGTACTCAAAATTCTCCAAGCCAGGCTTCAGCAATACATGAACCATGAACTTCCAGATGTTCAAAGTGGTTCTAGAAAAGACAGATCAAATTGCCAACATCTGCTGGATCATGGAAAAAGCAAGAGAGTTCCAGAAAAACATCTATTTCTGCTTTATTGACTATGCCAAAGCCTTTGTGTGGATCACAATAATCTGTGGAAAATTCTGAAAGAGATGGGAATACCAGATCACCTGACCTGCCTCTTGAGAAACGTATATGCAGGTCAGGAAGCAACAGTCAGAACTGGACATGGAACAACAGACTGGTTCCAAATAGGAAAACAAGTGCGTTAAGGCTGTATATTGTCACCCTGCTTATTTAACTTATATGCAGAGTACATCATGAGAAATGCTGGGTTGGAAGAAGCACAAGCTGGAATCAAGATTGCCAGGAGAAATATCAGTAACCTCAGATATGCAGATGACACCACTCTTATGGCAGAAAGTGAAGAGGAACTAAAAAGCCTCTTGATGAAGGTGAAAGAGGAGAGTGAAAAAGTTAGCTTAAAGCTCAACATTCAGAAAACAAAGATCATGGCATCTGGTCCCATCCCTTCATGGGAAATAGATGGGGAAACAGTGGAAACAGTGTCAGACTATTTTTGGGGGCTCAAAAATCACTGCAGATGGTGATTGTAGCCATGAAATAAAAAGGCACTTACTCCTTGGAAGGAAAGTTATGACCAACCTAGATAGCATATTCAAAAGCAGAGATATTACTTTGCCAACAAAGGTCCGTCTAGTCAAGGCTATGGCTTTTCCAGTGGTCATGTATGGATGTGAGAGTTGGACTGTGAAGAAAGCTGAGTGCCAAAGAACTGATGCTTTTGAACTGTGGTGTTAGAGAAGACTCTTGAGAGTCCCTTGGACTGCAAGGAGATCCAAGCAGTCCATTCTGAAGGAGATCAGTCCTGGGTGTTCATTGGAAGGAATGATGCTAAAGCTGAAACTCCAATACTTTGGCCACCTGATGCAAAGAGTTAACTCATCTGAAAAGACCCTGATGCTGGGAGGGATTGGGGGCAGGAGGAGAAGGGAATGACAGAGGATGAAATGGCTGGATGGCATCACCAATTCGATGGACATGAGTCTGGGTGAACTCTGGGAGTTGGTGATGGACAGGGAGGCCTGGTGTGCTGTGATTCATGCAGTCACAAAGAGTCGGACACGACTGAGCAACTGATCTGAACTGAACTGAAGCTGGGATGACCTAATTGAGGAAGAAGCCCTGACCTGGAGGAAGTCATTGTCATATGGAAAAAGGAGAGAAGAGAGCTCCTTCCTCCGTGGGTGGGTTTGGAAGTGACAGAGGACACAATGAGGAGGGCAAAGGTCGGCTGTGACAGTCTGGCCACCATCTGGTGCTGGTAGGTGAGGGTTCGGTGGCATCTCTCAGGTAGTAACAGACCCAGAACCCGCCTCACTGTCTCCCAGCCTAGCCCAGCTCCCTGTGATGAAATATTCCCCCAGCCACTTTGGTTGGAAGCTGGAAAAGTAGAATAAAAGAACAGAAGTGGAGGGTGCCAGAGCCCCGCAGTCTGTGCTTGCCATCTGTGAGTTTTCTGAGTGATTCTGCTTCTATCCTTCCCTCCAGGGGCAACTGACATTATTTTCATAGGCAGAGCTTCTCATATCTTGGCAGCCTTCTTTGGCTGCCAGAGATAAGAGTCTCAGGGTCGAGAAGCTTCCCCAGAGATCCGATCCACCCAAGAAGGACATTGTGGCTGCCTACTCACAGGTGCTGGGGCAGAAATTGTTCCTGGTGAGGAGCTGAGCGTAGGATGTGCTGTCTGGGGGGTGGGGTGCGGTGGGGCGGGGGCGGGGGCGGCCTTATGCGTGATGTGGAGCTGGGCTATTTTCTCGGCCACATCAGCCCAACATATGAAACCTTCGATGACCCCGCATTTCTCAGTGGAGAATGTTAAACTCTTTCCCCCACTTTCGTCATCCTGCTTAGTCTGGCCCCACCCTGCTTACTCAACTTGTTTTGTACTCACCCACCCAACATCTCATCCTCTGTCTGGTCGCCCTGTTGGCCCTGTTCTTAGATGCCTCATCTTCTGTAGACTCCCAGGCCTCCTCCTTTCTGATCACTGCTTGGCACACATTTACTATACACTCTTCCACAGCTCACTCTGGTCTCTGGTGTCAGTTTTGTCTCCCTCAGCTCATTTAAAAAATGCATCGAGGCCAGAGTCCCTGCCTAATTGCTCTCTCTGAAGCCCTGTATTAGTCAACACAGACGAAGGTGAGCTTTCGCTGGGGTTCAGGTCTTGTGTCTCTGAGCTAAGACCCAACTCTTAAGAGTTGTGACCTGCATGGGGCAGGGAGGCACAGTGCGTTCTCGGAAGAGGAAGAGGAACGAGGCTGTGCTGGCCGCTGAGTGGGATGAACAATTCCTGGAAGTCAGTAACGGGCCCCTGGAACAGGACCTGGGGTGGCCACTCCTGCCCGCTCTGGTTGTTCCTAGTCTCTTCTCCCTCCAGGCGGTAAGGTGGGGCTAGAGAGGAAACCAAGGCCTGCGGTCCTGCTGGGAAGCAATCCACAGCACTTCACTGTGTTGGCTCCTCCCTGGAGGCCGAGGTCCGTGCGAAGTGGGGCACTTACTGCAAGAGATGGTGCTGTGGGAACTCGGCTTCGGTGGACTCCCATCCAAGCACCGCACCTCCGTGGTAGGAATCAGGTGTTGCTCTCTCTTCATGTCAGCATTTCACCTCCTCTCATTGGCAGAATCCCAGGGACAGAGGAGCCTGGTGGGCTGACGTCTATGGGGTGGCGCAGAGTTGGACACGATTGATGCGACTTAGCAGCAGTAGCAGCGTTGTCAGTGAGCGGTGAGACATCAGCCAGAGGAATGACGGCTAGTTTTCCCTTCCCCAGGAAGCGCCAGAGAGGGGCAGCCAAGCATGTCCTTCTGGGGAAGGCTCCCATCTCCCTGCTTGTTGCCCCTTCTTCAGTCTCTGCTCCTTCTCAGGGACCTGCTGGTCCACACCTACTTCACTCTTCAGTGTACCCAGTGGCGCCCAATCGAAGGTCAGGCCCCGCCCCCCCCCCCCCCCCCCCCCCCCGCCCCTGAGCTGCAGGATAGAACCCAACCTCCCAGTTCAGGGCCTGGTCAGGCATGGGGGTGGAGGGTGGAGGGGAGACCCGGCCAGGGAAGGGGACTCCTCCTGTGAACAAAAGTGTCTGCATTTCTGACTCTCTCCCTCCGCACTGGGTCTCCAGAGGGCCTGTGGTGAGCAGGAGCTTGGATTGCTGGCTGTAGGGTGGCTATGGGGGAGGTGGTGGTGAAAATGTTCAAATTTGTTGCAAAAAAAGACATCTTGTTTTAACATGTTTGCCCTCTGCTACTCTGCTATGGGGCACAGCTTCCATTTCCCAGCCCTGCTTTTGGGCTCATTTGCACTAGCTTTCGGAGAAGGCAATGGCATCCCACTCTAGTACTCTTGCCTGGAGGATCCCAGGGACGGGGGAGCCTGGTGGGCTGCAGTCCATGGGGTTGCTAAGAGTCGGACATGACTGAGCAACTTCACTTTTACTTTTCACTTTCATGATTGGAGAAGGAAATGGCAACCCACTCCAGTGTTCTTGCCTGGAGGATCCTAGGGACGGGGGAGCCTGGTGGGCTGCCGTCTCTGGGGTCGCACAGAGTCGGACACGACTGACGTGATTTAGCAGCAGCCGCAGCACTAGCTTTGCACCTGAGGTGAAAGAGGTGGAAGGAAATTCTTCTGATCTTAACGGAGCTCCACTTTTGCTCTGCGGAGCCCTTCAGCAGTTATCGTGTTCTCACAGCCCTTCACAGAAGGCGTTTCATATCCATCACACTCAGGAGGAGACAGATGTGTGCCGAGAGGAGGGGCTGGCTCCCCACAGTGGTCTCCAAGGCCCCGCCTGCAACCTCTCCTCTCTCTTGACCTCACACACTCCCTTCCTGGCCTGTCTCCTCACTGTTCCTTGACCTTCATGCCTTGTTGTATCTTTTTTTTTTTTTTTCATTGTATCTTTTTTAAAAAATATTTTTTATTGTGGTAAAAGTCACATAAATAAAACATACTATTTTCACCATATTTAACTGTACTGTCCAGTGGCACTAAGTACATTCACACTGTATAGCTCTCACCATTGCCCATCTCCTGAATTTTCCATCTTCCTAAACTGAAACTTTGTCCCCTTTAAACACTAATCCCCATTCCCCCGTCCTCTCCCCCTCAGCCCCTGGAACTTACCAGTGTACTTTCTGACTATGAATTGGACTATTCTATTCTAGGTACTTGATATAATGGAGTCCAGTAGTATTTATCTGCACCTACTGTATGCTGGGATGCATTTTTAAGGTTAACTTGTCCTACAAACAGATCGCACCTTCTTTTTCTTCCTCCTGTGTTATACAGTAGATTCTCATTGGTTATCTGTTATATACATACTAGTGTATATGTGTCAATCCCAGTCTCTCAAGTTATCTCCTCCCTCCTCCATTGTATCTTAAATCCTTTGCTCTAGCCAGTTGCTCTGTCTGGAACACTCTTCTCCTGGATGACCCAAAAAACTCCCTGCCTAATTCTTCGTATCCTTCATGCTTTTCCACCAGTCTCCCATTCTCCATGGTGGTCCACCCTGACCACCTGATTTTCATACTGCAACATGTACAGAAGGTATCATCCCTGGCTCTTGTGATGTCTTAATCTTGTCCCATTTTTATATTTTCCTATCCTTCTCATCTTCTTTATGTTTTCCTATCCTCCCATCCATCAGTTGCTAAATAGTGTCTGACTCTTTGTGACCCCATGGACTTCAGCACGCTAGGCTTCCCTGTCCTTCACTATCTCCTGGAGTTCGCTCAAATTCATGTCCACTGAGTCGATGATGCCAACCAACCACCTCATCCTCTGTCATCCCCTTCTCCTCCTGCCCTCAGTCTTTCCCAGCAGCAGGGTTTTTTCAATGAGTCAGCTCTTCGCATCAGATGGCCAAAGTATTAGAGCTTCAACTTTAGCATCAGTCCTTCCATTGAATATTCAGAGCTGATTTCTTTTAGGATAGACTGGTTGGATCTCCTTGCTGTCCAAGGGACTCTCAAGAGTCTTCTCCAGCACCACAGTTCAAAAGCATCAGTTCTTCAGCGTTCAGCCTTCTTTATGGTCCAACTCTCACATCTGTACATGACCATTGGAAAAATCATAGCTTTGACTAGATGGACCTCTGTCAGCAAAATGATATCTCTGCTTTTTAATATGCTGTCTAGGTTTATCACGGAGAAGGCAATGGCACCCCACTCCAGTACTCTTGCCTGGAAAATCTCATGGACGGAGGAGCCTGGAAGGCTGCAGTCTATGGGGTCGCTGAGGGTCAGACACAACTGAGCAACTTCACTTTCACTTTTCACTTTCATGCATTGGAGAAGTAAATGGCAACCCACTCCAGTGTTCTTGCCTGAAGAATCCCAGGGACGGGGGAGCCTGGTGGGCTGCCGTCTATGGGGTCGCACAGAGTCAGACATGACTGAAGCGACTTAGCAGCAGTAGCAGCAGCAGTAGCAGCAGCAGCAGGTTTATCATAATTTCCTTATTTATGAAATTTATCATTTTCTGCTAGTGGCCTGAATTTGTCCACTGCTGTCTCTGAAGTGCCTGGCATTGCGACTGGCAGGTAGCAGGCACCCAGTCCATGGCTGAGGAATCAATTTCATGAAAAGTCACCCTTGCCTGGATCTAGACAGAGACAGAGCTGGATTCAAACTCTAAGGGTGTGATCTTGCTCTTCCATCTCAGAACCGAAAGCCTGTCCAGGTGGAGAGCAGGCTATTGGCTGCTCAAGAGATGCTTGTTAACTGGATTTCCCCATCAGACTGCTACTCCTCCACAGCAGGGATATCAGAGGCTGTGAACACAAGGCCTGGCCTTGTTTTTCCTGGTTGACAGGTTTGCTGGCATCTGGAGATGGTGGCACACTCCTGGTCACAGGGCACCAAGCTCTGTGGTCCTCAGGAATGTTCTGAATGAGCTCTTCCAAATAACACTAGCTACTAGGCCCATGCTGTGTGCTCAAGACACAAGCTTGCAATCTCTCTAAGTCAGACACCTGTCAAATCCAGAATTGGCTCCCGGCCTTGCTCGAAGGATTTGCTCTTTAGGAAATGATGGAGGGAAACAGCTGGGGCTTGCAAGGCATGAGCTGGAGGTATCAGGGCAGACAGAGCTAGAGAGGATACGAGAAGCTGGTGGAGCAGGGCACCAGGTATCTCCCGAGAGGCTGCTCTCTGGGCAGAAAGGCAGCTGAGCCTAGAGGGCTCAGATGAGACAGTGGTTTTGTTGTTTTTGTTTTTAATGAGGGTCTGGGGATGGAGACTATGAAGAAACTCTATAACATGAGGGTAGACTTGGGTCAGTTGGGGTCCACTGGCTTAAAGGGTGAAGACATCTTCCTGCTCATTTCATAATCAGTTTCCTGAGAACAGATTCTCCCCTGAACTCCATTTACCTGGTCCTTTTACTTGTTATGCTGTGGTTCTGGCTTCTATTTTCTTTTTTCTTGTTTTTGTTCCTGTTATTAGCTGACCTTGTTTATGTTGGCATTAAGGACAGTTTTCTTCCTAATCTCAGTGGCTTGGTAATAGAAAGTTACACATGGTTTGGATTCTGGGTGAAAGGGAACATTTGTATTTATTGTCATACTTACTGGCTATGTTAGTGTTTCTAGGATAGCCCCAGAATTAATGTTTTAATGAACACTCCAACTGCTAGGAACACCATTCTTGAACATATTAACCCAGTCTGAGAACTGCCAGTTAGGCTGGTATTTGGTCAACAACAAGCATTTTCTTCCCCACAAAAGAGAGTAATGGAATTAATTTACCATTTCCTAGCTTATGGCATCTATCTCAACATAAATCTCTATATAGAGATCGATTGCACATATAACTATAAAACAGAGTATTGGGGGAAATATTATGATGAGGAAAATCAGAACAGAAGCACAAATCAGGCCTGGCTGATGACATATAGGCAACCAATACATGTTTTCAGGAACTGCATTTAGAAAATGGACTTAGGAACTTCCCTGGCGGTCTAGTGGTTAAGACTTTGCCTTCCCATGCAGGGGGTATATGTTCAATCCCTGGTCAGGGAGCTAAAATCCCACATGCCTGCAGCCAAAGGGCCAAAACACAGAACAGAAGCAATATTGTAACAAATCAATAGATTTTTAAAATGGCCCACATCAAAACAAATCTTAAAAAAAAAAAAAGAAAATGGACTATAATGAAAATAAATCACCTCTCTATGATTTTTCACTGTAGATATTGGAATGAGTGTGTCATTGTTTCAGTCAGTTCTGGGTAATTCTGGGTGATTTAGTCTTGCTCCCAGTGGATATACATTTTCTGTTCACGAGTTACTTTGTAACAGAAGTGCATCTTCGGATTGAGACTGTCACTTTTTGATGACCTAACAAGTAAATAAAATAGTTTTTAAAAATAGCATCCTGGTGACCTGAGAAAATCTGCTTGGCTTCCGAAAGGGAGTTGGTAATGGACAGGGAGGCCTGGCGTGCTGTGATTCATGGGGTCGCAAAGAGTCGGACACGACTGAGCGACTGATCTGATCTGATCTGATAGCTCACCTGGATGCAGTTTGCCCCTGGCCCCAGACTGCCTGGTCTAGCAGAAAGCACACAAGGTGTGGACGTAGTAGCAAAATCCTTCTTCATATGAGCATCTCTTCCTTGGTATTCTCAAAAAAGCTCCCACATGAATAAAAAAGAGACTCAACTTCTTCACCATATGGTATAACTGGGATCACAGAAAAACACTGAACAATGTTAGGAGAATTCTCCGGATTCAAATAGTGCAGTGAACCTAGGCTTGAGAGCGCCTAGGTTAACTGAGCTACTTGTTTTTAACTTGTTAACTGTAGCATCTATCTACAACAGTGGTTTCTAGTCTTTTTCAGGTCACAGACTCTCTTTGTCCCACTTTGGGAATCTGGTTAATGTTTTAGATTCTCATTTCTGAAAAATGCACATGGAGGTATACCCTCACGTTTGAAAGTTCACTTTAGGCCATTTTAACTAAGACTTACATCAATTCTTTTTTCACTAACCGGAAGAAATCCAAGGAGGATTTCTGATTTTACAAAAAAGACAGAAGTGAAAATAGCATTCAGCACGCGTCTTGCAGTGAGCGGTTACAGAGGCAGCTCACACCTTGAGCAGCAACAATGTCACCCCCAAGCTTCTTCCCTGGGAACCATGCTCAGCATTTCAGCACCCAGGCACCATAGCTTTGAACTGTGTCTGTGAGCATCTGGGCTTTATCTCAGTTTGTGTATCCATTAGCAAGATGCCTCCTAAGGTAATTGCTTCTTTGCTTACACCACTTCAGCATACAGAAGGTTTTTCAGATAACAGGGAATCCTATACACTCACAGGCCCCATTCATAGACTCCTAGGCCAACAATTGCTCATCTGACACCATGCCAGAAATCTCTTGTGTTTATGTTCTTTGGTGCGCTCTCTAGAAATGTGCTAAAATTTGCTGTTTATATTGAAACATGTACATATACTAAATATATATATATATATACATGAAGACATTTGAGAATCCCTTGGATAGCAAGGAAATCAAACCAGTCAATCCTAAAGGAAATCAACTCTGCATATTCATTGGAAGCACTGATGCCAAAGCTGAAGCTCCAATACTTTGGCCACCTGATGCAAAGAGACAACTCATTGGAAAAGACCCTGATGCTCAGAAAGAGGGAAGGCACGAAGAAAAGGGGGCAGCAGAGGATGAGATGGTTGCATGGCCTCAGCGACTCAATGGACATGAGTTTGAGCAAATTCTGGGAGATAGTGAAGGACAGGGAAGCCTGCTGTGTTGCAGTTCATGAGGTCACAAAGAGTTGGACATGACTTAGTGACTGAACAACAACATATATATATATGACATTTTCTCTATTAGAATGAAAAAATGAAATAATATATGAAAAGATATATCATAAAAAGCCGAATTGAGAATGTTGATATTATGTTATTATTATTTGAATTGGCCATTTAAAATTCAGCACTAAAACCTTAGCTTCATATTGCAGCAGGTGGTATCTTTTATGGAAACTGCTCTAACTATGACCTTTTATATTCTTATAATCCAAACTGCCTCTTTATTTTTATTTCACTCTAATCAATTATTTAAAAAGTCACGACACACCTGCTCACCAGTCTTTGTGGGACAGGTACTTTTGGGGTATGTACTGTATATGAAGTCTTTTTCATTCTGTGAAAAAAACCACTTCTCCATAGTACTCTGATGGGCCTGCACCTTACTGTAACTCCAATTCAGGTCCTGACAAAAGCAATTAAATTCTGACCTGAATTAGAAATCTTATTAATTACACTTAATCGATCAATTGCTTGTTTGTTTAGCTGATTTCTTGTTATAAACTGATTATAGACCATTAGTGTTCATTAATACACCAAATTAGATTTCACATCTTCTTCATTATGGAAATAATACCAGTTCACACTTTGACAGGGCCTGTTAAAAAGAATGCCTGTTGTAGCCATACTCTCCTATGTGATTCTGGAAGTAGATAAACCACTCAAGAACAATTTATGAGCTTGCTAATTCTTTTTTTTCCTGCTCCTTGCCTTTAGCAGTAATATACAGCTTTGATATGGAGAGCCCTCAAGAGTGCTGTCTCAATGAAATTCTTGGAGTAGGGAGGAAGATAACTTATGAGAAGGATAACTTCATTCCAGCATATGTTTTATGGAGTGTGAGACTTTTGCTTAACATTTGGGGAGGAGGGATACTGAATGAGGGGGAACTGGGAGTTGGAGAAATACACAGAGAAGAGTATGAAGAGAAACAATATTTCCTATTTTGAAAAATAGCATCTCAGTTCAGTAGAATCAAATTTGAACTAATGGACTTATGAAAAGTTTTTGTTAAAGAAAGACCTCTCAATACACATATTTGTTGAATACATGAAAGAGTGGGTGCCATCTCTAGATATGGATTGAATTTAGAAAGAAAAAAAAAACAAAATTATATTTACAGTTAGTCCATTGGGGCTGCTATAATAGAACACCATGGACATTTATTTCCCACGGTTCCGGGCTGTTCAAGATTCTGAAGATTCGATGCCTTATGAAGGCCCTCCTCCTGGTTCACATATGACCTTACAGCTGTGTCTTCATTGGTAGGAGAGACGAGAAAGCTCTCTGAGGCTTGGGATCTCTTATAAGGACACTTGTCCTTATAAGAGGTCATGAGGGGCTCCACCCTTATGACCTCATAACTTCTCAGAGCCCCACATCCAAGTACTATTGTATTGGGAATTAGGTTTCAACATATGAATGTGAGGGACACACATTCAGTCTATAGCACATACTCATTTATTAGGTGCTTATTATATACTATGAGCTAGAGTCAAAGATGAATACGCATCATTATAGTATTTTCTATAAAAAGGAAAACATACCCTAAATATTGTTTGCTAGCAATTAATTTTGGACTTCAAAGTTGTTTCAATTTGTCGCCTAGTGCTAGATACTTGTCTTACCCAATCTCCTAAATTGGTATTTTGGTTGTTTTAACTTTTATAAATAATATAGAGTAGCAACTAACAGAGAAAATAATTTAGCAAAATGAGAAAAACTCCACTCCCAATTCTGGAAGAAAAAAAAAAAGACCAAAAGAACCTCCCAAAAACCTAAAACACTGTTCTACAACAAAATGATCAAACTTGGCAACAGTGACTGAGGATATGATTTTTTGACCAAATTATAATGCAGACTGGCCTTAATTGCTTTTGATAGATTGTTTTGGTCTAAATACTAGTAGAGAGAGAGAGACTAGTAGAGAGAGATAGACTAGCACAAATAACTTCAGTTTAATGTAATAAGTACACCCATTTAGGCTTATCCAAGATGCTAATACATCAAAAAGAAAGAAAACAGGGTTAGAAAGGATTACAGGTAACATTTGAACTGGACTTAGCAAAGGAGGCATTTCCATCTAAACCCAGCCAAGAATGCAGAGAAAATTACTCCAAAATGTCTCCAAATAATTTTTTTTTTAAATCACAGGATTCTATGATGCTAAGTATTATTAATTTCTGTCCTTTATCTCTAATTTCTTGAAGAGATCTCTAGACTTTCCCATTCTGTTGCTGGTTTTAGAAGAGGCAGAGGAACCAGAGATCAAATTGCCAACATTCGCTGGATCATCAAGAAAGCAAGAGAGTTCCAGAAAAACATCTATTTCTGCTTTATTGACTATGTCAAAGCCTTTGACTGTGTGGATCACAATAAACTGTGGAAAATTCTGAAAGAGATGGGAATACCAGATCACCTGACCTGCCTCTTGAAAAACCTATATGCGGGTCAGGAAGTAACAGTCAGAACTGGACATGAAACAACAGACTGGTTCCAAATAGGAAAACGAGTACGTCAAGGCTGTATATTGTCACCCTGCTTATTTAACTTCTATGCAGAGTGAAGTGAAGTGAAGTTGCTCAGTCGTGCCCAACTCTTTTCGACCCCATGGATAGTAGCCTGTACCAAGCTCCTCCATCCACGGGATTTTCAAGGCAAGAAGTACTGGTGTGGGTTGCCATTTCCTTCTCCAGGGAATCTTCCCAACCCAAGGATCGAACCCAAGTCTCTCACATTGTAGACAGACGCTTTACCGTCCGAGCCATCAGGGAAGTCCAATCATGAGAAATGCTGGGCTGGAAGAAGCACAAGCTGGAATCAAGATTGCTGGGAGAAATGTCAATTACCTCAGATATGCAGATGACACCACCCTTATGGCAGAAAGTGAAGAGGAACTAAAAAGCCTCTTGATGAAAGTGAAAGTGGAGAGTGAAAAAGTTGGCTTAAAGCTCAACATTCAGAAAATGAAGATCATGGCATCCGGTCCCATCACTTCATGGGAAATAGATGGGGAAACAGTGGAAACAGTGTCAGACTTTATGTTTTTGGGCTCCAAAATCACTGCAGATGGTGACTGCAGCCATGAAATTAAAAGATGCTTACTCCTTGAAAGGAGAAGGCAATGGCACCCCACTCCAGTACCGTTGCCCAGAAAATCCCATGGATGGTGGAGCCTGGTAGGCTTCAGTCTATGGGGTCGCTAAGAGTCAGACACGACTGAGTGACTTCACTTTCACTTTCCACTTTCATGCAATGGAGAAGGAAATGGCAACTCACTCCAGTATTCTTGCCTGGAGAATCCCATGGACGGAGAAGCCTGGTAGGCTGCAGTCCATGGGGTCACACAGAGTCGGAAGGAAAGTTATGACCAACCTAGATAGCATATTCAAAAGCAGAGATATTACTTTGCCAACAAAAGTCCATCTGGTCAAGGCTATGGTTTTTCCAGTGGTCATGTATGGATGTGAGAGTTGGACTGTGAAGAAAGCTGAGTGCTGAAGAATTGATGTTTTTGAACTGTGGTGTTAGAGAAGACTCTTGAGAGTCCCTTGGACTGCAAGGAGATCCAACCAGTCCATCCTAAAGGAGATCAGCCCTGGGTGTTCATTTGAAGGACTGATGCTGAGGCTGAAACTCCAATACTTTGGCCACCTCATGCGAAGAGTTGACTCATTGGAAAAGATCCTGATGCTGGGAGGGGTTGGGGGCAGGAGGAGAAGGGGATGACAGAGGATGAGATGGCTAAATGGCATCACCGACTGGATGCACTTGAGTTTGACTGAACTCCAGGAGTTGCTGATGGACAGGGAGGCCTGGAGAGCTGCGATTCATTGGGTCGCAAAGAGTCGGACATGACTGAGCGACTGAACTGAACTGAAGTATTATTAAACTAATAGAGTCAGTGTTTTGAAAAAATCTAAGTTCTCTCTCGGAAGATCATTTAGCTTTCATCATTTTTATGTTCCACTAAGTAGGATATAAAACTAAGCTGATGTATATGGGTTGGCAGATAAAGGCTTAGAAAAGTGCTACTATTAGTCATGTGAAAATCTGGAGTTAAGATCAATTGTGATCCAAAGCAGGGTAGCCAAAGTTTAATCACTGACATCTGAAATGATCATTTTGATGGCCATGCTTTTTTCAGGTTTTATTTCAGGTTCATCTGCCCTCTATTCTCTGAGAACAGGTGCTTCATGGACTCACATATTTCCTTCTCTGAAGCCTATTCTTTGACTGAAAGCACATGCTAAACTTCTTGGATCTTTCATGGATGGGTAAATGTGACTTCTCACCAGCAAGTTCATCACTGAGATATGAAGGCTCAAAAATACATTCAATATTTTTGCTCTGCAGCTTAGGGAGGACTCATGGATTGTTGCAATCAAGGCTCTCAATCTATTAGTTTCTAGCAGGTGGTAGTCTTAAGGCTTATTTTTTTCAATGAGGATCTCTCAAGCTAAGCGGAGGTTCCAAATGGTGAGTCTAGCTATAGCTAATTTGGTGACATTTACCCGTTTCCTCTCATATCCTTGAGCTTCTTAAGGGAACTACATCTCAGGGAATTACAATTAACTCTGCACCTCAGGGAACTACAGTTCTCAGACTCCTTTGTTCTGTTTTCCTGGTAGTCTTGGTCGTCTTGGACAATGGGAAGCATTGGTAAAAGACTGTGAGGTAGGAGAAAGGAAGAAGCCAGGGCATTTTCCTATTCATTGTGCTTCTAGCGCTGCCTAGCTATTGCTGTATCATCGTCATGATTCCAGCCTCTCCTGGACCATTCCTTCCTGCTGTGGTCTCGGCTTCTGCTGAGTCCTCCATTGTTGATCTAGCTCACGCTCTGGCCTTTTCTGCTCTCTTGCACAATTACCTCCACCTTGTGTCTTTTCTCCTCCTGCCCAGAGAGTGGCATATTGCAGTTGCTAATTTCTGAACTGCCATCAGAGTTCACCATCCAGTGTTTGATATCTCAGCTCTTCTATCAGCAATGTAACACGTTCTTCGTGTTAAATTTCTTCTTTTTGAGACTGAGTGGTTTCTGGTTCCCTGGCTGACCCCACTTGTAATAATTACAAAGATAATGACCATAGAAGAAAGCGGAGGATTTCTCACTTTAAACAAATCTCTTCACAATGTGATGCCTGCTTCTGAGAATCTAGGGATCTTGTATTGTAACCATGAGAATCACAGAAAAAAGAAGGTTTTGCCAACTTCCTTTGAGATGTGGGGCATATCAGCAGTTTCACCAAAGGTCTCAGGGAAGCTCCTAAAATGTACTGAGGAGCCACCAAGTAACCTCTGTACAGTGGAGCAGTAATTGACACTTGGTCTTGGATTTTTATCTCACGAGGTAAAATACAATCTCATTGCCAAATGGATTTTTTTTCTTGCTTCCAACTTGATAAACATATCCTGGGCAAAAATGTAATACAGCATATATTTGTAGGGTAAGGGAGGAGTATGTACATCTCATTTTTCCCTTCACACCTTTTACTCCAAAATAGAATAAAACATTTGTTTTACAGTGTATTCACGACTCATTTTAAACAGAACAGCTTCTACAGTTAATCATTAGATAAAGACTCTGGAGAAGTCTTTGCTCTTGCTCAGACATGCTGAATCTCCTATTTAAAGAATAAGCTGTGTACATGAGCCAAGAATGCTTTTTGGTTTGGCAGTCTTTATCTGATCTTTGGGAGAGGTTAAAAGCCCAGATACACAGTGTGGAAATTTTGAAACTTCTCCTTAATGCACTCATCATTGTATGAGGAGACAGAAAGAAAACTAAATCTAATCTATGCCGTTTTTACAACAGAAAAATAAATCCAAGATCTTGTGAAAATGCATTATATTTATTTATCTTTTAATCATGTTTTTGATGTATTATATGCTTTTATCTAGTGTTTAAAAGAAATTGTGTATATTGATTGATAATAATGACAAAAGTTGCTTTCAGATTTTCAGGGACTGATTAATCTCTCTGAGAGGTCTTGTTATTCTCCCTCTCGGTTATTTGCTCATTTATATTAGCACTTCCACCAGAAATAAAGAAGACAAGAAGATAAGGTTGATGACAGTGAAAATTCTAGCTAGGCATTTTGTCACCTGTTATTATCGCTGAAGAAAGGCCAGCTTGGGAAAAGGAAGATGAACTTACTAGGAAGAATATAACAATATCATTATTAAGGGATTTGCTTGACTCCTAAAATCCTTGATCCTATTTCTAGAGAGGATTACAAAAAGGCTACAGTAGCTGCAGAGGTGTTCTTCTTCCTTTACATCACTGACAGTGTCTCCCGTGTGTTTCGCTGACCAAAAGAAGCCAGCCTCAGATGTGTGAGCAGCCTTTAACTATGATGGCTCAAACAAAAAAAAAAACCATCCCCTCTAAAACAAAATAAACAAGCAAGCCCAATCCTAATGATGAGAGAGTATCTGGTGTGTCTGCTGATCTTACCAGCAGTGTGTAGTCCAGAATCAATTAAATTGTAGTCCAGAATCAATTACAATGGAGGAATACGGCTTGGGCTCCTGTGGGTTTTCCCTGAGACGACTGATATATTTTGAACATGCTAAGAGATGAGAAAACTGTCCTATCTTTGGTGAGTTTACTGTTGCAAGTATAGTGATGAGAATTTTCTAATGACAGATTATAATTAGGTATCTCACAGTTAAGGTAAACACGAGATTACCCACTAAAAATAGAATCCGCATTCAGTCTTGCAGAAAGAAGTACCACTTTGCGTTAGGAGGGCCAGCAGAGGCTGTGTTCTGTTGCAGGCAAACTTAAGATGAAAATTCTGTTTTTATTTTTTCAACAAAAGTTTGAGACTTTTCCTTCATAATACTTTGTTTGTATGTGCTGAGTTACTTCAGTTGTGTCTGACTCTTTGCTACCCTTTGGACTGTAGCTCTCCAGGCTCTTCTGTCCATGGAATTCTCCAGGCAAGAATATTGGAGTGGGTTGCCATGCCCTCCTCCAGGGGATCTTCCTGACCCAGGGATTGAACCCCTGTCTCTTATGTCTCCTGCACTGGCAGGTGGGTTCTTTACCACTAGTGCCACCAGAGAAGCCCTTAACACTTTGTTCAGTCTTCACTGTATGTTCTCTGAGTGCCTTCTAGTGCAGGATGGAAGGATGTAACCAGATTGAAGACAAATACATGCCAGATGCCACACTGTCTTGCATTTTTATTCATTAATAAGCCATGACAACTCCCTTTTAAAATCTTATATATTTTTGCATATTTGCCCCTTTTCTAGCCTCCAGCTCTGTTCAAGCAAGAAGCAAGTCCAACTTGCTCTCTGCTGAATCCCTAGGAACCCAGGATAGTGTCTGAAACACTGTGGGAGCTTAATGAATGTCTGTGGAATGAATGAGTCAAAAATAATGACCTGAGAGTGTGATGAATGTGAATAGGTGTTTGCATAAAGTCCTTTGGAGACTCACAAGAAGCAAGAACAAATTGGGGGAAGAGAGAGGCAGACAGGTCACAAACATGTAAATTGAGACTTAAAGGTGAGTAGACATTTTTCCGAGAAGAGTAGAATACAGACAGGGAGGGCCATTTCAGGTGGAGTCCAGAAAAGTGAAAGTCAGTAGGGCTGTGGGAGGGGGAGAGAGGGGAACTGTGTGTACTTTGTTAGGCAGAATCTAGGGCAGAAATGCAAGCCCCTCTTTAGAAGTGAACAGTCTGCTTCACTGGTGGGGAGTACTAGATGAAAAGGCAAGTGTCACTCTGACATAATTCATGTCTTCAATGCTATAGAAACTCTGTTTCTTTTCTTTTTCTTTTTGAAGGCAGGGGACAGGTAACTGGACTCTCCATCAAAATCACTTTATGCATTTGTCTTTGAAAGGATGTGATTAGTTTTAAATCACAGGAGATCAACGCTGGGATTTCTTTGGAAGGACTGATGCTAAAGCTGAAACTCCAGTATTTTGGCCACCTCATGTGAAGAGTTGACTCATTGGAAAAGACTCTGATGCTGGGAGGGATTGGGGGCAAGAGGAGAAGGGGATGACAGAGGATGAGATGGCTGGATGGCATCACTGACTCGATGGACGTGAGTCTGAGTGAACTCTGGGAGTTGGTGATGGACAGGGAGGCCTGGCGTGCTGTGATTCATGGGGTCGCAAAGAGTGGGACACGACTGAGCGACTGATCTGATCTGATCTGATAAGTACATTTCAAACATTTAAGCTGAGAAGCTTCTAGTTCAAGATGGGAGTAGAAGGATGTGTGCTCATCTCTTCCTGCCAGAGCACCAAAATCACAACTAGCTGTTGAACCGCCATTGACAGGAGGGTGCTAGAATCCATGAAAAAAAGATACCCCACGTCCAAAGACAAGAAGATGCAATGAGATGGTAGGAGGGGCACAATCATGATAAAATCAGATCCCATAGTCACCGAGTGGGTGACCCACAGGCTGGAGAACAATAACACCAAAGAAGTTCTCCCACTGTGAAGGTTCTAGGCCCCAAGTCAGGCTTCCCAGCCTCGGGATCTGGCAAAGGGACTGGGCATCCCCAGGGAATCTGATCTTGAAGGCCAGCAGGGTTTGATGACAGGACTTTCCACGAGACTGGGGGAAACAGATTTGACTTTTGGAGGGCATGAACATGTAAGCTGATCTTGGAAGCAATACTGGCTTTTTCAGAAATTATTTCAGCAATCCTTTCTAGTTCATAAAATTCATTTTGTTGGCTTCCAAAGCTGCTTTTGGATGAAAACAAAACTATACTTCAATTTAAAAGCAGTTCTTAACTTGGAGTCACTGTTTTATTTTCATGGCATTATTTGAATACATCAATGACACAGCTGATAACAGTGCTCTTACTAGTGCAGCAGTCAAACAGGTTGATCTCTATTTCTTCTATAAATGTTGAAAGAAAACCGCCTGTTCTTTAATAAAAAGTATGTGGAAAAGTCAATTAGTGCAGCACACTGGTGTGAACAAAGAGCTGGATATTTCTGTTCTCATCTCAGAAAATAAGAGCTAAACTCTGACCTTGGAAGATGAGCAATAACATGTGTTTGAAGCAGTCTGATTGAAGGACAGCATCCAAAAAAGCCTAGGGTAGTTGGAAACTGTAAGCAAAATAATAGCAAATGTGTTGTCATAACAAAACAAGCTGGAGGCTTCCCAAGGTAGAGGAGAGATGATTCTTTTGCAGGAGATGATTCTTTTTAGCTCTTTATAAAGCTAGAAATAGGGACTGGGATTCAGGGATTGAAGCATAATCCTACCAGGTACAGAGATAAGAACATGTACATATATGAGCTGTATTAGTCCTCATGATGCAGGTGTTATTATTCCCATTACAGATGAGAAAAGTAAGGTTTTGATGTCTTATAATTTGGGTGTGGTGGTCTCAAGTCCATGCATGGAACATTACTTGCTTGTGTATTGTGTTTCCTGCTCCACCATCCACAATAGACATTACTCAAAGTACAGCCTAGCTGCTCCACCTGGGCTGATCACTCCTCTCATTTTACAGATGAGGAAACTGAGATGTAAAGACTTGTTTCAAATCATACAGGAAGTTAATGCTATAGCCAAGTCTGGAACTCAGTTGTCTTGATTCTTAATGAAATCTGCTTGCAATTGGCCCAACGATACCTATGTTCTTCTTCTCTACTGCATTATATAAAGAAGAGAGACTAGATGGATTTTTAGTGGTGGTATTTAAAATATATAAAATTTTGCAGGTCCTGGCCAAGAGTACATTAAGTCACAAAGTTATCCATCTGGAAATAGATTGCAAGGTGAACGGTACTTAAAATGTACTTAGGGTTTATTTAACTAGTGAGGCTGAAGTGTTGTATTGACTGGTGGGGTGGTGGTGAGGTTTCACACAAAGAAGGAAGAGACAGTTTGCTAGTCCTTCTGTCACTTACTAAATAGATCCTTTGAGTCCCAAGTGTAAAAGCTGTCATGCCCATGATACGGGGCCAATAGCACCGTGCCTGCCTTAAGAAGTTGGAATGGTGACTTCTCAGCTTAGTTCTAAGGGGCGGTTTGATGCTATGTGTTTCTACTTTCTATCAATAACTACAAAAATTGAAAGTTAGGAACAAAGTTCCTAAAAATTTGGCGAATGAGAATCATCATTTCTATGAGAGTCAAACACCAAAACAGAATAAAACAAACAAAACAAAAAACTCTTAGGTGCCAGTCATTTTTTTGGAAAATGTTACTTGAAAATCAGTACATTTTATGGCCCTTTGTGCAGAATTATGAATTAATGTGTGTTCATAGCCTAAGGCCAAAATAACCCAGGATGTGGAAAAGCTGCTCTGCATCCATCACTGTTCTTCTCTAGGCTTTCGTGGTAATCTGCATTCACTGGGGAATTAAGTGAATCTGTAACACAAGTTTACGTTAATTTATTAGTAAGTAATGTTTTAAGGGCATTCAAAGTGATCATAACAATGACAAGTCAAAAAAATCTTTGGTGATTAGCATTACAATGAATGTAAAAATAGGGCGGGTGGGAGGGGCAAAGGTGGGTGTGGATGGAAATGAAGGTGCTTTTCAGAGGTCATTTCCAAGAACATCATATACATTTGCACAACGCATGGCCCACTAGGAATTCTGTGCACTCTGCACAAGCGACAGCCATGTTAAAAGTCAAGAAAAACAGAAGAAACAATTTAAGAATTGACTTTAAAAGCAGCTATTGGGAGAAGAAAGCAAATGGAACAGTCACTGAATTAAAAATTGGGGTGATTGAAGTTAATACTTCTAAGATTCCTTCAATAAGAAAGAGTTGTTTAAAAATCCAATGTAACTCTGTTTCTCAAAGATTTAGGTGTATGGCTTCCTACTTAGAAATGCTTTTGTAAAAGGATGAATCTATGTTTCCAAAGTGATCCAAATTTTGTTTCAGGTTGCTGTTGTGCTTAAACCTTGAAGTAGAAATAAAAATTCAGAAGGTACATAGGCTTGTCATGACCTGCTAATTACTTACTTCTTCTGCTATTTTAGGACTTCCACCTACTTATAAATTAAAATTGTGGCTCTTGACTTTAGAATGGATGGGAATTACAGGAGCTCACTAAACATGAATATGCCAGGCCACCCCTTAATTTTGCTTTGCTTAGTTTAGACTAATGCTCTGGAATCTGCAGTTTAACAAGACTTACAAGAGATTCTGGCACAGGTGAACTGCAGCCGACACCTTGAGAAATATAGCCTTAGACCAGTTTCCAACAGTGAACTCTGAATTTACACCTTTATTTTTGAGTAGGCAGGTTGGATATAATGTACGCTCTCATATATTCTTCTTTCTTATAAGCATAAATCTTACTAAATCTCTGTGTCTGGTAGCACAGAGCCAGGATAGAAAACAGTTCCTGACCTTGGGAGAATTTCCCAGTTTCCTCATATTTAAAATAAAAGAATTGGACTAAATGGTGTCTAGACTCCTATGTAGTTCTAATACTTTATGTGCATATCTGATGCCTGGCAAATATTTTGTAAAAGTTATGACTCATGTATTGGCCAATGTAGATGGAATGAACAAGAAGAAACAGAAAGTCTTTGGGCCATTAAATCAGTTAAAACGATTAAAAAAAAAATTCTCTTCATCCCATTCTGAGTCCCCCCAGATGTCAGGCACAACCTAAGGAGCTAGAATGGCAATTAGATATATGAACTCTAGGCTTAAATAAATTCAAAGAAAAAGATCTACATTGTTTTCTTAAAAATTTAAGCAACAGTCTACATATAATTGGGCTTCCCTGGTACTTAGTTCGGAGAAGGCAATGGCACCTCACTCCAGTACTCTTGCCTGGAAGATCCCATGGATGGAGGAGCCTGGAAGGCTGCAGACTATTGGGTTGCTGAGGGTCGGACACGACTGAGCGACCTCACTTTCACTTTTCACTTTCATGCATTGGAGAAGGAAACGGCAACCCACTCCAGTGTTCCTGCCTGGAGAATCTCAGGGACGGGGAGGCCTGGTGGGCTGGCGTCTATGGGGTCACACAGAGTCGGACACGACTAAAGTGACTTAGCAGCAGGTGCTTAGTTGGTAAAGAATCTGCCTGCAATGCAGGAGACCTGGTTTTGATCCTCCGGTCAGGAAGATCCTCGGGACAAGGAAATGGCAACCCACTCCAGTATTCTTGCCTGGGAAATCCCTTGGGCAGAGGAGCCTGGAGGGGCTACAGTGAATAGGGTCACAGAGTCAGACACGACTTAGTGACTAAACCACCACCACAATCTACCTACACATAATTATCAGAAATTAGATGTACTGATTGCCAAGTTGTCATCTCTGTATGGATGGTTGATATTAGTGTAAAAAAAAAAAATCATGCTTAGAATCTTTTTAAGTAATCCTGTCACCAACAGAGTAAACAAAACCAACATTTGTGTTACAAATAATTGAATTCAGAAGGTTTCCTTTTGATTAACTCTACGTTAAAAAAAATTTTTATTTATTTGCTTGATGCTATTGAAATAGGTTCTTTTTATGATATAGTGACTGGGAGATTAAGTTACAGAAAATTATAGTAGGCTATTCAAATAGAAACACTGAAAAAAATATTGGAGAAGTCGTGACTTACAATTTTTTTGGTATGTGTTTTACACAAGGCTATATATACACAGTACCTTAATGATATAAATGCTGTTAAAAAACATCTGTTGGTTGAAGGTAATTCCAATCATAAATACTAATTTACTATATATTTCCCTAAAACTACTATGTGTAGTTGCTTCAGTTCTGTCCAGCTCTTTGTGACCCCATGGACTGTAGCCTGCCAGGCTCCTCTGTCTATGGGATTCTCCAGGCAAGAGTACTGGAGTGAGTTGCCATGCCCTCTTCCAGTGGATCTCCCCAACCCACGGATCAAACCCATGTCTCTTACATCTCCTGCATTGGCAGGTGGATTCGTTACCACTAGTGCCACCTGGGATGTCCCAAAACTACTTTAGGGAGCAGTTTTAAAAACTGCCCATTCTTTTACTTATTTAAAACAAGAGCAAGTAATATTGGTACTTAGTTGTTTTTTTTTTTTTTTTAATGTACTACTTACATAAGACATTTGTAAATAGCTGTAGCAAAGCCTATGAATACAAGGTAGAATTTCATTCATTCATTCACCCGTTAACCAAGCATTCACTGTGTACACTGGGTATGAGATGCCACTTCAGCACTGAAAACGGCAGGGGGAGAAAGACCCAATAAAGTAATTTTCTGCTCATATGGAGCTTAAATTCTAAGAGGTCAGGCAGACAACAGACACATAAGGAAAACAAATGTTACATAACAAATCTAAATAGAAAATAAAACAGAGTAAGGGGCAAAGGGTGACTGGGAATTTTATATTGATTTGTCAAGGAATCCACTCTGATAAGGTGCTAATTAAGCAGAGGCCTGAATGAAGTGAGGATGAGCCAGAAAAACATCTAGGAGAGATCTGGGCACAGAGAACAGCAGCCCAAATGTTTGAAACATTTTAAAAAGTACAACCTGAATCTGAAGAACCTAGCCTTTTAAAAAATATTGGGGGTTCTCCTGTAGCTTAAGTTGTTCTTTTTTATTAAGCCTCTTTGACCACCCAAATCCTAGTGACCTCCTTCTCCTCTGAACATCTATAACAGAATTTAACTGGTCATTTAACACAATGAAATGTTTTGTTTCCCTGGTGGTGGTGGTGGGGTTTGATCTCAATTGGACTGTCAACTGAAGAACAAGGACCACTGATGTCTCCCTAGTCTGGGAACTGGGATCCTACATGTCTCGGGGTGACTGAGTCCCCACGCAACAACTACTGAGCCCACGGGCCACAATTACTGAAACCTGTGCACCTACAGCCCATGCTCCGCAACAAGGGAAGCCACTGCGATGAGAAGCCAGAGTACTGCAACTAGAGTTTTTTTTGCTTTTGCTCGCTGCAGCTAGAGAAAGCCCATGCGAGCAACAAACACCTAATGCACCCCAAAATAAATAAATACGTAATAATTAAAAAAAAAAAAAGAACAAGAAACATACTTCATGTTATTTCTGATGCCAACTCCCTGTCTCTACTCCATGTGCCCTGGTGTTCAACATATATCAGATTCTTAACAAAAGTATCTGATTAACCAAAGGTGGTTATGCAACATTATTTGCGATCTAAAATTTTTAATGGGAAAACTGTCCTTGTCACAATTCTCTGGGTATGGTACGGAATCACTGTTAGAATTTAATATGTCCATTTGCCAGGGTACACACTCATCCCAAAACATCCAAAAGCTTAAATGGAGAAAAACAGAACAAATGAGGAGATATATCAAAAGACTTTATTTACAATAGAGAAATTTTACAAATATAGTTTTTAAAAATTATGTGTCAATCTATTATGTTTCCCATAACATTAGAGATTTATATAAAGTTGAAAATGACACAGTGGATTTAAGTACAAAAAAAATAATGGAAAGAACTACCAGCACACATGAAGGTGTCATGACAAACATCACTGAAATTCTGTGAACGGCCATATACCTTATGTGTGCATCACACAATGTATACCACACATGTGCAGAAACAAAACTAAGTGCTATTTTAATTATTCACCTTTTGGGATGTGAAAACATATGTAAACATAATTGCACAGTTCTTGCTGAAAAATGAACAAAAGACAGCCTCTACCTAAGGACTTCAGTTGTTTAAAATAATTAACACAAAATATAACTTTAATTAAATTACATCACCATAATAGTAATCTCTTATTTTGCTTACATGATTGGTATTTTGGGTCCTAAGCTAAAAATATCCAAGTTCTAGAATTGAAATAACTTTGTTCTTGCTATTGGCTGGGCAACATGTAGTACAATCTTCTTGTCTACTTATATCAGAAAGGAAAAGGTTCATCATAGTACAGTCCTATGTGTTCATACAAACCTGACTTTAATATTCTATCTGCTGCAGAAATACCTATCAGCTTGTGCTCTTTCAAATCAGATTGAAAAGCAAAGAAAATAAATTATTTTAAATTGCTAGTTCAAAGACATTCATATGAAAGTTGTAATCTAAATACATATGGCCCAATTTTGATGAGAGTCAAAGGCAAAGGTATTTGCCTTTAAGTTTTGGAAATAGCAATCATGATGTCCTAAAGGATCTTTTCCACTTACTAACTTTACTGATTTATTTTTTGACATATACCAATGAATAATATTGAAAAAGGGGGCAGGTCATATGCCTTTCAGACAATGGAAATCTTTTGAAAAGCTTTCAAAAGCTGAAATAGCTAAAACAACAAAGTCTATTGAGATCTAAGAAAATAACTGTCTTAAAAACTATTAGGCTAAAGCATATGAAATCGCTGATACTGAGCAATTTTTAAACTACAAATGCCTTAATTTCATATGCTTCAACCTAATCTATGGGGTTGCACTGATCTATGTGACCGCTGTAGTTGAAAAGTACAGATGGTCCAAATCTCTGTACCTCAGTACATGCATCATCATATTAGCCCTTTCACAGGAATATATATAAAATATGAACCAATATGATAACCAAATCTATTTCTGGGAAAACAATTCATATCTCAAAAAATGTTTTGAAGAATCATTTAATTATAATTATTTTGATCTGCTACAGGACTGTAGAGGATTGGGAGTGTCCATTCCTATGCATTACTTCTAAGCGGAGATTGCTACTTGAACTTAACCAGACAAAATATACTATATCCTAATTTGGCCTAGAAGTTTAACAGATTTGTCCTCAATTGACCATGAATAGACACATTGCCAAAGATTCTTTGAGTTAAACCTTGCTTTCATAAACTGAAATGAATAATTCACTAAGTTTGAGAAAAGACCTGAAAAACCTAAACAAATGTAATAGTTTCTTTTTTTCAAGAAAAATACATTAAAGATGAAATGCAAACAAAAAAACCATATGAAATACTCTTTCCAGAGAGTGAGCCCCGATTTCTTTACATATTCAGATAAAAGCAAAAGCTAATACACTAAAAGTTATAGTTTCCCCTTAAAAAATATAATTCGGTAATAGCAGAGCTCTGCAAAACTGAAAAGCTCACTTTGCTGTGTGGTGGAGAATGGAAGAAATTAACCAGTACATGATCCAGAGATGACACAGGGCATTTAAAATAAAATCTGAAAACTATTTCCCAAATTAGGAAACACTAATATAATTAACTGACAAAAATATACCGTGGATCTGATGAAATGAGGTCGACAGGAGATGATCCTTTGGGGATGATATTCTAATTTGAATTACAATGTGAGTAAAGTATTCTACAAGATATTCTATCACATAATGATAGACCCGCATAAGGACACTGTCACAGTTATAAGATCTGTCTCTGGTGGATAGACAAACCTGATTAACATGAAATTGAGAAGGAAAAAAGCTTTTTATTATTTAATTCATTATTATGGCTTTTTGCAACATGGCAAAACATTACAGCTTAAAGCAGACATCATCTCCTCATAGAGGAGGAAAAAGTTTGCAGTCAAATCAAAATTATAATTAAGAGATCATAGGTATACTGTTATATTCTGTTTACTAAAAATAATACTACATCTTCATAAACTCTAGAGATAACAGATTACTTAAAAACAACAACAAAAAACCCTGTGATTCACTGGCTGAATAATAAAGGATACAGTAAGGAATTTAGGTTCATCTATATGTATGATAATAAACATTTAAGACTGCAAAACAATTTTAAAACTTAGAATAATCACAGATCTATTAATAAAAATTCATCATGTGCCTGATCACCAGAAAAAGAATTATTAAGGTATGCAGTGAAAGGAGTGGAGGAGAGTAAAATATAAAATGTCTTCTTATTTCCCATCGTCTTCAACTTTCTTTAAATTCCTAGAGAGTACAGGGAGAAGATGTGCCTCGGTGTTGAAGATCCAATGTTCCAGAGGAAGTAGATCGTCATCAGAAAATATTAAGTACAAATATCTGGAGAGAGAAACATGGGTACGTGAGGCCTGAGGGATCCGGTTAGTCAGTGAAACCATAAAGACACAGAAAAAAACCACATCAGCATCTCCATTCCCCTTTTGGAGAAGTGGGGACAACAGTCAAGTATAGCAAAACCTTAAGAAGTACACTCGTTAATGCTGAGGAAAAGAAGCTGCTGTGTGCTTTGGTCCCGAGCACAATAACCACACAAAGCAGTCCCAAGGCGCTTCTCTGGTGGCTCAGCAGTAAAGAATCTACCTGCCAACAGGAGACATGGGGTCAATCCCTCATCTGGGAAGATCCCACACTTGGAACAACTCAGCCTGTGCACCGCAACTCTAGAGCCTGTGCTCTAGAGCCCTGAGCCCATGTGCCTGAGAGCTCGTGCTCTGCAACAAGAGAGGCAACCGCGATGGGAAGCCTGCTCACTGCAACCAGAGCATAGCCCCCGCTCACCACAACTAGAGAAAAGCCTGTGCAGCAATGAAAACCCAGGCCAGCCAAAATAAATAAATAAATAAAAGGTAGAACATGTAAAAATATTAACTTAAAAAGGTAGTCCCAAGCCGCCGAACTTACACAATGATGAAAACACACCCACAGTTACTGCCATGCATGTAGAATGGATTTTGGAAGCAGTCATGCTTGATACTATTTGAATGTGCTCATGATAAAGACAACTTTCAGAAGGAAGATCTGTTCAGGTACCTCGGTCACACGCACTGAGAGTAACTTTTACTTACTTTAGTGTCTCTGCCAGGAAGAAGCTCTGCTGCACATCATCGTAGCTCTCCTTGTTGAAGTAAACATCCCTGAGGCCGGAATAGCCTCCTTTCACTCTGCAGTGTTTCTCCAGGGCCTAACCCGCAAAAAGGAGGGGAAAAAGCGGTCACGTTTCAGAAAACTGGCTGTCACAAAGTTTTACTACCAGACTGTCACGTTTAAATAAAATAAAGACTTAAACTGACCGACTGTGCCACCCCATGGACTGAGGCCCACCAGGCTTCTCTGTCCATGGGAGTCTCTGGGCAAGAATACTGGAGTGGGTTGCCATTCCTTTCTCCACTGGATCTTCCCGACCCAAGGATAGAACCCAGGTAGGTCTCTTATGTCTACCTGCATTGGCAGGAGGCTTTTTTTTTTTTTTTTAACCACTAGCGCCACCTGGGAAGCCCATGGACAGTATATCTCATCTAACTGGAAACACTTTTACATTTAATTTCGGAATAATTTTTCAGTGTATTTTTTTTAAACCATTTCGTCTTATGGTCTAGAGCAAGATTCATCAAACTACAGACCACAAGGTACATCCACAGCCTGCTTTTTGTTTTTGTAAATACAGTATTATGGAACCACAGGCACACTCATTTATATATTGTGTATGGCTGTTTTTTCACTACAGTGGCAGAGCTGAGTAAATGCTTATGGCCCCCAAGCCTAATTCTCTTTGGCTCTTACAGAAGGTTTGTTGACACCTTGTCTGGAAAAACTGTTAATGTCAACTGGGATTCTAAACCAATGGTTGAGAGAGTGTGCTGGACTGCTATGGTCATCAGAACATCTTATCTTTAAAAAATCGATAGCAGAGTACTAATGAGTGATATTGGTGACTGACAGATATAAAAGGAGAAAATGAAAACCAGTGAAAAAAACATGGCTGGCATCTATTTCTGAAATATATTTTTCTTTTCTTTAGACTGAGATGGAAGAAGATGGGATTAAACCACTGGTAACTACCCAGAGAGAAAGGATCCTATGTTCTTACCGCTGACTGACTACAGGTGCGTATTACAGTCAGAGATGGGAAAAGATAAGGGATGGCCAGTGTGGGAATGAAAAATTAGGTAACAAAAATTTAAAATGACTTGCCTTCCATCATATCAGTTACTGCTAACCCGACTGCTCTTTGTATTGGATATCTGGATATTACACTGGTTTGCCTTACTGGTTACCAGGCACAATCATCTCCAGGAAGTTATTTTCTACTCACTACATCCTATTAATTTTAATAACTATATGGTCAAATAAAAATTCCCACTGTATACAAACTCTTATTGGAAATCTGGCTCTAATTCATAGAATGTGGACAAAAATAATAAAGAGTAAGACCAAGTCCCTTACAATGTTTAATGAGATAAAGGAAACATGAATAAGATAAAGTTATTCTTCAGGTTATTTTTCAGTTTTCTTCTACAGATCACAACCCTGTCCCTTAAAAAAATTTTTTTTTGTAATTATATTGCATTTTCCTCCTGTTCAGCTCAACTACCAAGAAGCTATGGCATAGCTCTTGCCATATTAATTGAGAAAAATCTTCATCGGCGAGAAAAGGGTTTTGGAGGAAAGTATGGCTCTAAGAATGCAGAGCCTGGAAAAGGTGAGGGGGAAGGCAAAGCAGGGAGCAGGAGTGTGGTGTTGAGCGATCCACTTCCATCTGCAGACACTGATAATGAGGATATTGATTCCACACCCTAGGGCTGGAGGGCAGAAGGGAGACAGCCCTGGTTGGGAGAAAAAGCATTTAATTACCAGGTGAAAGAAAATCCAAGTGGCAGGCTACGTGAACATGTCTCCTAGTGTAGAACTTTTTAAAAGCCCTAGGGAACATAAGAACAATCAACTTAAAAAAAAGCTGTTTCGATTATACTCTTAGTTTCAAACAAAGAACTAAATGGAAGGAAAGCCTGAAGAAAGGAAGTTTCATGTTCTATTATATTTTTCCTTCCTTCCTTTTTTGATAACTGTTCTGTTTGATAAAAAGTCAAATGCCAGATACATGGAGTAGGCCAAAAATTATTTGTAAAAAAGGGTAAAAAAATTAAGATTCAGAAGTGGGTAAATTTGTTGTTATTGAATATAATGAAATCCTATTTCCAGACATTTCCTTAAAAAGGAGAATTTATCCGCAGAAATTTTTCTTGATTTTTTTCCCTTGAAGTTCTTTGGTACTGTGATAAACTAAAGAGAGGGTCAGGCATGATAAACAGCTAACCCTACTTTCTATAGAAATTTCTATGTGATAATGTATTAGTTGCTCAATTGTGTCCAACTCTTTGTGACCCCATGGACTGTCCTGTCCATGGGATTTTCCAGGCAAGAATACTGGAGTGGGTTGCCATTTCCTTCTCCAAGGCATCTTCCTGACCCAGGGATCAGAAATTTCAATAAGCTCCTTCCTTTGTTGCAGAAAAAAAGTTGTTTTGGGGGCAGGTGCTGCTCAAACATTTTTCATCTTTTCAGTTCACTTCCACTCATTCTTTTTTCTCTCCCATGCCTAATGTGGTGAACCAGAGTAGTCAAGAACACAATCTGACATTGTAGAGGTGGGGACTAAGTCCCAGGCTCTACACTTCCTCACTGTGGCCTCAGTTTTCTGGATCCAGGGAGCATTCTTTTTTTCAACATGAGGTTGTCCTGAGAATAGAACCAGAAGATGACACACTTACTATTATTAGCACAGTGCAGGCCTTTCAGAAGTTTAGAGAGGCCTGCCTGCGTGCGAGATCACTTTAGTCGTGTCTCACTCCTTGTGGCCCTATGGACTGTATAGCCCATCAGGCTCCTCTGTCCATGGTGATTCTCCTGGCAAGAATACTGGAGTGGGTTGTCACGTCCTCCTCCAGGGATCTTTCCAACCCGAGGATCAAACCCACTCCTCTTATGTCTCAGGCACTGGCAGGTGGGTTCTTCACCACTACGGCCACTGGGGAAGCTTGGAGAGGCCTAGCTACTTTAGTATTTTGAGGTTTTTGGTAAATTAAAAAGAAAAACAAGGCAGGGAGAAATGCCAAAGAGGCATTTTTAACTTTCAAAAAATAAAAAAGCCTTCATGTCAAGTCTAAATTTTAAGACTTCAGAAATGTGAAGCTGGGGACGAGCAGCTCTCCTGGGCCCCCACGAGAGTCCCTGGCTTTACAGTTTCCCAACAGTGGAAGAGTCCATGTACCCAGGACGCTTAGTCTGATCAGAACATCATTTCGCTACCATCTTTGGGACTCTCAGCCTCTGGACATGGGTTCCTCCAAAAACAGAGCATGAGACATGGGCTGGATGCAGGGAGCTTTGCTTTTTACAGAGGTGACATCAAGAAGTGATGGAGCTGGTGGGAAAATTGAAATAAGGAAGGGAGGAGGGCCAGTGAAATACACATGGAGCAGGTCACAGCTGTGTGCATGGGGGCTCGTTTCCGCCTGAAACCCTCTAAAGAGCCAAATAGAATGCTTCTCAGAATGATTCTTCGGAATAACTATTCTGGGATAGTGATGTATCAACTCCAAAACCTCAATGGCCAAGGGCAGCCCTTGGGGCTGCAGCCTCCCACACTTCCCAGACCTCCGCCAGCTTCCTCAGAAGAGGCTCTGAGTCAGAACAGCTGAGAAGCACTGGCGCTGGGCATGACAGGGCCAGCAGGCCAGGGTGTTGTCCACCGAAGCTGAAGCCAGGACACAGGGAGGGCTGATGGGACGGGACACAGCAGAGAAGGAACAAAAGGTGCTGCTGTACCTTCTGAGTCTATGATCTTCGTGGCTTTTCACAGAAGGCAAGAGGCCCCAGCACTACCACCCCCCACTACATTTCAAGTTCTAACAGAAGTTACCACAGGCAAAAATAGGGGAATTCCTGTGTTGCGACACAAGCAAACAATCTGACATCATATGCTACAGTAAAAGGAGTCAAAAAATAAAAACCCTAACACATCAAACCAACCTTCATACCCTACAGACAACCCCCTCCCCAAGAACCAAGCAAATCAAAGCTTTCTCCCCACACGACAAACTACCGTCATACAATTTTTTTTTCACACTTTAACATCTCTAAAATTGGCATGTCATAATTTAATTGGTATTGTTGTATTTTCTTAACAGTATATAAAATAATGGTGTTTCTTATCAATTATGGTATTTCATATTTGATGAAATGTTATTACTAAAATTTTTAATTTAAACTGATACTTGCAAGTGAGTGTTAACCTTCATTTCCTTGCTGGCCTATTGAAGACCAAAATAATTCCCAATTACCAAAGCTTAGCTGAACCTCAGTTTTAATATACTTTTTATTCAGAGGAAAAAACATAAAGAAATTGGAATTACAACTAACTATAATTAGAAAATTTTGCAAAAAAAAAAGAGGCATAAAGAATTGCTATTACTTAAAATAACTGACAAATGGTGATAAGATACATACCAAATGGAAAGAGTAATAAGCAAGATTCATCAACAGCTTCCTAAGATATTAGTTAAATTTTACACAAAGGCAATGCTCATTTTAGATTTCCTAAGAGAAGTTATTCCTAATGGTTTTAAAAGACAGCTAACTTTCTAACAAAGAGTGCTAGACAGTAAGAGAGTGTATTGATAATTAAAAGCATTTGCCAGTTCTTATCCCCTGAATTTCCTCCCACTCCTTCTGAAATAATAGCTCTTAAAATTAGACATTGTTTGATGCATATCCTACAGAGTACCTCCTCTGGCGTTCAGCACACAAAGGGTTCAACAGATTAGTTTAGGAAGATGATACATCATATTCAGCAGGAAGAGACCCATGAAATGCCACGAAAATCCAAATAACACACTGGACAGATAGAAAGCTTACAGATATTCTGAGGATTCTGAGACCTGTGTTGGAATATTTATGTACAAAGTAGTTCTTCTATAGGTACTGTCTAAAAGTTAGATCTAAGTAGCTCATTTGCTCTAATTAAAAGCATATATTACCACTATGATGCTCAAAGACTAAAAGAAACAATCATACAGTGGTTTCTTGAAAGACCCAACAGGTAAGGGTGACTATTCCCAAGTTGCCAGATACCCTTTGTGGGATTAACTGGTCAATGTTTTTATAAACATGAGAACTTAATTTTATAATAGGTCTTTCCAGAGTCTCCTTCAATACCAGAGGAGGTATATTTATATACAAAAAACAGAGCTGAAGGCAGGGATGTGGGATGACTTAACTGAAAACACTCAGTCTTGAATGGAAAGATGGCTTTAAGCATCAGGAGAGCTAATATACTAGATTGACAGGGATCACTGAGTATTTTTTCCACACATATATTCCCATAAGAAACACAAGCAAACTAAAACGTCACCTCCACAGCTTCCCAGGCCCATTTCCTGTACTTTGGATCATGAGTCAGTCGCCACATGTACATGTAAGTCTCAACAACTTCTGGCCGTAAGATGTAGTATTTCTCATTTTGCCTCGTAGCAATGGCTTCAACACCACCATCGAATCTGAAAGCTTCTGGTCCCAGTTTCACAACTAAAAGACATGCAGTGGGGGACAAGGGTTATTGTCTCTGACAATGCTTAGTGTCTATAACTTAAATAAAATTAAAACATACTCAAAAACATTCAAGAGGGGTGCCAAAATGATCATTTTAAGGAATAGCTATAAACACTATATAATAAGCAATATTCAATATACATTTTTAATTTATCTACTGAAAAGAGTACATTTAAGAAAGTGGTAATAATCTTTTCTTTCATTTTATCACCATTTACTGAGTACTCACTGGGTCAGTGCAAAGCACCACCTTATTAGTGAGGTAAAAAATTTGTGTTTGAGAATTCTAAGTCATTATGGCATGGAGGTTATATAGTACTTGTGCATCAAACTTTCCTAAGAAGGCAGTTAGACTCATCATATGGAGCTTCCCAGGTGATGCTAGTGGTAAAGAACCTGCCTGCCAATGTGGGAGACTTAAGAGACATGGGTTTGATCCCTGAGTCTGAAAAGTTCCCTGGAGGAGGGCATGGCAACCCCCTCCAGTATTCTTGCCTGGAGAATCTCATGGACAGGGGAGCCTGGTGGGTTACAGCCCATAGTGTTGCAGAGTCAGATACAAATGAAGGAACTTAGCACACATGTAGATTCATTGTATATTTCATGGAGATTCTGGGAAGATTCATAATGGTTTATAACGTACCAAATTTCTTCTGTATTAGGACAGGGACTCTCGTCCAATGTTATTTACGTAAAGCAGGGTCAATAAGTTAGACTTGACCTTTTATGGCCTGGATTTTTGTTTATTGGTAAACTAAAAGCAAATATTTTTATGTAGAAAAGCAATGCCTCTTAAAGTAAAAATGTAAATTCCTTTAAGATATTAATCATAATCATCAAATATTCATCAGGCACAGTGGACGTTTTTTTGATGGCAACAAATGGACAACGTTACTTACTGAATGAAATAAAAAAGCACAAAGATTATATATGAAGAGTAACAGGGACTCACAGGTGCGATTGTAAGATTCGTGACAGGTCCGGGCAATTTCAGCCCCAAGTTGAAGGTAGTGTTGGGTCATTCCTTCAGGAGCGTCGTCTGCCCCGAGTGCAAACATGCCTCCAGCAAAGCAGGTCAGGTGGCCCATCTTGTGTTCCAGGAGGCCCCCTTTCCACTCTGCGATGTAAGTCAGCCCGTTACGGGACTTCCGGATCAAGTGAGTCTCAATAGCCTGAAAATGATATTTATTTTCAAAATTTTGTAATCTTTTCTCAGATTTATACTAAAAACACATAGTGGCTCAGATGGTAAAGAGTCCGTCTGCAATGCAGAAGATCAGGGTTCGATCCCTGGGTTGGGAATGTCCCCTGGAGAAGGGAATGGCAACCTACTCCAGTATTCTTGCCTGGAAAATCCCATGGACACAGGAGCCTGGTGGGCTACAGTCCATGGGGTCGCAAACAGTTGGACACGACTGAGCAACTAACATATTCACTTTCACCACAACATTATATATATATATAAAAAAGAATAAAACCACTCACAATTTGAATTTGGTTCCATAAACACAATTCAACTTGAAATTTCATTTATTGCTCTTGTATATCTCCTCTAATCTATGCTTTGTTAGTTTGGTTCATTAGAATTAATGCTGTTGGGCCAGCCCCATAGGTTTTGCTTGGTTCCATGATCAAACACTTGTAGTCCTCAGACCAGAGAAGCTGTCTCCTTTTCAAAGACAGGCCACTGGTATAGTGTTGAGAGCTGCTTTAATGCATTTCCATTTGCAAAAATAACACAAAGCACAGGCTCAGCTCTGAATAATGAACAGAGCATATTTGTGGATAAAACCCAGGCCAGTGTTATTACTCTTCCTTTCTCTCCCTTGGGCTTGAAAGGGTGGCTAAACAGAGTAGAGAAAAAGGAGCTGTTCTTCAGTCAGTGAGATTTCGTGTACGTATGTGCTTCGTTGCTCAGTCGTGTCTGACTTTTGCGATGCCAGGGACTTTATCACACCAGGCTCTTCTATTCATGGAATTTTCCAGGCAAGAACACTATAGTGGGTTGTCATTTCCTACTCCAGGAGATCTTCCTGACCCAGCTATCAAACCAGTGTCTCTTGCATCTCCTGCACTGGCAGGCAGATCTTTACCACTGCTTGGTCTGGGAAGCCCCAACTGCTTGGCTTCAAAATTCAGCACTGACATTTACTATCTGCAAACTTTGTGGGTAATTTGTTTACTGTATCTTTAAATCTCAGTATCCTTATCCATGAAACAGGAATAGTAGTATCCATTGAGAAAACTGCAACATTTTCTTTATAAAGCAGTCAGTACAGTGATTCAGTTCAGTTCAGTCCAGTCGCTCAGTCGTGTCTGAATCTTTGTGACCCCATGAATTGCAGCACGCCACGCCTCCCTGTCTATCACCATCTCCCGGAGGTCACTCAAACTCATGTCCATCGAGTCGGTGATACCATCCATCCATCTCATCCTCTGTCGTCCCCTTCTCCTCCTGCCCCCAATCCCTCCCAGCATCAGGGTCTTTTCAAATGAGTCAACTCTTCGCATGAGGGGGCCAAAGTACTGGAGTTTCAGCTTTAGCATCATTCCTTCCAAAGAACACCCAGGACTGATCTCCTTTAGAATGGACTGGTTGGATCTCCTTGCAGTCCAAGGGACTCTCAAGAGTCTTCTCCAATACCACAGTTCAAAAGCATCAATTCTTCGGCACTCAGCTTTCTTCACAGTCCAACTCTCACATCCATACATGACCACTGGAAAAACCATAGCCTTGACGAGACGGACCTTTGTTGGCAAAGTAATGTCTATGCTTTTGAATATGCTGTCTAGGTTGGTCATAACTTTCCTTCCAAGGAGTAAGTGCCTTTTTATTTCATGGCTGCAGTCACCATCTGCAGTGATTTTGGAGCCCCTAAAAATAAAGTCTGACACTGTTTCCCCATCTATTTCCCATGAAGTGATGGGACCAGATGCCATGATATTCGTTTTCTGAATGTTGAGTTTTAAGCCAACTTTTTCAATCTCCACTTTCACTTTCATCAAGAGACTTTTTAGTTCCTCTTCACTTTCTGCCATAAGGGTGATGTCATCTGCATATCTGAGGTTATTGATATTTCTCCCGGCAATCTTGATTCCAGCTTGTGCTTCTTCCAGCCCAGCATTTCTCATGATGTACTCTGTGCGTAAGTTAAATAAGCAGGGTGACAATATACAGCCTTGGCGTACTCCTTTTCCTATTTGGAACCAGTCTGTTGTTCCATGTCTAGTTCTGACTCTTGCTTCCTGACCTGCATATAGGTTTCTCAAGAGGTAGGTCAGGTGGTCTGGTATTCCCATCTCTTTAAGAATTTTCCACAGTTTATTGTGATCCACACAGTCAAAGGCTTTGGAATAGTCAATAAATCAGAAATAGATGTTTTTCTGGAACTCTCTTGCTTTTTCCATGATCCAGCAGATGTTGGCAATTTGATTCCTGGTTCCTCTGCCTTTTCTAAAACCAGCTTGAACATCTGGATTAGCACTTGATAAAAGCCATTTATTATCATCACATCACTGCTGTGGTAACACATGAATTAAATTCCTCCCTAATAATTCTATTAAAGGATATTAATATATGATGAATAAGTTTTTTTTTTTTTTAGAGAAAAAAGGTCTTTAAATTTGGGAGAAATGATTTTACAAAAATGACTAAACATCTTTGGTTATTTCTGCCCCAGAACTGTTGCTATTCTTCTTAGTATATAAAAAAAATAAGCCTTATTAGAAAAAAACAAAGTTGTAGTGTAAGGGCTTGGCATTACTATTTTTATTACCTAAATAGGAAATACCACCCTGCCCCCCCCAATACCCTCAATTACTAATACTTCTTGGAAGGAGAAGGGCTATGACTGTGTCTATAACTGTTATAGTATCATCAAAAAAGAGATTTTTAGGGAGCATATTTGAGAATACTGCTACTGCTAAGTCGCTTCAGTCGTGTCCAACTCTGCGCGACCCCATAGAAGGAAGCCCACCAGGCTCCCCCGTCCCTGGGATTCTCCAGGCAAGAACAGTGGAGTGGGTTGCCATTTCCTTCCCCAATGCATGAAAGTGAAAAGTAAAAGTGAAGTCGCTCAGTCGTGTCCGACTCTTCGCGACCCCATGGACTGGAGCCTACCAGGATCCTCCGTCCATGGGATTTTCCAGGCAAGAGTACTGGGGTGGGGTGCCATCGCCTTCCCCGATTTGAGAATACAGGCATATCTTTTTTTATTGTGCTTTGCTTTATTATACTTTGCAGATACTGTATTTTCCACAAACTGAAGTTTTGCTGTGACCCTGTGTTAAGAAAGTCTAACAGCACTGTTTTGCCAACAGCATTTGCTCTTTTCATGTCTCTGGGTCACATTTTGATAATTAGCAAGACTTCAAACTTTTTCAATATTATTATATTCATTATGGTGATTTGTATCCGTGATGTTTAATGTTACTCTTATGACTCAGTGAAGACTCAGATGATGGTTAGTATTTTTAAGCAGAGTATATACATTGTTTAAAAACAATGTATATACTCTGCTGCTTTATACATACTGTTATTGTACACTTAGTAGCCTCAAGTGTAGTATAAATATAACTTTATATGCATGGGGCAACCAAAAATTTCATGTGAGTTGCTTTACTATGTTACTTGCTTTATTGCAGTGGTCTGGAACTGAACCCACAATATCTCTGAGGCATGCCTGTAGTAGATACAGAGAAAATTATGATAGAGAAGAATGAATGAAAATGAATGCATAGGTAGATAAAACCTCTTTTACCTTTATTGGAAATAAACAAATGAAACCAAGATGGTAGGAAATAAATGAACACACTACTATGCTCATTAACTGTGGTTAAGCTAATTTTATTGACGGTCTAGTTATTACATTAATATTTCATTCTTATTTAATGCAACTGAACATCTTAGTTATTTACATTTCTCATAGCACAAATTGCAATAAAATCTGTCAAGCAGATACTTGTTCATCACCCAAGAAATTATTCTTTCTACATGGCAAGAGTAATAGCTTTGAGCATGCATTAGAGAAACATTATTACCCTGTTATGGATCCTAAATAAAGTACTATATTATTTTTGGCATGATTCTGACCAAGTCACTATCTCTCAAAACAAACTACAGTGAAGTTCCAAGACTTCTGAAACAATGTTTGTGTGGCAATGGGAAAATGTAAATAAATATAAAGGAGGAAAAATTAGTCTTCAGTGGTTTTAAAATATGTTGTGTCAAGCCTAGAGAGAATAGAATAGGAAAAAAAAAACCTGTATATTTTGTGATTTCATCCTTCTATATTTGAAAAAAATTACTTGGATGTGCCTCTAGAATCCTAAATGCCTAATACATCACTTGTCCAGATCACTCCAATGGACTTTCTGGCAGCATGAGAATCTACCACCATGGATTCTTAGTATGGCTTCCAGATGAGGCCTCATAACAGCCAGGTAAAAACTCAAAAGTATCTGTTATTAACACAATCAAAAAAAAAAAAAAAAAGCCAATCTGGGATTAAATGATTTTCAAAAGGCACTATAAGTTAAAGCTGATGGACTACATGTCCAATAAATTTCCTGTCCAGAACAACATTGCAAGGGACCCTCTACTTCATAACAATGATCTAGTACAACCAGGTGGTGACAGTGCTAGAACTTGCCAATGCAGGAGATGTGAGACACAGGTTCGATCCCTGGATTGGGAAGATCCCCTGGAGGAGGGCATGGCAAGCCACTCCAGTATTCTTGCCTGGAGAATCCCATGGACAGAGGAGCCTGGTGGGCTACAGTCCACTGTGGCAAAGAGTCAGACACGATTGAAGCAACTTAGCATGCATGCAAGCAGCAAAATATAACCAGCACAAGGAAACTTTACTATGTAAGACATGACTACTTCTTCAAATCAAAAGTGCAATTGTTCTAACTTTGCTTTCTAAGTTGAAAAACACAATATGGATTGAAAGTGTTTTTACTATTAAGAGAAAGAGGAAACACTTTGACTTCATTTGCTCTTAATGGATTTTCCTGTCAATGGTTTGTCTAAATACAATATGTTAAAAGCTAGGTGGGTATAGTTCTAGAAACCAAGGGAAAAGTATTTGAAAGAGTATTTCAAAGTTGTCTTTGCTGGAACATCAAGATCTTAGGGGGCCACTTTAAGATTAGAATAATTAAAATGTCTGCCAGGACAGTAATTAAAAATGATCTAATGGAAACCATACTGTATGGAGAACTCCCTGAGTTAAAACCTGAAACCTCACAGGAATGAAGAAAAAATAAATCTGGAAGAGGGCATATGGACCATATCCTAGTCTGCTTTTAATGTTTGTCATGTGTCTTAAAGGCTGTGTGAAATGAAGGCCACGGTTCTAACTAAGGTGTCTGGTTCCAATATCTGAATATTAAAGAACTGTATCTGCTCTGTGTAGTAAAGTTCACTATTGACCTTGGAGGGAACCAATGTAATATTAAATCTAGAGAGAGGGGATATATGTATGCATATGGCTGATTCACTTCATTGTACAGCAGAAACTGACACAACACAGTAAATTAATTATATTCCAATTAAAAAGTGGCAATGGGAAAACTGGACAGCTACATGCAAGAGATTCAAACTGGACTACTTTTTCACACCATATATAAACATAAATTCAAAATGGATTAAAGACTTAAGAGTAAGATCTGAAACTATAAAGCTCCTAGAAGAAAATACTAGCAGTGCATTTCTTTGACAATGGTCCTAGAACTATATATATATTTATATGACTTCCTTGGTGGCTCAAATGCTAAAGAATCTGTCTGCGATGCAGGAGACCTGGATTCAATCTGTGGGTTGGGAATATCCCCTGAGAAGGGAATGCTATCTACTCCAGTATTCTTGCCTAGAGAATTCCGTATATCATTTTTTGATCTGTCACTTTAGGGAAGGAAAATAAAAACACACAAGGGAGAATACATCAAACTAAAGAGCTTTTGCACAGTGAAGGGAACTAACAACAACAACAGCAAAAAAAGAAAGGCCACCTACTAAATGTGAGAAGATATTTGAAAACATATCTGATAAAGGATTAAACAAAATCCACAAACTCATACAACTCAACAAACAACTCAATTAAAGTGGACAGAAAAACCTGAATAGACATTTTTCTGAAGAAGAGAGAATACAGAGAGATGGCCAACAATCACATGAAAAGATGCTCAACATCACTAATTATCAGGGAAATGCAAGTTAAAACCACAATGAGCTATCACCTCACACCTGTCAGAATGCCAGTCATCAAAAAGACAACAAATAACAAATGTTGATGAGGATATGAAGAGAATATGGTTGATAATACTGTAATAACTTTGTATGGGGAAAGATGGTTACTAGACTCACTGTGGGTGATAATTTCATAATATACACAAATGTCAAATCACTATATAGTACATTTGAGACTAATATAATATCATACATCAACTATATTTCACTTAAAAAAAAAACTAACACAACAATGTTAATCAACTATACTCCAATAGAAAATAAAAACAAAAAACTACTTAAGGAAACAAACATATATTTACCTAACACACTACTTATTACACAGTAAATCAACAAATATTTGTTCCCCCTTATTCCTCTTCTATCACAAGGTCCTTTGAAACTATTAATAATCGTCCCTTACGGATTAGTTTGGTTAGTTTAAGTTTTTATTTCAAAGTACTGTCCATAATTAAATGGAAGTAGCCATTAGGACTGTCTGTAATTGTGAGTAATTTTAACTTACTTAATTTTTAGAATATAAAGTCAGGATTTTACAATAATTTTAATTGTGACTTTAACAGGGAACTCACACTTGTTGAAGAAAAATACCTCATTTTCAGATGTGTGAATCCTAACTGAAGTTTGAACCATGAAAAAACTTTTAACTGCCCTATTAGAACTAAACCATATCAAGTATGATTATTATTGTTATAATTATACTAGCACATATTGAATTCTACCTAACTGAAAATATTTTGCAACCCACTCATGAAGTATTTCATTTTTTCATTAAAGCTTGATTAATATGCAAGTTATAAGTTAGTTGAGTGCCAATAATGATTTAAATTTGTGTTTACCTTAATAGCATCAAAATACATTTTCTTAGCCTGGAGATCTGTCTTGTCAGACATTAACCATGCCTTTAGCAAATATTCATAAAAACTGTCTCCAAGTCCTCCAACTGATACATGATCTGAAGAGAGAAGGAAATGAATTTTAGACTGATTCAGACTTTAATTCAGATAATGCAGTAAAATCACATCAGTAAGTAGGATACAAAACCCTAAGTCAACAGCAAGTCAATGTTACATTTAAATTCTAACAAATCTCCTGTTTTCAGAAAGATATTCTGAAATGAGCAGATGTGCTGTTAATTAATGTGATATACTTTAAATAATAACCAGTGTAGTTTTATAAACATGCACATAAAAAAAAAATCAACCCTAATTCTAAAATTCTGTTTCATTAGAAAAAATACTAAATTAAAATGTTTCACTATATATATAGAAATTTTAATTGCTTTATCTCTCAGTAAGATAATAAACTATGTCAAAGCTATGAGTATCATATCTTACAACAACAACAACAACAACAAAAAACCTGGCCTGAAATATAACCAGAAACTCCTCAGTTTCTTCTAATTATTATTATTTGATAGCTTTTATAGTATTATCAATCTGAAGGGTCAAAATTCTTCAGGGGAGGCCAGTAAGAAAAAAGGCAGGGCAGAAGTTTTTCTTCCTAATACAGTCACTCCTCTGTATCTGTGGGCTCCATGTAAGGAGATCCAATCAACTGTGGATTGAATATATGGAAAAAAATTCAAGCAAGTTCCAAAGAGCAAAACTTGAACTTGCCACACACAGCCAAATATTATTTTAATAGCATTTATACTGTATTTACATAGCATTTACATTGTATTACGTATTAAAGGTAGTGCAGTGGTAAAAATCTGCCTGCCAGTGCAGGAGACATGGATTTGATCCCTGGGTTGGGATGATCTCCTGCAGGAGGAAGTGACAAACCACTCCAGTATTCTTGCTGGAAAACTCTTGTGGACAGAAGAGCCTCGTGGGCTAGAGTCCATGGGATCACAAAGAGGCAGACATGACTAAGCAACTCAGCACAAACGTGCACACAGGTATTAAATGTACTCTAGAGATGATTTCAATGGCACCCCACTCCAGTACTCTTGCCTGGAAAATCCTATGGATGGAGGAGCCTGGTAGGCTACAGTCCATGGGGTTGCTAAGAGTTGGACACGACTGAGCGACTTCACTTTGACTTTTCACTTTCATGCATTGGAGAGGAAATGGCAACCCACTCCAGTGTTCTTGCCTGGAGAATCCCAGGGACGGGGGAGCCTGGTGGGCTGCCGTCTCTGGGGTCGCACAGAGTCGGACACGACTGAAGCGACTTAGCAGCAGCAGCAGAGATGATTTAAAGTATCTGGAGGATATGCACAGGTTACTTGCATATACTATGCCATTTTATATAAGGGAATGAGCATCTGTGAATTTTGGTACTGTGGAGTCCTGGAAGCTATACTCTATAGATAGGAAGGATGGAATGTACTTCATTCCTACAATCCCCCTCCACTGTCATTTATTATGCTAGATCCACTATGTATGTTATAAACAATCTTGTAACTTGTAGGTAGGTAATCTTCTTTAAAAGTGAGATAAGAGGCTTAGAGGAGCTAAATGAGATTTTAACACTGGTAGGTGCCAGGTGACTCTCCAGCCCCCATAGGGTCTCAAATTTGTAATCACTCGCTCTCCAACATATACACCAACCGTATGTATTCTTTTGCCTACTACTTGAATTAATACATTTCCCAAGCACATTTACCTATAAAAACAGAGACACAACTCTCTTTGAAAGATTATTCCTAGAGTTCACAGACAATTTGAGCGTTAATAAGACGGTCTTATTTGGGAAATTTGCATTTGAAGTTTCAAACCTTAAAACTAATTTTATGTATCTATTAAAAAAAATCTTTATTTGTTGACTTAGTTACAAAAAAGTAATCTGATTTTTATACCACTATCCAAACAATTATGCCAGCAAATTTGGAAAACTGAGCAGTGGCCACAGGACTGGAAAAGGTCAGTTTTCATTCCAATCCCAAAGAAAGGCAATGCCAAAGAATGCTCAAACTACCGCACAATTGCACTCATCTCACACGCTACTAAAGTAATGCTCAAAATTCTCCAAGCCAGGCTTCAGCAATATGTGAACCGTGAACTTCCTGATGTTCAAGCTGGTTTTAGAAAAGGCAGAGGAACCAGAGATCAAATTGCCAACATCCGCTGGATCATGGAAAAAGCAAGAGAGTTCCAGAAAAACATCTATTTCTGATTTATTGACTATGCCGAAGCCTTTGACTGTGTGGATCACAATAAACTGTGGAAAATTCTTAAAGAGACGGGAATAACAGATCACCTGATCTGCCTCTTGAGAAATTTGTATTCAGGTCAGGAAGCAACAGTTAGAACTGAACATGGAACAGCAGACTGGTTCCAAATAAGAAAAGGAGTACGTCAAGGCTGTATATTGTCACCCTGTTTATTTAACTTATATGCAGAGTACATCATGAGAAACGCTGGACTGGAAGAAACACAAGTTGGAATCAAGATTGCTGGGAGAAATATCAATAACCTCAGATATGCAGATGACACCACCCTTATGGCAGAAAGTGAAGAGGAACTAAAAAGCCTCTTGATGAAGGTGAAAGTGGAGAGTGAAAAAGTTGGCTTAAAGCTCAACATTCAGAAAATGAAGATCATGGCATCTGGTCCCATCACTTCATGGGAAATAGATGGGGCAACAGTGGAAACAGTGTCAGACTTTATTTTTCTGGGCTCCAAAATCACTGCAGATGGTGACTGCAGCCATGAAATTAAAAGACGCTTACTCCTTGGAAGGAAAGTTATGACCAACCTAGATCACATATTCAAAAGCAGAGACATTACTTTGCCAACAAAGGTCCATCTAGTCAAGGATCTGGTTTTTCCTGTGGTCATGTATGGATGTGAGAGCTGGACTGTGAAGAAGGCTGAGCACCGAAGAATTGATGCTTTTGAACTGTGGTATTGGAGAAGACTCTTGAGAGTTCCTTGGACTGCAAGGAGATCCAACCAGTCCATTCTGAAGGAGATCAGCCCTGGGATTTCTTTGGAAGGAATGATGCTAAAGCTGAAACTCCAGTACTTTGGCCACCTCATGCAAAGAGTTGACTCATTAGAAAAGACTCTGATGCTGGGAGGGATTGAGGGAAGGAGGAGAAGGGGACGACAGAGGATGAGATGGCTGGATGGCATCACTGACTCGAGGGATGTGAGTCTCAGTGACCTCAGGGAGTTGGTGATGGACAGGGAGGCCTGGCGTGCTGCAATTCATGGGGTCGCAAAGAGTCGGACACAACTGAGTGACTGATCTGATCCAAACAATTTTCTCCTGAGTCCCACCCAACAATGAAACTTGGACATTGGGACCTAAAATTGAAGAGGTGATAAGAATGAACATACTATCTTTCCCTCCTCAACCTTATCTTAGCCTTGATCCCTGTCTCACTAAGTGGCACCATCACAGTTCCAGGTCTGTATAAGTCAGACATCAGATGGTCATTCTTTACTTCTCTCCCTCACTCCCATATTCACTGAGTTACTGGACTCTACTAAGCTTACCCCCAATGAATCTCTTGAGTCCATCCACTCCTTCCTGTCTTCACTAATACAATTTTGGCCTGAGCTACCACTATGTCTGAGTCTGCAATGGCAAATTATCTTGTCTCCTGCACTGTAACAGCATTTTGCTATTTAAACTAATTAAAAAATCAGTTTCTCAGCCATACTAGTGCTCAAGAGCTAAATGAGGCCTTGGTTACAGTACTGGAAGGAAGATACAGAACATTTCCACCATCGCACAAAGTTCCATTGACAGTGCCATTCCAACCTCTCCTAATGCCAGAGCAACCCTTTTAACATGTGAATTGGATCATCCCTTTCTTGATGCCTTTAATGTTAAAGACTCAAATCCTGGGTGTTTGGAGACCAGGGAGGCCCTGCACGATCTCAACCTTCCCTATGTCATCAATCCTGCTCTCTACCCTCTCGATATATGCCCTTCTTTTGGGTTTTCAAAACAATCAGACTCCTTCCCACCTCAGGGTCTCTCAAGGTACTGTTCTCAGTGCCTGAAGTGTGCTCCCTGACTCCTCCCCCCTTCCTTTAGTAATCCTTACTCACATTTCATGTATCAGACTACCCACTAGGCTCTCCATGCACTTTCTCACAGCACACGTTTGCCACATCTGCACTTTCAAAAAATGGTGAAATTTGTGTGTGTGTGTGTGTGTGTCTTGTCCATGAGATTATGGTTCAGGAGGGCAGGGAGTAGACCTGTTATGCTTTCCAGTCCACATCAACCCCTAAGAAGTATCTTGCACATAGTAGGTACTCAGTAAATAACTGACAAACAAAGCCAAATTCTTTTAAGTTAATTTTATTAAGGACTACATCTATGAAGCCTAGAAGGGATATATTTTAAAGTTAATGTGTGATTTTCTTTTGCAGAATGCCCAGAATTACAGTTTAAGTTTTATTGTAAAATTAGTATTTTTATAATTCTAGGGCTGATTCTTAAAATAGCAGTTTGACATGACCTTTACAATTTCCTAAATAAACCACCACAGAAACCTCTGACATTTACAAACTAAACGGACTAAGTACTATCTCATCACTAAGAAGCCTGTTGTTATAAACATGATCACAGGAGACAAATGCAAGTGATGCGTGGTAAAGCAAATCTCTGTTCAGTTACTTTCAAAATAACAGGGACTAAATGAAGTAATAGGAAATGATGGCCATGATTCAGACATGTCCTTCAGAGTTAAAGCAATGAGAGTTGAAAACTAACAGCCAGAAGCAGCTTCATTTTCTTTCCCCTTGGGTTATGATTCTATAATGGAGGAAGATGCAAGCTTGGGCATTTGGTGATTGTTTAAAAAAGGAAAAGGGTTTACATATTTGCTTTAATGCCAGTTAGTTTTCTATTTTTTTCACCTATAATATTTTTATATTTGGAAAGAATCAAAATAAAGGAACATAAAGGAATATGGAGGAGAAACAAGAAACATTTTTTTTAAATAATTTAGTATTTCACTCACTAAGCTCCCCGCCATGTCTGGATGACTATTTGTGTTGGCAACAAAGTCCTGTGTAAATATCTTAGTGGCTGTAAGAGAGAACATGCCTCATTTTATCAGCAGGAAAGGACTGTCTACTAGAAGGAACATATATGGTATTCTTATTCCAAAATGCTCTAAACATAACGTGTATGACAGCCACTCAAATATTATGCTCTTCTATACAAGGGGCAATTTATTCTTTCAATAGGAATAGGTCCCAGAAAAGGATGTCTGGTACTTTAAAAGAGAAAGAAAAACATCAAAAGAATCAAGACAAAAAGGATTATATACTCAATATCTTAACCCTTTAATTTTACAGACTTCATCTGAATGTGAACTTCTCTCTTCAAAGCAATCCCCCAATGATGCTCATTACACCATATTTTATACATAATACTGTGTTACTATATGTATATATAATAGTGTGTTGCTAAACACACACAATGTTGTCTCTATTAATTGAAGAAGGGTGACAACTGTTCTGTTTATAGACATGGAACTTTGGCCTTAACAGTCATGACATATTATTAATGATCAGGACTAGATGCTGCCTCTCAACCACAATCGAGGAGCAGGAGAAAAATGGTTTGGAGAGGAAAAATAGAACCATTACTACAAGCAGAGGCAGAAGGAGTTAGATTGGATACATACTGCATGAGTATTCACAAAATTCAAGTAAACTTCTGCTAGCTGTAAGACATTGTGCTGGGTTAACAAATATGACTAAGTGACTGTCCTCAAAAGTTGTGGATCCCTAGGAAGATGAATATGTATATGAACCATTAGGAGAAGGACTGTGATAGGAAAGTACCCAGAGTGTTGGGATGGGGGAGGAAGACGGGGGCAAGCAGAGGAGGAGTGGGTGAACAATTTCCAAACAGTGTCGTGAAGAAGGCCACATAGAAGAAAGGGTGATTGAGTTGGCTCTTGGTAGAGTTAGAAAAACAGGAAAAGGGCTTGAGGGAAAAGGCACAAAAGCCAAGACCCAGATATGGCCAAGCAGAACTTGATTAATGAATAAAAAAAAAAAGTGCATCTTCCTTGTGGCTGGAACATTGGATGGGGATGGGGGAAGAGAGGCAGGAGACGCATGAACTCTATTTGTTTTTCCATCAGGAAACTGGCCCATAAGCAATTCAATTACAAAGGGCCCTTTGTACCAGGAAGCATGGACAAATATATAGTACACTGGTGACCCAGAAGGTGAAATTGAGATGTTCCAGAACAACTGACTCTTTTTGTCCTTCTTCATAGTGACCTCTGAACCCTATAACACAGGAAGGAGAGAGCAACTCAGAGACTTTTCTTTAACTTTTGAAATCTTTCATGAGGATAACTTTAAAAATACTTTTCCTTTCAGAGAATCATATCTAGTTATCTTGAATTGAGAAAGTTACTCAAGTTCTATTTTTCGGAAATATTATGGTGGCCCTCACATTTTTAACCTCAGTATGCTTTAACACTCTTAAAAATGAACAAGCATGCTGAAGAATTCATTTATGTAGTATCTATCAATAAGCAACTTAGCATGCACGCATATCAATATTTACCCTATTGGAAATTAAAACAGAACTGAAAATATTTTATTAATGGGGAGAATAGCATTGAAATATGTATAATATCATATCTGAAACGAGTCGTCAGTCCAGGTACGATGCCCCGATAACAGATGCCTGGGGCTGGAGCACTGGGACGACCTGGAGGGATGGTGTGGGGAGGGGGGAGGGAGGAAGGTTCAGGATGGGGAACATGTGTATACTGGTGGTGGATCCATCTCGATGTATAGTAAAAACAATACAATATTGTAAAGTTAAGCAAAATAAAAAAATAAAAATAAAAAAAATAAAGTAATAATATACCCATTATGTTAATATATAGGCTTTTCAGAAGAATATGCTATATTTTACCAAAAAAAAAAAAAAAAAAAAAACTTAGTGGGAAGACACACCGTTTTACATTTTTGCAAATCTCTTTTGCTGTACTAGAAGACAATTGGATTTCCATATCTGCTCTATATTCAATCTGTTGCTATGTGTTGTTCTGGCTGAAACATATGAAGAAAATGGAGCCTCACACATTTATATAGTTGGAAAGCAAAGAGTATTTTGATAGTCTTTTCAGATAATAGCAGATAATTTTTTTGGTACTACAGCAAAACTTGACAAGTGGTTAAAGTTTCTAACAGTTACAATGTGGAGTTAGAAATCACATCAATGAATTTTTGCACTATTACATTAAAATCCACTGGGCCATCTTGCACTTTAAATGCACTTTTTCTCACACATGATTCTACAACATCATGCATGGTCATTTGGGACATACTGGTTCCCTGAATTATGCACATCTTCCAGATGATGATACATTTGACTATACAGCATCAAAAAAACCATAGTTATTATATCATCACCAATCTTAGCAGAAGAATCTTTCAGTGTTGGTGAAAGGCATTAAGCTTATGGTGGCATGTGCAAATTTTTCAAAATTCTAATTATAAGCTCAAGTTTTATCTTTGGTAGAGATACTCTTCATTATCCTTGAAGCAACATGCTCATTTTTGTGACATCTACCAATTACCCAAGTCTGAATAATCAGTTTGTCTTCAGCATTTCTTTTAAGTAAAAATGATGACTCCCAAAACAGCACGGCAGCTAGTTTAGCTTGCAACTCAAATCACAACACAAGTGCTTTTCTATGAGGTTTTTCATCATGCAGCAGAAGCGTTTTGTGTCTTTTTCATTTAATCATACAGAATATTACAATGATGTGATCTACTCAGTGATTGAGATTTACTAGAATCAGTAAATGTTTTGCTTCATTAACAGCATTCGTGAGTGAAAGGGGCATCTTTTTATTTGTTGTGGTTATCTGTAGTGAAGGACATAACCACAGGCAAATCTCATGTTACTGCTCTTCATTTTATTGCCCTTTGCAGATACTGAGTTTGTTAGAAGTTGGAAGTTTGTGAAAACCCTCCATTCAGCAAGTCTGGTATCATTATTCCCACACCACTTGCTCACTTCCTGTCTCTGGAACATAGTTTGGTAATTTTCCCATATTTCTAAGTCTTTCACTACTATTATATCTTTTATGGTCAACTGTGATCAGTGATTTTGATGATACTATGACTTGCTAAAGACTCAGAAATGGCTAGCACTTTTTAGCAATAAAGAGTTTTTACATTAAGGAATGTATATTGCTTTTTAGATATAATATTGTACTATTGCATGCTTAATGGACTGCAGTATAAACATGACTTTTATATGTACTGGGAAATCAAAAAATTTGTGTCATTTGCTTTATTGTGATATTTGATTTACTGCAGTGGCCTGAAACTGAACCTGCAATGTTTCTGAGGTTTGCCTGTTAGTATCTGGTGTCTCTGGCGTGATTCTCACCATGGCTTAAGCAGTTTTACCCACTACTGCTTTTGCAACATAACTGCAAATGTCAACACAGTGAAAAGTGTTATTATAAAATTAGCTTTGATTGTGGAGATCCCTGAGAGGTCCAAAGAACATCTAATGACCTAGCAGACCATGCTTAGGTTAAGTGGCAACCTTGATTGTGGCGTTATGATGTCAATGCCAAGCCTTCCACAGACATTACTAATGCAGACATAGATTTTAGCGCATTTTTTCCTACTAAATTATTCTTTAAGAAAAATACTTATAAAGTAACAGTGAGGCATATTCATCTAATACCCTATTTAAATATAAAGAAAAAACTCTTGAGTAAAATCTCAAGGTGTTGCTAACATCCTTGGCTCTGCCAGACATCTCACTTAGGACTCTTCATTCGCTCTCAGGTGCTGCTTAATCTACCACTGTTTTCCCCAATCAGCCTGAGAGCATTTCTTTCAGCTACTCTGAGTCTTTATAGCCTTGGTCAAAGTCCCTAAGGATCTTAAATGAGGGCTTCTATTCCAGCACAATACTTTCTCCTATGGTAAAGGTAGCTCTCCTGGCGAGAAGCCTTTATCTGCCACCTTAACACTGACTAAAGAAAAGAACCCTGTTCGCTCCTTCAATTTCTCAGCCCTTAAAGATTCAGGCTCCACTTTCATCCTGTAGCCAAGCAGAAAGAGAAAATGTTATGAAATAGAATGCTCTAACTACTCTGGGCAAATCCTGCTAGTCATTAGCACAAAGGAACAATTTTCTTATCTGCATAATCAGTTTGTTAGAGGCTATCGTCCCTGCACTACCCTGACCAGATCGTCCCTTTCTGATTAACACCTTTAAATGTGCTTACAGATAATCAGGCTCACAGTTATGCACGAAAAATAAAACAATCTAGCTCCCCTGGTAACATTTATAGTCTGCCTTATGACAGAAGCTTATTTGTGAAGGGAACTTTCCTCTTTTCTAAGGATTCTCCAACAAGATTTGGGCTATTTTGGTATTCCTTCTCTCTGTTACTAGAACAGTGCTGGGTACTATAAAGAGCTGAAACAAGGCTTCACTCTTGACTTACATTGAGCCCACTGTCCACTATTGGGATTCAGATAGTTAGGGTAAAGGCCTTCTGGTTTCTCCAGGTTGTTCAGTACTGTTCGAATATTCATTACCTACAATAGAAAAGGAAATGTTACTATGAAAAACCTAAAGAAAAATGTTTGGTGCCATTCTTCTCTTTCTTGATTACATTTTTTTCCATGTTAGAATAAAAGTTGATTTAAATGATGCGGTATTAGAACAAACATAGTTGCCACCAGCTTACAAATAATAACAGTAAGTGAATATAGTCACACTGATGAGACACCATATATAGAAGCAGAATGTATCAGTGGATACACTGGATAAACAAAGTCATTACTGTTTTGGAGTTTGCATCCAGTGGAGTGAGACAGCTAAGAAACAAATAAATACATCAAGTGGTAATAAAAGCTATAAAAAATACAAAAGGGTAATGGGACAGAGTGATAGGAGGTGGTGAGGCTGCATTCGGTTAGGGTGCTCTGGGGAGGTTACTGGGAGAGTGTTTAAGCACAAATTTAAAAGAATAAAAGAGGAAGTAGTGCAGAGCAATGGAAGAGCAAGTACACAAAAGCCCTGAGAAGAGAGTGGGTTTGGCAAGACCACCGAGGCTGGAGGTGAGGAAGCAAAGGTAGCCAGGACCCACACTGTGCAGGCTTCTCAAACCATATCTTAATCTGAGTGAGATGCAAAGCCACTGAAAACTTGCATTTTTACAGGCTCAGTGTGACTGAGGGGTTAAGAGAGGAAGTGGTAGTCAGACAAGCTACTGCACAGTCCAGGTGAGAGATGATGGGTCCCTGAACCAGGGTAACGCACAGGGGATGGGACACAAAAGATTTCCTGATGGTTGAGACCTGAGGTTTATAAAAAGAGAAGAACCATGATAACTTCAAGAGTCTTGGTCTGAGCCCTTGGGTAAACTGAGGTGTCTTTTCCCAGAGAGTAAAGACTAGAGTAGAGGCAGGTGTGAGGCATTTTAAGTGGGACTTGTCTGAGTGACCTCACAGTGAAGATGTTGAATAGGTACTTGGCTACAGAGCTTGGAGTTCAGGGGGCAGCTTGGGACTGGACTTACAAACGTGGAGGCAGTCAGCATACAGATAATACGTAAAGTCATGAGACTGGGGAGAATAATGGAGAGAGTGAAAGTAAGAAGAAGAGCCCCCAGTCTGAGTTCTGGGCTTTTCCAGTATTTAGAGGTTGGGGTGATAAGCAGGATCCAACAGAAGAGACTGAGAAGGAAGCAACCTAGGGGAATACTGTGTGTCTGCATCCAGGGCCAGAGAAAGCCTCCTGGAGAAGGAAGTGATCCAGTGCATCAACACTGAGAGGGCTAGGAAGACGCAGAGACGAGAAAGGCCACTGGACCTGGCAACAGTGTGGCTGGGAGAAAAGCCTGGGGGTCGGGGGGGAAGCGCTCCAGGGAGTGGGGGTCAGGCTCAGGGAGAGGAGACAACAGACGCAGACAACGCGTCCCAGGGACTCTGCTGTGAAGGGGAGCCGACAAAACGGGGTGAAAGCTAGATAAGGGCAGAGTGCTGGGGTGGTGGGTGTGTTTCTTGAAAATTAAAAATCAATTCAACTGCTACCTTGCATTTGTAAAACTGAGCTTAAAAAAGTCTTTCACATGTGTGGTTCACATAGTTCACAAAACACTATGTTTTTGAGAAAAGGGAAAAAATTCAGAGAGGTAAAGTTACTTACTGGAGGTACAGAGAATCAGACATGTAATTCAGGCCCTCTTGCACTGAGTTAGAATAGTGCCATGAAACAGTGCTTTATAGTGTGGTTACAAGCAATGCTGCATGTAACAAAATTTCACGAAGGCCTCCATTAGACTTGGTTGTTCTTTCCCACATTTCATATACCTAAATCTCCCCAGAGAGGATATTTTTTTCCTACAAGTACTCTTTTGCAATGCAGGGTCGACTGGAGAATCTCACCTTATCAGCAAAGATGGGGTTTCCTGATAAGTAGCTCAAGTGCATAAACTCCAAGTGCAGAGTTCCAAATTCTGCCAAAATACTGCTTCCTCCTGAGGCCCAGGGCCAGTTCCTTCCAATCCCACTACAGAAGAGAAGAGAGTGAAGAGTTATGGGTCAGACTAATTTCATGTTTTTGCAGCTCTAAGTAGTAGAAGCTAACGAGACAGCTTTTGAATAACGGCATCTTAGCTAACAGATCACTTTATATATTTTAAAATATTCACTGCTCTTTTCCTTGGCTACTGGTTTCAAGCTTTGACCCTTATCTCCAAATGGAAAATTACTTTTGATGCAAGTCAGAAAGAAGTTGTTATGTGCTTGCTGTTGATGAACAAATATTTTAGAAGGTATAGGAGCCACATAGAGATACACACCCATTCCGATTAGAATATAAAACAAAATCAGACCAAAATACCCCCACCATGTTCCAGATCCCACATAAAGCCTTTCAACATTTTATTTAATAAAAGTCCAGGGGTTTAATAGATTTTACATATAACATTTTCTATACAATTTTCTATATAAAACATTATTCTTGGATATAAGACCCAACATTCATTCCAACCTTCCTTCAAACTTCCTCCCCATTTACTTGATGTCCTTTCTTGTGTTTCCCTTTGTACAATATTACCTATTCTCTAAGGCACTCACGTATTATTCCCTGATCTAGTTAATTTATGCTCAAAAATTTCAACAAAATTATGTAATTCAAATCTGAAAGAGGTCAAACGGATACACTTAAAAAATGATTGCCTTGTGGCTTATCTTAGTGAAATGCTTTTTAGAAAGAGTTAGTCCCAAACATACACGGCCACAAATACGCATAAGTGACTCTTGAGACATAGTCATACCCTTGGGTATAGTTTATTTTTAGAAGGCTATTTAAAATGTCAAACACAGGTGATAATTCAAATAAAGAATAAAGCTAATGATTCTCCTGACCAATAAATTCCCTTCCAGAAGCTGAAAATCCTTATTTTGGTTTTCATTCAGGCTCACATTTATTGTATGCGTAATATGCAGTGACACCACCCTTATGGCAGAAAGTGAAGAAGAACTAAAGAGCCTCTTGATGAAAGAGGAGAGTGAAAAAGTTAGCTTAAAGCTCAAAATTCAGAAACCTAAGATCATGGCATCCGGTCCCATCACTTCACGGCAAATAGATGGGGAAACAGTAGAAACAGTGGCTGACTTTATTTTTCTGGGCTCCAAAATCACTGCAGATGGTGACTGCAGCCATGAAATTAAAAGATGCTTACTCCTTGGAAGGAAAGTTATGACCAACCTAGACAGCATATTAAAAAGCAGACACATTACTTTGTCAACAAAGGTCCATCTAGTCAAGGCTATGGTTTTTCCAGTGATCATGTATGGATGTGAGAGTTGGACTATAAAGAAAGGTGAGTGCCGAAGAATTGATGCTTTTGAACTGTAGTGTTGGAAAAGACTCATTCGAGTCCCTTGGACTGCAAGGAGATCCAACCAGTCCATCCTAAAGGAAATCAGTCCTGAATATTCATTGGAAGGACTGATGCTGAGGCTGAAACTCCAATACTTTGGCCACCTCATGCGAAGAGCTGACTCATTTGAAAAGACCCTGATGCTGGGAAAGATTGAGGGCAGGAGGAGAAGGGGATGACAGAGGATGAGATGGTTGGATGGCATCACCAACTCAATGGACATGGGTTTGGGTGAACTCTGGGAGCTGGTGATGGACAGGGAGGCCTGGTGTGCTGCAATTCATGGGGCTGCAAAGAGTTGGACAAGACTGAGCGACTGAACTGAACTGAACTCTTTGGCAGGGACTACAGTAGGACATTGGGTTCCAAGGATTTTTATAATGAAAAAATCACTCTTAACTGCCTTCTAGTATAATGGGAGAGAAAGACCTAAGCATAAATAATTCTAATCACATATGATAAGAGCCAAATTAAATGTGTAAAGTGTTCTGAGTGCCTAGAGCCAGGACATGCAATCCAGCATGGTAGTGATCAAGATGGCTTCTTCAAGAAGAGTCTTGAGTTGATTCTTGAAGGGTAAGTAAGGAATAGTGAGAGAAGAATGGAGAGAGAATCCAGACAGTGAGAGACTCTTAGCAGAAGGGCTAGCCAGGAACTGGAGGCAGCTCCAGAGACTGATAAGTCACGGGAGGGGAAGGAGGGAAGGAGAGAAGGATACAAGGTTAAGTTGAAGCCAAATCTTGGAGGCTAGAGAGCCTCTTGATGAGGATGAAAGAGGACAGTGAAAAAGCTGGCTTAAAACTCAACATTCAAAAAACTAAGATCATGGCATCTGGTCCTACCACCTCATGGCAAATAGATGGGGAAAAAGTGGAAGCAGTGACAGATTTTATTTTCTTGGGCTCCAAAATCATTGTAGACCGTGACTGCAACTATGTAATTAAAAGACAGTTACTCCTTGGAAGGAAAGCTACAACAAGCATATTAAAAAGCAAAGAGATCCCTTTCTTGACAAAGGTCTGTCTAGTCAAAGCTGTGGGTTTTCCAGTAATCACGTATGAATGTAAGAGCTGGACCATAAAGAAGGCTGAGTACTGAAGAATTGATGCTTTCAAATTGTGGTGCTGGAGAAGACTCTTGAGAGTCTCTTGGACTGCAAGGAAATCAAACCAGTCAATCCTAAAGGAAATCAACCCTGAATACTCATTGGAAGGACTGATGCTGAAGCTCCAATACTTTGGCCACCAGATGCAAAGAGCCGACTCACTGGAAAAAACCCTGATGCTGGGAAAGACTGAGGACAGGAGGAGAAGGGGGTGACAGAGGATGAGATGGTTGGATGGCATCACTGACTCAATGGACATGGCTTTGAACAAACTCCAGGAGATAGTGGAGGACAGGGAAGCCTGGAGTGCTGCAGTCCACAGGGTCACAAAGAGTCGGACACAACTCAGCAACTGATCAAGAACATCACCTGGAGGCTTGTGGATTTGTCACTTTCCTCTCTTTTTAGTTGGCTCCACTGACATACTGCTATTGGTGTACCCTAGGTTTCCCACCTGCTTTGTTTTTCATCTTGGGCACTCACAACCCCGGGTTCTGTTCTGTCATTGCTTCTGCTGCAGGGCTTCTAAGGACACTCAGGAAAAGGAAAATAATGATGACAAACTGGTATCTGACATGGCATGCCTTCCTCTTATTCCCTGCTTCTTTTTAGAAAAATCTAGGTTTTGTTTCTAAAACATAGACTTATAGTAAACCTAATAAAAAGAAATAAAAGATAGAGATCTGAAAATATTTATTTTAGAAAATGCCTTGCATTTACTAACTTCTGGGACTGAGAGTCAGTTTTTATTTTCATGGTTGGCTTAGGTAAAAGGAATGGCCAGTCATCCAAATAGGATGAATAGCTACTTTCAAATTTTATTAACATATGGCAAATGCATAGAGTAATTGGTCATTAATTTGCTGTCATGACATATTATTTTTTTATTCTAACCGTTTCATCACTGACCAAAGTCAATAAGCCTATTTAGCAAAACTACAAATTTCCATGTTCCAGAGAATCTATAAAAAACAAAGCTACAAAACCAAGCAAGAGGGAACAATGACTCCACGCTAGAGAAGGAAAAGGACGGCACATTTCCAGATCTTCAGGGACTGATTCAAATTCAGGGTATCAGAGGGTGTGGGAGGACACTCAGATGCAAAACAAGCGGTACAGGTTCTAAATAAAATTCAAATTACTTTTGTATGCAGGTATTTGCTCTCTACTATTAATGTGGTTAATCAAGAGAATATCACATACACATTGAAAATTTTTCAATATGTTAAAAATAAAAATTTTAAAAAGGGATATATATATAGCCATGAAATTAAAAGACACTTACTCCTTGGAAGAAAAGTTATGACCAACCTAGATAGCATATTCAAAAGCAGAGACATCACTTTGCCAACAAAGGTTCGTCTAGTCAAGGCTATGGTTTTTCCTGTGGTCATGTATGGATGTGAGAGCTGGACTGTGAAGAAGGCTGAGCACCGAAGAATTGATGCTTTTGAACTGTGGTGTTGGAGAAGACTCTTGAGAGTCCCTTGGACTGCAAGGAGATCCAACCAGTCCATTCTGAAGGAGATCAGCCCTGGGATTTCTTTGGAAAGAATGATGCCAAAGCTGAAACTCCAGTACTCTGGCCACCTCATGCGAAGAGTTGACTCATTGGAGAAGACTCTGATGCTGGGAGGGATTGGGGGCAAGAGGAAAAGGGGATGACAGAGGATGAGATGGCTGGATGGCATCACTGACTCGATGGATCTGAGTCTCAGTGAACTCTGGGAGTTGGTGATGGACAGGGAGGCCTGGCGTGCTGCGATTCATGGGGTCGCAAAGAGTCGGACACGACTGAGCGACTGATCTGATCTGATCTGATACACACACACACACACACACACACACACACGTATCTTCTCTCTTTCTCTGTCTTTGCACTCACTCATATCAGAAGGAAAACAGCACTGTATCACTAATTATATAGGAAGCAAAACATTAAAAGCACTAGCAAAGGATATGTCATATGAATAGGAAGCTGGGCTTCAAATGCATGTATTATGCTTATATGAAAGTATAGTTTTGGTTGCCATTCTTTCAACCTACAAAATTAATATATTTCAGTAAAATTATAAGATCAATGGTTACACTGGCTCTTAAATATAAGTCCTGAACGGGTTTCAAGAAGTCAGATAAGGCATCATTACATCTTTATATTAAATAAGGTCAAAATGAATTTCATTTGAGAGAGAAAAGGATTTTAAATATCTTTAACTTTAGTTCTGTTATCACAGTATTTTAAAGGAAATCATGTTCTTTATTTTTATTTTACAAGCACTAATATTTTAGAAAAGTGTTTTAAAGATAAAATAACAGTTGTGCTCAGAAACTATAAATTCCATAAGGCAAGCATGAAAGGAAAGAATATTTAAATACTGCCAATCTTGTTATAGTGACTGCATATTAAGCCAAAATGATGACTCAGCATATGGAAATACACAGAAAGGCAATTAACATGATGTGAAGAGCTGCCAAGTGTTTGGTTCAAAGAATCCTAGAACAGAACTTCAAACTTTGGTATCATCCTAATTTCATTTATTTCTATTTCTTCCAATCTTCAGTTCTTCCATTTTAAATTGGAGTATTATTTAATACATGTGTCTCAACTTTTAATTTAAAACATCACAATTCTACAAAGGTAATAATTATTTGAAAATAAAACATCGCATCAGAAAATAACTGATTTTGGCAACTGCAATTAGAAACATGTCTTTTAAAAAACTGAGTTGCTATGATTCTTTTGAAAATGTGGATTACTGTTTTGTTGCTTTAGAGACTGTAATTTGAATGTGTTTTATTAGCAGCTGTAATATACTTCCTCATTCGACCGCACTCAAAAGCAGGAAGGTATAATTATTTACTGAACTTATAACTCTGATAAGCAATGGGCGTTATGTGTTTCCCTTCTCTCTCTTGGGAATAGTTAACAGCACCAAAGAAAGGAAGTACAGTAGTAATGATGCTATTCTACTCATGTTTGAACCCTGTGAAATTCAAGTCAAATGAGATTCTAACTCTTTTGCCAGAGCTTATAATGAATCAAGTAGCTGGAGGATTGTTCAGGATTGATGGTATACCCCCTCAAATTAATCTTAAATCCAGGTACCTGAAGTTGTATGTTATAGTTACTTCCCAGATACAATTGAGAACATTAACAAATGCACCTGTTTTCTTAATATCATCAAATGTAACAAAGAATTTATAGACCTGAACAATTCTAAAAAACTGCCAGATGAATATACAAGTAAAACATTAAATAGTTATAAAGTCCTGCTACAGACTTTAAATTTACTCTTCCTTGCTGCCTGCTCTTCTCTATAAAATAGGAAATGGGCCAATAAAGAAATTTCTTGAGGATTCTTGCCTGAATAATTTCTGATTAGCTGATTAGTAAACAAACTCTTTCAAGTTCACAGTCCAAAATACGGCTTATTCCTTGGGGCTATAGAGTTAACAAGTTTTGGAAGAAAAAAAATTTCCCATGTTCTATGTATCAGGGAGGCCTGGCATGCTGCGATTCATGGGGTCGCAGAGAGTCAGACATGACTGAACGACTGATCTGATCTGATCTGATCTATCATGGTAAAGCTTTACTTATGTTTGCACATGAAGGGGGCACACAAGGATATTTAATTCAGAACAGCAGACAATCCAATATTATTCCTTTTGGATTTTAGCACAAATTAGGAAAAAATAATTAGAAAGTTCATGATGATTGTTTCATTTAAACGTATTCCCAAAGCTAATTGATTTCGAGACTAAGCAATTTCAGCTTCACTTATTACAAATGCTTCCTTCCTGCAAAGGATCTTTCAAGTTTCTAGCCTAAGACCTCATTAAGACTTGGACTACAATTCCAGGGACTAAGACTAGTCATGATTCCCCTGTAGCTCATGCACAGAAATTCTGACTGGGAAGCTCTGATCTCCTGAGGGCTATCCTTCCAGGGAAAGCTGTCTTAATAAAGGGCAGTCACTTGATTGAATTAATTCATAATCCAATACTTAACTGTTTCTGAATAGTAGCATGTGGATTATACGGCTAAAGAATTTTCATACTTGAAAATTTTTAACCAAGGGCCCATCATAACTTTTTAAAAATTGTCCAGATCTTGTTCCACTTGGCGAGTATTTAGTTTAGACAGAATCGGAACTGAATAGCTATTATTTTAGTTTATTTTCACCCTCAATACTTGACTATCTTGGATAGGAGGATAAACTCAGGGCTACAAAGACTGAGGTGTTAAGTCCTCTCTAATTCCATAACGAATTTGCTCCAGAGATTCAAATATGCTAAAACTCTGTTTTCCAGCTGCTCTTTGGGTAAGGCCCCCCTGCTAACCACTTTCAACAAACTGAAAATAAGCTGAATGTAGTTTCTTCCCCATTATGGGGCACATGGAATATCCTACCATTAGGTCAGGGAACCCCACCAAAAGGCAGTACTAACGAGAAAGTATTCCAGTGACTTTAGGATGTGTGAGCATGCTCATATATTTACTTTATAATACTTAAAAAAATCATATTCTACTTGTTTGCTTTAAATATACATTACATTTTTTTTTTCATGGACATTTCCCATGTCAAACAATGTACATCATTGTTGTTGTGGAGTACTGAATGCATAGTATCTTACTGAATGGATATATTCTAATTTACTTAAATATACACCTATTGACTCAATGGACACGAGTCTGAGCAACTTCCAGGAGATAGTGAAGGACAGGGAAGCCTGGTGTACTGCAGTCCATGGGGTTGCAAAGAGTTGGACATGATTGAGCAACTGAACAACAACAACCCATACTGATGGACACTGAAGTAATTTATTTTTTATTTATGATTTTACCACTATAAGTAATTTGCTGGTAAGTGCAGACCTTTGATAAAGCTAACTTATACGTCCACTGTTTACAGAGATATTTTTCCTTACAAAGTGGGCTCGTTACATACCATCACAACTTCTAGAACTCTTGGGGTAGCTCAAATCCATTTGTTATAAATCATCACATTAAGTCCTTTAAAATTGGAGTGGTGGAAGTTACAGACAAGGACTTCACATCCAGACACTTTTCTAATAAACCTCGAGGTGGAACAGAAGCATTTGGAAGTTCCATCTTCCAAATGGTAATTCACTAATAAAATTAATAGTTTGCCAGACATTCCCTTCCTTTGATTTTAGATATAATTATTCCACCACTATAAGAGTTTAACATATAACATCATTCCAAGACATTACTTAAGATCCAAGACGACAGTCAGACTTGATTATGTTTGTTATAGCGGCCAAGTTGTGTCTGACTCTTTGAGACCCTGTGAACCACAGCACACCATGCTTCCCTGTCTTTCACTGTCTCGTGGAGTTTGCTCAAACTTATGTCTACTGAGTTGGTGATGTCATCCAACCGTCCCATGCTCTGCCACCCCCTCCTCCTCCTGCTCTCAATCTTTCCCAGTATCAGGGTCTTTTCTAATAAGACAGCTCTTCACAACAGGTGGTTGGAGCTTCAACTTAAGCATCAGTCCTTCCAATGAATATTCAGGGTTGATGTCCTTTAGGATGGACTGGTTTGATCTCCTTGCAGTCCAAGGGACTCTCAAGAGTCTTCTCCAACACCACAGTTCAAAAGCATCAATCCTTCAGCGCTCAGCCTTCTTCACAGTCCAACTCTCACATCCATTCATGACCACAGGAAAAACCATAGCCTTGACTAGACTAACCTTTGTTGGCAAAGTAAATAAGCAAGGTGACAATAAATGGCCTTTACATACTCCTTTTCCAATTTTGAACCAGTCTGTTGTTTCATGGCTGGTTCTAACTGTTGCTTCTTTTCCTGTACACAGGTTTCTTAGGAGACAGGTAAGATGGTTTAGTATTCCCATCTCTTTAAGAATTTTCCACAGTTTGCTGTGATCTAGATAAAGGCTTTAGCATAGTCAGTGAAGCAGATGTTGTGTTGTAATTCCTTTGCTTTTCTATGATCCAGTGAATATTGGCAATTTGATTTCCGGTTCCCCTGCATTTTCTAAATCTAGCTTGTACCTCCAAAAGTTCCTGGTTCACGTACTGTTGAAGCTGAGCTTGAAGGATTTTGATCATTACCTTGAGAGCATGTGAAATGAGTGCAATTGTATAGTAGTTGGAACATTCTTTGGCACTGCCCTCTTTTTCTGTCTTGGATTGTATTGGTCTAGGGCTCACCTTGGGGCTTCCCTTGTAGCTCAATTGGTAAAGAATCTGCCTGCAGTGCAGGAAACCTGGGTTCGATCCCTGGGTTGGGAAGATCTCCTGGAGAAGGAAATGGCAACCCACTCCAGTATCCTTGTCTGGAAAATCTCACGGACAGTGGAGCCTGGTGGGCTACAGTCCATGGGGTCTCAAAGAGTCTGGCACGACTGAGTGACTAACACTTACTTATGGCTCATCTACAGATCAAGACAAATGAAATCAGTACAGACCCCAAGTCTGATTCTATACAATAGTCTCTTTCCATAACCAGAATGGCCAGGATTTCTCCCTTCTACTTGATTCTAAATCCTCAGGGAGACAGATTCTGCTTTATGCACCTGTGCAACCTCAAAGTCTAAGGCACTGTCAAGAAAGAGAGGTGCTCAGTCCAAGCTTCATGTAATAAAATTGAAAAAAAAAATTAGCAAAAGGGTGTTTTTATTGCTGCCTCCCCCTAATTTCGGACAAGGCAATGGCAACCCACTCCAGTACTCTTGCCCAGAAAATCCCATGGATGGAGGAGCCTGGTGGGTTGCAGTCCATGGGGTCACTGAGGGTCAGACACGACTGAGTGACTTCCCTTTCACTTTTCACTTTCATGCATTGGAGAAAGAAATGGCAACCCACTCCAGTGTTCTTGCCTGGAGAATCCCAGGGGTGGTGGAGCCTGGTGGGCTGCTGTCTATGGGGTTGCACAGAGTTGGACATGAGTGAAGCGACTTAGCAGCAGCAGCAGCCGCCCCCTAATTTATATAATCCTATATTAGCGTCACCATACACCTGCCCTCTTAAAGCCAAGTTAAGAAAAAACATACTCGCTGGGTTAATCATATAGTTTTCTACCATACACTCATACCATACATAGTCTGAGGTTGTGATTTCTAAGAACTTATAGGTGAAATGAGGAAAGTATGGACAGAATGGTAAATTTTTATGAAGGCTAAATTTTATTCAGTTTAATGACTTTTTAATTCTGAATCTATGTCTTTACTATTTTTGTGATGTTAAGCTTGTCTTTTTCTCCCTAAATGGAATAATGATAGGAGGTAGTTTTCCTTTTTGTTTTCTTGAGCATCTTTTTTATTTTTTTAAATGAAAAAAAAAAAAAAAATGCTGGCAATGTAAGGCTGGTCTCTCAATAACTGGGGAAATTTTACTAGGTCCATGAAAGCAAAAAATCTGGCACTACTAATTATAAGATACAGTGAAAGCTACACAGCAATTAGTACTGGAAAGCTCACTATCAGTTACACCAAAAAATGGATGATATCAAGGTAATCAGGGCTAATAACTAATACATTCTTTCAAGTAACATTAGGTAAATTTTTAGATATTTTTCTTACCATCTAATGGAAATCTAACCGGCCCAAAGAAACTAGATGGTTAGTTAAACTACTTTATCATTTGAAATGGTAGTTTTCTTAGTTTTGAATTTTTACATAAGAAGTATCACACAAACAAAAATGTGTGTATAGCTTGTGGGAAGAACAAACAGACTATGGGATTACGCCGAACAGATGCTGCAGAATAAAGCTACCAGCTACTGCATTCTCATTTTCCTGCCTTCTGCCTACCACGTATGCTTCCAAGACTGTGGAAAACGGTGTTATGAAATAGTGTGGCAACTAGAGGTTTGAAAACACAAAGATAAGGAAAAATTATGACAAAAGAATAAAGAGGACGATAGAAATAAACAGGAAACATAAATTGTTGAGGAAAATTCAGCAATAAAGACAGGTGTCTTCAACGGAACATTACCTACTACAATGAAATCAACGTCTGTTCTGTTCTGACTCTCACTGACATCCTTATATAAAATAAAATTGTGCTAAAGAATCATCTGTGTATAATTAGCTATATGCTGCCTGGTGACACCTTCTCTGTTATTTATTTTTCTGCATGCTGAAATTAATCTCTCTAACCAGAAAACAGAGAATAAGATCTACAGGGGGAAATAAAACTGTCTTTTTTTTTTTTTTTTTAAACCACCACGACCCCTTCAAAGAGATACTCACATAGTAGAGGCCATAATTTGATGTTTGATGCATTTATATATTAGGGCAACAAATCCACTTCTAATATTACTGTAATCCAAATTCTGAAAGTATTCTAAGTAAGGTTTATTATAATTAAAATATTTTATATGTATTGACACTTTCAGTTTATGTTTACCTTTAATTTACAAGTATGAATATTTTCAATAATTAAAATTCTTTCTATTATAGGATAAAAATACCAAAAAAATATAACTGATCTCCTAAAAACTTTCACAAAGTAAAATAATCAAAATGGGTAAACTACATGCTCTGAACCGTTGGTAGTCTCCTAATGCTGATATGAACATTCACAAAATATTTCAAAATACTAAGCAAATAGTTGGTGGAACTTTGATAGTAAAACTGCCTGTTTCCCAGTAGAATATTCAAAATATGAACACTGACAAACATAACTAACTTTTAAATTAAATCTATAATGCATGTTAGTTCTGTAAAATGCCACAATGAATACATGCGTATAATATTTTGAGACCATCCAGTCATATTTATTTTACCATTAAGGAAATAATCAGATAAATGAGTGCCATCAGAAAAACGTAGTTTTTGATAACTTTAATGTTAGAAAACATTATAAAATGCTAAAATGAAAATGTCAAAATAGCATTTCAAAGTTAGGAATAATAGCTACTCTCATTTTATCTACTTGTGTAGTTGCTAAGTCATGTCCAACTCTTTGCAACCCCATCAACTGTAGCCTGCCAGGCTCCCCTGTTCAAGGGATTCTTCAGGCAAGAATACTGGTTGCCATGCCCTCTTCCAGGGGATCTTCTCAACCCAGGGATCAAACCCAGGTCTCCCACATTTCAGGCAGATTCTTTACCATCTGAGCCACCAGGCAAGCCCAAGAATACTGGAGTGGGTAGCCTATCCCTTCTCCAGGGGATCTTCCCGACCCAGGAATGGTTAGGCTTTATATTTCGTATAAGGTTCAGCGCAAACATGATGGCTCAGAGAATTTTACGTAATTGATAGGCCCCAAACACTGCTTTTTGGATTTTCCCCTGTAGTTTAGTTGGTAAACAATCTGCCTGCAATGCAGGAGACCCAGGTCGGGAAGATCCCCTGAAGAAGGAACTGGCCACGCACTCCAGTATTATTGCCTGGAGAATCCCATGGACAGAGGAGCCTGGCAGGCTATAGTCCATCAGGTCGCAAGAATTGGACTTAGTGACTAAATCACAACCAAACACTGCTGTTCTTAACCCACTGAGGATAGGGTTTGGTGATGTTATGAAAAGAATATATAACAAACAGGGGAATCTGGAATGAAAGGGAAGAGTCAAGACTTAGGACAATCTATATTAGACTAAGGAAAGACCAGACTTCCCAGGTAGATCTGGTCTGAAATGAGCTGTTGTGAAATAAAGCAATGAAATAGTAGGGGGATTCCAGGGTTTTATGGGTTGGGGTTACTCTTGGTACAAAATAAGTCTTAGAGCTCTGATGAGTGTCCTCTTGTTTCAATTTAAAAACAATCATGATGTTTATGGTCTCTTCCCCTGCTGCCCTCATTCAAAATGAAAATGCTCTCCTAAGGTCCTTGGGGAAAATGTAATTTCTTGGAATTTAAGATTACCTACTTCAGTTAAGAGTAGGATTCCAATGTGGCAAATGGCACAATTATCATGTAATGTTAAGCACCAAGAAGAGAATAAAACAAGCTGGTGTGACAAAGTGTGGTGGGGAGCCTCTTTAGATGGGTTTTTTGGGAAGAGCACGTTAAAGAGGCGATTTCCAAGTGCAGATGAGCAAGATAAAAATGAATCTGTCAGTGAGGACCTGGGAGTGGTTCCTGCAGTGCCCTAAACGGGGGACATGACTCTGCAACGCGTGAAAACAGAGGCTGGTTGTGTGGCTGCAGTGACACGGACACTGGAGGGCTGACAGAGGGGCGGGTCACCCGGGGCTGGGAGGACAGAGCAGGCACCAGCTTACTCTAGGTGCAGTGGGAACTCATTCTAGGGTTTTAAATAGAAAGTGATTTGCATTATTAACGTTCACACTGGGCACTGTCGGAAGAATGGACTATGTGAAAGCACGACTGGAAGTAAGCAAGCAAGTGCAGGTATCCAGGCAAGATCAAGGTGGTGGCCTGCATGGGTGCTGGCAGTGGCCACGGACAGACATGGAGGGATTCAGGTGATGTCTGGAGGAGGAAATGGATTTGTGGATGAGGGAAGACCAGAATTAAGGCAGATTTTTAATTTTTTGGCTTTAGCAGCTGAGGGAGTATTGATGCCACTTAAGAAGATGCAAAAGACTGATGTAGGAGCAGCCACGATAAAGTATGAGTTCTCTTTTTCAGAGTTTGCTATAATAATCATCATTTATAATTAGAAAGACAAAGCCAAATTTGATCATTTTAACTTTCCTTTTTTAGTTTTTTTTTTATTAAGATCAATTTACGCAATTTAAGGAACTTTTACAATGCTTTTTCTGAACTTTAAAAATTATGAAAATAACAAGAATATGGCAAAAAATTGGAAACACAGAAAAGAATATGTAATCAGAACAAAATTTGCATCATATTCTAAGTCATAATTCTAATGGACAGAGGAGCCTGGCAGGCTGCAGTCCATGGGGTCACAGAGTCAGACACGACTGAGCGACTAACACCTTCATTTTCACTAAATCCTAAAATTATTTTTCAGAGAAAACACCATCAAGAATTTACTGAAATCTCTCCCCAGATTTCCTGATGCATGGTCACTAGACAAACTTTTTAAAAATGTAAGTGGAAGTATGCTATACATATCACTATACTCTGTGTTTCATGAAAGATTTAAGTATCTTGGTGTTCCACCGTGTTATAGCTGCATAGTACTCCAGTGTGTGGGTATACAGTGACTGATTCAAGCATTTGTCTTTGGTCTCAAGTTTTGCTATTATAAACAATGTTGCACATTCATGAGTAGGTCTAAAGAATAAAATCTTACAAATGGAATTTCCCGGTCATAAAGAATATATTTAAAATTTAATGAACACTACCCAATTACCTTCTAACAAATTTGTCCCAATACACATTCCCTTTAAGCGTGCGTGAGAACATTCTAGCTACTAACTCTGGGCATTTATCAAATTTTTGAAACTTGGTAAATTTGCTAGGTGAAAAATAACATCTTAATGCTATTTTAATTTGCATTTCTTTATTTATGGGCTTCTGATGTTCAATGGACAGTTGCATCTTTCTCTGAGAAACACATATTTATGAAATTGTTTCATGTATGGATTGGACAAAATGTTCTCCATTATCATTTAAATGCAGCTTTTTTTCTCCTGTATTAATGGGGAAATATTGATGAAACTACTAAATAGTTTAATAGTTTAGTTACTGCCTCTCCTATTTCTGTTATTTTTATAAATAAAAAAAATACAAATATTATATAAGAAACAATGTAAAAATGAATTGAGAAACAGTTAAACATTGAATCTCTATGCTTAGCTGCTCAGTCCTGTCTGACTCTTTGCCACCCCATGGACTGTAGCCACCAGTCTCGTCTGTCCATGGGATTCTCCAGACAAGAATACTGGAATGGGTTGCCATGTTCTCCTCCAGAGGATCTTCCCAGCCCAGGGGTTGAACCCAGTTCTCCCACACTGCAGGCGGATTCTTTACCATCTGAGCCACCAGGGAAGCCCAAGAACACTGGAGTGGGTAGCCTATCCCTTCTCCAGGGATCTTCCTGATCCAGAAATCAAACCGGGGTCTCCTGCATTAAAGGTAGATTCTTGACTAGCTGAGTGACCAGGGAAGCCCACTGAATCCCTGCTGCTGCTGCTGCTAAGTCACTTCAGTTGTGTCCGACTCTGTGTGACCCCATGACGGCAGCCCATGAGGCTCCCCCATTCCTGGGATTCTCCAGGCAAGAACACTGGAGTGGGTTGCCATTTCCTTCTCCAATGCATGAAAGTGAAAAGTTAAAGTGAAGTTGCTGAGTCTTGTCCGACTCTTAGTGACCCCATGGACTGCGGCCTACCAGGCTCCTCCGTCCATGGGATTTTCCCGGCAAGAGTGCTGGAGTGGGGTGCCATTGTCTTCTCCAACTGAATCCCTACCCCCTTGTAATGGTTCCCACCTGTCAATCCTAGTTAACCAATGTCTTCCAACCGCATGCATACAAACATACAGATATATATCCACACAGATATATGTCTCTCAAGGATTTGGTCTTTTCAATAAAAGAGATTACTTTATATACACTACTTTGTGAGGTACCTGTCTTAATTAACAGCTTAGCACAGACACTTTCTGGGATAATCATTTCTAACAGCTGCATAATAATATGCCATAAAATGGATAATCACATTTCATTAAGCCAGTCCTCTACTGATAAACAGGTAGAGCTCTTCAAATTTTTAAATACTGCAGTCATGCCATGTTAACTGTCCATATTCATACTCATGCTTGTAGGAATAGCTTTTTACACACTAAGAAAACTTGCTTTTTATCTAGCATGTGTTTTGCTAATTTTTCCCAAGTTACTGTTTGTCATTTGATTTTGGCCTTTTTTTTGCTATATTATTTTTATTTGGTAACATTTTCAATTTTTTCCCTATATATTTAATAAGTCCTGGCTTCTGTGCCCTATTTATAAAGTCTTCTCCCTCCAAAATTATGCTTTAAAAATCCTGAAAATCTGGGCAATAAATCTTTTTTAAAAAAAGTTAGATTGAACAGTGAAAACCAAAGTATTATTGTATATAAGTAAGCATAAAATTTACATTTTTATTTTTGTTTTAAATTTACATTTTTAAACTATAAGTATTTTTGTTTCTTAGGTCATGTAATACTTTAAAAAAACTGCATTAGGCTCACCTGTTCAATAGCTTAGCTAATTATAGCTGTCGAATATTTAAATTTCTAAAGTTAATTTTCCTCAGTATTTTTTTGGATCCTGTTGCAAATTTAGTGATTTATTTCTTCCTTATAGAGGTTTAGTAGTTTCATCAATATCTCCTCATTAATAAAGAGAAAAAAAGCTGCATTTAAATGATAATGGAAAACATTTTATCCAGAAAAACAACGGAGAGAATGGGCCACAGAATCTTTAAACCTTATGTATTTAGAGAATTTGCAGGTGTAACCATAGCCAAGGCCCTTAGACTCTATAAGGCAGCCATCTTTTGCTTTTTAAAACAAAGTAACACCTGTGCAAGCCACCGCCTATGATTTCAATGGGATCACATGGGATAATACACATGAAAGTGCATAGAAAACACAGGGTTTATCCCAGAAAAGTATTTTTATCTTTTGCATTAAGCAACTGACATTTAGCTAACCAAAAGAAATCTGTTTTGGGTTTTTTTCTCTTCAATTTTAGAGATATGTACTCAATAAAAATAAATTAACCAAATGTTCACTTGGAGATAGAAACTATAACACAAGTAATATGGAAACAAAATAAGGCATCCCCAAAACTTAAAAATGTAACAAATTACAACCATTAACACCCAACTTCCTTAAAGCAATTTAATTGCTGTAAAGCTATTATAAGCAGCACTTTAAGAAAGCTCTTATATGTTGCAAGTCCTCTAGAAAAAAGTAATTCCAAAAATATTTCCAGGAGTAAGAGACTACTGCACAGACCTATGACATATATATAAGAAAACATGAAAATCCCTGAGTGATTCCTCCACCCCCACTCCAGCCCTGGCCAAAGGTGAGAAATCTTCATTTGTTCTGGACAGGCACAGTATATCCCTTCTGCAAGCTGGATAAATAATCAATTATGAGACTTTAAGGAATCATTTTAAAAATTCACATATTTATAAATATCCATATACACAGCAAATTATTAAAGATTATTCTCATAAATTATCCCCTGCCAAAATAGAACTTATACAACAACATCCATTTTAGAATGATTTCCAAAAGCTTACCAGAAAAATCTTTCTTAGGCCCAAACTTGCTCATTATGCTAACTACTTTACTATAGTACATCATGAGAAACGCTGGAGTGGAAGAAACATAAGTTGGAATCAAGATTGCTGGGAGAAATATCAGTAGCTTCAGATATGCAGATGACACCACCCTTATGGCAGAAAGTGAAGAGGAACTCAAAAGCCTCTTGATGAAAGTGAAAGTGGAGAGTGAAAAAGTTTGCTTAAAGCTCAACATTCAGAAAACGAAGATCATGGCATCTGGTCCCATCACTTCATGGGAAGTAGATGGGGAAACAGTGGAAACAGTGTCAGACTTTATTTTTCTGGGCTCCAAAATCACTACAGATGGTGACTGCCATGAGATTAAAAGACGCTTACTCCTTGGAAGGAAAGTTATGACCAACCTAGATAGCATATTCAAAAGCAGAGACATTACTTTGCCAACAAAGGTCCGTCTAGTCAAGGCTCTGGTTTTTCCTATGGTCATGTATGGATGTGAGAGCTGGACTGTGAAGAAGGCTGAGCGCTGAAGAATTGATTATTTTGAACTGTGGTGTTGGAGAAGACTCTTGAGAGTCCCTTGGACTGCAAGGAGATCCAACCAGTCCATTCTGAAGGAGATCAGCCCTGGGATTTCTTTGGAAGGAATGATGCTGAAGCTGAAACTCCAGTACTTTGGCCATCTCATGCGAAGAGCTGACTCATTGGAGAAGACTCTGATGCTGGGAGGGATTGGGGGCAAGAGGAGAAGGGGACGACAGAGGATGAGATGGCCTGATGGCATCACTAACTTGATGGATGTGAGTCTCAGTGAACTCCGGGAGTTGGTGATGGACAGGGAGGCCTGGCGTGCTGCGATTCATGGGGTCGCAAAGAGTCGGACATGACTAAGCGACTAATCTGATCTGATTTGAATGCCTATAAAGAGTATTTTATGATTTCCAGAGCTGCCGACCTAATCAACTGTGAATCAGTGGGTTAAACCCACTAGAAAGTTTAAAGCTTAATTTTAAAGGGTAAAGATTTGATAACTCAAAAATTTATTTTACTTGGCAAGTTTGAAGAGTCATTGGTATAAAATTTTTTTGAAGTTAACCTCAATTTTTAATTTAAAATTAAACTTACTTTCATTAAACTTAACTTTGCAAGCGAAATAGTTTAAATTTCATTCTTATTAGAAATATCTGTAAATAATGAAGCACTGCAACCAATGTCAAAAACAACAGTCTTTCACAGACTTTTATTTTTGACATTGGTTACACTGCTTCACAGACATATTGATAATTCACACTTAAAAAAAAACAAAAACAAACCTATCAGACTAGAGGTAAATTCAGAGAAGAGAGGATGGCAAAAAGGAAGAGGTAATCAACTTCACCTGTGGAAAGCAGAAGAGACTCTGGTAATGCTACAGTAAGTGAATTAAATTTTTATTCATAGAAAAATGAAATAACATGAGGCTCCTAACTCACATCCTAAAAGGCTAAATGAGGTGCTGGCTGTAAAAATTCCTTGAAAGCTTCATGTTATCAAATTGTAATTGTTCTATTTACTCTAATTTTTAAAAAGTGGTCCTTACTTGTTTGTTTAAAAAAAAATAAAAATAGGCAACGGGCGCTACCTTTAAATGAGGGCGGACTGGTAGGTTGTTTATATAATTAAGTTAATCTTCACAACAACCACATAGGTAATATTACCTTACTGTTTACCGAAGGAAACTGGTAAGGTTAAGAGACTTCCCTAAGGCTTTCAGTTAAGTGGCAGGAATGGGTGGGTTCCTAAGCCAGGTCTATTTCTACAGCGTGTGTTCTACTCATTTCACATAATACATCATGTCATTTTTCATGCTGCTAAAGATGGTAGGGCCATGAAAATAAGCAAAATAATCTGAGTCTAGGACAGCAAAAGGAATTAAGTGAAAATTGAGGAATGACCAATCAGTATTCATTTATTTGAAACAAGACAGTGTTTTAAAAAAGAAAATAATACATACAAGACTGACTCATAATATACTTTTTTTAAAAATAAAACTCCCCAGTACAAATATGCTATAGAGATAAAGCGAAAAATGATGCTGATATCTTGCAACAAAATTAAACAAGTTCAGTTTTTTAACGACTCCAAAATAAACTCAATGTCCAGGTCAATGACAGTTACTAGATCTATAAGCCTAATGCTTTGCCAAAATCTAAAAAGTCTTTTGGGCATGAAAAAATTTTTAATTTTTTTTACGATCCAATTCTTAATGGCAATTTAGGACATAATCTCTCTTTTTTAATGTATATTTTTGTTAGACATAAAATGTTTCAAAATATTAAAAAGCATTAAAAATGAAAAGTTTGACTTTCAATTTGTGCCTCATCTTCTCTTTTCCTATTCTCTCTCCTCCGCAGAGAATCACTCGTATTGAATCACTTTTACAGAAATTTTTTGCATATGCTAACAAATATGAATAAATATTCATTCCTTTTAACAGAAATAGGGCTCCCCCAGTAGTTCAGCTGGTAAACAATCTGCCTGCAATGCAGGAGACCCTGGTTCGATTCCTGTGTCGGGAAGATTCTCTGGAGAAGGGATAGGCTACCCACTCCAGTATTCTTGGACTTCCTTGGTGGGTCAGCTGGTAAAGAATCCGCCTGCAATGTGGGAGACCTGGGTTCAATCCCTGGATTGGGAAGATCCCCTGAAGAAGGGAACGGCTACTCCAGTATTCTGGCCTAGGGGACATGACTGAGTGACTTTCACTTTTACTAAGACCATATTCTTGTTTCATATTTAGAATACTCATTGAGCTACTTTTAAAACTTAATTTTTAACAAAAAAATTCGAATACAAAGACAAAGTAAAGCAAAAGTTCAATAAGCACCTAGATTTATCCATATACCCACCACCTAGATTTAATATTATTAATATTCATATTATTATATTCACTTTACTTACCTACCTATATGTAAGCATATTAGTATTCTTTTGGGGAATTATTTTAATGAAATTATAGATATCTAGTCACGAAATAGTTCAGTATTCATCTCCAAAGAGTAGGGACATTTTTCTTCAAATCATGTAATGCCTAGTCATTATCCAATCTCATCAACAAACTGACCTCAGCATGTAAAGAATCATTACTTTATACAGAGCTCTTTTTGCCTGCAGTAATGCTGGCATAAGAGAAATATTACAGTCTTCATCTAATACCAAAAGTTTACAGTGTTTATTTTTCATTTTGGTTGTCGTCACTTTATTTTTATTAGCACTTTTCATCTCTATTAAAAAAGTACTGTCTATAACTTCACTTTGACATTGACATAGGAAACTGTCCTCACCATATTTAGTCTTCTGCAGTTTGACATGCACAAAATTGCCTTAAAAATGTTATTTATATAATCATAGCTAACATCCTGAGCAGCGATAGGAAGTGCAAAGGAGAAAACCCAGTTGCTCTTGTGGTAGAATCTTCCTTCTCTCTGTTCCACAAATTCCCTACTCATTGACCTTGCAGGGACTTTATCTTACATTCTCAATTTATTAATCAACAGGAAGAGTGATTAGTGGTGGTGAAATCTGCACAGCTCTGTGTATATATACTAAAAAACTTTGTATACCTTATATGGGTGAATTGTATGGTATGTAAATTGTATGTTCATTAAAGCAGTTTTAAAAAGAGAGGGAATATATATAAAATTCATTCTAAAGTATGTTCTAAACAGAATTAGTTCCCTAAAGTGAAATTTAGGATTTTTCTATGTATATTCTCAGTACTAAAAAAAAGCCTAATAATTAAACTAAATGAACTAAAGTCCTATTTATTCTATTTTGATTATGTAACCATATTACAACTGTGATTCTTACAAATGTAGGCATAGTATGCGGAGACAGTTTATAAAAAAGTATTGTTGTTTAGCTGCTAAGTTGTGTCTGACTCTTTGGGACCCCATGGACTGTGGCCCGCAAGGCTCCTCTGTCCATGGGATTTCCCAGGCAAGGATACTGGAGTGGGTTGCCATTTCCTTTTCCAGGGATCTTCCCGACCCAGGGATGTAACCTGAGTCTCCTGCATTGGCAGGCAGATTTTCTACTACTTAGCCACAAGGGAAGTCCATAAAATGGTACAGTTAGAAACAATCTTTAAAGCTGTGTGACTTGAAGGGAAGTAAGTAATCTTACTTTCACAGGTAACACGGACAATTGGTACAATCATTCTGCATGGGTGTTTGTCAAAATATATAAAAAAATATTTATAATAGTCATACTCCCTAATAATTCCATTTCCAAAAACTTATCCTGAAGAAATAATTTTATTCTGAAGTATAAACACTTATATTCCCAAGTATAAATAAATGACTTGTATATTGAGGTACTATTTATACTAACTTAAGACTGAAATGAGCTTGGCTATCTAACAACAATAAAAAGTTTAAAAACTATAGAAGATCTTATAGTATGCAGCCATGTTGTTAAGAAAGTGTTTAATAACATGGAGGACCCTTTCTAATATTTTTGTTTTAAATGAAAGGACTTCTGACTTCCAGTAATGGTGAAGGGAGTTGGTTGGCAAATCTTCCAGTAAGTAACAATTATGAAATCATGTTACCTATCTATCTATTAAAGGCACCAGAAAGTCACCAAAAGCAGGCTTAATATAAAAGACAAACTGACCACTGAAAGACACCACTGCACTGAGCTAGGATTCAGGTTAGTGGCTTTTCCCCAGATCTCATGGAGCTTCCCAGGGGGCGCAGTGGTAAAGAATCCACCTGCCAATGCAGGGGATGTAAGAGACATGGGTTTGATCCCTGGGTCAGGAAGATCCCCTGGAGAAGGAAATGCCAACCCACTCCAGTATTCTTGCCTGGAAAATTCCATGGACAGAGGAGCCTGGTAGGCCGAGTTAAAGGTTGGTAGAGCAGCTGAAAATTTGTGTGTTTGTGTGTGTCTCTGTGGGTGTGGGGGCATAAACGCCATAGAGGATGTGGGACTAAAAATCTGAGTATACTGTCTGCCCAAATCCCTGTTGGACCACTAAATAAGATACCACTGGGTCACCAGGAAAACAGCTAGCAGAAACCAGAGGAACATTTACCACTGAAAGGCAGAACTGCAATCGGTGAGATCTGTGAGTTTGTGGCTTCGTCTGACTCCTCAATCTATGCCTGACTTGGGAGGCAGAAAGCTAAAGCCTTACTGATTTCAAGTGTCAGAGGACAGAGATTACTGATGGCCTACCACAAACTTTGCCCCAAACCTTGACTGAATGCTAAATTGCACAGGTACAAGAAAGTTCCCCGGGAGGCCAGATTCAAAACAATAACATCTGGAAACTAAAAGAACTGAGCAGAAATCTCAGCTGTTGTACACTGCAGGGGAGACAGAGTTTACAGTTTGAATGCAAAGGAGCTAGCTGCTTACTAAACAACAAAATCATTCTCAGAAGGACATAAAATGTCAAAGGTCATATCCACAATATATAGTTCTTAACCAAAATTCACTAGATATGCAAAGAAATAGGAAAATATGATTCATACTCAAAAGAAGGATCTAGATGCTGGATTTAGCAATGACTCCAAAGCAACTATTTAAATATATTCAAAGATTTAAAGAGAAACTTGCCAAAGAAATGGTCAGAAGAAACAGAAAACTTGAAATTATTAATAAAAATTCATCCGTCGAACAGAATGAAGACGTCTAAACATAAATTTCAGAGTCCAGAGGAGAACATTTAGAGGTCAAACAGAAGTGTAAGGGAGAGAAGAATGGAAAAAATATCTGAAGAAATAATGATTGAAAACTTCCCAACTTTTTTGGAAAAGCATGATTTGCTAATCTAAAAAATGCATTGAAGACAAGCAGGATAAATACAAAGATACAAAAATACAAAGATACACCTAGCTAGGTACATTAAGGTCAAACTTACATTAGCCAAAGATAATGAGAAAAAATTAAAAGCAGTCAGAAAATAAACAGCAAATTACATAAAGGGCAACAGTGACAAGGTACTAGCTGACTTATTATCAGAATCAATGGAGGCCACAAGCTGAAGGAATGATATTTAAAATGTTAGTAAGATATGAAAAAATAAAAATTCTATATCTGATGAAGCCTTTCTCCAAAGGTAAAAGAGAAATAGGTATTTTCAGATAAGAAACAGATTGTTTGTAGCCAGTAGCAAAAACAAACAAACAAAACCTAATACTAACACTCAGTGATTATGAAGGGCCAACTATACTATGCCAACTATACTATTTTATGTAAAGGACCTGAGCATTTCAGATTTTGTCATCTGAGGAGGATGCCCTTGGATACCAAGAGCTGACTATATACTGTTGGAAAGTTCCTATATTTCACCTGAAATAGAATATTAATTCTAAGTAGACTGTAATCCTTAGAGCAATATACATTATATCTAGATACATAGATTATATACCAATGTATAAAAATATATGTTCACATATAATAATACAGGAAAGGAGAAAAAGAGGGGCAGCGGACAGCATGCACTTCATAGGGACATCAGTTCCTCTGTCTTCACGTTCCACAGGGGTGACACGCAGAACCCTGAGTGATGCTACATGTGGTTGGCTTGCCTGCATTCCTGTCAAGGCGCTTTAACCTGATAGCTTGCCCAATGTTTGCTCCAGAACAAGACATTATCTTTGCTATCTTGAACAGCAAAAACCACAATAAAACCATACAAACAAAACTTCCCACTACCCTAGAAGATATGTTAGATACTTTATCTTCTAAGGTTGTTGAAAACATCTATGAAAACAGAGTCAGGAACAAAAACTGGTATGATTCAACAATTCCATCCCTAGGTATTTACCCTAAGAAAACTAAATAACGTGTTCATGTAAAGACTTGAACTTTCATAAACAGCTTTATCCATGATAACCAAACATTGGAAATATCACAAATGTCCATAAACTACAGAATGGATAAACCACAGTACATCCATAAGACACTATTCAGCAATCAAAAGGAACTATTATACACAGAATAATATTAATGAACCTCAAATACTATGCTATATGAAAGAAATGAGAAAAGAGCATTTATGGTATGATTCCCTTTGTATAAAATTCTAGTAAGGGCAAAAGTCATCTATGGTGACAGCAACATATCAGTGGTTGTTGACGGTCAGATGAAGGGGAGTGATGACTGCAAAGGTCACAAGGAAAGTTTTATGAGTGATGAAATGCTGTATACCTTGATTGTGGTAGTTACAAAGTATATATATTTGTCCAAATTCATTGAAATTTATACTTAAAATGGGTACATTTTTGCCCATAAATTATATCTCAAAAAAGTACATGAAAAGGAAAAAGAACAAGGGAAAAAAAGTATATGATTTCAGTGTTGACTCCTTGAAAATGAGAACTGAATGATTTTTAAAGTATTTATTTACACTGGATTGAAATTGTGAGTGATTATTTTATTTTTTCTATATTTTCTCCAATAATATAGCTTTTTTTATAATAAGAGAAAAAGAAAATATACAGTTTATTTAAAAAAAAAGACTTACCAAAGATTATTTTACTAATGAAAAAATTTTAAAAACCTGTTATCTAGAGAGAAAAACACCTATAGTATTTCACTGCAGGTGGCACTAGTGGTAAAGAAGCCGCCTGCCAATGCAGAAGACGCAAGAGACACAGGTTTGATCCTCGAAGTCAGGAAGATCCCGTGGAGAAGGGAATGGCACCCCACCCCAGGATTCTTGCCTGGAGAATCCCATGCGCAGAGGAGCCTGGTGGCCTATAGTCAGTCCATGGGTCGCAAAAAGTCAGACACCGCTGAGCAACTGAGCACATGATATGAAACTAATGTTTAGAAAAAATTTTTCTAAATATGTAAAAATACCTACTGGACTAAAAAAGGAGACAAGAAAAACGGCCCGATTTTCTCGCTCTTAGGTTAACATATTCAACTGAATGTTAAACAATGTTGGAATACTAAACTTACTAGACTTGTGTAAGTGACATGGTTCAGAGAGACCCTTGTAATACAGCTCTGGGGTAATTACTTATTGATTGTTTGCCAGGATATTTATCCCTTGATAACTTAATTGAAGAAAGTTTTATCTTTAGTTCAGAAGCAAAGAATCTGATTAACTTCATTCTAACACTACTGGTATTTCATGTGTTTACAATGAATCCAAAGCTTTGGTCAATAAAAATGATTACACTTTGAAAATATCAAGATATTGCGGTATTGACTTAGGATTTTCTTTAATATATATCGATAATTCCCAAACAATTTTTAATGACACTTTTAATACTTTTTATTTTTTTTTGCGGAGAAACTTAAACATCTTGACTGACCATTCAAAAATGCATCATGAAATAAATTATTAGCATACAAAAAGTAACTGTAATTCAGAAAAAGAGTTTCTGGAACAATACACCTTAAATTTTTCTTATAAGTCAGACATTTTTGGGAAGCTCAGACTCTTAGAAAACTAATTGTTAAACTAATATCTTCGTCACAGGATTCCTGGAAACTGAGAATAAATCTAAAGAGTTTTAAAAAACAAACATGGAGGCAATACTAAATTTTTTCTAAATAAAAATATAGATGCTTGACCTACTCATAGATGAAAATGAAGTATAGTTTGTATCAATCTTATACCTTTTAACCTCCAGGGTTCAAAACTCTCGCTGAGGGCAAACATATGAGTCTGTTCCTTTTTAATTAGAAAGCATCATAAATATAAGCAATAAGGCTAATTTTCTACAGTGGGTACTTTTTGAGATTAAGATTTCATATTGCTAAACACATGTTACTTTCATTAGTAGCGAACATAAATGAATAGAACATGACATTTCAATTCATTTCCAAATATATTCTGGGCAATAAGTTTATTATACTAGAGTAATGATATATTTATCAAGATGACTATGTGACGAACATGTAACAACATTCATCTGAATCACTAATTTATGAAAGTGCATTCTGGGGACAGGAAATGTAGATCAGAAATGGCAATAGTTGTTCTGGATAAAAGACGTTCCAAGTGAAAGAAGTCTGGGAAACAAAGTTATAAAAAAGCTTAAACCCTAGTAACTGCTCTGAGAAGTTTACAGTGAGGAAGGCTGTGTAACACAGTGCTTACATTTACCTACAGAGCTGTTTTCTCTCCACAGATCACCTATTAATATCTCATGGACATTTTATTCTGTGAAACACAGTTTGATATTACTATCGATACAACTTATCAATACATTCTGCTGTGCTGATATAAAAATATAAACTTCACACATGTGGTTGAGTTGCAAGCATTTTTGATTGATAATCAACAGCACAGACTTACATTCTTTGAGGATAAGTGCTTTACCAATACCAGAAAAGAATGCTACATCTTTTATGAAACTTTCACTCCTTTTTCTTCAGTCCTACTTCTCTGTCACATTCTCAACTCATGTAATTTCCTCTTCTTTATCTATTTTAAACATATGTAAGATGAACTGAAAAAGATATGCATATATTCCTGCACCTTCTGCGTTTAGGCTTTTGGTAGCAGGACTCACCCTAAGCTATAGCAGTTTTGAATCTGAACCCACTATGGTGGTTTCTTCTACAAATTAAATGAACAGGTTCCTTTTTTCAGTCTTCATTTTTGACTAAGTGAAACAAGTAAACAGAACTGAAAAATACAAATTCGCTAGTGGTATCAAACACAGGCTTTTTCTCTCAAGTCAAGTCATTTTTGGTAGCAGTCCCTTGTAAACAATCTGATTTCACAGATTATTTCAACTGAATGGAAATCTTGGAGACTGCTGCTTGATGGCTAAACTAATGACAAAAGATCAAGTTTAAAACTGTTCCCAGCATTTTGAGGACTGGCAACCTACTCCAGTATCCTTGCCTGGAGAATTCCATGGACAGAGGAGCCTGGCAGGCTACAGTCCACGGGGTTGCAAAGACTTGGCCATGACTGAGTGACTAACACATGACTGACTGTGAACTTCCACATGCAGGCCTTCATAGGTTTGTGTTCTGGGGAAAAGTTAAATATGAAAGAAGGAAAATACAGAGATCCCAAACCATCAGCTCCTGAAAGTGGGCATGATTTGGTCCTATGTTTTATGGCTTTCAAGACAAGGAGAGCAGTAAATTCAACTCAGCTAAGCTCAAGCCCCATTATGTAGCTCATCCTGCTTAAAATCTTTAACGGCTTCCCACTGACATCAAGAGAAATATGAAACTCCCAAGAGAAGCCTGTTCTTGTTCCTTTCCAGATGCTGCTCTGGGTTCTAGGCAGCCTTGCCTTTTTCTGCATCTCAGCCTTATCCTGCTCCTTTCTGACATGGAGATTCTCCATCATGGGCCCCACTGCCTGGAACGTCCACTCTTTCCTCTTCACCTAGATTTCATCTACACATTCCCTTGATCTCACGTTGAAAATCACTTCTTCAGGATAACCATCTCCGATCTCCCTGAAATTTGATTGTGTTTTAGTAATTAATTAATGCTTGTTGGTCCCATAGACTGTAAATTCTGTTAAGAGTCACCAGGAATGTGTTTGTGTTTACCAATTCATCACTGGCACCTAGCCCAGGATCTATAATGAAGAGGATGGTCCTTGATGACTGCTGAGTAAGTGAGCAGATTCCTTTAACTCACTGCAATGGAAGCACAGGTCTAGTTCCCAGACCGCCTTCCTGGAGCAGCTTCTCTGCACCAGTGCTGCCCTGGTTTAATGTAACTACAGTGACTATGACACATATACAACTGGACCTCAGATAACAAACACAAGAATGTTTCTTGGACCACATGGTTCTTGTGCTGATTCTACAATTCTATGCTTGCTCTGCACCAACCTGCTTGCTTTCTTGTCTTGCCAAAGCATTACTGAACTTACTTTACCTGATTATGAACCCTTGAAACAGCCTATCGAGATGCTCATGAAAAGTAGAGTCTTACCGGATAAAGAAATAAGATGGTATTTTTGAGTCTTAATTTTTCATATGAAAGGAGCCTATCCAGAGTTTAAAAGGCAAAGGCAAGAGAAATGTTGTGCTGGACCACAGTCTGGGCCCTGGGACAGTGATTAACGGTGAGTATCTGCCACACTGCACTGTGATATTCCACTTTGATCATTTCAGATGCACTGGGCCAAAGAGTCATGCATATACATATTCTTAATAGAACTTACTTTCTACCTCATCTTCTAATTAAAAATGCTTTCCCACTAAAAAATTATGAAGAATATTTTTGCAAGGTGGTCTCTCTACTTTTTCCCACAGATTTTATTATTTTCTTAGAAACTGGAATACAATTGCTTTTGCTTTACAATGTTGTGTTAGTTTCTGTTGTACAACATCATGAATCAGGCATATGTGTACACATATCCCTTCTCTTTTGAGCTTTTAAAATCAGCCTAACTGAACCAAGCATCCTCCATCCCATTCCTCTTATATCCTTGAAGTATGCAGATATAATTTAAATCCTTCCTATGAGTCGGACACGACTGAGCGACTTCACTTTTACTTTTCACTTTAATGCACTGGAGAAGGAAATGGCAACCCACTCCAGTATTCTTGCCTGGAGAATCCCGGGGACAGGGGAGCCTGGTGGGCTGCTGTCTATGGGATTGCACAGAGTCGGACACGACTGAAGCGACTTAGCAGCAGTAGCAGCAGCATGAGTCCTGTTTTCTGATCATGCCAGAATAAGGGAATCTAAACATTATATAGATAAATCAGTGAACTTGGTATACCAAGTTTAAGGTTTAGATGATGGGGTGGCCTCAATCTCTTCTCTAGCTATATAAAACAGGAAAAAAAGCACACAGGGAAACACCATTTTGTAAAAAGCTGCCTACACTATCTTTCACTACATAATTAATGTCATACTTACACAACAGAGATTGACCAAAAAGACACTTTTGGTAATTATACCTCTATGCACCATTTTTTGTTTTAGGGGAGGAAAATGATCATATTACTTCTTAGTTCACTCAGGAGCCCTCATCTCTATGCATTCAGCACACAGGCAGAACTATGAGAAATCTCACAACTAAGTGGTAAAGCTTGTATTTGAAGAAGGAAACAAAATGTTAGGAGAACAAAGAAAGGAATGTGATTAAAGTTGTCCGGGTGGGGAAGGGACAAGGTAGAAAGAAAAAAAAAAAAAACAACCTTCCACAGAACAAGTAGTGTAACTGGCCCTTTAAAAACTGCAGACAGATGATCCATCAATCCCACTCTTGGGCACATACCTAGGCAAAAGTATAATTTGAAAAGATACATGCACCTCTATGCTTATGACAGCACTGTTTACAATAGCCAAGACTTGGAAATAACCTAAATGTCCATCAACAGATGACTGAACAAAGAAGATGCAGTACACATATACAATGGGGTATTACCTAGCCATAAAAAGAATGAAATAATTCCATTTGCAGCACCATGGATGGACCTAGGGATTATTATACCAAGTGAAGTAAGTCAGAAAGAGGAACATAAATACTGTATGCCAGCATTTATATGTGGAATATAAAATACAACACAAATAAACATATCTATGAACGAGAAACAGACTTACAGACACAGAGAAGAGATGCGTGGTTGCCAAGGGGCAGGAAAAGTGGGAGAAGGACGGATTGGGAGTTTTGAGATTAGCAGATGCAGGCTAGTATATTTAGAATGGATAAACAACAAGATCCTACTGTATAACACAAGGAACTATATTCAGTATTCTGTGATGGAAGTCACAGTGGAAAAGAATAAAAAAAATACACATACGTATAACTGAGTCACTTTGTTGTACAGCAAAGATTAACACAATATTGCTAATTAACAATATTTCAGTAAAATTTTTTAAATGGCAGAGTTTTGTTTGAGGGTAAGAGGGCCCTTTTAGGCAAAGGGGAAATATACATAAACATGGGGGTTTGGAAGCACAATACCTATTTGAAGAAAAGCTCTACAGCTCTTGAAATTAAAAGATGCTCGCTCCTTGGAAGAAAAGCTATGACAAACCTTGACAGCATATTAAAAAGCAGAGACATTACTTTGCTGACAAAGGTCTGTATAGGCAAAGCTATGGTTTTTCTAGTAGTCATGTATGGATGTGAGAGTTGAACCATAAAGAAAGCTGAACACAGAAGAACTGATGCTTTGAACTGTGGGGTTGGAGAAGGCTCTTAAGAGTCCCTTGGACAGCAAGAAGATCCAACCAGTCAATCCTAAAGGAAATCAGTCCTGAATATTCATTGGAAAGACTGATGCTGAAGCTGCAGCTCCAATACTTTGGCCACCTGATGAGAAGAAGTGACTCATTGGGAAAGACCCTGATGCTGGGAAAGATTGAAGGGGGAGGAGAAGGGGATGACAGAGGATGAGATGGTTGCATGGCATCACTGACTTGATGGACATGAGTTTGAGCAAGCTCCGGGAGTTGGTGATGGACAGGGAAGACTGGTGTGCTGCAGTGCATGGGGTCGCAATGAGTTGGACATGACTGAGTGACTGAACTGAACTGAACGGCTCTTGGAAAGCTGTTAAAGATTCTTGACTAAGGGGAGAAAGTGTGGAGAGCAGACGGATAACAGTTTGGGAAGATTACTCTAGCTATGATAGATACATGCATGTACTCTAATTGGAGGGAAGAGAAACTGGCAGCCAGGAGAGTATTTCCAAACCTATTGGTCCAGACCAGAACTGAACTGACCGGGGGTTGGTGGGGGTAGGGGTGGGGGTGATGAAATGAGAATGGGAAAGGAACCTGGCTGTGAGAGGGGTCAGAAATATTACAGAAATAGAGTACATAGGATCTGATGACAGACTAACTATCAGAATAAGTATTTGAAGATGTCCTCGGGATGAACTGAGGTTACTGGTATAACAAAAGGTCAGTCTGGAAGGGACACTGGTTTAGGGAAATAATGCAGATGACTTTCAACATTTAAGTTTAGGAGCTATGTGGCACTCAGCAGGATCTAGGGATTACATTCTATAGGGAGGACTGGGCTAGAGATTTGGATCAAAGAATGGCTACTGCCATATTTTTAGGACTTAACAATAGAATATCCAGATGTTTCTATCTAGAGAAGGCTCATAGGCAAGTGTCATAACATCTCGATGGAGTGGGGAGGATGCTGCTGCTGCTGCTAAGTCGCTGCAGTCGTGCCCGACTGAGGTGTAAATAAATAGGTGGTGTGAAAGATGAAGAGGAAAAGACTGATGCCTTGAAGAGTCAATATAAGAGAGGATGCAAAGACCTCCCTCGCTGCACGGAGGGCCTGGACACTGTACTAAAGGAGGCAGGAAGAGACTGAGCCACAGAAAAGTGCTTTCACCCTTTCTACACCCCTAAGACTCTTAATGAATGCAGTTCCAGATATTTTGAATGTAGCTCAAAGACTCTTAATGAACGTAGTTCCACATATTTTGACATCATCACAAAGATGAGGAGAACATACAGGAGAAGAGTAACTAAGATGGTAGAAGAGAAAAAAGTGTATTTGTAACAAAAAGGGTTGAAAAGAATTCAGGTTCTACATGAAAGACTTAAAAATATATTCCTGTAATTTATCAAAGTATGTCTTTCAGTTGATTCCACTTGCAAAATAATTTCTTTTTTTTGGGGGGGGGGGGGAAGAATACAGATTCTTTAAAAGAGGATAAAGGGAAGATTTACATAATCCTAGCTCTTTCATCCAGATAAGAAAGATGCTATGCATATAATTTTCCATTTTAACTCTTTAGAAAGGAGATTATATTTGTTTACCTTTACTTTTATCTTTAAATAGTGAAAGTGAGTTTAACAAAAGATATAGTTCTAATAGTAGGGTACTGGTGAAATTTCATTCTGGGAGGTATGTGGAATTCTATCAGACCCAATTAACACACTTTTAATGGCCAGGAAGTACTCAATGGTCAATACAGCACAAACAGACAAACATGGTGATAGCCTATAATGGTGATAAAATATCAGGACAGTTTTCTATTCCCTGTCTTTCTGAAAACATAAAGTTATTTCTTGTTTCCTAAAAAAAAAAAAAAAAAAAAAAAATTCTTTTTATTCTAATTATTAATTATTTCAAAAAGAAATCTGAATTATAGAATTGGATATTTATGTCTGTGCCAGACTAGATTAAATCACATTAGTGAAAAACTTAAAACATACATCTATTTGGGACTCCTCTGTAGATTACTGAGAACTGCAGAAGCATAAGGCATTAATATTTGGAGAAGGCGATGGCACCCACTCCAGTACTCTTGCCTGGAAAATCCCATGGACAGAGGAGCCTGGTGGGCTGCAGCCCATGGGGTTGCTAGGAGTAGGACAGACTGAGCAACTTCACTTTCACTTTTCACTTTCATGCATTGGAGAAGGCAATGGCAACCCACTCCAGTGTTCGTGCCTGGAGAATCCCAGGGACAGCGGAGCCTGGTGGGCTGCTGTCTCTGGGGTCGCACAGAGTCGGACACGACTGAAGCGACTTAGCAGCAGCAGCAGCAGCAGCAAGACATTAATATTAGCTTGTCTGGTGGCCTGTAGCTTATACACTCATAATTCCTCTTGCTTCCTGTCTCCTCCCCTTTAGATCTTTTCCTTTAGGAACGACATAATAATAAATGAATTTTGTAGCACCTTTAGTTTGAAGAGAGACCCTAGGCTTTACTGTCTTTGGAAAAACTTGAAAAAGCAAATGTATTATTCTTAATCAATCTATAAATTCCAATTTTAAAAATTTCTTTAAAAAACATAAACATGAAATCATTTCTCCTTATAATTCTCAGAAACTCACATGAGTGAATTCTATAATTTGAAGTCCTTTGACTCTTGTAAAAATTTTGGATACTAGCACTATATATGCTGTTCATTTAAAAATACCACTCTTTCAGTACAGACTTACACCTTCAGCCATTTTCTTGCATAGCTAATCAATATTAAAGATTAATGTATTTAAGCACTTTCTGACCTATTTCATCTTAAAACCAATAACTCACCTAAGAAAAGCTCTTGATATAATTAACAACTTTTTCAGGCACACTTCCATGGTTGGCCCACTTTAAAGAGGAGAAAATTAATATCACAAGATTATGCAGTCTTATAATATTTAGATCTAGTTAAAGTAATTTAGAACTTCTCTTGAAGCCAATTTAAAAAATATTCTCAAGGGTAATCTAAACAGGATCAAAGTCCACTTAATATATTAAGACAATATGCCCATTATAAACTGCCAAATGATAAGACATTGGTCCAGGCTTGATAAAGGCAAATGACATTTAGATATTTATTGTTTATGGCAGCGGCCTTTGAAGCAGAATGCAAAACTCTTAATTAGAGTGCATGAAGAAACTATCAAAGCTGCTGTTTCTAAATTTTTTATCTAAAAGAAAAAACTTTATTAAATTAAATATTCAGATATACACTATTCCCCTCCCTTGGTGCTTATGTAAAAGGTTTCATATAAAAGATATTCAGAGGTTTCCATAGAGACTCCAAAATGAGGAGAGGTAGGCAGTGGGTCCTTCGCTTGTTCTACAGCTTTCAGGGACTGTGGATGTAGTGGGATTTATGAGCACAGAATGTCATTGATGCAGTTAATTTTAAAATTCAAGATCTCTACACAGTAGAAAAATTATAATATCATAACAGTTGGTAAAAGGATGGAAAGCGACCACACAAATATTCTGCACTAAACAAGAGATTTCTTTGATTGTCTTGAGGCAAAGTATTTAATTAAGAGTGAAAAGAAATGTGTCCCTATTTGCTACCTACCAGATAATTAAAAAACAGAAAGAAAGAAAAATGGAAGAAAAGAAATAGAAAACATGCTTAACCTATCATTTGAAGATAAAGGTAACATGTGACATGAATAAAAAAAATCTGAATTTGAAAGAAAGTTTTTCTAAGAAAAGATCATTTTGAAATTGGATATTTATGAAAATACGTGTGACTGTGACTCACCTTTAAAATTCATAAAAAATATATCAAATTTATACAAATTGATCAAAATTTGTGTCAAACTTGAGAATGGAATTTGCTATCCTGCTTTAGAATCTTCCAAAGCAAGAGTTCCAAAGGTTCTTATTTTCTATTAGTTTGCAAGAAGAAATAATAAGAAAGACTGAAATTTTCCAGCAGAGTTACAAGAATATTCTTTGCATAATTAAAGAATAGAATTTAAAACAAGCATCATGTTTTTAGATCAGCCAATACCACACTTCTCTCATCAACACAACCTGAAATCTTTTCCATCTGGACAAAATTAAAACCAAGTTGAAATAAACACAGAACAAGAACTCTGAATCACTTACTGTATCACAAGCATTAAATTGAATTAAAAAAAAATCATATGACTCACTGAAAATAAATAAAAATTTATTTCCTCATCTGTATCTTTTTACAATTTTATTTTTTTGGAGTGTTTTAAAGTGATCATGACATTAATATGCTGGTATTTGCATATAAAATTTATAAGTAAAAATACATGCTCTGGGTAAGTGCTCAGAAATATATTACTGATAAGAGAGCAGAAAAGCTTAAAACCATGGACTTATGGTACTGAAATAATTGGCAGTACAAAATTACATGTAAATAAATGGCTAAAAGTGATATATTTATATAGCATTCTCATTAATTTTTCTCATTAAGGAACCATAATTTTTATACCTCATGATGAATGAAACTGCCACAATTTTAGTCCTTATTTTAGAGTATCTCATAACTTAAAAATAACCTTTCTTCAGCTGGGCAGTTCCACTGTGTACTTCCCTTTGTGGTCCCAGATGATGACAATTATTATGAAGCCTTATAATATTTCCCTCATTTGAGGAATGGCAGAAAGTGAAAAGGAACTAGAAAGCCTCTTGATGAAAGTGAAAGAGGAGAGTGAAAAAGTTGGCTTAAAGCTCAACATTCAGAAAACGAAGATCATGGTATCTGGTCCCATCACTTGATGGGAAATAGATGGGGAAACAGTGGAAACAGTGTCAGACTTTACTCTTTTGGGCTCCCAAATCACTGCAGATGGTGACTGCAGCCATGAAATTAAAAGATGCTTACTCCTTGGAAAGAAAGTTATGACCAACCTAGATAGCATATTCAAAAGCAGAGACATTACTTTGCCAACAAAGTCAAGGCTATGGTTTTTCCAGTGGTCATGTATGGATGTGAGAGTTGGACTGTGAAGAAGGCTGAGCGCTGAAGAATTGATGCTTTTGAACTGTGGTGTTGGAGAAGACTCTTGAGAGTCCCTTGGACTGCAAGTAGATCCAACCAGTCCATTCTAAAGGAGATCAGTCCTGGATGTTCATTGGAAGGACTGATGCTAAAGCTGAAACTCCAATACTTTGGCCATCTCATGCGAAGAGTTGACTCATTGGAGAAGACTCTGATGCTGGGAGGGACTGGGGGCAGGAGAAGGGGATGACAGAGGATGAGATGTCTGGATGGCATCACCAACTTGATGGATGTGGGTTTGAGTAAACTCCAGGAGCTGGTGATGGACAGGGAGGCCTGGCGTGCTGCAATTCGTGGGGTCGCAAAGAGTTGGACACAACTGAGCGACTGAACTGAAGTGAACTGAACTGATGAGTTTTAAGGGATTCCCAGGGGACATTAGTGGTAAAGAACCTGCTTGCCAATTCAGGAGATATAAGAGACATGGGTTAGATCCCTGGGTCAGGAAGATCCTGCAGAGGAGGGCATGGCAACCCATTCTAGTATTCTTGCCTGGGAAACCCCATGGACAGAGGAGCCTGGAAGGCTACAGTCCATGGCGTTACACAGAGTCAGACATGACTGAAGCAACTTAGCACACATGCATGCATGAGTTTGTGGGGAGAAGTCTCACCCAGGGAGTGGATGAGCCGCCTGGGAACCCTCTTCCCAATCAGAACTCCAAATGTGCTGTGACAGAGGACTTCCCAGTGCTGATTAAGTCTGGATATTGGTCAAAACCCAATCTGGTGATGTATCCTCTATCCTGTTTGATCCCTGGGTTGGGAAGATCCCCTGGAGAAGGGAAAAGGCTGCCCACTCCAGTATTCTGGCCTGGAGAATTCCATGGACTGTATAGTCCATGGGGTTGCAAAGAGACATGACCTAGCAACTACACACACACAGATATACATATTATACTCACACACATAAAGTGACATACACTCATTTACTTGAAAATCCATTCTTCTCTCCTAATTTAAACACAGGTGATATGGACAGCTACCATAAAGATGTCAGGGTTCTGAAATTCCATAATGATTCCCTCTTTTGTATCTAAAAGACCCCCAACTTCTCAAAAGTCTAAGGGCCTGTCATAAACATCCTTGTAAAATTGATACTATTTATTAATTGCATTTAAGAAATGAGAAAGCCAAGGCTGAGAGAAAGAAGAGATGTGATCCCATTATTTTTAAATAAAGTTATACTCAGTAAACACAGCATCTTAAACATATAGTTTGATGTATTTTTGAGAAATAAATCACACTGTTAATGTAGCAGAATTGGGACTTATGTTCCTATTCCTTCTGCTGCCATTTTCTTACACATAATCAGCCAAGTTATAGAAACTGGCAGTGTCAGATACTAAAAAATTATGGCACATATGTAATTCATAATTCATTTATTTTCCAAAGTCCATTTGTAGAGTGCCGGCCCCCAAAAAATCACTACTCTGACAGCAGTTTGGGACAGAGAGAGTGGGACAGGACATTCCCTAGCTCTCTAAGGAGAGAGGGTACCAACCCCAGGGTCTAGGCACAGAAAACAGAAGTGAGAGACGACGAGAATGTGTAATAGGTTTGTCCAAAGCATACAGAAGATCATTTATAAAATCATATGCTTTAAGGGTCTGGCAAGTAGATTCACTGACCTTTGAAAGAAATGCAGTCATATTTTAAAAGAAAGAAACACAAAAAATCCAAGCTCTTTGTACAGTGTATTCACACACAGCTATATGAATGATACCCACCTTAAAATAGCTTATGTAACTTTTATTGTACTTCCAGGGGGATAGAATAGATTTATGCTTAAAATTTTGGAAAAACTGCTCACTGATAAAGCCATTATAGTAATTGCACTGGGTCTGTTTATTAATTTGTCACAATTAAGTCAATAAGAGCTTTACTAATGTCCTATTACTTGATTAGTTTTGAAAGTGATTATCTTAAGAACTAGACTTAATTGGAAGCCTCTCAATTTACAAGGTACATTAAACTCTCACTAGCATCTTAAGATTATTCAACATATGCAGGTCAATTACCAGTAATCACTGTTTTGTACAAATGTTCCATAAAAACTATAGCATGACATGACAAAGAGGGAGAGTGAGATTTAATTAATAATGCCAGACTCCAATTGACATTTCCAGGATAAAAGGGCAACATGAGCATTCATATAAAGTCTTCCTGAAACTGGGTCTGTTACTAAAAATCAAATAATGGAAAGCTAGCAACTCTACACCTTATGGATGAAGATAATTTGTCCTGATTGCTAAATCACCAAACTGCACTGCCTTTACTCATGCCCAGCTGCATATTAATTTCCAGATTAGTAAATTACAATTAATTCTTACTGTTGCTCCACCACTTTTCCAGTTAATAAAAGAGACTTCAATTAATCATTGTTCATCCCCATTTTCAGAACAGATCAACTACACCTATTACTGCATAAGCAAGAAACCTGGAGTGATTAATGTATCCACCAAGATTGTGAGGTCTTTAAAAATATTTTATATTAACCTTCCAATTTCGACTCAAAGATTCAATGTGGTTAGTTGAATATTTACAATGACTACAATTATAAGGTCTAAGAAAGTACCTTGAGATCTAGGCTGATTTGCAAATACCTATTCAAACAATTTCATAACTTTTAAATTAAACTTTATTAGATATTTGAAAGGTCTGCCCCACAGTAACAACATGAGCCTGGTCTTGAGATTCATCACAGGAAAACTGCTGCTTCATTAAAAACCTGGGATTGTAACTCCTTGAGAAAACCATTCCACTGCTGACTTGTAAAGGCACCCTATGAATTATGTGTTCTGACTTGTTCCTAATCTAAGTTCTGTACACAGAATACATTTCAAATTGCCAAAGCTGATTTGCCACCAATTGTGTGAACACAGTGAACAAAGCTGAATCTGCAAAACACTAGTTTTGTGCATTTGAAAATCTTGAGATGAAAGGCGCTTTGAGTTTGTTGCATTCAAATAACTATAATTGCCCTTAAACAAAAATTTCCTGGTGCGTTAACCACTTAAATGGTGGGGATGCTATGGGGAAAGTCACAGTCATATTTAACCATCCAATTCCATGGATTTTGTACCAAGAATCTATCTGCCTAAAATAGAAGAGTGAGGAAGGTCTCTTAACAGACTTCCTACATACCACAAGTTGTTTTTTTTAAGGGTTTTAAAGCAATCCTCTCGGAGAAGGCAATGGCAACCCACTCCAGTACTCTTGCCTGGAAAATCCCATGGACGGAGGAGCCTGGTACGCTGTAGTCCATGGGGTCACGAAGAGTCGGACACTTACTGAGTGACTTCACTTTCACTTTTCACTTTCACGCATTGGAGAAGGAAATGGCAACCCACTCCAGTGTTCTTGCCTGGAGAATCCCAGGGACGGTGGAGCCTGGTGGGCTGTCATCTCTGGGGTCACACAGAGTCGGACACGACTGAAGCGACTTAGCAGCAGCAGCAGCAAGCAAACCTCTTAGGATAGATTGTCTCTAAATTGCCTACACATCACCTCTGATACATTTCTGGACTTTACGCATTTGCTGTAATTGAGCTTTAGAAGCAGGACATTATGAAAATATACAAAAAATATTTTTTTCAATATCGAGACTGAAGCGACTTAGCAGCAGCAATCCATGCATGCGTGCATGCTAAGTCACTTCTGCCATGTCCCACTCTCTGTGACCCTGTGGACTCACAGCCCGCCAGCCTCCTCTGTCCATGGGATTCGCAGGCAAGAATATCGGAATGGGTTGCCATGTCCTTCTCCAGGGATCTTCCCGACCAACCCAGAGGTTGAACCTGTGTCTCTTACCATGGTGAGTAAGACAGCCAGTTTATTCCATTCACAGGTCATTTTTCTGTCCCTGTCCTACCAGAGGCACACAGAGGCGGTCTATGGCAGATGCGAATTCATGGAGAAAGAGGGTGGGTGATGTGGAGAGGTTAGGAGGACTGTTAGCGCCTGTGTTCAGAGACAGATTACATCTGCTTCTCCCTCCAGTGAACAAAAGACACTGAAAACCCCATTTACCTGAGCATTAACTTCAATTATGACCAGAGGAATGGGATAAACGGAACAGTCTGCTTACCTCTAGGCTCTTCAAATTCCGTCTGCCTCACAATGCATGCGGGGAAGGCAATGGCACCCCACCCCAGTACTCTTGCTTGGAAAATCCCATGGACGGAGGACCCTGGTGGGCTGCAGTCCATGGGGTCGCTAAGAGTCGGACACGACTGAGCAACTTCACTTTCACTTTTCGCTTTTATACATTGGAGAAGGAAATGGCAACCCACTCCAGTGTTCTTGCCTGGAGAATCCCGGGGACGGCGGAGCCTGATGGGCTGCCGTCTATGGGGTCGCACAGAGTTGGACACGACTGAAGCGACTTAGCAGCAGCAGCACAATGCATGACTAAGAAACAGCAAAGCATCTTTTGCTCAGGGTTGCTCGTCCCTTAAGTCCCAGTAAAAGAGGCTATACACAAAGTACATTTAAATTAAGTGCTGCCACCCTTACTGTCCACTTGCAATAAATAAATGCCTTGAGCTTGGTCAAGCCACTGAGTATCTGGCATGGACTTAGTGATCTGAAGCTTGCTGAGAGGATTAAATGATTCAGAAAAAGCCTAGATTCCCTCTTCCTCTGGTGGAAGGATAACCTTAGCCTCTTTTTCATGGGTGTGGAATATCCTCAGGTACAAGAACTGGTTGCCAGCTGCTGTTAATATAAAGTTGCTTTGCCCTGAAGCAATAAGAAGGTTCTTCTTTTTACAGTTACCCTGAGGTCTTTAATTAAAAATGCCTTTCTTTTCTCCTTCTATGCTAAAATGGCCCCAAACCTGCTTTCTAGTCTTACAGGATTAAAAAATATATATTGCAAGGGGACAAAGGCGATGCAAACTCTTTTTTGGTAATTAATGTTTGGAATTAGCTGTTTTCCAGAAGACGCAACAAACTGCTTGGGGATAAGTGAAAATACTGGGCAATTATTAACAAGAGTAAATTAATCATAGAACTCTTCCCCCCTCCTGACCCAATCCCTCACTTTCACCCTACAGAACTTCGGAATTAGCTGTCTCTCTGAGCAGCTCTGAGATTTAAGAATCTAAAGAGCTTGGATGTCTCAGTCAATTCTTCTATTACAGTGGTTCTCAAAGTGTGGTCCTAGGACCAGAAGCATCAATCAACCTCTGAATCAGCTGGGACCTGGTTGGTGTTGTTCAGTTGCCAAGTTGTGGTGACCCTGTGGATTGTAGCACACCACGCTTCCCTGTCCCTCACCACCTCCTGGAATCTGCCGAAGTTCATGTCCACTGCACCAGTGATGCCAATGTAAATTATCGTATGTGACCAAAACCCTGCCCAATCAGAAACTCTGTGGGTGAGGCCCAGCAACAAGAGTTTTAACAAGCCTTCTAAGCAATTCTTGAGGCTTCCCAGGTGGCTCAGTGGTAAAGAATCTGCCTGTGAATGCAGGAGACACAGGAGATGTGGGTTTGTTTCCTGGGTCAGGAAAATCTGCTGGAGGAGGAAATGGCAACCCATCCCAGTACACTTGCCTGGAGAATCCCATGGATAGAGGAGCCTGGTGGGCTACAGTCTATAGGACTGGATAAGACTGAGCATGTATGCATGCTAAGCAATTCATATAGACTCTAAATGTAGAGAATCATTGCTCTATTAGAGCTGGGTGTTGTCAAATCAATTGTCTATTTATTTCAATAGTTAAATTGACCATCAATGGGGAAGGAAAGGTTTCCAAAGGTAACTGAAAACAGAAATGAATCTATACTTAGGATAAAAATATTAGACTTCCAGCAGTGATTCTCAACCCTAGATTAATAATGGAATGGCTGAAGAGCCTTAAAATATGCAAGGATCTTACTCCATGCCAACTGAAACAGAATGGAGGAGAGAGAGAACTGAAACAGAATGGAGGAGAGAGAGAGAGAGATGATATTTAAAAAATGCACAGGTTGGTTGAAAGCACAGGGAAGGCTGAGAAGCACTGATAGAATATAACCACAGTAGTCAGACCCTTACTAGAAGTAGGACAGCCTAAGAACTAGAAAATAGGGCAATGTGGATGTTTCTAGCAAAAATATATATACACTTTCATAGACTCATGTCATATTAATTAAGCACTAATTGGCATGTGGGACCTGGGAAAATAACATTCTTAAACCTCCTAAGTTGAACAGTTCCTCTTTCTAGAAGAGAAAATTCACCAATAAATATAATTTGAGAGAGGTATCTGGGTTTTGACCCTACAGACTGATTCTAAAATAATTTTTAAAATAATATATGTTGGAGCATAAAGCCCTCACAATCCTACATGGACTATGGGGACACATTCTCTCCACACTTCTAGCTGGTTCCATTAATACCAATTCCATTTCTGACCTAGAAAAATGGGACTTGAGTTTGAGAATGGATTAGAAGCACTGAATGACTTAAAGACAGAAGATTACCATAAAAAGGCATCAAAACCAAGTCAGTTTTAGTTATGTATTATTTTATTCCTCTATACACACACTGCTAAGTCGCTGCAGTCGTGCCCGACTCTGTGCGACCCCATAGACGGAAGCCCACCAGGCTCCCCCGTCCCTGGGATTCTCCAGGCAAGAATACTGGAGGGGGTTGCCATTTCCTTCTCCAATGCATGAAAATGAAAAGTGAAAGTGAAGTCGCTCAGTCGTGTCCGACTCTTAGCGACCCCATGGACTGGAGTCCACCAGGATCCTCCGTCCATGGGATTCTCCAGGCAAAAGTACTGGGGTGGGGTGCCATTGCCTTCCCCAATACACACACTAGGGGAAGGCAATGGCACCCCACCCCAGTACTCTTGCCTGGAGGATCCCATGGATCGAGGAGCCTGGTGGGCTCCAGTCCATGGGGTCACTGGGAGTCGGACACGACTGAGCGACTTCATTTTCACTTTTCACTTTGATGCATTGGAGAAGGAAATGGCAATCCACTCCAGTGTTCTTGCCTGGAGAATCCCAGAGACAGAGGAGCCTAGTGGGCTGCCGTCTACGGGATCGCACAGAGTCGGACACGACTGGAGTAACTTAGCAGCAGCATACACACACTATTTTATAATGAAAATTTAGAACAAGGCCATAGTTAATAATTTCAGTTTATATTTATTTTACATCACTCTGCAATGGCTAATCTTTTTTTTACATATTAATTCACTAGATTTTCACAAAAAATGCCTTATGAGGTCATCAGGACAGATACTATTATTGTGGGTATTTTAGTTTTACTTATGAGAAGAGAAACTCAAGTAAGTGAATTATCCAAGGTCAACCTGGTGCAAAGAACTGACTCATTTGAAAAGACCCTGATGCTGGGAAAGATTGAAGGCAGGAGGAGAAGGGGACGATAGAGGATGAGATGGCTGGATGGCATCACTGACTTGATGGACGTGACTTTGAGTAAGCTCCTGGAGTTGGTGATGGACAGGGAGGCCTGGTGTGCTGCAGTCCATGGGGTTGCAAAGAGTCAGACATGACTGAGCGACTGAATTGAACTGAACTGAACTGAACAGAAGAGCTATACTGACAATCTTAACAAGTAGCAACTTTAACTTTGATATTTTGATGTCTGATATTAGTAACTTTAGGCATGTAAGTTTAAAACCTTAAAATATGGTTATTTTTATTTCCAGAAGAGTTCAGTTCAGTCGCTCAGTCATGTCTGACTCCTTGTGACCCCATGAACTGTAGCACGCCAGGCTTCCCTGTCCATCACCAACTCCCGGAGTTTACCCAAACCCATGTCCATTGAGTCAGTGATGCCATCTCATCATCTCATCCTCTGTCGTCCCCTTTTCCTCCTGCCTTCAATCTTTCCCAGCATCAGGGTCTTTTCAAATGAGTCAGCTCTTCGCATGAGGTGGCCAAAGTATTGGAGTTTCAGCTTCAGCATCAGTCCTTCCAAAGAATCCCAGGGCTGATGTCCTTCACAATGGACTGGTTGGATCTCCTTGCAGTCCAAGGGACTCTCAAGAGTCTTCTCCAACACCACAGTTCAAAAGCAGAAGAGTATAAATGGCCAAATGAATTAAAACAGATAAAAGAGGGAAACCCAATAAAATACCCAATCAGAAAAAATAAAAACATAGTTTAGCATAAATACTTGGAAAGACTAACTTCTTTTTTACCTTTCTAGAGTTGGTAAAACTTATTTTCGAATTCTTAACAGATCCATAAAACATATAAAAGATAAACCATAAGATGTATTTTATACTTAGGCTATATAACTGCTACAAAACATGTCTAGGGTAACTAAGTACTTTGCTTCTTAGAATATTAGCAAATCATTAAATAAGTTTGATCTCCTCAGGGCATAAAATTTGTTTCTTGATTTTTTTTTTATTTTTATTATGATGTTAAATTATAGAATTGTGTTCTGTTTTATTTTAAAACAATATACATATACCTCTTTCAAATCTAAAACCAGATACTTTAAAAAATGGTTAGCAAATTTAAAAATGTAGATGTTTATATATCAATGTCAGGTAAAAATGCAGGGAGACATATGGAAAATACTTTTTAAAATATTTAACCTGATTAGTCTGTCTTTCATAGTTTGTGTCTGTTAAAACTAATTATGATTTAATATTCAAGCATTTTATACCACCAAAGTATTAAGAAACCCCAAATGGGGGTTTATTACAATACACAAACTACCTACTTCATAAAGGATAATGTTTCACTATCAGAAAACATTAAGCTATGTACTATTCTTAATTAAGCCTCCATTTCTGTTAAAGTAAAGAAATTTGCAATTTAATTATCATAATACAAGCTAAAATGTAACTAATGACATAGCATACATTTGTGTTGGATAGTTAGAGTAGTCAGTAAATAAAGCTTCACAAAGCAGGAAATAAAACAGGTGAGGGAGTTGTGGCTCCTGCATGGCTTTGCTTGGCCTTCCCCGGGGGCTCAGACAGTGAAGAATCTGCCTGCGATGCAGGAGACCTGGGTTCCATCCCTGGATTGGGAAGCTCCCCTGGAGAAGGGAATGGCAATCCATTCCAGTATTCTTGCCTGGAAAATTCCATGGACAGAGGAGCCTGGCAGGCTACAGTCCACGGGGTCACAAAGAGTTGGACATGACTGAGTGACTAACACATGTGGCCTTGCTTACTAATGAGAATTGGAGTAGAGATCAGTCACTTGGCAGCATGTTTCCCTGACGTGTGCAATAAAAGCACATGCTGTAGACAGACCTGCTAACCTAATATAATCACCAGGTAAGTGTCTGTTCAGGGAAATCCACAAAGAGAAACAACTGAGGGAACAGTATAAACTAAAACTAACTCACAGGAAAGACAGAATAATCACTAGGAATACCCAGACTATATGCTCTGTGATATAAATGAGTAATGGGAATATTAACCATACTTTTAAAAATTAAGAACACTCTTTAGAAAACTTCAAACTACTACATTTATTCTATTTAGGCTTAAATTATAACTAGAAATATGGAAATGGTGAAACATTTCATTTTTACAAACCACAGAAGTGATTTTTCTTCTTTAGGTGGAAAAAAAAATGCATAGAGCCTCTTACTAGTAGTACTAACAAGATCAGACATCAAATTTTAACATTTTCACAGTAGCGAAATTGAGTTCTACCAAAATCAAATCTGTGAAAAAGGCAATGTTTTCCTTTTACCAGAGGTGTTACATAATGTACGCATTTTCATTCTACTATTGTACTGGTGAAACAAGCATATTATTCTAATCAGGTACTGTGTGTTACACCCAGGTTTTTGTACAATCAAATTACCACTTACTATCAATTCATAATTTCAATTAACTTACAACTTCATATAGCAACTCTTGAATTAGGAATTTATTATAGATGTAGCAGAAGAGATAATTAAAAACATTTTTTTTTTTGGTGAACAGATTTTTTGGGACAGACTTTCTAATGTAGGATATGTGTAAATTATTTAGATTCTCTGCTATTCTCAGTTTGCACAAATACTGAAATCTAATTTGGTTTATTGGAGTTTTGGCTCCAAATACATAAACCTCCCCAATTCAAAATACTGCTTGCTTTAAGTTCAAACTGGTAAAACCTGAATACTAGAGGAATGTGAACAGATAATACCAGTAAGTTCACATTTCTGTTAAGCTATAGGTGCTGGCAAAGAGTAGCCTCCATAACTATTTTCAAAACTGACATGGAAGAGCAGAATTATGCTACAGACAGCATATTGTACCTCTCCCATCATAATTATTGCCAAGAGTTTCAAAGCCAGCCAATAGTGAATAAGGAGCTATTCTAAATAGCATTCTTGAACACTTTTTTTCCTCTTGAGCATCCTTCCATTGATACTTCCTAAGTTTAAGAAGGTGATTAAGAAAATATTATTTTGCCAGATATATTTTTTCCCCACCTCTTTTGAAACTTGACTAGTGACAGGCTTCAAAAAAACTAGAAAATAAGCTCCAAATCTGCTATCCCTTGTCCTCTGGCCCATACTGTGAAAATACAGAGATTCAGAGAAAACAGCAGATATGCACTGGGTGACATCAATAACACATCCTGAAATGTAATTATTGCAGATAAATATCAAATGCTGTTTTTGTTCCCTAGAGATAAAATTCTTCAAGACGATAAATCAAGCTGATTGGGCAAAGGGTAGGATGAATTTCAGTGGGTTGGTATTACTATTAATTTTGCCAAGACTTATTGTGTAAATTTGGGTAAGTCACTGCTACTTAGTAAATGAGACTGGAGTGGATAAAATAATAAAAAATTCATACAGGTTGCCAGGAAGAAGTTAAGAGCGTTCCTGTCAGTTGTAAAATGGTTACCTAATTTCCTCTAGTTCAACATGAAAACATCATAGAATACACAAATGAAATGGCACATTATTTTTGACCCAAAATAATTTTCCTGTAATACTTAAAAATCAAATAAAAGTTCTAAAGTACAATACTGTAAAATAATGTACAATACTGTAAATCTGAAATAAGGTCTGATAAAAAAAGGTAAAGGCATAGTTAATGAATTTTCAGGAGATATAAAGATAACAAAGGATTCAGTACTGAATAGTTTTTAGAAATATTCCTTTATGTGTTGAAAAAATATCTCCACTGTACACAAAGGATAGATTTAACTAAGGAAAAAATCCTCTTGGCTGTAAAAATAAACACTATGTTAAATATGTTTTAAAAGAATCTAATTTCTTATGAGTATTTCAAGAGAGGCTAGAACTAATTAAATGATATCAGCACCTTATAATAACTGACTTAACTTTTGCAAAGATGTAGGCCCACACTTCAATTAGTTTTAAGAGTCTTTATCTAATTCCATTATCTTCCACAAAGCAATAAGAACTACCCTATAGCATCCTGGGCTTCCCAACAGCTCAACGGGTAAACAATCTCCCTGCAACGCAGGAGACACAAGAGATGCAGGTTCAATCCCTAGGTCAGGAAGAGGCCCTGGAGAAGGAAAGGGCAACCCATTCCAGTATTCTTGCCTAGGAAATCCCATGGACAGAGGAGCCTGGTGGGATACAGTCCATGGAGTCACAAAGAGTCAGACACAACTGGAGCGACTTAGTATGCATGTACACATTTAGAACCAGGTCTCTTGGTAACCAGTTAAGTCAGTGGGTTATTATGCCCATATCATTCCTCTCAGAGGGTGGGGAAAATATGTGTTAAATGTGCACGAGGTTTTCATAACTAGATTTTATTTCAAGTATCAGAGAAGTTTCTAGGTCTGAATACTATCTCTATACTATCTGAATACAAAGTCTGAGGATATGGACAGTATTATAGATGATCTACATAAGCCAAATAAAAAGCTCACAGATCTCTAATACCATGCTGCTCAAGCCAAGCATATATACCCACTTCCACCTTAAGACACTGGAACACGTGCCATGATCCGGAGGAACCCAAAGGGAAGAATGAATCCTGAGATATCACGTTATACAATAGAAAGCAACTTCAACTTAACATGGCCCAGGGTGTGAACTCTGCCCGTCTCATCACCTCAACACTTTTGCCTCTGCCCCAAACACATGCACGTACACATACAGAGAGACACACACACACATAAAATGATAAATAGGAACAGGATGATTTCAAGGTATAGATATGATATATAAACAAAGCATGACATTTAACTGATACATTAGCCAATTAATTTCATGATTTTCCATGATTAATTTCAGGAAGGAATGTCACTAAAATAAATAATTAAGGAAAAATGTGCATTAATCTTGCCAAGTTGCCCTGTGCATCCTCTTGGCTTTTCTAACATAAGAAAGCCATTTAACTTTTGCCTATGAATCCCTGCATCTGAGTACTCTGGCTCTACCATTTATACATGGCATGATTTTAGGCAAATAACTGTCTCTGTGACTCAAGTTCCTGATTAGTGAAATGGAGATAACAGTAGTACTGACCTTATTGGGTTGCTGTGAGGATTAAATGTGGTAAAGTGTCTACACAAAACTTCGTATTTTATGATGACCAAACAGCTGTCATTATCATCATCACAAAGAGACACGTGCAATTAATTACTTATGGGGAATAAGGAGTTAGAAGGGAGCTTAAGATAAAACTATTAACAAAATGCTCAGGCTATCATGAAAATTCAAACTATTAATAATTCCTGGGAGAATATGAGAAATTCGGTTTAGCCCGAGTTTTTCTTGGGGCCACATTCTTACGAACTTGGCATGCCAGGGTTCTCCACCCACATGGGATGAGGAGGGTGGATTGATCTGGGTCAGTGGAGCAGTTCCCTTCCCTCCTTATAACTGTGGGTGAGCAGTCTCAGACGCACCCAGCCTCAGTTACACTTAGCTCGTTGTGTGGTTGTTTCACATGTTGTATCTGCTGATATACATCTTGTATTATGCTGATTGATCTACATGTTATATCTTGGCAATGTCTCTGACCAGCAGCTTAAGTGATGGAAGTGATCTAGGAACTGGCTTCTTTTGAGAGTGAAATGCTTTGATGATAAAGGGATGTTTTTGTAATTTGTGGAGTGACAATATCATTGACGCAATGTCACCATGAAATAGTGAAAACCTTGAACCCTGTCTCATGTGGATGACTCTCTTGAGGTCATTTGATCCCACGATGGGAACCCATGTAACACTGAAAAACACTAATAACTTCTGACACAAGGACATATGCCAAGACTCCCAATGGTGTCAGTCACCAATACCATTCAAGTAAATATCTATCTGGTGTCTGTCTCTTAGACCACAGTCTTGACTATTTCAACTTAAAACATGTTGAAAATGAAGGGTTTTACCTTTTTATATTCAGCAATGCCCAAGGTATTCCAGAGGGTGTTTGAAATGCAGGTAGCAATTTTACCCCAAGTTCCACTGCTTTCTTTCGAAATATCTGAAAAGTTAAACAGTTAAGTAAGCTACTGTTGTAAGAAAAACAAAATGTGCTATTCTACTATCCCACGTTGAGTACATTTCTACTTAACATTAAAAAAAAAAATGTTTCTGAAATTAATGGAATTACCCAGGAAAGTTAAGAATGGTCCAGGGGCCATTGTGCTGTAGAGTATTTATTACCAATGCTGGTTGCACATTAGACTCATGTGAGGAGACCTGAATAATACTGATGTCTTGGTAGTACTCCTGATATTCTAATTTCTATGGCTTGGGGGCTCCCAGATCAGAACTTTTTAAAGCACCACCTGTGATGTCAAGTGATTCCAATGTGCATGCCCAGGGGAGACCACTGTTGCTGGTTAAGTCTTGGGCTGAAAATCAGAAGTTCTGGTCCTGTTCTGGTTTCACTTATTTACTAGGGCACAGAGAAGGAAGAAGTTGTAAAAAGATACATTATCTTACAAATAATCTGTAAGTCCTCCTAGCCCTCTGCAGTTTTAACTTCCTCTTATGGTTAAGTGCAGGTGATACGGAAAAGACAAAGTTAAAATAGATACAAATTCTGCCCAGAATTTAGTAAAGAAGGCAATGTATGAACATAGATATCTGACACACAGATAAAATGAGAGCCTGACATAAAGTCATCTAAGAGTTCCGATGAGTTCAGCAAGGCTGCTTGGCATTTAGATGAGAACTATATGCAGCATGTAATGGGGGGTTCATAATTCTGGAGACAGGCTGAGAAGGAGAGGGAGCACTGTGAAGGCATCAGTGTTAAGCACTGAGGCAGGCAAGTGGGGGGCTGCAGAAGAAATGGACCAGGTCAGCTTCCCTGTCCAAAGCAAGAGGGAATACTGGTAAACGAGGTCTGGTATGCACAGCATGGGCCCAAATCACAAAGGGTCATAAATATAAGGCTAAGAATCTTATTCCATTAAAATGGAAAAATATTGAAAGTTTTGAGCAGCCAGTTCACTTGATCAGAAATGTGCTTTAGGAAGATTAATTAAATGATATCCAGTCACAGTTTTAGGTCCAAAGAAAAGCACCCGAGTTAATTTATTCACCGAAGGAAGGACCGCTACAGCGTTCCCTGCTTGAGCTGTGGCCGCCAGCGGATGCCTTGTCCCTTCTCCTTGCCACGCTGTATGACTGAGTGTGGTGGGCTGGGAACTTACTATTTTCTCCTGTCTCTTCCTCAAACAAGAGAGATGTGAGAAAAGCTGCGGGAACTCTGAAAAGCATGGAGAATGAGCAAAGTCCTCTTCCAGCCTGGGAAGGGGTTCATTAAAACCATGGTCAAAGAAGCCTTTTGTGGCTTCTCCAGAGGCAAGGGTTCTAGTCCTTGGAACTCCTGCTGCAAGACCTAAGTCCCCCACAGAGAAGTCTAGGCACTGGGGCTTCTGGACTGAGAAGAATTCAGTGATATCAATATTGATGCTTCTTCTGAAACCCCATTCTTTTGGAAACTAACTCCTACTCTGTAATGAAAGTTGAGAAAATAATGAGTTTTAATGTAAGAATTTGGCTGACAGTCAATTTAGATAAACTAACATTCCTGGAATACAAATGAGGACAAAGACATTTGCAGTATATAAGGCACTAAAGAAATAAAGATATCATTTTCCCCATAAAATATTACTATAACTCTTTGAAGTGGACAATTTCCTGTTTCAACAGCTGACAGTGAATGGAAGAAGAAGAGAAAGAAAATAAGCCAAAAGGTATATTCTTTCTTTCCAGTCTCCTAGTCTAGAGACTAGGTCTTCTGCTGTAAGGAATTATCCAATCACTGCCCAGCCATCTGCCAACTTTCTAGTTTCCACCCAACTTTTAAAACTGTTAATTAATTAACTCCTTTACAAGAAACTTACATAAGACTGGAAGTCAGACTTGTAATTAAAACACCATCATGGATATTATAGCCATATGGCTTGGGAGTTAAGGACTCGGGCTTTGAAAACACAATGCCTGTGTTGGAATCTCAGTTCTACTTCAAATTGGGGAATCTTGGGCAAACTGCTTAATCTACCTATGCCTAAACTTCCTCATCTATAAAATGGGGATGGCCATGTCCAAGGCCAACTTCCCTAGTTCCATCACTGACACTACTTTCAGCCAGTCCCTGGGGCATGAGAGAGCACACATTCTGACTTTCATCACCCTTCGGTTATTAAACATCAACGTGCAAGTTCCCAGAAACATCTCATTTATGGCTCAATCCCTTTCCATGATGTGAACACAGTCCATATTTCATCACCAGGCACAATGAAGGGGCATGGCAGCAAAGAAGGTCTTCCTACCTAGGCTCCCATTCTCCAGGATTTCCCTTCCTATCACCATTAGTGTCTACCTATTTTACCATGTTTTTCTTTTTATCATGTGATTATCTTATTCAAGACACCATAATGATTCCCTCTGTTGTGTAAAACGTCAAGTCAAAAACTAACATACTGGCTAATCTACTGACCTCTATGAATCCGACCATCTATTATCTTCCGTTTTTACAAAGGCCATCCTGGCTCCAGCTTGAGTCTTCAGGGTCTCAAGTACTCATTCAAGTTCAGTCTACCTTAGTATCTTTAAAAAAAATTTTTTTTTTCCTTCAGATCTAGTGAGATATAATTGACATACAACTTTGTGTAAGTTTAAGATGTAACACATGATTATTTGATACATGTAGATACTGTGAAACGATTACCATAATGAGGTCAGTTACCACTCTCATCCTCTTGCGTAACTATCTTCCGTATGCATGTATCGTGCCAGTTTAATATATTTATTTACACAGTTTTCTCATCCTAAAACACACAGTGCTACCTCCAGTTGGCTAATCCAAACTCACCCATTCTCCAGGCCAAGATATTTATTAACACCTTCAGTGAACTTCTACTTGACAACTGGCATCACCCAGTGCAGCATTTGATTACAGGAGGCAAGATCAAGATCTCTGTTTTTCTGTTACTCTTTTATCCTCAAGTACTTTTCTTCTTCAAAAGTATAGGAAAAAAATCTCCATTTCTCCTTCACTATCTATTATATATATCCAACCCAAATTTGCTCACTTTGTATTAAATTTATTGATATCACCACAGTATTCCTATGAGTAGTAGGTGGGAAGACATTTATAATCTTAGCTAACATACAGGAAGGAAACAGCAACCTTCCCCATCCCAAGATTTTTGCCTTTGCTGTTTTCTCTGGCAGCAATGCCTGTTTCCTAGCTCACTGCATACTTGTTTCATCCTTAACTTCAGGAATCTGCTTGAAAGTCCCCTTTTAAGAGAAATCTTTCTTAAAAACCCACATGAAGCTGACCATCCTTATCATTTATCATATCACCTTATTTTCATCCCACTATCACACTGTAATTATCTTATTGCTTGCTGGTTGGTTGACTGACAACCCCACTAGATGTAAACGTCATAAGGGCAGGACTATTGTCTTGTTCCTCTTTGCTGTATGTATATACCTAGTATCCAGCAAGAGGTCGAGCACGACCGAGCAACTTCACTTTCACTTTTTACTTTCATGCATTGGGGAAGGAAATGGCAACCCACTCCAGTGTTCTTGCCCGGAGAATCCCAGGGACGGGAGAGCCTGGTGGGCTGCCGTCTATGGGGTTGCACAGAGTCGGACACAACTGAAGCGACTTAGCAGAGTAGCAGCAGCAGTATCCAGCAAAGTGGCTGGTCCTCAATGTATGTTCATTTAATAAAGGAAAGAATCAATCAAATATTAAATACATCTGGAGCACTCTAATGAGAAACCACTAATATTCTAGTGTCTGCTAAGTGTCTGTCCTATTCCATGAATTTCTATCATCTTCAATGTCTGCAAGTAATTATACCAAGTACTCTGCAGTCCCTATGTTGGGCACAATAACAAAATAGTTTTCAGATGAAAACATTAATTAACCTATTGATACTTTAAATGAAATCATATGTGAGCCTAAATTAATTTCAATTCTTAATGTTCGATTTGTTACCTCCTCTTGAGACATGAAGAGAGGTTAGTTTCTTGGAGGAGGAATCCAGATTCTCGAAGAGAATATCTTTCTACCCAAAATGCTGACTAATAAAATTCCAATTTAGCTTACAAAGTTAATACTGTTAAAAGAATGAAGGAGCAATGTCACAAATCATCCTAAAGGGCAGTTTTAACTAGCACATCTTAGTTAATGTGCTCAAGAGTAAAAGACCACAGAAAGCACACTAAATGGTACTCCAGTGCCTCTTCCCAGGAGGTAGGCATGATGGAGGGTGCGCTGGACCCAGGCCAGCACTAGGTCCCAGGATGGATTTTACTATGGTTCAGTAGCAGGCCTGGGCCCGCCACTTAACCATTTCGATCTCAGTTTCCCGAAATAGGAAGAGTGGGGTTGGTAACTTCTAGTTTTGACTTATTCCTGAAAAAACTAGCATCAGAAGTCACAAAGCTAGTATTAAAATGAGACTGGCAAAAAAGCAAAACTATAATTTTTTTATAAAGATAGAAAGTATTAATGTGGCACCCAATTCTTAGTCAATCTTGGTTTGTTGGTACTTACATTGGGTAGGGTGGATTTTATAAAGTTAAGAGGGAAAGATGAAAAATGACAGGTAATAATATGTAATCTGTGCTGATAATAGAAGACATACTCTTTTTTTAAAAAAATGACCATTAAAACTAAATATGGCCTTGCGTAACTTGCAGCAATCAGCTTGAAACGGGCAGATATCTAATGATCCAAAAGGAATCTTCAAAAAGATTCTGCATGATAGAGACTCTGATTACATTCACATCAAAAAAATTCAAAACTAATAAAATTTACTAGAAGGGTGGTAAAATATTATGAAATAGCTTCTGAAATAATCTTTCAAGCATGTAACTAACAAATAGATTTAAATAAAAACATTTATGGTTTAAAGTTAAGAATTTCAAAATAACTACATCCAAATTGTATATTTTCATTATACTTAAATAACATCATCACAGTCTTATTGCTAGAAAACTTCAGATTTTAGAATCTATCAAATAAAAACATTTATCTTTTTACTTTACCCTTACAGATAGGATTAGACAGGCTGTAAACAAGATGTATGGCTTTCTTTGCCTTTCTAGTTTGCAGATCCCTGAAGAACTGCACAAGAATATTTACACACCAGAGCAAAGAATAAGGAAAGAATGAAATGAATAACAACAGACGGCTCTAGAAAGAACCAGTTTCAATTCAGACATGCTTTGATTTGAAATATACAATTAATATAAAAGCCTTTCTTTAAACGCTCCTGCTGAAAACTTCACTGTTAAAAGATCAAACACTAATTCCCCATTAGTACAAGCAGAGTTTAACTATTACTCATTTTTGCTACATAAAGCTTTCAGCACAAGATGCCGCTGATCTCATAAATATCTTTGGCTTAAAATAAATGAAATAACCCACATATCACTAGCTGAGTTGATTAACACATATAATATGGACCAAATTTAATCACTCAACCAATAAGCTACTGTATTGAGTTACTCTGGCTTTTCAGTTTAGAGTGGAACATGGAAAGGTTTAAATATTTGAATAAAGATATAAAAATAGTTAATCCAGGAGAAATTTAGAGCTAAGAGGGACAGCAAAGGTCATCTAGTTATGTAATCTTGGCTTACAGATAAGGAAACTGAGGTTCAGAGAGGCCCCATTCCCCTAATTAGATGCTCCAAAGTGGGATGGTTTGGTGAGAACTACAGCCAAGTGAATGCCAGTTTCATGCCATCCCAGATACATGTAATTCTTTTGATCTGGGGGGATCGCCCCTGTGAGCCCCTTATGTGTAGGTGTGTACACATCTTTCATTGCCTCTTTCTAATCTTTGCATTCTCTCTACAATTAAGCAAAACACTAAACTGAAGTTTTTCTAAATTAAACAAATTATTTGTTGTATTTGTCAAACTGTACTTTGAACTTCATTTTTAAAATTTATAAATTTAATTAGATTAAAATCGTTATCAACTGTTCTTTCTTCCCTGTGATTCAGTACAATTCAATTTTTAGCCTATAGGCCATTAAATGAAGAAAGTATTCTTCACTTCTTCATTCTTCTGAACAATTAAAGCACTAACATCTTCCTAACTTGTTTACTGAAAATAACAAGGATATGCATACTAACCTACCAGAAATCACAGGTTATAACAAAGAAGAACCACAGTTTTTAACAGGTTATAATCACAGGTTAAAACAAAAAAGAATAACTCTATCTTAGACTTGACTTTCTAAAGCACAAAGTTTGAGTGAAAAGAAAAATTTTCTGATAAATTAAAAAATATCTAGCCATAGAATGCTCTTACTGAACAGGCATTTTAGACTTGAAAGTGAAAGTCGCTTAGTCATGTCCGACTCTCTGCAACTGTATAGTCCGTGGAATTCTCCAGACCAGAATACTGGAGTGGGTAGCCGTTCCGTTCTCCAGGGGATCTTCCCAACCTAGGGATAGAGCGCAGGTCTCCCACATTGCAGGTGGATTCTTTACCAGCTGAGCCAGCTTTTAAAAGATCATTATTCTTATGAAATAATTAACAGCTAGTGAAACTTTTTAATGTTTGCTTTTGCACTATCCCCTTGTCAAAATGAAATGAATGTTGATAAATGAATTAACAAAATTGCATCCTGATACTAATTTTTTCCTGAATGTTCAATCTCATTCTCTAGCATGGAAGATTTTACAAAGTTGAGAGAGCAAGGTGAAAAATGGGGAGAAATATTGGGAAGAACTTCAGGCTATTGTTCAAGGTAGACATCACTAGCATCCATGTTGGCAGAAACCAATGCCACCTACTCATAGAAGTGGTCCTGTATTTTTCTGGAGCATAAGCCACAGTCAAGGCGGCCTGGTAGCAGACACACTGCACAGGGCCTGAGTTCTAGCTCAGGGCTTACAACTTACCTGTTTTGTCACAGTAAAGATGCGTCATTTCAATTCTTTAGTTTTTTTTTTTTCCTTGTAAAATGCGGGCACTAGATAAGACACTTTCTAAGGTACTTTTCTGCTCCACAGGAAGTGGGTTTAAGACTTAAGAAGAACTTACTACATGCTTCTCATTGTGGTAAGGGCAATAAGGGAGATACACAAGAAAAAATAAGATCCCTGATTCCAAGAAACTTATATCCAGAAAGGCAAGTCAGTTATATAAAACTAGATAAACATAAAATATACACCAGAAAACAACTGCATGAACCAACATAGAAGTAGAGAATAAACTCAGTGATATAGGCTTAACTAGGGGAATAAAAAAGAGAGACTGAGTTAGGTCATAGGGGAGAGTAAGACTGAAGATGGCGCTTCTGTGGGTGCAGATGCGTATTCATTTGGGGGTTGGTATGTACATATTTGTGCACACTCTGGGTTAATGTCGTGGAGGATGGGAGACACAGCAGAAGCGGAGAGGAAGGAGTCTGACTAGAGATGAAGATTAACAGGGTCCAGAACATGATAAGACAGAAAGATGAAAGAAGGCAGGCTAATGACCTTAATCGTCAGGGATAGAAGTTAAAACGTTGGTTAAAAAAGCACATCAGTTGGGTCAAGAAAGTCCCAACACTTGTGATCTTGGTTCCTCCCATTTACAAGTGGAAGGACTTCTCAGTCATTAGGGTTCTGAGAGACGGGGCAGGGAGAAAGGCCGTGGTTCTCACTGGGAGCTTTTCTTAGTTGTAAGGGCAAAGATACATAAGTGACAACATCAAGAAACATTACATTGTCTGTGTGAAGGAAAGACTTTGAGAAGTAATTAGGGTCCTTTTAAAATAATGTTTTCTCAAGAAGAAAGTATACATGTGTTGTAGAGATAAATGCAGCAGGGACTGGGAAAGAGGAAATAGCGTGATAATCAAAAGGTATATGTTCTAACATACATTCACTATGAAAGTTAAAAATGCACAGTAAAGGAGAAAAAAATCAATGGCTAGATAGTTCTCACACTTAGAATTATTGTGAGGTGTACAACAGATTGTGTTATCTAGATGTTCTAACTGGCCTAGGAACTGTTATAAATAACAGTATAACAGTCCGAGCCATTACACAGGGCTTAAAGATAGTTTCTGAGCTGATCTTTCCAACTCAATTTAAATTTAAAAAATGGGCAAGTTGCCAACATAATGTTTTGAAAATACACAGTTTATTGTGTATTTATTAGGTAAGCATGTCAAATAGTTCCTGGACTATTTTGCATCAAGAAGAAAAATTTTTTTAAAGAAAACATAAAGAGACAGGAAATTATGAAAACATGAACCCTATCTGGTTATTATTTCTAAAAGAATTTGTGTGAACCATCACACAGAGGTTGTTAACATGTGATATCATAGTGTTAAAATAGGAACTGTTTGGTTTACTATTATGTTTATAGGTAAACCTCACAAATTACTTGAAATATACGGAATCCAGGCTCAGAAACCTTTGCTCCAAAGAAAGAAAAGAGAAAGAATATGAGAGCCTCATCCAAGTAAATACATTGTGATTTCCTGGCATTTTTGAGTTATGAGGCATTCTCTGCTAGTGAGTTTTTCCAGATACTGAATCTTACTTCTAAGAGCATTGAAATATTTATAGTTTAACCTTTTTGTCTCAGTTTTATAAACATGTTTATTTGCTCTTTTGATTTAGTGCAATTACACAAATCCTGTCTTGATGACTCAGCATCAGCATCACATGAGTTGGGGCTAGAAGATCTAATTCTCAGTCATCAGCTGACTGAGTTGTATGATCTTGAGCAGCAGTCCCTAACCTTTTTGGCACCAGGGACTGGTTGCATGGAAGAAAATTTTTCCACAGACTGGGGGAGGGGAGAGGAGGAGGATGGTTTCAGAATAATTCAAGCCACATTACATTTATCATGCACTTTATTTCTATTATTATTACATCAGCTCCACCTCAAATCATCAGGCATTAGATCCCAGAGGTTGGGGACCCCTGATCTCGGGAACTCACTTAACCACCTCTCTGCCTTAGTTTCTAAGTATGTGAGTAAGGATCATTCTTGCAAATCACAAGATGATTAAATATGATTAAATGCATAAGTGCTTTTTAAAGGGCATAATAGTTACCATTATCATTGTTCTTTCCTATAAGACACTGGTTTCTTCAAGAAAATGGAAGCACATTAGACTTTTTGTCCACATACTAAATGGTCCAAAAAACTGCTGAGCTTTTATGTCTGCTTTCTATAACCCTACTGTTTCTTTTGTTATTAGATATCCATTAATTACAATGAAGACTTCTCACTACAACAGCCTGCAACAGTAACTGTCTGCTTTCCCCTAAGTTGCAGACTAATTTTTGTAAACAGCTGTCTGTAGTAGGGCTTAAGGATAAGTCAAACGTCTCTTCTTATGGTGTGGGGTGTGAATTTCAGGAAACATGCCCTCTTTGTCAGATGACTACATTTGAACTACTAACTCTACTGGTATGAAAAAGCAATTAATTAGTATATTATTTAGGACTAATAGTTTGCAAGTTTACTAAGTAAACTAAACACCCATATCTCCATAGATTTTGTTTTGCTTTCTGTTTAAAAAAAAGTGCAAAATGGAAGCCACTCCTTTTTCAGTTTATCTAAGCAAATGTAAACCTATCTGGTTGTGCATCTATTCCCATTAAGCGGGCGTTTTTTGATTTCTGCATGACCCGCCTTTTTTATTATACATGGATACCTCCACCGTACCTATGGGCACAGAGTTCATAATTTCATGTCAGTTGATTGATGAACATTTTAAGTTACCAAAAGGTACAAAATTTGGAAGCAGTGCTATTTTTGTCTTATGCTTGTGTCCCTCAAAGCAAGGTGCTTAATCTCTTTTAACCTCAGTTTCCTTGTCTACAAAATAGAGACATAAACAGTTGCATTCTAGAACTCAAGAGAATTTCTTTTTCCTATTCTTCTTCCCATGCCAAAATTAAAAATTTTAATTTTCTTACTATGCAATAAAACTATTCTCATTATTGAAAAATCATAAAATTAGACAAACAAAAAATAGAGCCCCATTAATCCTATCTGCAGAGTTGGACACGACTTAGTAACTGAATAACCACACTCCTATCCACCCAAACACAATTATTCTTAACATCTTAACTATCTCTCTTCTAAATGGAATTGATTGCATTTCTTTTGAGAAATGGCATCTTTCCATATACACTATTTTGTAATGTTTTAAATTCATCCCCAGCAACTAAATCAACATTAAATACATCATTAAACATCAGAGGTCAGCAAACATTTTCTGTTGAGGGTCAGATAGCATCTCAGGCTTTGCCAGGCACATATCTCATGTGATTTTTTAAAATAATCTTTTAAAATGTAAAATCATTCTTAACTCTGGTAGTACAAATCAAGTCTCAGACTGAATTTGTGCTGTAGGTTGTTGACTTTTGTTTTATATCAGTGGATAGATTTCTGTATACAGGTGTATGGATATGTCAGAACTTAGATACAAGTCCCATATCATCTGACACTTAGGTTTCCACGGTCTAGATGCTGCAAACAGTAGTGAATAAACATCCCTGTACATACGTATCTGTATGCATGATTATTTCCTCAGGTTAAATATTTGAACGTGGAATTTCTGGTCAGAGGGCATTTGCTCCTTCACTTACTCATTAACTCTAGCTGTAGGGTCAAAGCAGCCATAGACAAAGTGTAAATGAATGAGCATGTCTATAGTTTACCAATCCCTGGATTATACTAAGTTGATTGAAAGCATCAAGCATTAAACATTTTTCACTTAAATGAAGAGATTTTAAAATATATTCATATATCCTACTTCAGGACAACACTACTGTGTTTTTAATAGATCAGTGTTATATTCTTATAGTACCATAAATAATTCAATGAAACATCTTGTATTAACAATAATCAAATCAGAATACAAAATGTCACATAACTCAATACTTTTCTTATTAGAAGACTTTTGAAAATATCAACTGAAATTATTCGGGAGGCATTTCCTCTTTAAAATATGAGCATAAATAATAACACTATAAAATATAATTCATCTTGTGAACTGTGGTCACTCTTGTACTATGTGAATGTTTTTAAAAATGATGACACACATAGACACACACACAGATACACAATTCAACATAGCTTAAACTTTCTAAATTATGAGCATTCAAAAAGGAACCTGTACTATAATTTTGACCTTTTAGACATGTCATTTATTCAACAAATATTTATTAAACGTCTATGAACTATATGTCAATTTCACAAGGTACTTGGAATACAAAACTAAACTTTGCTGTGGTCAGTGACTCAAACACTCGTTTTTGAAGAGTGACAGCTGAAAAATATTCAGAGGAGTATTTTCTGATATACAGGGAAGGCTAAAGTAATAACTTCTATTTCTTCTTCTTCTTCAAAAAAATGAAGACGTATTTTTACAGGTATTAATGGCAGAGGCTGTGCTTCAAGAATGTCAAGCAGAACAGAAGGCTATGGTCCTGCCTCAGCATGTCCTCCACCTGTCTTTAGAGGAAAAACGTTAGCCGAAGAATAAATTTTACCAGAGAATTATGAAAATGCAGAAAGAAAGGAAAACAGTCAAAGGAGGCCAAATAAGAATAGTGTAGTCATTGAGCATAGTCAAGGACTTTTAGTATCTTCACAAAGGCTGATAATATTCCAAGCCATTTCCTGTGAGTTGTCTTGTAAAGATACTGAAACCCCCAACAGGTGGAGGAGGTTAACTACACGATGTCCAGACTGTGGCCATGACAGAAGATGCCACCATTACGAGAACTGGCCTCAAAGATAAAGAAACAAACTGACACTGGAACTGAAGATTAATTACACTTAAAACAATCAAGATGACACTGGTCAAAACAGCATCTGCATGACCAATCTTTCAAGATCACTGTTAGAGCTGAGTGTACTGTTTCTACAGGTAGTCCTTCCCCCCTCCATCTATAAGAGCGCTTGCCTACGATTTTTTGTTTTGTAGGTGGTGGGTTGAGGCAAGGCAATTGGCTTTTGGGTAGGAGTCTGCCCTCCTCCCCAGTCACTGGCATCCAAAATAAACTTTCCTTTCCAAATAAAAAAGAAAACGAAGTCAAGTACAATACTGTTGTATTACTTCACAAAGTAATCAGACAAATCCTTGCCATTAGTCTGACCATGCAAAACTGGCAAACGTATCAGATATATGGAAAAACTACAAAACTGTAGAGAAAGCTACCATTTAGGTGTTTTTGAAGATCTCAAATTCAGCTTTAGACCAAACTGAATACATACATTTGTCAACAACTTGAAGGTGATCATTTAGATGGGAATCACCTACAGGAGTTAAGAATTGACCTATTAGATCTGTAAAAAGAACTAGCTCCAATAGAAAACACTGAAATAGTCTTTTGTAGAGACTCATGGCGGAGAAGGCAATGGCACCCCACTCCAGTACGCTTGCCTGGAAAATCCCATGGGCAGAGGAGCCTGGTAGGCTGTAGTCCATGGGGTCGCTAAGAGTCGGACACGACTCAGCAACTTTACTTTCACTTTTCACTTTCATGCATTGGAGAAGGAAATGGCAACCCCCTCCAGTGTTCCTGCCTGGAGAATCCCAGGGACCGGGGAGCCTGGTGGGCTGCCGTCCATGGGGTAGCACAGAGTCAGACACGACTTAAGTGATTTAGCAGTAGCAGTAACAGAGACTCATGGACAGGGAAAGACTATATATCATTTATATGTGGAATGTTACAAAGCTGAACTCAGAGCAACAGAGGAACGGGGCAGGTGGGATAATGGGAAAGTGGGAAAACGTTGATCAAAGGGCATATAAGATGAGTAAGTTCTGGAGGTCTAGCGTATGGTATGGTGATTATGGTTAACAACAGAATATTATTAATATATACTTGAAACAGGCTAAGAGAGTAGATCTTAAATATTCTCACCACAAAAAAGAAATGATAATTATGTGATGGAATGTAGGGTTAACTAACCCTACTGTAGTAATCATTTTGCAATATATAAATGATCAAATCAATACTTTGTACATCTTAAATTTACACAATGTTATATGTCAGTTATATCTCAAAGAAGGTGGAAAACAAGTGAGACTCAAAGTTCTGAGAAAGTACAGTGGAGAAAACATGGCAGTCAAAAGATAAAAGAGGAATAAAGCAGTCCAGTTGAAGGGCCACACAGCAGACCCACAGAATCAAGATGCAAAAGAAATGGAGTCAAGTTCATTTAACATTAAACAAAAGCAACCCACAAAAGAGTCAGACATGACTTAGTGACTAAACAACAACAAACAACAACGCAGTGGGTTGAAACTTGACATGAGAATAGTAGTAGTTCAGTTGCTAAGTTGTGTCCAACTCCTGCAACCCCACAGACCGTAGGCTACCAAGCTCCTCTGTCCATGGGATTCTCCAGTAAGAATACTGGAGTGGCTTGCCATTTCCTGTTCCAGGGGATCTACCTGACCCAGGGATCGAACCCAGGTCCAATGCATTGTAGGCAGATTCTTCACCAACTGAACTATGAGAGAAACCCAACATGAGAATGGATACATGTGTATGTGTGGCTGAGTTCCTTCACTGTTCACCTGAAGTTATCACAACATTGTTAACTGGCTACACAACAACACAAAATAAAAAGTTCAAAAGAAAAACCAAAAAAAACCAAAAAAACTTGACATCTGTGTTGAAAATTTCATCTGTAACAAAACAGTAAGAGTGGGACATTCTTGCGTCACTTACAAGGCAGTACTGTTGAAGACAAAAGACTGAGAATCCTAGGAAAAAACAAATGTCTCTTTTCAGTTCAGTTCAGTTGCTCAGTCGTGTCTGACTTTTTGCAACTCCATGAATCGCAGCACGCCAGGCCTCCCTGTCCATCACCAACTCCCTGAGGTCACTGAGACTCACGTCCATCGAGTCAGTGATGCCATTCAGCCATCTCATCCTTTGTCATCTCCTCTTCCTCCTGCCCCGAATCCCTCCCAGCATCAGAGTCTTTTCCAATGAGTCAACTCTACGCATGAGGTGGCCAAAGTACTGGAGTTTCAGCTTTAGCATCAGTCCTTCCAAAGAAATCCCAGGGCTGATCTTCTTCAGAATGGACTGGTTGGATCTCCTTGCAGTCCAAGGGACTCTCAAGAGTCTTCTCCAACAACACAGTTCAAAAGCATCAATTCTTCAGCACAGCCTTCTTCACAGTCCAATTCTCACATCCATACATGTTCACAGGAAAAACCATAGCCTTGACTAGACAGACGTTTGTTGGCAAAGTAATGTCTCTGCATTTCAATATGCTATCTAGGTTGATCATAACTTTCCTTCCAAGGAGCAAGGTCTTTTAATTTCATGGCTGCAGTCACCATCTGTAGTGATTTTGGAGCCCAGAAAAGTCTGACACTGTTTCCACTGTTTCTCCATCTATTTCCCATGAAGGGATGGGACCAGATGCCATGATCTTCGTTTTCTGAATGTTGAGCTTTAAGCAAACTTTTTCACTCTCTTTCACTTTCATCAAGAGGCTTTTTAGTTCCTCTTCACTTTCTGCCATAAGGGTGGTGTCATCTGCATATCTGAGGTTATTGATATTTCTCCCAGCAATCTTGATTCCAGCTTGTGCTTCTTCCAGCCCAGCATTTCTCATGATGTACTCTGCATATAAATTAAATAAACAGGATGACAATATATAGCCTTGACATACTCCTTTTCCTATTTGGAACCAGTCTGTTGTTCCATGTCCAGTTCTAACTGTTGCTTCCTGACCTGAATATAGGTTTCTCAAGAGGCAGGTCAGGTGGTCTGGTGTGCCCATCTCTTTCAGAATTTTCCACAGTTCATTGTGATCCACACAGTCAAAGGCTTTGGCATAGTCAATAAAGCAGAAATAAATGTTTTTCTGGAACTCTCTTGCTTTTTCCATGATCCAGCGGATGTTGGCAATTTGATCTCTGGTTCCTCTGCCTTTCCTAAAACCAGTTTGAATATCTGGAAGTTCACGGTTCACATATTGCTGAAGCCTGGCTTGGAGAATTTTGAGCATTACTTTACTAGCGTGTGAGATGAGTGCAATTGTGCGGTAGTTTGAACATTCTTTGCCATTGCCTTTCTTTGGGATTGGAATGAAAACTGACCTTTTCCAGTCCTGTGGCCACTGCTGAGTTTTCCAAATTTGCTGGCATATTGAGTGCAGCACTTTCACACCATCATCTTTCAGGATTTGAAATAGCTCAACTGGAATTCCATCACCTCCACTAGCTTTGTTCGTAGTGGTGCTTTCTAAGGCCCACTTGACTTCACATTCCAGGATGTCTGACTCTAGGTGACTCTTTTAAAGGGTTAGAAAACAGAAACTATTTATTTTTTAGAGACAGATGAAGAAAAACAAAAATTCTGGCCAGGTCCAACACAGGTCTTGGACTTTGAGGAAATAAGATTTCAAAAGCCTTTAAAAAATCTTCATTATAAATTAGAGTAATGATAGAAGTTAGTGTCACATATTCCATGGGGATTATGACAGGGTTCTTCTGTCTGCTTTATTCAACTTGAGTTGTCCCTAATATAAATGAAAACCCAAATAGCTTATGGTTCTTTTGATACGTTTGTTAGATTTCAGGAAAAAAGCTTTATTATAATTCTTTATCTTTACCAATTCTTTATCTACCAAATTAGGACATGGTTTCCTTACCAATGGTGAAGGCCAAATTTGGATGTCTACTTTCTTAGTTGATTTTTTTTAAAAAAGAGGAATCCTGTTAATTGCAAGGGGTCAGAGGTTCTCAAACCAGCAGTGTTGGGAGCCGATTTGAATTAGTGCTCCACCTGTGGCAAAGGTCATGAGGAAGGAGGCTTGACATACACAAAGGTGGGGTCTAGCCTCAGGAGCCCCTTGGAGGTTCTCGAGCATCTACCCCCAAAACCAGAGCCTGCCTGCTTTACTACTTGTGCTCTCACCTATACCTCTGACTTTACGGGGGGGCTGTCCCCCACTACCTCTCTCTGAAAAAAGAGTTAACTTAAAGCTTCAGTTAATAAAAATTTCTGGGTGTGACAGGAGTGTTTTAACCTACAAACTCCTCTGAAGGTTCTTTAGCCCACCTGACAGGCTTGTCCAGGCACATGTGATTACTCACAGCCTCCAAACAGTGGGAGGCACGAGATGCTCTTAACCTTCTAAAAACAGGTTCTTTAGAGAAGTTAGAAAACTATTAGCATAAGTATAATGGGCTGATTAGAAATTGTATTGGTGAAGGGTTTTTCATTTGTTGAGCCAATGATTGCTGCTAAGTCTCCACTTCCCCTGCCCTTATACACATTAATGAATATATAGAAGAGATAAGTATTAACCTTTGATATTAATCACATTAGACTTTAGGCTAAGTAAATTCTTTCCCTGACTAAAACCCACTACACCCTCACCCTATAGGAATGTAAATTTATCTAGTGGAGTCTGTTTTAAGAATAATCGCCCTGGAGAAATAAGTGACTGACCACTATCACAAGGAGAAGGTCATAAATTGTCAACAGGCCCCCTGGCCGGAAGATGATGTAACACCCCTAAGACCTCTGTATACATTTGTAAGACCCCGCGTGACTTTTGTATAACATCTCAGTGTATAAAAGTAAACCAGGGAAAATAAAGGATGGGATCAGTTCCTGGAAAGACTGGTCTCCCCATGTCGCTCTCTCTCTCAAATTCTGGCTGAGTCTCCACCTGAAGCGTGGGACCCACCATGCTTACTAATTATGTCTGGGCTTCTAAGATCGGACCGGGGAGGCCTCAGTGTCTCCTCTCCTTCGGGAGAACGGAAAGACGCCTGCGGCCTACGTAAGTGGTGCAAACTTCTTGTCTTGAAGTTTTATTGGTCCCCCGCGTAAACCAAGCTACTCAGCCTCTTTTCTCCACTGAATTTTCCTACTGAGCTATCCTCGTTCTATTATTTTTTATATCTCTAATTATAACTATTGTATCCTGATCCTCACCGACGCCGTCTACACCTTGAACTCCCTGGATCAGCTGGGGCTGGTCCCCAGCACAGCAGCATTAGCATCACCTGGGAAAGGCAAATTGGCAGCCCTGCCCTGAGATCTACAGAATCAGAAACTCTGATAGTGGCCCACAAATCTGCATTTTAATAAGGTTTCCTGGGAAACCTGATACATAGCACAGTTTAAGAAGCACTGAACTAGGTGAACGCAGGTAATTCAATAAGAATGGGAAATAAATTGATTGGAACGAATCATAAAAATATTTGTTGCCATGGGTATGATGTACACTGTTTCTGTAGTGAACTAAGCAAAAAATTTTTTAATAATCTTCAAGTTTAGCAAACAGAAGAGGTATTAAGCCATGTGATGCTGAATCTGCAGTTTAACAGCCAACTCTCCATTTGCTGCTTGCCTGATATTTAAGAGCAAATGGGACAGCCAATTCCTAAACGAATAGCAGTCATCGCGGCATAATTTCAGTCTTATGTGCTTGCCACTGTGGTTTAGGAGCTTATTTTACTGTTAAGTCATGTCTCTAAGTCACTTAATAGCATTAGAATGGAAAGATATGGTCAAATTTATGAGGCCAAGAATGAACCTCCTGTGAGTACTTTACACCACATTGAGAATCTAATTATTGGTTAACAACACAGCATTTATTAGTTTTCTCTCTCTTCATACAGACTCTGAGGCAAATCAGCACACAATAGTATTGTTTTAAAGAGCCATTTATATGTAAAATAGCTCTTGTATCTGTTTTTGGTAGTTCATAGGTTAAAAAGAAAATCCCCGTTTTAGGGTAAGACTGGTCATACAAGGTCAAACACATTAGAAAACAATAAGACAACTATTTTTCAACGGTAAGAGCTATGCCAATACCATAGATTTAAAATCACATAATTGAAAAATGTTTGTAAAATGAGGTACAGTATATGAACAACAGGAAGAAGATTTACATTCAGCTTTCTTAAGATATATTTTGGGCTTTTTTTCATTAAGGTTCTTAATAAGGAAATCAACAAGAAAGAAATGGAAACTAGTGGAACATATGTAAATATTTCTTGATGTCTAGATTCCTTAGAAAACTTGGAAAAATTAAATATATAAATATTTTAGGTTTCCTAAGGCCTTTCCCAGAGAAGGCGATGGCACCACACTCCAGTACTCTTGCCTGGAAAATCCCATGGATGGAGGGCCCTGGTGGGCTGCAGTCAATGGGGTCATGAAGATCGGACATGACTGAGCAACTTCACTTTCACTTTTCACTTTCATGCATTGGAGAAGGAAATGGAACCCATCCCAGTGTTCTTGCCTGGAGAATCCCAGGGACGGGGGAGCCTGGTGGGCCACCATCTATAGGGTCGCACAGAGTCGGACATGACTGAAGCAACTTAGCCTTCTTTCCAAAGGCTAGGCTTTACTTATCAAAGATTGGTTAGAATGTAGAATTGGAGTGGAGGGATCAAACATATTGGGTTTGTGCTGGTTGAATAATTTCTTACATTTAAAAAAATCATGATAAACATTTTTCACTAAAAAATATAAATACAGTTAAATAAAATAATCACACAGCTAATTATGATCATGGACCCCATGCATCTCAGTAGACTGCAAATCAAGTGTTTTAAGGCCACTCCTTTTCCCCATGAGTTGTTTTATTTCCTCCCCCTCTTTTTTCTTTTTTACCTTCTTCCTCCTTTCCTAAATATCTTCTTCTTTTGTAGCTCTTGCAATAATATATACTGACACTGTGAATCGATAGCATTTCACGATAAAAAGAACATAAAGAGATTTCACCCCAACTTACCTCTAACATGCTAACTGTAAGCAAATATGCAGACATAAATTATAAAATCTGAACAATGTGCTTTGCTTCTATTTCTGTCCTGAAAGAAGTCGTTTAAGTAGGATGAGAACCTCTGAGAAAACACATTTAGTAAGAAATCTCAAGTTCAGGGGTGCTAGGAATGAGAAAGGTTTTCAGCCAATTTTAATTTCAGCCAGTTTTAATTTCCCAAAGACTGATTTGCATAAATGATTTTGGCCAAATAATAAACAGCTGATACCTATATAGAATTCACTATATTTCAGGGACTCTTCTGAATGTCTGCAATTATTAAGTTGCTCTATCCTTCCACAAGGCTTCTGATGTGGGAAAGGTTATCATCCCTGATTATGTTCACACAATGCCAGCAAGAAGCAGAGAAACAGAGACTTGAATGCCACAATCTGGTCCCAGAGTTTATGGTCTTGACCACTACTCCACAATGCTGAAACTACATGTTGTTAACAATTCTGAACAAAAAGTAACATTTCTAGTAAACTGAGAAATAAATTAATTAAAAAATTGTTCAGTGTTCTCTATATATGTTATATCATCGGATCGGATCAGATCAGATCAGTCGTTCAGTCGTGTCCGACTCTTTGCGACCCCATGAATCACAGCACGCCAGGCCTCCCTGTCCATCACCAACTCCCTGAGGTCACTGAGACTCACGTCCATCGAGTCAGTGATGCCATCCAGCCAACTCATCCTCTTTTGTCCCCTTCTCCTCTTGACCCCAATCCCTCCCAGCATCAGAGTCTTCTCCAATCAGTCAACTCTTCGCAAGAGGTGGCCAAAGTACTGGAGTTTCAGCTTTAGCATCATTCCTTTCAAAGAAATCCCAGGGCTGATCTCCTTCAGAATGGACTGGTTGGATCTCCTTGCAGTCCAATGGACTCTCAAGAGTCTTCTCCAACACCACAGTTCAAAAGCATCAATTCTTCAGCACTCAGCCTTCTTCACAGCCCAACTCTCACATCCATACATGACCACTGGAAAAACCATAGCCTTGACGAGACGGACCTTTGTTGGCAAAGTAATGTCTCTGCTTTTGAATATGCTATTTAGGTTGGACATAACTTTCCTTCCAAGGAGTAAGCGTCTTTTAATTTCATGGCTGCAGTCACCATCTGCAGTGATTTTGGAGCCCAGAAAAATAAAGTCTGACACTGTTTCCACTGTTTCTCCATCTATTTCCCATGTAGTGATGGGACCAGATGCCTGATCTTCATTTTCTGAATGTTGAGCTTTAAGCCAACTTTTTCACTCTCCACTTTCACTTTCCTCAAGAGGCTTTTTAGTTCCTGTTCACTTTCTGCCATAAGGGTGGTGTCATCTGCATATCTGAGGTTATTGATATTTCTCCCAGCAATCTTGATTCCAGCTTGTGTTTCTTCCAGTCTAGCATTTCTCATGATGTACTCTGTATATAAGTTAAATAAACAGGGTGACAATATACAGCCTTGACATACTCCTTTTCCTATTTGGAACTAGTCTGTTGTTGCATGTCCAGTTCTAACTGTTGCTTCCTAACCTGCATACAAATTTCTCAAGAGGCAGATCAGGTGGTTTGGTACTCCCATCTCTTTCAGAATTTTCCACAGTTTATTGTGATCCACACAGTCAAAGGCATTGGCATAGTCAATAAAGCAGAAATAGATGTTTTTCTGGAACTCTCTTGCTTTTTCCATGATCCAGCGGATGTTGGCAATTTGATCTCTGGTTCCTCTGCCTTTTCTAAAACCAGCTTGAACATCAGGAAGTTCACGGTTCATATATTGCTGAAGTTCTGGCTTGGAGAATTTTGAGCATTACTTTACTAGCGTGTGAGATGAGTGCAATTATGTTGTAGTTTGAGCATTCTTTGGCATTGCCTTTCTTTGGGATTGGGATGAAAACTGACCTTTTCCAGTCCTGTGGCCACTGCTGAATTTTCCAAATTTGCTGGCATATTGAGTGCAGCCCTTTCACACCATCATCTTTCAGGACTTGGAATAGCTCAACTGGAATTCTATCACCTCCACTAGCTTTGTTCGTAGTGATGCTTTCTAAGGCCCACTTAACTTCACATTCCAGGATGTCTGGCTCTAGGTCAGTGATCACACCATCATGATTATCTGGGTCGTGAAGATCTTTTTTGTACAGTTCTTCTGTGTATTCTTGCCATCTCTTCTTAATATCTTCTGCTTCTGTTAGGTCCACACCATCTCTGTCCTTTATTGAGCCCATATTTGCATGAAATGCTCCTTTGGTATCTTTTATTTTTTTTAAGAGATCTTTTTTTTTTCCCTTTTTTTTTTTTTTTTTTTTTTTTTTTTTTTTTTTGTTGAAGAAGTTTTTTTTTTTTTTTTTTTTTTTTTTTTTTTTTTTTTTTTTTTTTTTTTTTTTTTTTTTTTTTTTTTTTTTTTTTTTTTTTTTTTTTTTTTTTTTTTTTTTTTTTTCTCCCCCCCCCCACAGCCATTTTGCTTTTGCATTTCTTTTTCCATAGGGATGGTCTTGATCCCTGTCTTCTGTACAATGTCACGAACCTCATTCCATAGATCATCAGGCACTGTATCTATCAGATCTAGGCCCTTCAATCTACTTCTCACTTTCACTGTATAATCATAAGGGGTTTGATTTAGGTCATACCTGAATCGTCTAGTGGTTTTCCCTACTTTCTTCAGTTTCAGTCTGAATTTGGCAATAAGGACTTCATGGTCTAAGCCACAGTCAGCTCCCGGTCTTGTTTTTGCTGACTGTATAGAGCTTCTCCATCTTTGGCTGCAAAGAATATAATTGATCTGATTTCGGTGTTGACCATCTGGTGATGTCCATGTATAGAGTCTTCTCTTGTGTTGTTGGAAGAGGTTTTTTGTTATGACCAGTGCATTTTCTTGGCAAAACTCTGTTAGTCTTTGCCCTGCTTCATTGCATATTCCAAGGCCAAATTTGCCTGTTACTCCAGGTATCTCTTGACTTCCTACTTTTGCATTCCAGTCCCCATAATGAAAAGGACATCTTTTTTGGGTGTTAGTTCTAAAAGGTCTTGTAGGTCTTCATAGAACCATTCAACTTCAGCTTCTTCAGCACTACTGGTTGGGGCATAGACTTGGATTACTGTGATATTGAATGGTTTGCCTTGGAAATGAACAGAGATCATTCTGTCATTTTTGAGACTGCATCCAAGTACTGCATTTCGGACTCTTTTGTTGACCATGATGACTACTCCATTTCTTCTGAGGGATTCCTGCCCGCAGTAGTAGATATAATGGTCATCTGAGTTAAATTCGCCCATTCCAGTCCATTTCAGTTCGCTGATTCCTAGAATGTTGACATTCATTCTTGTCATCTCTTGTTTGACCACTTCCAATTTGCCTTGATTCATGGACCTGACATTCCAGGTTCTTAGGCAATATTGCTCTTTACAGCATCGGATCTTACTTCTATCACCAGTCACATCCACAGCTGGGTATTCTTTTTGCTTTGGCTCCATCCCTTCATTCTTTCTGGAGTTCTTTCTCCACTGATCTCCAGTAGCATCTTGGGCACCTACTGACCTGGGGAATTTCTCTTTCAGTATCCTATCATTTTGCCTTTTCGTACCGTTCATGGGGTTCTCAAGGCAAGAATACTGAAGTGGTTTGCCATTCCCTTCTCCAGTGGACCACATTCTGTCAGATCTCTCCACCATGACCCGCCCATCTTGGGTTGCCCCACGGGCATGGCTTAGTTTCATTGAGTTAGACAAAGCTGTGGTGAAAGTGAAAGTCATCAGTTGTGTCTATTTGCGACCCCATGGACTATATAGTCCATGGAATTCTCCAGGCCAGAATACTGGAGTGGGTAGCCTTTCCCTTCTCCAACGAATCTTCCCAACCTAGGGATCAAACTGGGGTCTCCTGCATTGCAGGTGGATTCTTTACCAACTGAGTTATCAGGGAAGCCCTTATATCATAGTACATCCTATTAAGAGTATAGTATGTTTATGACTAGAAAATTTGCTACCCAACCTAAAAGTGGTAAATGAAAAACTTTTTCAAGTTATTTGGACAATCTGTTTCATAAAGTAAAAAGATGAATGCTGTAAGTATCTGTTCAATCAGCACTTTAAGACAAGTATTATAATGAATATTTGTTGTTGTTATTTAGGAACCAAGTCATGTCCTACTCTTTGCAACCCCACAGACTGTAGCCCACCAGGCTCCTCTGTCCATGGGATTCTCCAAGCAAGAATACTGGAGTCTGTTGCCATTTCTTTCTCCAGGGGCTCTTCCCAACCCAGGGACTGAACCCGCCTACCGCATTGGCACGGAGAAGGCAGTGGCACCCCACTCCAGTACTCTTGCCTGGAAAATCCCATGGATGGAGGAGCCTGGAAGGCTGCAGTCCATGGGGTCGCTAATAGTTGGACACGACTGAGGGACTTCACTTTCACTTTTCACTTTCATGCATTGGAGAAGGAAATGGCAACCCACTCCAGTGTTCTTGCCTGGAGAATCCCAAGGACAGGGGAGCCTAGTGAGCTGCCGTCTATGGGGTCGCACAGAGCTGGACACGACTGACGTGACTTAGCAGCAGCAGCACTACATTGGCAGGAGCGTTCTTTAACACTGAGCCACCAGGGAAGCCCATATGGAACATTTACATGTACTTTACACTTGGATTATGCTTGTTTTATATGTGAAATATGGTCTTTAATGTATACACATCAAGCTAATGCAAATACATTAAATATTCTTTCAAATAAAGAATATTCTTTCAATTAAGAAAGAGATCCACAATAGATCCCAAGATCCAAAACTGATTCCATCAAGCTTTGACTGTTCTTCTGGGTAATCTCTTTTATTATTGATATGTTTAAAGCATATTTAAATTCTAAAGATACACAGAGATGTATACATCTTCCCACGCAGAACACACATGCCTACAGAATGCATAACTAAAGACACACATCCTAGTAATTACTATCTAGGTCAAGAAACAGGGCTCTGTCAGCCCCACTAAAGGCCATCTATCTGTGTGCCTTGTCCCAACCATTACTCCTTCCCTCTCTCCAAAAGTAACCACATCCTGGCATTTATTCTTAACATTTATCAACCAACAGCACATCCTCAGACCCTCTAGTCAGTCTTGCCCACCAAAAAAACCAAAAACTACTTAAAGGCCTCTTTTAAACCATAGGCTGCCCCCTTTCCCCTTTCATTTCTTTAATTTATATGGACAAATTTAAGTCATTGCAAACCTAGGAACCTCACTCTGCACATGTATAGTGCAGTTCAATACATTCTTCTCACAGTGTTTCTCACAAATTACAAGCGGATCCAGGGACTTGGTTCCTTTGATAAGGTTCTAGGTGATACGTTTTTTTATCAGGAGGTTTGTATGTGGTTTGCTTTCTTTTTGAGAAGTCAGCAGCTTTGATAATCATGGCCTGGATCCATTAACTCATGAGGAGTTGTAAAAATGGGTGTGCCTTCACCTTTATCATTTCATTTTCATTTATTAACAGAAATAATTTTATTAAGACACTTGGCTTATCTACCACCTGGTTTCCTGTGATACAGTTCACATAGGAAAGGCAAGTCAAAGGCTTGGTTCTTTTTACCAATTTTCATGGTAATAAATTGCTTTCCTTTCATTCTTTGAAGGTGACCAATTGTTTTTGATTTTTAATATCATTAAGAACTTACAAAAGTAAACATATTTGGTGGGTATTAATCTGTTATATTTCTTATTTATACTGAAACTCAAAATGTCCATCTTTTGAAGGAGGGAGTCTCTTTTAAGTTGGCCCCTGTGTCCTGTTGACATTACTCTCGTAGTCTTTGTCGAAGTCTTTGTCACCTGGTTCGATGTTTCAGAATGATACTGTACATTTTTTAAATTTCAGCCATTTCTCAGAAGCCCTGGTTAGTAAGGAATCAGAATTCATCACCCAGTCTGGGCATACTTCACTGTTTCCAGGCCTTTTCAGGGGATATACACACTTATTTATATATTTTAAGATAAAGTGTATCATAAGTTCTTACCAATATTTTCAATTAAATTTCAGAGCTATGGTGTTTTTCTTTTTAACACTTTCATCATATAATTTACCCATTAAAATACACATTTCAGTGGCTTTAGTATAGCCATACTAAATTGATTCCTACAACAAATTTTAGAACATTTTTTACCAACCATCCTAAAGAGACACCATGTTCATTAGCAGTCACTCGTCATTTCCTCCAACCACTTCAGTCCTGTGCAACCGCTAATCTACTTTCTGTCTCTACAGACTTGCCTACTTTTGACATTTCATAAAAATGGACTCATCATACACGCTCTTTGGCTGTCTGAAGCTTGTTGCTTAGTATTTCCATCAGGAAGGGCTCTTGGAAGCAATATTCCCCAAGTTCCTGCATGAAGATAATAGTTTGTCAGTGCCCTTCACACCTGAAAAGTCAGTTTTGCTGGGTATAAACACTTGTTTCTCCTTCTTGCTACAGTTGCCAGAATTGCCTTTGAGTTTGTCATTAAAATGGGAGATCTGTTTATAATGAAAAGCAATCTGCATTCAAATTTTGCATAAGAAAGGAGTTAAGACTGTGGGTGTTCTTAAGTAAAGAGCCAGTGTGTATTCCTTATTGTTTCTGTGTCTAGAGCAGTTTATTGTTTTCCTTGCAGAGCTTCTCTAATTTTTAGCATCTCCCTTCCACTAACAACCAGCCAATTCATCTTCCATAGGACACAAGGTCTTTCCAGAGCATAAAGAGGCCCAACTTTCCTATTTCTATTACACCCCCAGGTATTCACATATCTGTACAACCTAAGAAGCACAAATCTGTATTTCACCAGAAGGAGTTACTGAATTTACACCCAAAAACAAGTTAAGAAGCCGTGAGTTATGAGGAGGAAACTTTTCCCACACACCCACTCCTCCAATTTACAACATTCTATGAACTTGAAAAATCCATGTTTCATAGTTCCAGAACACCGCATCTAGATGATACTTAAAAGACATTTATTTCCCATTCCATAACAGCAAATTTATGAAAAAAAAAATCTGAAAGTGATAAAATGGCTTGTTCAAGGTAATGCAGTGAGGCAACCACTAAACAGGGTCTGAGAAGCCAGGATTCCAGATTCTAAAAGCAACGTTCCTTCCACTCCATATGAGCTACTTAAGCTCCTTGGTAGATGCCTCCAAAACAACGAATATTTCAAGTAGCCCCCTGTTTACAGATGGTTTACCTGTAGGCCCCAAATGTGGCAACTTTCCTGAGAAATATAATTTTAACTAATGAGAGCCTCAGATCATTACACAGAAGTCTACTCCTATTACAGGGTCACAGGGAGTAGCTAATCCTCATAAATGGAAGGAGAGGCAGAGTTTTAGGGTGAGGAGAGAGTGAAGTGAAAGAAGACACTTGGCTTTTCATCACATCTATAAATTCTTCCAAACATTTTTTAAAAGTAAAGTATTTTAAAATATAGAAACTGTCAGTATCTGTGTACCCATAAGCAAGTTCTATCAATTCATATAGTCACATTTGCTTTGGATTTTAAAAAATAAAGGAAAATATTACAAATTTGAAATAGTTTCTAATTACCTTGGGTTTCTGTCATAAAGTGAGTTCTAGCTTTTGATTTGAGAAGTCTCACGAGTGTCTGGTAGTCTATACGCTCCCCTTTTTATAGTCACTTTCTTTATCTCACAGACAAGGTTTTCCTTTTTCCCTGGCTCATTACTGAACAGCTTTTCTCTTACTCTCTTCTTCAAGCAAGCATGCATGTTTGTGAAGTTTCTTAAGGATATTTACTGCTGTAACAACAGGAAAAAGGCTCTCTGCTACGTCTTCCCTAATACCTTCTTTCAATTAGATCCTGTAGAGAAAGACAAAGTCACAGATTGAGCCAAATGCCTCAGTAGTTCCAGATTTCCTTCTATGTTACTAATGAACACAAACTTTATTACTGAATCTATAATAATAATCACAAGTAATTCCACTCTTTTGACTTTTAAATGGCTGAGGATGCAAAGTGCAAAGAGATTGTCCATGAATATTTTTTAAGAGTATGAAATACTGTACATACTATTTTGTATCACTTTAGATAGGCGTGTATAACAAAAAAGTCTTGTTACTATAATCAGCTTCTGTCTTTTTAAACTGCTCTTGAAAATATAAAGATTAAGGATTGATGACCAATTTGTTTACTTAAACTTTGTGTCACCTCCATTTCCATGTGAACTGAGGATGATACTAACATCTAATAGATGTTGCTGTAAATAAATCCACCATCTGAAATGGAAATCTATAAATTGACTATAAAGAAGGAAATTCAATTATCACTGAGTAAAGTCATTTTCTTTATGAAATAGATGTCAGAAAGGGAGAAAGGTGACTTTCAAGACTTCGCAGGCTGGATTCTTATAAGAAAAGTTAAAAATATTCAAATTTTAAAAAAGGCTAGAACAACTGAATCCTGAGGAAGTCTAGGGGAAAAAGTTTGGTAAGGATTTTTTTCAAGTTTATTGCAATTTTCCTTTAATATTTTTCTGATCATAAGATTGCTACTAGTTCACTCTGAAAAATCTGATAAGAAAAACAAAAAGACACGGGAAAGATCATATAACAATTATAAGTAAATACTGTTTACATTTAAGAATAATTTCCTATGTAGTTATTCTATCTTTTTGTAGCTGAAAACAAAGAAACAAACAAAAACACTAAGTTCACAGATATAGAGACCGGAATAGTAGCTGCCAAAAATGGGTGAAGGGAATCAATCATATACTTATTAAATTTGTGTCTTATTTATCAATATTTGTCTATGTCATCAAATAAATTAACAAGCATATATTTTAATGGTTGCACAACATGACATTATGTGAGCATTCCATGAACTGCTCCACCATTCTTTTACTGTTGGATATTGCAGACGTCACTTCCTATTTTACTGTTTATATAAAATATATTAATTAACTGCTTTGGCATAATAAGATTACATTTTGGATTACTTCCTTTGGATAGATTCTCCAACGTTGAATAACTGGAACTAAATAAATAACTTTATCATAAGGATCTTCTTCTATGCATAGTACTTAATTGTTTTTTGGAGCAACTAAATCTAGTTACTTACATTTCCTTCAGCAATGTTGAGCAAATTTTTATCCTATTCTCACCAAACTGGTTATTAACATGTTTTCAGTCTTTGCTAACTTCATAGAGAAGAAAGAGGGAGAGAAAGAAGTTGGAAGTGTTGCTACTTTATTGTGAGTATTTATAAGGAGAGTCAGTGATTATTCTGCATCTGTCTGGATATGTGAGTGGGGAGAAGGCACTGAACAGGTAAGCAAAACTAGAGGGAAGTGCATGCCAGGTAGTGGGGACGCGAGACTGACAGAGGGAAGTGCATGCCAGGCAGTGGGGACGTGAGACTGGCAGAGGGAAGTGCATGCTAGGCATGGGGACGTGAGACTGGCGATCTTTGAAAGTGGCAACTACCCATTTATCTGAGTAGTAGCTAAACCCCATTATTTGAAGTAGCATCTTGAAATTCCATAATGGAATGAACTCCTAGGAAAAACTGGAGAAATGTCAGGTCCCTGGATCTAATTTGAGTTTAACTCAAGGGGCCTGGTTTTGAGTCTTATCTTGTGACAACAGTTAACTTAATGGAAGGAAAACCTACTAGAAAATGGTTCACTGCATATCTTTAATGACTGTGAGAAGTAGATATTTTAATCATTTTTTTGCAGTTACTTTTATGATATATGACAATAAATATGAGCTTTCCTTCTTCTCTTTGTTTAATATAAAAAGCAAGTAGGCAATATTATTCCAAATTTTTATTCATAGTCAGGAGAAATTTATTAAAGTGCTGTCAACATATGGTAGATTTATGAGCTATTTCTAAGTTCTTTTTGGAATTCTCTAATTATATAAAAGCATTCCAATTGTATTGGTAAACCTTCACAATTTATGTGCTAATAAAGCCAAACTATTTTAATTTCATTGGAAATGACAATGTACTACCTTTTCTCTTCATATTTCTTTATCAAAAAATATGATTCAAAACTTGAAAGTAATTATTCTTTTTTCTAAATTGTATACATGTACATCATTCAGTGCTCTCAATTACTATGATTCTCAAAATATATTTTATTCTGAGGAAGAGGGTGAGAGAATGAAGAATAAAGCCACAGAGAAGAAAATGAGAATGCTCGCAACTCAAAGAACTGTTTGGAAAAATTCAAGGAAAAGTTTGTTTTGGAAAAAGACATGAATATGATGAATACATAATTTCAAATATGATTGGAATAATAAAAATCTGTTATAAACTCTTAAGTGTTACCATATCATAGCTTAGTTTTCATACATCATTTATTCCTTGTTGCTCAGAAAAGTGGAAGATTTCATGGGTTTCAGAAGATTGCAGCTGGCTCATTACATGTTGAACTGATAAGCAAGTAAATACGAAAGGAAGACTGTGGTAACTCTGGATTTGGGAATAATATGTGGATAGGGTCATTGTGCAGACAGAGCAGGGTCTAATTTCAGTTCTCTCACTTACTATATGACTCAGGAATCAGCCAGTCAGACCTTCAGTGTAGCTACAATATGGAGTTTATGAAATCTCTCCAGTATCGATACTGTATACCTGGCATACAATAACCCTAAGATAATGGTCTTACTACCACTATTATCACTACTACTGTCCTCCTCTTCTCTGTTTCAAAGAAAAGAGAGAAATCTACTATAACCTCTTGAATTCTTAGGTTCTTCTGTTTAGAATGTTATTTTCTCCCAGTCTTCAATGGTGTCATTCCAATCTGAGCTCCATTTCATGCTAAAGCAGTCCTTCTTGTCCCATCCATCTCTGTCACTCTTTATCCCATGATTGAATTGTATTTTCTTCATAGCACTTACTGTTATCTGACATTATACTGTGAACTTATTTAATATTTTATCTCACTAGAATGCACATTTAATGAGAGCAGGGATTTCGTCTAATATGTGCATCACTGAATCCTCCAGATACAAGAACACACTTTGGCACATAATAGACGCTCAAAACTATCAGAGCTGGCACATAGTATTTGCTGAATAAAGATGTGACTCATAAGCAACTAAACATGTTAATAACTGCAAGCTTGACAAGATGAAAGAGCTTTAAAGTTCACTATATCTAATTCTTCAGAGTTAAACTCCAGGTTAATATTATTCTGGGCTTCCCTGGTAGCTCAGATGGTAACGAAAAGTCTAGTTATAAAGCACTATATAGCATTATATAGTTATAAAGACTAGATAGCAGAAACTCAATACACATACTATGGTTGTTATTTGAATTAACAGTTAAATCTAAATTGAATAATATGTGTACTTTCTACCTGACCAGAGGAAGTTCATGAGACACAGTGGTTTAAAAAATACAATATTTAATAATTTTAATACCAAGTGAGCTGTAAGAATTGAAACACAGAAGTTAGCAGCAATTTATACATTAGAGTAATTGTGGTTATTATTATATCAAGAACTTAAATATGTTAAAATAATATTAAACAAATAAATGCATTAACCAAACAGAACTTAGAAGAAAAGGTGACAATCTCTTTTGCTTATCTGTTCTAACCCTAACTGTATACCTAATGGCATGAATGAAAAACAAAAGTGTTTATAACAAAGAGCTGTGAGAAAATTCTTGGGTTCTCTGCCCTATCATTAAATCTCTTGGATTTCCTCATTTTGCAGGACCCTGGAATTAGTCATTATTTGTACTGCTCCAGAAGAATTGGATAACTCAAATTAAAATAAAGATCAATTATTAAGTTAAAAACAAACATTACCCTCAAGGCTTAGGTTCTCTTTATTATCAATGGAAAAGAATTTTCAGCTAAATTATAAGATGAACTTCCAAATGCAAAATTAATGGTGGTATATCCAGAGAAGGGCTTCTCAAGTGGCACTAATGGTAAAGAACCCACCTGCCAAAGCAGGAGACAGAAGAGATGTGGGTTTCATCCCTGGATTGGGATACATGAGCAGATCTCTCTAGGAGAAACACTTCATGATGTAGCAGAAATGGCTGCAGTTACTAGGATACTTAACCCTAAAATTTGTCAATGAACTATCTTCTAAAATGTTTTAAAGAAAAAACTTTAAAGAGATATATAAAACTATACATCTGCATCATTAAGTGGTAACACAAGAAAGCTTTTTAAATGAAATCTTCAAGACTTACTTTAGAAGGCACTTGCTATACACTGTTTCCTCTCCTCCCAAAATTCATATGTGCAATCCTAATCCCTAATGCGATGGTAATTTGGAGATAGGTGGAGGCTTTTGGAGGTGGTTTAGGTCTTGAGAGTAGAGCCCCCTTGGATGAGATTAGTGCCTTATAAAAGATACCCCTAAAGAGCTCTCTCAACCCTTCTACCACGTGAGGACGCATAGAGAAGATGGCCATCTATGAAACAAGAAGCTGATCATCACGAGACACCAAATCTTCTGGCACCTCGATCTTGGATTTCCCAGCCACCATAACTATGAGAAATAAATGTTTCTTGTTTATAAGCCACCTAGTTTATGATATTCTACCATACCATTATAGCAGCGTGAATGGACTACAGGAAATTCAAAACAAATTCACATCACTACAATTAAATTTACTACAGTTATCACAGACAAAATTTCATCTAGTTATAGCTGAAAAGAAATAGCTTTGTATAGGTACATAGTTGCATTAAATCTAACTAGTTAATATGCATTTGTTTACATTTCTACTGCCAACTCCAATCATCTGTACTAACTTAAGGCTCTACAGTCATGAATGTTTATCCAACAATCATATATTTAAACTTCACACTGCATGAATATTCTTCTCCTTTTTGTTTAAGTAGTGACCTTTGTTCAGTCCATATTTCCATATGGATTTATAAATATTATGTAAAGTGTTTATATCTTAGGAGATTTAAAAATAAGTTCACTGATGCTTGGAAGGTTTTTTTCAAGACCAGTTATGTTTTTCAATTAAAATACATTGCACAGGAAGCTATGCAGATAGTTTCTGGAAAAATCTCCTTAGTCACTCATCCTTGTGATGTCATCCTGGATTATTACATCACTCAAAACTGCCCTATTTTTTACATCTCTTATTTACACATTCCACTGTACAGCCTTAACTTCCAGAATGTCTAGTTATTTGCTAAGTTACTGCTACTACTGCTATCCTACTTCAACTAAACAGGCAATTTAACTAGTTGATTTTCTAACACTCACCTGATTTTTTTCATACTGTCTTAAACTTGTTTTTGGACTTCATGGTCTATAATTTTAATACTCTTTTTTGACAATACCATATAAAGTCCATGCCTTTTTTGGTGTCTCTGTCTCATCCATCTAGCAAAACTCAACAAAAACAAACCAGCTACCTTCTCCATGCTTATATTTGAACTGCTGAGCACTGCTGAAGAAATAAGTATCATACATCTGAGGACTGATGCCACCATGAAGTCATGGTCTCCCACCAAGATGCTGTCCAGAAACTCTACCATGTTTCTCTAGTCAGCCCTCTCTAGGATGACAATTTCAAAGTATACAAAGTCATCAGAAATGTCTATTCTCTCCTCGTGAACCTCAGCAACACCCTGTCTGATAATTCTTCACACAGTTAACAGGGACCATTGGATAATAAATATCTCCACCAAATCTGCCAAGGCACTCACACGTATGCCTATCTTCTCCTCTATTCTCTCATACTGCAATGGAGGAGGAAACACTCTATAAAGTTGTCTGTCCTCTGAATCCTCCCCTCCACTACCTTCTTAAAGATCTCCTCTTCAATCAAAATCAATTTGGATTATATGCTATTACTCTACCAAAAGTACTTTCAGTAGAGTTATCCGTGACTTCTATATAGCTATGTCCAAAGATACTTTTCAGTCCTTAGACATCCTGCCCTAGAAGCAACCTTTGACACAACTGAATATTTCCTCATTTTTCAAATACTATTTTCCCTTTGCTTCTGTGATAATCATATTTTATCAGTTTTCCTCTTACTTCTGGGATTACAACTTCCAACTTCTTAGTCTCCTTTTCTAGCTCCTTTCTCTCACTAATGCCTACATGTTTAGGCTATCTCTTTTCAATCTATATATATTCTTAGCAGCCCCACTCCCTTCTATCCATTCAATTATCATTTAGCTGTTGATGACTCATAAGTCTGGGCTTCCTAGGTGGTGCAGTGGTAAAGAACCCACTTGCTGATGCAGGAGATGCAGAAGTGGGTTTGTTCCCTGGGTCAGGAAGATCCCCTGGAGTAGGAAATGGCAACCCATTCCAGTATTCTTGCCTGGAAAATTCCATCTGTGGTCAGAGGAGCCTGGAGGATTACAGTCCTAGGGTCACAGAGTCAGACATGACTGAGCACCCATGCATGACTCATAAGTTCAAGCTTAGAGCCTACTTCTGGCTCCTATGTTTGAGATCCCTAATGTCTGGCTGCTACTTGGTATCCTCAAGCTAGACTGTCCGACTCTGAAAGCCAGCTCTGCTATTTTGTATGCCCTTGGGTAAGTTATTTAACTCTCAGTGCTCTGTTTCTTCCTATATAAAATGAGGATAAAAACAATATCCACTCTTACTTTATAGGGCTGTTATAACATCTGGATTAATATTTGTCAACGGAGACTACTTCCCTTGTTCATTGTTTTTGCAGCACCAAGTGCAGTGCCTCAAAGTAGGTATTCAATAGCATATGCTGATTCACTCAATACATGAACTCAACAGATGGTAAATTATCCCAATTCTCAGGAATTTTCTACCAGTCCCATTAAATTTAAAATTCGTTGCTATAGCTCCTATGTTTGGCACCTCATGATACTTTTCTAAAGGACATCATAGGAATTTCAAAGAAAAAACATACACAGAAATACTCCTGGAAAAATTTAGCATTTGTTTAAATCACACACATATATACACATATCAATTTAGTATTAGAAATCCATGTCAATATAATTCAGGCAATAAAAATTATTTGAAGCACTGGTTTTAACAGGTATTGTAAATTATTAAATGATTCAACATAAACCTAAATGGAAACATATTACCTCATCTTTTACATTAGGATTTACAAAACAAGAAGTACCTGGCCTATGAAACACTTAAACTGAAGAGAATAGTGGCTGGACGAAAAACACCAGGTCCACAAGGAGGGCTCAACACAGCAGAGTGATGCCAAAGAGCAACGATCAGCTTGCCCACCAGACAACTCAGGGCTGGTGAAAGGTGCTTCTGTTCCATAAAGTACTTTACCTCTATTTCTCAACTTTGCTGTTTGAAATTTGGAAAGTTAGGGGTGAAGTCTAGAATGATGTTTCTTAGAGAAACAGAATTTTTGCAGACATGTGCTAGAAGAGTAGCCTTTTACTTGAAAAGTTAGTGAAGATATGTATTCCTATCCCACGATGATTCCTATTTCTATTCCTATCCCTATCTCTACTTATTACCCTAGGGCCACAGGATGGAAGTCTTTTTCCTTGTGGTGCAGGCTAATTCCAGTTTGGGAACCCTTCAAAAAGGTCTCCTTCTCACAAATTCCTATCTTCTGCTTCTCCTGGCAGTTGGGAAGGCTACACAGTTTAACCCAAGTCAGTGGCCACTGGGGCTGTCATTAACACTATTTACTCCCAGGCAGGCAGAGGAACCAGAGATCAAATTGCCAACATCCACTGGATCATGGAAAAAGCAAGAGAGTTCCAGAAAAACATCCACTTCTGCTTTATTGACTATGCCAAAGCCTTTGACTGTGTGGATCACAATAAACTGTGGAAAATTCTGAAAGAGATGGGCATACCAGACCACCTGACCTGCCTCTTGAGAAACCTATATGCAGGTCAGGAAGCAACAATTGGAACTACACATGGAACAACAGACTGGTTCCAAATGGGAAAAGGAGTATGTCAAGGCTGTATATTGTCATCCTGTTTATTTAACTTATATACAGAGTACATCATGAGAAACGCTGGGCTGGAAGAAATACAGCTGGAACCAAGATTGCCGGGAGAAAGATCAATAACCTCAGATATGTAGATAACACCACCCTTATGGCAGAAAGTAAAGAGGAACTACAAAGCCTCTTGATGAAAGTGAAAGAGGAGAGTGAGAAAGTTGGCTTAAAGCTCAACATTCAGAAAACGAAGATCATGGCATCTGGTCCCATCACTTCATGGGAAATAGATGGGGAAACAGTGGAAACAGCGTCAGACTATATTTTGGGGCTCCAAAATCACTGCAGATCGTGACTGTAGCCACGAAATTAAAAGATGCTTACTCCTTGGAAAAAAGTTATGACCCACATAGATAGCATATTAAAAAACAGAGATATTACTTTGCCAACAAAGGTCCATCTAGTCAAGGCTATGGTTTTTCCAGTGGTCATGTATGGATGTGAGAGTTGGACTGTGAAGAAAGCTGAGTGCTGAAGAATTGATGCTTTTGAATTGGGGTGTTGGAGAAGACTCTTGAGAGTCCCTTGGACTGCAAGGAGATCCAATCAGTCCTTCCTATAGGAGACCAGTCCTGGGTGTTGACTGGAAGGACTGATGCTGAGGCTGAAACTCCAGTACTTTGGCCACCTCATGTGAAGAGCTGACTCATTGGAAAAGACTGTGATGAGCTGACTCATTGGAAAAGACTGTGATGCTGGGAGGGATTGGGGGCAGGAGGAGAAGGGGACGACAGAGGATGAGATGGCTGGATGGCATCACCGACTCGATGCACATGAGTCTGGGTGAACTCTGGGAGTTGGTGATGGACAGGGAGGCCTGGCGTGTTGCGATTCATGGGGTTGCAGAATTGGACACAACTGAGCAACTGAAAGACTGAACTGAACTGATGTGGTGGTAACACTGCATCCCCTCCCCCAACCCTTTAAGCTACAGTGACCAAGTGACTTGCTTTGGCCAATGAGAAGAGAGCTGAAGTAACAGGTGTTTTCCAACAGCTGCATTAAAAGACAGTGTGTGGTTTTCTAGGTTTTCTTTTGCTACCTCCCCACCCTCCAACACCCTGACTCCTGTCTTGGCAAATGCAAATGACTCAGATGGCAGCTGGTCCATCTGTGTCTGGGCTCCAGAGGGAGGTTGACGAGAAGCAGAGTCGTGGGCAGACCATGTGGCATGCACCAGACAGAAAGTGGGTAGAACATATTCTTTTAAACCACTAGGATTTTTGACGCTGTTATTGTATCATTCTAGTCTCTTCTAACTGTGAAGTGATGTGAATTTGCAGTCCTATTTCATAGAGAAACAAGTTAATTTTGTGAGTTTCCCTCTCCTTTAGGTGCCAAGCCCTCTTGTTTGGTCTATCATCTTTATCAATCAGATGCAAATCTATACCAGCTTCGGGCATTTATATATTAGCCATGAATAAGTTTTAGAGCTGAAATTATTGGCACACTGTGGAATTGCTTTCATGAATTGCTGAGATAAAGTTCTCATAGCTAATAAAACTTGTGTGCTTTCAAAAACAATCATAAATACAGGATAGAGCTTTGTACAGAGTGAGACATATAGCAAACCTGAGTTAAGCAGTAGGGATGATTTCTATAACTCAATGTAGTACAAAAAAAGGAGTATTTTCACTTGACTAAAGTGTACATTATTTTAGAATCAATTCCATGTACTCCTAGATCCTTTTTAAAGTATAAAATAAACTTCCAATCTTAATAAAATATTCAACATGAAACAATTTAACTCATTAACCATGGAAACAATGACTCATTTAAGCAAAATTACTGTCATCTAATATTATTTTGCTAAGTTAAACATTTTTAAATGAAAATATTACTTAGTTTATCATGCTTCTTTATTTTATAAAAGTTTCAATAGTAAATTAATATTTAAAGTATTTGTAAGGAACATCACTAAATAAACTCTACAAAATTGATGTCTAGCCCCTGAGGCCACCCCAAATGCCTGAATCCTATTATGAAGAAAAGAAAATAGATTTTTCTACCACTATATTCACATTCTCAATCTTATTTCCCTCCTCCCCACTCCACAATCCTTCCTCCTTCCTTTAGGTTTACCCCCTTGATAGTCTTAAAATTAGTGATATTAGCTACTTCTCTTTTTCAGGAAGTTCTTTAGCAATCTTTCCTACTGGTGTGTCTGGAACAGTGGATTTCTTTCGGTTAATTTGGGAAAACATTCTTTTGCTGCCTTCAAAATGAAGGCTATCTGAGTAAACTGATCTAAAGTAAAAATCCATTATACATGTTTCCCCAGTCTTGAAGCAGATGCCCTTGTTTCTTTTATTCACTGGAAGTTCATTCAATCTTTTTAGCTTTGATGAGTTGACTTTCTGTTTTTCTACTTCACATACTTAAACTGTATTAACTGAATGTTTCCTCTGAGAACAAAATACCTGGTCAGTACTAAATGTTCTCTCTCAATTTATAGTTTTTCAAATCAGGAAAAGCTTTCCTAAGTATTTTATTAAATTATCAGTTTCCATAGAGCTTGTATATTTCCTCTGATCCTCTTATCCACCATAGTGAAATTATGTCCTTTTTTTTAAAAAAAACTCCCAAACATTTATTCTTCATACCCTTCCAACAGAGCCTGAATTTCCTGTTTAGAAATTATCTATATTTGGTCTTCATGGGATACAGAATTCAAGCCGCATGGAAGACTCCTATCAAATCCTCTCTTTCATTTCCCAAGACCCTCACGGGGCCACATTAATTAAAACAGACAACTGACCTTTCTGATAGGGCTTTCCTTCTTGACAAGGGTAGAAAAAAAATCAGTGATATTTATTATTTCTAGGATGTCCCAGAGTGATTGTTCAACTATAAAGATCTTCTCTGGCACCTTGAGAGTGTTAGGTTCAATTTGTTCTTCAGTCTTTTTCTACATGTCTGTGACATGACTGTATCCCATTAAAGTAATGTTCTGTTTGTGGTAAAACAAACAATAATATTTGATATAGTCATACATGTTATTTTCTACATGTATCATTGCCTCTTGAAATGCCTTGTTTTGCATTTGCCGATTTTCAATGTCATTTTTGCTTTGGTTACTCTTAATCAACATTTCCCAAAATTTGTTCTGGGAAACAATGTTTGTAACTCAGTGTTAGCAGATGTTACATTTAAAAAAAAAAGAGTTTGTAGTTAAGTAAGTATGGGAAACACAAAGATAAAATTAGTTTCTTTTTCTGTGACTTTGAATTTCTAAGAAAAAATATAGGATGTAGTTTTTCCTAATTTATTTTTAGAATGTGTACAGATACAGATTTATCCTGCCATATCTAAGGTGATCTGTAGAATATAATTTGGGGAATGGTATTCTGCTGCTGCTGCTGCTGCCGCGTCACTTCAGTCGTGTCTGACTCTGTGCAACCCCACAGACAGCAGCCCACCAGGCTCCCCCATCCCTGGGATTCTCCAGGCAAGAACACTGGAGTGGGTTGCCATTTCCTTCTCCAATGCAGGAAAGTGAAAAGTGAAAGGGAAGTTGCTCAGTCACGTCCAACTCTTTACAACCCTGTGGACTGCAGCCCACCAGGCTCCTCTGTCCATGGGATTTTCCAGGCAAGAGTGCTGGAGTGGGGTGCCACTGCCTTCTCCAAATGGTATTCTAGAGGCTGCTATTTACTATCTTCAATAAAGACTTTAGTTTCCCTTGAACTTGTAATAATACAGCAATGTTATCTTTTATTTTTAATATGTTTGGTACTCATCTTATTATTATCCCATTGGTTTGTACTTTTTCTGGTTATCTGTATTTCTTATATAGACTCTGGAAATTCTGTGACTTGGTTTTTAAAAAAATACTACAACATATTTTAACTGAGCTAGGGCATTTTAAGTTTTGAAATGTATTTCATGTGTCAATTGTTCTTTTGGTAGGTTTAGAAATCCATTGACATTCTCCATTATTGCTCAGTGTTTCTAACTATAATTTTCCTGAGGTATGTAACCCAAAGCAGTGGTTCCTCTTCTGTTTTTGCAGCATAAATTTAAGAATCTTGAGCTTATATCAATGTAGGCCTATATACTTCTGAAGGTGATTTATAAGATGTTCTCAGAACACGCCTGAACCTCAGCGATGAAATGAGAATGTTAAATTATGGTGATTTAGCAGTCCCTCTATGAGATAATTTAGGAAGATGAATTTTCCTAGACTATCTTAGTAATACCTTGATCTACATAAAAGTGTGTAGCATAGAACTTTATCAACAATCAAAAACCAACTAATTCATAATGTGGCCATGTTGATGGTCCTTCTATTAAATGAATGCCTAATTTTTCATTTTGATATGGAGACAAATAGATCAAGCTCAGACTTAGGGTAAATAATTTTTCCTTGATCCTATTCCTGACAGCCAATTCTCCTGAGTGCATTGGTCAAATGAAAGGTAACTATCAGTGATAAGGTAACTGATAGGAAAAAACAGGAGATGATGGTAAAACAGTCTAATACTAATTGTTTCTCATCTGGCAATCTCATTTTAAAGAATAAATATATTTATTGGTCGATTATAGCTACATTATTCAAACTACTGGAATACTGAAAACAACTCAACTGTCCAACATTTAGGGAACAGTTAGCGAAAACTGTGGTGAGAAGATGAATCTTTAAGAACTAAAATAAAAAATATATTCTATATAAACACACAAAAGTATATAAGAAAGAAAATTAAGCTAAGTCAATTTTTACCATAAAATGAAAATACAGAAAACACAGATAAAATTAATACAATGTTTGCACATGGATAAGGACAAAGCATATATACTGAAAGAATAATTATTTTCAATGGAAGTGTTCTTTATGGTCTCTTGCTTACTACAGTTAGCTAAGCATAAAATTTTAAAATACTCTTACAAGGTCTTAGGCAAATGATTTTATTCAGGCAAACTGTATCTGTGGGTATTATATTTTTATCAGTAAATAAATATATGTCTCTAATAAGAATACTCATATATAGAAACAAACACATAAACTTAAGACACTGTTATGAGTGAAAAAGTATCCCAATTTACATGATAAATATTTAGAAGAAATATATAACTGCTTCTCTTTGCATGCTCTATTACCCTATCTGAGTCCAGATACAATGAAGTAGTCTTATTTCCTCCAAATTGGCTCACCCCCAGAGAAATGATGACGAGAGTTAAAACCAAGTATGCCACATCAAAAGTAATGAGAATATGCAGACACTGGGTACGCAAAGACACAAATGCTGAAAGCAGAAATTTGTTCAGTAAAAAACCAGTAGCTAATTTTAAGTAGGAGTTTTTAAAATTATGGATTCCCTTGCTTAGTGTTTAGAACATCCTAAACCAAAATGAACAACTGAAGTTATTTGGGACTGGAAAAGGGAAGAAGAGGATTTAACACAAAGAGGACAGATTAAGAGGAATATAGAAGCCATCTATATACTTTGAAAACCTCTATGGTAGAATAAAATCTAAAGTGAAAGACAAGCTGTTTTGCTATTACTAGGAAAGTACCTGAGAGACAGAAACAAAGGAACGCAGCCTTTCTCATTAAATGTTTATTGCTCTGCTTAAGCTTGTTTGAAGGAGCACAGAAACACATGGACCAGTATGCTAGGTGAGATCCACTCTTGCCCCAGCCAGACTGCTGAGACTAACACAAATCTGATTGATATGCAAATGAAATATGTGACTGTTTTTCCTTGATGTCAGCTTCTAACACTGTTGACATTAAAAGTGAGGTCCACTAATGACTCTTAGTGGACACTTAGGTTGTTATTCATAAAGGTGCCCAAAGCCTTTTGAGGAAATAGCATCTATGCTCTTCATGAGCATGATACAAAAATCTTTTCTTAATCTACTGATAAAAAGCAGCTAAAAATGAAAAATTTCTTCTTTGCTCTGAGCAGCAGATAATTAATGAAGCCTAACCAAGGAAGAGCTGCAAAACACTTTACAAGGACTTACTGGCCTATAAGACTTCTAACTGGGAAGCAGAATATCTCACTCATTTTCTTAAATACTAGTTTTTATATCTCACTTGCCAAGCTTTCTTTATTTCAAATTTTTTTTTATTAAGCTAACATTATACTAACATGTCTGATGGCTCAGTGGGTAAAGAATCTGCCTGAAATGCAGGAGACATAGGAGACAGGGGTTCGATCCCTAGGCTGGGAAGATCCCCTGGAGAAGGAAATGGCAATCCACTCCAGCATTCTTGCCTGGAGGATCCCATGGACAGAGGAGCCTGGCAGGCTACAGTCCATGGGGTCACAAAGAGTCAGACACGACTCTGTGACAGGGATATATACTAACATTAAAATAATTTTTAAAGAAAAATCCACAAGCTTGCCACTCCACTAAACCTTATGACTTTGTCCATAGGCATATATAATTTGTAGTTTTAATCACATGATACATAACCTAGTAGAGCCAGGCTTTTTTAAAGGCATTGTTTAACATTTTTGACATGCATGTTCTGCTGAACTTTCCCAGTGTGCTCACTTAATTAGTACATAATAAAAAAAATTCAGAGGCCAATCAAAATGTGAAAATTTAATGGATACCACAAAAGCCATACAGAAAATATATTAAGACACTTCATAATTCCCATTTATAAGCCACTTTCCATCTTACCTCTGCTCCAGACAGATAGTAGGCTGAGATTAGTCCACCAACAAAGCGTATATTTACTTCAAAAACAGAAACTTCAGCATTCTGTAGGAAAAAGAATAAAGGATGTTCATATGTAAATGGAAGGATACAATCGAGAAAAATATCAGCATGAAAAGTACATGAAATATTTAAATTTTGTTCAATCTTATATGCTTGCTCTGAGAAATTTATACACAAGAGGAAAAAGCTTTGTCTTTTAACTGTGTCAAATATATGTAAATATTATAGATAATTTTGACTCTTAAAAATAACAATTATAAAAATATTTATAAAATGAAGTTATTTTTTTCCCTCTATTCAGTAGAGGTTCAGTTCAGTTCAGTCGCTCAGTCGTGTCCAACTCTTTGCGACCCCGTGGACTGCGGCACACCAGGCCTCCCTGTCCATCAACAACTCCCGGAGTTAACCCAAACTCATGTCCATTGAGTTGGTGATGCCATCCAACCATCTCATACTCTGTTGTCCCCTTCTCCTCCTGCCTTCAATCCTTCCCAGCATCAGGGTCTTTTCAAATGAGTCAGCTCTTTGCATCAGGTGCAAAGTATTGGAGTTTCAGCTTCAACATCAGTCCTTTCAATGAACAATCAGGGCTGATCTCCTTTAGGATGGACTGGTTGGATTTCCTTGCAGTTCAAGGGACTTTCAAGAGTCTTCTCCAACAGCACAGTTCAAAAGCATCAATTATTTGGCGCTCAGCTTTCTTTACAGTCCGACTCTCACGTCCATACATGACCACTGGAAAAACCATAGCCTTGACTAGAAGGACCTTTGTTGGCAAAGTAATGTCTCTGCTGTCTAGGTTGGTCATAACTTTCCTTCCAAGGAGCAAGTGTCTTTTAATTTCATGGCTGCAGTAACCATCTGTAGTGATTTTGGAGCCCCCCAAAATAAAGTCAGCCACTGTTTCCACTGTTTCCCCATCTATTTGCCATGAAGTGATGGGAGTGGATGTCATGATCTTAGTTTTCTGAGTGTTGGGCTTTAAGCCAACTTTTTCACTCTCCTCTTTTACCTTCATCAAGAGGCTCTTTAGTAGAGGTTATAATACTCAATATTGTCTGTGCAGATGTGACAGGTTCAGGATATTCTATTATTCTATTCTGTGTTCTTTTATTTTATTCATTTGCCTGTTTGGCCATAAGGGCTCTTTATACACTGGCTGGTAGTACAACATTATTCTATAACTCTTCCAGCATCATTTTAGAGTATTAATAGCACAGCTAGAATGTAAATAGGATCTGAGGTTGGAGCGGCTTGAGTTCTAGTGCTGGATCTCAAATATACTGCTTTTGGTCTGGGATGGTCATATTTCTTTGAGAATAAGTTTCATCTTTAAGTAGAGGATTATATGTTGGACTTCCCAGGTGACTCAATGGTAAAGAATCGACCTGCCAGTGCAGGAGATGCGGGTTCGATCCCTGGATTGGGATGACGCCCTCAAGTAGGAAACGGCAACCCATTCCGGTATTCTTGCATGAAAAATCCCATGGACAGAGGAGCCTGGTGGGCTACAGTCCATAAGGTTGCAAAGAGTCAGACACAACTGAGTGACTGAGCACTGAGCAATAATATATGTTGAACCTTGTTAAATTAGCTCTTAGATATACCAATAATAGTTTGCTTCTATTATTATTTACAAAGTCCTATATCCTACATTATAGTCATATATCTCTTTATATGACTAAATCTTTGAATCCTCATACCAACTGTATGAAATAATTGCTATTCTTTTGTCCCTTTTACAAATGGAGAAACAAAATTATAGTGGTTACTGTGACTATTTTAAGGTCAGACAACTAGTAAGGGGTTGACTCAGGATTTAAACTTGAGTACTTTGATTCGTGGTCTAGGGCTCTGTTTTCCTCACTCCTGTCACCTCACATGATAATACATCAGGTATCTTTATTAATGGTCATGTAATTCTGGCATATAATTGGTAATTGTTGCCAATAATTGTTTCAAAATATTTGACTATTACGTTCTATTATAGATAATTTAGCACCGCTAACCTACAATAGAAGTTAGATACACTTTGTTATGGAACCAAACTTTGGGTCTGCTTGCCCACACAACAAAGCCAACCTACTGACACTGGGTTGCAGTGAAGGAAAGTGCAGTGTTTAGTGCGCGATGCTAAAGAGAACAAGGGCAGCTCGTGCTCAAAAGATCTGAACTCTCAGTTGCTCTGAGGGAAGGGGTTTTAAAGGCAGAGTGAGGGAGGGGACTGTGCGGTACATGATCAGCTCATGCACCTTTCTCAGGACTGGATGGCATCAAGGTCAAATTTCAAGCATCATCAATATTCTGGTTTCAACTAGACTAGGGTCTATGTGCTTACAGTTAGCAGTTTTCATCTGGGGTGGGTCTGTTTCCTGTAAAAATAACATAGGAATGTGTGCCAGGCCTTTATCTATATCTTTCAAGGGACTGGGAGTTCAGTGATTATACTATGTGGCAGATTTATAATCTAAATTGCTACCAGGTTCCAGGTCCAATAGCTATTTTTTGTTTCTACATTTTCACATTTCCTAATCATTAACTCTTGAGCCAGCCTTTTGAGACTCAAGAGAGGCCTGGAAGACTAAAGCAGAAGTCTTTTGCTTCAAAGGATAGGGACAAAGGGGCTTGTATATTGTTTCAACTCCAAGCTTTGGTTAGCTTCTATTCACGGTCATTGGGCCTATGCGATAACTGTTCACTTTTGCCTAACATCAAATCATTCACCAAAATCACAGAGGCTAATAGCAAACTAATATATGGAGTCAATATCCAGCAGATGAGCTTAGTCACAATTTTTGGAGAAATTATTTACTTTAACATACATTTTGTGCCAGGCACTGTCCTAGGTTCTAGGACACAGCAATGAAAACTCAGGTCCTCAACTTATGGAGTCTACATTTTAGTGGAAGAAAACAATTTCAGGAAAAAAAGGATATGTATTTTCATTTAACTTCCACATGTTCTCTCTAAAAAGGTGTAAGGATCTCACAAATTAAAGCTAAGTAAATGCTTAAGTTACAACTTTGTTTTCCAAAAAATTTCTTGCAAAAGGAAGATGATGAAAATTACTTAGACAATAACTAGGTTAGAGTTAGGGAAAACCATCATAATATATAACTCTCTGGTGAGTTCATTTAGTTGTATTCCCTAATTTGTAATATGTACCTAATACCTAACACAATTTGATTAGAGAACTTTACATAGTAATAATTTATCTGTGATATGTATCACTCTGAATGAGTATCATACAAATATTGGTAGAAGCTTTAATATTCCACAAAATTACTGATAAGGAAAAAGGAAGGAAATTATTAATTTATTTTTGCTCACATAGCCATACTTCTTATGTCTAAAGGTAACAATGTCTAATAATAAAATCTAATAAAACCCTCAAATCTTATCACTCTCAATTTGTACTTGTGGTTTCTAATTTTTAAACCTAAGAACAGTCCTCCACATTTCTGCCTATTGAAGCATGTTGATTTTATATTCTTACTCTAGCTTTGGGTTCATTTGCTATACATTCTCTTTTCCTCCTTTGAAAACTTTGGATAACTGGGACTTTCATATAAATATCTGATAAAAATTATTGCAAAGTAGAGGACTGATCCATGTCAAACACCATCATAAATATATCTTCAGCAAGACATCAGTCACTTACAGGGTACAGCTGTTCAACCAGTTATTGATCCAGCAGTATGTTCTAGAACCTAAATTCTATTAATCTTCCTCTGTCCAAAGATATTGAGAGATGGTTTTGCAAAGTGCCCTGCTCAAGGTCAGTGCTTTGTCTTTTGAATTTTTCAAATCTAATAGTTTGGTGAGCCCATCCAAGAAGCAAACCTGGCTTGTTAGTGAATCCATGCAGCTGCCTAGTTCCTTGTGTTCGTGTCTTTAAAGATCTCATTCAGGAATGTCAAATCACCATTAGTCATACACAATAGTCACCATATTTACCTTCTTTTGAAAGCCAAAACTACATTTGAACTCCCAATATATAATTTTTTATCCTTTTTTTTCCCCCCAAAGTTAAATCCAACTTATTTCAAACCTAAGTTTGAGAGCTTTTAACATTTGGGGTTATACTATGTTTTAGGTACTGCTGCTAAGTCGCTTCAGTCGCATCCGACTCTGTGCAACCCCATAGACGGCAGCCCACCAGGCTCCCCTGCCCCTGGGATTCTCCAGGCAAGAACACTGGAGTGGGTTGTCATTTCCTTCTCCAATGCAGGAAAGTGAAAAGTGAAAGTGAAGTTGCTCAGTCATGTCTGACTCGTAGCCACCCCATGGACTGCAGCCCACCAGGCTCCTCCGTCCATGGGATTTTCCAGGCAAGAGTACTGGAGTGGAGTGCCACTGCCTTCTCCAATGTTTTAGGTAAGAAGACTGAAATTTATATACTTTAGGTTACTCTTTCACTTTCACTCTTTACAGATCTGTAGATGAAAAGGACTAAGACGACAAAAACATAACATCTTGCTTGGCTATAGTGGGGGCAAAAGACTATAAAAACACTGCTGTAGAGGCAGAAAGACCTGGCATCGAAGGTTGGTTCAGGAGACAGCGAAATGTGAGATCCCAGGCAAACCACATATTCTGAGTCTTGGTTTTCTCATTCGTAAAAAGAGACCATGCACTTCTTACGGGACACTATGAGTCCGTGCACTGCACACACTGCCTGGCACAGGTGAAAGCACCCAGTAAAGAGTTGCTGCCCTTACACTGCACAAACCTCATCTGAAGTAAACCAAAAAGGCCTAGCTTCCTCAGGGATGAACAGCAAATCAGAAATTGCAGAATCATAATCTTCTAAATACTAGAATGCAAACTGATCCTTTTGGGAGTCATGTCCCATACTCTTATCAGTGAGTTGTGTTTCAAATCCTCTTTTTGAAATATAGTATCCTGACCAAACTTCCTTTTGTGCTAAAGTACTTTATACAATATCTGGATTTTCCAAAGTGAACTTCTACAATCTGTGGGTTTAGGCCAATTTTATAAATGTCTTGATTCTAATTTACATGAAAATAATCTTATTAAATTTGAATGAAGATATGCATCCTATTAATATTAATGCAGCATCTTTTCAGATGCTCTAAAACTTCTCCAGTGATTCATCCTAATGACAGAAGAGGGGTCTGGGAAGGGAGAGAACAGTATGTGAAGGATGGGAGCCCCAAACAGCCTGCAACACTAAGATTTTGTGTGATTTATCGTAACAATGTAGATTTTGTAATCTTCAATCCGTGTTTGGTTTTTTTACATATGTTATCTTTAAAAATTTTAAAAATGGTAGTATAAGTGCTTTAAATGTTGTGCTAGTTTCTTATGTACAACATCATGAATCAGCTACATGTATCCATGTATCCCCCTCTCTCTTGAGCCTTCCTCCCATGTCCTGACCCCAGCCCACCCCTCTACATCATCACAGAGCATCCAGCTGAGCTCCCTGTGCTATACAGAAGCTTGTGTTTATTTTAAATGAGATTAAATTCCTTAAATCTTTAAGTCAGGTCGCATTTCAGGAATATGCCTTATGTATTCTATGGTGTCCAGTACACAGTGAATGTACACACGAGAATGCCAGTTTGAGAAGTAGACCCAGTCTTTGTTTAAACTGCATGCACAATGTATGAGCAAGGGGAAGGTGGACGTTTTCGGCTTAAAGCCTACCCACAAAACTATGTGGGCTGGAAAAACTGCTCTTTCACTTTGACTTTTCTCTACCAATAGCTGTTGAATCAAAGAACTCACTTAACCAGAATCACACATAAATTAAATAAAATATGTAGTATAATTAAGTTTGCAACTAAAATCAAGAGGTAAAATCATGCAAAAACTAGGCTTCCCTACTAAAGTCTCATATTGCCCAGAGTGTCTTAGACTGGTAATTTCCACATTAAGTTAACCCCTTTCCTTAGTATTGCTGTCCTCTGGCATAGTAAGTATGTGTATATGTGCTTGCTATATACAAATATATATAAAGTGAAAGTCACTCAGTTGTGTCCGACTCTATATGACCCCATGGACTTTACAGTCCATGTAATTCTCTAGGCCAGAATACTGGAGTGGGTAGCCTTTCCCTTCTCCAGGGGGTCTTCCCAACCCAGGGGTCGAACCCAGGTCTCCCGCATTGCAGGCGGATTCTTTACCAGTTGAGCTACAAGGGAAGCCCTGCAACTTAAGGGAAAGATAAAAAATGTCTGACACTTGCAGCCTATTTTCTCCGTTTGGGGGCCAATCCCATGGATGGAGGAGCCTGGTGGGCTGCAGTCCATGGGGTCGCTGGGAGTCGGACATGACTGAGCGACTTGACTTTCACTTTCATGCATTGGAGAAGGAAATGGCAACGCACTCCAGTGTTCTTGCCTGGAGAATCCCAGGGACAGGGGAGCCTGGTGGGCTGCCGTCCATGGAGTCGCACAGAGTCGGACACGACTAAAGTGACTTAGCAGCAGCAGCAGCCTTCCTTCCTATTATCCTCTCATTCTCCCCTCTTTTTTTACAAGAATTATGTTGCCAAGGGAAAGGGGTGTTGTTCTTGTTCTGTAACTGCTTCTGTGCTGATAAGGGGCGTCGTACCTAAATTGGTGAGGCAACATATTCTCCTAACCCTCATACTGAGGATCTCTGATCCACATATATATATATATATATATATCAACCTTCTCCTATGAGACAGGATGGTATTTTAAATAACTCAAAGAAATTTATTAGGCTGCATTTTTTATAAGCAATTTATTCACTTTTATAAGCCAATTATAAGATGATAGATTTTAGTAAGTGAAATAATAGGCTTGACCATTTGAGTAACAAATTAAGGTTGTAGAACAGATTCAGCCATGGATTTTGATTGAGGAATTATAGAGGCACAAACTTTCCTTTATAGATATATTGCTCCTTTGCACCTTCAGGCTTTAAGATAATTATTTAGAATCAAACCTGCATCAAGTTTAAGGAACTCTCCTTAATTCTTAACTTATGTTCCATAGAGCAGGACAGACTGGATTGCTCTAAACTGAAAAACACTTCTTAGAAAATAATCTTTATTTCCAGAAATATCTTAATTTTAAATATCTTAATCCTATTCTCTATTTCAATTATTAGAGTTTTTTTTTTAGACTAATTCTCTGAGCCCTAAAATCAGAGAATACTTCCCTGCTAGCTATTCCTCTAAATTTCCTGTCAGTTTTCTACTCAGTGAACTATAAGCAAGGAACAAGCAAGTATTAATAACAGCTGCCCCAATACAAACCAATGCCATAACTCTATTTAATAACAACTGCTCCACTACTAACATGTGCTAACCTAGACAGTGTATTAAAAAGCAGAGACATCATTTTGCTGACACATTTGCATATTATCAAAACCATGGTTTTTCCAGTAGTCGTGTATGGATGTGAGAGCTGAGAAGGCTCTCAGAGCCCAAGAAGGCTGAGCGCCGAGGAATTGATGCTTTCGAACTGTGGTGTTAGAGAAGACTCTTGAGAGTCCTCTGGACAGCAAGGAGATTAAACCAGTCAATCCTAAAGGAAATCAACCCTGAATATTCGTTGGAAGGACAGATGCTGAAGCTGAAGCTCCAGTACTTTGGCCACCTGATGCGAAGAGCTAACTCACTGGAAAAGTCGCTGATGCTGGAAAATATTGAGTAGAGGAAGAGAAGGGGGCAACAGAGGAGAGATGGTTGGATGGCATCACCGACTCAATGGGCATGAGTTTGAACAAACTCACAAAGATAGTGAAGGACAGAGAAGCCTGGCATGCTGCAGTCCATGTGGTTGCAAAGAGTCAGACAGACTGAGCAACTGAACAGCTATGCTTTATCTTACTGAGAACCAGTGGAAACAGCATTAGACTTTTCAAGACAGGCAACTACCTGTCTTGAAAAAAAACACAGACATAAACACAGACAAAACCATAAGCTTTGTCTATGTTTAGGCTTGGCATACACATTCATTTGTATGTGGTACTTCAAAGTGTGTGTTGTAGTAACATCTTGAGGATTACATCTCCTCTTAATTGATTAAATTACAATATTAAACAGTATAGCTTAGTATAATATGTGTCTGAGCAGCTTTTAACTTCATGTTTAAGTAACATGATAGACCCATTAAGTTGAACAAAGTACAAGTTCTTCAGGCAACAAAGATAGGCAAATCACCTTCTTTTCTCTCTTAGTAGGTTAGTTTTACCACGCAGGTCCAGAAAGGCCCTCAAGCAGCAGTCCACTCTATCACTGATTACTGTCAGAGGGATCATAGCTCAATATCCTTATAGCCAAAACCGAAATCATCTCCTTTGGCAGACAGTGATTAGCATTCAGAGAAAAAACACTGAACAGCATCATTTGATAGGATAATTAACTCAGTTATCTACACCATCAGGATGTTAAGGCTGCTCAAAAACAGAGCTTTTACAAAAGCAATACCAAGGCAAACGTCACTTCTATACTCCATGGTATGGAGCTCTGGACCTAAGCCAAAAACTCATTCAGGCACTTGAAGAGATACCAATTTGCTTCTTGAGGTCAATTTACAACCTTCAGATAGAGAACCCTACAGCTTATTTTCTAAAAATTAGAATGGCATTCCAATTGGGTAAGAGAATAACCTGGATCTTTAAAAAATAAAGTCACTGTTGCTACCAATACCTCTGTTATCTAAAACATATGGTGTTCATTACAACTAAAAAGCACAATTCAAGTGCTTGCCAAAGATCAGTCTCATTGTGTTGCTAGTTAGAGTCTGGAACAAGCTAATCATTAGCCTTTGTCATTCTCAAAGCTCATCCTCTCATACAGAGATATCACTTTACCTCAATGCAGAAAAAAGCTTTTTAATAATAATTTTAGTATAGCTTTGATTTTTACTGAGGGTCTATATAAGAAATTGTTATCTGGAGAAAATGTCTATGACATAGAATTCATTATGAAAGTCAGTTTTCAATATTCCTCATGGAAGGATCTAGGTGATCAATACTTCTTTAAAGTCACAGTAGAGAGGAGGAAGGAGAAGGCAATGGCACCCCACTCTGGTACTTTTGCCTGGAGAATCCCAGGGACGGGGGAGCCTGGTGGGCTGCCATCTATGGGGCTGGACTCTGTCAGACTTAGCAGCAGCAGAAAGGAGGAAGTTCAGAACTGAATTTGCAAAAGCCTAAATATGAAACTCCTGATCATTTCTTCTTAGGTTAATGATCTTCCTGTATCAGGAGCCACCATAAACCTGTTCCGGAAGTAGGTTAGGTAAAAACAAGCACATCAATTGCACCTGAACTGCGGATCATTTCTAACTATTTAAAAATATGACACAGTGCAGCTACCCATGTTCTGTGTCAGCTTCTCTCCTAGCTGAGTCTAGCACAGTTTGTCAGTAAGTAGGACAAGGTAACAACATATCATTTCATTAATCTTTACTGAATACCTATGGAATGATATATCCTAATGAGTACTGAGATATCAAGACTAAATACCTACTTTTGAGGGACTCAAATTCTTTGGCTGCCTACGCATTTCTCAACTCTTGGCATTTCCTTTCCACTAAAAACAGGGTCACCGGGTTAGGCAGATCTTATTAAAAAAGTACAGCTCTTATCTGATGCATGATTTGGGGCAGATTAATTAGTTACCTCTTCATCTATAAAAATAGGGAAAACACCACTTACCCCCTGTAATGTGTCACAAAGACTAAATCAGGTAATCTATGAAAAAAATCACCTAGCATTAATACTCTATATGTCTCAGGACTCTTTACATAGTAATTTCCTTTGTCATTTCTTCATTTCCTAAAAAACCTGGCCTGAGCTAGGTAATTTGACTATAATTCCTACTAGACTATAAGCTTCATTAGGGTAAGAACTTGACAATTAAAAGGTAATTACTATAGCTATATTTAAAATGGATAACTAAAAAGAACCTACTGTATAGCACATGGAGCTCTGTTCAACGTTATATGGCAGGGTGGATGGGAGGGGGTTTCGGGAAGAATGTATACGTGTATATGTAAGGCTGAATGCCTTTGGGGGTTCACCTGAAAATATCATGACATTGTTCATGAGCTATTCTCCAATACAAACTAAAAAGTTTTTAAAAAGGTAATTAGTAATCATTAATACATGCACAAATTAATGAATGAGTAATGAGTAGCCAAGGATCTGCTTTAGATTCCTTGTCTTAGGATTACTTTGAACTAAAACCAGAAAACTCAGCCACCAGAGTCTACCCTTACTGTTTTCTGCCCAGACCTACGTGCCTGTAGAGAATTGGAATAAATAATGCTCTACCTGAAGCCCCTGCTCCTACAGATTATCTCAGTGATTTAAGTCAGTTATTACAGCCATTTGAACTTTGTACTACCAAGTATGCAAATTCAATCAACTTGCTATGCCTTAATTAAAAGAAAATGAGTTTTGGTTAACAACAGTATAAACCAATAAAAAACACGTACTTTTTACCTGTAAGTGATGCAAATCGAATATTGCACATATAAACAAATTTATTCTTGACTGTAAGATTTGTTTATACTCAGGAGCACCACAAGATAAAACAACTCTCAACAACAGTGATTTTATTTCATTTTCATTCTTATTTTTCCCTTGCAATAAATTTGGATGCATTAACTTTTCTTTTGCATTACCTTTATACTGTCAATTAAAATACCTTATCAGGAAAAAGCGTTAATTTGAAAACAAGCAATAATTTATCCAGGCTAGAATGACACTATACGTTATCCATAAAAATAAGTTTTCTGTCTCTGTTTAAGCTTTTCCAATTTCTCCTTCCTTTACATAAATGGAACAATGTTTTCAGCATTTTCAGAAAGAAAACTATAATTGTTGACACAATCGCCAGAATCTCTGGGTAGAACGACTGAATACAGGAAAGATTCTTTTATGGGACATAATAAAACCAACTAGAAGACTGTAAGCTAAAGCACTTTAAATCAATATAGTTGTGCTGAATTTATATGTTATTAATTTTAATATGTGAAGTATTATCATTTGGATACTACTGATAAACTTTTATATTTTTAAAGAAAAATATAGCAATACCCAAAGTTGTTGTTCAGTCACTCAGTTGTGTCCAACTCTTTGCAACCCCATGGATTGAATACTCAAAGACAGAACTGCAAAAAATACGTTTCAAGACCTCTCACATTAGGAATAGTAAAATAAACTGAAATTTGAGACCTGTGACTATGGTTTTTAAAAGTATATTTTGAAGGGTATAGCTCAAGATTATCAATAACAGTTCTAAAATTATATTTTATATAAAAGTCTGTGAAGTCACTGAAGAAAATCTTACAGAAATACAAAAATACAATTTTAAAGAAACAAAGCACAGTATCTTAGGCATCATTCAACTGATAGTCTAATTCCTTTACCTGACAAGCAAGAAGTGAAAGAATTTGCTCTTCATAAGTTCTAGATAGCCTGATATCCCCTATTAGATTCCCTTTGCCTCCTCACAGGCTCCTACGGTCCATGGAACACATTCATGTCACCTGGTCATGGTCTGAGGCCAGCCAACAGCCTTCTGTTACCTTGACTATTACTGTGCGAGGCTTTTGTGCTTCATCCTTTTAAATAAATGATTCTGGAGTTTCTCAGACTGCCACTGGACATGAAAAGCAAGGAACTGCTGCAGTGTTCGGGGAAGCTTCTGGGCAGCAACGGCATGAGTGCCAAACAAGGGACCTGGACACTCTTTAGGCCTATGTCACTAAAGTCTACTTTCCTGTCTTCCCTCATTAGACTCGGGAAGAATCTAGGTCTCATTCTCCTTTTCTGGAAGAGAGGATGGGGAGGGAATACATTCTCCATTTTCTCCTCCATATATAGCTGAAGACATTCCATAGTTCTTTGCCGGTAGGTAGCTGAGTTTACTTAAAAATAACGTGGTAGGGCAAAAGTACTATTAAGAAAGAACTGCTGTTGTTGTTCAGTCGCTAAGTCGTATCCGACTCTTTGCAACCCCATGGACTGAAGCACAACAAGCTTCCCTGTCCTTCACCATCTCCTGGAGTTTGCTTCAACTCATGTCCATTGAGTCAGTGATTCCATAGAACCATCTCATCCTCTGTCACCCTCTTTTCCTCCTGCCCTCAATCTTTCCCAGCAGGAAAAGGGTCTTTTCCAATGAGTCAGCTCTTAGCATCAGGTGGCCAGAGTATTGGAGCTTTAGCATCAGTCCTTCCATTGATTACTCAGGGTTGATCTCCTTAAGGATTCATTGATTTGATCTCCTTTCTGTCCAAGGGACTCTCAAGAGTCTTCTCCAGCACCACAGTTTGAAAGCATCAATTCTTTGGTCCTCAGCCTTCTTTGTGGTCCAACTCTCACATTCATATAGGACTACTGGAAAAATCCTCAGAAAGAAACCTTTGGGTTCATTGCCTTAATTTTTCACACTCAGGTCTATTGGTTATATCTGAGCTACCACAGGTCATTAAAAAAAAAAAGCCATAGAACCTTACAAAATCACTCAATTCTTAAGCCTGTTTTTTCATATTTAAAATAAAAAGACAGAACATGTCAATTTCCAAGGTCCCTTTATGTTGGAATACTGTGTCTTTTATATTCTAAATTCAGTTATAGGCAGACTAAACACAAACTCATCTGGTTCTTCCACTCAGTGATTTCCAAAGTGGGGTATTCATGGCAATTAATTAGAGGAATAGGAATATGTTTTTAATTCAAAGAGGTAGGAAAGGGACTCAGTGTTGTGCTGCCTTTAATACTCTGGATGGCGCTGGTGAGAAGAGCTGCACATGCAGAGGGGTCAGCAGGGAGACAAAACTCTCTGTCCATTCTCAACATACAGCATGGTACTTGTGCCTGGTTGTGGGGATTTACAGATATTAGCAAGTGCTTAGCAGATAGAAAGAGGCTTACAAGAATTTCTGCAAAGTAGTCTCAGATTAAAAATAATACAGTGAAATAAGTCAAATACCACATGATATCATTTATATGTGGAAATCTAAAAAAATGATACAAATGAACTTACGAATCAGAAACAGACTCACAGACACAGAACACAGACTTCTGGTTATCAAAGGAGGAAGGGGGAGGCATAAACTAGGAATTTGGGATTGAGAGACACATACTACTGTATATAAAATAAACAACAAGGACCTACTGTGTAGCTCAGGGAACTCTATTTAGTATTTTGTAATAAACTATAATGGAAAAGAATCTGGAAAAAAGTATGTGTGTGGGTATGTGTCTGTAACTCAACTTAAAAAAATACCGATGATGCAAACGTAAGTGAATGACTAAAAATCACCAGGGCCAACTTTTCCTGTTCTGAAAACAAGTTCTTTGTTAATCTCATTATGAGGGTAAAGCAGTGACTATGGAATTAGATTTGCTCTGACAAGATGTAGTCCCAAACTATCATGAAATGTTCACTACCCATAATTATGAACCTTTTCCTTGATGTACAGTGGGTACTGAGGTTTATTAAAAATGATTGTATGTGTACAAAATTTTAAAAATATTTCATATAGAAATTGATAAAACTTTATATTGGGAATTCCCTGGCCATCCAGTGACTACGACTCTGTGCATCCACTGCAGTGGGCACAGGTTCGATCCCTAGTCTGGGTACTAAGAGCCTGCAAGCCCCGTGATACAGCCAAAAAAAACAGTTTATACTGGCAAGGGTCTACAATCAACAAAGTTTAAAACCTTATTTATGGGAAAGTGGATGCAGATAAGCTACTTCACGGTGTTACTGACTCAGTATCCACTTTGCTCGGCCAAGTGGCTGGCAGGGGCTTTAAATTGACACTAGCCCCTCAGGCAAGAGTGTGTCCTTGATAACAGCCCCAGGGTCACAAGCAACTGTCAGTTCCTGGTAGGACTCCCTCTTGTGATCATGTTTCCCCTACCCCTAGGGCCCGCCCTCTGTGTGCCCTTCAGAAAAGACCTTACTGGAGCCTACTAAATTGGTTTGAATTGACCACTTCGGCCTTACCTTCAAACCCTGAAGCGCTGGATCTACCGTCATACAGGCATGCGCCCCAAGTCCTGTCTCTCTGTCTATACTCTGCCTTGACCTCCCTGTGTGGCCCCTGGAGGTGAGTCATGTACCTTTTTGGGATCTGTTAAGTAATAAACTTCTCTATTTTAATTTCCCTTATGGTCTTTCATTGAACCGCAGCTTACCATATAACACCCTGGGTCCTAGCTAACAAAGGTTCATCTAACAAAGTCGCAATACTGCACCATGGTGCAGTGCAGAAGCACAAGGCTTTTGTGAGGCTCACAGCTCTGAGTACAACTATCTGTGTGGTCTCGATAAGCCCTGAGGCTCTGACTTCTAATCTGTAAAGGTATGAAAATAATACTCATTTCTTGGGGTTGCTGTGGGACTTGAACAAGAATACTTGGCACGTGTGGGTCTTAATAAATATTAATTTCTTCATTCTTACTCTTAATTTGCCCAAAAAAACACAAACACATGTATTTGTGTAGTAAGGGAGGGAAAGTTAAGAATATAGTATGGTACTATTTAAAATTGCAGTATTTGTTTCTGCTAGGGTACAACACAATAATTTGCCCTACAGGAGAATTTGTCCATGTTAACTGAGATTTAAGAACTGAATAGACAGCTTTTATTGAACTTACCACATTAAAATTTAGATTTTCTTCAACCCATGCTTGAGCCTCATCGAATTCATCTTTCATATTCATAATAAAAAGTGTATCCAGGGCATCTACTATTGTTGCTCCTTGGATATTACCTGAAAATATCAGAAAAATATTTACTCTATAAACACCTGTGACAGATCCATACATCCACACTGAGCATACCTTGGAGAGGAAGTGAGTAATACTGAATTTATCAGTAAACAAGAATATTAAACACAGTCTAAAGTTCTTTCAGTGAAAAAAAATTTAAAAGTTGAATCAAACCAAACTAAAAATCATCATAGGCTATAGATTGGAACACTAATCTTTAAAGTCTTTTCTGAGTTGCAAAAAATAAATCTCTTAGAAATTTCATTTGTGATCACATTCTGTAGCAAGAGAAAAAAAAAAAAGACCTGAAACCAAGGAGCAATACACATATTAATTTTAATGTAATTACATCAAAGTGCACCTGCACAAAACTGTTTTAATTATAATTAGATCTAAAATTGTTTAGTGATAGCGCTAAGAAACCATTACTCAAAAATGGAATTCAACCCCCTCTCTGCAGCTCTAACTGATCCTAACCTCTCCTCCCATGTCGTAGCCAGGCCTGACTTTCATTTATTTTCTCTCAACTCCCTCAATAGGAAGACTTTACATTGCTTTTTCACTCATCACTTTCTATCTCCTGTTATAACTACATATATGCATCTCTCTTTAGTCTGTGAAATTCCTCAAAATAGAGAAGTCATGTCTTATTCACCTCCACATTCCATGCTAAAAGACTCGGTATGTTTTTAAGGCTTAACAATAAATTTAAAAATCATCACTATATTAACACAGAACTAAGCATTCTCTTTGATAAAGATTATGGCAATTTTACAACTAAATGATTTCTTAATGGTATGAACAACTTTCATAGAGATAAAATCAAAACTGGAATTATTTTTTTAAAAAAAGTTATAGTAAGCAATAAAAAAATTAAGAACTCTGAGTCTGCATAAAATGTCTGGGTTTCTCTCTTTATTTACCATCACCCATGTTAACTGGTCACCACATTCTCAAAACATACTTTAGAATTATCTGAAACCACGTGTACTGCTACCACTCCAGGTTTGATTCTCTTCACCTCTAAAGTGAGCTGCTGTGATGGACCAACCAGCCTTTTTCCCTACTCATCCAGTGCTCCCTAACTGTTTCTGCAATGTCCTTCTCCCTATCAGAGAGTCTACTGTTTTTAAGAACTTCCAATGATTATCTACTGAATCCACCCAGTCCAGTTCAGTCACTCAGTTGTGTGTGAATCTTTGCAACCCCCATGGACTGCAGCATGCCAGGCCTCCCTGTCCATCACTAACTCCCGGAGTTTACTCAAACTTGTGTCCATCGAATCGGTGATGCCATCCAACCATCTCATCCTCTGTCATCCCCTTCTCCCCTGTCTTCAATCTTTCCCAGCATCATGGTCTTTTCAAAATGAGTCAGTTCTTCGCCTCAGGTGGCCGAAGTATTGGAGTTTCAGCTTCAGCATCAGTCCTTTCAATGAATATTCAGGACTGATTTCCTTTAGGATGGTCTGGTTGGATCTCCTTGTAGTCCAAGGGGCTCTCAAGAGTCTTTTCCAGTTCAAAGAATCCACCCAGTCCTTTGGTAATTCACTATCTGCACATATGTCTTCTGCACTAGGTCATAAACTTTGCAAAGATTTGTGTTTATTAATAACAGTGCTGGAAAGGGAGCCAAACACATGGAAGGTCCTAAATAAATGGAAAAGTATAGTGGGGTGATTAGGAGCAGACTCTGACCTTAGCCAGTTACACGGGGGTTCAAGTACCAGTTCAGCCAGTTAGTAGGTGGCTAGCACTGGGCAAGCTGTTCTCTGTTTCATATTTCTCATCTATAAAATGCACGTGGTAACAGGGATTAAATGAGAAGATGCACAAATGGCATTGTGGCACATAGGGTCAGCTGATTGTTATTTGTTACAGAACGTGATCTGTTTAGCAGGGGGCTTCCTGGGTGGCACTAGTGGTAAAGAACCTGCCTGCCAATGCAGGAGATGTGAGAGATGCAGGTCTGATCCCTGGGTCAGAAAGATCCCCTGGAGGAGGGCATGGCAACCCACTCCAGTATTCTTGCTTAGAGAATCCCATAGACAGAGAAGCCTGGTGGGCTACAAGTCCACAGGGTGGCAAAGAGTCAGACTCAACTGAAGTGACTTAGCACATACTATATAACAGCTTCAGTTAAAAGATAGAACATCACCTTTTCCATGGTGATTTCAGAAGCATCAGACCAAGATTCACATCCTCCCCCTGCCTTTCATCCTGTTACTTATAGACGAAATTGTGAGAACTGAAGAGGAATGGAGTTCAGGGAGAAGGGCGCTGAGGAGCTCTGTGACCTAAGGAATCCATCTAACGCTTCTGTTACTTAGCTTCTGCACCTCCACAGTGTGAATGTTATTAATACGTGGAGAAGGTATTAATCACAGAAGCAGGCTGTGAGGACCCAAAGTAATAAAATGATGCCAAAGTGGATAAATGGAAGTTCATATAACAGACAACTCCATCCTCCCTTTCTCTCACAAACAAGAGAAATTCAGAGCCAAAGCTGAGAGTCACTGAGACACAGTGAAGGTCACCACGGCTGGCTGCCTTGGCCAGCTTATTGATAAAGACACAGCTTTTATCTGACAGGAAGCAGTTAATGCAGCCAACAAATACTCCTCTGCTATGTACCACATGGGAGCTAAAAATCAGGATACTGTGCCCATATCCATTAAATAAGGATCTTTGGAAGTGTGCCCCAGGCATCAGTATTTTTTCAAGGGACGCAGGTGGTTCCAAAGTGCAGTCAGTGCTATGTCTGAAGGACACACTACGCACAGCCCCTGCAGACAACTCCATCAGGTGTGCAAGTCTCCTAGCAACACAATCTGGAGGGTCACACAGACTTTCTCCACCACCCACAAGTGCAGTCGATTGGAGAGAAGTTACTGCCAGGAATGAGCCAAAGCACATTTTACTCACCAAACAAACTGCTTGAATGGCCTCCTTTTGATACAGGCTTCAGTTCATTTTTACCCCAGGCATAACGTTTATAATTTTTCCAAGCATGTTTCATCATCTGAGAAAAGAAATAAATATGGGATTATAATTTGAATTTGAGATGTTTTTGCTTCAAGATAGATCATACATAGAAGATCTAAAGGTTAAAACACTAAAACTCACTGCTAAAGAACTAAATAGACATTTCTCCAAAGAAGACATACAGATGGCTAACAAACACATGAAAAGATGCTCAACATCACTCATTATCAGAGAAATGCAAATCAAAACCACTATGAGATACCATTTCACGCCAATCAGAATGGCTGCTATCCAAAAGTCCACAAGCAATAAATGCTGGAGAGGGTGCGGAGAGAAGGGAACCCTCTTGCACTGTTGGTGGGAATGCAAACTGGTACAGCCACTATGGAGAACAGTATGGAGATTCTTCAAAAAACTGCGAATAGAACTGCCTTATGATCCAGCAATCCCACTGCTGGGCATATACACTGAGAAATCCAGAATTGAAAGAGACACGTGTACCCCAATGTTCATAGCAGCACTGTTTGCAATAGCCAGAACGTGAAAGCAACCTAGATGTCCATCCACAGATGAATGGATAAGCAAGCTGTGGTACATTTACACAATGGAGTATTACTCAGCCATTAAAAAGAATACATTTGAATCAGTTCTAAGGAGGTGGATGGAACTGGAGCCTATTATACAGAGTGAAGTAAGCCAGAAACAAAAACACAAATACAGTATACTAACGCATATATATGGAATTTAGAAAGATGGTAAAAATAGCCCTATTTACGAGACAGCAAAAGAGACACTGATGTATAGAACAGACTTTTGGACTCTGGGACCGGGAGAGGGTGGGATGATTGGGGAGAATAGCATTGAAATATGTATAATATTATATCTGAAATGTATTAATTGTTCAAACTAATCACTGTCATGTTACAATTTGTTCATATTAGATGTTTGTAATGTTTCTGATAATCAATAAAAGAGATTCTTGATACCTAAAAAAAAAAAAAAATAAAACTCACTGCTTAGTTAAAAGGATGATGATAATTAAAAGGGGGACAATGGTATGAATAAGCTGGAACACACATATACAAGTACACATCATCCCTTTATGTCTAGAAATGGAGACTTTTTTAATCCATTAATCTTATTTTATATATTAATACATATCATTTTCAAAAGTCAGTTCCCAGCAACAGATAGTTTATCATAAAAGGGTGAATCATTCTTAATAGCTAAGTCTAAGTAGATAAATGATTTCATTTATCTATTTCATCCTCATAATGCATAAAATCTATAAGGATTATATACTTAAAATTCCCCCTGTTCTTGCATAAAGTTCTCTGTACTTAGTATACAGACATCCAAAGTTATTACTTTAAACACTGATCTTGACCAAGACTATATGGAGAAGTATTTTTAAATAAATATAGGAAATGAAAAAAAGCAGCTAATTCTATATATTCCCAACCTAGATGTCTTGTACTGGGAATGTTTTTAAAGTCCAAAACTCTCTGCCATAAATTAGTTGTATACATTTTTCATTTTCAAATTGTATTAATTTTAACAAAACTAGTTTACTTACATATGATGAAAATCAATCAGTTTTTCCTGGCTTAGAAACTAAGCTCTGACCTATTATGCTAGATATTAACTCTAGTAGAAAATGAATAATAGTGAAGGAAAGAAAATTATTCTCTAAGAGCTTATCAAAACAGTTGTGTAACTATTATAGAATAGTCATACAGATGGTTTTAATGACTCCAAGAATATACTGTACCTATTTTTGTATACATTTTTTTAAAAGGGTTGAGGACTCCTCACCTGTCCAGAATTTATTCATGCCACTATCCCCAATCTATTAGCAACAGTAACTAAAATATGAACATAATGGGGAAATATTCTAATCTGGCTCCATATTTTGAAATATCTTAAAAAACATCACTAAAGTCATACATACTATATATAGGCTGTTTATCACTAAAATCTTCAGTGAGATCAATACGATTTTAATAAGAACGTCTTCCTATGTCCCCTCAAATAACAATGCTCATCTATCTTCATCACTCTGTATCAGTATAGTATCTTCCTAACTCACCACTACTGTTAGTAATAACAGCTACCAAAAACTCTGTAGAATCTGCTGGGTACTCCACTAAACACTCTATGTTCAGTATTGTATTCAATTCTTGTCACCACTCTATGAATGATGTTGTATTGTCACTGTTTGGTAGATGAAAAAATTGAGACTTTGAGAAGTTACAACACAAACATGTTTACTCAAAGTCATGACATTTCTCCACAGCTGTGGAGCCAGGGTTCATCCCTGTGTTGGCCTGACTTCAAAGCCAATGGCATTAATCATACACTGCATAAACTTCCTTTGATGAGTCAGCAAAAGACCCTTCCTATGATGAACCAGATTGTTGATCTAAACATCAACAGAATGTGTATATGGTAGTGTTTTAGAGATTTTCCTCCTTATAAATTAATTTTGTTGAAAAGTATACTAGGTTTGAGGGGGAAATAACTTGATTTATAATGAGCACCAATTAGTCACACAATCACAGATGAGTCAGGCTTTATGTGAAAATTTGGGGTAATTCCTCACAGGATGCATGTAAGGATTACATGAACACGACCTGTGTGGTGGCACCCTGCGCACACATGGTGAATAATCACACACCTACTGAATTTAAGCCTATTATGAGACCAATTAAACTGACATCACACAAATAGAAACCAATGAGCCTCTGAAAAGATGGGGTACATGAACACTAGGTACAAAAACACCTTGAGATTACATCTCAGTTTGATTTAGTTTCCCATTAAATGTACTGTATTTGGTAAACTCCTTATTCCTGTTTCAAAGATACTTTATAAATCCAAAAGCTTTTGGAATACACCTAATACAAGAACAGAAAAAAAAAAAAATGTCATGATGATTTGTTTCCACTCCAGGTCTGAATGGAAATCTGTGCCATGTACTACTACTGACTCAAAGACAGCATAAAGCTTTCCTATAGAACACTACTGTTTAGTCAAACATGATCATTTATACAATGCACCACTGGCATAGAACCTCACTGAGTTACTACTGTAGTACATATTAATTTTCCTTATCTTTTTTACCCCAAGGGAAAATCAGACACTAATTGCTTATCTGCCTGTATTTCAAAAGCTGCTGTGACCCGTTTCTCAAAATGGGTTCCTCATCCCATGGGATTTTCTATGCATTAAAGTTAGAAAAGAAAAAGAAAACAGTGTGGTCAAAGTGCCCTGTATGGAGCTCTAATATTGATTTCTCCAGGAATTTGTGAAATAAAGAGGAAGAGCCATCCTGTGAAAGGATTCCAGTGGTTGGTCACCTGGGGTGAAACCATGAGGGAGGTGGAAGGCAAGGAGAGAGAGACTGGGAAGCAGAGAGAGGTGGTCAGTTATTTGCATGGTGCCCAGGGGAATTACGTCAGGTTTGTAGAGCTGCTACAGAACTGCAAACAATGCTGCTGAATGCTCAATGTTGATGAATTACCTTCCTCTCCTCCATGAGGCATGGCTCTTTTCCTGCTGAGACTGTTTACTTACTGCCCAGTGGTATGTCCTCATAGAAAAATCCTCTTGTTTAATGAGAAGGAATGTATAAGAGCAGGTCACAGGTACAAAAAGCATCTTAAAAAATGGGTTCATATCTGAGCTCTGCCATCATTGGTGTGACTCCAAGTGAGGCAATTAATCTGAGTCCACTTTCTACACCCATTAAGTGTAAACAAATAAACGTACCAGTCCAGTAGACAGCAAGGAGATCAAACCAGTCAACCTTAAAGGAAATCAACCCTGAGTACTCTTTGGAAGGACTAATGCTGAAGGTGAAGCTCCAGCATTTTGGTCACCTGATATGAACAGCTGACTTACTAGAAAAGTCCCTGATGCTGGGAATGATTTAGGGCAGAAGAAGAAGGTGTCAAAGGATGAGATGGCTGGACAGCATCACTGATGCAATGGACATGAACTTGGGCAAACTCTGGGAGATGGTGAGGGACAGGGAGACCTGATGTGCTGTGGTCCATGGGGTTGCAAAGAGTCGGATACAACGGAGCAAATGAACAACAACAACCAGTTCAGAGACACTCACATTCCAGCTGTTCCAAAGGACATGGAGGGCTACACTTGGTTCAGCTGAGGACTAGCAGAGAAAGGGGGAGGGTGTTGAATCAACCGCCCTGATAAGGTAGAAATTGATGGCCTTCACTCTTAAAATTATATTTACAATTGATGCTTTGAACAAACTGATTTTAAAAGCCCATCAGTAATTTCCACCAAACTTTGACATTACTTGTCACATGAAAGTAACTTCTGAAACTCCCAGATAAAAATCTCAACTGAAAACATTTTTAGGATCACTCTATCAATCTTTTCTTTAATCTTTGGTGGAACAGGGACATGGCAGAGGGAAACAAGATAAAAAGTAAACTTCAATCAAGTCATAGCTTGGCCAAAACCTGCTCATCCACTGGAAAACAATGTCTAGATTCGTGAACATGAGACAACAATCTAGCCACCCCTGCCTCTCACCTGGTGCAGCCCCGCTCCCTACACTTCCCTGTGGGAAGAAGGCTGAGGACCAGAAGGAGTGCCGAGCCTCCGGGAGACTCTGTGCTGCGGATGCCGTCACAGGGAGCAAGGCAGGCGGGCTTCAGCTGGAGGGGCTGGAGCCCTGCTGTCTAAGGGTCGGATCTCTCAGACCCTCAGTTTCTCATCTTTAAAAACAATAACTGAAGGAAACAAACGTCCCACTGCAGTGCAGGATGTTAACTGTGCGGGAGGATCAGGTTGTGCTAGGGCAGGGATCTATGGGAATATGCCATACTTTCCACTCAATTTTGCTGTGAACCTAAAGCTGCTCTAAAAATTATAGTCTACATGAAAAAATAAATGAATAGCATTATCTTCCTCACATCATGGTCAGGAGATCAGATCTGATAACGTCTGGCTACAGGGAGACATATGAAGAGTGTTCCTGGCTTTCATGCCCACCTCTACCTCACTGCCCCACCTGGTGCAGGAGTTTAAACAGAGATAAGAACAGCGCAAAGGAAAGCAGACATGGAGCTATGCACACAGTGGACAGGGCAATTCGGCGGGAGGGAAATTCACAGGGGAGGGAAGAGGTCAATGTCACTGAGAGGTGACAGATGCAGAGCACGGTATGACTCGGCACTCACAGACACTGCAGGCCTGGAGTCTACCACAATTGCTGCATTTGGCACCCTGTTACCCTAAATGGAATCAGGATGCCACCTAAGACAGTCCTGGGAAGATTCTCCCCTTAAGACGGCATACCGGGCAAGGTCCGAGCTCACCCACATTCTATCTGTCCTCGCCCTGCACAGAGAATAACTCTCCCAGATATGACAGCTTCCAACTTTACCCCATATCAAATTAAAACACTCATTCAGCACCTTGCTCAATTATCTCTTTCCAAAACTGAAATACATCAGTTCTCTCTCCCTTTCCATCAGACAGTAAAGAATCCACCTGCAATGCAAGAGACCTGGGTTCGATCCCTGGGTCAGGAAGATCCCCTGGAGAAGGAAATGGCAACCCACTCCAGGATTCTTGCCTCAAGAATCCCCATGGACAGAGGAGCCTGGCAGGCTACAGTCCACAGGGCAGCAAAGAGCTGGACATGACTAAGCAACTAACACTTGCTTTCTCCCTTTCCACAAGGCTGTTTGTGTGCCTGTGCTCAGCTGTATCCATCCGACTCTTTGTGACCCCATGGACTGTAGCCCACTCTAAATTCAACACAGTTCTGTACTTCACCCAGCAGCCCCTGGACAGAGGGATAGAACACATTCAGTCGTTGGTTCTGGGTCCAGGGCCAGCTCCCTGGCTTGTGCCCTGCTCTGCTTTGGGCTCAGAAGAGGGATTGAAAATTCAAGGGCCAGACATAAATAGAATGGCCAGGTTTACGGCAACTGGAAATGATGGGGGAATTTAGCCAAACAAGAGTGACGGCCCTAGCTAAAGCCATTTAAAGAAATACTCTTAAAAAAAATACTAAGCTTGCTTTCAAGGTTTGAGCTAGGTTTTCCAGGGGTCTAGAATAAAAACAGCATACTAGTGAAAGGGAAGAAATATCTGTGAGCCACAGATGGCCCACAGACCAGCGGTCTGCACTGCAACCTCTGGTTTAAGGGCACATGTCTAGACCTGACTGCTCTGTTCTCAGGCCTGTGGGCATGACGCTTCCCTCCAGGCTGCCCCCCAAGCTCAGTGAGCAGTGCCTGGCCCACTTCCAGCCCAAGTTGCCTCAGTGCCTGCTCTTGACCGTTCAGGGCCTGTCAGGACATTGGTGTTGACTCTGCCTAGAATTAGTGAGTCCTCAAGACCTGAGATATATAAAGCATTATGCACATGCCTCTCAGCAATTCTCTTCTTGCTGAATGAGTGGTAAGCTCCCATTTCAGAAAGCATTTGTAATTCTAAATCCTACACCGTTCTACACATACAAGTGCAGAAGCTGTAAAGAAGAAAGTGACTTAACTTTGTCCCACACCTACAAGGCACTGGAGGAGGAACCTGGTAATACTTTGCCACACACTTAATCCTCCTTAATACCTCTGGGATCAGAGAAGGCAATGGCACCCCACTCCAGTACTCTTGCCTGGAAAATCCCATGGACAGAGGAGCCTGGTAGGCTACAGTCCATGGGGTCACGAACAGTCAGACACGACTGAGAGACTTCACTTTCACTTTTCACTTTCATGCATTGGAGAAGGAAATGGCAACCCACTCCAGTGTTCTTGCCTGGAGAATCCCAGGGACGGTGGAGCCTGGTGGGCTGCCGTCTATGGGGTTGCACAGAGTCAGACAAGACTAAAGTGACTTAGCAGCAGCGGCGGCAGCAATGCCTCTGCTGCTGCTGCTGCTGCTAAGTCGCTTCAGTCGTGTCCGACTCTGTGCGACCCCATAGACGGAAGCTTACCAGGCTCCCCCGTCCCTGGGGGTACTATTAACCCCATTTTACAGAGTAGGAAGCAGAGACCCAGAATAGCAGAGAAAGAGCAAGGTTGTGAACTCTCCCATTCTGATTCTTTCCTCTGCATCACTTAGAATGCCGTGACTTTTTGCTGCTTGCAAACCTTAAGACTGAGCTCCCCTGCTGCTCCAGGCACAGGGGACCTGGGGCCAAAGGTACATGGATGCGTGTCCCAGGCCGGGTGTCCCCCCTACCGGGGGTCCAAAGGGACACGGCCGGGTCTCGCAGCAGAAGGGCACACGTCTAACTGGACTTGTAAGCTGGCTCCAGGACGGGTCCCAGCAGCACCCGCTTTTCTCATCTGCACTGTATCCTTCAACCCTCAGGACCTCTACTTCAGCTCTCTCCAGCTCTGAAGCCCAGCTCTTCTCCTCCCACTGTGTAGGCTACTAGGGCGGACAAGATGGCTCTGCTCGCCTCCGACTCTGGCTGTCCCTGGATTTATGGAGAACCGTGAACTCGTCTTCATCATACTGAGCTGCCAACCGTGCTGACACCTGATCTCTTCAGCTGCAGTATTTCGTGAGCTTTATCACCACCACCAGGGCTAAAGGTGGCCACTCTTCTTTCCTCTTCTCCACTAGCCGACAACTTCTTCCTTGTGCTAGTGTATGCAATTAGTCACCAGGCACCCCAGGCTGCCTTATAACCAAGGAGTGGATAGATGTGTGATCATATTTTCATTCCTGAATTCTCCCACAGCCATTTTTTTTTTTTTTTTTTAAGAAAGCAGGAGATACATAGAGGAGGAGTAATTATTAATGCTATTATTGTATGAACCCTAATGGGCTACTAAACATTAATTCCTCGAATTGAAACAGCAGTTAGAGCAGCAATCTCTTCTGAAAAAGACTCAGAATGCCTGATAAAGTCAGTTTAAAAAATGAGAAGTCCAGTTAATCACCACTTACAGAGGACAGATTGTCCTGTTTCTAAGTAGTATCTCATACCCTAAGAAAAACCCAGTTTTTCTATGTCTGGCCCAGAGAACTGGGTTATAAGCTATTTAATGGTTCTTTCTCTGTGACGAAATTCTGACTCTTTTATAACATGTCTGTGCTATTACCAAATGGAAGAGGGTAGAGGACACCCCTCTCAAGCCACCCAAACTTAACTACAATATAAATATATAACTCTAAAATATTCTAAGAAATAGTAATTTCACATCTGAAAAGTTAGCTGTTAGAAAAAGATTTGTTCATATATGACTAGTACATTCCTTTTTTTGGAAAGAAGTATTTATTAGTGAGAGCGTTTTCTTTACACAGACAAGCTCTGGATCAGCTGAGGGTCTATGACTTGCAGTTATTCCCTTCTCACAAATATCTGTCTTGTGGTCAGTGACTGTGGTCTCTTCTCATAGAGTTCGAACATTCAGCATCAGAGTTCTTGGTTTTTCTTTGGTTGATTTTAAATTGATCTAAATCTGCCTTCATTAGATTATCCTTGCTAAGTAAGACCTCTGTGGTCAATGGGAGGCTAGCAAGTGGTCCTTTGCAGGCCAGGTGCCAACTGATCTTCCCTGCGCAGTTCCCACGCAAAGGCCTAGTAGTGCTTTTCCAAACCTGGGAATCATCGGTGCCTACAGAGCTTTTAGCAGGCAAGAGAAAACGATACCCCCTGCTGGGATACCACGGACCTTCCTGTTATTCTAAGAAGGTCTCAAAAACGTATCTTCATAGGAAACAAATCCTATTCTCAGTGAATCTCTTCTCTCAAAAGACATTTTTTTTTAGATTTTAATATTTGTAATAAAATAAGCTTCCCTGGTGGCTCAGTAGTAAAGAACCCACCTGCCAATGCAGGAAATGTGGGTTCAGTCCCTGGATTGGGAAGATCCCGTGGAGGAGGAAATAGCAACTGACTCTAGTACTCTTGCCTGGGAAATCCCATGGACAGAGGAGCCTGGAGAGCTGCAGTCCACGGTGTTGCAAAAGAATCGGACACGACTTAGCAAGTGACTAAACAACAACGACAAAGCAAGTCCAAACATCCTTTTAGCTCATGCATGTCACTCTACAGCTTCAAATTTTCACTCCATTTATCTTTCTGCAGGAGTGACACAATGTTTTACAACAAATAGGCTCTTAAGATATGTCAAGTTCATGAAGACTGATGAACTTTTTATTGGCTCTTTTAATATTCCTTTTTTAAACATTACAAATACTATGAATTTAAAACATAATTAATGAGAAAGAATATATAATGAAAAAAGAATAAGCAAAAATTTTCTAAAAATGAGCAAAAGTTAGAGATATCTGCCTTTTAAAATTTACATTCTTTTCTTCTTATTTTCTTAAGCAAGCAGAGTAGCCCAAGAGAATCCTGTTCTGCTTCAGTTACCAAGAGGAGAGTTGCAGGACACAGCATTTCTTTTTTTTTTCCTTTATATGCATGTGTTTTTAATAGACAATTTTTTTAGAGCAGTTTTAGGTTCACAGCAAAATTAAAAGGACAGTATAGATTTTCCATATACTCCCTACACACACACTGTAGTAATACTGGTAATATTATGTTTCTGAATGATATATTTGTTATATTAGTGAGCCTACACTGACGCGTCACCATCACCAGAAGTCCACAGTTTACATTAAGGTTCACTCTGGTTATCGTACATTCTATGAGTTTTGGCAAATATATAGTGACTTTGTATCCATCATTATATTATCATACAGAATAGTTTCATTGACCCAAAAACCCTCTGGGCTCCACTATTCCCCTCTCCTCCACCCCACCCTACAACCACTGATCTTTTACTATCTCCATAGTTTTTCACTGTCCAGAATATCATACAGTTGAAATCATATAGTACAGTCTTTCAGACTGACTTCTTTCACTTGGTAAATATATACTTAAGGTTCCTCTATGCCTGAATTTTTATGACTTAGTACCTCATTTTTTTTTAATTTAAATATACTTTATAATTTTTACAATGCTGTGTTATTTCAGCCATACAGCACATATCAGCCATAATTATACATACATCCCTTCCCCCTCCAGCCTCCCTCCCCTCCCCCTCACCCCGTCCCTCCCAGTGAATAGTACTCCAGTGCCTGCATGTATCAGTTCATCTATTCACCTTCTAAAGGACATCTTGGTTGCTTCCAAGTTTTGGCAATTATGAATAAAGCTGTTATCAGTAGGAGAATTGCAGGGCACAACTGTTCCCTTTTCAAATTAAAACTAGAAATCACTATCTCAACTAAAGGATTATAAATTATTGATATAATTTTGTAAGTTATTACTTCTTGAAGGTAGAATTCACACTATATTGCTTATAAAATGTCACATATTATAGGGAAATTTTTTTTTAAATTTCTGAAATAATTACCCTTAAGACTGTCCATTGTTAATAAATAGTTGGGATACTCCTTGTCATTTGAGATTCTATAATATTATGAAAGTAATTTTTGTATACTGCAGATAACCTTTTTAAACATTAGTATCTAGTATACCAATAAAAATGTTCTACAAAAGGTACTATTTAAAAAATTACCTATGAAATGTCAGCTATATATATTAAATATCAAAAATGCTCGTTCCTAAGTATAATCTTAGAGTAGCAGCTAGTGCTTCTGCAAGACATAAAATTCATAATTGATGTGTCACAAAAAGGTATTTTCTTATCATCCTTAATAATAGAAAGGGCCAGCATTCATTGAACACTTATATGTCCGGAAATATGTGAAACATTTACATATTCTCTCAGTCCTTCACAACAATCCTACAAGGAAAGTAATCTCTCCACTGAGAGTCCCATCAACACAGATGAAGAAATCAAGAGGTTAAGTAATTTTTCCAAGGTCAGCCCTCCATCAGGGTGGAGGCTCTGAGTTCAGGCTGACTCTGAAGCCTGTACAGTGTCCTGAGTTAAACATGTGACCCATGAAATCTGGCGAAGATGTCTTACAAATAAGTTTCCAAACAAACTGTTAACTCATGTGTTATTGATACATATAATGCATGCTTTCTATTATTTATTTAATTATCCTGGATAAATCCAACTTCCAGTAGTGAGACTTCAGAAACAGGCTATGCAAAACCATCTTCCAATTTTTCCAGTTTTAAAAACCTTGCTGACACAGGAGAGCAACATTAAATATATTGGTAGATTGAGAAACTAGAATAAAAATGAGAATATCTCTTGCTTCTGATACCCTGTGGGAAAAGATATCTTACATACACTGAAAGACTTTTGCTTTACATGTTATTTTAATATCTAAAATTTCCTTCCAGTGAAAGATATTAGTTTATTTCCTTCTGCACATCCTACAGTGTTAGATCATAATCTTTATTCTTGGTTTCACAGTATATAACATTTCATCAGCAAAAAAACCCTAGTAATTTTGTTTATTGAGAACTGAAAAAACATATTTTGCTCAGAATGAGTTTAAATGTCAATATTGTTCTATAAATTTCCCCTAAATTGGAAACATCAGGTTTTTTTCCCAAACACCTACCAAAAAAGTATCAGATCAGATCAGATCAGTCGCTCGGTCATGTCTGACTCTTTGCGACCCCATGAATCGCAGCACGCCAGGCCTCCCTGTCCATCACCAATTATTTGCCATATTCAGTATTAGAAACATAGTCAAAGTCTAAATAAACCTGTAATAGAGCATTGGAAAATAATAGCAATACTGATTATTTTCCAATACTCTGACTATGTTTCTAATACTGAAAATGGAAAACAATGATTTTGGACTATATGTGGTACCACTGTTAAGGCAAGCATTAACATATAATACAGTCCTATCCTTACCATCTGATAAGCCATATTTTCTATGGGTTGAAGATCATCTGTGATGTTTTGCAAGTGATGGCAGTATTTCCCTGGGCTTGAAAATGCATTACTCTAACCATTCTGTTAGAACTCTAAATTGTGATAAGGCTAGAATTTTTTTTTTTTTTTTGAAGAAGGAGATAATCATCATTCATTCTACAGTTGCTGGATGGCAAGTGCCCAGAATTAAATGTACCCCAGATTCAGTGACCTGTTAAAGTAGATGGCATTACTTAGTATTAGCTTTGGGTACAATGACTTCCAATTTTGTTCAGCTATTTCATGGCTTAAAAAATTGGGCAAAGACCTTCATAGATTTAAGAAGAAAAAAAAAAAAAACAGTGCCAAGTTTATCAGCAGAGGTCAACTTATTTCACTGTTCATAAAACTACAAAACAATAATAAAACAGGAAAATGATGAATATTCTATCTATTGCAGACTGACTCACCCCACACCCCAATCTCCTTCTCCCTGCTTGTCCAGAAGCTATAGAAGCTAAATGTGTGTTTTCCTGATCTCTACACAGCTAGAGATGGCTATGTGACAAAGCTCAGGCCAATGAGATGTGAGTCAAGGCTGACCAACAGCCCTGCTGTTCCCCTTCTTTCTGTCTTGAATGGAGGTGTGATACATGTAGACATGCTGTCACTGTGGCTGTGCTGCTATCATAAATGAGTGTAAATCCGGTACTACAGGGCATCGTCCTGAAGAGGAAATGGCGATCGCCTACCTCATTATGTTTTATTTATTTTTAAAATTAATTCATTTTATTTTTGGCTGTGCTGGGTCTTCATGGCTGCACACAGGCTCTCTCTCTAGTTGTGGCGAGCGGGGGCTACTCTCTAGGTGGGGTGGGTGGGTTTCTCACTGTGGTAGGTTCTCGTGTTGTGGAGCATAGACTCTAGGGTGCACAGGATCAGAAGCTGCAGCTCGAGGGCTCTACAGTACAGACTCAGAAGTTGTGACACACGGGCTGAGCTGCTCTGTGGCATACGGAATCCTCCCAGACCAGGGATCGAACCTGTGTCCCATGAGTTGTCAGGTGGATTCTTCACCAGTGGACCACTAGGGAAGTCCCCCGTTATGTTTCAAATTCAAACTAAGGTTATTTTGTCACTTAACTCACTGATTACCAATCACTGAGTAACTACCGTGTGAGTAACTACCGTTTTAAAAACCTGAGTGATCACATCAAAATTGGACTTATACCATACCCCCAATCTGGGGAAATAGGAAGTTTTTCTCTGCATTATTTCTTTTCATAATATTGTTTTGTAGCTGAAACTATTCTGAAGGTTTGTTCAGAAAAGTTGTATAATAATAAATAGTATGATTTGTCAAAGAAATTATGGGAGCTTGAGTCCTTTGTTCAAGGTTTAAAAGACCAGTAGGGGGACATGCATAAATAATTTAAAAAAGAAAAATTATGTAGTCAGGATTCTGGGATTTACCCAGAAGACAATAACTTCAAGGGGCAATCTGAGTTGTTTTCATACACCTTCCTTGAAAAAAATAAATTATTTGTTCAAAATGGGATAAACTGTTCAAGTAACTTATCAAAGAAGAAGATTATATTTTTGGATGAAATTCCCAAATATTAGTTCCGGCATCTTCTATAATAGAATTTATCCACAGTATGGTAAAAACTGAATTACCTTAATAGTTGCATCACATTCTTGTTATCTTAAAAAGGGCTTTGCTTAATACATAATATAGTATTTTCACTAAATATTGTGCTTCTGTGAGTAAAACTAACAACACTAGTTGAAATGTTTAATTTTTATCTACTTTTATGAAGCATCATAGCTGACTTACAATTTTTTTTCTCTCAAATGTAAAATTTATCTCATCGCCCTCAAATATATGTGTGTATATGAAAGAATACAGCCTTTTCCTATTTATTATAACTACCAAATCTTGTTTAAAATAGGTCAGTGTATTTGTGATCTTCAACTATCAATTTCCATATAAACCATCTGTTTTATACCGTGTATTTTCTTCTCATTGTTTGAACAATATTAGAATTCCATATCCCTCATTTCTGGAAACAAGACTGTTGTTCCAAATAGAGAAGTATGACCTTCTACTGTCGACAGAAAACACCTTCCTAGCACTGAATATAAAACACTGTCCTTGGCTTAGGATTCTACCATGATTTAGAATATCCTTGTTTAAAATGCATCTCAGAAGCAGGAGAATATTCTACCTTCCCCCAGGATGCTCTGTCAGGACTTGTGAGGGATGTGTCCCTCCTGCCTATTTCCTCAGCCCTGTCTTAGGATACCTCCCTAGGAACTAACTACTCACTTTAAAATTTTACTGGCAAAGATCTGAGGTCTTGAAAAGAGTAAGAGGTCAAACACATAACTGTTAAACAGGTACCCTGGGCAATAGTGAGGGCGATGCAGTAGTCTTAGCCTTGGCATGCTAGCCGCTAGCCAGCTCCTGTAGGACGTACTCACACAGAAGGAAGCAGACCAAACCCCTGTGAGCCAGGCAGAGAGCAAACTCCAGAACAGTTACAGCAGGGCAGCGGGGTGCAACTGCTCCCATACAAGACTCTCTGGACGCCAAGTCCCAACTTCATTCCTACCTGTTTCCTTCATTCCTTTCACGAGCATCTGTGTGCCTATAGCTACATGACCAATGCTGTGTTCACTTCCCGTCCACAAGGGGCAATCCAGTACACAGCTGTCTGTTGTGTTGTAAGTCTTATCAGTGTTAGTAAGTGCTGGAATCCTGGTCCTGCTGTTTTCTCCTCTGACTTGGACTTCTGGGTACCGGGCTCTGCTCAGCTTAGACCCAGGACTACTATCATATGCCTTGCTGCTGGCATTCTTCTTGAAACCCGGATTCACAGCTTAGCTCCACCCTTGGGACTATTGGTAGCCAGTTCTTGAACTGCCTTCCTAGCATGATCTCTATCTTCAGCCCAGATAGAGATCTTTATCTCTGTCTTTACCCCTCAAGCCACTGGCCTGGTCCATCACAATAAAATGCCATTCTCCACACTACATGAGCAAGAGGCATGTTCCTGTGACGTCTGCTGCAGAGCCAAGCCTGTTTATCAGTCTGTTCCGTAGAAGAACACGTGTAAATGCTGACTCATTGTAATCCAAGGTCTCCCTACCCCAGATCAACTAATTCTCCAGGGAGAAACTTAAGCATTTCCCTATTACCAGTTTCACTGGTAAAGCTGTTAAAAAGAGTTTTTCTACAATGTCTTCTCACAAGGCTTTAAATTATGAAGTGGCCAAATAAGATTCAGGTAACAGTCATTTCAAAACTGAAGGAAGGCCTTAATTCAGTTTCACCTGTTGTGTAGTTTGATCTTTTAAGGTTCGAAGATGCAGCTAAGTCCATAGCAAGGTGCAGATAAAGTTCTCCATTCTAACAGTCTGAGACCACAGAAATGATCCAAAGCCTTGAAGGATGCCAGTTACTCCTAAAACTAATCCCTATTCATCATGAAGTCTGTGAAGAATTAGTTATCACAGTTCTACCACTTCTAAAGAGTGTCATAAAAACAAAGTTTTGAAGTTTAACAAAAGACCACATTAAAAAATGTAATCCTGCTGTAAACTGCTTTTCCCAGTTTCTAGCCCTGAAGACAAAATATGGCTGATACGGTGTGCATTCAAAAACATTTTGTTTGTTCCTTTTAAATGAAGTGTCTGGGTGTTTCTCTTTGAACCTCTACAGGTACATAATACACAATACGTGAAAGCGTTAGTCACACAGTTGTGTCCAATTCTTTGCGACCCCATGGACTGTAGCCTGCCATGGAATTCTCCAGCCAAGAATACTGGAGTGGGTAACCATTTCCTCTCCAGGGGAATCTTCTCGACCCAGGGACCAAACCAAGGTCTCCTGCACTGCAGGCAGATTCTTTACTGTTTGAGCCACCAGGGAAGCCTAATACATAATATAATGACCCAAAAAGGACAAAGTGGATGTCATCCTCACTGCAAGGAACACTCCTTTTGCTGATATTTATGAGCCAAGAATTTGTTAATTACAACAAGAAAAATCTATTTCTATTACATACAATCACAAGTTTCACCAATACTTAGCATGTGCATCACGTAATCAAGCATTTCTGAGCACCTACTAGTACCTACTTGGTGCCCAGCATGACCATAATGATTTACAGCTGCAGGTTGTTGTGTTTCTGTCCTGTGGTTCTCAATTTCTTCAGGCGGACAACAGAGAGGAAGCTAAGGGAACACACCCAGATTCTTTGCTTTCCCTCCTGGAGGTCAGTTTCCATACTTCCCTGCACCCAAGTTGCAGCGCAGGTGTTGAAGACTAACTGACCCAGTCATCAAAAGGACAAATTCTGTGAAAAGGAAGAATGGATAAATATAATCTTGGATAGTGAGAAAGATGGCTTAAGTAGCTAAACTTGAGGTAGAGGTGACAAGGTTGGAGGGTAATGGAGAGAAAGGACTAGTTGAAGAATATTCCAAGTCATCCAATACACGTAAGAAGGAGGTGGGGAGTGAAGACACACAAGCTTTATATAACAGTCAGAAATAAAAATGACACTGGTGCAAATGTTTCTGGCCTTTCTAGACCATGCACTACAATGTAGGTAAATTCTAAATTGGTAACTATAATGGGTATTTATCTTATCTGTACTCTGTTTCAACATACATGCTGCTGATGCTAAGTCGCTTCAGTCTTGTCCAACTCTGTGTGACCCCATAGACAGCAGCCCACTAGGCTCCACCACCCCTGGGATTCTCCAGGCAAGAACACTGGAGTGGGTTGCCATTTCCTTCTCCAATGCATGAAAGTGAAAAGTGAAAGTGAATTCGCTCAGTCGTGTCCGACCCTCAGCGACCCCATGGACTGCAGCCAGCCCACCAGGCTCCTCTGTCCATGGGATTTTCCAAGCAAGAGTATTGGAGTGGGTTGCCACTGCCTTCTCCGTTCAACATAAATAGTAACAGCAAATATCCAAATTCAAGTCAAATTCATGTAATTTCTTTCCTATGATCTCCAGAAAAAAGCTCACTGGAAAATTTGTAAATTAGGCAAATTAGAAATTCTGTCAATTTCTTCACAAGAACAAAGTGTATCTAACACCTAATTGTGTATTCAGAGGTTAAACACATTCTTGTAAACTTTGTGCTACATATAAAAACAGACAAGTAGATAAAGTAAGATCTTTAACACTGGAAAAATATTATTACTACTATTATTATTTTATTGTAGAACTCAGAGCTCCATGGCTGTCAAGGATGAACATATTCAGTGTTAAAAGTCACTAATGAAACATGATTATCTCATTTGCAAATGAAGGTGTTACTAAAACCGTATAAGGTCACTGGTTTAAAACAGGGTTTCAGCCTCTGTTTTACTGACATTTTGGGTAGACAGAGTTCTGTGTTGCAGGGGGCTTTTCTGTGCATTGCAGGATGTTTCCAGCAGGATTCCTGGCCTCTATCCACTAGATGCCTGGAGCACATAATCCCACTGTGACAGCCACTGTCTCGGGGAAAGGACAAGATATCCCTGGTTGAGAAGCAATGATTAAAACAAACTGTTTGATTAGAACAATAATCCTAATACTTACACAGCACATGTACTAGGCACAACTCCTTCCGGCCATCAGTGACAACTCTATAAAGTAGGGCTTATTTTACAGACGAGGAAACCAAGAGGTTAAGTTAGTTTCAGAGTTAGTACAGAGAGGTTAAGTTAGTTTCCCAAGGTCATTGGACACATAAGGGGCAAACAAGGAAGTCAAGCCCAAGGAGTCTGGCTCCAGAGTTTGTGCTCCTAACTTGTATACTACACTTGCTATGACATATGGAGAACAGACACAAATCAGAAATATTTTTCACTGAAGATTTTTAAGTCTATAATATTGGGTACTACACATATCCGAGTTCAGAATACTCATTTGTAAAATAAAAACGATAATGAAATTAAAATAAGGCACTTTATCAAAGGCTTCAAGAAAAGCTCTAAGAATAAAGAGTAGAATATTTTTCTTATTTACCAATACTCTTTTACATGTGGATACATCTCTAGTTTCTTTGTCCTGTTTACCTGCATACAGCAATTAGAGTTGGGTATATACCTGGTGGCTCAGCAGTAAAGAATCTGCCTGCCATGCAGGAGACACAGGCAGGAGATGTGGATTTGACCCCTGGGTTAGGAAGATCCATTGGAGAAGGAAATGGCAACCCATTCCAGTATTCTTGCCTGGAGAATGCCACGGACAGAGGAGTCTGGCAGGCTTTACAGTCCATGGGGTTGCAAAGAATTGGACACGACTTAGTGACTAAACAACAGCAACATACACAAAACGACTATAAAACCTGATTTCTTTTGGTTTGCTTTCCTCTACCCATAACCTGAGGCAGTAAATACCTCCGAGGTAACAGCCTGCTTGATCACAAACCACAGCAACAGGCCACAATTCACCAACGGCTGTTGAGTAACTTTTGTACGTAAGGGGCTGCACTGCAGTTCGTGCCACATACAGGATCACACACAATACCCACGGGTGGTTAGAAGAAATCCCCCAAAGAGGCCCATTCCCTTGACCTGTAAATATGTTGTTTCACATAGCAAAAAGGAAGTCTGCAGATGTAATGATAATTACTCAAAGATAATTAAGACAACTTTAAAATACAGAGATGAGCGATCTTAAAATACACAGTATTTGGGTACACCTAATCTAGTCACCTGAGCCCTTAGAAGCCAAAAACATTTTTCAGCTGAAGACTGAGGAGATACAGCAAAGGGACAAGTCAGAGGTTCAGTGAGAGATTTATCACACTCAATGTGATATCGCCAGTTTGAAGATGGAGGGGTTATCTCAATGTGAAGGCAGGCAGCCTCTAGGAGCTAAGAGGCTCCTGGCTGACAGCCAAGCAAGAAAGTGGGGACCTCAGCTCTACAATTACAAAGAACTGAAATTTGCAACAAATTTGAATGAAACTCTGAGAGGATCCTCTTCCAAAGTCTGCAGATAAGACCCTGGCGCCTTGATTTGGCCTTATGAGACCCAGTGCAGAGAAACCGAAAAACAAGTCCATTCAGGCTCTGTGAGATATTGATTGTATTGTTTTAAGTTGCTATATTTGTGATAATTTGTTGCAGAGCTACAAGAAACCTAACAGCACAGGATATGCCTGAGACAAGAAAGAACAGTAATTCACCCACTGCTATGCCACAAATTACCAAGCGGTAGATAGGGGTTTTAGAAACCTGGTTCTTCAACCTCCAAACTATTTCCTTAAATAATCAAGATCTACATCATAGTGGAGGCAAATAGTTTTGCATCATCACTGGGTCCTAACAGCCAAGGAAGGCAGGCATTATCCTCCCTTTTACAGATGAGAAAGGCTCAAAGAGTTGTGTACTTAACATAGGGTAAGGCTGTCCGTAAGTGACATAGCCACAAGCTCCTTCATCTCACTCTCTTGCATGTGCTGCCTTTGACAGTAAAAACTGTAATAAACATAGTACAGAGAATTAAACAAAGCAGGCCATCAGAGCACAGTAACACAAGTGATTTTCTGCTGAAGGGGGCAGGAACAGGTTAGAATTTGTGGAACTGATAACATTTAAGTTGTATTTTGATAGGCAGGTAGGATTTCAAAAGAAGATGATTGTTAGGACTTTTTGTTGTTACTGTAAACTTGGAATCAAGGCAGCAGTATGGTAGGCTATTAAATAATGAACATCTCAGGGAAGGTTTGGCTCATGCACTGGTGTTTTTCAGGCAGGTTTATCTCACAGTTACTGGAACAATATGAAGATACTAATACTTGTGTGTGTGCGTAGTTTCTAAGTCCTGTCTGACACTTTGCAACCCTATAAACTGTAGCCTGGCCAGGCTCCTCTGTCCATGGTATTTCCTGGGCAAGAATACTAGGAGTGGGTTGCCATTTGCTCCTCTAGGGTAGCTTCCTGATCCAGGGATTGAACCCGTGTCTCTTGCGTCTCCAGCGTTACTGGTGGATTCTTTACTGCTGAACCACTGGGGAAGCTCCCGGTGATACTAATACTGGTGAACTGCAATTTCATGAAGGAGAACTGTCCATAGTGAATATACAGCAGAAACCCAATCTGCCTCTAACAAGCAGTCCCACAACAAAGAACTTCCAATAAGAAAAATGCAGCTGGGTGCAGCAGAGATGATGGAGACCTCTGTGTAGCCAGACAACCCTCTCCTCCCCAGTGCTCCAGAGGCTCTGCACCCTGGCTGTGCTGGGGCTAAAAACTAGTTCTCCACCCTTGGCCACAGCTGATTATAGACACCTAAACTACAGCTAGATCTGATTCTGTTCTGGAAATTTGGAGCTGAATCTCTGAGATGCTTTTTAGAACCTCTATCAGTCCTTAAACCCACTGGCCATGTAAATTTGTTTGCAGAGGAAAGAATAAAGCAGATATGTCTGCAAATAATCAAGCAGCCCAGAAGGAATAATAGACTTGGTTTCAAGTATCCTGCAGATTCATAATTCCAGGCCCTCTGAGGTTTTGGTGCACTGCCTGACCTGGATCCATGAGATTAATTCCTCTTATCTTTATAATATATATCTCTCCTTATTTTCTCTAACCTAAGTTGAGTGAATTTATATCCTTATAAACATGAGACTCTAACAGATTCTCCAAAATAGCACTTGGGACCATGTATCTTCTGTTTCAAACACCTAGGGAAACCCCAAGACTAGGTCAATCTGTTTTGTCCACCTTCTCCAAATATGGCAGAGTGACTAAATCCTGCTAAAGGAAAAAAAGCAAAAAATCAAACAAGTGAGCAGATGGGGCCATAACAAATCCATGGCCGCTAGCCCCACATGTGTGCCCAGCAGGGCCCAGCAGGCTACTTTGTTTCTCTCCTCAGCCTTCCCATTGTCCCTTGTCATCTCGCAGCTGCCATCCCATCTCTATAGTTCTGCTCACGGCAGCCTTCCTGTGTCTGTCCTTCTTTACCTCCATTACAATAAGGCTCCTACCCCAAACAGTCCACTGCAGATGCTCCAGCCTTCTACCTGCTTGTTACCAAACCCAAATTCTCAGCCCTCTTGCCTTTCAGCAACATTTGACACTGCTGAGACTCACCACTTAAAACAGAAAATATCCAAAAATGTTCTAGGGTGTCATACTCTAGTTTTGGCTAAGGTTTTCTGTTGCCTCTTTCTCTCTGCATCCCTTAAATGTTGGTGTTCTTCAGACTTCAGGCCCTGAACTCTTAACAGGACTCTCTACCCTCGACGGAACTTATTTACTCCACAGATTGATGATCTTAAGATTGATAACTCCAGTTTACCCCTCTCTTTGTAGGGCTTACTGTGTGCTTCCAACTGCCTGTGAGACCTTCTCCACATGGATAGTGTTCCCATTTAATGCAGAACACCTGAAATCAAATCCACCACACCTCCCCACTTCTCTGCTTCACTTGGGTCCCCATTGTCACCAAAACTTTTGTGCAAGCCAGGAACCTGAGAACCATTTTTGACTTCGTTCCCCAGCCCCTTCAATATAAATATAATGTTCTGTAAATATTAAAGAAATCTCAAGGACCTTTTCACTCTACCCTCACTACTTTTGTGCATTTAGGCCATTATTACTTCTCACCTAGATTACCGCAGAGTCTTCTAACACTTGCCCCTGACTCCAGTCTTATTATTATTTACCCAACTTAAAACTTCCCATGGCTCCCAGTGATGTCAGGATAAAGTCTGAACACCTTTCAAGATCCATTCTCTGTTTTACTTCTCTGGACCACTTCTTAGCATTCTCTTCTCAACTGCCATGTCCCAGGTTCAGCTCCTTGGCTGGACCTAATAGCTATTTTATACAAGGAAACGGCCCTTCAGTGGGCTAGGTCCTACTCATGTTCAGGTTTCTCTAATACTTTACTTCTTTTAGACAATATTCCTGAACCCCCCAAATGTGAGCTTACTGTTCCTATCAGATGCCCCCACCACACTCTGCAATTTCCCCACCAAAGCGTTTATCCTTGTTCTTTATCCCTCTAGATTCCAGACACACAGTGGTTCCATCTGTCCTGCTTACTGCTGTTTTTCCAATGCCTTGCACAGCATGGTACTCCTAAATAGTTCTATGAGGACATTGTTGGCTAACATTTCTTAGTTTATTAAAGGAAAATGATATTAAGGTTATTTTTTTTAAAAAAATTCACATGTGTATGATTACTGCATTGACCCACTTGCATATACTTTTAGAAAGAGTTCTAGGATCTGGCGTATCATCACAGGACCAATTAAACAAGTCTTTGTGATCATTCCTATATAAAACCTGAGTGTCAAATCAGTAATGATGTGTTGCGTTACTCTGACTCACAGATCTGTTTTGGCAATAAACCTCATTATGAATTTAAAATTCACATCTCATTTAATATGGTCACACTTAATGGAAAGTCTCACTTGAAAAGTAAGTTACTGCAAGATTATTCACTCTAAAATTTAAGATTTGTCTGGTGGTCCAGTGGTTAAGAATATGCCTTGCCATGCAGGGGCACAGGTGTGACCTCTGGTCTGGGAAGATTCCACATGCCGTGGTGCAACTAAACCTACGTGCCACAACTACCAAGCCTGAGCTCTAAAGCCCACGAGCCCCAACTACCCAGCCCACAGAGCAACTAAGTCCGAGAGCCGCAACTACTAAGTCCAAGCACCACAACTACGGAAGCCCACGAGCCTACAGGCCATGCTCTGCAACGAGAGAAGCCACTGCAGTGAGAAACCCTCCCACCCCAACTAGAGAGTAGCCCCCACTCACTGCAACTAGAGAAAGCCTGTGTGCTACAATGACGGTCCAGGGCAGCCAAAATAAATCTAAAGAAACGACCACATCATCACATTCAAAAAAACTTAAACTATAGGAGTTACAGTTGCCCCAAGATGAGGGTGAGGAAGGAAGCAAGTTCATACTTTCTTTCAGGGACCACTTTTCCTCTCCTCTTTGATTTAAACAACTTTCCAGAACTCCCAATTTCTTCCATTAGTGCGTCAAGTATTATTTAGATAATTATATACACACATACATAATCATGTATTTATATATATTATGCACATACATATTATTAACGTCTACACATATACATTAATACACACTAATAAACTTATGCTTAATGTTGGACATAATATTACTCTTAAGAAAAGCATTTCCAAATGAACCGATCATGGGTTTTACTTTGAGAATTAAGTATAAAAAACCCAAACCAAAAAAAATCCCCTGAACCCCAGCATGCTTTTTGCCACAAGCTGAGATGGAAACAGTGTCAAGCTTCACACTCCTGCTCCCCCCTCCATACTTCTCAGGCAGAGGAGTGACTCTGTCACAGGTGTTCCAGCGCTTCAGTCCAGGTGGGCAAGATCCTCAAGGGTCTCAAGGTATAGGGGTCCGAGTGGGGAGGCTGAGGGGCACTGACTGTGGCGAGCACAGTGAGAGTGGGACGTGTGCCAGGATGGCCACATGAGCCATGTCCAATGCCAGGTAAGGACCCAAGAGCTCTGTAACCCTGGGCAACTTGCTTGACCTTGTCTCCCTCAACTTCCTGTATCTAAAACTGGGAAAATAATACTGAACTCACAGGGCTGTTCTGAGAATTAAATGAGTTTATGCATGGAAAGTGGTTAGCACTGTGCCTAACAAGAAGTAAACACTCCACAAATGGTATCATGTAATTTACTTTTGTACATCTCACCACTCTAAAATTAAAATTGCAGATAAAGGAGAGACAATCTACAAAAAGATGAAAACTGTAAAAATCTAGTTACTGGTTGTTTTAATTATATATAGATCAAGCTACACAGAAAATCACTTAAGGAGAGACTGTTCTCAGAACAAGGAAAGTTAACACATGAATTCTATTGGGAGAAAGGAAGGGAGCATCTTTTAGAGTATAACTGAGAAGCTGTATTTTTTATTAAATATTTAGTCTTAACTGCCATTACAATTTTAGAGAAAAAGTGAAAATTATCAGGTGTGTTACAGTTGTTGTTGCTATTCATATGGAAAACATTCCTTTTCACACTGTTCAGTTTTATACATCAGGGTCTTTGCTAAGTAAGAAAGATTGCTGGGAAAGATTGAGGCAGGAGGAGAAGGGGATGACAAAGGACGAGATGGTTGAATGGCATCACTGACTCAATGGACATGAGTTTGAGCATGCTCCAGGAGATGGTGAAGGACAGGGAAGCCTGGCCCACTGCAGTCCATGGGGTCACAAAGAGTTGGACATGACTGAGTGACCCAACAACAACAACATACCTGCAAACTAATAGTTAAGGTTTGAGTCAACTAAGCAATAAAAAAAAAAAAATTTCATTTTAAATATTAAGGCAAAGTGTTAGTCGTGTCCGACTCTTTTGCGGCCCCATGGACTTTTTGTAGCCTTCCAGGCTCCTCTGTCCATGGAATTTTCCAGGCAAGAATACTGGAGTGGGTTGCCATTTCCTCCTCCAGGATTAAGGCAAAATTTGGTTTAATAAAGAAATAGCTAACTTGGGGTCTTGTTATTTCAGGATAGAAAACCAGAGTGCATTATATACACACTCTCTTTTAGGATCACTAATGTGTGGTGTGCCCCTGTGAAGACAGGATACTCCAGGTGAGGTACAGGTGCTGTGATCTACCTGGAAGGAGAGGAAGAACCTTCCCTCCATGCCAGTTTAGTTTACCACCTTCACATCAGCTCCTGAAAGTGCTGTCTGCAGAAATCCTCCAGTGTTTTAGAAATTCGAGCAACACTATGATGTGGCATCATCAATCAAAGGCATTCCTTCCTGAGATAGCTTCCAAGCAATTCCATTGAGGGCCAAAGACCCACAAATACGTTAACCAATCATATAACTGGATAGCTTTCTCCCTCAGGAATTCTAAAACCTAGCAGCGAGTGCCCGCAGGTCAGGGAAAAGGTGATCTGTCTGCGTGCAGTGCTAACGTGTGGAATCCACTTTTTAAGGTTCCAGGAAGCCAGAGTGTTCCTTGGACCTGGGTGATAAGCACAGTCACTTCCGGATTATTAAGGACACTAGTAATGTGACATGTAATATGTGTAATCCTGTTTGTGCTACCCTCTGCTTATGCGTCATCAGCACCACTTCTCCAAGAGAAAACAAAAAAGGATGGCTGACGATTAACAGCGCGGGTAAAAAGAATGACAGGAAAACACAGCAATGTTAAGCTCAATTAAGACAGCTAAAACTAATACCTGAGTACTTGTATGGTGTATTTAGCCCTAAAATCCTAAAAGTCTATTTCCACATCAAAGTCAAAGTAGGGGATTTAGGTCAAAACCTTCACTTATCAAAAACACATACATGCAGAGAGTAGTTTTCCTGATAAGGAATCTGCAACTAGTTAACTCATCCTGGTATTAACAGTTTATCAAACTTCTTCCTAGTCCCCAGAGAAGTCCCTTCTAAATGTACAAATTCTAGTGCCTGTACCTTACAAAAACCTAGAGTGCAATTCTCCAGATCACAGGTGGGTGGAGAACTACAACCACAGAAACACATACACAGAAACCCAGATTTACAGGCATATTCTAGTGAAACTGTATTTAAAAAGCATTAAGAAAGAAAGAGATGAATAGCGTCTCTCTTCCCTACTCCACTAAGGGCAGCTGTTCTTCTGTATTTAAGCTTATCATACCATGTTATATCTTGGAATAGGACTCTTTCCTATTTATAAAATTAGGATTATCTATTGGTTTTCAATTTTAGAAGCATTTGACAAGGCATGGGAAATGCAAATGCCTCTTGATTTTATTCCTATTTTCCTTTCTACCAATGGCAAACAGGTTTAAATTCTAAGGTAGGGAAAAACAGACGGCCTAGGGGTGGGGGTGGCATGAAAAAAGGAAAGCTAGAAAAAAAGTAGAGTAAATAAACTCATGGCAAACAAGCATACCTTTACTTCTTAATTGTTTTTATTAAACAAATTCTGCTTTGAAAATCTAACATAAAAAAACTTATAGATATCATAGATCAAAAGTTTTCTATTGTTTTAGGTTGAACTTAGATATCACCGCTTATGTTAAAACTAAATTCAGCCAAAACATTCTTCAGAAAGTCTTTAATATAATATTCCAATGAAAAAAAGTAAACTTTAAGAACACTAGTTGGTGTTCTGTTTCCAAATCTAATCCTCCAGGCATAAACTACAAAGTTAATAAAGAGCAGATTAAAACTAACCAGGAACAAGTTATTAATTCCGTTTTCCATTTCACTCTTCACTTCTTGTTTTAAATGCTCTAGGAATCTCTGCTGCTGATGTAGTTAAAGCTGCAGCAGCTCTAATAATCAACGAATCTTATCACACAGGGTGTAGATACTTTCTAAATGAAAGCACCATATGCCTAATTATTCAGCTAAATTTATAACCATAGCTATCTCTGAATGAAACATTTTCAGCTTCTTCGGCTCACAAAACATTTCCTTCTATGCCCGTAAGGCATTTTAGATTTCATTCTTCTCCTCGGCCTTTTTTCCTCCCTGCCAATCTGAGTGTTTGTGTGACACCAGACCAGGAACCAGAGGTAACTGGCCACTGATGAATAGAAGCCCTCTCCCTGGTTTTCCTAAGCATTAGTATCAGTTCTGTGAGATAACAATTGAAAAGAGGAAAAGAATGCTTTCTTTCCCACCACAGGAAGCAAGGATTTTGGCAACAACATCTAAAAAGGGAGGTAACAACAGAAAATACAAGCTATGGGTTAACAGGGCAATACTGCAGTTCAAGCTTCCTTTACTTTCCTGGAAGGGACTTCTCAAAACCAATTCTCAACAACAACCTTTTTTCTCAACCCATTCCTTGAATCAATGCCTACTTGCCAGTAAATACTATTATTGACTAACGCAATGTACCAGGAATCATGTAGAGATTCATCTTCTACTTTAATTCTTAGAAGAAATCTGCAAAAGGGAACGACCAGGTTCCATTTCACAGGTGGAAATGGAAGCTCAGAAGGGTTTCTACTCTGCCATTGTGCCTCACCATCTGAGTAGACTGTAAAGAATTTTGGTGATATACTTGTTTCTCATTTTGGTTATATTGAAGACACACTGTCTTCCACTGTAAAATTCTGGGCCATGAACCTGTGCAATAAAAAAAGGTGTCTCCATACAGAGGAGGACTTTAGACTCTAATTGGAAGATAATCAAGCCTATGAAATTAGCAACACCCAGGTCAATGACAGAAACAATCAAAGCCACGTGATTCTGGAGATAGCAGAGACCAGTAAAAGTTGGGAATGTGAGAGAGCTCCATGGTGGCATAGAATTTGAGAAAATGAAAAGACACTCCATTTGAGAAGGATAAAATAGGGTGTGGTTTGGAGACAGTAACTATGCAAGTTTTGCTTTTCAGCAAACACAGAATCCTTCCTAATTTAAGAGATGTGACTCCAGCAAACGGAGCTAGATTTGTAGAATATAATGAATGCCAGCTAGAACAATGTTTTTTAAACTTTAGTCAAAGAACCAGAAGTATCAGCATCACCCACAGGAATATGTTAAAAATGCAAATTTTGTGTGGCCCACCCAGATCTAGTGATTTAAAAATTTTGGAAGCAGCAACTTGCAATCTGAGTGCTAATGTGCTTTCCAGGTGACTTTAAGCTGTCTAAAGTTTGAATCAGTGCTTCATAGGAAATGAAGCCCACTAAAACCTCTGAGTTTGGAGAAGGAAATGGCAAAGCACTCCAGTGTTCTTGCTTGGAGAATCCCAGGGACGGGGGAGCCTGGTGGGCTGCCGTCTATGGGGTCACACAGAGTCAGACACGACTGAAGCGACTTAGCAGCAGCAGCAGCAGCAGCAGCAGCAAAACCTCTGAGTTGGACAACATGAGGGAAGGGATATTTTTGAAGGATGAATCTAATATGCAGAATGAATTGGAAAACCGACCATGTACAAATTCATGAAATTCACAAAGCCTCTACCATGCAATTATTTATATGAGATAACACTTTTCAGGAGATACAACATTAAACTGGGAAACAGAAGAGAAAGGTTCTTTCTCAAAATACTACACCTCTTACAGAGAAAGTTTTACTAAATTCTAACTTCTCTAGAGGAAATGATATCTAACCCATGACTTTTCATTTCAATGTGATATTGTAGGCACTATTTATAAAAACACCATTGTCTCTCAAAATTTTTTGCAGAGATAGGGGGAAAAAAACCCACAACAACTTTATTAGGGTGTAACAGTATTTTGGCCACCTCATGCAAAGAGTTGACTCATTGGAGAAGACTCTGATGCTGGGAGGGATTGGGGGCAGCAGGAGAAGGGGACGACAGAGGATGAAATGGCTGGATGGCATCACTGACTCGATGGATGTGAGTCTGAGTGACCTTCGGGAGTTGGTGATGGACAGGGAGGCCTGGCGTGCTGCAGTTCATGGGGTCGCAAAGAGTCGGACACGACTGAGCGACTGATCTGATCTGATCTGAACATGTATAAAATTGAAATGTAAGAAAAATGACAATTCTTATTAAATGTAGTCCACAACTCTAGATAATAAAGGAAACAAATGAACAAGGATTACCTAATTTAAAAATCACAGACCTGAAAAACAAAATGCTGGGTTGTAAATATAAAGTAGATTAACTTTTAAGCAAAAGAGAACTTTTTATATTCAAGTGTTGACCTTCAAAATAATCTTACAAATATCTACATTTATTTCAGTGATGTTACATCTGCTTAAAAGATTTTTTTTTGAACCTCCTTCACAGTCAGTTACAAGTCACCTAAGAAAATGAATACAGCTTTTCATTTTATAAATCATTCTAAAAACTTTAAAACTAGAAAAGGTGTTTCCCATATTTAGACCTGCTTCTGTATGACTTTTGAGTGTTATTAAAATATCACATTTCCCCTCCAGACAATGGCCTGTAACCCCTGAGAACAGGTAGCGAAGGTTCTAAAGATGCAAGGACACCACTTTTGGAATACATGGTTAAACAGGGGCAGGTGTCACACGTAACCTAAGCAACCCTCTTGGTTGTTGCTGTTTAGTCACTAAGTCGTATCCGACCCTGTGGGCTCTAGCCCACCAGGCTCCTCGTCCATGGGATTGCCTAGGCAAGAATACTGGAGTGAGTTGCCATTTCCTACTCCAGGGGACCCTCCTGACCCAGGGATCAAACCTGCATCTCCTTCACTGGCAGATGGATTCTTTACCCGCGAGCCACTAAGGAAGCAACTCCTCCTCGTATGCTTGTTTAAAAAGGTGTATTCATTCAACACATATTTACTGGTTCTATTATGGGTGAGGCCCAGGGCTAGCTGCTCAGGTGGATGAATTCAGGGAAGCACTTTGTCCTGCTCTCAACATGACAGTCCTGCTGCAGATTCATGACTATGAAGAGCCAACATCACAAAGACTCTGCACTCTCAGAGTAAGTGAAAACAGGAGTATTTCCAACCTCTGTGCTATCTTATTACTAATAGAACACTTAATAAATCATAATTTTTATTCACCCTAACTGCTAAAGCAGCTTTTCAAAAGTAGTTAATAAATCATCATTTCTTTATGCTCCTCCAACTGTACCCCTCCCACCCCACCTGCTTTTTTTTTTTCTTCAGCACACATTTTAAGTTAAGCAAGCCCTGCATGTATGCCTGCTCAGTTGCTCAGTCATATCCAACTCTTTGTGACCCCGTGGACTGTAGCCTGTCAGGCTCCTCTGTCCATGGGATTTTTCATGCAAGAATATTGGAGTACATTACAATTTCCTACTGCAAAGGAACTTTCTGACTCAGGGATAGAACCTGTGTTTCCTGCATTGGCAGGCAGAGTCTTTATCACTGTGCCACCTTGGAAGCCCAACTAAGCCCCTGCTGCTGCTGCTGCTAAGTCACTTCAGTCGTGTCCGACTCTGTGCGACCCCATAGACGGAAGCTCACCAGGCTCCCCTGTCCCTGGGATTCTCCAGGCAAGAACACTGGAGTGGGTTGCCATTTCCTTCTCCAATGCATGAAAGTGAAAAGTGAAAGTGAAGTCGCTCAGTCGTGTCCGACTCTTAGTGACCCCATGGACTGGAGCCTATCAGGATCCTCCGTCCATGGGATTTTCCAGGCAAAAGTACTGGGGTGGGGTGCCATTGCCTTCCCCGACTAAGCCCCTAGGAGGATTAAATAATGAAGAATAACCAAATACTTAATATGAGTGAACATATACTATGTATTAAATGCAGATCAATTATAAAATACATTTTTTACTACATAAACTTACTAAGAATGCCTTACAGAATTGCTGACTCAGGCTAACTCTTGAAATCACAACATGGACTGCTGAAGCACTTCTAATCATGACATGAAAACCTGTAGTTCTAATCATGGGATGAAAACTTGCAGTTGACTAGATACATTATAACACTCCACACTGCTAGTTGACTACAAAAATAACACGTCTCAGAGAACAGCATCCTAAACAGTCTAAAATTACTATCATCTCAAACCACAATTTATAAAAATAATACAGTATGTTTATATTCATCGTTATTCACCATGTTAACTCAAAGCGAAATTTAAACAGTTCTGGCATTTGGAAGACTTTTATGAACTAATCAAGGTTAGAGTACAAGTACATTTTGAGATGTGCAGCTCCTCACTATATCAAAAAAGGATGGCTAAAACCACATTTATTTAAAGAAAGTGGCCAAAAATAATAAAGGAAAAAACCCAAAGCCTAAACTTCATAATCATGCTTTGCTTTCATTCTAAAACAAAATACCTTAGACAAAATGCGGATTTATGCTACTTAAGTCACCAAAGGCCTCTAATATACAAAAGATCAGCCTGCTCCTTCAAACATAAAAATATATGTTGCTTTGAAATTTTATCAACAATTTCCCTTTGGTTAATTTTTCTCTTGTAAGAATTCAGCTTTGTAAGACTTGCCATCTTCTGGAACTACTGGGGGAAAAAAGCCACTTCTGAAGTTCTATCTGGATTATTTTTGAGCTTCAATTATGATCTCAAAATATTAGGAAGCCATCCTCATGAATTCTAAAATAGATGATTCCCTCTTTTTTTTCCCAGCATCTTCCTCAAATATCTGATGCAAAAACCCAATGATAACCGTGAAGATGAGCCAATGGGAGTTGGCTGGCTGGGTCTTGGCTGACCGAAAGTGGGCTGTTCTAGTGTGCTTGGCAGATATTCATATCAGTAAAGAATACTTATAATTCTAGGGATCCAGCCCAGGAAAGAAGCAAATTTTGTTGTTGTTTTTTTAAATAAAATGCTGTTTACTGCTTTTCAGGACTTTGCCTCCTTCAGGAGTCCATATGTCTCTAGCCAGATTGTTAGATCCATCTTCACTGATGTCCCACTTCTGTCTCCAAGCTCTGTCTTCATTCCCAACCCTGCTCCTTTAAAAACTTCCTTGTCCTGTACATTTCACAATGAGGAAATCCAACTAGTCAACCAACACAGGGAAAAGTGCTGCTCAAAGAAGGGTAAATTAAATACACGTGATACTGTTTCATCACCCATGAAAATCAAAAAGAGTCAAGACTAGGTTCATTACATTACAGGTGGAAGTATAAGAAAAATCACCCCTCAAAATGTGTTCTTTGACCTATTCATTTCCCCTATTAGAAATTTAAGATTAAAAATTCTACTTATGGGGTGAGAGCAATGAAAAATCAGCTGGAATCTTAACGGACAAAGATGTTTATCTCAGCCTAAGATAAAAACAAAAAACTGGAAATAATGTAAATGTTCAGACCCCAGGGGAGGGTTAAATAAACTATGATGCTTCGATTTCATATATTATGCTATCATAAAATGATACTTTAAAAGAAAAATAAAAAAAATATGCATCCATAATGTGCTTTTAATTGTGAGAAAAAATAACTGATATGCTGGGGTGAAAAGTGTTGATATTGCTTGGGACTGAATGATTGAACTACGAAGAATTTTTTACCCCCTTTTTTCTACTCCTGTGTACTTTGAAAATGTTCTTTCCTAAACTAGTATTACTTTACAATGAAATAACACAAGGGAAGATACTTGCTTGTTTTACAAACCCATTCTCACTCGATAAACCTCAAAGAATAATAATTTCTGCTGGGCAAATTTAGTGATATAATTTTAACAGGGGCCTTTAAGGAGTAATACATGATTGAAAGGGAGGCAGTGATGGTGAAATTTCAGGCAGCTGGGAATGAGATTTTTGAGACCAGATATATACACTATGCTGCCTTCATCATTCCACAGATCTGTCCTTTTGTCTTGTGGCCTAACAGACAGTGAGGAAATGCAATCTTTTAGCAATTGCAGCACATATTCTTGTGAAAGAGGAACCAGAGTTAATCTTGCCCCAAACATCAGCTCAGAGAAGGTGGACATGGCCATCCCGAGTGTGGGCCACAAGTCCTGGCCTCCTATGACTGAATCCTCTCATCCCTTAAAAGAAACAAGTGCTCTTCATAGGACTTTACAAAGACCTTTCCATGAAGAAGGATTTGACAGGTACGAAGATCCCAGCAATAGCTCATGGTCTCTGGATGGCCCAAGTTCATGTCTCAACCAGTTATTCACAGGTCCATCATTATTACTGCTGCACCTTCCTTCATAAACTCCTGACCTAGGCAAACAGGTATCCCCACCAGTGTTGCAACAAAGGTTGTTTTAGGGTGTAGTGTGCTGTATTATTGAGCTTCCTTGGTGGCTCAGATGGTAAAGAATCTGCCTGCAATTCAGGAGATCAGGTTTGATACCTGGGTTGGGAAGATCCCCTGGAGAAGTGAATGGCAACGCACTCCAGTATTCTTGCCTGAAGAATTTCATGGACAAAGGACCCCTGCAGAGCTTGGCGCCCTTGACCACGTTTTTATCCCCTCCTTTTACAGGCCCCCTCTCATACTAAGCACCTTCACACTAGAGATGGGAGACAGGACAATCGAATAGGAGACCGACTAATAATTACATGAAAAAAAATGCAAATAAACGTTAATACAGTATGCCTGAGTATCTTCGTATGGAAGGATGCAGAACAAGGGGAACCAGAGTGTATCGGAACAAATAAGGGACTAGGTTGCTGCTAAGCTTAAGAGGGAGGTAGACTAAGAGACTAACAGTTTTTAAAAAGGAAGTGAGGGTGGCATTTTACTGATAGTTACAAAAGTCAAGCAAGTACAAAGGCTACATGGGCTCTTTAATTTCATTATCTCTAGTCTGGATTATCTGCAGGTCTGCTGGGCTCTAATGTGCCTAAAGCAACTGCCAGAGTATTCTTGACAGAAATGAGGGCTGTGACTTCTAAATGCTCTTAAGCCTTAATCTCATTTGGTTTTCTTTCAAGTACCTAATGATCACAGAAGTCTTTATCAGGACTCAGTGGGGGTGGGGCAGCACCTCTGCATTCTGCAGAGCAAAGGAACTAGCCAGGATTGCTTTCTCAGGGAATGCCTCACCAAGCAAAGATCTTCCATCTCCTTCTAGGATACTCTCAGTGGGGTTTCTAGCTGCCAGCCTGCTATTCAGGGCTGAAGAGGAGGGAGGGCCAGGCCAGCCAGCCTCCAGAGCATATGTTCTCATTAGAGTCAAGATATCACGGGCGGAGCCAGCCTGAGAACTAAGAGACAGTTCCCAGCTCTATATAGTAAACACACTTGGGGAATCTCAGGAGCTCAGGGCTCACAGAACCCTATTTTTCATATGTAAAGTGAGTATGGGCTTCAGGATCTCTGAGGTCCTTCTGGGCTGGATACCTTAATAAATCTAAATTCAAAGCTCTCAAAAAGGCCGCGATCTGTTGAGTTACAAACTAGACCTGATTTATCTGAATTTAGACTGCCAGGTAACAACACACTGAGCTCTGATTATAGAACTGATCATAATTACATACATTTTTGCTAAATCTACAATAATTTTCTTTGCACTTCTTAAAAATATTCCTCCAAAGACAAAACAGGTAAAAATGTATTTTACTTAATCCCTCTTCTTCTCTACCTTGGAGAACAGTTTCAAGGCTTAAGGAGGCAACTCAAGAACTGTGCTCATTCTGAGAAGATGGTACTTCAGGAACAAGCACATGAGACTGTGAGAAACAGACAAATGAATTCTTTCACACATATTCTGAAGTACAGAAGCTGAAAAAGTACGCAATTTTTAAGGATACCCAAAGTTTTTTGGATTTGGCAAGAAGGTGAGAAAATCAGAGTTGACAGTAACACAGTAAAATCATAGCTGTATGAAAAATCATCCTGAACAGGAAGTGTACCCTTTAAGCAAACCTACTTTGCTAACTTTTGGAAACATCATTACCCACTTTCCTGATACATTAAACCGTATTTCAAACAATGTAATCTTGGGTTGATGGCTTCAGGTAGTGACTACTAACAATAATAACAGCAAGCAACATTTATTATACACCCCCTGTGCTTTATAATAATGTGTGCTAAGTCACTTCAGTCACGTCTGACTCTTTGTAACCCCATGGACCGTAGCTTTCCAGGCTCCTCTGTCCATGGGACTTCCCAGTCAAGAATACTAGAGTGAGTTGCCATTTCCTATTCCAGGGGATCTTCCTGACCCAGGGATTGAACCCGAGTCTCTAGTGTCTCCTGCATTGGCAGGCGAGCTCTTTACCACTGTGCCACCTGGGAAACCCATGTACAATAATAATACCATTTTAAGTGCTTTGTGTGGATGCTCACATTTAAGCTTTCTGATCCAAGATAGTGTGTACTTCATTATTACTGCCATTTTACAAATGAGAAAACTGAAGCTCTGACAAATTAAGCAACCTGCTTAAGGTCACAACAACTACTACATGGTAAAAGCCAGATTCAGGCCCAACTTGTCTGACTCCAAAACTAGCCCTTCTCACCATACCATGTCACTACAAATGAATGTAGCAGGGGCAGGTAAAAGCATCCGGAGAATCTCCAGGACCTTCTTGGGTGAAGAGAACTGTGTGCTTCTATAACGAAGAGACCCCAGATTGGTGCTCTTTAAATTATGCCTACTTTTTGTTTTTTTAAGGTAAGTATAGTTAATGTGCAAAATTATATAAGTTACAAGTGAACAATATAGTGACTCACAAGTCTTAAAGGTTATACTCCATGTATTGTTATTATAAAACATTGGTTATATTCCTCATGTTGCACAGTATCTCCTTGCAGCTTATTTCATACCTAATAATTTGCATCTCTTAATTCCCTATCCCTAGATTTCCCCCTCCCCCTTCCCTCTCATCACTGGTAACCACTAGTTTGTTCTCTCTACCTGCGAGTCTGCTTCATTTTTGCCATAATCCATGAATCCCACAGACAAGGGCTACTATTAAATATATGACTACTTTTAAAAATATATACTCTATCAGGGAATGGCATGATATATTGAAAGCAATGAAGGGGAAGAACCTACAACCAAGAATACTCTACTCAGCAAGACTCTGATTCAGATCTGATGGAGAAATCAAAAACTTTACACACAAGTGAAAGCTAAGAGAATTAAGCACAACCAAACCAGCTTTACAAGGAATGATAAAGGAACTTCTCTAGGCAGGAAACACAGAGAAGGAAAAGACCCACAAAAAATAAACCCCCCAAAATTAATAAAATGCTAAGAGGATCATAGATATCGATAATCACCTTAAATATAAATGGATTAAATGTACCAACCAAAAGACAAAAGATTGGCTGGGTAGATGAACCCCACAAATTGTATATAATTATTTTATATTGTTAGGTTAATCATGTTTCCACTATGGCTTGCAACTGTAATTATCTTTTTTTTTTTTTTTTGGTCTGGCTATTGAATGCAAAAACTGATAAACACCTTTTTCTATTGTGATTCAGTTCAGCTCACTTCAGTCGCTCAGTCATGTCCAACTCTTTGCGACCCCATGAATTACAGCACGCCAGGCCTCCTTGACCATCACTAACTCCGGAGTTCACCCAAACTCATGTCCATCAAGTCAGTGATGCCATCCAGCTATCTCATCCTCTGTCGTCCCCTTCTCCTCCTGCCCCCAATCCCTCCCAGCATCAGTCTTTTCCAATGAGTCAACTCTTCGCATGAGGTGGCCAAAGTATTGGAGTTTCAGCTTTAGCATCAGTCCTTTCAAAGAACACCCAGGACTGATCTCCTTTAGAATGGACTGCAAAGATGGGCTCGATAAAGGACAGAAATGGTATGGACCTAACAGAAGCAGAAGATATTAAGAAAAGGTGGCAATAATACACAGAAGAACTGTACAAAAAAGATCTTCAAGACCCAGATAATCATGATGGTGTGATCACTGACCTAGAGCCAGACTTCCTGGAATGTGAAGTCAAGTGGGCCTTAGAAAGCATCACTACGAACAAAGCTAGTGGAGGTGATGGAATTCCAGTGGAGCTATTTCAAATCCTGAAAGATGATGCTGTGAAAGTGCTGCACTCAATATGCCAGCAAATTTGGAAAACTCAGCAGTGGTCAGTTTTCATCTCAATCCCAAAGAAAGGCAATACCAAAGAATGCTCAAACTACCACACAATTGCACTCATCTCACACGCTAGTAAAGTAATGCTCAAAATTCTCCAAGCCAGGCTTCAGCAATATGTGAACCGTGAACTTCCTGATGTTCAAGCTGCTTTTAGAAAAGGCAGAGGAACCAGAGATCAAATTGCCACCATCTGCTGGATCATGGAAAAAGCAAGAGAGTTCCAGAAAAACATCTATTTCTGCTTTATTGACTATGCCAAAGCCTTTGACTGTGTGGATTACAATAAACTGTGGAAAATTCTGAAAGAGCTGGGAATACCAGACCACCTGACCTGCCTCTTGAGAAATTTGTATGCAGGTCAGGAAACAACAGTTAGAATTGGACATGGAACAACAGACTGGTTCCAAAAAGGAAAAGGAGTACGTCAAGGCTGTATATTGTCACCCTGCTTATTTAACTTCTATGCAGAGTACATCACGAGAAATGCTGGGCTGGAAGTAGCAAAAGCTGGAATCAAGACTGCCGGAAGAAATATCAATAACCTCAGATATGCAGATGATACCACCCTTATGGCAGAAAGTTAAGAGGAACTAAAGAGTCTCTTGATGAAAGTGAAAGTGGAGAGTGAAAAAGTTGGCTTAAAGCTCAACATTCAGAAAACTAAGATCACGGCATCTGGTCCCATCACACTACTGTGATCACATAACTATTCTTCATTTAATACCACTGTCTCATGACTGTGTGCTCCATTGCTCACTCATGCCCCACTTTTTGTGACTCTATAAACTGTAGCCTGCCAGCCTCCTCCGTCCATGGCATTTTCCAGGCAAGAATACTGGAGCAGGTTGCCATTTCCTCCTCCAGGAGATCTTCCTGAATCAGGGATCTAATCCATGTCTCTTGCATCTCCTGCATTGGCAGGCAGATTCTTTATCACCAGTGCCACCCGGGAAGACTATATCAACAGAAATCAGTAAAATTCTATATCCCCAAATCTACCATTTAAGAGAAAACCTGTAATTGGTTTTCCTGTGTAGCCTGCACAGGTATTGTTTTTTTCTTCAAAGCTCCAGACCTGATTCTAATGAGCAGCCATGTTTAAAACTACTGGACTATATGATTATCTTTTAGTACTATCTAGTTTGTTTCATTTTTTTCTATTTCACATTCAGTGCTCCTATTTTATGCTTTCCAATTTCTCCTTCTCTCTTTTTTGTTGTTCTTTCTCAAGCTTTCATCAAGTGTAACAGAAAGCTTTTGTATACATATATGTACATAAATAGCATGCACAATACATTTATGTTAGAAAATTATGAAGTTTTGCCTTGCTAAAAAATTTACATTTTGATTCTACTTGTTTGACTATGAACAGAGTGCTAGATTTCTAATTTATATTCACTCAAAACTTAGATATAGTTCCATGTATTCTGGCATCTAGTATCACTGCTAACAGTCTAGAAAGCTTATTATCTTGGTGATTTAAAAAAAAATTTTTTTGAATGAGGCTTGAAACTTCTAATCCAATTCTGAGAATATAAAGAAATACTATGTTGCAAAAAGAAAAAACCAGGAAAGTAACATGTGATACAGTATTATTGTATCACATTGTATTATAAAGTGACAATTTTGTTCAAATATCAAAAAACTTTATGTTAGTGTCCATTAATTGTTTTCATACCTTATACAAGATTCCATATTGCATTTAGTTGTATTGAGCAGCTTCAGCCTCATGCAACAAATTCTGATAACTTCTCTTTTCATTTTTATTCTGTCACAAATACTTTCTTAATTTCCCTTGTTATGGTTTCTTTGATACACTTATTTAAAAATAAACATTTAATTTCCAAACACATGGGGTTAAGTATTTTTTATGTTAACTTCTCATTTTGATCCTTTGATCCTCTCATTTAAATCCTTTTTTCTCTGCAATCACCCTTTTCGTTTTTTCAGTCTTATAACTTTATTGAAGCTTTCAATGGCTAAGTAAAGATCCCTCTTGGTAACTGTCACATTGGACATGAAAATATGTGGGTTATTTTCAAATATCTTTCGATATTGATTTCTAACATAATTCCATAGTGAGGAGAGAACAGACTATATGATTTCAGTATCTTTAGACTATGAAAATTTTGCATCTTGTTTTATGTCCCTGGATATGTCCCAATGTCTCCAGGTTTATAGTCTATGGGAACTAGAATAGAATTTGTACTCTGCTGTGTGAAAATTATATAAATCTTAATTACATTGAATTGATTCATAGCGCTTTTTCAGGTCTACTATATCCTTCTAATTTTCTGTCTGTCCATTCTATTAATTTTTGAGAGTTTGAAATTGAAACTCCAACTAAAAATCTTAATTTATCTACTTTTAGAAATAATTATAATACACAGTGGAACTATATATAATTGCTCTTTATTTTCCAAGTCTTCTGTAAATGTGTTATCATACTTTCACAATTTAGAAAAGAAAAAATATATACTTCTTCAGGTCAACCTTCGATTCTTCTGTTATGTATTGTGCAGTGTCAAAAGAGCACCTACATTTATGGTTTGAAAGAACTCTCCCACGCTGGTACACCCTTTTCTTCTTTTTTTTTTTTAAATTTCTCCCCCAGTTCTCTTTGTAAAGAATGCCCAATTGAGTAATTACTAAGGCCTCTGTTTCCCTGCAGGTATCTTCATAAGGAGAAAAAGATGTCATCAAAATTCTCAGGATGGCTTTAAAAGGAAGAGGCCTTCTTAACCGTGCCCCTAGTAAGATCTTTTTTTAAATTACAATAGTTAACGTAATTCATATGAGACCAAAGTTCTAATACTACAGGATTGTACATGTTTTGCAGTTACTTGACATTAGTGTCTGCAAATAATGAATATGAGAGTCAATTTATACACCTCCTTGACATTTTACTTAGGAGGCAAATCATGTCCGGATCATGAGCAACATTCACCCAGGATTGGACTTCAATGCTCAACTCTACCACTAACTAGCAAAATGATTTTCAGGGCAATCTTTGTGTCTCAGCTGCCTTTCTTGTAGCTATCTCTAAAGTCTCATTCAGATACAATATTTTATGGCTTAGAGCACATGGGAAAGATTGAAGGCAGGAGGAGAAGGGGATGACAGAAGATGAGATGGTTGGATGGCATCACTGACTCGATGGACAGAGTTTGAGCAAGTCTCTGGGAGTTGGTGATAGACAGGGAAGCCTGGCGTGCTGCACTCCATGGGGCCACAAAGAGTCTGACACAACTGAGTGACTGAACTGAACTCCATGTTTACTTTCAAAAATCAGAGTTATTTTTATAGCATTTTTTGGTAATAGGAAAAAATTTGGCAGACTTGTTTGAAGGACCTTTAAACATATTTAGTAGTAAAGGGTGGGGGACTAGAGGTAGCTCAGTTATATAATACTACACAAGACAAAGAACATTGAGGTAAAAGCCAAGACTTAGTTTCCCCAAAGAAAGAATCTCTTTCTTAAAATACCAAACACTGGCTTGTCCTTTATGATTCTGTCTCCTTAGGGGAAAGGCATGTCATGGTATCCACAGAGCCCAGCAGGGGAGCTACGCCTATTGTGACCAACCAAAACTCACCTTTGACAAACACATTTTTGTGGTTTTATAGGTTATAAAGGACTTAAAAGGCCACAGGTTCTCTACTGGGTTATGAGATATAAGGGTAGTTTTCTGGGCTCCAAAATCACTACAGATGGTGACTGCAGCCATGAAATTAAAAGATGCTTACTCCTTGGAAGGAAAGTTATGACCAACCTAGATAGCATATTCAAAAGCAGAGACGTTACTTTGCCAACAAAGGTTCGTCCAGTCAAGGCTATGGTCTTTCCTGTGGTCATGTATGGATGTGAGAGTTGGACTGTGAAGAAGCCTGAGCACCGAAAAATTGATGCTTTTGAACTGTGGTGTTGGAGAAGACTCTTTAGAGTCCCTTGGACTACAAGGAGATCCAACCAGTCCATTCTGAAGGAGATCAGCCCTGGGATTTCTTTGGAAGGACTGATACTAAAGCTGAAACTCCAGTACTTTGGCCACCTCATGCAAAGAGTTGACTCATTGGAGAAGACTCTGATGCTGGGAGGGATTGGGGGCAGGAGGAGAAGGGGACGACAGAGGATGAGATGGCTGGATGGCATCACTGACTTGATGGACGTGAGTCTCAGTGACCTCCAGGAGTTGGTGATGGACAGGGAGGCCTGGCATGCTGCAAGTCATGGGGTCGCAAAGAGTCGGACACGACTGAGCAACTGAACTGATCTGATGCAGTGCTGATCTACCCATGTACATATAGCCCTCATCACTCATACTGACCTGCTGGGTTTCCTCCTGTCTGACCTTTAGACCCATGCTTTAAACACGCTCTGATCATGAATTTATATTACCATCAGATCGCTTATTATATAACTTAATACAAATAAGTTAACTAAGCTGCTGAAGTCCAACAAATTTACTCATCCAAAGAAACTTTTTACAAATGTGAATCATCAACACAAATTTCTCAAAGTGGTTTATTAGCTCACTTAAGAAATAAAGATGCATTTACTTGAAAATGCATTTTTTTAACCTCTTTTCCACTGAATTAACTAGGTTCTAGATCCTATATAGAGCTCCTTTATATGAATGTTAAGTTACCCAGTAAGAGAAAAATACTCCTCCCAAACAAATTATCAGTAGCTTACAGAAAATTAAGCTGAGCATAACTGATTATCCATTAACAATCTTTTCCTGCTTTTGTACATATATTAATGTTCAACACTCAGCATTTACTCTAATACTTACACTGCTGAAATCTTAAATTTACTCATTTACTTGTTAAAGAGAGAAATTTTTACAAATGCCTCATGACCTACCTGCTCTGCTGCTGCTGCTGCTAAGTCACTTCAGTCGTGTCTGACTCTGTGCAACCCCATAGATGGTAACCTACCAGGCTCCCCCGTCCCTGGGATTCTCCAGGCAAGAACACTGGAGTGGGTTGCCATTTCCTTCTCCAATGCATGAAAGTGAAAAGTGAAAGTGAAGTTGCTGGGTCGTGTCCGACTCTTAGCGACCCCATGGACTGCAGCCCCACCAGGCTCCTCTGTCAGTGGAATTTTCCAGGCAAGAGTACTGGAGTGGGGTGGAATTTTCCAGGCAAGAGTACTGGAGTGGGGTGCCATTGCCTTCTCTGCTACCTGCTCTGAGGAAGGTCCTAAGAGTGGGAAAATCTTGCATTTGCTCCTGTTCAATGTCTGGTGTGTTTCAGAACTTGGTGAGCTGAACAGGCAAAGTAACCCAAGGGCATCCAAGCTCCTTCAGAGTCAGGTCTTCAAATTGTGGCCTTTATTATTTTGCAAATATTATTTTCCACACTACTACTACTACAAATAAGTTTCAAAATAAAAATGTCTTATTTTAATATGTCAAGGTAGATTATTCCTATGTCTGATTTTTAATAAAAGTTAATTGTCAGTAGTTAACATAAATTATAGACTCATACACAACCTAAAGCTAGTGTGTCAGGCATAAAAATATAGCCTCACCATTAGCTATCAATATGAAAATTTGCTTTCAACTTTTAATTATGTAACAGTTCTGGAATTAAAAACTAAGGCCTGTTTTGAGAAACCTAGAGAAGAAAACTGTGACCCAACAGTTAGTTACCTGGTCCTAAAACCGTGCTTGATAGACCCAAACCTGGCTGTCAGCCTCCCCACTCGCATCCCATTTAGACTGGAAGGGGTTCCAGTCTAAGAAGGGAGGGATCACATTGATAGTTTGACTGTCTTCAGGCCCTATTACTCAGAAACCCTCCCCATAATTACACAAAAATGGGGGGAAAAGTTCATACTCTAAATTAGGATTAAGGTTCTAATTCTAAAGGATAGTGTAGATGCTTTGGGTAGACTCCCCCAAAATCTTCCTGATTTTAAAAAATGTCAGGGTAGAAAAAGAAATTACTATTTTTCTAAAAATTCCATGGTGCTCTTTCACTTCTGTGCTTCATTTGCTTTTTAAAGTTAAGGGCAACTTGAGCACAATTTTAAAAAGATCAGCCTGGTGGGAATACATACTATGTGTATATTATAAATTTCATGGAAGTCCCAGAGTTGATTTATTTACGAAGTTTTCATGGGGTGCGGGGATATCTTAATTTCAATTTTAAGTTTTATCACAAATATTTATCATCCATCCAGTCAGTACTAGAAAGCATGTAGCTAGCACCTTTTGTTAAGGGTGCTAGGCAATACACATCCTATTTGAAATTAAAGACTGTTTCCACGTAACACAAATTTTTAAAAAATTTACCACGTTGGCAAAAAAAAAAAAAAAAAGCACTGGCTGTTTTTAAACCAAATTTACAATATGAAAGTTTGGCTCAGAAATTATAGTCCAAGCTCCCAATATGTTAGAAGACTTGCTTATATCAATACTTTCTAAATTTTACCTATAACACTGTTAGTACCTCCAGGTGTGATAGACAACCTAAGTAAATAAAAAGAACTAGAAAAAACAGGAACAATAAAAATCAAGATCAAGGCAAAGATCCATTGGTTCATGACAAGGCATACATGGTACCTGAAACTGAATCTAAATGTATCAACTTGAAGTCCATTCATAATGGGCAACCACTCTTCCCTCTCTAAAACTGAATGTTTACAGCATAGTTTTATAATAGTATGAGTTAACCTTTTTTTTTGGTTTACAAACGAACACATCTGCCTGAACTAATCTGATGAAAAACCATAATCCATTTCTTCCCATTAGTCTTTGACTAAATACTGAAGCTAATCATGCTGGCTTTCTACCCCCACCTCCCTACCCTCCTTGGTTCTCAGGGCAACATGAAATTTTAAAGAATCCATTTAGTTCCACCACTTTATGCAAGACTAGGCAGTTTCAAAATATCCAGGTACAAAGATGTTAGCATCACACTGATACAGAAGGCTACATAAATTTCCTTTACACGGTTAATTAAGACCTTTTGATCTACACACAAAGATAACGGTGGATCTAATAGCAACAGATACGTGAGAAACACATACTGTTAATATTCTGTCCTGAAGAGACTGCTACTGTCCCAGTGCTTCTGGTCTAAATGCACTTTTACTCAGTACTAATCGGTACCAATAGCTTTTTCACATCCATGGATCTATAATATTTAAAATAATATTCTGGGACAATTGTGATCTACACTAACTGTCAATTCATAGGACTTCAGAGGCATGAAATGTGAACTACACCACTTCAAACTTAAGGAAAACATAAGCAGATACAGATTTGGGGCTAATTTATCTATGGGTTTTGGTGGGTTATTTTCAAGGAGGCTGAGAGATGAAAAGGAGACGGAGATGATTGGTGAAAGCAGAGCTTTTTTCCATCTTCCTGGAGAGTGGGAGAAGAGTTTCATGGAGAAGGAAAACTGCTAGACAGAAGTTGTCACAGGGAGTACAACCCACTTGCCCAAGTCTGGGAAGGTTCTATGCCTGCGGAAGGGTCTCATAGTTCAAAGGCTGATGGGCTGTATGGTACAGGAGGGGTGACTGCAGGCAGTTTGCCTAGGGGAAACTGAAAGGGACCCAAATACACCTTAACTTGCTCAATTACAGCTTAACCAAATTCATCTGGTCATCATATTAAAATCACAAATTCTACAATGATCAAGCTACCTCCAATTTGCAGCCACTTCAGCTAAGTACCTCTTCACAACCTCAAAACTGTTTTTATGCTCTTTAAATGGCGGGGAATCAGGAAGCTTCCTTTCCTGAGTACCTGGTCCAATGTCAAAACACAGCATTTATTTTCAAACCCTGTGAAACTTAAAAAAAACTGAAAATTCATAGTGTATTTCAGAAATTGGAATCAAAATTTGGGGTAACATGCTTTTAACATGGTTCCTACAGTCGTTGGATTGTGCAAAAATCCAGAATGGTATAGTTTCACAGGGAAGAGTAGCTGAGAAAGGAGGCTTGTCCACAGACAGCCTGGTGACAACAAGTCTGGGCTTCAAGTCCTGACTCAGTCACTAACTGGTTCTGGGGCTCTGGGCCCTTCAACGTTCATTTTTAAAATATTAGTCTGAAACGATTTTTAAGGTCCTCTTCAGCTTCAAGCTAAGTTCCAACCGAAAATTACAGGAAAGAAATTATGAAAGACTTAACAAAGTCCATGTTTGCCAGAGATTAAGTCTGTCATCATTGTGCTGCTGTGGAGGAAAACCTGTTGCATCACATGGAATACTCTTTTTCTAGCTACACTAGAAATGCAAGAAGCAGTAGGCTGGCTTTTCACATTTTTTTTTTTTTTTCCATTTTGTGAAAAGTAAACAACAGTGTGCCCCCTATGATAACAACTTCTCAAGTTTCACCTTTATAGTCTTTAAGTACACACAGGATGCCACCTGGCGGAATGGGGCCACGTGACTGAACGCGGGCTGGGCTGGCTTGCTGTTGAACATTTCTGTGATGCGTGATCGATGCTTTGCGTTTACATTCAAGCTTCATTCCAAACCCACGTCCAAGCTTTATTAGAAGGCTGTTGGGGACCTTCACTGTTGCTGTTTTCAGGGACGATTAACCACGTATTGGCCAGTGGAAGAGGAAGTCTGCACAGAATCTGCCCATGTATTTAATACCTACTTCGTGTGGTTTATGCTCACTCGAGCATGCAAGTTAAAAACAACGGGATTCAACCTCAGATCCTAATTGGTCACATCTACTTTGACAATAAAAGGTAAGTGAAAGAGCCTTTGACACTGCATCTAGTGTAAGTAGAAAACCTTCCTGTCTCCCTACACTAATGTTACAGACATGCCCTCCGCCCCCCACCCAAAACACTGTAATATCACACAATTAAGAGTTTCAAAGGTCTGTCATTTCTCCCAGAAAAACACCGCGGGTCTGGAGGGATTTCTAGCTCGGTGCACTCACCTCTTTGATCTTTTCCCTTTTCTCGCGGATGGCGGCGTCGGCGGGTTCCCGGTCAATCGCCCCGATTGTATTCACGGGTGCTAAGTACACTGGGGGCAGCCTTCTGAACCCCGCCCTGTTACTCAGCTGGTCCTGGGCCACCTTCTCCTTCTCCATCAGGATGTCTCTCTGGATCTCCTCGGGCAGCTTCTGCAGGGTCTCCTTGGCTTCCCTCAGAGCCCGCTCGTGGTTTTCGCGGATCCTGGCCAAGTTGTCCTCCAGGGAGGCCGCGGGGTCCCCCGGAGCGCCCTCCTCGCCGCGCCGGGCGCGCCCCTCCGCCGCGTCCTCGGCGCGCGCCCCGGGTCCGGGCTTGTGGTCGGCGGCCGGCTGCAGGGCGGGGCTGGAATGGAACAGGACCCCGCTGAGCAGCTTGGAAGAGTCGGGCAGGAAGAAGATCGCCCCGAAGCAGAGCGTGATGAAGGCGCTGAACACCAACAGCAGCACGAACTTCTCCGTCAGGCGGAAGGCGGCGGGGCCCGACCCCTTCCTGCCGCTGCTGCTGCTGCCGCCGCCGCCGCCGAGCCCCCCGCCCAGGCCGCCTCCGGCCGGACTACTGAAGAGCGGCAACAGGCCCCCCACGGGCATCGCGCCCGCCGCCCCGGCCGCCGGGTCGCCCGCTGTCCAGTGGCCTCGCGCCGCGCCGCTCAGCAGCCAAACTTCGCCGCCGCCGGGCGTCAGCGGCCGCGGGGCTGCGTCCTGGGCATCCAGGCCGCCCAAACCCCCCGCCCGGTCTGCAGGTATCCCCCGGGGAGACAACTCCCCTCAGGGTCTTCTCCCTGAGGCGGCTCCTTTGGCAAACAACGCGCGCGCGACAGACCTCTTGCTGCAGCCCCTGCGGGTAGAGAAACAGTAAAAACACAGTAATTAACCAGGATGGTGATAAAGTTTCCACCGGTCTCCACCCTCCGACGGCCGCGAGAGCCGCCAGGACAGCTTCCCCGGCACGGAGACCGGAGTCCGGCTGCCGGCACCGCCCTCAGAGCCCACTCTTTGGACTTAGGGGTGAAGTTGGCGGGTCTCGGGGGCGGGGTGTCCCGCGCACACCTGGAGCAGGGCCGCTCGCGGTCACCTCCTTGCAGAGGGCAGCGCGGGAGAGGCGCAGCAGGGGTAGCGGTGGGGGACTCGTCAACTTCGCCCGCTCCTCATCCCGAAGCTGGGACCAGCTGTCTCTCCGCTTCCCAGGTGGCGTCTGAGCGTGCCTCCCCGCAGCCCCGAGCACCGCGCGGCTGGGCTAGCGCGCCGACCCGCGGGCGAGTCGGAGCAAGCAGGGCAGCGCGACACCCTCCGCCGCGGCCCCGCGAGCACTAACACCGCTGCCGGTCTCGGGGCGGTCGGAAACGAGGGCGGTGACGCGGCCGGAGAGTGACGGCGCGACCGGGCCAATCACGCGCCGCTCAGGGCCCCCCGGGGGAGGAGCCGAGGCGGGGAGCGGGGCCGTGCCGGGAGGGGAGTTTACGGGAAGCGCTGCCTCGCGGGGGCCCGGCCGGGGGCGGGGAGGTAGCCGGGGCCCCAGAGGCACTAGGCGGGCGGGAGAGGCGGCGAGAAGCCTGGCAGTCTGACCCTCCGCGGATGTGATGGGCCGGAGGCGGCGGGCGGGACCCGGGGTCCGGGAGTTTATCCCGCTCTGGCCTCGTGCCCGGGTCCCAGAGGGTGGTGGCTGGTCTCGAGTTGCGGGGGAGGCGCCTGGGATGATGCGGGACCTCCCCGCTGCCCCCTCGGACCTGCGCCTGGACGTGCGGGGCCCGCTCCAGGAGGGCTTGAAGGACAGGGTCTTGCCAAGAATTGCCAGATCTCTATGAAGCGTGGTTTCTCTTCTTTACCCGAAACAGGGATTCCGCCAGTGCTCGGTAGCAGTTAAGCCAAAAGTCCCTTGATGAGAGTCTGTGATTTGGAGAGCTCTTGAGCTCAGCTTTTGAGCTCCTTGGTCGAACATCCTTTCACCTAAGAGGCTTAATGGTTTTGTGGTTGCTCTGAAATCTTCGACTGAATCCCTCCCCCTTAAAAAAAAAAAAAAAAAAAGTGGTGTAGCTCCCCCACCCACTCCCACTTTCAAAATTCACCTACCTCATACAAGTTGGTCATATTTTCCACTTAAAGAAGAAGTTTTATGCTGCCATAGCTTCAAGTAATAAATTTCAACACTGTTGAAATTGACTTGTATTTGACTGCTTCCAGGGAAATAAGGACTTGGTCCAACAGAGATTGTCTTCTAGATAGCATTATTTTGCAAAACGTGTTTGTAATTCCCCTGTTGCTCTGCAAATAAAGGGTTATCAGAGAAGAGAAAGTTGACTAACTTCCCATTTCCCACTTCTGAAAGCTAGTTGATAGCAGGCTTATCTTCTATCCAGCATGCTTCTCTAGAAAGGTGATTTTAGATGGTTCTGCTTGTTGTCTTTAGAAGAAAGGAAACAGCTGACACCTTTCAGGAAGGTGCCCACAGCATAATTGTTCTCAGGATTTAGACTGTGTGAGAAAATCTAAAATTAAATTTAAAAATCCTTATTACAGATTTCATTTTAGTATTCATTTTAACCATCATTACAGTATTTGTTTTGTGTAAAATGAATCATATACCTAAAGTTTTTGTTAATGGGAAATTATTGTTTGATAAAGCCAACTGTATGGCTTTTTGGGGGATAACTGCTGTGAAATTCTATGCCCAGAAGAGTGCAGCATATCCAAGCAGGGTAACAAAGTTTAGAAGGACTGAAAAAGAAAACAATAATTTTCATTTTTAATAATGGAAAGGTAATTTTTGTTTCAAACTACAACTTGTAGATAGGTTGGAAAGTTAAATCATTGGGAATTAAGGTCTGTCTCTTTATCATCATCTTTTATGGAATGCTTTATTATTTCAACTATTATTTCTTGTAACCACAAACTATTTAGAAACATTAAGATTAATGTTACTAAGTATTCCAGAGAAGCAATAAAATCTACTTTTAAGTGCATGTTAAAGTGATGAAGAAAGGAAGTTATAAATCTAATGCTATTTCTTTAATTTTGATATCAAACCAATTTGAGTTTAACCCATATCCTGTAGTGGAAACATTTAAAATTTAGTGTATGGACTTAAAGATGATTTTTTTCCCCTAAACACCTTAAATTTTATTTATCTATATTGTGTTTAGGGCTTCCCCAGTGGTTCAGTGGTAAAGAATTTGCCTGCAATGCAGGAGATGCAGGAAAGATGGGTTCAGTCCTTGGGTGGGGAAGATTCCCCTGGAGGAGAAAATGACAACCCACTCCAGTATTCTTGCCTGGAGAATCCCATGGACAGAGAAGCTTGGTGAATTACAGTCCATAAGGGTCACAAAAAGTCAGACATGACTGAGCAATATTGTGTTTAAATCTTTTACAGTGACTGTTTATTTGTGTTTACCTTTATGTAGCTTATTTAAAGACTGCTTTCTTACTATATGTTTTTCTTATGAAACAGGTTTATTAAGAGTGAAGCCTGCTTTTAATGACTGGTTAAACCAAGAAATTAGCATGGGTGGTTGATTATGGGATACATATTAAAGGGGGCCAGTCCATGTTAGGTAGGATAAAAAAACATGTGGGAATGGTCACATTTGGGCTAAAGCAAGTTTAAAAAAATTCACAGAGAAGGTATTTGAAGAAACATACCAACATTAAAACCCTGAAAACCAACTATGTGTATTCATGGTAAGGAAAGAGGACAGAATGTTCAGTAAGTAAAAATGTACATTTTGTAGAAGTGAAATATAAGACTTTGCCCTGATTTCAAAACCATACATACTCTACAGTTGGAATCACAATACTTTGTATCCTCATATATACCAAAAATAAAGGAGACTGTTCTGGTCTCCAAATAATAAAACTTCCTGTAAATCCAGACTCCCTGCCTTGCCTACCTGAAGACGTATGATCTTTGTGAATGCAATGATTGTGATAAAGTTGCTGTTTTCTCATTATGAATAGTCTAATGTAAACTTAGCAACCTTAGTGATTTGGTGCAGTTTTTCTGTTCAGATATTTGTTGTGTTTTCTTATGTGGCCAGCTAGTCCTGAAGCAACTCCCTTTTAACTTCTTGCAAGTTTGCTTGCAAGCTTAATTCTTAATTTTTCCTTTTCTAGAGCTTATCTCTCTATATCTTTGACAATTTGTAAAATGTTTCAAGATAAAATCTTTAGCATCAAGTAATATTTAAAACTTGATTTTGGTTGGAGACATCCCCCAAAGTACAAAAAGTTTCCAATTTATTTGACTGCTTGAATTTCTCTGTTTCTAAAATAACATTTTTAGCAAAGGGTAGATTTAACTTTTACATAGATATGCTAAAATTAAATATAATGATAATTATAAATAGGATTTCAAAGGAAAAGGGACAATATTTTTATGAAAACTGTGGTGAATAAATGTTTTTGTAAAGCTATAAGTTCTCAAAAATTAAATTGCAAAAATCTTTTCTGAATAGGAAGTTTCTAGAAGGTGCTTGTTGTTTTATGGAAAAATCTTTTTGCCATTCTTTGTTCTTTAATTTAAAAATATAATGTAATCTAATGAAAGAATTTAACATATATGTATAATAATTAATACTAAGATGTTCCAACAAGTTAGATTTTTGATAAAAACAAATCTTCCTTTAGCTGATTTTCTAATTGTCTTCAAATTCCAGTTCAGAATAAGTTTTTACTTTTATTTAAAAAAAAACCATAAATATGAAAAAAATTGTTCATTGTGAACATTAATCTTGGAATTTCAAGAATTCAATGGGCAATGCTGAATTTTAGATGAAATGTAGTATGATAAGAATAAACTAAAGTCTAAAATAAGCTATCAATAATATTCATAGTTATTTGAAGAGTTACAGTCATATATCTGGTCCTTTTTTTCTCCTCCCCAGATTACTTTGGAACAGCTTGAGTAGTAGATTATTTTTACAGAACTTCAATCACCTTTGTGTGTGTTTGGGGCCAAGGTTGGGTGAGGGGTGGGCAGGAATAAGAGGCTGAATCAAGGAGCCCCCTCTGTCCCTGTGTGCTCCTGTTGAAAGATGTTTTTGTTTTGAAAACTCATTTCATCAATATTAGCAGTTTCCAACTTAAAAACATTGTGTTCCACAAAGTATTTGGGCATAGCTCTTGGAAATTTTAGAGCATTTCTCTCCATAGAAATAAATTTGTAAATGGTGCTTTGGTGCTAGTCTGCTCTATAAAGATCTAAAACCCTAGGGAAGAATAAAACATTGGGAAAAAATAATGTTGCAATGCTAGTAATCAAAGTAGCATTAAATTAGAAAGTGTTATATTTATCATGATTGTTGGAGCCTCAGGACAGATTTATCTGGAAGAAGCAGCAATATAATGATTGTTTCAGGAAGATTCTAAACTAACTTGCAAGGTTGTAAGGTTTGTGGAAGTTCTTAGGTATAGTTTTCCTCCAAGTAGATTTCTTTACATGTCCAGTGTATCACTAATGCTACCCTTGGGGTGTTCTGTTTCTGTTTTCTTTTGATTTGATTAACAAAGGAACTGAAAGAGATAAATAAGTTCCTGGAGAGGTTTTCCTGAAGTAATTGAGCAAGAGTTTGAATGAGAGAGTGATTTATTATAGAAGACATGCATGTCCTTGGCTGTGTGACCGTGGGTGATAAGTCACCCATCTTCTGTACTTTTCATTCTTCATCTATAACATTGTGGTGGCTCTTAGATTAGGTGATATAACTAATGTGTCTGGCCCAACAGCATTCAAGAAATTCAATTCAGTTTCTCAACTCTCCTAAAAAGGGAACTAATGGGTTTGGGTAAACTTTGGGAGTTGGTGATGGATAGGGAAGCCTGGCGTGTCGCGGTTCCTGGGGTCGCAGAGAGTCAGACACGACTGAGCGACTGAACTGAACTGAATGCCACTAGTGGCAAAAGAACAGTGTATATAGGATTCTCCTAAGCAAGAACCAGAAAAGGGTGGCGGAAAGAAATTTTGGATTATGTGGTTCTTCACATGGTTGTCACTTTCAAACCTTTATTTTCTATTTAAATAATACCCACGGGACTTGTGGACATGGTAGGGGAAGGAGAGGTTGGGATGAACTGAGAGAGTATCATTGGCATATATACACTACCAAAGGAGAAAAGGAAAGATATACCCATCTGAATGCAGAGTTTCAAAGAATAGCAAGGAGAGATAAGAAAGCCTTCCTCAGCGATCAATGCAAAGAAAGAGGAAAACAACAGAATGGGAAAGACTAGAGATCTCTTCCAGAAAGCTAGATATACCAAGAGAACATTTCATGCAAAGATGGGCACAATAAAAGGCAGAAATTGTATGAACCTAACAGAAGCAAAAGATATTAAGAAAAGGTGATAAGAATACACAGAAGAGCTATACAAAAAAGATCTTCATGACCCAGATAATCATGATGGTGTGATCACTCACCTAGAGCCAGACATCCTGGAATGCAAAGTCAAGTGGGCCTTAGGAAGCTTCACTACAAAGCTAGTGGAGGTGATGAAATTCCAGTTGCACTATTCGAAATATTAAAAGATGATGCTATGAAAGTGCTGCACTCAATATGCCAGCAAATTTGGAAAACTCAGCAGAGGCCACAGGACTGGAAAAGGTCAGTTTTCATCCCAATCCCAAAGAAAGGCAATGCTAAAGAATGCTCCAACTATTGCACTACTGCACTCATCTCACATGCTAGTAAAGTAATGCTCAAAATTCTCCAAGCCAGGCTTCAGCAATACGTGAACCGTGAACTTCCAGATGTTCAAGCTGGTTTTAGAAAAAGATGAGGAACCACAGATCAAATTGCCAACATCCTCTGGATCATCAAAAAAGCAAGAGAGTTCCAGAAAAACATTTATTTCTGCTTTATTGACTATGCCAAAGCCTTTGACTGTGTGGATCTCAATAAACTGTGGAAAATTCTGAAAGAGATGGGAATACCAGACCACCTGACCTGCCTCTTGAGAAATCTGTATGCAAGTCAGAAAACAACAATTAGAACTGGACATAGAACAACAGACTGGTTCCCAATAGGAAAAGGAGTATGTCAAGAATGTATATTGTCACCCTGCTTATTTAACTTCAAGCCACTCCAGTACCCTTGCCTAGAAAATCCCATGGATGGAGGAGCCTGGTAGGCTGCAGTCCATGGGATCGCTATGAGTCGGACACGACTGAGCGACTTCACTTTCTCTTTTCACTTTCACACAATGGAGAAGGCCATGGCAGCCCACTCCAGTGTTCTTGCCTGGAGAATCCCAGGGATGGTGGAGCCTGGTGGGCTGCCGTCTGTGGGGTTGCGCGGGGTCGGACACGACTGAAGCGACTTGGCAGCAGCAGCAGCATGCAGAGTATATCATGAGAAATGCTGGACTGGATGAAGCACAAGCTGTAATCAAGATTGCTGGGAGAAATATCAATAACTTCAGATATGCAGATGACACCAGACTTGTGGCAGAAAGTGAAGAACTAAAGAGCATCTTGATGAAAGTCAAAGAGGAGAGTGAAAAAGTTGGCCTAAAACTCAACATTGAGAAAACTAAGATCATGACATCTGGTCCCATCACTTCATGGCAAATAGATGGGGAAACAGTGTCAGACTTTATTTTCTTGGGCTCCAAAATCACTGCAAATGGTGACTGCAGCCATGAAATTAAAAGATGCTTGCTCCTTGGAGGAAAAGCTATAACAAATATAGACAGCATATTAAAAAGCAAAGACATTACTTTGCCAACAAAGGTCCGTCTCATCAAGGCTATGGTTTTTCCAGTAGTCATGTATAGATGTGAGAGCTGGACTATAAAGAAAGCTGAGTGCTGAAGAATTGATGCTTTTGAATTGTGGTGTTGGAGAAGACTCTCTAGAGTCCCTTGGACAGCAAGGCAATTCAACCAGTCCATCCTAAAGGAAATCAGTCGTGAATATTCATTGGAAGGACTGATGTTGAAGCTGAAACTCTAATACTGTGGCCACCTAACGCAAAGAATTGACTCATTGGAAAAGACCCTGATGCTGGGAAAGATTGAAGATGAGAGGAGAAGAGAATGACAGAGGATGAGATGGTTGGATGGCATCACTGACTCAATGGACATGAGTTTGAGTAAACTCCGGGAGTTGGTGATGGACAGGGAAGCCTGGCATGCTGCAGTCCATGGGGTTGCAAAGAGTCAGACGTGACTGAGCAACTGAACTGAATTGAACTTAATGGACACTACCATGTGTAAAATAGAAAACTAGTGGGAATCTTCTGCACAGCACAGGGAGCTCAACTCGGTGCTCTGTGATGGATGATGACCTGTAGGGGTGGAACGAGAGAGTGGGGGAGGGAGGAGGCTTAAGCAGGGAGGACTATATGTATACATAAAGCTGATTCACATTGTTGTGCAGCAGAAACACAATGTTGTAGATCAACTATATTCCAATTTAAAAAAATAAAATGGAAAAAAAACTTTCATTTCTACCAATAATAATAATATCCACTAGAGGATAAGTGGGGGAAGGAGCCCCAGGTTTTGTAGGGAGAGAGTCCTACAGTGTTTCCCCACTCTAAAAAATAGGACCAAAAGGGTTACGAAAGAATCAACTTTATATTTCTTAAACTTGAGAAAATATGAGTGATGGCAGAGTCTGAATGTGAGGAGAGTGTTATTACTGCTCAGTGCTTGAAGAATCAGGAAAAGAACAATTCAGGCATAAAGCCTGGCTAGACAAGGCCAACAATGACCTTTCAGAACTCTGGTATATATATGTTTGAATTTTATGACTTGAAGAGATAACTCTTTTTTTTTTTTTTAACTAATTTTTTTAGAAGAGATACTCTTGACTGAGTGAAACTGAAGAAAAAAAGTTTTCTTCCTATAGCTAGAGAAAGAGTTTTTCTTAGTTTTAAATTCATTCAGTTCAGTTCAGTTGCTCATTTGTGTCCGACTCTTTGTGACCCTGTGAATCACAGCATGCCAGGCCTCCCTGTCCATCACCAACTCCTGGAGTTCACTCAAACTCACGTCCATCGAGTCAGTGATGCCATCCAGCCATCTCATCCTCTGTTGTCCCCTTCTCCTCCTGCCCCCAATCCCTCCCAGCATCAGGATCTTTTCCAATGAGTCAGCTCTTCGCATGAGATGGCCAAAGTATTGGAGCTTCAGCCTAAGCATCAGTCCCTCCAATGAATACCCAGGACTGATCTCCTTTAGAATGGACTGGTTGGATCTCCTTGCAGTCCAAGGAACTCTCAAGAGTCTTCTCCACCACCACAGCATCAATTCTTAGGTTCAAAAGCATCAATTTTTAGGTGCTCAGCCTTCTTCACAGCCCAACTCTCACATTCATACATGACCACAGGAAAAACCATAGCCTTGACTAGACGGACCTTTGTTGGCAAAGTAATATCTCTACTTTTCAATATGCTATCCAGGTTGATCATAACTTTCTTTCCAAGGAGTAAGTGTCTTTTAATTTCATGGCTGCAATCACCATCTGCCATGATTTTGGAGCCCCAAAACATAAAGTCTGAGACAGTTTCCACTGTTTCCCCATCTATTTCCCATGAAGTGATGGGACCAGATGTCATGATCTTAGTTTTCTGAATGTTGAGCTTTAAGCCGACTTTTTCACACTCCACTTTCACTTTCATCAAGAGGCTTTTAGTTCCTCTTCACTTTCTGCCATAAGGGTGGTGTCATCTGCATATCTGAGGTGATTGATATTTCTCCCGGCAACCTCGATTCCAGCTTGTGCTTCCTCCAGCCCAGCATTTCTCATGATATACTCTGCATAGAAGTTAAATAAGCAGGGTGACAATATACAGCCTTGACGTACTCCTTTTCCTGTTTGGAACCAGTCTGTTGTTCCATGTCCAGTTGTAACTGTTGCTTCCTGACCTGCATACAGGTTTCTCAGGAGACAGGTCAGGTGGTCTGGTATGCCTATCTCTTTCAGAATTTTCCACAGTTTATTGTGATCCACACAGTCAAAGGCTTTGGCATAGTCAATAAAGCAGAAATAGGTGTTTTTTCTGGAACTCTCTTGCTTTTTCGATGATCCAGAAGATGTTGGCAATTTGATCTCTGGTTCCTGTGCCTTTTCTAAAACCAGCTTGAACACCTGGAAGTTCACAGTTCACATATTGCTGAAGCCTGGCTTGGAGAATTTTGAGCATTACTTTGCTAGCGTGTGAGATGAGTGCAATTGTGCGGTAGTTTGAGTATTCTTTGGCATTGCCATTTTTGGGAATTGGAATGAAAACTGACCTTTTCAGTCCTGTGGCAACTGTTGAGTTTTCCAAATTTGCTGGCATATTGAGTGCAGCACTTTCACAGCATCATCTTTCAGGAAATTTATTTTTTAAAAATAGCTTTTTATTTTACAAAAAAAATAGTTTTTTTCCCCTCTCCATCCTCCATTCTGTAAAGATCACACTCTTTTCCAGACAAATCAAACTCAGAAAATGAGAAAAATTATGATACGTTATTCTGCCCAAGTGAAAATTTTTTCATGAAATAAAGTGAAATGAAACCACATGTGCTTGTTCCTATTTCTATTTTGGAGAAACTCTCTACAGCTATGACATGACAACACTTGCCTTCCCAATTTTATTGCAAAATAAATGTGCTCTTTGCACTACATATTTGGTCTTTCATATTGCCCTTCAGGGCAGAACTTTTTCTTAGCTCTTGGTCTCTGTAAATGAATAGGAATTCACTTATGGTTCTTTGTCCATGGAACAAAGTTCACTTAAAGCACTCTCCTGCAACATATAGTTTCATTTAGGGGCTAAAGTTAAAGCAGATTTGCTACAGAGAGTACCTGAACAAATTATATCTATTGAGTGTGTGACTGGTAGTCTGATTGTTTGGTATAATTAATAGTGGTCTAGACTGTGAGAATGGGACAGACATACTGAAATTAACATAAGAAAAGAGAAAGGAAGATTTCCAAACCACTGACCCATATATCGATTAGACTTAATGGTCTGAAACTGACTAGGTCTCATATAGGTTTTCTACAAATTACTGGGCTTAAAATGTGTTGAGTCTGAGATATGCAATCTGGCTGTTAGATCATAAATAACTTTTGAGCATCCACTGAGATCATTTGATTCTCCAGTTTCTCCCAAATATTAAATGGATCTAATGTATTTGACTATTATGGTATATTATATCCTGAACAGCAACCAACAAACAATGAAAATATCAAGTTCCTAAACATGCCATTCCTTTAAAAAAATTCTTAGTATTAAAGCCCATCTCTCTCTCTTTATCTATATATATATATATACCAAGAAATTAATTTCAGTGTTTTTAAAAGAAAGAATTTAGTTTACTTACGAAGTAACTGATTGCCTTAGTCTGGGGTCCTGAGAGAATGAAAGGTCACTGCTGAAGGCTATGAGGTTTCTTTTGGGGGTATGATTGTGGTGATAGTTGCATGAGTCTGAATATGCTACAGTTGTATGCACTAAATGGGTGGCTTTTATGGTATGTGAACTATATTTGAATAAATTTATTATAAAAAAGTTTTCCTTTCAGAACTCATTTATAAGAATCTTAAGGACAATGGAATACCTTAAGCAAAAAAAAAAAAAAAAAGGTAAAAATAAAAGGATGAAGTTGATATTGTACAAAATGGTATTAAATATTTGAAAAGTAGTAAGTGGAGAGTATAAAGTCAAAAAAGATTTTCAAGTACATAGAGAAAAATGTTATAAATTCTCAGCTTGAGAACTATATATTTTTACTGAGTAGTCAAACCAAAGTAATATTTTAAGATTCTGAATCACTTCTACACTCTACACTCTTTCCTATTAAGTAAAACATGGACAAGTAATACCATTCATATTTTTTGTATACATGGAAAATTGCTATTAAATTAACTGTACTTCACAACACTGTAGTGACCAAAATGTTTCCAGAAGTTAACTGTTTAGAGGAGCACTTTATACTAAGCAAAATGATGCAGGGGCAAGAGAGCTGGATTAGGAATCAGAAGACCTGTCTTTAAAACTAGCTCTGATTTCTGTGGATTTTTAAACACTCAGCTTCCATTTTTTTTTTTTCCTGTAAAATAATGGGGACTCCTAGTTGAAAGAGTTGTTATGATGATTAAATTAGATAGTTTGTCTATCAGAGAATGTTCTATGACTATTAGAACATTAATATTATTAGTAATAAGTTACTAATAATATTAATTAACACAATAACATACAATTATATCAATTACTAACACAATAACATACATTAATATTAGATAATTATTATTATTAATCACTTGGAATATCATCTAGCATCGGAATTCTAATACAATGTCATTGAGAAGACTAAAAGGGTAAAATTTGTATCTATTATATAATTTCTTTCTTTCTCCCTTTCTTTCTCCTATCATCTATCTTCAAGATCTTTAACTCAAAAAGCTGAAATATTTTGAAGAATTGACTACTATTATAATTTTTTAAAGAACTCATAGTATTTAATAAGATGTATTGTAAAATTTGTAGCAGAATTTGTATCTGACTGTTCTATGTTCAGTTAATTCTACCAAAATAGAAAACAGTATTTCTTAAAAAAATAAAATAAAACCCAGACATTCTGAGAAATTTTCTGTTTTTCTGCTTTCATATACTATTCATACACCCATTAACTGTATATATTTTACTCAAATTGTTTTTACCTTTTGCATTTTTATAGTCTTATAAGCTTATCACAAGTATAATACATGTGTTATAGAAAATTTAGGCTATATGGTCAACAAAAAGAAAAAAATTTAAATTTTTTACCACAATGAGATGTTTGTACATATCTTATGTAGAGAAGGAAAACTTTTCCCTTTTCCTTTCTAGGTTCTTTGGCAGGTTTAATAATTAAACTGACATGAGATAGATTAACAGGAGAAAAGCAAATTTAATTTCATATTTATAGGAGCTCATAAAAATATGAGACTTAAAGAAGTAACCATTGCAAGCAACTTTTATACTTTTTAGATAAACTATTATTTGTGAAGATTTGACAGTATGAAGGGGTTTAGGCTCGGGGGAGCAATTTAATAAAGAAGTAATAAGCTTTCCTTATACAGCCTTCTCAGCCTTGAATTTCCTATCTCTGGTGATAAAAATGCCTTCTACCTTCCTGGTATAGGGAGGACACTTTCACATGGGACATTTATTTCTGGCATTCAGGGAGACAAAGAGAGTCAGAGTGTTCTTCTTGCACTGGCTATTTCTTGAATAATTTTAATTAAAAATAATCAACATGCCAAAGTGGCATATTTTGACGTAGCCTATTTTGTTCACCTTCAATCCTGCCTTTGAAACTTTCCCAAGAAGTTTCACTCTCACAAGTTGTGTTGGTAGATTGTTGCATCTCATTGAACCAGTCTTCTATTCCTAACAATAGGTTGGTTCAGATAAATTCGTTTCAGGAACTGGTGATGCAACACGTGTACGCATGCTTAGTAGTAGTATCTGACTCTTTGTGATCCCATGGACTGTAACTCACCAGGCTCCACCGTCCATGGAGTTTTCTAGGCAAGGATACTGGAGTGGGTTGCCATTTCCTACTCCAGGGAATTTTTCCAACCCAGGACTCCAACCTGCATCTGTTTCATCTCCTGCAATGGGAGCCTCAAATTAACCTATATTGTGCTAGCTCTCAGGCATTTAATAGAAGGCATGTCTATGGAAACAAAAGAAAAACAATGATTAATGACTGAAGTAGATCATACTTCTAGTTTCTGAGTTCTGCAGAAAACCAATAAAGAAGATTTCTAGATATCAAACTCGAAGCATTTTCAGATAGATGAGGGCAAGTAGTGGCAATTTGATAAATTTTCCTGGTTTGTGGATTGAATATCTGTGATGATCTGAATGGGTTCACAAAGCAGTAGGTGCAAAGACTGTCCATATACGAGCTGTTGTGGTGATTTCTCTGAAGTTTATATCAAGTTGTCCTACTTTAGCTTGCATGGCTTCAGGAAAAAGGGCAGTTTTAGTTTTCAATGATTTCAAGTCAGGAGGGTGGAGGAAAATTTGGAAGTAATGGTTTGGAGAGTTGTAGTCAAATATTGGAGAAAACTAAAATTCAGGATTCAGTCCAGTTTACAGGTAGAAAACAAAACCTCAAAGACAATTAATAGCACTGATCTTTGATATCCACAAGATGTAGTACTGAAACATAATTTTTCTCCCTATCATCACTCCATTTCTATCAAAGAGAACCACAATAAGACTAATTTGCTTGCAAATAATTCTAGTTTAATAAACGTGACCTGCTTGTTTACATATATGTAGCAAGAATGGTGAATGACCATATAGGCTCTTTGAAATATGCTGGAACTTTTCATAAAAAGACTCATTGAACTCTAAAAAGCCTCTTGAGGCTAAAAGCCAAACCAAGAACTTGCCACTGGACTTTGCCTGCAGTCCCTATAGATATGGGTACATTCCTCTCAAGTTCTGCCAAATCCTGAGCTTCCTGAAACTGTCAGGTAGTGACCTTCCTTCCTCACCTGATAAGGCTCTAGGAACCCTGTAGGCAAGATATCAGGTTGTTTTTGCAAGTGACTTTATTGACTTCATTAATTCAATCTTAGTTTTTTAAAGCTGTCTGGTAAAATTTTAAGTCTATGCACATCTCTCCTAAATGTGACATTCTGGTCAAAGCCTTGATAATATGACTAATGTTTTCAATTGTGTCCTGTTACAAAGAGAAGAGATTCTTAATTGAGCTTATGCAAATAACTATATTGCCATGAAAATAAGAATGTTCACTGAGAGTTTTCAAATTCTAGAGTGATCAGGTAGAGAGAAAAAGTAATTGTTTTATCTCTGTTCATGAGGGTATACTTTACTAAGCTGCTTTAAGTTAGGCATAGCTTGAGAGAAAACAGAGAAATGTTTTCTTAAATCTGAAAATAAAATAAAATAAAGGAACCAACAACTTTTTAAACAAAAATTCATGAAAATTATAATCATCCTCATCAGTTCATTCAGTGCCATATAATTATTTCTTATTGATCTTGATCTTTTGTTAGCAGTTTTATGAAGCCATTAGTTTCTCCATTAGAGTTTTGTAAATTCTTACCCAATTCAGTGGTATGATCTGGAAGTTATTAGTATTCTACAGTACTTGTCAGAGTCCTTTCCATGAATCTCTCTGAAGATGAAACACTTTTGCAAAATCATAAGAGTAAAATAGTAAATGCAGAAGACTTTAAAATGCCCACAATTAAAGATCTGATGAAAGTTCATTACAAGGTTCTTGTCAAGGAAATTTTAGTTATTTCTGTGACATACATTTTAAGATAGTAATTAAGAGTTATAAGTGATAACATCATGCTAGGATATATTGGCGGAGAAGGCAATGGCACCCCACTCCAGTACTCTTGCCTGGAAAATCCCATGGACAGAGGACCCTAGTGGGCTGCAGTCCTTGGTGTCGCGAAGAGTTGGACACAACTGAGTGACTTCACTTTCATGCATTGGAGAAGGAAATGGCAACCCACTCCAGTGTTCTTGCCTGGAGAATCCCAGGGATGGTGGAGCCTGGTGAGCTGCTATCTATGTGGTCGCACAGAGTCGGACACGACTGAAGTGAGCAGCAGCAGCAGGACGTATTGGATTTGGAAGTATTTTGTACTATTTCTGGAGCACTTATGACATAGTGGAGGTGATGGAATTCCAGTTGAGCTATTCCAAATCCTGAAAGATGATGCTGTGAAAGTGCTGCACTCAATATGCCAGCAAATTTGGACAACTCAGCAGTGGCCACAGGACTGGAAAAGGTCAGTTTTCATTCCAGTCCCAAAGAAAGGCAATGCCAAAGAATGCTCAAACTACCGTACAATTGCACTCATCTCACACACTAGTAAAGTAATGCTCAAAATTCTCCAAGCCAGGCTTCAGCAATATGTGAACCGTGAACTTCCTGATGTTCAAGCTGCTTTTCGAAAAGGCAGAGGAACCAGAGATCAAATTGCCAACATCTGCTGGATCATGGAAAAAGCAAGAGAGTTCCAGAAAAACATCTATTTCTGCTTTATTGACTATGCCAAAGCCTTTGACTGTGTGGATCACAATAAACTGTGGAAAATTCTGAAAGAGACGGGAATACCAGACCACCTGACCTGCCTCTTGAGAAATTTGTATGCAGGTCAGGAAGCAACAGTTAGAACTGAACATGGAACAACAGACTGGTTCCAAATAGGAAAAGGAGTTTGTCAAGGCTGTATATTGTCACCCTGTTTATTTAACTTATATGCAGAGTACATCATGAGAAATGCTGGACTGGAAGAAACACAAGTTGGAATCAAGATTGCTGGGAGAAATATGAATAACCTCAGCTATGCAGATGACACCTCCCTTATGGCAGAAAGTGAAGAGGAACTTAAAAGCCTCTTGATGAGAGTGAAAGTGGAGAGTGAAAAGGTTGGCTTAAAGCTCAACATTCAGAAAACTAATATCATGGCACCCAGACCCATCACTTCATGGGAAATAGATGGGAAAACAGTGGAAACAGTGTCCGACTTTATTTTTCTGGGCTCCAAAATCACTACAGATGGTGACTGCAGCCATGAAATTAAAAGACACTTACTCCTTGGGAGGAAAGTTATGACCAACCTAAATAGCATATTCAAAAGCAGAGACATTACTTTGCCAACAAGGGTTTGCCTAGTCAAGGCTATGGTTTTTCCTGTGGTCATGTATGGATGTGAGAGCTGGACTGTGAAGAAGGCTGAGCGCTGAAGAATTGATGCTTTTGAACTGTGGTGTTGGAGAAGACTCTTGAGAGTCCCTGGACTGGACTGCGAAGGAGATCAGCCCTGGGATTTCTTTCAACCAGTCCATTCTGAAGGAGATCAGCCCTGGGATTTCTTTGGAAGGAATGATGCTAAAGCTGAAACTCCAGTACTTTGGCCACCTCATGTGAAGAGTTGACTCATTGGAGAAGACTCTGGTGCTGGGAGGGATTGGGGGCAAGAGGAGAAGGGGACGACAGAGGATGAGATGGCTGGATGGCATCACTGACTCGATGGACAGGAATCTCAGTGAACTCAGAGTTGGTGATGGACAGGGAGGCCTGGCATGCTGCGATTCATTGGGTCGCAAAGAGTCGGACACGACTGAGCGACTGATCTGATCTGATCTGATCTGATGACATATGCCTATACAAATACAACATAAAGAAAGCCTAGTACTATTCTCTTCTTTGACAAAATGAAATTGTATGTCTGCATTATGCTTAATAACTCTGAAGACATGTCTATTTTAATCAAATCAGCTTAAATTAGTTTCTATTTACCAAAGATTATCCCAGATCATATAAACTTGAAACACATTATATTTTCTCTATTTCTGAGTTTTAGGTATGTTTAGTTTCAGTTCAGTTCAGTTGCTTAGTCGTGTCTGACTCTTTGCAACCCCATGAACCGCAGCACGCCAGGCCTCCCTGTCCATCACCAACTCCCAGAGTCTACCCAATTTATGTCCATTGAGTTGCTGATTCCATCCAGTCATCTTATCCTCTGTCGTCCCCTTCTCCTCTTGCCCTCAATCTTTCCCAGCATCAGGGTTTTTTCAAATGAGTAAGTTCTTTGCATCAGGTGGCCTAAGTATTGGAGTTTCAGCTTCAACATCAGTCCTTCCAATGAACACCCAGGACTGATCTCCTTTAGGATGGACTGGTTGGATCTCCTTGCTGTCCAAGGGACTCTAGAGTCTTCTCCAACACCACAGTTCAAAAGCATCAGTTCTTTGGTGCTCAGTTTTCTTTATAGTCCCTCTCACACCCATACATGACCACTGGAAAAACCATAGCCTTGACTAGATGGACTTTTGTTGGCAAAGTAATGTCTCTGCTTTTCAATATGCTATCTAAGTTGGTCATAACTTTCCTTCCAAGGAGTGAGTGTCTTTTAATTTCATGGCTGGAATCACCATTTGCAGTGATTTTGGAGCCCCCCAAAGTAAAGTCTGACACTGTTTCCACTGTTTTCCCATCTATTTGCCATGAAGTGATGGGACCAGATGTCATGATCTTAGTTTTCTGAATGTTGAGCTTTAAGCCAACTTTTTCACTCTCCTCATTCAAGAGGCTTTTTAGTTCCTCTTCACTTTCTGCCGTAAGGGTGGTGTCATCTGCATATCTGAGGTGATTGATACTTCTCCCAGCAATCTTGATTCCAACTTGTGTTTCTTCCAGCCCAGCGTTTTTCATGATGTACTCTGTGTATCAGTTAAATAAGCAGGGTGACAATATACAGCCTTTATGTATTCCTTTTCCTATTTGGACCCAGTCTGTTGTTTCATGTCCAGTTCTAACTGTTGCTTCCTGACCTGCATACAGGTTTCTCAAGAGGCAGGTCAGGTGTTCTTGTATGCCCATCTCTTTCAGAATTTTCCATAGTTTATTGTGATCCACAGAGTCAAAGACTTTGGCATAGTCAATAAAGCAGAAATAGATGTTTTTCTGGAACTCTCTTGCTTTTTTGATGATCCAGAGGATGTTGGCAATTTGATCTCTGGTTCCTCTGCCTTTTCTAAAACCATCTTGAACATCTGAAAGTTCACGGTTCACGTATTGCTGAAGCCTGGCTTGGAGAATTTTAAGCATTTGTTTAAGCATGTTTAGTTTATAAACACTTAATTTAAGCCAATTAAATAGAGTTCTATTACAAATTAATTGGCAATATCATCTGGAACATAGAGAAAAATGCCATATCTGTAATGTACATACATAAACATATGGGCCCAGAGATGTAAAGTTTTATTCTAGGAGTTCCCTGGTGGTGCAGTGGTTAAGAATCCATCTGCTAATGCAGAGGACAAGTGTTCGATCCCTGGCCTGGGAAGATTCCACAGAACATGGGGCAACTAAGCCTGCACGCCACAATATTGAACCTGTGCTCTACAGCCCATCAGCCACAATTCTTGAGCCCACCAGCCACAAGTCCTGAGATCCCCTACCACAATCCTGAGCCCTTGGTGCCCAAGAGCCCATGCTTGGCAACAAGAAAAATCACTGGGATGAGAAGCCCACGCACTGCAACTAGAGAAAAAGGCTGCTCACAGCAATGAAGACCCAACACAGCCAAACAAATAAATAATAAACTTTATAAAAAGAAAGAAAATGTTTAAAAAATAACTTTTATTCTAAAATTTTAATCATGAATCAAATATAACAATATAAAACTTGCTAGTTTATAAGTAACAGTTGAATTCAAGTTATATCTCTGCCGGACAGAATAAGTTAAGGTTACCTTGCTGAGATGGCTAAAGCTTTTTATTAACATTTATGGAGAAGGTTTTTAAGATTTATATTTGCCCTTGACAAGTGATCTTATGGAGGCTTGGTGGAAAAGATTTTGGGCAAGGGAGTTTCTATAGCAGTCTGTATTTTAAAAAGCCTCCCCTCTTTGTTTTCCGTCCCTGGTAAGTGGGGGCTATGTTGTATTTATTTCCTGAGGTGTTACTATTTCTAAGACTTGGTAAGATTTATAACTTCATAGCATAGGGAAAAAATATAACCTTTTTCTCAGGAGTGAAGGAGTCTTTTGGGCCTAGAAAAGAAAACAACAGTTTCAAAGGCCCTTGCTGAATCATCTGACTTCAGAGAAAACAGAACTTTAGGTCCCTCCCTGATGCTCCAGGCTGGTTACATCTATCTGGGACTTATTAACCCCCTCTCCGGAAACCTTCCACCTCCTACACCTGCCCAGAAGACTTATCACCCCCTGCCCAACTACAAATGCCATCTAAACTTAAGAATACCCAAAATATCCCGCCTGATAGAAAGGCAATGCCAAAGAATGCTCAAACTACCGCACAATTGCACTCATCTCACACGCTAGTAAAGTAATGCTCAAATTTCTCCAAGCCAGGCTTCAGCAATATGTGAACCGTGAACTTCCTGATGTTCAAGCTGCTTTTAGAAAAGGCAGAGGAACCAGAAATCAAACTGCCAACATCCACTGGATCATGGAAAAAGCAAAGAGTTCCAGAAAAACATCTATTTCTGCTTTATTGACTATGCCAAAGCCTTTGACTGTGTGGATCACAATAAACTGTGGAAAATTCTGAAAGAGATGGGAATACCAGACCACCTGATCTGCCTCTTGAGAAATCTGTATGCAGGTCAGGAAGCAACAGTTAGAACTGAACATGGAACAACAGACTGGTTCCAAATAGGAAAAGGAGTTCATCAAGGCTGTATATTGTCACCCTGCTTATTTAACTTATATGCAGAGTACATCATGAGAAATGCTGGACTGGAAGAGATACAAGTTGGAATCAAGATTGCTGGGAAAAATATCAGTCACCTCAGTTATGCAGATGACACCACCCTTATGGCAGAAAATGAAGAGGAACTCAAAAGCCTCTTGATGAAGGTGAAAGTGGAGAGTAAAAGTTGGCTTAAAGCTCAACATTCAGAAAACGAAGATCATGGCATCCAATCCCATTACTTCATGGGAAATAGATGGGGAAACAGTGGAAACAGTGTCAGACTTTATTTTTCTGGGCTCCAAAATCACTGCAGATGGTGACTGCAGCCATGAAATTAAAAGACACTTACTCCTTGGAAGGAAAATTATGACCAACCTGGATAGCATATTCAAAAGCAGAGACATTACTTTGCCAGCAAAGTTCCATCTAGTCAAGGCTATGGTTTTTCCTGTGGTCATGTATGGATGTGAGAGTTGGACTGTGAAGAAGGCTGAGCACTGAGGAATTGATGCTTTTGAACTGTGGTGTTGGAGAAGACTCTTGAGAGTCCCTTGGACTGCAAGGAGATGCAACCAGTCCATTCTGAAGGAGATCAGCCCTGGGATTTCTTTGGAAGGAATGATGCTAAAGCTGAAACTCCAGTACTTGAGCCACCTCATGTGAAGAGTTGACTCTTTGGAGAAGACTCTGATGCTGGGAGGGATTGGGGGCAAGAGGAGAAGGGGATGACAGAGGATGAGATGGCTGGATGGCATCACTGAATCGATGGACGTGAGTCTCTGTGAACTCCGGGAGTTGGTGACAGGGAGGCCTGGCATGCTGTGATTCATGGGGTCGCAAAGAGTCGGACACAACTGAGCGACTGATCTATCGCTTTCACAAACCTCCCTATAAATATGGAGCCTCCCTGATCCCTCTCTGCGCTCAGCCTGGTCTTTAGGCCAACTGTCGCCCCTCCTTGCCTGAATAAAGGTAACCTACTTCTGTTGAGGTTGTGTCTCTTCTTTCTGCCTGGGCCCAAACTGTACCTTACAAGGAGTTTTGGAGTCCATTCATCTATTATCAAAAGTCTAGGGCAATTGCTATTTACATGTTTTTTTTCTTCTGTGCAGGACAATTGCACAGTCATTGTCTGGATTTTTACACCTGCAAACGTCTGAAGGCAAGTAGGAAGGGGTATGAGTGGATTTTGAGTTGCTCTCAGAGTTGTACTTTTGTTTCTCTAAAGATTCAAGTTGCAAATCAAGAATTACTGACTTTAACTCTTCTTTTTTCTATAATCTATCTTCAAGGAATTGGGGAGCTGCTTTTATCATAATGCTCAGAGATGGGTTAACCCATATAACCACACTATTTGAATTTGTCATTTTATATCAGGGAGAAAATTTTCTACCAAGGTGGAAATTAGAGGATTTTTATGTTCTAGAGCTTTAGGGGTTTTATGCAGTGTGGCTTTGAAAAGTTTGTACAAAGCATTCGACAAAGGTGTTTGTATGTGCTTCTGTTTGAGTGCACAGTTTAACCTCAAACCAATTCACCTTTGAGGAGAAAACCTCTTCTTGTGTTTCTATTTGTCCCTGAATATCAGCTTCCAGTTAAGCCATTTCCTGATCATTTGCAGAAGGGCCTGGGAGAATTTTTGGCCATCTGTTTCCTCTGAGAGGAGGGTTTTTTCCAGGGGGCCATCTGGCTTGTCTGATAACTACAGTATAATCATGGGTGGGAAGAACACCCCTTAGCAGCCAAACAAGGTTCTTGTGAGGGTTGTAAATGGCCATTAATCTTTTTAATTCCTCTTTAAATTTGGTAGGATCTTCTGAAAGTGGAAGTAAAAGGGTCTTATAATTCAAAAGACTTGTTGTGGCTTAGGCAACATGAACTCTTTGGTGCTGATGCTGGTTGGGGGGGTGTGTGGTCTAGGTCATATCTGCAAAGGACATTGCTTAAGAAGACCTGAAGCTGGCAGAGCCTAAAAGCAGGAGGAGCCCTGGAAAGTAGGAGGATTTTTAAAGGACAGCAAAGCAGGTTTTACAGTCTGTCTTGGGTGCTTCTGCTAAATTCATGTACTGGCTTTTAACATTTACTTGAGTAACTTGTATACCCTGGGCTTTGAGACTAGACGCACTAGAGTGACTCGAGTGCGCCCTGTAAATCTTGAAGGAGAAGGAAAGTTAAAATAAGTAGCTCAATGTTTAAGGAATTTTCTGAGGAAGCTGGAGGATTTGAGCAGTTAAGGGATTCATTGAGGAAATGGGGGAATTTACATTGTATGTGAATTTTAATTTTGTTTTAATTTTTATTATTTCATCTTTTTAGGGGAATCCCTCAGGCTAGTGTTATATTCCTTTGTATTCACTTTTCAACTTGGTCTTTCTACAGGTATCTTCAAGACAATTGTTTAGGACAGAGCGCCCTAAAATGTTTTTTTTTTTCTCCTTTAAGTATAATCAATTAAAAGAATCCATCATTTGGCCACTGAAAATAGGATCTTATGTTAATCTTAATGCTATTCTGTACTTAGTTGCTCAGTTATGTGGACTCTTTGCGACCTCATGGACCATCGCCCACCAGGTTCCTCTGTCCATGGATTTCTCCAGGCCAGAATACTGGAGTGAGTAGCCATTCCCTTCTCCAGGGGATCTTCCCAACCCAGGAATCGAACCCAGGTCTCCTGCATTGCAGGCAGATTCTTTACCATCTGAGAATGAGGGAACTCCCAATCTCAATAGCAACTCAAACTAATAAGCCTATTTATAGCTTTACCAAGGATGCAAGAGGTGCCCCCAAAGAGGGTGCAAAACACCCTTATCCAGAAAATTCACTCTTAGTTAGCCTAAGAAAGCAAAGACCTTTACTGTCATAAGCAGTAGGACTTGGGCAGTGAAAACAGTGACTCCAGTCTGTCATGGGATGGGAGACACCTCTAGTTACACACTGGCTAGTCTTTGACACTGGGCAGGTGCTAGCAGGATGAGACTTTTCCAGTACTAACAAAGTCACAGAGGTTGAGATGACAAAATCCTCTTATGGACAAGGATCCCTTATGACTAACTCACCTGAGAGCTAGCACAACCAGACAAAGAGAATGCTGCTTGTGACTTTGAGTCTATTCAACCAGCCACCAGAGACACACTGGTAAACAACCTTATGAATGCTGGAGACCAGAGAAAATATTCTCACTGGTCACAGAGTCACACTCTCAGCACTTAGAGTAAGATGAAAGGAGAACCTCCACTGGTTTTTATATAGGGGACCCATAGCAAAGTCCACACTACCCTGCTGAGAATCATGAACTCACAAGTCTTTGAGCCCTGCTCAAACAATTTATAGACCTATTGCCTTAGATGGCAATACTGGTATTCTGCAGCTGTGGTTTTTATGTTCTGGCCAGATCATTCCTTCTGTTTATGGTCCTTTGTGGTTCTAAGAGCTCAAGGGTGACCTCAGTTCTTATCTGTTTTCCAATCCTGAATAGTCAGAGAAGTAAGGATTGCTTCTGAGGACAAAGATGCCTTTAGAGGAGGTCCCCCAACAGGATCCAAATTCTTTTTGTACAACTTGCAAACAATCAACTCTTATTTTCATGTGATAACTGGATAGATGGACATTGAAAAGTAGCAACCCCCAAAGAATTCACGTTGGGAATGGTGAAAGTCTGATTTTGGCTTAGGTTTCACCAGAGATGAGAGATTCTGTTAGTCAGACTGAAATAGTCACTTCTGGAATAGTCACTGGAATTTCCTAGGTTTTAATTCATACTGTGACCAAAGCTTTAGGTATTTGTATTTAATCATCTCTTTCTTTAAGATTTCGAATGCTGTCAAAAGCCCCAACTTCCACTCTCAGTCACTGAATTTGTTGAATAATTCACTGGTACTGGCAACATTGTCCCCCAGATCTTTACCCCTATTGGATATACTTGATTCAGGTGACCAAAGATGATAGTTTGGTGGTATTGGTCACTGTATACCATAGATTTCTGGGTTATCTTCCTATAACATGATAAAGGCGTTCATGGGTTTTCTGTTTCCTAATTCCTGGTTCCAAATTTTGACTGCAGATAACAGAAAGCAATACTGGTTTCCTTCAGCCAACAATAAATTAAAGTGAAGGGATTTATCAGAGGATGCAGAGGATTCATGGAATCAACACGTGATTGTTGTTGCTTAGTCACTAAGTCGTGTCTGACTCTATGTGACCCCATGGACTATAGCCCACCTGGCTCCTCTGTCCATGGGATTTCCCAGGCAAGAATACTGGAGTGGGTTGCCATTTCCTTCTTCACTTCTCCAGGGGATCTTCTGGACCCAGGGATCGAACCTGGGATCGAACTCCTGCATTGCAGGCAGATTCTTTACCATTAAGCCACTAGGGAAACCCCAATGTGTGACTACTAGGCCCTTAAATGAGGCAGTTATGCTGCTAGTGGGAACTAGAATTATTTGCAGACTTGTATCCAGAGTTAAAACCCAGAAAGCCCTAGAGCACCAGTTATAAAAGTGAAATCTGGGAAGAAAAGACTTACATATCAAAAGATTGTGGGACTTGATCAGTTTACTTCAGTAGTCATTTGCAAAACATATGGAAAAATAGAAATTTAAGGTATAGAACCAAAGATGGAGAACCATAATTTTATATTAGACTGAATTTATTGGTATGAGTTCACTTGTCAGAGATTCCTGATGGCATGTGAAGGTAAAGAACTGGACTGATGAGCACTACCCTAGACTTACAAATGAATGGAGGTGTCAGACATGTCTTAGAAAAAGGTAAAGAAAATAATTCAAAGAATTGGGAGATTGGAATACTAGAGTTGATTTATTATAGATGTCTTGTCCACTCATCCAATAAATATGTTCCTCCAGCAGGCCCTGAAGACATTCTATTCACTAGAGGGACTGATGCTAAAGCTGAAACTCCAACACTTTGGCCACCTGATGCAAAGAGTGGAAAAGACCCTGATGCTGGGAAAGATCAAGGGCAGGAGGAGAAGCGGATGACAGAGGATGAGATGGTTGGATGGCACCACTGACTCAATGGACATGAGTTTGAGCAAATTCTGGGAGACAGTGAAGGACAGGGAAGCTGTGGTGTGCTGCAGTCTAGGGTCTCAAAGAGTCGGACACAAGTGAATGACTGAAAAACAACAGAATATGTATCACAATAAAACTAGAGGAGGAAGGGACGTTACCCAGAGTTTGTAGACTTGTGATTTTATAGAGTAACTGATGAGATTTGGGACTGTCTTCATTTGGAAAAGGAATGTGTTTTTGTGGTACAAGTAATGAATTGTATCAGGAAGAACAATTCTGGGGGAAGTGTGATTTGGGAAAGAAGATATGAATACATGTTTGTCTGCCAAAGGTGTGGACCATACATTTTTCATTTTATGTCTGACTGTCTAGTATATATACGGAGAAGGCAATGGCACCCCACTCCAGTACTCTTGCCTGGAAAATCCATGGACAGAGGAGCCTGGTAGGCTGCAGTCCCTGGGGTCGCTAAGAGTCGGACACGACTTCACTTTCACTTTCACTTTTCTCTTTCATGCATTGGAGAAGGAAATGGCAACCCACTCCAGTGTTCTTGCCTGGAGAATCCCAGGGACAGGGGAGCCTGATGGGCTGCCGTCTATGGGGTTGCACAGAGTCGGACACGACTGAAGCGGCTTAGCATGGTCTAGTATATAACCATATTTCTATTTGGGGAATTCCTCAGTGAATATTCTCTTGTAAAGGATAAATGTTTCACCTCCCACTACTGACATTAAAGATATCAGCTCCTCTTTTTGTTTGCACTTGGAAGACAGGCTTGATCCTATAACTAGCCAATTAGACACTGATACCTTGGACTGTAAGTTTTAATATGGAGTACATACATAAAGATAGGATGAGGTTTCAACTTTGGTGGTATAATGGAATAATTCTTGCAGTGTCAGGGTGTTCTGGTCAGATGATTCTTGTTAAAAGATACTTCTTATGACTCCTGGTTCAACTTCTGGACCTGCTTTGATTCCTGCCTGGTTACAAGGGCTTGTGGTTCAGAATTTTTTGATTTGGTGAGCTCTTGATAGCATTTATTCTCCATTTTCGTGCACTTAAATAATCAGAATTCATTTACATTCCTTGTGTATGATGCTGTGCTGAGCTCAATCACTTCAGTTGTGTCTAACTTATTGCACCAGGCTCCTCAGTCCATGGGATCCTGCAGGCAAGAATACTGGAGTGGGTTGCCATGCCCTCCTTCAGGGGATCTTCCTGACCCAGGGATCAAACCTGAATCTTTTGTGTCTCCTGCATTGCAGGTGGATTCTTTACCACTGAGCTACCAGGAAAGCCCCACTGTGTATGTTATTTGCATCCTAGTAAACACAGAATTTAAAGGGAATGTTCTTTCCTCCATAATCCTGGTCCTCTTCTATTATCTCATCTCAGTAAATGACACCATCATTTATTCAGTTGAACAAGCCAGTAGCCAGCCTTGACAATCCTCATCTAATCCATCATTAAGTTTTATTGATTTTTCCTTCTAAATATCCATTGAGTCTATCCACTTCTCCACAGCTCTACCCCCAATCAATATCAACACCTTAGTCTAAGCCACCGTCATATTTCACCTGGACTACAACCATCTCTTTGGTCTACTTGCTTTTTGTTCTCCTCCTCTAATCCATTCTAAATGTAAAATCTGATCATGTTACACAGTGTTTCTGGTGAAGGCCTGCTTCCTAGCTTTCAGACAGCTGACTTTTCATTGTGTTATTACATGGCCTTTCCTGAGTGCATAGGCCTCAAGTTATGTGAGGTCAAAGGATCTTTTCCTCTTATAAAACCATCCATCAGATTAGGGCCCCACTTGTACAACCTTGGTTAGCCTTAATTACCTCTTTACCTTATCCTCAAACACAGTCACACTGACTGACATCAACAGATGCATTTTGGGGGACAGAATTCAGTCCATACCATTCTGCCCCTGATATCCCCAAATTAATGTCCTTATTGCACACAACGCACATTTATTTTATCCCAACAGCTGCCAAAATCTTAACAGATTCCAGCATCAACTCTATAAAGTCTGAATTTTCATCTAAATATCATCTAAATCAGATATGAGTGAGACTAGAGGTATGACTCATCCTAAGGCAAAATTCCTCTCTAGCTGTGAACCTGTGAAATCAGACAAGCTAGGTGTTTTCAAAATACAGTGATGGGACAGGCATAAGATAGACATTGCTATACCAAAAGGGAGAGATGGGAAAGGAAAAAGGGATGATGGATCCCAAGCAAGTTCAAAACCTAACAAGGCAAATACCGTTAGAGCTGAAAGCTTGCGAATAATCCTCTTTGGTTTGATGCCCTGCCTTCTGGACCTAGTAGGGTGGTGACCCTGTCTTGGGGGCCCTTAGGCAGGGTCACAACCTCATGTTAGGCTGGCCATCAGGCCTGTTGAAACTGAGTTGATAGCCCTGATGATCTCTGAATGAACTTTGGGGTCATTCTTCCCTTTTCTTGAAGGGTAAAGCAAGTGCACAGCCAAAAAATTCTATGGTTCCATCCTATAAAATTCTAGGTGACAGCTTCCTTCATTCTGTCCCACTTTCCCAGCCCCTCCTTTGGTCCAAACTGGTAGTGTCACCACTGATATAATTGCATCTCTATTCCAAGCCTCTGCTGAGATGGTTGATTGCAATCCATGAGTCACATCCTTTACCAGAACTGTTCAGTCATACCTCCAGTGTTGTCTTTAGGACAAGCCTCCCCTCTCCCTCCCTTTTTTTTTTTTTTTTTTGGCAGTATGGTTAGGCTTAGCATGTTCCAGATCTTCAAGTTCGGTTCCTTTATGCTTACCAATTGCTTTCTTAATTGAACTTTTTCCTCTTACATTTTACTAAAGCAGTAAGGAGGACCCAAGCTGCCCCTTTAATACTTTGCTTGAAAATCTCCTCTGCTAAGATCCAAATTCATTGCTTGAAAGTTCTACCTTCCACAAAACACTAGAGCATAATTCAGCAAGTTCTCTGCCACTTAATAAGAAGGACCTTTTTTTTTCAGTTTCTAAAACCCTCTTCCTCATTTTTGTCTGAGACCTCAGCAGTTTGGGTGGAGTAGGGTTTGAGAATTTGCATTTTTACCTTTGAACATCATTTCTATAAGCTAACAAAGGGCCTCTCAAACTTTAAAATGCATACTAATTCCTGGTCATTTTGTTAAATGCAGATTCTGATTCTGTAGGTCTAGGGATTTCTGCAGTTCTAACAAACTAATAGGTAAGTAGCAAACTGCCTCCAGGTGAGTTGTACTTGTTAGAAATATAAAGTGTCCATCTGATCCCCAGGGGTCCAAATTGGAATCTACGATTAACAACGCAATTTAACACAATCCATGTCAATCAGTATTGGAGAAACACTACTCTAGGTACTTTGAATCATCAGAAAATTAGGAGGGAAACTTCCATGGAGGCTATAACAGACTCACAGAAAGCTTGTGGATAGATGCTTTGTTCACAGTGGATGATATTTAGTTAGACAGTCCGCTCACTTTGAATACTTTTACAGCTTATAACCACATCAAGTATTTTTAGTTCCATTTTATAGTTGAGAAACTGAATATTAGTATAGATAAATCACTTATTTAAGGGCACACAACTAATGCATGCCAGGTCTTTAGTTTGAACCAAATACTCTGCCTCAAGTCAAGTTTTTTTCTCACTAAATTATACTTCCAGGTCCTTCTTTCTATTAAAAAAATGACTGGTTTGGAAGTTATATTACTTGAAAGGGAACTGGTCTTTCCAATGAAATCATTTTCACATGATGTGTTAGCCTGTCCCTTCAAATTCTCCAAACAAAAGGCTTCATCCTGACTGTCGTCATCCATGTTTTTCTAAGATGTTCTTTTCTGTATATCTTACTTTTTCAATGTTTAGAACATAGCTGGAAGTCAGGAAATAAAGAAAGTCTGCACAACAAAGATGGGAACAAGAAGATAAAAAATGCTAAAGCTTATGTAGTTTGCTCGCAGGTGAACAGTCTCTTTTGTAGAAAAGCTCCCAAAGCCCTCCCCTAAAGCCCCCACTCCAGTACTCTTGCCTGGAAAATCCCATGGATGGAGGAGCCTGGTAGGCTCCAGTCCATGGGGTCGCTAAGAGTCAGACACGACTTAGCGTCTTCACTTTTACTTTTCACTTTCATGCATTGGAGAAGGAAATGGCAACCCACTCCAATGTTCTTGCCTGGAGAATCCCAGGGATGGGGGAGCCTGGTGGGCTTCCGTCTATGGGGTCGCACAGAGTTGGACACGACTGAAGCGACTTAGCAGCAGTAGCAACAGCAGCAGAGCCGAAATACTCTGGTACTTTCCTAGAAGTATGGAAATTTCTGTCATTCTCCCTCCTGTCCCCAACCCAAAGCTAAAGCATATAACAAGAAGCATTTGGAAGGAGAAGAGCTCCTGTCACAGGCAGATAGAGTGAAAGAGAGGAAAAAATACTGTATTTTTTTTTTAAACTGTAGAAAGTATACAGTTACTATAAAAAATGGAGAAAGAAAAGAAGAAGGAGGAGGGGAGGGGAAGAAAGATGAAAAGGAAGAAGAGAACTCAGAAAGCTCAGCCTTACATAGTCTTATGCACCACAGTAGGTCATGCATTCATCACTGCAATACACTAGAGTGGAATTTTATTTTAAAATAACGGTGATTGTACATCATCCAAGAAAAGGTTAAGTTATATTTAGAGTACCTTTTGAAGAAAGCAGTAAAATATGCAATGCAATTCAGAAAGATTTCTACAAAGAGATTTAAGTGAGCAAATCTCCAACATTTCAGAGTGACACATCCTCTAAGGATTCCTGATAGATGAGATTTTATTGTATTTTCTTTCTTTTGTCTCCCTTTCTATTATAGTGTTTTAGAGTATGGAGAAGACATATCACACTTGAATCTCACACCTGACTTTATATATATATGTATATATTCAAAACAAAAAAAAAGGAAAAAAGGAAAGAAAAGGAAGAAAAAAATCACAGTGGCATTTCCACCAGCCATTCCATCAGTGAGCACATATTTTCCGGAGCTTGGGATGGAGGACAGACCTTTGCTCTTATTTCAGTCTTGGTTACTCTTGGGGCTCTCATGATGTCTGCATCTTCCTTGCGATTGTAGTGTTTGAAAACATGTATTTTTTGTGCTCTATTACCAAATACATGTTTTATCTGTTAAACAATGGAGAAAAAACATTAAACTCTTCAAATGCTAGTAAAAGGTGATTTGTGTTGTTCAGTTGCTCAGTCGTGTGCAACTCTTTGCGCTCCCATGGACTGCAGCACGTCAGGCTTCCCTGTCCTTCACTATCTCCCAGAGCTTGCTCAAACTCGTGTCCATTGGATTGTACTTATTGAGAGGTACTGAGTTGGCTTCCAGTGTTCTGTGTCAAATAAAAAACAAATCCAGACTTAGTAAGGAGAGATTTTATTCAAAAGGTTTAAGATGAGGGAAGGGCAAGCATCTCAAGAGTGAAGGAAAAGGAAGTGATTTTATTTTTATGGAGAGGTGTAAACAAGGCCAGAAGGAACCAGGTTGGGAGAAGCGAAACGAGATAACAGTATGATCGGATAGTAGTTCAGATCAGATCAGATCAGATCAGTCACTCAGTTGTGTCCGACTCTTTGCGACCCTATGAATCACAGCATGCCAGGCCTCCCTGTCCATCAACTCCTGGAGGTCACTCAGACTCACATCCATTGAGTCAGTGATGCCATCCAGCCATCTCATCCTCTGTCGTCCCCTTCTCCTCTTGCCCCCAATCCCTCCCAGCATCAGAGTCTTCTCCAATGAGTCAACTCTTCACATGAGGTGGCCAAAGTACTGGAGTTTCAGCTTTAGCATCATTCCTTCCAAAGAAATCCCAGGGCTGATCTCCTTCAGAATGGACTGGTTGCATCTCCTTGCAGTCCAAGGGACTCTCAAGAGTCTTCTCCAACACCACAGTTCAAAAGCATCAATTCTTCGGTGCTCAGCCTTCTTCACAGTCCAGCTTTCACATCCATACATGACCACAGGAAAAACCATAGCCTTGACTAGACGAACCTTTGCTGGCAAAGTAATGTCTCTGCTTTTGAATATGTGATCTAGGTTGGTCATAACTTTCCTCCCAAGGAGTAAGCATCTTTTAATTTCATGGCTGCGGTCACCATCTGCAGTGATTTTGGAGCCCAGAAAAATAAAGTCTGACACTGTTTCCACTGTTTCCCCATCTATTTTCCATGAAGTGATGGGACCAGATGCCATGATCTTCATTTTCTGAATGTTGAGCTTTAAGCCAACTTTTTCACTCTCCACTTTGACTTTCATCAAGAGGCTTTTGAGTTCCTCTTCACTTTCTGCCATAAGGGTGGTGTCATCTGCATATCTGAGGTGATTGATATTTCTCCCAGCAATCTTGATTCCAACTTGTGTTTCTTCCAGTCCAGCATTTCTCATGATGTACTCTGCATATGGCTGAGATGGCTGGATGGCATCACTGACTTGATGGGTGTGAGTCTGAGTGACCTCCGGGAGCTGGTGATGGACAGGGAGGCCTGGCATGCTGTGGTTCATGGGGTCGCAAAGAGTCGGACATGACTGAGCGACTGATCTGATCTGATCTGATTTGACTCTGCATATAAGTTAAATAAACAGGGTGACAATATACAGCCTTGAATAACTCCTTTTCCTATTTGGAACCAGTCTGTTGTTCTATGTTCTGTTCTAACTGTTGCTTCCTGACCTGCATACAAATTTCTCAGGAGGCAGATCAGGTGGTCTGGTATTCCCATCTCTTTCAGAATTTTCCACAGTTTATTGTGATCCACACAGTCAAAGGCTTTGGCATAGTCAATACAGCAGAAATAGATGTTTTTCTGAAACTGTCTTGCTTTTTCCATGATCCAGCAGATGTTGGCAATTTGATCTCTGGTTCCTCTGCCTTTTCTAAAACCAGCTTGAACATCAGGAAATTCACGGTTCACATATTGCTGAAGCCTGGCTTGGAGAATTTTGAGCATTACTTTACTAGTGTGTGAGATGAGTGCAATTGTGCGGTAGTTTGAGCATTCTTTGGCATTGCCTTTCTTTGGGATTGGAATGAAAACACCTTTTCCAGTCCTGTGGCTATTCTGAGACCTATCTGTTTAGGTGGGTTGTGTGTTGGCTCTGGTTGAGGGTGAGCCAAAGTTCAGGAACCTTGGGGGAAAGAGAAAATGACTAAAGTTTGGTTAAGAAGTGTTTTGTTCACATTGATCAGTGGGGATGAGCCTTTTGTCTAATCATGTATGAAAGCTAATTCACTTTGCTGTGCAGTAGAAACTACCACAACATTGTAAGGCAACTAAACTCCAGTGAAAAAAATCATTTATGAAGCAAAGAATGGGAATTTGGAGGGTCTATGTTTGGTCTTATCATAGGTAACTAGGGGATGTGAAAGGATTTCAATCTAAAATGAAACTGGAGAGGGAATTTCCTGGCCATCCTGTGGTTAGGACTCAGGGCTTTTAATGTCATTCTCGGTTCAATGCTTCTACATTCTACTGATTTTACTGGATTCAATCCCTGGGGGAGTTAAGATGCTGCAAGCTGAATGTACAGCCAAAAAAAAAATAAATAAAAAATAAAATAAATAAACATTAAAAAGAAAAATAAAGTAAAATGGAATTGGAGACTATGAAATGCAGAATCTCACACATGTAACCTTACAAAAATGGAACTTAAGAACTGAGAGGCCGATTTTTGCCAAAGGCCTGATTTACAGAAGAAGGTGACCTATCTCCTGACTGATGACTATTTGCATAGAATGCCGCCCCATGGGCAAGCCAAAGGACTTAACTGCTGGGACCCTGGCTTAACTTCCTCCTCATTGTACTCCTTGCCTCCAAGCCCTCAATAGACTTGCCTATAACTTTGCTACAGAGTGTGTTTCCCGAGTTGCAATTCCTCTGCTATTCCTGAACAAGCTCAATTTCTGGTAATTTGAGCTTGTCTCAGTTTACTTCTTTATTTAGGTTGACAGAGGGTATCATTCTTATCTAAAGGTCATTTTTTTTTTATAATGATTTACAAAAAAGTGTGTGTGGGGGGGAATTTCTTAACATTTGCTATTTTCCAATAGCACAGGATTCAGTTAAAATTCAACATTGACAATAGTATATAAATATTCGCACATATACTGAATTTGGGGGTAGTTTAATGAATTTCCAAAAATAATTTTAACTATGTACAATAATCAGGTGGTAACTGCAGAATCTAACTCCTGCTTAAAATGACTTTACCACAATTATCATAAGCACATATGAAAGTTTGAAATTTCATTTCTCAGGATTTCAAAATCTCTGATGAATGAGACCTTTTATATATATATATAAAATGAAAAGTCATCTCACTTCCTCAAAAAGTCTTTCTTGACTAAAATCACCTTTAGTTTAGGGGTTTGTTATTTACTTGCATTTTTAATAGTCTTCATATTTGTAAGTCAGGTACTTAATACTTCTCTTTCATGACAGTCTGTAAGCTCAATGGGATCAGGGAGCCTACTGTGTTTTTGCTGCTATCTTCCAGCACCTGACTTGTAATGGAGGCCCAAATCACATTTGGTAGTTGAATAAAAGCTGTTTCTATCATTCTGCCATTGTAAAAGAGGTTGAGGAAATCATCAAATTATTGTTGTTTCTAAAAAAATATTACTTCACCCTAAGTCCTCCTGTGCATGTAGTTTTGGCTAGAGAGTTCTTGTGATTCAGATTTGTGAAAACCAGGAGTGTCTTGAGAATCATTTTACAGCTTTTGGATAGGTCTGTGTAAATGTAATACCATCACTTATTAATCAATACAAACTAATATTTATTAATGTTGAATATATGTCAAATGCTTCATATAAATTATTTTTTAATCTTTGAAATAATCTTATGAGAAAAATGTGGACTGTGGATTATATAGAAATGGTTTTAGACAATTTATATATAAGTAAAAGATCAGGGTAGTCAAAATATCTAACTCTTATTATAGTCGTGGATTACTGGGACATAGAAAAGAATGGATCCCAGGTGAAGTGGTATTTTTATTTCCTGCATTTATTTTGCATAATACTTCTAAAATATATAAATTATGACAACATGGTGTAATAAAAGGAGTTTGGGAGATAATTCTTACTTATGGAACTCCATCCAAAATTTACTACCATAACCATTTATAATTGTTTCTTCTCAAATTATAAGTACAGATATTTTTGTGGATGGAAAACATAAAATATGCAGTTATTTGCATTCAACAGAATTTATGTAGCATAAATTCACCTCCATAAGTCACAGGAAATGATGACTAAGCATGGTGTAAACCTAAATTAATTAGGGTATAAATTAGGGACCAATATTAATAACATAATTCCAAGAGGTTCCGTTATGACTCCATGGATAAAGAATTCACCTGAAATGCAGGAGACACAGAAGATACAGGTTCAATGTCTGGGTCAGGAAGATCCCCTGGAGCAGGAAATGGCAACCCACTCCAGTATTCTTGCCTGAAAAGGCCCATGGACAAAGGAGTCTGGTGGGCGACAGTCCACAGGGTCGCAAAGAGTCGGGCACGACTGAGCAACTAAGCATGCATGCAGTGTAATTCCAAGTGAGATCCTTTAGTCCCAGCAAGGTGCAGAAAAGACGAGCAGAGAGGCCATGGACAGAGGACCTTGATTCTGGGTCCCTTGGTTGCGTCCAACAGTACAGGCTTCTGACCATCACTCAATTTCATGTCAATTGAGTGATGTCAATTGAACAAGCCACTCAAGGTGGAACAGCTTCACAGATTTATCTACTTCCAAAGTCTTGGACTCTAAAACCTGATTGAACCTGTTAGGTTACGATGGTGGGAGGAGGGGTGGGTAGCCCCTTCATCTCCCAGAGAAGTTGAGTGCTTCACTCTCTCCCTTTTCTCCTTCCTCATGCCTCTGTGTACTCAGTAAACCTGGGGGTTTGGGGATGATGAAGGATAATTAAGAAGAAAAGGAGCTTCTCTTGTCCTCTGTTCTTTACCCTCTATTGCCTTGAGGCAGAATCCTAATTATAGCTTTGAAATTAAAAGTTAGCTAATTTAGATTAATAGAAAAGAAACTCCAAATACAAGATTGCCAAACTTGTGGATTATTTTTTAATTCTTTCTAGAATCCAGCCTTCCTATTTTTCAGAATTTGTTTCATACAGAACAATAGTGATTATCAAAATTAACTCAGGTAGTTATTGGAAGGCAATTTTCTTTCTAGGCCAGTTCTATAAAACCGATGCCACTGTCAAGGCACTGGAGATACATGGGTGAATAAAACAAAGTGCTTGCCTTCATAAAGCTTCATTCTAATGATGGAGACAAGTGATAATTGACAAAAATAATATGATTTCAAGTAACAGTAAGAACTCTGAAAAGAAAGTAAGATAAAGCATAGGAAATGAAATGTGTGTGTGTCCTTTCTGATGAGGTGATGTTGGAGGAAAGATTTTCATAAAATGAGGGGGACAAGTGATAACTTGGGCAAAGAGCTGTGTGAGTAAAGGGTAGAACAAGTCCAAGCTCTTTAAGGGGAGCATGTGTTTGGTCAGAGGCCAGTGTGGCTGGGGAAGAATTAACATATGAGTGGGAGGAGACATTACATCAGAAAGGTAACTTAGGATCAGATCATATAGAATGTAACAGATCATGGGTTAGGATTTTGGATTTTATATTAAGTGTGATTGGAATTCAGTAGAGAGTTTTTGTGGAGGAGTGACATTATCAGATTTACATTTGTAAAAGAAGATCTTCTGGCAAAAGAAAAATTAGAATAGATGGAAATTTGAATCTATACAGAAAAATACAGAGCACTGGAAAAGGTAACTATGTGCTACATGTAAAATACTTTATTTTCCTTGCATTTAAATGTCTCAAAAGGACAATTGACTCTTTAAAAAAAAATAGAGAGTTTATAACACATAGAGGCAAATCATATGTCAACAAAGGCACAAAGATAGGGAGAAGAAAAATAAAAATATACTGTTATAAAATTATTATATTATATGTGAAATGCTAAAATATTAGTTGAAGGTAAATTGATAATTAAAGATGTATATATAAACTATAAAAATCACTAAAATAACAAAACAAAAAAGTATAGATAAAAAGTCAGCAAAAGAGAAACAATGGAACATAACACAATTAATTCAAAAAAAGACCGAGATAAGGGAACAAACAACAGATGTGAAAAATAGAAAACTAATAGCAATATGGTAGATGCAAACCCACCCATATCAATGTGAATTTGGAATGTGAAGTCAAGTGGGTCTTAGAAAGCATCACTACGAACAAAGCTAGTAGAGGTGATGGAATTCCAGTGGAGCTCTTTCAAATCCTGAAAGATGATGCTGTCAAAGTGCTGCACTCAGTATGCCAGCAAATTTGGAAAACTCAGCAGTGGCCACAGGACTGAAAAAGGTCAGTTTTCATTCCAATCCCAAAGAAAAGCAATGCCAAGGAATGCTCAAACTACCGCACAATTGCACTCATCTCACACTCTAGTAAAATCATGCTCAAAATTCTCCAAGCCAGGCTTCAGCAATATGTGAACCATGAACTTCCAGATGTTCAAGTTGGTTTTAGAAAAGGCAGAGGAACCAGAGATCAAATTGCCAACATCTGCTGGATCATGGAAAAACCAAAAGAGTTCCAGAAAAACATCTATTTCTGCTTTATTGACTATGCCAAAGCCTTTGACTGTGTGGATCACAATAAACTGTGGACAATTCTGAAAGAGATGGGCATATCAGACCACCTGATCTGCCTCTTGAGAAACCTGTATGCAGGTCAGGAAGCAACAGTTAGAACTTGACATGGAACAACAGACTGGTTCCAAATAGGAAAAGGAGTTTGTCAAGGCTGTATATTGTCACCCTGTTTATTTAACTTATATGCAGAGTACATCATGAGAAACGCTGGGCTGGAGGAAGCACAAGCTGGAATCAAGATTGTAGGGAGAAGTATCAATAATCTCAGATATGCAGATGACACCTCCCTTTTGGCAGAAAGTGAAGAAGAACTACAAAGCCTCTTGATGAAAGTGAAAGAGGAGAGTGAAAAAGTTGGCTTAAAGCTCAACATTCAGAAAAACGAAGATCATGGCATCTGGTCCCATCACTTCATGGGAAATAGATGGGGAAACAGTGTCAGATTTTATTTTTTTGGGCTCCAAAATCACTGCAGATGGTGACTGCAGCCATGAAATTAAAAGATGCTTACTCCTTGGAAGGAAAGTTATGACCAACCTAGATAGCATATTCAAAAGCAGAGACATTACTTTGCCAACAAAGGTCTGTCTAGTTAATGCTATGGTTTTTCCAGTGGTCACGTATGGATATGAGAGTTGGACTGTGAAGAAATCTGAGCGCTGAAGAATTGATGCTTTTGAACTGTGGTGTTGGAGAAGACTCCTGAGAGTCCCTTGGACTGCAAGGAGATTCAACCAGACCATTCGAAAGGAGATCAGTCCTGGGTGTTCTTTGGAAGGAATTATGCTAAAGCTGAAACTCCAGTACTTTGGCTACCTCATACGGGAGTTGACTCATTGGAAAAGACCCTGATGCTGGGAGGGTTTGGGGGCGGGAGGTGAAGGGTCGACAGAAGATGAGATGGCTGTATGGCATCACCGACTTGATGGACATGAGTTTGAGTGAACCCTGGGAGTTGGTGATGGACAGGGAGGCCTGGCGTGCTGCGATTCATGGGGTCACAGAGTCGGACATGACTGAGCGACTGAACTGAACTAAACTAATACCAATAATCATCAAATGTAAATGATCTAAATATCCAATTAAAGGCAGATGATCAGATAAAAAAGACCCAATTACATGTGGCTTAGAAAAACATATTTTGCTTTATTTTTATTTATTTGGCCATACTGCACGGGTTTCAGGATCCCCAACAAGGGATTGAACCCTGGCCCCTGACAATGAACACATTGAGCCTTAATCAATGGACCACCAGGGAATTCCCACAGAATCCATTTTAAATATAAAGACAGGAATGGGTTGAATGGAGAAGGATGGAAAGATAATACATGAAAATTACAAATCAAAATAAATCTGAAGTAAGATTTTATTTCAGATAAAGTAGATTCAGAGCAAGAAATATTATGAAAGAGAAGATCATTTCACAAAGATAAAGTGTCAATTTACCAAGAGTATACAAGCAACTCAAATGCTTGTGTATATGATTCAGTTCAGTTCAGTTCAGTTCAGTCCCTCAGTCATGTCTGACTCTTTGCAACCCCATGAATTGCAGCACACCAGGCCTCCCAGTCCATCACCAACTCCCGGAGTTTACTCAAACTCATGGTTTGCCTTGGAAACAAACAGAGATCATTCTGTCGTTTTTGAGATTGCATCCAAGTACTGCATTTTGGACTCTTTTGTTGACCATGATGGCTACTCCATTTCTCTAAGGGATTCCTGCCCACAGTAGTAGATATAATAGTCATCTGAGTTAAATTCACCCATTCCAGTCCATTTTAGTTTGCTGATTCCTAGAATGTTGACATTCATTCTTGCCATCTCTTGTTTGACCACTTTCAATTTGCCTTGATTCATAGACCTGACATTCCAGGTTCCTATGCAATATTGCTCTTTATAGCATCAGACCTTGCTTCTATCACCCTTCACATCCACAGCTGGGTATTGTTTTTGCTTTGGCTCCATCCCTTCATTCTTTCTGGACTTATTTCTCCACTGATCTCCAGTAGCATATTGGGTACCTACCAACCTGGGGAGTTCTTCTTTTAGTAATCTATCATTTTGCCTTTTCATACTGTTCGTGGGTTTCTCAAGGCAAGAATACTGAAGTGGTTTGCCATTCCCTTCTCCAGTGGACCACATTCTGTCAGACCTCTCCACCATGACCCGCCTGTCTTGTGTGGCCCCATGGGCATGGCTTTGTTTCATTGAGTTAGACAAGGCTGTGGTACATATGATTAGATTGACTAGTTTTCTGTGAGTATGGTTTCAGTGTATCTGCCCTCTGATGCCCTCTCGCAACACTTACCACCTTACTTGGGTTTCTCTTACCTTGGACGTGGGGTACCTCTGCACGGCTGCTCCAGCAAAGTGCAGTCTCTGCTCTTTACCTTGGACGAGGGGTATCTCCTCACAGCTGCCTCTCTTGACAAAGTCTCAAAATAAATTAAAAAGAAAAACACTGATAGTACTACAAAAAATAGACAAATCTACAATTATAGACAGATATCTTAACTCCTCTGTCAATAATTGATAGAACAAAATAGAGAATTAGAAAATATATAGACGGCTAGAGCAACACTGTTAATCAGTTTGATCTACTTCTTACATAACACTTCAATCCACAACAGAACACACATTGTTTTCAAGTGCATATAGAATACTTACCAAGATTCACCATGTTCTGAGCCATAAAACAACTCTCCATAAATTTAAAAGCATTAGAGTCATACAAAGCTTGTTTTATGGCCACAATAAAGTTATATTAGAAATAGAAAGAAACTCATGGAAATCTCTAAATATTTGGAAAGTAAATAAAACCCTTTTATATCACCTTGGATCAAAGGAGAAATCAAAAAAGGAAACAGAAAGTATCTTGAACTGAATAAAATAAAAATATCAAATAAAAAGTTGTGGGATACAGCTAATATGTGGAAGGAAATTTCTAATACAAAATATTTATACTATATAAAAATAAGGTCTCAAATCAATGACCTCAGCTAAGAGTAAATGAGAAGGCAATGGTAATCCACTCCAGTACTCTGGCCTGGCAAATCCCGTGGACGGAGAAGCCTGGTGGGCCACAGTCCATGGGGTCGCTAAGAGTCGAACACGACTGAACGACTTTACTTTCACTTTTCATTTTCATGCATTGGAGAAGGAAATGGCAACCCACTCCAGTGTTCTTGCCTGGAGAATCCCAGGGACGGGGGAGCCTGGTGGGCTGCCGTCTATGTGGTAGCACAGGTTCGGACACGACTGAAGCGACTTAGCAGCAGCAGTAAGAGTAAATGAAACACATATATAATGGGAGAAAAAAAAATAAAAAGATCAGGGATTAGAAAGAGTAGAAATCAATGAATTAGAAAATAGATAAAAGAGAGAAAATCAATGGTATCTTAAGTTAGACTGATAAAATTATTAAGAGAAACTATAAACTCCAGTACTCTTGCCTGGAAAATCCCATGGATGGAGGAGCCTGGTGGGCTGCAGTCCATGGGGTCACTAAGAGACGACTGAGCGACTTCACTTTCACTTTTTTGCTTTCATGCATTGGAGAAGGAAATGGCAACCCACTCCAGTTTTCTTGCCTGGAGAATCCCAGGGGCAGGAGAGCCTGGTGGGCTGACGTCTATGGGGTCATGCAGAGTCGGACACGACTGAAGTGACTTAGCAGCAGCAGCAGCAGCATAAACTCTAGGAGAGTAAGAATTAATATCAGTATAGATTCCACCGGTAGAAGTCTGTGGCAATACAGTTGACCATCTAGATGAACTGTTCAAATCCCTTGAAAGACACAACTACCAAAATTCACTCAAGAAGACTAGAAAACCTGAAAAACTCCTAAATCCATTTTTAAAATGAATTTGTAGTTTAAAACTTTCCAAAAGGAAAATTCTTGCCTGGCCCAGATGTCATCACAGATGCATTCCACCATACATTTAGAGAAAGAATAATACAAACTCCATTATAAATTCTTCCAGAAAATTGGAGGGGAATTCCCAACTCATCCTGAGGATAATACTATTTTGAAACCCAAAGCAGGCAAATCTATAACAAGAGAAGAAAACTGTAATATTCATCATGAACACAGATGAAAATATTCTTAGCAAAATTTCAGCCAATTGAATCAAACAATATATAAAAATGATGACACATCATGCCCAACTGGTATTTATCCCAGGAGTGCAAGAGTTAAATCAACCTTAATTTTTAAAAATTAATGAACTCGTAATTTCTCTGATGGTCCAGTGGTTAAGGGCTCCACATTTCCAGTGCAGGGAGTGTGGGTTTGATCCCTGGTTGGGGAACTAATATCCCACATGTTGAATGGTGTGACCAACAAAAACAAACAGCTTTTTAAAAAATCCAATTAAAAACATTTTTAAAAAATTAATGAAGTCAATTCAACATGTTAATAGACTGTTATTAGTCAGCTTGTGTCGCCCTAACAGAGTATCTTAGACTGGATGGCTTAAGTAACAGAATTTTATTTCTCATGGTTCTGGAGTCTGGGAATGCAAGATCAAGGTGCCAGCTCATTAGGTTTCTGATGAGGACCTTTTTCCAGGCTTGCAGATGATTTTCATTTCTTTGTGTTCTCAGGTGGCAGAGACAGGTCTGGGTCCCTTTCTCTTCTTATAAAGACACTAATCCTATCAGATTAGGGGCTTATCCTTATGATCTCATTTTAAGCTTTCTCACCTCCTTAGGGGCTTTGTCTTCAAATACAGTCACATGGGGGTTTAGGGCTTCAATGTATAAATTTTGGGGACACGTTCAGTCCATAATACAGACTAAAAAGAAAAAAACCCACCTGAATGAGAGCAGTTACAAGATATTTTCATGTACATGCACAAATGGAAAAATCTTAAAACAATATTAGCAAACAAAATCAGCTATATGCTGCTGCTGCTGCTGCTAAGTCGCTTCAATTGTGTCCGACTCTGTGCGACCCCATAGACGGAAGCTCACCAGGCCCCCCTGTCCCTGGGATTCTCCAGGCAAGAACACTGGAGTGGGCTGCCATTTCCTTCTCCAATGCATGAAAGTGAAAAGTGAAAGTGAAGTCGCTCAGTCGTGTCCGACTCTTAGCGACCCCATGGACTGGAGCCTACCAGGCTCCTCCGTCCATGGGATTTTCCAGGCAAAAGTACTGGGGTGGGTGCCATTGCCTTCCCCGAATCAGCTATATATATATGGCTAAATATTATATATCCATATATAAAAATATGTATGTGTGTGGGCGGGGGGGGGGGGGGGGGCGCTGGGGCGGTTCCCAGGTAGCGCTAGTGATAGGAAGGTTAGACCTAAGAGACACAGGTTTGATCCGTGGGTTAGGAAGAACCCCTGGAGGAGGGCATGGCAACCCACTCCAGTATTCTTGCCTAAGAATATGGACAGAGGAGCTTGGTAGGCTGCAGTCCATAGCATTGCACAGAGTCGGGCACGACTGAAATGACTTAGCACAAACACATATGCTGCTAAGTCGCTTCAGTCGTACCCGACTCTGTGCGACCCCATAGACGGCAGCCCACCAGGCTCCCCGTCCCAGGGATTCTCTGGGCAAGGACACTGGAGTGGGTTGCCATTTCCTTCTCCAATGCATGAAAATGAAAAGTGAAAGTGAAGTCTCTCAGTCGTGTCCGACTCCTAGCGACTCCATGGACTGCAGCCTACTAGGACCCTCTGTCCATGGGATTTTCCAGGCAAGAGTACTGGAGTGGGTACTTTGACCCCTTTCTATTGGCTAGGTCAGGAGAGAGCTTCCCCTGCACTGGAATAAGTCTGCAGTTCTCCAGTCTCTAAAGTTTTCACAAACATTGGTGAAGAAGGCAGCCCAGATCCCTCTACTTTGCTCTCTGCTCTCCTAAACTCAGCCTCATCTCTCTATCTAGAGCTCATCAGAATCAATTTTATTATGTCCAATCTCCCTCGCTAGTCTCGTTTCATAAGAAACCCCCTATTCCCAGATCTACTTCATCTCCAACCCTATTTCCCCATATATCTGAACATTCTCCTCTTCTTCTTAACATCTGAAAACTTTGCACTGCGCCTTCTGGAACTGACATTCAATCACTTGCAAAACTTTTATTCTGACTGTTTTTGTCTGAAATCTTTTCTTCATTTTCTCACTTCAGTGGAAAACTGGCTTTCTCCAGAGGACGTTGCTTCCCATCCACCCTTCTTCAGTGGTGGCTGTTTTTCCTTCCACACTTTTCCCTACCCCCAGAAATGGACCTTGAGACTCATTGCTGTTCCAGGTCAATCTTTCCCTCTTCTTCTAACTGTCTACCTAGGCTTTTCATTTCAAATTATCCGTCTGCATAATCCCTTCTTTCTGCAGTCATTTAATGAGACCTGGATCATTTACCCTCAGTCCCTAAAATTTTGGCTCCTGGCTTACACTCACTCTCTCCAACTTTATTTCTATCATAACGTTTGAAGATTTTAATGCTCACACAGGTCCTCGCTTTGAGACCTTGCCCTCTCAGTTCCTTGACCTCCGCTTTTTTAATGATCATGTTCCTTACCTAACCTCAGTAACTTAATTATGATAGCATACCTCAGTCCTTTTCAGAGTCTCTGTTAATACTTACAGAATTCTCAGTTTCAAGCATCCCAGTTTCTCATTGCTGTTTTCTCTTTTCACAGTTTTCTCTCCATGGTACTCTTACAAGGTTATTTATATAATGTCCAGAAGAGCCCCTGGCAAATTGGGAGTAAAGTGTGTACTTGTGGAATGAATGAATAATCAACTTGGATTTATCCCAGGAATGACAAGTTTGTGTAAAAATAGAAAGTCAGTTAATGTAATTTATCACATTCATAGATTAGAGGAGGGAACCATGTGATGCCTTCAATAGGTACAGAAACAGGATGTGATAAAATCAACTCCCATTCATAACTTAAATAAAATCAAAACCTTCTCTACTAGCAACAGAATGAACTTCTTTAAGATGATAAGAGGTATCTGTTTCAAAAAACCAAACTGCAGAAATAGTTTTTTAATCTTAAAAGATTTTTAATAGAATCTTAAAAGTTTTCCCTTTGAGATTGGGAATAAAGATGCCCACTGTTTTCACTTCTACTCAGTATGATTATGAAGAGCCTAACCAGTACAAATGGAAAGGGAATGGCAACCCATTCCAGTATTCTTGCCTAGAAAATCTCATGGACAGAGGAGTCAGGCTGACTACAGTTTATAGGGTCACAAAGAGTTAGACATGACTGAGTGACTAGCAGGAAAACAGTACAAAAACTCAAGGGAAAAAAGGCATGCATGTTACAAAGTGAAAAATAAGTCATCACTTTCAGAAAATTAATTGTGAAGAAAATCACAAAAAATATACTAAAAATTTATTGGAGTTAATATACTCATTTAGCAAGATTTCTAGATCTAAAAATCAATATAAAATATTATTTGAAGTTTGGCACAAGGAAAAAGTTTAGAAAATGAACTTTTACAAATGACACTATCAATAACATCATTAAAACATACACTGCTGCTGCTGTTGCTGCTAAGTCGCTTCAGTCATGTCCGACTCTGTGCGACCCCATAGATGGCAGCCCACCAGACTCCCCCGTCCCTGGGATTCTCCAGGCAAGAACACTGGAGTGGGTTGCCATTTCCTTCTCCAGTGTATGAAAGTGAAAAGTGAAAGGAAAGTTGCTAAGTTGTGTCCAACGCTCAGCGACTCCATGGACTGCAGCCTTCCAGGCTCCTCCATCCATGGGATTTTCCAGACAAGAGTACTGGAGTGGGGTGCCATTGCCTTCTCCGAAAACATACACTAAAAGGAATAAATATAATTTATGGGTGTATGGGTATCACCTTCACAAAGAAAAATAAAAAGTTTAATTTGTTATTAAAGAAGAGCTAAATAAAGAAGAGATATACCATGTTAATTATTTGGAAGACAATATTTTTAAAGGTGTCAGTTCTTCCGCTATTGATCTGTGAGTTAAATGAAAGTCCAATACATCTCTGAGTAAGGTTTCTGTTTGGAGGTGGGGGAGATTGTTATAAACGTAACAAGTTGATTCTGAATTTTATGTATAAATGCCAAAAGCTGAGAATGATTAACATACTGTAAATAAGAAGGACATCAAGGGTATTGTAGTGGCAGCCGGGAGGAGCAACCCCACACCCGAGGCCAGGGGCCGGGGCAGGGAGGACCAACCCCAAGTCCAAGGAGCCATGGCTGCATGGGCGCAGGAGGGCCTAGAGGAGCTATCCCACGTTGAAGGTCAGCAAGGGCGGCAGTGAGGAGAGACCCCTCATCCAAGGTAAGGAGCAATGGCTGTGCTTTGCTGGAGCAGCCGTGAAGAGATACCCCATGCCCAAGGTAAGAGAAACCCAAGTAAGACGGTTGGTGTTGAAAGAGGGCATCAGAGGGCAAACACACTGAAACCATACTCACAGAAAACTAGTCAATCTAATCATACTAGGACCACAGTCTTGTTTAACTCAATGAAACTAAGCCAAGCCCATGGGGCAACCCAGGATGGGCAGGTCATGGTGGAGAGATCTGACAGGATGTGGTCCCCTGGAGAAGGGAATGGCAAACCACTTCAGTATTCTTGCCTTGAGAAACCCATGAACAGCATGAAAAGGCAATATGATAGGATACTGAAAGAGAAACTCCCCAGGTCAGTAGGGGCCCAATATGCTACTGGAGATCAGTGGAGAAATAACTCCAGAAAGAATGAAGCGATGGAGCCAAAGCAAAAAGAATACTCAGCTGGGAATGTGACTGGTGATAGAAGCAAGGTCCGATGCTGTAAAGAGCAATATTGCATAGGAACCTGGAATGTCAGGTCCATGAATCAAGGCAAATTGGAAGTGGTCAAACAAGAGATGGCAAGAGTGAATGTCGACATTCTAGGAACCAGCAAACTCAAATGAACTAGAATGGGTGAATTTAACTCAGATGACCATTATATCTACTACTGTGGGCAGGAATCCCTTAGAGAAATGGAGTAGCCATCATGGTCAACAAAAGAGTGCGAAATGCAGTACTTGGATGCAGTCTCAAAAACGACAGAATGATCTCTGTCCGTTTCCAAGGCAAACCATTCAATGTCACAGTAATCCAAGTCTATGCCCCAACCAGTAACGCTGAAGAAGCTGAAGTTGAATGGTTCTATGAAGACCTATAAGACCTTTTAGACTAACACCCAAAAAAGATGTCCTTTTCATTATAGGGGACTGGAATGCAAAAGTAGGAAGTCAAGAAACACCTGGAGTAACAGGCAAATTTGGCCTTGGAACACGGAATAAAGCAGGGCAAAGACTAATAGAGTTTTGCCAAGAGAATGCACTAGTCATAACAAACACCCTCTTCCAACAACACAAGAGAAGACTGTATACATGGACATCACCAGATGGTCAACACCGAAATCAGATCGATTATATTCTTTGCAGCCAAAGATGGAGAAGCTATATACAGTCAGCAAAAACAAGACCAGGAGCTGACTGTGGCTCAGACCATGAAGTCCTTATTGCCAAATTCAGACTTAAACTGAAGAAAGTAGGGAAAACCACTAGACCATTCAGGTATGACCTAAATCAAATCCCTTATGATTATACAGAGGAAGTGAGAAATAGATTTAAGGGCCTAGATCTGATAGATAGAGTGCCTGATGAACTATGGAATGAGGTTCGTGACATTGTACAGGAGACAGGGATCAAGACCATCCCCATGGAAAAGAAATGCAAAAAAGTGAAATGGCTGTCTGGGGAGGCCTTACAAATAGCTGTGAAAAGAAGAGAAGCAAAAATCAAAGGAGAAAAGGAAAGATATATAAACATCTGAATGCAGAGTTCCAAAGAATAGCAAGAAGAGATAAGAAAGCCTTCTTCAACGATCAATGCAAAGAAATAGAGGATAACAATAGGATGGGAAAGACTAGGGATCTCTTCAAGAAAATCAGAGATACCAAAGGAACATTTCATGCAAAGATGGGCTCGATAAAGGACAGAAATGGTATGGACCTAACAGAAGCAGAAGATATTAAGAAGAGGTGGCAAGAATACACAGAAGAACTGTACAAAAAAGATCTTCACGACCCAGATAATCATGATGGTGTGATCACTGATCTAGAGCCAGACATCCTGGAATGTGAAGTCAAGTGGCCTTAGAAAGCATCACTACGAACAAAGCTAGTGGAGGTGATGGAATTCCAGTTGAGCTATTCCAAATCCTGAAAGATGATGCTGTCAAAGTGCTGCACTCAATATGCCAGCAAATTTGGAAAACTCAGCAGTGGCCACAGGACTGGAAAAGGTCAGTTTTCATCCCAATCCCAAAGAAAGGCAATGTCAAAGAATGCTCAAACTACCGTACCACACAATTGCACTCATCTCACACGCTAGTAAAGTAATGCTCAAAATTCTCCAAGCCAGGCTTCAGTAATATGTGAACCGTGAACTTCCTGATGTGCAAGCTGGTTTTAGAAAAGGCAGAGGAACCAGAGATCAAATTGCCAACATCTGCTGGATCATGGAAAAAGCAAGAGAGTTCCAGAAAAACATCTATTTCTGCTTTATTGACTATGCCAAAGCCTTTGACTGTGTGGATCACAATAAACTGTGGAAAATTCTAAAAGAGATGGGAATACCAGACCACCTGACCTGCCTCTTGAGAAACCTGTATGCAGGTCAGGAAGCCACAGTTAGAACTAGAACTGGACGTGGAACAACAGACTGGTTCCAAATAGGAAAAGGAGTTCGTCAAGGCTGTATATTGTCACCCTGTTTATTTAACTTCTATGCAGAGTACATCATGAGAAACGCTGGACTGGAAGAAACACAAGGTGGAATCAAGATTGCTGGGAGAAATATCAATCACCTCAGATATGCAGATGACACCACCCTTATGGCAGAAAGTGAAGAAGAACTCAAAAGCCTCTTGATGAAAGCGAAAGTGGAGAGTGAAAAATTTGGCTTAAAGCTCAACATTCAGAAAATGAAGATCATGGCATCTGGTCCCATCACTTCATGGGAAATAAATGGGGAAACAGTGGAAACAGTGTCAGACTTTATTTTTCTGGGCCCCAAAATCACTACAGACATTGACTGCAGCCATGAAATTAAAAGATGCTTGCTCCTTGGAAGGAAGGTTATGACCAACCTAGATAGCATATTCAAAAGCAGAGACATTACTTTGCCAACAAGGGTTCGCCTAGTCAAGGCTATGGTCTTTCCTGTGGTCATGTATGGATGTGAGAGCTGGACTGTGAAGAAGGCTGAGCGTCGAAGAATTGATGCTTTTGAACTGTGATGTTGGAGAAGACTCTTGAGAGTCCCTTGGACTGCAAGGAGATGCAACCAGTCCATTCTGAAGGAGATCAGCCCTGGGATTTCTTTGGAAGGAATGATGCTAAAGCTGAAACTCCAGTACTTTGGCCACCTCATGCAAAGAGCTGACTCATTGGAAAAGACTCTGATGCTGGGAGGGATTGGGAGCAGGAGGAGAAGGGTACGACGGAGGATGAGATGGCTGGATGGCATCACTGACTCGATGGATGTGAGTCTCAGTGAACTCTGGGAGTTGGTGGTGGACAGGGAGGCCTGGTGTGCTGCGATTCATGGAGTCACAAAGAGTCGGACACGACTGAGTAACTGATCCGATTTGAATATCCAGATTTCATTATAAAGCTATTGTTATTAATACAGTGAGATACAGGTTCAGTGTGAAATGGGTATATGGTACAGAATAGGGGACCTAAAAACAGACCACATAAATAAGGATGTTTGGAATATTATAGAGATTTTATTAACGATAAGTGGGAAAAATGATTTTTTTCAATAAATTATTTGTGAGCAATTGATGTCAATATGGAAAAAAATTAAGATCTTACTTTTTACCTTTGCAGTACAGATCTAAATGTAAAATGCAACATTTTCAACTTTTGGAAGAGTACTTTTGAGAATGTCTTTATGAACCAGGGTTGGGAAGAATTTCTAAACAAAAAACAAAACAAATGGAAAACACTGATAATTGTGCCTACATTAAAATTAAGCAGTTCTTTTTCACTAAAGAAAAATAGGGAAAGACAGGTAATAAAGGAGGAGAAGATTTTGCAATATATCTAACTGACAAAGGACTAGTAATTAGATTATATAAGGAACTCCTTGTTAATAAGGGAAAGAAATAATCTAACTAAAAAAAAATCAGGTAAACAAGCTCTTTCTAGAAAAGGAAAATAGTATTAAAAGGTGAAATAAGTTATTGAAAAGGCTTTTAAGGCTTTTATGTCCTGATACATCATGACAAGGCAGAAAAGTTACTTTCTATGTCATAAGCATGTAGCAATACCTTCCTTCAAATCCCATAGCATAGCTGGCAGAGCTAATGGGGAACATGCCTGGGTCAGAGACCAACATCAGAGCAAGGGATCTGCAGTCTCAGCTAAAGACCACGCTCATTCTCACTGAGCTCAGAGCTTACCTGAGGTTTGAATGCTCTAAGTGCATGCTTAGTTATTGCTCTTTCTGAGGATCATTATTGCAGGTGATTTCTCATGATTTGTCCAACAGTTTGTTGGACAAAGGATTGACCTGAAGGCACCATCTGTAGGTAAGTCAGTGACCTTGTCTGGACCTGGCATGAGAACTCTGTCTTGTAGGAATGCACTTTCTGGATTGTGTCTGCCTAACCCATGCAGTCTCTCTGTTTCTCAGTAGTGTGAATGTAGAATGCCAGTGTAGGTACACATAGTTTGGAATACATGTGCACCCAGAAAAGAGGAAGTAGAAGCCATGAGGCACTAAAGGCTAATAAATAAAGGAAAGTCACAGATCACAGAGAACAAAGCTATAGAAGCAGAGACACAGAGAGAAGCTGGTAGAAGAACTAGAATTGCTGGACTAGAGGGAGCAGGGTGCTCACTTTTGAGGGGGTTGGGTGCTCTCTATTCAGGAGGCCTGGTGCTGTGGCTTTTGAGACAGAAGCAACAAGAATGTGCATCCTTTCCCCTTGCAAATGGAAAGAACTGAATGCATATATTATTTAATTAACCCCAATGATCCCAAGTGGGCCTTAGAAAGCATCACTATGAACAAAGCTAGTGGAGGTAATGGAATTCCAGTTGAGCTATTCCAAATCCTGAATGATGATGCTGTCAAAGTGCTGCACTCAATATGCCAGCAAATTTGGAAAACTCAGCAGTGGCCACAGGACTGGAAAAGGTCAGTTTTCATCCCAATCTCAAAGAAAGGCAATGCCAAAGAATGCTCAAACTACCGCACAATTGCACTCATCTCACACGCTAGTAAAGTAATGCTCAAAATTCTCTAAGCCAGGCTTCAGTAATATGTGAACCGTGAACTTCCTGATGTGCAAGCTGGTTTTAGAAAAGGCAGAAGAACCAGAGATCAAATTGCCAACATCTGCTGGATCATGGAAAAAGCAAGAGAGTTCCAGAAAAACATCTATTTCTGCTTTATTGACTATGCCAAAGCCTTTGACTGTGTGGATCACAATAAACTGTGGAAAATTCTGAAAGGGATGGGAATACCAGACCACCTGATTTGCCTCTTTAGAAATTTGTATGCAGGTCAGGATGCAACAGTTAGAACTGGACATGGAACAACAGACTGGTACCAAATAGGAAAAGGAGTACATCAAGGCTGTATATTGTCACCCTGTTTATTTAACTTCTATGCAGAGTACATCATGAGAAACGCTGGACTGGAAGAAACAAGGTGGAATCAAGATTGCTGGGAGAAATATCAATCACCTCAGATATGCAGATGACACCACCCTTATGGCAGAAAGTGAAGAGGAACTCAAAAGCCTCTTGATGAAAGTGAAAGTGGAGAGTGAAAAATTTGGCTTAAAGCTCAACATTCAGAAAACGAAGATCATGGCATCTGGTCCCATCACTTCATGGGAAATAAATGGGGAAACACTGGAAACAGTGTCAGACTTTATTTTTCTGGGCCCCAAAATCACTACAGACATTGACTGCAGCCATGAAATTAAAAGACGCTTGCTCCTTGGAAGGAAGGTTATGACCAACCTAGATAGCATATTCAAAAGCAGAGACATTATTTTGCCAACAAAGGTTCGCTTAGTCAAGGCTATGGTCTTTCCTGTGGTCATGTATGGATGTGAGTGCTGGACTGTGAAGAAGGCTGAGCACTGAAGAATTGATGCTTTTAAACTGTGGTGTTGGAGAAGATTCTTGAGAGTCCCTTGGACTGCAAGGAGATGCAACCAGTCCATTCTGAAGGAGATCAGATCAGATCAGATCAGATCAGATCAGTAGCTCAGTCATGTCCGACTCTTTGCGACCCCATGAACTGCAGCACGCCAGGCCTCCCTGTCCATCACCAACTCCCGGAGGTCACTCAGACCCACATCCATCGAATCAGTGATGCCATCCAGCCATCTCACCCTCTGTCGTCCCCTTCTCCTCCTGCCTCCAATCCCTCCCAGCATCAGAGTCTTCTCCAATGAGTCAACTCTTCGCACGAAGTGGCCAAAATACTGGAGTTTAAGCTTTAGCATCATTCCTTCCAAAGAAATCCCAGGGCTGATCTCCTTCAGAATGGACTGGTCGCATCTCCTTGCAGGCCAAGGGACTCTCAAGAGTCTTCTCCAACACCACAGTTCAAAAGCATCAATTCTTCGACACTCAGCCTTCTTCACAGTCCAGCTCTCACATCCATACATGACCACAGGAAAAACCATAGCCTTGACTAGGCGAACCTTTGTTGGTAAAGTAATGTCTCTGCTTTTGAATATGCTATCTAGGTTGGTCATAACCTTCCTTCCAAGGAGCAAGCGTCTTTTAAATTCATGGCTGCAGTCACCATTGCAGTGATTTTGGAGCCCAGAAAAATAAAGGGGATCAGCCCTGGGATTCCTTTGGAAGGAATGATGCTAAAGCTGAAACTCCAGTATTTTGGCCACCTCATGCGAAGAGTTGACTCATTGGAAAAGACTCTGATGCTGAGAGGGATTGGGGGCAGGAGGAGAAGGGGACGACAGAGGATGAGATGGCTGGATGGCATCACTGACTCGATGGATATGAGTCTGAGTGACCTCCGGGAGTTGGTGATGGACAGGGAGGCCTGGTGTGCTGGGATTCATGGAGTCGCAAAGAGTCAGACACGACTGAGCGACTGATCTGATCTGATCTGATCTGATCTGAATGATCCCAAAAGGTGATTCCCATTTTATTGATGAGATAGAAGTTCAGAAAAATTACTTGGCTTGATTATAGTTTTGTGGAAACCCCAAATACTTACTTCTAATGAATGGTAGAAAGGTAGAGTTTTTGAAACCTATATTTAAGTAGAATAACATGAGATTTTTGTTGTTGTTGTTCTATTGTAATTGCCTTTTCTGTCCCCATTCCAATGGAGCTCTGATGCTTTATTCTCTACTTCCTTCCATTTGCCACTCCCTCTCTTTTGGTCTCATTAACTTGAATCACCTAGAGGATCTTTCAACTATGTACTATTTGATACCATATTTTGAGGACTTGTCTTGATAAACCCAAGTTGGGATGTTTTATTTTGACACAATTTATAAAATGAAATAATCTGGAAATGCTCAACCTGGACCAACTTGATTTAACTAACAGTGTAGCAGAGATTATGTGTAATTTGTGACTTGGGAAACATAATTCCCTAATTAGGAACTGAGAGCATGTTACAGTCTGTGGGGTCCATTTTGGTTTAATATGTTTATTTATAATTCTTGAGGGTTGTTTCCTTTTAACTCAGAGTATTAGAATACAAAGTATTTGAGAATTCATTGCAATATGTATAACTGAGAAGGTCATATTTAATTACTATTTCCTCTTTAAGATAAAGAAGATTTTTTAATCTACTTTCCTACCTACCTACCAACCTAGCTGTCTTCCTCATCCTAGGACTATTGACCAATTCTGAGTCCTGGCCAGAGCCCTCTTTGTTTTCCTCTGATCCTTATCTACTCTTCTATTGGCACAGAATTTCACTTTTTTCTAAGGGTTTATCCTCAATGATTGGGTTCATGCGATAATTTACCACCTTGCCTCAATAAATTCACTACTGCTGGTGCTACTGCATTCTGTTCAGAGCTCTTGGACTCTGTGTTGCAGTCCTTGTGCTAGACTTGGTTTCCCTCATGCTCATTTTGTGCTGAGCTGCATGACCTGTGTACACAAATTCTCTGTGGTCTCCTAACCTTTGTAAGCAAATCTGCGGTCTCCTTGGTTCCTCTTACCATGGAGGGAGGAGTCTTATCCTGTGCCTGGGTCTTGGTGGGGAGAAAATGCCTCCAGGCAGAAAGGCCCTGGACACAGTCCTTGAGGACAGTGGACATCCTGGCCCACAGCAGTTTTCTGATGGAGAGGATTTACAACCAGCCTGGGGCTCATGGCCCAGCCTGTGTACAACTGGAGAAAAGCCTCCTGCCATACTGTTCTTTACTTTCTCTGTGTCTCTTTACACTTCATAGTGATGTCACCAAAAAGACAGAACTATAGACGAGCCATCAAAGAGAAAATGAAAATAAACAGATTTAGCCCCCAACTGGGCTATTGACATTTGGCTCTTTCTTGAATTTTCCAAAAACTGGATTTAAAAGGAATTGATCTGTTCTAGAAGAAGGTCCTAAAACATCATTCCTCAAGGACTTCTGAGAAAGAGAAGTCATTTTTGGTTGGTCCTTCTGGGCCTGGTTTTTGGTGGAATGGTGTAGTTTCTATTTCAGTCCCTAGGGACTCTGGAGGAGAAGGCAATGGCACCCCACTCCAGTACTCTTGCCGGGAAAATCCCATGGATGGAGAAGCCTGGAAGGCTGCAGTCCATGGGATCACTAACAGTCGGACAAGACTGAGCGACTTCACTTTCCCTTTTCACTTTCATGTGTTGGAGAAGGAAATGGCAACCCACTCCAGTGTTCTTGCCTGGAGAATCCCAGGGACGGGGGAGCCTGGTGCACTGCCGTCTATGGGGTCACACAGAGTTGGACACGACTGAAGCGACTTAGCAGCAGCAGCAGCAGCAGCAGGGACTCTGGAGACATGTAGGGCTGTCTGGCTTCAACTCCACCTGGAACAGTGTTTATCAACTGCTCAGCAGGGCCAGCTTCATGGGTGTGTGGCCTACAGAGTCACACAGGGGCCCACACTTAGAAGGGCCTTGCTTTTGGTTTAATACTGCTGTTGTCATCTTGAAATTCCTGATTATTTTTGATCAAGGGACACTGAGCTCCACAAATTATGTAGCTTGTCTTGCTTCCCAGACCATTTGCCCTGGAATCACCTGGTGTACACAGATGAATCAGATTCCTACTGTATCAGAACTTTCTCTCAGGCCAAAAGTTCTGAATCAGCATTTTAATAAACATCCAATTAATTCTTTCACAAAGTTTGGAAAGCCAGAGAACCACTGGGATATAGTCAAGCTATTAGATTCTCAAGCAGCTTTCCTGGTTGAAAGAGAATTCTTGGCTTTGATTTCAAGTTAAGGGTGGGGGAAACAAGCATCCATAATTAAAATTGTTTTATGTAAATTATATTAGGTGGTTTTATCTTATAGGCAAGGAAATAGGCCTAAATTCTCACATTCTCTGTTCAGTCCAACCCCATTTATTTATTTATGTGTATTTCTACTCTTCTGCCATTCAGTCAGGACAGTGCACTCTCCATTTGTTAACTAATTAGATCTGTTAAAAGGGAGTAATATTGTTCTTGATTATTAGTCTCAAAAAAATCTCCTCCAATCCCCTTATGAAAGTGAAAGCTAAAGCCACTCAGTCGCGTCCGACTCTTTGTGACTCCATGGACTACACAGTCCATGGAATTCTCCAGGCCAGAATACTGGAGTGGGTAGCCTTTCCCTTCTCCAGGGGATTTTCCCAACCCAGGCATTGAACCCAGGTCTCCCGCATTGCAGGTGGATTCTTTACGAGCTGAGCCACCAATCCCCTTAATACACTCACAAATCAGAAAAGGAGCCCTCATGCATGACTCGTATGTTTTTGAGGAGTGCTAGTTGACAGTCTTGCAGGCATATATATTTAACTTTTATTCCAAACTAATTTCAAGACAGGAAACAACATCAGCTTCTTAGAGGACTTCAGGGACAGATGTTAACTTGACTCTGGGAGCCAAGGCCCTGGACTTAGGAGGACTGGGGACTATTGTCTTTTTGTGGATCTTTTTTGGGACTGTGAACACGAAATTAATCAGCATTAGTTGTGCTAAGATTGTAGCATTAAATATTTAATCTAGGTTAAATCACCATAGAGCTATTAGAAGGAAACAATTTTTCATTACAGTGTACCGAGCACAGTTTAACCAGCCTGCTTGTCATGACAAGGTCCACCTGACACCAGAAAGCCCCCGATTCATCTCACTGCAACAGTTTGATGTCTAGGCTTGGAAATTTCATTTTTTTCTGACCACATCAAGTTCAATCTGTGAACATGAAGTATTTTTCTAATCCATATTCTTAAATGTTGGGTCAATACACTGTTTTGACTGATTTTCTGTGCATTTAAAAAATACTATTTTATTAAAATTATGCTTTTTCCTTCTCATGAAAATGAGAGAATTTCATAGCAGAAAGTTTTTTACGGGAAATCTATATATTATTGGATGAACATTTTGATGCCTTTTGAAGTTTCATTTTATTGAATCATTTTACTTAATAGAATTATTTATAATACATCAGTATCAGACTTCCCTGGTGGCTCAGACAGTAAAGCATCTGCCTGCAATGCAGGAGACCTAGGTTCGATTCCTGGGTCAGGAAGATCCCCTGGAGAAGGAAATGGCAACCCACTCCAGTACCCTTGCCTGGAAAATCCCATGGACGGAGAAGCCTGGTAGGCTACAGTCCATGGGGTCACAAAGAGTTGGACATGACTGAGCAACTTCACTTCACATCATTATCATCTTTTGATTCAAATATATGAGTAAGAATTTTTGGAAGTTAACTAGCAATACGATTAATTTAGACCTTTTACCCTTATTGATTTTATCTCATTGCATGTTTTAAAAACTAAAATCTTTTGGAATAATGTTCACTCTTTCTTTGAATAAACTCTTTTAACCTGGACTTTCTACTGTTCCTTTGATAAGTAAGTTCTTTAGAGAGGAATGAGAACTTAAGTCATACGGCACAAGTCAGACTCCAAAGACAAATAGTTTAAATGATTTCCTGAAAGCCTCTTCTCATCTTTCTCTGTTTCCCTTTGGATTCCTCTGCTTCCAGGTTCGAGGTGGCAGGCAGCCTCTTGGTCTTGCTGCTTATAATCAGCCCGTAATGCAAGCCTTATCTGAACCTCTCCCAGAATGGCATTCAGCCATCTGCTCTGCCAGGATGTAAGGCCAGAGAAGCAAATTGAACTGGACTAATTGCCTTAATTGCTAAAGTCAGTCAAACAACTGGGAGAGGGCCTTAACAGATACAAACAAACAAAACCTCACAAAAGAGTAAGATGTATTTATCATTTTTGATCTTATCACCCAATTAAACAGTGCAAATGGCTTATGTGTGCAGTTATTCATAATTTTGATTGTACTTTTTCTCTATAAAAGATCTGGTTATTAAAGAATTAATACAATGTTCTGTGTAAACAGGTTTTATGTAGTTTGTAATTATTTGGTTGAAAAAGATAAACATTAGCAGGTTCTCAAATAAATATCTGCATACACAGGTTCATTGCTGTATTATTTACAAGCCAAGAGATGGAAGCAACCCCAGTGTTCTTTGGGAGATGAATGAATAAATAAAATGTGGAATATTCACACAATTAAATATTATTCAGCCTTAAAGGAAGTCACATCACATGTTGCAACATGGATGAAACTTAAGGATATTTTTGTTGTTTGGGTGCCCAGTCATGTCCAGCTCTTTGTGACCCCATGGCCTGCAGCACGCCAGGCCTCCCTATCTCTCACAATCTCCCAGAGTTTGCCCAAGTGCATGCCCATTGTATCAGTGATGCCATCCATCCATCTCATCCTCTGACATGGTCTTCTCCTTCTGCTCTCAATCTTTCCCAGCATCAGGGACTTTTCCAATGAGTTAGCTGTTTGTATCAGGTGATCAAATACTGGAGCTTCAGCTTCAGCATCAGTATTTCCAGTTGAGTATTCAGGTTTGATTTCCTTTAAGATTTGGGGCTGGATCATGGAAAAAGCAAGAGAGTTCCGGAAAAACATCTATTTCTGCTTTATTGACTATGCCAAAGCCTTTGACTGTGTGGATCACAATAAACTATGGAAAATTCTGAAAGAGATGGGAATACCAGACCACCTGATCTGCCTCTTAAGAAATCTGTATGCAGGTCAGGAAGCAACAGTTAGAACTGGTCATGGAACAACAGACTGGTTCCAAATAGGAAAAGGAGTACGTCAAGGCTGCATATTGTCACCATGTTTATTTAACTTATATGCAGAGTACATCATGAGAAATGCTGGACTGGAAGAAACACAAGTTGGAATCAAGATTGCCGGGAGAAATATCAATAACCTCAGATATGCAGGTGACACCACTCTTATTCTCTTATGGCAGAAAGTGAAGAGGGGCTAAAAAGCCTCTTGATGAAAGTGAAAGTGGAGAGTGAAAAGGTTGGCTTAAAGCTCAACATTCAGAAAACGAAGATCATGGCATCTGGTCCCATCACTTCATGGGAAATAGATGGGGAAACAGTGGAAACAGTGTCAGACTTTGTTTTTCTGGGCTCCAAAATCACTGCAGATGGTGACTGCAGCCATGAAATTAAAAGACGCTTGCTCCTTGGAAGGAAAGTTATGACCAACCTAGATAGCATATTCAAAAGCAGAGACATTACTTTACCAACAAAGGTTCGCCTAGTCAAGGCTATGGTCTTTCCTGTGGTCATGTATGGATGTGAGAGCTGGACTGTGAAGAAGGCTGAGCGCCGAAGAATTGATGCTTTTGAACTGTGGTGTTGGAGAAGACTCTTGAGAGTCCCTTGAACTGCAAGAAGATCCAACCAGTCCATTCTGAAGGAGATCAATCCTGGAATTTCTTTGGAAGGAATGATGCTAAAGCTGAAACTCCAGTATTTTGGCCACCTCATGCGAAGAATTGACTCATTGGAGAAGACTCTGATGCTGGGAGGGATTGAGGGCAGGAGGAGAAGGGGACGACAGAGGATGAGATGGCTGGATGGCATCACTGACTCAATGGATGTGAGTCTGGGTGCCCTCCGGGAGCTGGTGATGGACAGGGAGGCCTGGTGTGCTGCGGTTCATGGGGTCGCAAAGAGTCGGACACGACTGAGCAACTGATCTGATCTGATCTGATCTGAAGATTTGGTTTGATTTCCTTGCTGTCCAAGGGATTCTCAAGAATCTTCTCCAGCATCACAGTTCGAAGGCATCGATTCCCTGGTGCTCTTCCTTCCTTACGATCCAGCTCTCACAACCATACGTGACCACTTGGAAGACCATAGCCTTGACTATATGGACCTTTGTTGGCAGAGTGATGTCTCTGCTTTCCAATACACTAAGTTTGTCATAGCTTTCCTGCCAAGAAGCTACTATCTTCTGATTTCTTGGCTGCAGTCACCATCTACAGTCGTTTCAGAGCCCAAGAAGAAGAAATTTGTCACTGGTTCCACCTTTCCCCTTCTATTTGCATGAAATAATGGGGACAGATGCCATGATCTTAGTTTTGTTTTTCTTTTAATATTTTAGTTTTAAGCTGGCTTTTTCACTGTCCTCCTTTACCCTCACTGGGAGTTTCTTTAGTTCCTCTTCTCTTTCTGCAGTTAGAATGGTGTCATCCAAAGACAAATACTGTATGATTCCACTTATACAAGATATCTAGTCAAACTCACAGAAACAGAGAGTAGAATGGTGGTTGGCAGGAGTTGAGGGGCGGGTAGAGTAGGGGGATAGGGACTTATCATTCAATGGGTACAGATTGAGTTTTGCCAGATGGAAAAGTTCTAGAGATCTGTTGCACAGCAATGTGAATATACTTAAATTACTGAACTTAAGCTTCAGATCAGATCAGTCACTCAGCCGTGTCCGACTCTTTGCAACCCCGTGAATCACAGCACGCCAGGTCTCCCTGTCCATCACCAGCTCCCAGAGGTCACTGAGATTCACATCCATCAAGTCAGTGATGCCATCCAGCCATCTCATCCTCTGTCGTCCCCTTCTCCTCTTGCCCTCAATCCCTCCCAGCACCAGAGTCTTCTCCAATGAGTCAACTCTTCCCATGAGGTGGCCAAAGTACTGGAGTTTCAGCTTTAGCATCATTCCTTCCAAAGAAATCCCAGGGCTGATCTCCTTCAGAATGGACTGGTTGGATCTCCTTGCAGGCCAAGGGACTCTCAAGAGTCTTCTCCAACATCACAGTTCAAAAGCATCAATTCTTCAGCACTCAGCCTTCTTCACAGCCCAACTCTCACATCCATACATGACCACAGGAAAAACCATAGCCTTGACTAGGCGAACCCTTGTTGGCAAAGTAATGTCTCTGCTTTTGAATATGTGATCTAGGCTGGTCATAACTTTCCTTCCAAGGAGTAAGCGTCTTTTAATTTCATGGCTGCAGTCACCATCTGTAGCGATTTTAGAGCCCAGAAAAATAAAGTCTGACACTGTTTCCACTGTTTCCCCATCTATTTCCCATGAAGTGATGGGACCGGATGCCATGATCTTCATTTTCTGAATGTTGAGCTTTAAGCCAAATTTTTCACTCTCCACTTTCAGTTTCATCAAGAGGCTTTTTAGTTCCTCTTCACTTTCTGCCATAAGGGTGGTGTCATCTGAATATCTGAGGAACTTAAGCTTAAAAATGGTTAAAATGGTAATTTTTTTTTAATACAATTAGACATGAAAAATTTAAAAAACTGAACACTCTGTGATGACAGTTTAGCTCAATTAGAGCAGGCAAAAAAGTTTTACCCTAACCTTAAAATTAGCTTTAATCCAAAACTTAACAGTAATTTTCTTTGAGCCAGTTAGCTTTCCCTCTGTGGTATGTTCTTTTTTTTTTTTTGGTATGTAAGATTTATTTTTTTTTTAAATTAAATTTTATTTTGCTTAACTTTACAATATTGTATTGCTTTTGCTAATGAGGTGGATGGAACTGGAGCTTATTATACAGTGTGGTATGTTCTGATGTTACATCAATTAGCTTGGCTAGCTATTTTCTGAATGTTAGCCCAGTGTTTCACGGCATGGCTACTGGAGTGTAAGTTTAAATGGTAGGCCTTTAGGACAGCTTATAAATATAAGGGAAAGCACATTTGCTAAGTAACTCACAATCAGCACTATAAAGATTCCAAAAGAGTCGTCAGTCCAGGTACGATGCCTAATAACAAATGCCTGGGGCTGGAGCACTGGGACGACCTGGAGGGATGGTGTGGGGAGGGGAGAGGGAGGAGGGTTCAGGATGGGAAACATGTGTATACTGGTGGCGGATCCATCTTGATGTATAGTAAACGCAATACAATATTGTAAAGTTAAGCAAAATAAAATAAAAAAAAATAAATACATTGCCTGTGTAATACAAATATGAGACCTTAGAAGACCTTAGAAATATGTATATATATATGTTTCATTTATTGTATATGCAATATAATATAAATTCAATGAATAAAAAAAAAAAAAGATTCCAAAAGCATGGTATTTAGCCTTTTTGAGTTTAAAGGTGGAAGACACACATTCCCACTCACTTTTCATTTTTGCTTTTAGATTTTTAAAATTACTTTTTTGACATTAAAAAAAATCATCTTCTATTTATAGATTTAAAGAGAATTTGAGTTGAAATTAATCATTTTACTTACATGTGCATTCAAATTTCATAGGAAAATTCAACAGGCTGCCCATTTTACAATTACACATTCATTTTCTATTATCAGGTATTGCACTATGATTATGAGATTATATGTGTAGGCTTTCTGTTCACCAATCTAGTACAATTCTTGTAAACACTAGAAAAAGGCATTAGGTTAAATATTTAACAATTTTTGTTAACGACTAATGGTTGAATTTGTATATGAAAGCAGTTTGAACTCAAGTTTGACACAGTATAGTTGCAGAAGTGCTTTAGAAGAGTGGCACCAAATTCAAGATGATATATCTAACAGAAAACTTGATATTATTTTATACCAGTACTACTTTAATTGACTGATCTTTTGTCATTCACAGTAGCCATTTGTCCTTTGTAGGAATGAAACAAATTTTTTAAAAAGTATTGAGCAAATTTATTACTTTGAGAAATATCCAGCTCAGTCTTTGTAGGAGATATTAATTTACAGTTCATTGCATTTACATTCTCAATGAATTATTAGGAGACTTCCACCAGAAGTTTTTGCTCAGATTTAGATCATTACTTTTGGCTTAGGAATGTGACTCCATAGGAATTCAACTATTAACCACATATGAAATATGGATTTTTTTTTCCTTAAAATCTTACTCATGTAGTATATTTCATTTAACACAGTTATATATCATCAATCTGTAATCTGAGCTAAACTACTTCTGTGTCTAAATCACTGTGTCATTTGTTTTATTTTACTCTTCCCTTTCAGAAAATCAAAGTGCAATGAAAGTGGAATTAAAATAAGATGACAGGGTAGGAGAAAAAATTACAAGTGAAAATATAATATAGCTCTTTATTAAAGATTTATATTCTGTGATTACATTGTATTCCCTTCATGTAAAAGTAAATTTATACAGTTTTTCTATTAAAATAGTCTTAAGCTTATTTCCCACCACTAGTATTAATCCACCGTCTTGGAAAATAGTGGAATTTGTGATAAATGTAAATCAACCCTGAATATTCATTGGAAAGATTGATGCTGAAGCTGAAGCTCCAATACTTTGGCCACCTGATGCGAAGAAATAACTCATTGGAAAAGACCCTGATGCTGGGAAAGATTGAGGGCAGGAGGAGAAGGGGACGACAGAGGATGAGATGATTGGATGGCATCACCGAGTCCATGGACATGAGTTTGAGCAAGCTCTGGGAGATGGTGAGGGACAGGAAAACTTGTTATGTTGTAGTCCATGGGGTCACAAAGAGTAGGCCATGACTGTGTGAGCAACAACAACAAATAATAAATGTAAACGTAAAGTAAATATGTAGGGTCAATGATTTTTTTATACTTATTAAATACTGTTGCAATTTGCCTAACAGAAAGCATATTACCTACATGTAGAATATCCTTATAGAACTTGTGCCACTTACTGGCAGGGTACAAGGATACAAATGAAATTAAGAAACAAAAATCAGGGAGTAAAAATATTCACAAATATAGTTTTTAACTATTTTGACAAATGCTTTCATTTGTGATATTATTACTTTTTTTCAATAAATTTAACCAGTAAACAGACATGCACATCCATAATTTATTAAGTTATTTCAGACCTTGAATATTCTTCCCTAGGTCAGATTCTGAGAGAAGGCAATGGCACTCCACTCCAGTACTCTTGCCTGGAAAATCCCATGGACGGAGGAACCTGGTAGGCCGCAGTCCATGGGATTGCTAAGAGTCAGACACGACTGAGCGACTTCATTTTTACTTTTCACTTTCATGCATTGGAGAAGGAAATGGCAACCCACTCCAGTGTTCTTGCCTGGAGAATCCCAGGGACGGGGGAGCCTGGTGGGCTGCCGTCTGTGGGGTCGCACAGAGTTAGACATGACTGAAGCGATTTAGCAGCAGCAGCAGCAACAGGCCAGATTCTACTGACTTTCCCACCTCTCTTAGCAGATGATTTACTTATCTCCTTAATCACAGACAGCCTGTCAGGAGGCAAGCTCCTCCTTATTTTCCTATTTCTTTCTCCACTCCCTTCTGCTTAGACAGCTCTCTCTAGGCCGGGACAGAATTTACTCTCTACAATTTCAGATCAGATCAGATCAGTCGCTCAGTCGTGTCCGACTCTTTGCGACCCCATGAACCGCAGCACGCCAGGCCTCCCTGTCCATCACCAGCTCCCGGAGGTCACTCAGACTCACATCCATCGAGTCAGTGATGCCATCCAGCCATCTCATCCTCTGTCGTCCCCTTCTCCTACTGCCCTCAATCCCTCCCAGCATCAGAGTCTTCTCCAATGAGTCAACTCTTCCCATGAGGTGGCCAAAGTACTGGAGTTTCAGCTTTAGCATCATTCCTTCCAAAGAAATTCCAGGATTGATCTCCTTCAGAATGGACTGGTTGGATCTTCTTGCAGTCCAAGGGACTCTCAAGAGTCTTCTCCAACACCACAGTTCAAAAGCATCAATTCTTCGGCGCTCAGCCTTCCTCACAGTCCAGCTCTCACATCCATACATGACCACAGGAAAGACCATAGCCTTGACTAGGTGAACCTTTGTTGGTAAAGTAATGTCTCTGCTTTTGAATATGCTATCTAGGTTGGTCATAACTTTCCTTCCAAGGAGTAAGTGTCTTTTAATTTCATGGCTGCAGTCACCATCTGCAGTGATTTTGGAGCCCAGAAAAACAAAGTCTGACACTGTTTCCACTGTTGCCCCATCTATTTCCCATGCAGTGATGGGACCAGATGCCATGATCTTCGTTTTCTGAATGTTGAGCTTTAAGCCAACCCTTTCACTCTCCACTTTCACTTTCATCAAGAGGCTTTTTAGCCCCTCTTCACTTTCTGCCAAAGAATAAGAGTGGTGTCATCTGCATATCTGAGGTTATTGATATTTCTCCCGGCAATCTTGATTCCAACTTGTGTTTCTTCCAGTCCAGCATTTCTCATGATGTACTCTGCATATAAGTTAAATAAACATGGTGACAATATGCAGCCTTGACGTACTCCTTTTCCTATTTGGAACCAGTCTGTTGTTCCATGACCAGTTCTAACTGTTGCTTCCTGACCTGCATACAGATTTCTTAAGAGGCAGATCAGGTGGTCTGGTATTCCCATCTCTTTCAGAATTTTCCACAGTTTATTGTGATCCACACAGTCAAAGGCTTTGGCATAGTCAATAAAGCAGAAATAGATGTTTTTCTGGAACTCTCTTGCTTTTTCCATGATCCAGCGGATGTTGGCAATTTGATCTCTGGTTCCTCTGCCTTTTCTAAAGCCAGCTTGAACATCAGGAAGTTCACAGTTCACATATTGCTGAAGCCTGGCTTGGAGAATTTTGAGCATTACTTTACTAGCGTGTGAGATGAGTGCAATTGTGTCGGTAGTTTGAGCACTCCTTGGACATTGCCTTTCTTTGGGATTGGGATGAAAACTGACCTTTTCCAGTCCTGTGGCCACTGCTGAGTTTTCCAAATTTGCTGGCATATTGAGTGCAGCACTTTCACAGCATCATCTTTCAGGACTTGGAATAGTTCCACTGGAATTCCATCACCTCCACTAGCTTTGTTCGTAGTGATGCTTTCTAAGGCCCATTTGACTTCACATTCCAAGACGTCTGGCTCTAGGTCAGTGATCACATCATCATGATTGTCTAGGTCTTGAAGCTCTTTTTTGTACAGTTTTTCTGTGTATTCTTGCCACCTCTTCTTAATATCTTCTGCTTCTGTTAGGTCCACACCATCTCTGTCCTTTATCGTGCCCATCTTTGCATGAAATGTTCCTTTGGTATCTCTGATTTTCTTGAAGAGATCCCTAGTCTTTCCCATTCTGTTGTTTTCCTCTATTTCTTTGCATTGATCACTGAAGAAGGCTTTCTTATCTCTTCTTGCTATTCTTTGGAACTCTGCATTTAGATGTTTATATCTTTCCTTTTCTCCTTTGCTTTTCGCTTCTCTTCTTTTCACAGCTATTTGTAAGGCCTCCCCAGACAGCCATTTTGCTTTTTTGCATTTCTTTTCCATGGGGATGGTCTTGATCCCTGTCTCCTGTACAATGTCACGAACCTCATTCCATAGTTCATCAGGCACTCTATCTATCAGATCTAGGCCCTTAAATCTATTTCTCACTTCCACTGTATAATCATAAGGGATTTGATTTAGGTCATACCTGAATGGTCTAGTAGTTTTCCCTACTTTCTTCAATTTCAGTCTGAATTTGGCAATAAGGAGTTCATGGTCCGAGCCACAGTCAGCTCCTGGTCTTGTTTTTGCTGATTGTATAGAGCTTCTCCATAATTTAGAGGAATTATTTTTCCTACTGTCAGAAATTTAATCTCCATTGTTCCATCGACTCGACTCCTCTTTTGTCCTTATTTGGTACCACTGATTTTCTTGTATTTTTGTCCTGTTAGGATTTTCTCCTCCTTGGTATGTGAACACACTGAAATCTCCATATCAAACAAAGGAAACAAACACAACCACAAATCTGTACCCACCCCAAACCCTACAGCATGCTCTATCTACTAGCTTATTCTTCTCATTCATTTATAGCTGAAATTATCCAAAGAAGACAACGCTGTCTTTACCTCTTCATCTCTTTTTTCTTTTGTACTTGAGTTCACTGTAGTCTGCTGCTCAGTGCTGCTGTCGCTTCAGTTGTGTCCGACTCTGTGCGACCCCATAGATGGCAGCCCACCAGGCTCCCCCATCCCTTGGGATTCTCCAGGCAAGAACAGTGGAGTGGGCTGCCATTTCCTTCTCCAATGCATGAAAGTAAAAAGGGAAAGTGAAGTTGCTCAGTCGTGTCCGACTCTTAGCGACCCCATGGACTGCAGCCTATCAGGCTCCTCCGTCCATGGGATTTTCCAGGCAAGAGTACTGGAGTGGGGTGCCATTGCCTTCTCCGTCACTGCAGTCTACTCCTGTCTATTAACTAAAATTTCTCCGTCCAAATCATTAGGATTCTCACTGATAAATTTGATACTTCTCAGTTTTTTCCTTCCTACATCTCTCCTCAAAGTTCAGTGTTCTTGTTCATTTCGTCTGTGAAAACTTTTCATTTTAATCTTTCATGGTTTTTAGGGTATCTTTTTGGCATCCTTACTCCTTTACTTTTCCTTTAAACATTGGTACTTACTAGTAGTTGCCTACATGCTCAGACCTCTTTTCTTCTTAATATACTTTCTTAATATACTTTTCTTCTTAATATACTTTCACTTTCTATGAAAGGTCTTCTCTATTTTGCTGGCTTCAACTATGACCTGCATGATGGTGAATCTTAAATCCACATTACATGCAGATATCTCTCCTGGACTTTTGCCCTTGAGTGTGTCAAGGCACCTCAAACCTAACTTGGTCAGAAAATTGGAGCCTCTACTGAATGTGCTTTTCTTCTATGTAGTGTCCTGTTCAATGGACAATCAGATATCCAGTCATCCAAGAGAAACTGGGACACAGTCTAGGTTTCAACTTTACTCTTCACATCATGTCTAACTAGTGTCAGAGTCTTGTCAATTTTACATCTTTAATATCTTACAAATTCATTTCCTTCTCCTGTCACTGGTTGAATTTTGAGTATTATCATCTATTGATGGAAACAATCACCTTACTACTTTTTCCAAATTCAGTCCTGATCTCATAAAATCCATTCTTCATCTTCAAAAATAGAAAAATTTCTAACATTCAAATCATATTATCATAATCTTATTTAACATCTTTAATAGTTAATGTCTTAAAAAAATAATCCCACTCATTAGCATAGCAAAGAAGATCATTTGGCCCCTCTGCCTGGAAAAGAAAATGGCAACCCACTCCATTATTCTCGCCTTGAAAATTCCATGGATAAAGAGCCGGTAGGCAACAGTCCCTAGGGTAGCATAGAGTTGGACATGACTAAAGTGACTTACTACACATGCATGCATCCTTCACAACAGCCTGGACATCAGCTCCTCAGAGAAACTTCCCACTGGTTTAGCTGTCTGTCTTGTGAGCTCATTTTAAGTCCTATGCTTAGATCATAGTACCTTTCCATTTATATTGAAATTATTTTCCTCTTCAGGCTCCCGGAGGTCAGGGACCTTTATCTCTGATTTCTCAGTGACTGCGAACACAGTAACTGATAAGAGTTTGTGTATAATAAATGGATAAAGAATGAATGAACGTGGAAAGAGAATTAGGTATCTTGTTAGAGCCAAATAAAGAACTCTGTGACCCTGTTCTAGTTTATATTGAGATTTGAGAGAGAAACTCAATTTCATTAACTAGAAGATAGAATCAGTTGTGATGATGATTTCTAGTTTTCATTCTGAAAACTATTGACAATAGAGTTTCCTAAGAATAGAATTTTAGAAATAGAATATACTTTAGAAATTAAAGCTGTGTCTATTGTTGCTGAGCTGTGTCTGACTCTTTGTGACGCCATGCACTGCAGCATGCCAGGCTTCCTAGTCTTCACTCTTTCCCAGAGTTTGCTCAAACTCAAGTCCATTGAGTAGGTGTTGCTATTTAACCATCTTATCCTCTTCCGCCCCTTCTCCTTTTGCTTTCAGTTTATTAGCCACACATGTTTTTATATTATAATGTCAAGTAAACATATGCTAAGTCGCTTCAGTCATGTCTGACTCTGTGTGACCCCATAGACGGCAGCCCACCAGGCTCCCCCGTCCCTGGGATTCTCCAGGCAAGAACACTGGAGTGGGTTGCCATTTCCTTCTCCAATGCATGAAAGTGAAAAGAGAAAGTGAAGTCGCTCAGTCGAGTCCGACTGAGTGGGGGTGCCATTGCCTTCTCCGAAGTAAACATATGAATGTTATTAAAAGATAAGATGCAAAATTCTCTGATAATTACTCTTAAAACAATCTTGCTTACTATTTTCAGTGGTACTGTATATAAAAGTTGATTCATTGTAATGCACCCTCTCCTAAGATATTTTTCTAGAGAAATTAGCATTTCCCTAGCTAAACTTAATGGCACCCCACTCCAGTACTCTTGCCTGGAAAATCCCACGGACGGAGGAGCCTGGTAGGCTGCAGTCCATGGGGTCGCTAAGAGTCAGACATGACTGAGCGACTTCACTTTCTCTTTTCACTTTCATGCATTGGAGAAGGAAATGGCAACCCACTCCAGTGTTCTTGCCTGGAGAATCCCAGGGACGGGGGAGCCTGGTGGGCTGCCGCCTATGGGGTCACACAGAGTCGGACACGACTGAAGTGACTTAGCATAGCATAGCATAGCTAAACTGTAACCTTTGCTGTTTTTCAAATGTTATTATTGTATACATTCTCAATTAACAAAGTGCAAGGTAAGAATTCTTTGCAATTATAGTTTCAAAATCTGAGGGAAGAAATTACTCTTTTTGTTTTCTGAAATACTTTAATAAGTTTATCAACCACAAACAAACACATTTCCATTGCCATTTTAATATTGTGTCTACCCTGTTAAATGTTAATGGTCAAAATGTAAACCAATTCAGTCACCAAAATATTTTGTTCACTTAACCTAGGACAAGGGGTTTGGCTTTCCTCTAATATCTGGAGGCATGAATAAATCAGCCAGTAATTTTGGTATCCTGCAATTATGAGAGGCTAAAAACACACTATTTGGTGCTATAGTTGTATGTATTCATATATGTTCTTTAGATATTATCAGATATCAGATATTATTAGATATTAGATATGTTCTTTAGATATTACCATTCCCTCTGTGGAATGGTAAAAATTTTTTTTTTTCTAATTCAAAGTAAATTTGAAAACCAGTTGAATACATTGATATGCTTAACGATACTTTAAAAGTCAGAAATAAACAAGTAACAAAAATATTTAAAAAACCCCACAGAAATCATTCTAAAATCTACCACCCAATTATTTCTTGTTTTTGAGAATTTCCACCTGTGACCTTGTTCTACCTGCTTATGCAGGATTGTAGCCTCTTGTAAATTCCCTCTCCCCAGGAATTTCTGGAAGTCCTCGAACACACCCACTCACAAACATACACATGGACATAAGTCTCGTGAATTATTGAGTGCTCTTGTGTTCACTCTCCCATGCCTCCTACCTCAGTTGTGTTTCTAAGATTTGTCTTCTCTAAGCCATGTGTTAGGAGATATCTTCATTTTATTCTGATGTAATTCTCTGTTACAAAGTCGCCAAAGTACCACTGCCTTATGTCCCACTGTATAATGAGATTTTAGGGCAACGAGCTCTTAAGCCGTTTGAAATGGGGTTAGAAACAATTCCATCCACCCAGTGTCCCTGTCACATGGGTTATCACCCCAAAATGCAAGCTTTTCCATGTATCAATAAATTTTTGAACAGAGGACTCACATCTTCCTTCGGACTATATGGACAGTGTTTAAGGCAAAATCAGAATTACTCTTGAAAATCCTTTAAACTATCCATACAGGATAGTGTAGGTGGTTTTATACAGAAATTCTTTGAGAACCACTGAGGTAGATGAAGGGAAGGAATGATGGGGAAGAATATAGGTCGGTGTGTCTAACTTGTTTCCTTTAAAGTAATTGCTACATCCCTGGTGGTTAACTGGGTGGAGTTGTTCCAGCTTACCTGCTGACCAATCCACTCTGTTTTAGTATTAAACCTTTGCAATTTTGATTTGTGGTTGAGAGGATTAAATGAGATAATATACATGAATGTACTCAGCTCACACTTTGGCATCTAGTTAATGATTAAAAAAAAAAAATGTTTGCTGGATTTGAGGATAAATTTTGCCCAGTCAGATGAACATATACACTGTTCTTTGAAAATGAGCCACCTGTTTCCTGTTTTTCCAAGTTGCTTTTCCTTTTTGAACAGATGTCATTTCATGAGCATTGGTTTCATGACCTCTACGTGGAGTCAGAGCTTTCTCAAGCGCTAGGATCTCCTGTCAGCTGGTGTCTGTGATGCCGTCCCACTGGACTGGTAGCTCCTCCCACGGCCTTCTGTACATTTCTTTTCCAACTCAGCACTCTCCATCACTGTCACTTTCTCCATGTTCTAAAACTCCTTTCTTGAGTAACAAACTCTTCAATTATCTGCAGGCTTTTCTCTCTTTTCTTCAGTTCTTTTCCTGAGACCCACTCGGACACTCTTAACTAGGATTTTTAAACATTTGATGTAGTGTTTTATTTGCTTCATGCCCCATCTTCCTACCCAGAAGTGGGGTCATTGTCCTCCTTGCTTCCCAGTGTTGCTCTCAGATCTTCATTCTTTATCGTTTAAACTCTGCTCTTTGAGGCTAACCTTTTTGCTCTCATGACACCACTCTTATGGCAGAAAGTGAAGAGGGGCTAAAAGCCTCTGATGAAAGTGAAAGTGGAGAGGAAAGGGTTGGCTTAAAGCTCAACACAGAAAACGAAGATCATGGCATCTGTCCCATCACTGCATGGGAGATGGATGGGGAAGCAGTGGAAACAGTGTCAGACTTTGTTTTTCTGGGCTCCAAAATCACTGCAGATGGTGACTGCAGTCATGAAATTAAAAGACGCTTACTCCTTGGAAGGAAAGTTATGAGCAACCTAGATAGCATATCAAAAGCAGAGACATTACTTTACCAACAAAGGTTCGCCTAGTCAAAGCATGGTCTTTCCTGTGGTCATGTATGGATGTGAGAGCTGGATGGAAGAAGGCTGAGCGCCGAAGAATTGATGCTTTTGAACTGTGGTGTTGGAGAAGACCTTGAGAGTCCCTTGGACTGCAAGAAGATCCAACCAGTCCATTCTGAAGGAGACAACCTGGAAGGAGGAATGATGCTAAGCTGAAACTCCAGTATTTTGGCCACCCAGCGAAGAGTGACTCATGGAGAAGACCTGATGCTGGGAGGGAGAGGGCAGGAGGAGAAGGGGACGACAGAGGATGAGATGGCTGGAGGCATCACTGACTCGATGGAGCGAGTCTGAGTGACCTCCGGGAGCTGGTGATGGACAGGGAGGCCTGGCGTGCTGCGGTTCATGGGGTCGCAAAGAGTCGGACACGACTGAGCGACTGATCTGATCTGATCTGATCTGAACAATATTAAATCGTTAACATTTACAGAACACTTCTAGTGAGCCAGGCCATGTGATGCACAGAATATTTCACTGAAAACTTACAATAACTTCATAAAGTAGAAAACTATCATTATCATATCATGATGAGCTTTACAGAGGTCAAGCAACTTGTTCTTATCTGAATAATGAGGATAAAAGAGTGCCTAGCTCATTGGGTTTACTGTGAGTTATACTGTACATAAAGAGCTCAGTAAATACCATGTAAGTATTTGCTGTTATTTTCCTGCTGAAGGAGACTCTATGAGAAAATGGGGGAGCTGGCATTCACACTCTGGCAGTCTGACTCTAGACCATGTATCCTTAATCTTTCTGTACCGCCAGGTGACATTCTAACAGCCTTTGAAGCCAGCTGTGCTTCAGTTCTCCGAGGTTTCTTCGTAGGCTGTGATGTGGTTCAACCCCATCCTTGCTCTTTTTCTTTGTCTCCGGTGCTGCAACTCCTCGCTTTATATCATTACCTCGCTGCCACAACAACAGCCTGCATCCTTCATAACCTCTGAAATCTCTACCTCACATATTTCACTATCTCATCACAGCCTAGCGTTTGTTCTCTGGTACATGCTCCCCGACACGCCCATTCCGTTAATGTCATCACAATTTCATTATTCATCCCTCCTCTTTTTTTTAGCCCAGCTTAGATTTTTATGGCTCAAACCATAATCATATCCTTGTAGAGACTCCCAACTTCCTTATCCACCTCTCTGCCCCTCACACTCACCTGATGTTAGCCCTACCTTCTTTGCACCTACATCTGAACAATTGTGTATGGCTAGAGAAAAATCAATGACCAGGCAGACTGGAATTTTACATTAAACAAATCCATCATCATATTAAATCCCTTAAATAGGCACTTGGCACTGCGTGACATTATAGTGTTTCCCTAGTAAACTCAACCGTTCTCAAGATAATTATTTTACATTTTCTCCCCTCATTTCACATCTCACGTCTTCTCTTTACACTCGCTCTCCCTGATGATTTCATTTGTTTTACTTCATTAAGAAAATAGAAGTAATGAGACGAAAACTTCTTCAAGTTCCCATTTTCAGACCCACTTATAACCACTCCTGCATGAGTCCCTTCCTTTCTTCCCTTTTTCTTAACGCAGAGGAAGTACCCTCTTGTCAAAGACCAGCCTCCACATGTGCTCTGGATCTGATTCTCCCCTGTTTTAGCAAGGACCTTCTTCCTTCTCTTTTCTACATGTTGAACTCTTCCTCTAGCAATGCTCCAGGCTGATTTGTCCTAAAAATCCTCTTGCAGTTGCACACACCCTTTGAACATCTAGAAAGCTTGGGTCTGAAGGGGGATTGCTGTCTTTGTCTCTGCTTGCTCGTCCGCATTCACTATGTCCCCACCTCATCAGCCCACTCCCATCGGCAGGTGCCATGTTTCCACTGAAACTGCTTTTTCTAAGATCATCAGCGAGTTCTATGCTGGCAAACCCAATGGTTGCTTTCTTGTCTTTAGCTGTTTCACTCCTTTTATCCATTCAGATCGCCTCTCTTTAGAGAGAACTTCTCTGATGACTGAAGCTGAAAAAGCCCCTCCCTTCCCCCATAATGGTGCCATTACATCACTCTGCTTTATTTTCTTCATGGTACTTATTATCTGAATTTATCTTGTTAATTTCTTTGTTTGTTTGTTGACTGGGTGTCTCAGGCCCCCAACTAGAACAGGGCCTGGCAGGTCACAGATGCCCAGTAAGGATTTGTCGGATGACAGCACAATGCTTTATTTAGCATCTTCTCTCCCCTCCGACAACTAAGCTTTTGTTAACTGGATGAGGCTTGTCTGCCTGACTCTCTAATATTAGTATAGCTTTCTAGACCCTTAATCATGGAGACTTCCTGGCGGGTGGCCCTCATTTGTGGACGGGTCTGAGACCCCTAAAGGACCAGCTTCAATTTGGTTCTGTGCTTCCCCTCTCTCTCCTTCTCTTTTTCTCCGCACCTGTCTGTGTCATTCTGGAGACACTTTTCTAGTCTTTTCCTTCTTCAATATGATCCTTAGTTTTAAAATGTCCTTTTTTCTAAATACTAATTATAGGTTGCTGAGTTCCTGGTGACTTGGGGACATCTCTGGTCCAGTTTGGGAATGTCACAGTCCTACACTTGTTCTTTAAGTCTGTAAAACTTCCCTGGCTGGGGCCAGCTGGATGAGTTCCAGATCTTGCTCTAGTCTTCTGAAATCTTCAGTATCTGGGTCAATGTTATTTGCAGGCTTGACTTTTGTCACCTAGCCATTAAAATATTGTGGTCAACCAGTGAAGCATACTAATAGTGAAAATGAGAAGAAATGTCCCTGCGAGAAGTCCAACCTACGTGTTTTTCTAGGGTGGATTTGCCCAAGCTGACAGGGCAAAACAGCAACAGTGCCAAAAAGAATATGCAATTTAAAAAAAAATCACCAACTGTTAGCCAAACAATGTTATTCTCTATTCTATTGTTAAACAGATATGAAAACAAAACAAAAGCCCACAAGAAAACAAAAGCCCACAAAGTCATTACTGAAAAATATTATGAATTTTAATTTACTATGTTTTGAGTGCTCATAAACCCCTTTAGGGCTTCCCAGGTGGTGCTAGTGATAAAGAACCCGCCTGCCAATGCAGGAATTGTAAGAGATATGGGTTCTATCCATGGGTGGGAAAGATCCCCTGGAGAAGGGCATGGCAACCCACTCCAGTATTCTCGCCTGGAGAATCCCATGCACAGAGGAGCCTGGTGGGCTATAGTCCACAGTGTTGCAAAGAGTCGGACACAGTTGAAGTGACTTAAGATGCACACAAATCCTTTTAATCCTCATTTAATGATAATCAAAATACTGCCATATGCACATAGACAAAAAAGTCTGCTTGAGACCTAGGCTCAGTACAGGTATATGCTAGAAACCTAACACTAGAGACCTCCCGGAGGAACAATCAAGTGCCACTGGTTATTCAATTTCAGCCCTTACTTTGACCACACCCAGTGAAAGTGCCGTATCAAATGATCCTTCAATTTACCGTCCAAACTGGGATGCTATTAAAAATTAGGCTGGAAAAACATGAGCACACCAGGGCTGTCTTGAGGAAATGGGAACGTGGAGTCGTTCCAGTCATAAGTTCCTATGAGGACTCTGGGCCAGTTCAGCCTCTTGCACGTAGAACACAGGCTCCGGCTCCTTCAGCTGTGACTCACTGCTGCCCTTGGTCCACAGGCTTAAAGATATAACAAAGGCACTGTTAATGAGACCTAGGGACTTATTTGTTACAAGTGCATTTTTGTACTCTCACAAGTCTGTGATAACACAGACCATATCCTTTCTAGTGTTTTCCGGCCCACCTCTTACAAAATAAAGCAGGTCCTCAATAAATGTCTTTGAGAAAGAAGGAAATTTCTCCCTTTTCGAGGAAAAAAAAAAAGAGAGAAAGAGAATTTTTTTTTCTCTTTCAGAGAGAGGCTTACATGAGCTAATGTCCCTTCCCTGAGCCCAACCACTGTTTAATTCAACATGAGGCTTCAGTGGTAAGTAAAATCCAGTCCTTTTTAGAGAGCATCTGACTTGCAATGCACTTGTCATTTCCAGCAGAATAAAACTGTATATGTATTCAAGTGTGTATGTGTGGGTTAGAGATAATGGGGTGGGTGGCAAAACAGAATAGAAAAGAACTTAAGCTAGTTAGAGCTAAATTTGCCTTTTCTCCCCTGAATATATGTGTGTGTGTATAACACAAGTACATAAAAGTTTCTTAGAGGAATGTTATTAAACATATACTGAAAGCAAGCCAATAATTTGATAACATTTGTATGCTCATATTCCAATATTTTTTAAAGGCCAGGGCACAAGAATGCTCTCCCTGCTTCAGGGTGGCTTCTGTGAGCTGATACTGGTTATTTTCCTTTAATTGAGGCCTTAAGGCTGGCCCTGGGGAAGGGCACTAACTCTGTTCTCTGTACTCGCCTCAAGCAGTCAATCTTGAGGAAAAAGTGAATACTGAGACTACGAGGCATGTTTGGAAGTAAAGAGACTCCTTTCCTTGGTGACTCAGGAGTGCTTCTCCTCATTTCACATCCACCTTGTACGTGCATGAAATCCTTAGTTCTACACCTGAGCTCTCCTTGGAAAGTTGTCAACTCCCACCTCCTCGTTATTGACCACCTTACACTGGATTGAGTCTGGATGTCTCCAGTGACAGCAAACTTATCTCCCAATGGAAAGTTCTGACGGTTGAAAGGTGTCTTCTTTAACTGAAGGGAAATCTGTCATCACAGATGACCCATATTCTTGTTTGCCTGGCAATGCCCTGGTTTTCGGAGAGGACAATGGCACCCCACTCCAGTGCTCTTGCCTGGAAAATCCCATGGATGGAGGAGCCTGGTGGGCTGCAGTCCATGGGGTCTTTAGGAGTCGGACACAACTGAGCGACTTCACTTTCACTTTTCACTTTCATGCACTGGAGAAGGAAATGGCAACCCACTCCAGTGTTCTTGCCTGGAGAATCCCAGGGACAGGGGAGCCTGGTGGGCTGTCATCCATGGGGTTACACAGAGTCGAATGTGACTGAAGTGACAGCAGCAGCAGCAGCAGCCCTGGTTTTAGTGGCGAGTTCTGTACCTTGGGATACCTCCCCCGAGTCCTGGGCACACCAGGACAGATGGTCACTCTGACTTTAGTGCTTATTTGTTGGCCCTAGTCTCCATCTTGGGCTATGCAAAGCAGTGTCATTATTTCTTCGAAATAGATCATTTTTGACTCACTTAAGGTGCTTTTCTCTTGCTCCAAACATTCTCAGTGGACATAACTTTAGGTTCTTTACTTCCCACTCGATCTGCTCATAATGTGCTGTCCTTTGTTGGGGGAGACACTCTCCTTTTCTATCCACACACTTCCATGAGGAGGGGAATTTTATTTCCCTCTTCTTTAGGGAGAGATTGGTGCGGACACTTCTGTTTTTTCTCTACCTGCTCTTTTTCTCATCCCACTGTAAGGAAGAGCTGCAGCTAATCTTATTGTTGAAAACAACTTTTGGCCCAAGGTTTTGGTGATGGCTAGGATTACTTTACCTCAAAGGTGATGAACAGATACTTAGCATCACTAATTATCAGAGAAATTCAAATCAAAACTACAATGAGGTATTACCTACACAGGTCACAAGGGCAATTGTCACAAAACCTACAAACAATATACACTGGAAAGGGTATGGAGAAAAGGGAACCCTCCTACACGGTTGTTGGGAATGTAAATTGGTACAACCACTGTGAAGAACAGTGTGGAGGTTCATTAAAAAACTAAAAATAGAGCTATCATCTGATCCAGAAATCTCACTGCTAGGCATATATCCAGAGGAAAACATGGTTCAGAAAGATAAATGTATCCCAATGTTCATTGCAGTGCTATTTACAATAGCCAAGACATGGAAACAGCCTAAATGTCCATTGACAGAGGAAAGGTTATAAAGATGTGGTGCATATTTACAATGGAATATTACTAACCATAAGAAAGAATGAAATAATGCCATTTGTGGCGACATAAATGGACCTAGAGATTATCATACTGCTGCTGCTGCTGCTGCTAAGGTGCTTCAGTCGTGTCCGACTCTGCCGTCCCTGGGATTCTCCAGGCAAGAACACTGGAGTGGCTTGCCATTTCCTTCTCCAATGCATGAAAGTGAAAAGTGAAAGTGAAGTCGCTCAGTTGTGTCTGACTCCTAGCGACCCCATGGACTGGAGCCTACCAGGTTCCTCCATCCATGGGATCCTCCAGGCAAGAGCACTGGAGTGGGGTGCCATTGCCTTCTCCGGATTATCATACTAAGTGAAGTAAATCAAAGACAAATATCACTCATGCGTGGAATCTAATTTTAAAACATGATACAAATGAACTTATTTACAAACTTAAACAAACTCACAGGTTTTGTAAACAAGCTTATGGCTACCAAAAGGGAAATCTTGGGTGAGGAGAGGGATACATTAGGAGTTCGGGATTAACATACACACACTACTATACATAAAATAGATGACCAGCAGGACCTATTATATAGCACAGGGAACTCTACTCAGTGTTCTATAATGCTCTATATGGGTAAAGAATCTGAAAAAAAAAGTGAATATGTGTATATGAGTAATCAAATCACTTTGCTGTGCACCTGAAGCTAATACAATATTGTAAATCCACTATACTCCAATACAAAAAAGTAGAATACAAAACTATGCTGCTGCTGCTGCTACTAAGTCACTTCAGTCGTGTCCAACTCTGTGCGACCCCATAGACAGCAGCCCACCAGGCTCCCCATCCCTGGGATTCTCCAGGCAAGAACACTGGAGTGGGTTGCCATTTCCTTCTCCAATGCATGAAAGTGAAAAGTTAAAGTGAAGTCGCTCAGTCGTGTCCGACTCCATGCGACCCCATAGATGGCAGCCTACCAGGCTCCCCGGTCCCTGGGACTCTCCAGGCAAGAACACTGGAGTGGGTTGCCATTTCCTTCTCCAATGCATGAAAGTAAAAAGTGAAAGTGAAGTCACTCAGTCATGTCCAAATCTTAGCGACCCCATGGACTGCAGCCTACCAGGTTCCTCCATCATGGGATTTTCCAGGGAGGAGAACTGGAGTGGGTTTCCAGTGCCTTCTCTGACAAAACTGTGTATTTCCAGTACAATTCCAATTTTGCTTGATATATATTTTAAAAATCTATGTATATCTATGCATAGAAAAGAAAAAATATGATCAAGGGAAATAAAATGTTTGCCTGAAAAAAAAAGGTGATGAACAGGTTCTATTTTGCTTTTTTCACTGCCTGCCTCAGCCCCAAGGATCACTTAACAGACTTGACTTTATTCCTTCCTCCTTCCAGGCTGTGAGCACGTTGGCAGCAAGATGGAGTCTGTCTTCTAGAGGCAGCCAAGAAGTTCCATAATTTTGCTTTAATATCCAGTTTCTCTGATTCCTGGGTGAGTAGGTCAGCTCAGCCACGACTGCTTTTAATTTGGAGTGGGTGAGAGGGAGGAGGCGCCACCACTTCCTCCTGTTTTTCTAGGGAACCCAACAGTTGTCATAATAATTAATGTCTAATTCTTTGGTCTTGCTTTTGGCTTAATACTTCAGATCTTTTCTTTATCTTTTGCAGTAGTGATGGAAAGGAGGAGTGAATCTTTGAACTTAAGCCCATTAAGCTAGAATTTAAGATAGAGTGCCCCAAACGAGTATAATACTTCATGTGTGACAACTTTTTTGTTGTTTCAGATTCAGCATTTCTTTAGCCCAGTTTATCATCACATTAGTTATTCTATTGTCTTCCTTCTAGGTTCCTAGTTTTCTTGTTGTTATTCACTCGATTAGTCATGGCTGACTCTTTGCAACCCGATGGACTGCAGCACACCAAGGTTCCCTGTCCCCTACCATCTCCTGGAGATTACTCAAACTCATGTCTATTGATTCAGTGATGCCATCCAACTATCTCATCCTCTGTTGCTCCCTTCTCCTCCTGCCTTCGATCTTTGCCAGCATCAGTCTTTTCTAATGAGTAAGCTCTTGGCATCAGGTGGCCAAAGTGACTAAAATCCTTGAGAAAGAACACATTTCTCCATGCGTTTCTGCATTGGTCGTTTCTACCAAAGTCTGAAGACTTGGCCACCTCTGTACCTGCCATTCACTTCTTAACTCACTGCTATGAGCCTTCTGTCCCTTAGTGCTCCAGTGTAACTGCTACCATTAAGGTTACTGATGATTTTCTTCTGGACAATGTCCTTCATCCCTGGCTCTCTGCTTTATGACCTTTCACTTATGCTGGATGACCTCCTTCAAGCCAATGGCCTGTATCTACCACTTATATATTGAACGTTCTCAAATCTATACCCACAACCCAGGTCTCTCTCCCCAGCTCCACAGTCATGTGACCCAGTTGCCTGTAAGAGACCCCTACTTGAATATCCTATCTGCCCTTCAAATTCAATATACTCCTAATCAAATTTATTATTTTGGTAGAAGATTCTAATTGTACTCCAGCAGTCACTATTTCAGAGACTGGCACCACTACACACATAATTTCCCAAGCCAGAAACCTGAGTACTATACTTAATTCTACCCTTTTTCTTCCTCTACTGCCAATTTATCCTATGAATCCTACTCCCTAAATATCTTTTATATCTCTCTCCTGCTCTTGGGTCTCATTGTCACTGCCTTACTGTGCCCTTTCTTGTCTGTACTGCTTCAACACTGTCCTCTCTGCCTCCAGTCCTCTCCGCCCTCACTCTCTACACTGTTGCTGGAGTAACCTTTGTAAACAATAAATCATATCCCATCATGTCCCTAAAATCCTTGAATGAGCTCCCGTGTTCTTCAGGATAAAGCTCAGACATTTTGCTTTAACAAAGACTGCCCTTCCTGGTTTGTCTCCTCACCAGGTGCTAGCCTTAGCTCCTGCCACCCTCCCTGCCTGGGGCACCCTCCTTCCTACCATTCTCAGCAGCATGCAAGTTCTGCATTACATTGTGCTGCTCTGTGCTGCAGTACTATTTCCATGCACTGACCCTTCTACCTGGAATGCCATTCCTCCCCTCACCCCACCAAACTCCAGCCCACATGTCCTCATGATCATTCCAGGGGTTACATTCTTTAGAAACCTCTCCTGACCCCATCATCTTCCATCAACCAGTGTTAAGTTTGATGTTCTTGTTGGAATCTAACTAAAGCTCATAACTGAATGAACAGTCATGTCAATTCTCCACTGAGATGACTCAAAAGAAAATCTTTGGGTGGGGAACAGAATTTGATATAGAAAGCCCCTCTATATCTGAGCTGTTAACAAAAACAAAGGAATTATCATGTCCCAAAGCTCTGTACTACCGAACGTAGTGGGTATGTTATATCCTGGAATATTTTCAAAGGAGGACTTGCCAACTGCCTGTCACAACACAGAGATATCTCAGTAGTTTGCTCAAGAAATGTCTGGTTTGGCAAAACTGAGCAGCAGAGCTTCCCAGTGAAACTGCCAAGGTCCTAAGTAACCACATGAGTGATTTGTTAGGTGGAATTATTGAATATAAACTAATTGAACCAGACAATAGCTGCCAAAAATAATGATTTTTACCTTCAGAATGATTGGTCATAACTTATTCTTTCTAATAATCATTAGCTAGCTGAATCAATTAATTATCTATTACTGCTGTTAGATGAGGAAAATAAAATTGTGTCAACAGTGTATGGGAGGGATATTTTTCTTTCTGTGGCTGAAGAATGTGCTTTCAAATCATCCTAAATAAGTTTTATTAAAATCCAAGTTTAAGAGAAGCTTAAATTATAATATGATCTTTTAGGGAAGCTTTCTACAGATCCCAAGTCTGATGGTGGTGTTGAAGAGGAGGTTTTGTGTAAGAATTCTCAGCTTGGGGACATATAGTTTAAAACATAATTGTCCCTGGTCTGCAGAGCTAAAAGCCAAGGATGGTCAACAATCTTTTATTCATACCAAAATGTCTGCTTGTATGACCAATGCTGTGTTGCACTTTTGTCTTGACAAATGTCTTCAGAAAATGATTAGAGTTTAATAGGCTCTACAGTGAGAAAGGGGATACTACAGATAACCATCTCTACTCATGTTCTTTTAGATTAAAAATTAGAATTAAATAGTCATAAGGGTTATATAGAGTGTCTGACAATAAATGTACTGTGATTCTATCCTTTAAAATCATAATTGTAAAACATTTTCTTGTTTATAAATATTATGTGTGTAGTTGCTCAGTCATGTCTGACTCTTTGTGACACTATGGACTATAGCCCTCCTCACTCCTCTGTCCGTGGAATTCTCTGGGCAAGAATACTGGAGTGGATTGTCATTTTACAAAAGAGGTAAATAATATTTCACACCCAGCCAGCTGGTATCATGCCGAAATTTAACAAATACACACATTCTCAAGAATTATAAACCATCAGTGAAACAAACAAATTCATTTCTTAAATATGGGTTATAAAACAGGAAAGTAAGACTCCAGGTGCTTGGTGGACTCTGGACTTCCTCAGGCTTTATCAGATCCACACCAAACACGAATTAGTTGCCAGTAACATCTAAATGTTTAATGTCTAATTAAATTAATACATGTCAAAAAAAGTTGTCAAGAATATTTAATCAAAAAATTCTTATTGAAGAATATTTAATGGCAAAATAACATGTTTCAGTGAAAAAACTTAAGAAAAGCATATGCAATATGATCTTAATTTTTTTTAAATGTAATGTATCTATAAAATGTTGGAGAAGCATTCAGAAAAATTTTTACTTATTTGTGTATTTTGAGGGGTTAAATTGGGAGGACACTGTTAAAACCATTTGATCATGTTTCAAATCCATCCTAAGGAACACGGTAAAAAGGTGTGGGCAAATGGTGCTGTAGATCACTGGAGATGGGAATATGAACAAATATTTCCTCCATATTCTCTCATGTGCAATATCAGGTTTTGATTTTGACTATCTTATTTAAAAATTTTATATATATATTATTTTATTATTTATTTATTTTTGCTGCACCATGTGGCATATGGGCAAGTGGGATCTTAGTTCCCCAGCCAGGGATCAAACCCACACCCCCTGCATTGGAAGTGCAGAGTCTTAACCAATGGACTTCCAGAGAAGCCTCAGTTTTGACTATTTTTAATGAAGAGTTTTCTACATGAGTTGACACAGCTGATCCTAAAAGAATGGCAGGCGGGGAGAGAGCCCCCCTCTGCCATGCTGACCCTGGTGGAGCATGGCACTCTGTGGATAATCAGGCTCCACAAAGCAGTTTTCAACTGTGCTGTGTTTGTTTATCTGTGTTCTGCACTGTACAGTAGTACATTATTTCTAGATGGGCATATATCTGCAGAAAGACAGGGTTTCTGGCTCCTACATGGAAAACCCCAGACAGAACTCTCTGCCACTGTCACTGAACAAAGGGCTTTGGAATTGGTTCGAGGAGGTGAAGTCAAGTTTTTTCCCTTATTTCTGTCTCCGTCATACAGTATGTGGGCACGTGGAGGGAAGGGTGGTCACCCCCGATGTCACTGCATGTTTGTGTATGCGTGTGTGCATCTGTGTGTGTTTGTGAGGGTGGGTGCACTGGTTGTGTGAAGAGGATGCAGATGGTTTGCTCTATAGGATCAAAGGGCTTGAGCCTTGTGAGTGGACATTGTCTGCCATGATCCCATTTAATAGGGATAGAAAAAGGCAGGCGGGTTTGTTTGTTTGTTTGTTTCTGATGGTGGAGGGAGGGCATGGGTTCATTTGAGCCTCTTTGTGCTTCCAGGAATCAGGCAGCTCGGGGAGCTGGGTCTTGATAATCCTGAGTGAGCAAAGCAGTGGGGCGGGGTGTTCATGCATGCATTTGTAAGTGTGTGTGAGTGCTTCCAGATTCCACTGTGGGAATCCCCTGCCAACAGGCCTTAAATAGGACATCTATTAGAGCTTTAGTCCAGTATCCCTTTCAGATATGAATGAGGAGAAAAAGTTGGGAACCCCACATCCAGCTGGCAGAAAGTTCCTTTCCTTTGCTGATTCAGATGGATTGAAAGCTGCCTCTACAGTACAGTCCTTTCAGCTGCAGGTTGGAAGCTTTGCCTCATTTCAGCTGTTCATGGAGAAACTGATTTTTCTAAGAACAGAAATTGTATGCTTGAAGCCAAACTTTCCTTTTTCTCTTTAAGATTTCTTGAAAAGACTTAAGAAGGTTAAACAGTTACTACATGACCAAACGGTAAAAGACATAAGACTGTTTAGAATAAATAAGGGGTCTTATGAAACACCAGGATGCATACACAGTGGTTTCTGCACAAACTAAATTGTATGTTTTCAAAACATAATTGATATTCTTAGCTGGGATGATGGTTGGGTCCCATCAGCCAACTGAATGCACTGGTGCCAGCCTGAAAGAGATAACGATTAAATCAAAAGAAATGACACCAACAGAGATGGACAAATAATCCATATTAAAATACCAACATGAACTGGAGTTTAGGGATTGTTTATAACCTTGAAATTCAACAGAAATTCCACGTATTAGCGCACATATAAGAATACACAGTGATTTATCTCGGCATCTACGATTTTGCATGTAGGGGGGAGGATTTGGATTTATCTCGGCATCTAAGCGGAAACTTTACTGGGTTGCACTGGTTTTGGGGGAGGAAAATGGTAATTCTTAGGTGGACTTGTGGATCTCTGTTTCGGAAGATTATAATAATTTGCCTGGTCTTGGAAATAGTATGAATCAAAAGAGCACAATTCATAAATGGAGATCTTCTTTTTCCTCCTTTAACTTTTTCTTAACACATATGTTTTTAAAAGTAAATACTTTAGAAAGTAAAATGGATACAATTTGCTGATAGAGTATGTTGTTAGAGAATCTATCTTTTTGAATTAACAGTTCCTATGGGAAGAAATGCAAAATTCTTTCAGCTATTGAAAAGCATTGGAGTATGACGGCAAAGCTTAAATAATGTCCTGGGTTTTTTGGTCAGGGAGCGGGTTTGAGATGCCTCTTGTGTACCATGGTAAGAACAAATACATACAAATACTTTGATGACTGACACTAGTCTATCTTTCTCTAAATGTTTTAGTTCTACTGTCAGTGATGTGATGGAAAAAGAGAAAACTGCAACTCATAAAAATCCCATTTCTTCATTTCAAGTATAAGTTTTGTTCTAGAGACATATTCAAAGTGGAGAATAGGACAAAATATGTTTTATGTTTCCATTTATCTTTAAAATAGCCTCTAGACACTGTTAAGTTGAGACCGGACAATTACTTGGCACATAACCCATGCAGACAGCAACCTTGACAGAATTAGAGGAAATCCTTCTCCAAGGATGGAGTGTTCTTGAACAATTCATCAGAAACATTAGGCACAAATGCACCTTTTTTCTACACCTCATGCATGCCAACCTTCTTGCTTGTCCATTTTCATGTATTATGAATGGTTTTGTTTGTTTCCTGTTTTCTGGTTTATTTCCACAGTTACCCCTTCTTCAAGACTCAGATCCAGCAGATAAAGAGGTATTCCACACATGTGTAATTCCTACCTCCTCAGAGCATTTTTCTTGTCCCCCCAGTCCCTGCTTCAGGGTGCTTACATGGCATTAACAATTAACTACATAATTGTTCAAATGTCATAACTGTTTAGAAAAAAATCCAAACCCTTTATTTAGCTTACTTTTTTTCCACAGTGGAAACAGTGTCAGACTTTATTTTTGGGCTCCAAGATCACTGCAGATGGTGACTGCAGCCATGAAATTAAAAGACACTTACTCCTTGGAAGGAAAGTTATGACCAACCTAGATAGCATATTCAAAAGCAGAGACATTACTTTGCCAACAAATGTTTGTCTAGTCAAGGCTATGGTTTTTCCAGTGGTCATGTATGGATGTGAGAGCTGGACTGTGAAGAAAGCTGAGTGCCGGAGTTGATGCTTTTGAACTGTGGTGTTGGAGAAGACTCCTGAGAGTCCCTTGGACTGCAAGGAGATCCAACCAGTCCATTCTGAAGGAGATCAGCCCTGGGATTTCTTTGGAAGGAATGATGCTAAAGCTGAAACTCCAGTACTCTGGCCACCTCATGTGAAGAGTTGACTCATTGGAAAAGACTCTGATGCTGGGAGGGATTGGGGGCAGGAGGAGAAGAGGATGACAGAGAACGAGATGGCTGGATGGCATCCACTGACTCGATGGACATGAGTCTGGGTGAACTCTGGGAGTTGGTGATGGACAGGGAGGCCTGGCGTGCTGCGATTCATGGGATCATAAAGAGTCGGACATGACTGAGTGACTGAACTGAACTGAACAAAATACATGCTCTGAGCATGGATTTTAGAAGTAAAAAAACAGCAGGCCAGCCCAGCTCTGGGTCTTACCTTATGCTCAAGTGATAGAATGAATGACTTTCCTACTAAGGGAGACTGTTAATTGCCATTGTGAATATTTCACGGGCCAGGTAGACACACACACACACACACACACACACACACACACACACACAGACACTATATGCTTAATATAAGATATATAATACAAGCTTAATATAAAATATAAGCTTATAAAGAATGAGGAGTATGATCTTAATAATGTCCTGATAAGCGTGATGCCATTAGCTGCTCCGACCTAAGCTCCTGCCTAAGAAAACATGGATTTTTGACTCCTTTCCACTTCAGTGCTGTGTCAGGGGATATTTTGGGGCTCAGTCTCCTGAAGTCACTCTCTTGGTTTTGCCTGTTTGAATTCTTCTAGATTTTGAGCTTCAGATTCCATTTTCCTATCTGGCCTTGGCCTTAATGCTTTAGAGGTTCCCTTGCTTTCCAGCATGTCCACCTGTGATATTTTGATTTATAATAAGAAGTATATATTTGATCTCCATCCCTGCTCCTGACACAGAGCTACTAAAACTCTGTAACTTTCTAACTGCTGGGCATGATCAAGGTGTTTTTGTTTTGTTAATAATGTGATTTTTGGAAAGTCCCTAAGTAACCTAAGGTGGAGGCTGGCAGTCGGTGGAATGAATCAAGAGATTAGAGGGCTGGAATTTTCAGGCTTTTCAACCCTACCTTCCCCTCCAGGGAGGGAAGTTGTTGTTCAATCACTAAGTTGTATCTGACTCTTTGTGACCCCATGGACTGTAGAACGCCAGGCTTCTCTGTCCTTTACTATACCTCAGAGTTGGCTCAAATTCATGTCCATTGAACTAGTGATGTTATCTGACTATCTCACCCTCTGTGACTCCCCTCTCTTCTTGCCCTCAGTCTTCCCTAGCATCAGGGTCTTTTCTAATGAGTTGGCTCTTTGTATCAGGTGGCCAAAGTGTTGGAGCTTCAACTTCAGCATCAGTCCTTCCAGTCAATATTCAGGGTTGATTTCCTTTAGGATTGACTGGTTTGAGGAAAGAGAGACTGGAAATTAAATCCAGTAACCAGTGGCCTATGATTTAATCATGCTTATGTAATGAGACCTCCAGAAAAATCCAAATGAATGAGGTTTGGAAAGCTCCTGCATGGCAACACATGGAGATGTAGGATGGGCGGCAGAGGGCATGGAAGCTGACGCTCCTCCCCACCTACTTTGCCTTGCCTGTCTCTTCCATCTGACTGTTCCTAGGTCATAGTCTTTTATAATAAACTGGTAATCTAGTACATAAAGGGTTACTCTGAGTTCTGTGAGACCGTCTAGCAAACTCATCAAACCCAGGAGGGGGTCACTGGAACCTTAGATCTGTAACGGGTCAGTCAGGAGCATGGGTGATGATCTGGGTTTGAGATTGCCCTTTGGCAGGGGGTGGTCTTGTCGGATTGAGTCCTCAACCTGTGGGACCTGATGCCGTCTCCAGGCAGATATTGTCAGAATGGAGTTGAATGGTAGGACACCCCGCTGGTGCTGTGGGAAAACCCCCCATACATGGGGACTGGTGTCAGAATTGTATCATATTGGATGATTCCTCCCCTTTGAGCGTGTATATGCTTCCATGGGTAACCTTCACCTTGGTAATTTTGCCATCAGAGTTCACCTCTTCTTGTTCCACATCCAGCAGCCAGTTAATTGTGTATTCCATATCTAGCCACAGCCCAGGGCCAGAGCTAAGGGAAGGAGAGTCAGTGGAGAAACACAAACGCTTTTTCTCTTTTCTGCTTTGTTCCAGTCGTGGCGACGAACATGTGTGAGCTGAGTGTAGCATCATTGTATTTTCTGGATACCGGGAGGGAAAGGAGCTTTCTTACTCATTTACCTAGGTGCCATTTTAGATCCTCTTTCCTTTAACTTTATAAAGCAGAAAACTTCACAATAGGATCCATGCATTAGTTTTCTTGTAGTCTCTGTGGCTTCCATGTCTCAGGGACAACTTAAGAAAACTGAACCAAGGCAGTGCTTTCTATCTCACCTTCTTGGCTTTTCCTCACACTCAGCTTTCTCAGCAGCAAGGACACGGCCACCAGATGATGCTGTATCAGGAGTCAAAACTCAGGAAAGCCCTTCCATGGGAAGTGTGTTCTTGAGGGCTAGCCCTCTGCCATGGCTTCTGGTGGTTTATGTCGTGCCTGCCACATTCCCCTGAGGGGGTGACGAAGGTGGAGATCAGGATCAAGAAAACCAGCATAGAAAGCCCTCAACGTTCTTACAAAAATGAGACCAAATATTCATAATATTTCAAAATTACAAAGAGCTAGATATTAGGATTCTATTGCCCCAGAGACTTCCGGATGAAAACATCTTGCTCTGCAATATTATAAGGAGCAGAAATCTTTCGAATGAACTGGGCAGGCTTCAATATAAGTAATGAGAGTGGGATCATTTTCCTGATGGAAAATTTAGCTTGAAATTGGAGAATTGTTAAGTTATTTATTATACAGTTCAGATGAGTATTGAATCCACTCATTTTTGCAGCATAGAAAACAAAATGCCCATTAAAAGACTCTCACTAGTGACAATTTTAACTAAGGTGAAAATACATTTAATAGTGTCATCTAAGGTTTCAGATTAATTTTACTTAGGGAAAGACCTTTCAAAAGAGTAATTGTTTGTTTGAAATGTCTAGTTGATTCAAAATGTATTTTATTATGATTTCAAAGGGGTTGTCATCTTTTTTTTTTCTTTTTAACCTTACCCATGGCACAGAAGACATTAGCATTCTCATGAAGACTTAGCAATGCTAGGTTTTTACTGTGAGAAGCATACTCATGCATAATGCAGGTTCTCTCTCATTTCTATAGTAGAGATTGCTTAGCGGTACTGAAACTGCAGGAAAATTCTAAATTGATGTAACTCTGACAGAGGGTATGCCCCAGCCAAATGGGCTGACTCAGCTCTGCCATGTAATCTCTGCTTTGGCCTTGGCTCTGAATCAATTCTCATCACTGAATACCACACCCATTATTAAAATGGGTCTATGAAAAAAAAAAAAAAAAAAAAAAAAACTCAAAACAAAAAGTGAGTTGCAAACACTGATGTTTGATTGATTCACTATAATTTCTTAAGCACTTACTATGTGCAAGAGACTGTGAGAGGCCCCAGGAATTGAGTAGTGGACAAACAGATGAGATTCTGCAGTCATGAACAACACAATTAGATGAAACAAAGCCAAAAGAAAAACAAACTACACTGGTCTGCTCCAGGTATTTTTCTACTTCTTTTTTTTTACATTTAATGAACTCTTGGCTCCACATCTGAATGTTGACTCTGACATTTGGGAAGCACACAACCTTTGGTGCTTTTGCACACTTCCCTCCAGGCTTTTGGGATCTTTGTATATCTCATCAACCCACTTTTTCTGAAGTACAACTGACTTCCAATAAATTCATTTCAGGTGTACAACATCGCAATTCCACATTTGTATAGACTGCCTACCAAAAAGGTTATTATAATATTAATATTATTGACTATATTCCCTATGCTGTACACTACATTCCCATGACTTATTTATCTGTTAGTTGCAAATCTGTACCTCTTAATCCTTATTTCGCACTTCACCTACTTAGTCTGTCCTCCCGCACCCCTCTCTTCTGGCAAGCACTCGTTTGTTCTCTGTATCTATGAGTCTGTTTCTGTTTTTTTTTTTTTTTTTTTAATATTTCACATATAAAGTGAGGTCATACAATATTTGTCTTTCTTTGTCTGACTTAGTTCACTTAGCATAATACCCCCAGATTTATTCATGTTGCCACAAATGGCAAGACTGTATTCCTTTTATGGCTGATTAATATTTTATTATATATATGTACATCTTTTTTATCTATTCATCTGTGGCTGGACACTTAGATTGCTTCCATATCTTGGCTATTGTAAGTAGTGCTGCAATGAACATCAGAATATATCTTTTTGAATTAGTATTTCCATTTTCTTTGGATAAATACCCAGGAGTAGAATTGCTGGATTGTATGGTAGTTCTCGGAGAAGGCAATGGCACCCCACTCCAGTACTCTTGCCTGGGAAATCCCATGGACAGAGGAGCCTCGTACAGTCCATGGGGTCGCGAAGAGTCGGACACGACTGAGCGACTTCCCTTTCACTTTTCACTTTCGTGCATTGGAGAAGGAAATGGCAACCCACTCCAGTGTTCTTGCTTAGAGAATCCCAAGGATAGGGGAGCCTGGTGAGCTGCCGTCGATGGGGTCGCACAGAGTCGGACATGACTGAAGTGACTTAGCAACATGGTAGTTCTATTTTTAAATTTTAAAAGAAATTCCTTAATGTTTTCCATAGTGTCTGTACCCATTTACATTCCCACCAAAGTGCATAAGGGCTTCCTTTTCTCCGCAGCCTTGTCAACACTTGTTTCTCACCACTTCCAGTTTTGTTTTTCTCTTTGACTCTGGCGTTCCCATTGCTTCAGGCTAGGGCTTAATGCTGGCGATCCTGGCCTAAGAAACATGCCCATTTCCACCTTCCCATGCCCTGGCAGTCTTAGAGACCCGAGAAATCTTATGGTGCTGCCTGCATGGTGAGAGTTTCTGTAACTTCAGAGTCTGTTTAGAAGTGATTTGGATCTGTTTCTACTTCCATGATCTGAGGTGGAGAATTATGTGCAAACATTTTTGGGGACTGTAGATGAAACCACATCATGACAGATTTTCAAATATGATGAGACAATGATGACATTAAAATGGAAGAAAAACATCTAAGAACACGAGTTGCCATCCTGACAGTTTCATTTCTTGGAATTGAAAAGGGGAACTGGCACGCTGTAGCTAATTTTCATGAATAAGGGAAGGTTAATTGCTGGAGTGAAAGGGTCTATGTTATGATATATGCAATAGCCAGAGGAAAGAACCCTAAGTTCTAGGGAGAAGGAGATTAATCAAAAAACATAATCTTAAAACCTGAGAGTCTAGAAAGGAACCAAGAGGCATGAGTGGTTATTCAAAAAGAATCTGACAGTCCTGTGAGAACTGGTTCTTATGGGTGATACATTTTTGTTATTGAAAGAAACAGGAAGCTCTCAGGTAAGTACATGTTTCAAAAGGATGTTCTCCAAGCATGAGAACCAGCAAAACATCAATCCCATTATTAGAATCTGAAGTGAGTGTAGATAATGAATAGCTTTATCACACCCTTGTCTTTCCTACTCACTCTTGTTCTGTTTTCCTTGTTTGCTTTTTAATATTTACTCTGGTGTTAGATCTCCTAACAAACTCATCTTTGTGTTTAAATTAATCTCTCTGGCTCTCTCTCATTCTTGTATTTTCTTCTTGGAGTTTTTCTTAAATTTCAACCTATTTCAACCTATACTTACATAGGTTTTCTTTCTCTCTCATGGTCAGTTGGTCTCTTGGTCCTCCACTTTTACCTTCTGATTTCTTTCTCCTTCCCTAATCCTCCCTCCCAGTTATGATGGGCAGAAAGTCTCCACATAAACACTGTACCCCTAGTTGGTGCTGGGGCTTAAAACCCAAAAGTTTTTTATAGTAATGCTTCCTTCCCTTCAACCCCACCACACCCAGCCCCATTTTTTTTTTTCTTTTGGACATTAGTAGCAGATCCATTACTTAAAAATTGGAAGATAATTTCAAGAGTGAGTTCATTCACTCAGTAAAGTACAGAGGACTAGAGTTCCTTTAAGCAGCATCGGCTCAAGTGTTTGTTTACAGATCATTAAATACTTAACTTAGTGAGAGACTAAAAGTTGAAATGTTCCAAAGCACTGCTGATTAAATAGCAATCTGGAATTAAGATAGGGCACATCTAAAATTAAAATAGCAAATTTGAAATGTCCGTGCTATCAGATAAGAAGCTAAAACAGGGGACTGTCTTGTTCAACAGGAGACGTCTGGCCAGTCAGGTCTTGCTTTTACTAGTTTTTAAGATCTGACGTGCCACCTTTGTGTCCTTCTGATGACCTATGCTGCTTGTACTCCTAGGATTTCCCCAGGGGAGGGGACCCTTGTACTATGCCAGCCTGGCTCTTCCGTCTCTTCAGCTGCTCTCCCTGGACCAAGATACAAAATACTGAAAGGGACTCATTCCCAAGGACGACTATTCTTAAAATAACTAACAATGTAAGAATATAATCAGCAAGGCTAAACTTTGCCATGATAAAATGCTAAAGATAATAGAAAAGGGCACTCAAATCTGTATTTTGAACTAAAGTACCAGGAAGGGATAAAAGGTAGATGGAGTAGGGATGAGAGGTATGAGGCTAAATGATTGAGAGAACAGAACTACTGAGCTTTGGTTTCACCTCTGTCTTTTCTACCAAGAAGAACGATCTTCAAACTAAAAAACAGCAGAACAAATATAGAAAAAGGAACAGAAATTTTCGATAAAGGAAGCAATAGTGAGAAAGCACTTAGCTGCCCTAAAGGTATTCAAGTGTCTGGGTAATCTGCATTCTGGCAAAATTAAAGCATTTACTGGTTTGAGTATGAAACTATTCTTGGTAATTTTGGAGGGTTTATGAAGAGAGGTATGTAAAGTCCAAGACAGGTAACTATCCCAGTTTTTAATAAGAGGAGAGAGTGGATTTCAGACAATTAGGACTGGTGAATTTGAAGTCAAGATCTAGAAGGGGCAGTGATGACTCCTATTCACAGCGTGAATTTAGAAAGTAATTAATTTTCTTTTTCTTATGTGAACATTTAATTTCCTTTTATGAAAGTTACTAGGTAATATGATACAATTCACTTTGTTGATTCATGCATTCAATATATACACACATTACAGACTGCTTGCCTGCCTCTAGGGCCATGTATGGGAGATCTGAGATAATCTGACTGAACTCAAGAGCTCCCATTGTCTCTGGGAACACATAAAGGGTGATGAGGTATGAGAAAGCAGAGACAAGGATACAGATTTTTATGAGCTTGGTTATGAAAGGTAGAGTGGGACATAGAGTAGAGGGAGGGACTTTTCAAAAATGATGATACATAGAGATTTAGGTATCTTCTGATCAATTAAGCAAAAATAGCTTCCATTTACTGAGTACTTAGGTATTGTGCTGAGTGGTTTACGTACGTTATCTCATTTAACCTTCATTTACATCCACAGAGGTAGGTATTACATTCCCAGTTTATAGATTAAAATATTGAGGTTTAGGGATGCTAAGTCATGTGACTTCAGTACACAGGAAGGGACAGGGCAGGGATATAAACTCGAATTTCTCAGGCTGTAAAGCCCTAGTTTTTCCTCAATATGCTGACCAGTGGCTCTTAAACTTTAGCATTTAAGACAACCACTTGGAGATCTGGTCAAGACACAGGTGTCTGGGCCCTGGCCCCCAAGTTTCTGATTCAGTTGGTCTGGGGTGGAGCCTCAGAGAGCACATGTCTGACCAGCTTCCAGGTGCTGCTAGTCCAAGGGCCACATGTTAGAGCCACTGAAACTTGTTAGGAAGATGCAAATTCTTGGACCCCAGAAAACGAAGATCATGGCATCTGGTCCCATCACTTCATGGGAAATAGATGGGGAAACAGTGGAAACAGTGTCAGACTTTATTTTTCTGGGCTCCAAAATCACTACAGATGGTGACTGCAGCCATGAAATTAAAAGACGCTTGCTCTTTGGAAGGAAAGTTATGACCAACCTTGATAGCATATTCAAAAGCAGAGACATTACTTTGCCAACAAAGGTTCGTCTAGTCAAGGCTATGGTCTTTCCTGTGGTCATGTATGGATGTGAGAGCTGGACTGTGAAGAAGGCTGAGCGCTGAAGAATTGATGCTTTTGAACTGTGGTGTTGGAGAAGACTCTTGAGAGTCCCTTGGCCTGCAAGGAGATGCAACCAGTCCATTCTGAAGGAGATCAGCCCTGGGATTTCTTTGGAAGGACTGATGCTAAAGCTGAAACTCCAGTACTTTGTCCACCTCATGCGAAGAGTTGACTCATTGGAGAAGACTCTGATGCTGGGAGGGATTGGGGGCAGGAGGAGAAGGGGATGACAGAGGATGAGATGGCTGGATGGCATCACTGACTCGATGGATGTGAGTCTGAATGACCTCCGGGAGTTGGTGATGGACAGGGAGGCCTGGTGTGCTGCGATTCATGGGGTCACAAAGAGTCGGACACGACTGAGCGACTGATCTGATCTGACCTGAATCTGTATTCTAATAAGCTTTCCAGGAGATTCTAATGAATGCTAAAGGTTGAGAACCACTGTGCTTGACTAAGGAAGAAGCTGGTAGAAAGGAGAAGGTGGGGAAAAAAAGAGAAGAAAAATGATAAATTAAAGACCTAGAGAAGAATTGAAGGTCCTCAGATTCATGACACAGGAATGGACTTTGGCAGAAAGAGTGACTGTAACTTCAAGATGGAAGGCAGTGGTAGGAGAGGTGAGCATGCATGCAGAGGTAGCTAAGTAGAAAAAATGAGGGCAGAATTGTGACTTTCAGTGTTTGAGGCTTTTACCAAGGCATCTGACTCTTGTAGGAAGGTGAAGAAATGAATGCTCACTGAGACTGTCTTAAGAGGCTTTGAAGCTGGCTATCTCTTAGAGAGGGATGTGCCACAGGATTTCATTGAACTTTTAATAAAGCAGCTGCAAAGCACAGAAAGTACACTCATCAAATCTGAAGATGACATGAAACAGGGAGGAACAACTAATTACTTGGATGACAGAGTCAAGATTCAAAAAGTACTGACAAGATGGACTAATGGGCCAAAAGAAACAAGATGAAATTTAATAGGTATAAATATAACCTCTTGCACTGAAATTTAAGCCCATATCAACCTCACCAGGTGAGGGGAAATTTCTAGAACCTGAGTCCAGGAACTCAGGCAACTCAGCATTGTATTAACTTTATGATTGCCTGGCTCACATCTTAAATCTTGGTTTCATAACAAAATTGCTGCCACATTCCTTATGTCAAATTCTTTTCTTGTAAATATCTCTGGCAACATGCCTGAAAGGGTATGGGACCAACTTCCTATGTGGGGTGGGGAGGGTCCCGTCTCCACCCACCAAGCAATACCCAACAAGAGCTGGTGTTTTACAATTTAACTCAATTCTGACACAATCTACCTGGAGATAGCATCAGATTCCACAGGTTAAGGGCTCAGTCCTACAACAGCTGACAGCCTCCCACACTCATTTCTTGCTTGAGGTACCAGTTGCAAACCCAGGTTATCTTCTGTGTTTCTGACCAATTGGTTGTAAATTGGAGTTTCCAGAAACATTCTACTTGGGTTCAAATAATTTGTTATAGCACCTCATAGAACTCAGAGAAACATTTTACTTACTGGGTTATCTGTTTATCATAAAAGGGTATGAACTTCCCAGGTGGCTCAGTGGTAAAAAAATCTGCCTGCCAAGCAGGAGACGCAGATTGATCCCTGGGTTGGAAATATCCCCTGAAGAAAGAAATGGCAACCCACTCCAGTATTCTTGCCTGGAAAATCCCATGGACAAAGGAGCCTGACAGGCTACAGTCCATGGAGTTGCAAAGAGGTGGACACACCTGAGAGACTAAGCAACAAATAAAAGGACATAACTCAGGAGCAGCCAGATGGAAGAGATGCACAGGACAAGGTATGGGGAAAGCCTTCATGCCCTTTCCGAGAACATCACTCTTCTCAAACTTCCATGTGTTTGCCAACAAGGAAGCTCTCTGAATCTGGTTCTTTTGAGTTTTTGTAGAAGCTTCATTACGAAGGCACAATTGATTGAATTGTGGATCATTGGTGATTGAACTCAGTCTCCAGCCCCTTTCACCTTCTCAGTGGTGAGAGACAAAATTCCAACCCTCTAGTCACATGCTGGCTTCACTGACAACCAGCCCCCATTATCAAATGCTTTCCGAAAGTCGTCAATACAACAATACAATCTCATCAGTGTTAAATTTCTGGTTGTGATGGAAAGGAGTCTGTTATGAACAACAGGAGACCCATTCCACCTTTATGACTCGGAAGCAAGTTCAGGAACTGAGGACAAGAGATCAAGCATTATGACAAAACATGCTCTTACTGCTCAGGAAATTCTAAAGAGGATGAAGACTAAATATATATTTCTTATTATATCATATATCTCTGTCTTGTTTTGTCTCTCTGCCCGTAATCCTGCCTTGGCTTTTCTGTCTCTAAGTTTCTCTGAAATTGGGGTCTGGCTTCACCCTTGCCAGTCCTCCCTAGCCTGAACTCCAGTGCTAAGTCTGTCTAGGATTCCATCACCTGATGCTTGACCGTCCTGATACCCAGGCCATCCCTCCAAGTCTGGATGTATTTTCTGGCTATGATGCATCATGGATGTTGTGTCTCAAGCCGTCATGGAGTTCTATTCCTGATTGAAAGTACTTTTGACATCACCTACTTGCCTGAGGCCAATCCCTTTCATTTGCTGCTGCTGGGCACATACCAATATTTGTGGAAAATAAATAACTGTAGAGATTTTTAATGAAGTTTCATTTTGAAGGCATGAGAGCTTTAGTTGCGATTTATGTATAACTGCTGTACTCACATCACACTGCAAAATGTATGAAGTACTTTCCTGTACTTTTTTTTTTCATTTAAATTTGACCATAATCCTGTAGATAGGTATTGTAATCTTCATTTTATAGCTGAGGAAATGGAAGTTCAGGATGGTGAAATAACTTGCCTAAAGCCACACAGCTTCTAGTTGGTAGGACTGGGCTAGAAACCCAGATCTTTTGATGCCAGCTACCTTTTCCCAGCTGCACCTGTTCACCAACTAGTAATAAAAACTCGAGCTTTCTCCCACGTGTTAGCTTTTCCTAAAGATATATAGTGGGAGAGTATCAAGTAGACAATGGCGTCAGTGTACAAAAAAGGAAGGGCTGCAAGGCCTGGAGAAAGGACTATTAAGTGTAATTTATCATGGTTTGTTTATTTGTTTCCATTATTAAACACGTCAGCAACTACATCACCACTTAAGCTCTCTAAGTAACTTAAACAGTTAATTGTCTTCAGGAAACAAAGAAATGCAGCTTAGTCCAGTGTTGAGACATCAGTCCTGTTTCTATCGACCCTGTCTGAGTTTTCTTTCATTAGCTAGTGCTTGGATTTGTGTATCAGTCATTGGCTGATGCATCTGGTTCTGTTCTCTTTCTAGCTATAGTTCATCTGACATCACACTGTGAGGTGAATCTTTCTGAGACATTGCTTTTACTAAAACCATAGCTTGAATCAAAGACTTTTACTGGCTTCCACTGACCTGAAGCATCAAGTTTAAACTATTACTTGGATTGTTTTTAGTGTCCTTCGTAATCTGATCATATCCTACCCAGCAAATCTATTCCTTCATAGAGACCAATCTTCTCCCTTTATTGCATCCATGCTGGTTACTCCTCATGCCCCTGAACTCCCCAGATCAAGTTCACTTCTGCACAGATTTCTAGTGTCTAGGTTGGGTGGTGGCCTGCGCTCAGCCCTCCCTACTTAAGTGGATAAAACTGTGGTGACTGATTTAGCTGGAAAAGCATTGACTACCTAAACAAGTAAGCACAGTGGAAAGCGAGATTCTCAAGCATGAGCTGAAAAAATTTCCTTGGAAAGAATACAGGTTGGGAGATTGCAACTAACTTTCATAAAGAAATATGACAAAGAATAGAATACTGCTTGAAATTTATGAAAATGGTGATTTTTATAGAGATGGTGATGCTAGTGGTAAAGAACTCGCCTGCCAATGCAGGGGACTTAAGAGACTAGGCTTCAATTCCTGGGTTGGGAAGATCTTCTGACGAAGGGCATGGAAACCCACTCCGGTATTCTTGCCTGGAGAATCCCATGGACAGAGGAGCCTGGCAGGCCATAGACCATAGCGTTGCAAAGAGTTAGACTTGACTGAAGTGACTTAGCATGCATAGAGATCACAGAGTCCTTTAATTTTAGATCTGGAAGGGACATGGAAGGTCAGTTATTTTAAATGAGAGAAATACAGCATGTAGAAAGAACATGTGATTTGGTGTTAAAATTTCATCTCTAACATTTATCAACTTATTAATTTGGTCCCCTTGTTTTCCCTCCCCATGCCTTATTTTCTACATATATAGAGTAGAAATAATGGTACTTAACCTATACATATGATAGGGCTTTCTAGTTGGCTCAGTGCTAAAGAATCTGCTTGTAGAGCAGGAAATGCTGGTTCGGTTCCTGGGTCAAGAACATCCCCTGCAGGAAGAAATGGCAACCGGCTCTGATATTCTTGCTTGGGAAATCTCATGGACAAAGGAGCCTGGCAGGCTACAGCCCATAGGGTCACAAAGAGTCGGACAAAACTGAGTGACTGAGCATGAACACACATGAGGGTTAATGAGTAAAGTGGACTACTTAAGTGTGTACAATAATTACTGCATAGTGTGGTGCTTAATAAATGAAGCTTTGAAGACGTGATAGTTTTGGATGAGATTATGATTTTTGAGAGGCTTCTCTGGTGGCTCAGATGGTAAAGAATCTGCGTGCAATGCCAGAGACCTGGGTTTGATCCTTGGGTTGGGAAGATTCCCTGGAGAAAGAAACAGCAACCCACTCCAGTATTCTTGCCTGGAGAATTTCATGGACAGAGGAGCCTGGCAGGTTACTATCCATGAGGTTGCACAGAGTCAGATATGACTGAGTGACTAACACTTTCACTTTCATAGTTTTAGAGAACCCAGATCCTGAGCACTCTAATCGTGTCTTTTCTTTGAGAAATACATACAAAATAAGCAACTCAGCAAGTACACATAGAATGCTATGGCTTCCAAACTCAATGTGCAGAACTCCTTTGAGGAGTCCTGAGTCCTTCCTCTGAGAAGACCAAAGAAAGAGGCAATTGCCTCAATCTGGGCAAACCTTTTATCTCATAAAGGTAGCATACCCCTACTTGGGCCAATGTGATGTGTAAGGGCAGGGCAGTGTGCATCTCTTTACCTGGTGTAGAGAGCCTCTATCTTCCCCAGATCACACTGATATTAACTTTCTCCATAGACTCAAACTGTATAACTTTTCTCTGAATTCAAGAGAGAAAGAACTGAACTCTTCCTGAGGACAGAACTTTCAAAAGTAAGACTTCTAAAGGTCTCATGTGGAATCTAGTTATCTTTGAAACTGTTTGTCCTATAAGGTACAAATAATCTTGGGCAATAGAGTGTAAAGAACAATTTAAAACAAACTTTGAGCCTTTTTCGCTAAGGGGAGAAAAAAAATAAAACATTTTAATGGCTTCATTCTTCCTTAGAAGAAGAAAACAGAATGTACTATTTGATCTAACACACAAAAATTTAATTAAAACTGTATATCATTTTTGAGGAAGAGTGAAAGGAAAGAGAGAGGGAAAAAATGAGGAAAAAAGGAGAAGTGGAGAAGAGGAGATGATTTTCTATCTGGGGTGATACTTGGAAAGAGGGAGGCAGGTTAGGAAGAGAAGAGGGGGTGGGTGGCTGGGAGAAAAAAATGGAAGGGGAAGACCAGCATTTTCTCCTGCCTACTCCTCAAAAGTGTGGTTTCCCTCCAGTGAGCCTACTGTTTAGAATATACTCCTGATGTGTGTAGAAACCTTGGCACAGGCCCTGAGGTGCCATCACCTCTTTTTGATCCTGCCTCGTTCACCATCTTGTCCCACATCCACTTCCTAGGTGAGTCGCCCCTACACCTGGCCCTGGGCCTCTGAGAGGTGCCCCCTGTTCTAAGAGAAGGACTCAGGGCACAGAAGTCAGAAGACAAGGGCGCTGGGTGGGGTGTCAAGACTGCTATGTGCATTTTGAGATACGAATACAATTAACATTTAATGAATTTTCTTCAGGGGAGTTAGGAGATGTCCAGTTGATGCTTACTTTCAGGAAATTCGCTTTAGAACAGATGAGATTAGGACTGGCTTGATCTAGCCATGGACCAGAGAGAGTCCACACCTTGCCACACAGCAGGAACTGCACGAGCCTTTACTGAGGATTCACCCTTATTCCTGGGGGCACAGTAGGTGAGGCCACTATGTTATAGTATTATATGATGAAAGTCCATTCTAAAGGAGATCAGCCTTGGGTGTTCTTTGGAAGGAATGACGCTAAAGTTGAAATTCTAGTACTTTGGCCACCTCATGCGAAGAGTTGACTCATTGGAAAAGACTCTGATGCTGGGAGGGATTGCGGGCAGGAGGAGAAGGGAACAACAGAGGATGAGATGGCTGGATGGCATCACCGACTTGATGGATGTGGGTTTGGAAGGAATGATGCTAAAGCTGAAATTCCAGTACTTTGGCTACCTCATGCGAAGAGTTGACTCATTCGCAAAGACTCTGATGCTGGGAGGAATTGGGGGCAGGAGGAGAAGGGGATGACAGAGGATGAGATGGCTGGATGGCATCACCGACTCGATGGATGTGGGTTTGGGTGAACTCTGGGAGTTGGCAATGGACAGGGAGGCCCGGCGCACTGCGATTCATGGGGTCGCAAAGAGTCGGACAAAACTGAGTGACTGAACTGAACTGAACTGATGGTGAAAGTAGTTTAAAAAATCTTCATGGACTCAGTTTTTTTTCATTTATACAATTAAAAGACATGAAAACTTCTTCTAAAATCCTATAAAGGGAAAAGTCCTTTGAGTTTTGGTGAGTTTCTTTGTTCTTTTTCACCAGAATCTCTTTGCGATATTCTGAGATGATCATCCAGGCTCATTTTCAATAACAGTGAGGCAATACATTCCATTGATATCCATATAGAAGAAATTCATTTTAATTTCATTTGTGGAGAAGACTTTCCTGGTCAATTTCTATAACTCCATGCACAGTGAGGCAGAAGAGGTCTGAGCCAGAGAGGTAAAGTCCTAGGTACTCTTCAGGATACTGAAGCAGCAAGGTTACAGGCTTGAGAAGGAAAAGGATGATGTTGGGAAGTGTGTGACAGTGACCTGTGCAGACTGCTGACCAGAGACTACAGCAGACTGAGGCTGTCTCAGCTGATGCTCACACGGACGGACAGCACCCCAAGGACAGAAATCCTGCACTCCCTGAACTCTGGAGTCCACTGCTCAGAGGAAAGGGGAATTCAGAACAGAGAGAGTAAAGTTATTGAACAACCAAGATAGTGCATTTCCTTGCATCAGACTTTAGGGCCGGAGAATTCCCAGGTGGTGCTAGTGGTAAAGAATCTTCCTGCCCATGCAGGAGATGTAATAGACATGGGTTCAATCCCTGGGTTGGGAAGATCCTCTGGAGAAGGGCAATGCAACCCACTCCAGTATTCTTGTTTGGAGAAATCCCACAGACAGAGAAACCTGGTGGGCTATCGTCCATAGGATCACAGAGTCAGATATGACTGAAACAACTCACCACGCATGCACCACATATGGAAAATGGCCATGATTGTATTGTCTCCTTATTCTGTGCTTTTAGTGGGCTGAACAGTGGCCCCCCAGAAACATGTTCACATCCTAAACCCTGGAGCCTGTGGACGTGAAAGTTTTTGGAAAATGGTTTTTTGCAGAAGTGATCAAGGAACTTGAGATGAGGAAGTGATCCTGGAACATGGGGGTGGGCCCTCAATTCTATGTGTAAGAGACACACAGGTGACACACACATGAAAGAGAAGGGACTATGAAGACAGAGGCAAAGTCAAGGAATGTGGACAGCTTCCAGAAGCTGGTTAGAGGCAAGGACTGAAATCTCTCCTGAACCACTGGAGGGAGTGTGGTCCTGCAGACACCTTGATTTCGGACGTGTGGCCTCCACAACTGGGAAAGAATACATTTCTGTCTGTCACGTTTGTGTCGATTTGTGAGAGCAGCCATGGGAAGCTATTCCAGAGCCCAGATCCACCTCTCCGGAGGTCTGCCTCATGACTGAGCACGTACTGCCTCCTAGAACAGCCCTGAGTAAGCAGTCTTCTTTCCATATCTGAGGGTGAACACTCTTCACTTATTTGAAGATTGACATGTGTGCGTGCTGGGTTGGTTTGGTTGTGTCTGATTCTTTGTGACCCTATGGACTGTAGCCCGTCAGGCTTCTCTGTCCATGAGATTCTCCAGGCAAGAATACTGGAGTGGGTTGTCATGTCCTTCTCCAGGGGATCTTCCCGATCCAGGGATTGAACCTGGTACTCTTAGATCTACCTGCATCGACAGGTGGTTCTTTACCATTAGCGCCACCTGGGAAGTCTGAAGATGGACAGAGCATGACAGAATTTTAAAGTAAAAAGGAGATCTTAGTGATAGTCCCACTGCTTTACACATGAGGAACTTGTGGTCCTCTGCTTGAGGTTGACAAGTTAAGTCCTGGCCAAGCACAGGGGAAAACCTGGTCTCTGGACTCCCTGTCCGGTGTCCTCTTCTACTCCAGGCTGCCTCCTTGTAAGGGCGGAGTCTGTGTCTTACATCTTCTAGTTTCATATATTCATCTACCAATTATGTATTGACCACAAGCCATGAGCACTTTTCTAGATTTGAGATATCACAAAAATAAATTCTTATTTTTAAAATGAATTTTTATCAGAGTATAGTTGCTTTATAATGTTGTGTTATTAGAGAGCAAAGTGAATCAGCTATACATATACATATATCTCCTCTGTTTTGGATTTCCTTCCCATTTAGGTCACCGTAGAGCACTGGAGGGGCTTCTTTTGTGGCTCATGTGGTAAAGAATCAGCCTGCAATGCAGGAGACCCAGTTTGATCTGTGGGTCGGGAAGATCCCCTGGAGAAGGGAATGGCTACCTTCTCTAGTATTTTTGTCTGGAGAATTCCATGCACAGAGGAGCCTGGTGGGCTGCAGTCCATGGGGTCACAAAGAGTTGGACAGGACTGAGCGACCAGCATTACAATGACTGCTAGAACACTAAGTAGAGTTCCCTGAGTGCAGCAAGTCAGAAAGAGAAAAACAAAAGTAAATTCTTTTCTTTACAGTATATTTTAGCATGTGTGTGTGTGTGTGTGTGTGTGTGTGTTGGGAGGGGATGGTAGGAGTGAGAAAAACCATAGAGCACAGAAATAATAACAAGTTAAAAATTGTTATGAAGAAACACCTAAGCCTCACGCACAGTTACCTACACGGTACAGGTGCTCAGATGATTGCTTATTAATATTTAGTGATTTAGGTTATTTCCTTCTACCTCCAAGTGAAGTGAAAGTCACTCAGTGTTGTCCAACTCTTCGTGACTGTATATGCTATGCTAAGTCACTTCAGTCGTGTCTGACTCTGTGCGACCCCATAGACGGCAGCCCACCAGGCTCCCCTGTCCCTGGGATTCTCCAGGCAAGAACACTGGAGTGAGTTGCCATTTCCTTCTCCAATGCATGAAAGTGAAAAGTGAAAGTGAAGTCGCTCAGTTGTGTCTGACTCTTAGCGACCCCATGGATTGCAGCCCACCAGGCTCCTCTGTCCATTGATTTTCCTGGTGAGAGTACTGGAGTGGGGTGCCATTGCCTTTTCTTGTAGAGTCCATGGAATTCTGCAGGCCAGAATACTGGAGTGGTTAGCTTTTCCCTTCTCCAGGGCATCTTCCCAACCAGGGATTGAACCAGGTCTCCCACATTGTGGGCAGAGTCTTTGCCCGCTGAGCCACAAGGGAAGCCCTTCTACCTCCAAATGCGGAGGAAATGTCAAGAGTCTTTTTAACTGCAAAAAACTGTACTGTAACTCGAAGAAGAGGCTCCTAACAGCATTTCCTTCGTTTATGACTGTGGTTTCTTGAGAAAGGTCTCCTTTAAAGTAATGCTTATATTACATCTTAAAAATGTACACCTGGCATTTTAGAGTCCAAAGACAGATGTAGTTGCCTTCAGATCAGATCAGATCAGTCGCTCAGTCGTGTCTGACTCTTTGCGACCCCATGAATCGCAGAACGCCAGGCCTCCCTGTCCATCACCAACTCCCGGAGGTCACTCAGACTCACATCCATCAAGTCAGTGATGCCATCCAGCCATCTCATCCTCTGTCGTCCCCTTCTTCTCCTGCCCCCAATCCCTCCCAGCATCAAGTCTTCTCCAAGGAGTCAACTCTTCGCATGAGGTGGCCAAAATACTGGAGTTTCAGCTTTAGCATCATTCCTTCCAAAGAAATCCCAGGGCTGATCTCCTTCAGAATGGACTGGTTGCATCTCCTTGCAATCCAAGGGACTCTCAAGAGTCTTCTCCAACACCACAGTTCAAAAGCATCAATTCTTCGGCGCTCAGCCTTCTTCACAGTCCAGCTCTCACATCCATACATGACCACAGGAAAGACCATAGCCTTGACTAGGCGAACATTTGTTGGCAAAGTAATGTCTCTGCTTTTGAATATGCTATCTAGGTTGGTCATAACTTTCCTTCCAAGAAGTAAGCGTCTTTTAATTTCATGGCTGCAGTCACCATGTTCAGTGATTTTGGAGCCCAGAAAAATAAAGTCTGACACTGTTTCCACTGTTTCCCCATCTATTTCCCATGTAGTGATAGGACTGGATGCCATGATCTTCATTTTCTGAATGTTGAGCTTTAAGCCAACCTTTTCACTCTACTTTCACTTTCATCAAGAGGCTTTTTAGTTCCTCTTCACTTTCTGCTATAGTCGCCTTGGACCCACCCAATATAACAACAGCAATCAAATTCACAATGTGGAAATCATGCCACACACATGCTCAGTAAAGTAATAACTTTAGCAATATTGCAAATTAATTAGTAACATTCTGAATCATAGGCCTGGCACTTAATTTTAAGTTTTTATATTAACTAAAGATTTTCTTACATGTTATGTTTTATTCATTCTTAGCAAAGTTCGACTATGCTAGTGTTTTGTTAATACACAGTATTCCAGCTTTCTTAACACCACTTGTAACAAAATTGTCAGTTAACTTACTGATACTTGTAATTAACACACTTCATGGCTTTTTTTTTTCTTTTTAGAACGGAGTCATATTAGTATTTCTAATAGCACTTCAAAAGAATTCCAGTTTAATCCTCTAAAAGGCCATTACAATTACTTGCACCGAGAGTGATTATATCTTTTATGTAGACAAATAATGAGACACCAAGAATGCCAGAGAGACAGGCTGTGGGTACATGACTCCAGATATTTAGATAAAAATTGAGTGTCAAGTTAATTTCTGATTGCCTGGATGCTTGCCAGCTTTTGAATGATATTACTTTTAATAGAGCTTAAAAATCTTCTACTTTGTAGGCTGTGTGGACCATGAGGACAAGTACTACGTCACTGATAGTTAGCTCTGTGACCTCAAAACATTACTTACTCTTTTTGTTTCTCAGTTTCCCAATCCATAACATTAGGATAACAATAGTATGTACTTTAGGGACATTGGTGAAGACTCAGTGACATAAATATGTAGAGGAAATAGAGCCCCGGTGCTTGGCATAGGCTTTTCGTTGGTCTACCACCCGCTTTGCTCAGAGACTGGAATATAGGAGGTGCTTGACAAATGTTTGTAAACAAGCATGGACAGTAACAGACATAGCCGGAAGTATCTGGAGAGACCCCTCCTCCCCAGAAGATGGCTTACATATACATTGACAAAAATAATGCTTCTTTCCCCAAAAGCAGCAGATCTTAGGAGATAGAATCAGGAAAGTTTCACAAATTAACCCTGTAGTATTTTAACCACTATCAGGACAAAAGTGTCAAGGAGGTAAACTTTTCTGGTTACCCTTCCATTTGCTGACTTAGTGTCTCTCTAGGCCTTCCAGTGCTTCTCTAAGAGTTACTACTAGAGTGTTAGCGGGCTAGGATTAAGATAAAAATTCCTAGGATTTATTGAGTATACTTAATGTACCAGGACTTCCCTGGTGGCTCAGATGGTAAAGCGTCTGCCTACAATGCAGGAGGCCTGGGTTCAATCCCTGGGTCGGAAGATTCCCTGGAGAAGGAATGGGCACCCTCTCCAGTACTCATGCCTGGAAAATCCCATGGACAGAGGAGCCTGGCAGCCTGCACTCAATGTGTCGCAGTCGGACACGGTTGAGTGACTTCATTTTCACTTTCAATGTGCCAGGAACCATATTAAGTATTATACCTGTTTTATCCCATTTAACATTCACAACGAACAGAAGAACATTACTTTGACCACTTCATAGAAAAAGAATCAGACATTTAGACAGTCTAACTGACTTGCCCAAGATTGTATAATTAGGTTAGCAACAGATGGTCTTCAGCCCACTTCAGGCCACTGCAATTCATGTTGTTATTTACTGGGTATCTCACATACAGATGACAGCTCATGATATTACACTCTAAAAAGTTGGGACTGCTTTTAAGTTTTTTCCCTAGATTAAGAAGTTAGGAACTGGTTGGATATTATTAGACACACAGGGCTAAATGTAAATATACTTCTAATTGTTTTTCCCATTTTACTTGGTGTGGTGAAATGCTTTTGCTCTTAAGAACTTTAATAAAAATATAGAAAATATAGGAAACAACCAATAGAAATGAAGAATACAATAGCTTAAATAAAAAATATGCTTGAGGAAAGCAGCAACAGGTTAGATATACAGAAAAAGAAGAACAAGCTACTCCGAGGTTACTGGGAGAAAGGAAATAAGAAAGACCAAAGTGAAAATAGATGAAATAGAGACTAAAAAAAATTCAATAAAGCTAAGAACTTGTTCTTTAAAAAGAGAAACAAAATTGACAAACCTTTAGCCAGACTCATGAAGAAGAAAAGAGAGCTCCAATAAATAAAAGCAGATATAAAAGAGGAGAAACCATAACTGTCACCACAGAAATACAAAGGATCATAAGAAAATGCTATGAACAATTATATGCCAGCAGATTAGACAGCCTAGAAGAAATAGATACATTTCTAGAAACATAGGCTCTTCTAAGACAGAATAATGGAGAAGCAGAAAATTTGAATAGTCTGATTACTAACAACAGAATTGAACCAGTAATCAAAACTCTCCCAACAAACAAAAGACTGGGACCAAATTGCTTTACAGGTTATTTCTATCAAGCATTTACATAAGGGTTAAAACTCATTCTACTCAAATTATCCCCCAAAAAATTGAAGAGGAAGAAACACTTTCAAATTCATTTTACAAAGCCATTATGACACTGACACCAAAACCAGTTAAGACACCACAGAAAAAGAAAATTATAGGCTGATATTTCTGATAAATATAGGTATAAAAAATCCCAACAAAATATTAGTGAACCAAATTCAGCAATACATTAAAAGAATCATACACTATGATCAAGTCAGATTCATTCCAGATATGCAATGATGGTTTACCATCTGAAAATCAATCAACATGATACATCCCATTAACACAAAAAGGATATAAGTCATACGATCATCTCCACAGATACATAGAAAACATTTGACAAAATTCAACAACAATATACAACAAAAAACTCTCCAGAAATTGGGCATAGAGGGAAAATACCTCAACATAATAAAGACTATATATGAAAAACCCACAGCTAGCATCATCCTCAATGGTGAAAATCTGAAATCTTTTCCTGTAAGATCAGGAACAAAGCAAGGATGTCCATTCTTTCCACTTTTATTCAACACAGTATTGGAAGCCCTGGTCCCAGCAATCAGACAAAACAAAAAAAGAAAAGACTCCCATGTTGGGAAAAAAGAAGCAAAGTTGTCAGTATTTATAGATGACATGATACTGCATATAGGAAACCTACAGATTCCACCAAAACACTATAGAATTAATAAAGATTCAGTAAAGTTGCAGGATAAAAAATTAATATATAGAAATCTATTTTACTTTTATACAGTAATAATGAAGAGTTAGAGAAATAAAAAAAACAATCCCATTTGCAATCACATCAAGAACAAAATATCTTGGAATAAGTTTAACAATAAGGTTACATTTTCATACCTGTACTCTGAAAACTACAAGACATTAATGAAAGAAACTGAAGATGACATACATTATGGAACGATATACCATACTCATGGATTATAAGAATCAGTGTCATTAAAATGTTTCTGGTGACCCACTCCAATACTCTTGCCTGGAAAATCCCATGGACGGAGGAGCCTGGTAGGCTGCGGTCCATGGGGTCACTAGAGTCGGACACGACTGAGCGACTTCACTTTCACTTTTCATTTTCATGCATTGGAGAAGGAAATGGCAACCCACTCCAGTGTTCTTGCCTGGAGAATTCCAGGGACGGGGGAGCCTGGTGGGCTGCCGTCTATGGGGTCACACAGAGTTGGACACAACTGATGCAACTTAGCAGCAGCAGCAGTATTCAAAGCAATTTATGGGTTCAGTGCAATCCATTTCAAAATTCTAATGGCATTTTTCATAGGACTGGAACAAATCCTAAAATTTGTGTGGAACCATGAAGACTCTAAGTAGCCAAAGCAATTTTGAGAAACATGAACAAATCTGAAGCATCACATTCACAGACTTGATAGTACAAAGTTACAGTAATCAAAATAGTATGGTACTGGCACAACAAACAGACATATGTCAATAGAGCAGAATGCTGCTGCTGCTGCTAAGTCGCTTCAGTTGTGTCTGACTCTGTGCGACCCCATAGACGGCAGCCCACCAGGCTCCCCCGTCCCTGGGATTCTCCAGGCAAGAACACTGGAGTGGGTTGCCATTTCCTTCTCCAATGCATGAAAGTGAAGAGTGAAAGTGAAGTTGTTCAGTTGTGTCTGACTCCTAGTGACCCCATGGACTGCAGCTACCAGGCTCTTCCATCCATGGGATTTTCCAGGCAAGAGCAGAATAGGGTCCAGAAATAAACCCACACTTATATGGTCAATTAATTTATGACAAAGGAATCAAGAATATACAAATGGGGACAAGACAGTCTTTTCAATAAATGGTGTTAAGAAAACTGGGCAGCTACCTCCAAAAGAAACAAACTAGACCACTTTCTTACAGCATATGCAAAAATAAACTCAAAATGAATTAAAGACTTAAATGTAAGTCCTAAAACCATACATCTTCCAGAGGAAAACATAGGTTGTAATCTCTTTGACACTGGTCTTAGAAATATTTTTTTGAATTTGTCTCCTCAGGCAAGGACAACAAAAGCAAAAATAAGCAAATGAGGCTACACCAAATGAAACAGTTTTTGCACAACTAAGGAAACCATCAAGATGGTGAAAAGGCAGCCTATTGAAGGGCAGAAGATAGTTGCGAATGACATATAAGGGGTTGACATCAGAAATGTATAAAGAATGTGTACAACTCAATGTCAACAAAACAAAGAACTTGATTAAAAATGAGTAGAGGACCTGAACAGATACTTTTCCAAAAAAGACATACAGATGGCTAACAGGCACAGATGCTCAATATAGCTAATCATCAGGGAAATGCAAGTCAAAAATCATGGTGAGATAACGTACATCTGTCAGGATCAGTTTAGTTCAGTTCAGTTGCTCAGTCATGTCTGACTCTTTGTGACCCCATGGACTGCAGCATGCCAGGTTTCCCTGTCCATTACCAGCTCCCAGAACTTGCTTAAACTCATGTCCATCAAGTCAGTGATGCCATCCAACCATCTCATCGTTTGTCGTCCCCTTCTCCTCCTGCCTTCAATCTTTCCCAGCATCAGGGTCTTTTCTAATGAGTTAGTTCTTTGCACCAGGTGGCCAAAGTATTGGAGTTTCAGCTTCAACATCAGTCCTTCCATATTCAGGACTGATTTTCTTCAGGATTGACTGGTTGGATCTCCTTGCAGTCCAAGGGATTCAAAAGAGTAATACCACAGTTCAAAAGCATCAATTCTTTGGTGCTCAGCTTTATCTGTGATCCAACTCTCACATCCATACATGACCACTGGAAAAACTACAGCTTTGACTAGACAGACTTTGTTGGCAAGTAACGTCTCTGCTTTTTAACATGCTGTCTAGGTTTGTTATAGCTTTTCTTTCAAGGAGCACGTGTCTTTTAATTTCATGGCTGCAGTCACCATCTGCAATAATTTTGGAGCCCAAGAAAATGAAATCTGTCACTATTTCCATTGTTTCTCCATCTATTTGCCATGGAGTGATGGGACTGGGTGCCATGACCTTAGTTTTTTGAATGTTGAGTTTTAAACCAGCTTTTTCACTCTCCTCTTTCACTTTCATCAAGAGGCTCTTTAGTTCCTCTTCACTTTTTGCCATAAAGGTGATGTCATCTGCCTACCTGAGGTTATTGATATTTCTCCTGGCATTATTGGTTCCAACTTGTGCTTCTTCCAGCCCAGCATTTAACATGATGTACTCTAAATATAAGTTAAATAAGAAGGGTGACAATATACATCCTTGACGTACTCCTTTCTTAATTTGGAACCAGTCTGTTGTTCCATGTCCATTTCTAACTGTTGCTTCTTGACCTGTATATAGATTTCTCAGGAGGCAGGTAAGGTGGTCTGGTATTCCATCTCTTGAAGAATTTTCCACAGTTTGTTTTTGTCCACACAGGCAAAGGCTTTGGCATAATCAATAAAGCAGAAGTAGATGTTTTCCTGGAACTCTCTTGCTTTTTCTATGATCCAACAGATGTTGGCAATTTGATCTCTGGTTCCTCTGCCTTTTCTAAAACCAGCTTGAACATCAGGAAGTTCACGGTTCATGTACTGTTGAAGCCTGGCTTGGAGAATTTTGAGCATTAATTTGCTAGCATATAAGATGAGTGCATTTGTGTGGTTGTTTGAACATTCTTTGGCATTGTCCTTCTTTGGGATTGGAATGAAAACTAATCTTTTCCAGTCCTGTGGCCATTGGTGAGTTTTCCAAATTTGCTGGCATATTGAGTGCAGCACTTTCACAGCATCATCTTCTGGGATTTGAAACAGTTCAACTGGAATTCCATCACCTCCATTAGCTTTGTTCGTAGTGATGCTTCCTATGGCCCGCTTGACCTCACATTCCAGGATGTCTGGCTCTAGGTGAATGATCACATCATCATGGTTATCTTGGTCATGAAAATTTTTTTTGTATAGTTCTGTGTATTCTTGCCCTCTTCTTAATATCTTCTGCTTCTGTTATGTCCATATCATTTCTGTCCTTTACTGTGCCCATCTTTGGATGAAATATTCCCTTGGTATCTCTAATTTTTTGAAGACATCTCCAGTCTTTCCCATTTTATTGTTTTCTTCTATTTCTTTGCACTGATTGCTGTGGAAGGCTTTCTTATCTGTCCTTGCTATTCTCTGGAACTCTGCATTCAAATGGGTATATCATCCCTTTTCTCCTTTTCCTTTAGCTTCTCTTCTTTTCTCAGCTATTTGTAAGGCCTCCTCAGACTACATTTTCCCTTTTTGAATTTCTTTTTCTTGGGGAGGGTTTTAATCACTGCCTCCTGTACAGTGTCACGAACCTCCACCCATAGTTCTTGAGGCACTCTGTCTGTCAGACCTAATCCCTTGAATCTATTTGTCTCTTCCACTGTATAATGATAAGGGATTTGACTTAGGTCATACCTGAATGGCCTAGTGGTTTTCCTTACTTTGTTCAACTTAAGTCTGAATTTGGCAATTAAGAGTTCATGATCTGAGCCACAGTCAGCTCCTGGTCTTGTTTTTGCTGACTGTATAGAGCTTATTCATCTTTGGCTGCAAAGAATATAATCAATCTGATTTTAGTATTGACCATCTGGTGATGTTCATGTGTAAAGTCTTCTCTTGTGTTGTTGGAAGAGGGTGTGACCTCTTTGCTATGACCAGTGAGTTCTTTTGGCAAAAGTCTGTTAGTCTTTGCCCTGCTTTATTTTGTACTCCAAGGCCAAATTTGCCTGTTACTCCAGATATCTCTCGGAGAAGGCAATGGCACCCCACTCCAGTACTCTTGCCTGGAAAATCCCATGGATGGAGGAGCCTGGTAGGCGGTGGTCCATGGGGTCACTAGAGTCAGACATGACTGAGCGACTTCACTTTCACTTATTACTTTCATGCATTGGAGAAGGAAATGGCAACCCACTCCAGTGTTCTTGCCTGGAGAATCCCAAGGATGGGGGAGCGTGGTGGGGTGCCGTCTATGGGGTCGCACAGAGTCGGACATGACTGAAGTGACTTAGCAGCCAGGTATCTCTTGACTTTCTACTTTTGCATTCCAGAATGTCATTCCATTCCTATCAGAATGGCTATCATTACAAAGACAAGCATCCACAGGTATTAGTGAAAATGTTGAGGAAAGGGAACCATTGTGCATTATTCGTTGGAATATAAATTGAAGCAACTGCTATGAAGAACAGTACAGAGTTTCCTCAGAAAACTACAAATGTAACTGCCATAAGATCCAGCAATTCCACTTGTACCATATGATTCAGAAATTTATTTGAAGAAAACAGAAATACCAATTCAAAAAGGTATATGTACTTATAGGTGCACTGCAGCACTACCTACATTAGCCAAGAAATGCTGCTGCTGCTGCTGCTAAGTCGCTTCAGTCGTGTCCGACTCTGTGCGACCCCATAGATAGCAGCCTGCCAGGCTCCCCCGTCCCTGGGATTCTCCAGGCAAGAACACTGGAGTGGGTTGCCATTTCCTTCTCCAGTGCGTGAAAGTGAAAAGTGAAAGTGAAGTCGCTCAGTCATGTCCGACTCTTCAGGACCCCATGGACCGCAGCCTACCAGGCTCCTCCGTCCATGGGATTTTCCAGCAAGAATACTGGAGTGGGGTGCCATTGCCTTCTCCAGCCAAGAAATGGAAGGAACCTAAATGTCCACCCATAAATGGATAAAGAATATGTTGTATATATATAGAATGAAATATGACTCAGCCCTGGACTCCCTGGTGGCTCAGAGGTAAAGCATCTGCCTGCAGTGCAGGAGACCTGGGTTTGATCCCTGGGTCAGGAAGATCCCCTGGAAAAGGAAATGGCAACCCACTCCAGTACACTTGCCTGGAAAATCCCATGGACAGAGAAGCCTGGTAGACTACAGTCCATGGGATCGCAAAGAGTCGGACTCGACAGAGTGACATCACTTTCACTTTCTTTCACATGACTCAGCCCTAAAAGGAATGAAATTTTGCCATTTGTACCACTATGTATGGATTAGGAAGGTATTATGCTAACCTAAATATGACAGAGGGAAAAATACCATATGATTTTACTCATGTTTGGAATCCAAAAATAAAGCAAATAAACAAATAAGAAAAACAAAACAGAAAGATAGATAGAAAAAACTAGTGGTTGCCTGAGGGTAGAGAAGGTAGGGAACAGATGAAATAGGTTAAGGGGATTAAGAGGTACAAGCTTCTAGCTATAAGATAAATAAGTCATGGAGATGTAATGTTCACATAAAGAATAAAGTCAGTGATATTGTAATAGCTTTGTATGGTGATGATGATAGTCTTACTGTATTAATCATTTTATAGTGTACAAAAATATCAAATCAATATTATATATCTGAAAATAATATAGTATATGAACTAAAACTCAATATAAAAAGATGTACAAGGAATTTATATAAAAACATTAAGAGAAGAAAGCAAACTTAAATACATAAATGAAAAGTCATTCCATATTGTAGATTAGAAGAACCATTATTATAAAGATGACAAATCTCCACAATTGATCTAGTCTAAAAATGAACAAGTTGTCTTTTAATTATGTATGGAAATGCAGAGGTCTAAGAACAGTCAAGACAATACTGAAGAACAAAGGTGGGCAAGTTACACTAGCTGATGTTAATATTTACTAGGAAGTTATGGTAACTAAGACGATGTTGTATTGTCTGGAAGATAAGTAGGTTAAATAGTCAAAATTCCAGAAATAGACCTACCAATATATGGTTATGTGATATATGACAATGTTGATATAGCAGTGATGAGAGAAAAGAATAGTCATTTTATTAAATAAAATGGTTCAATTGCATACCCGTGTGGAAAAAAGTGAAAATGATGCTTCATGTCATGCACAAAAATCAAATTCAGATGGATTTTATATCTAAATGAAGATAAGATAATAAAGCTCACAGAAGATAACAAAGGAGAATATATTCATGGAGTTGGCAGAGAGTTCTTAGCAAAGACACAAAAAGCACTAGTCATACAGGGAAAGATAGGAATTCACTAAAATAACAGAAATGCCCACAGCTAGGGGAATGAACAGGCAAATCACCATGCAAGAGTATATTTACAATACATATATTTAACAAAGAACTCATATCCTCAGTATAAAAGCAACATACAAGTTAGTGAGAAAATGATGGGTAACCTGATTTAAAAACGTGCAGACAGAACATGCATTTGAAAAAAGAGGATGTCCAAATGATCAGTCAACAATGGGCAACTAAAGTGTAGAATATTAGTAAAATGAATAATATACAGCAGTAAGAATATAGGAATTACTGTTACATACAACAATATTGATGAATTTCACAAGCAACATTTGATTGGAAGAAGCCAGACAAAATAAGATGTGAACCATAAAAGTGCCTTTATAGAAAGTTCAAGAATGTAGCTGATGCAAAGAAGTGATTACCTTTGGGGAGGCTTACTGATGGAGAGGAAGCACAAGGAAGCATTCAGAGGTGTTAGTAATATTTCATCTTCTGATCTGGGTGGTAGCTCCACGTATGTGTTCACTTTATGAAAACTGAGTTTGACACATGATTTGTTGCCTTTTCTATGCATATGTTCAACTACAATAAAGAGAAAACTTAAAAAAATGAGATGAGGTAATATCCAAATGCAAAGCTGAACTTAAATCAGATCCTGACAGTATGTTTTTGGGACAATATAGAAAATTTAATTATTGTCTAGCTATTAGGTCACATTAAAACACTCAGTTTTTTGAGGCATAATGGTATTACGGTCTTTAAGGAGAACACTTTAGTTTCTATTAGATATAAACTGCAGCAATTATGAATAAAGTGCCATGATGTTGGCAGTGTACTTTCAAATGGCTTAGTAAAAAAAATATAGTGAAAGTGTTACTCACTCACTTGTGTCTGACTCTTTGAGAGCCGGTGGCCTGTAGCCGGCCAGGGTCCTCTGTTGATGGAATTCTCTAGGAAAGAATACTGGAGCAGGTTGCCGTTTCCTTCTCCAGGGGATCTTCCCAATCCAGGGACCGAACCCAAGTCTCCCACATTGCAGGCAGATTCTTTCTGTCTGAGCCACCAGGGAAACCCTAAAACAAATATATACACGTATGTAAATATAGACTTAGTGTGTATAAATGTGTATGTTGATGAAAAGAATACATTTGAATCAGTTCTAAAGAGGTGGATGGAACTGGAGCCTATTATACAGAGTGAAGTAAGCTGGCCACCTCATGCGAAGAGTTGACTCATTGGAGAAGACTCTGATGCTGGGAGGGATTGGGGGCAGGAGGAGAAGGGGACGACAGAGGATGAGATGGCTGGATGGCACCACTGACTCGATGGATGTGAGTCTGAGTGACCTCCGAGAGCTGGTGATGGATAGGGAGGCCTGGCGTGCTGCAGTTCATGGGGTCACAAAGAGTCGGACATGACTGAGCGACTGATCTGATCTGATCTGAACGCATATATATGGAATTTAGAAAGATGGTAACAATAACCCTGTATACGAGATAGCAGAGGAGACACTGATGTATAGAACAGTCTTTTGGACTCTGGGAGAGGGAGAGGGTGGGATGATTTGGGAGAATGGCATTGAAATATGTATAATATCATGTTTAAAACGAGTTGCCAGTCCAGGTTTGATACTGGTTGCCTGGGGCTGATGCACTGGGATGACCCAGAGGGATGGTATGAGGAGGGAGGAGGGAGGAGGGTTCAGGATGGGGAACACATGTATACCTGTAGCAGATTCATTTTGATGTATGGCAAAACCAATACAATACTGTAAAGTTAAGTAAAATAAAATTAAAAAAAAAGCAAATATGGTAATATATTAACAAAAATATTAACAATTGTTGAATTTAAGCAGTAGGAATACTTATAATCAATGTACCAGTCTTTCAATTTTTATGTTTAAAAATATTTATCGTAGTAAATTGAGTGGGGAAACTCCTGAAGCATTGGTTAATTTTTGTTGAGCTACATGTAGCTTGTGGGTTGGCGTCCTGTCCATTGACTCTACAAGTCAGAGTAACGTGTAACGTTTTCTGTGTCCTCCCAATGGTGCTAGCTCATTTTACGTCCCCTGGAGACAGGAGACAAGACCCAGCCCAGCTGCTGCCTTGTTTGGCCACGCACAGCATCAGATGTCAGGTAGCCCCTCCGGGCTTCTCACTCACCACTCTCCCTCGGCCCTGCCTTCTCTCCTTGGGTACTGCCTTAACTTTTCTTCAGCTACTTCTCATGGCCACACATGATTCAATTTCATTGTTTTTGTACGAGGAAAGAAGAAACAAGGAAACTGAACAAATGTATCACCCCAATACACTGGTTTTAGTTATTGTTGTTTAGTTGCTAAGTCACGTCTGACTCTTTTGTGACCCCATGGTTAGTAGCCAGCAAGGCTACCTCTGTTCATGGGATTTCCCAGGCAAGAAAACTGCAAATACATTGGAGGAGACTCTGCTGCTGCTGCTGCTAAGTCTGTTTAATCGTGTCTGACTCTGTGCGGCCCCATAGACAGCAGCCCACCAGGCTCCGCCGTCCCTGGGATTCTCCAGGCAAGAACACTGGAGTGGGTTGCCATTTCCTTCTCCAATGCATGAAAGTGAAAAGTGAAAGTGAAGTCGCTCAGTCGTGCTCGACTCTTAGCGACCCCATGGACTGCAGCCCACCAGGCTCCTCCATCCATGGGATTTTCCAGGCAAGAGTACTGGAGTGGGGTGCCATTGCCTTCTCCAGAGGAGACTCTAGTTGAGCAAAATTAAAACAATTCCTCTGTAGGAAACAAGAGCTTCCAGCACTGAAGCCAAGGACTGAGCTCTCCACCAAAAGTGAAACATGTATATATTCTCAAATTGCCCTGTTAGAAGAGGAACCCCAGGCAGAGTCATATGTGATCCAGTTGTATCAGAACAGAAGAATGAAAGTACGAAAGACAGTCTTTCTGTAAAGGAGAGAAAATCCCTATGACTTACAAGAGGCAGAATGAGGGTTATGCAGAGGAGACAAGACACCAGCTGGCTGCCTCTGGAACGTTAATGGAACACTGCAAGGTGTGAGCAGACAAAACCCTTGCCTCTTGTGAAGGTGCCGTGGCAGAAAGAGAAAAGGCTTCAGTACTGAGATCTTGCAATGTAAGTGTAGAGGTCCTGCCTGCAAGTATGAGATTGTTTATTCATCCTAATTTCCCCTATACACTACTGAAAGACACCAATAAAATAGTTAACCCAATAAAAATAACATTTTGATGCCCACCCTTCACTCTGTTTTTTTTTTTTTTTTTCTTGTGGACCATTTTTAAATTTTTTATTGAATTTGTTACAATATCGCTTCTGTTTTGGTTTTTTGGCCACAAGGTATGCGGGATCCTGGCTCCCTAACCAGGGATTGAGCCCACACCCCTTGCATAGGAAGGCGAAGTCTCAACCACTGGAACACCAGCAAAGTCCCCTTCATGCAGTTTTAAATATTTCAAGATGGACTTTGGAGCCAGCATGACTAACTTTAAATTCAGGCTCCACTGCTTATTTATTAATGATAGAACTTTTATCCTTCTGTGTCTCCATTTTCTTATTTATCAAATGAGGGGTATTATTAGTATGTACCTTATGATTTACTTTTATTTCTAAATTAGTTAATATTACTGTAAACTGCTTAGAGTGCTGCCTGACTTAGGCTAAGAGCCATCGCCTGCAGACCATGGTGATGGTGATGAGGAGGAGGAGGTGAAGGTGGAGGACTTCATGGGTATTATCTTCCCTTCAACAATTCTTTCTTACCTATTTCTATTTCTGAAACCATCATTTCAGCCTCTGATCCCAAATCTGGGTGTCACTGTTGACTCTGATTTTCTCTAAGATATCTGGAACTTAATAATTTGGTTGGCAAGTTCTGTCGACTTTTTTTTTTTTTTTAAATGTTTATCGTATCTCTTACTTCATTATCAAAACCTTCACTCTAACTTTGCTTCTTATTTGAAAAATTGGCAGTGACCTCTTGGTTTTGCTGTCCTTCTAGTTTCCTCTACTCCATTACGTCTGTACAACACCATCAGCTTGGGTAATGTCAAAGACTGTTCAAAACCTTTCAGTGGCTGCTCATTTGTCTGTCAACTAAGCTAATATTCTTTAATCCAACATCTGGGGCCTTGGGAAATTCTGACCTGCATTTCTACACTTAATTCATTTTGTTTACTGATGATCACTGAATGCTCTATTCAAACTAGATTTTCCGTTACCTGACCCGTTCTCAGTTTCAGATTGTGTTACTTTTAGCCATGTGGTCTTGGGCAATTAACCAGAGTTTCGGTTTCTTCTTTTGTAAAATGATGATAGTAATAGATCCTACTTAGCAGTGTGGTTGTGTAGATTACAGAAGTTATTGTCTGTAAAGGCTTAGCACAGTTCCTAACACAAGAGTGCACGCGTGAGAGTTGTCGCTCCAGTCGTGTCCGACTCATTGTGACCCCATGAACTGTAGCCTACAGGCTCCTCTGTCCATGGGATTCTCAAGGCAAGAATACTGGAGAGGGCTCTCAGCAAATGCCAGTCATGAGGATGATGACTATTGTTAATGTTGGTTTTTTACATAAACGTTCTCCACTTTTTCCTTTGGACAAAACACTGCTGCTGCTGCTGCTGCTGAGTCGCTTCAGTCGTGTCCGACTCTGTGCGACCCCATAGACGGAAGCTCACCAGGCTCCCCCGTCCCTGGGATTCTCCAGGCAAGAACACTGGAGTGGGTTGCCATTTCTTTCTCCAATGCATGAAAGTGAAAAATGAAAGTGAAGTCGCTCAGTCGGGACAAAACACTAGCCATCTTCAAGTCTTAAGCTTCTCAAATTCCACCCATTTATAGCATATTTTCTTACTCCCTCCAACCAGTTACTTTTGCTCCTTCCTTTGAAACCTCATGTGCTATTTTCTTGGCAACGTATATTTTTCCACATCCTACAATTATTTTTGACTTTTAAAAACCTTTCCTGCAGCTGTGCTCACTCAAAAACCCCACAACAAAAACTCCCAAACAGACAATTTACCTCTTGAAGAAAGGATCACGGCTTAACTCATCTTTGCATCCCTTTCAATATCCAACATGATCACATCCTTTGATGCCCCTTTAATTGATAATTTAAGTTTAATTGAGAAATTCAGTTTACTGGATTACCTGTCAAAACTACTAGAAATCCTTTATTTTGAGACAATAGTTATAGAACTAGTGTTAACTATTTTCTTAAGTCCCAGTCTCCTACAGGGGACCTTTTAATACGAAGGTCTACCCTGCTGCTGCTAAGTCGCTTCAGTCGTGTCTGACTCTGTGCGACCCCATAGACGGCAGACCACCAAGCTCTGCTATCCCTGGGATTCTCCAGGCAAGAACACTGGAGTGGGTTGCCATTTCCTTCTCCAATGCATGAAAGTGAAAAGTGAAAGTGAAGTCGCTCAGTCGTGTCCAACTCTTAGCGACCCCATGGACCGCAGCCTACCAGGCTCCTCCGTCAGTGGAATTTTCCAGGCAAGAGTACTGGAGTGGGGTGCCATTGCCTTCTCTGAAGGTCTACCCTAGGACAAGCATAAAATTCTGTTGTCCAAAATCCATCAAGAAAATTTTCATATTTTATACTTCCCTGTTAAGAGAGAAAGATTAATCACCTGGAGAAATTAGAACATTATTGATACTCCTTTATACATACTGGGGCTGGTGGAAGGACTGTGTTAAACATTTCTCAGTGTTTAAGCTGTGAAGCTTGCTGTCTGATCCTGTTTTTTAAACTCTTTCCCAAAGAGGAAATTTGCTCAAGCTTACCTTTTTTTTTTTTTTTTTCCTCCTTTATTCTTCAGTATGGTCATGTTTTTCACTTGAGTGTGAGGCAGTGGAAATGTCAGTTCACAAACTCGGAAGTTCTCTGGGTGAAATCTGAAACTGGTCTCTGGACACAGAGGGTAGGGAGGCACTGGAGAAGGAGGCAGCTCACTCCCGATTGGTAGTGGCAGGTTTAGGAAGCAAGGGAACTTCATTCCAGGCTTATCTTAGGTGGCCACAGGATGACCAGTAGATCTCTGCACCCCCACCCAGTCAGAATCTTAAAAATTTACACTAAAGGCTTAACTGGGCTCAGTCTCTTATACTGTTCATATGGTGTCAAAAGCATGTTACTCTCGCAAGGCTTCTCCATGAAATAGCACAGTACTGTAGGCTCTGTGGTTAGGTTAGGTTAGTTAAGTTGCTCAGTTGTGTCCGACTCTTTGTGACCCCATGGACTGTAGCCTACCAGGCTCCTCTGTCCATGGGATTTTCCAGGCAAGAGTACTGGAGAGTACTGCCATTTCCTTCTCCAGAGGATCTTCCTGACCCAGGGACCAAACCCAGGTCTCACACATTGTAGGCAGACACTTTACCATCTGAGCCACCAGGGAAGTCCTGGTGGCTCTGTGGACAGAACATAATTCCAAGGTCAGGGGAGGGAGTGAGGAGCCTCTGCTGGGGTCAATGGGTGGTCATGATCTCTCGATGACCTCCTCCAACGGTCCACCCTCATCACTTGCTGCTGCTGCTGCTAAGTGGCTTCAGTCGTGTCTGACTCTGTTGCGACCCCATAGACGGCAGCCCACCAGGCTCCCCTGTCTCTGGGATTCTCTAAGGCAATGGCACCCCACCCCAGTACTTTTGCCTGGAAAATCCCATGGACGGAGGAGCCTGGTAGGCTCCAGTCCATGGGGTCGCTAAGAGTTGGATACGACTGAGCGACTTCACTTTCACTCTTCACTTTCCTGCATTGGAGAAGGAAATGGCAACCCACTCCAGTGTTCTTGCCTGGAGAATCCCAGGGACAGGGGAGCCTGGTGAGCTTCCGTCTATGGGGTCGCACAGAGTCGGACACGACTGAAGCGACTTAGCAGCAGCAGCAGCAGGCAAGAACACTGGAGTAGGTTGCCATTTCCTCCTCCAATGCATGAAAGTGAAAAGTGAAAGTGAAGTCACTCAGTCGTGTCTGACTCTTGGCGACCCCATGGACTGCAGCCTACCAGGCTCCTCCGTCCAAGGGATTTTCCAGGCAAGAGTACTGGAGTGGGTACAACCCTATACACATCTTGCCTCCACAGTGTGCTCTGAGTTACCAGCAGGGGGTTTCAGTAGCCTGGAGGCAGCTCGTTTGATGGTGGTCTGGCTGCACTGGAGGCAGATGCCATAGCAGCAATAGAGGCATATACAAGGGAAAACACAGATCAAGATAATAATTCTCAAAATAAGTAAGAGTTTTTTCCCACCAAGAGCATCAGGATCAGAACATTGGTTTATTAAAGTCCCATAGCTTGGGAGTTGGATCATGAGAGATAGTGTTGGAAGAGGTCATTGACAAGAAGTGATTGTCACTTGACCTGAGAGCCAGACATGGGCAATCAGAGGCATCTAGCCTCCTTCTGTCCAGGGACTGTATGTCCTGCCCACAGTTTCCACAGTAGAAGCCGTTTTCATGAATGCAGCCTTGGGAGAATAAGGTGTCCTGGAGACCATCTGGCTGCTACATGTGACTGACTCTGCTAAGCCCTCTACATAAAGGTTTTACCATTCAGATGGGTTGTGGGAGAAGCCCAAGCTGAGCCTCATATATAAGTACCCTTACATATTAAACCCACCACCAACCAATTTGGAGTCACCTGCCTCTTTCTTCGATCTTGCCCTGCCGGGATAGCTTGAAAACCAATAGGAAAGAGTAAGGAATAAAGAGGATCCCTTTTCCTGGGAAGATACTGTAAACTACATTTCCTTGCCTATACCCTGAAAAGCCTCAGCTGCATCAGATCAGATCAGATCAGATCAGTCACTCAGTCGTGTCCGACTCTCTGCGACCCCATGAACCGCAGCACGCCAGGCCTCCCTGTCCATCACCAGCTCCCGGAGGTCACCCAGACTCATACCCATCGAGTCAGTGATGCCATCCAGCCATCTCATCCTCTGTTGTCCCCTTCTCCTCCTGCCCTCAATCCCTCCCAGCATCAGAGTCTTCTCCAATGAGTCAACTCTTCGCATGAGGTGGCCAAAATACTGGAGTTTCAGCTTTAGCATCATTCCTTCTAAAGAGATTCCAGGATTGATCTCCTTCAGAATGGACTGGTTGGATCTTCTTGCAGTCCAAGGGACTCTCAAGAGTCTTCTCCAACACCACAGTTCAAAAGCATCAATTCTTCGGCGCTCAGCTTTCTTCACAGTCCAGCTCTCACATCCATACAGCTGCTAATTCCAGGTTTCAGGGGAAAAGCAACAGCCTTGTTCAAGCCAAAGCAGAAACTCTTTCTCTGGGTGGGCTCTTCACTAGGTCCCTGGACTGGATGCTGGGTTCCCTGGAGCACTTTTAAGCAAACCAGACTGCTCAGGCAAAGTTTTGAAAAACCGATTTGGTAAGACAATGAGGATGCATTTGTGTTCAGATTTACATTTTTAACGATATCCTTCTGTAGGTTGTATATCCAAGAATCCATGCCCCATAAACTGGATAAGTGAGGACAAATTGGGCTCAGGCTAAGGAAGTTGTTGCAGATTCAAGGTCTGGTGATTAGAAATTCTTCATGTTAGGACTAAGGGATTGTTTATGCTATCTGGCTTCCTAGGTGGCCATTCAGACAGTAAAGAATCTGCCTGCAATACAGGAGACCCGGGTTCGATCACTGGGTCAGCAAGATCCTGTGGAGGGGGAAATGGCAACCCACTCTAGGATTCTTGCCTGGAAAATCCCATGGACAGAGGAGCCTGACGGGCTACAGTCCATGGGGTGGCAAAGAGTTGGACATGACTGAGTGAGCATGCACACTGAGCAAACAAGCTGTATTCATTGCAGAAAGACTGGGCCACAGCATCTCTTACCTAGACCTGCTACAGACTCATGATTGAAAATTGCTGACTTCCACAGGTAATAGGATCTTTTTAAAGATATCTTTCTAATGTATTTACTTTCCAGACAGTCAAATGCCAGCCTGCTAACAGATGAGTTGTTTGTACTTTAAAAGTTTACTGTTCCAGTTAGGACATTCTTGATGGCATTTTATATTCTCTTTGCAGTGCAGCCAGCTGATTCATGCTGTATTCTGAAGGTTATGAGTCTCCATGTGATATTAAGAACTGTACGTCTGAACCATTAAAGAAGAAGTGTATAAAATGCAGTGTGGCTCAGTGGAACTATATGAGCCAGAAGTATTTCATTTTATGCCCTGGCTCTAGCTATATTTGTAGCTTTTGAGCACTGGCAGTTCTTCTACTTTCACTTTTGGAGTTATAGCTGTCTCCTCTGTCAGAAATCAGGGAGCAAGGTTATTACCAGATGAGTTCTTTATATTTATTATATGTGTTTTCAGTTCAACTTACAAATGCCCCTATTTACTGAATTGCTGCTGTATGTAAAGTTTTGTACTAGATGCTTGAGAGGACTATCAAGATGATTCGGGTCTAAAGCTTGGGAATTTATAAGTACACCATAATTGAACTGCATGGTAGAATGTGTTGGAGAGTATTAGAAAAGTACAAAGCATTAGAGAGATTCAAGAAAGGGAGATGACATATTGTTTGTGAGATCTGGAAAAGCTGCATAAAAATTTCTTTTGAGATGTGCACTGAAGGGTGGGGAGGAATTGAACAGATGGAGCTTGTTTGGGTAAAGGACATCGGGGAAAAGGGAAAATCACGAATTTGCCCATACAATCTGGGAAAATAGGGAGTGGGTTGGCACACAGTGGGTTGGCATGGGGGCTTGTACAGGAGTAAAGGGCACTGTGTCCACCTGTGGCTTCTGCCCTCTTCTCTAGTGTATCGTTGCTAGAGTGTGACTACCCAGTTGAAGGCTGCATTTCCCAGATTCTCTTGGAATAAAGGTGGAATGGATGAGTTATTTTCAGGCTTCACATGCTTGGTAGAAGTTGATTCTTGAGGTGACCTTGACAGCCTTGTACTGCAGTTGGTACAGCCTCTGTCAGCTTGGATTCTGAATGACTGAGTGGAGCAGACCTTTCCTCACCTACCCCAAGGGGAAGACTCATATATACTTACATGAGCAAGAAACAACCCTCTTCAATGTGTTTAGCCACTGAGATAATGGGTTTTCTTAAGGAAGCTGGAGTTTTCCTTAACTAATGTGGCAGTTAAAAGGGAAAGGCAGTCCTGGCCACTGTTTGTGAGAGACAGCACAATATACTGGAGGCAGCTCTAGGCTAGAAACATGGATTTCATTTATTCACTTAATTTTTCATTCATTTCATATTTACAGAGTCTTTCATAGCCTGTCATATCTTGAGTTAAATGCTAGGAATGCTTTTGATTAATAATGCATAATTCATGGCCTTATAGAGCTTCCAGTGGGGTGCAGGAGAATTAAAAAAAAAAACACACCAAAACCAGGCTGTCCTGATCCATTGGAATGCCTTAGACCAGCAGCACCAGCATTGCTCTGGAGCCTAAATGCAGAATTTCAGGCCCCACCCCTAAGTCAATGGAGTCATAATCCGCATGTACACTGAAGCTTGAGAAGCATTGGTAAAATGAGTGCTTTGGAAGGGATAGGCAATGGGACAATGGGAGCCCCAGAGAAGGACTATTAGTTCAGTCTTGATTGAGACTTTCAGACTTCTGAGCAGTGTGGTTCAGTCATAATAATTGTGTCACTTTGGGTAAGCTACTTATTTTCAACTTTGGTTTCCTTCTCTGCAAAAATATGTGCTACAATATGGGTAATATTTCAAGGTTGTTTTGAGTCTCAAGACTTTTCAAGGTTGTTTTGAGGTTCAAATAAGTAATATGTAAAAGTGCTTTGAATACTCTAAAGCTGTATATAAATGGAAAATTTTTATTTTTTCAGCTGTAGTTGGAGTAATGGAAAAAATTGTGTTCTTTGGTATAATAATACATTTTAAACAATGTTTAGTGAGAAAAAATTACCCCATGTGGATTTATTGTTTTGATTATATGCAGAACTGAAACAGAATTTTTTTTTCCTACTACTTATTGCAGAAGACTTTAAAATCTGAAAAATAGGTCTAGTATGTTGGTCAAATAGGGTGTCTCTTGGGGATGAAAAGTATATTCCACTGGGGCTGTGGGCTCTGGACTTCAGCCATTTGCTCCTTTGTACAGAGTTTATCCAAAACATGGAATTAGTGCAGAGGAACTTTCTTTCAAACATTAGCTCCTGGGCTCAAACAGAAAAACTGAGCTGACTGAGTTTATTCAGAATTAATAGGACTTCAGAAGGTTAATGGACGTAAACAAAGAGCAACAATTAATTAACGATGGTAGCAGTCCAGTAGTATAGCCTCCACACAGAATTCCCCCACTACCAGAAAGTACTTTTAGTGATATTAGGTTTCAGGCAAGACTCCAGTTGTGTATGTTACAGTCACACAAAATGACCTATTCTTTTATGCTTCTGTCCTTTGGCACATTTTTTTCCCCTTTACCCTGGGGTGTTCTTTCTTTTCTGGACCACTTGTGATATTTGGGCTACCTGATGATTTCCTTAAAGATGTCTTCCAGATGACATCTCCTAACAATAAGAGAAAATCCCATGGATGGAGGAGCCTGGTGGGCTGCAGTCCATGGGGTTGTGAAGAGTCGGGCACAACTGAAGCGACTTCACTTTGACTTTTCACTTTCATGCATTGGAGAAGGAAATGGCAACCCACTCCAGTGTTCTTGCCTAGAGAATCCCAGGGATGGGGGAGCGTGGTGGGCTGCTGTCTATGGAGTTGCACAGAGTCGGACACGACTGAAGCGACTTAGCAGCAGCAGCAGCAACAATAAGAGATTTTTATTGATCAGTGTGGGCTGGTTTAGATTCACCTTTCTCTACTTGTGGATGATTCACGTTGTTGTATGGCAGAAACAACACAACAGTGTAAAGCAATTACCCTCCAATTAAGAGTTTAAAAAAATAGATTTACCTTTCTCTGTAGCTTCATAGAGACAAGAAGAATATATTGAATCACACTGGTAACATTACTCCAGGTGTCTTGCTTCCTATCCCTAGCATCTGGTAATGGCCTGCACATAGTAATTCCTAAATAATTATTTATTGACTAAATGTGAGAAAGGCTATAAACTTTAAGAATGAATAAACAAAAATCATTCATGCTAATACTGATAGAAGCTTAGTTATTTGGTGATGTAACTTAGAAAGGGAATTCTGCCAAATAATAGTCTAAAAACATTTAAAAAGAGGTAGTTATTCACAAATCTTAGATGTTCTATCTAAAACATACTTAGATGTTAATATATAACATTATAAATTCTTTAACCCAGAAATCTTATGCATAGAAATTTACCCAAAGGAAATTAGAAATGTGCACAAAGATCTAGCTACAAAAGTGCTCATTCTATTCTGCCTATTATAACAAAAATTTGTAGATAAACTAAATGTTGTGAATTAGTTAAATAAATTATGGTATAAAATTAAAAGTTACGATGTAGAACATATTTGTTAATTTGGAAAGATACTCATGTTATTTCAAATGTAAAATATAAGTTATAAAATAGCATATTTACTAAGTTGGCATCTTATTTTTTTTCCCCAGGAGTTTAATAGAAACAAATTTATTGAACACTGATTAAATTTTTGTTGTTGTTGTTTTCCCCATCATCACTCATTTCTCTATTTCTATTTTTTAAATTTTTTATTTTGTATTGGAATATAGCTGATTAACAATATTGTGATAATTTCAGGTGAACAGTGAAGGTACTCAGCCATACATGTACCTGTATGCACTCTCCCCCAAACTCCCTTAAGTTGCTATTTTATAAAAAAGGAAAATTCAGGTGTTTAGAAGTGGAAGTCTGGGAAGAAATATTCACTAAAATTTTAATAGAGATTTCTCTAGAGGGTGAAATTCTGGATCATTTTGACATTTGTTCTCTTTGCTTATAATTGTTCAACATGTCATACTAAAATGTATTAATTAAATAATCAATCTTTAAATTCTAAAAGGAACCGTAAATGTTTGGGAACAAAGTATTTCCCTGAAAGCTTCTAGAAGACCTCATATCTTTCAGTGTTCCCCACATTCTATTCTTGCACAAGCCTTCTTCCTTCTCCAGTGCATTCCTTAGGATACTACATGCTGGTGAAGAGAAGATGGAATTAAGGAGCAGGAGGTATAGGAGACTAATTCACTCTATGCATTTTGCTCAAAATCATCTGCTTAATGTAACCCCCAGAATGCTGGGAGCCACTACAGGAGATCCCACCCATGACAAAGTCACGTGGAAGAGCCATGATGAGCAAGGCACATCATGGCTCGAGAGATTCCTTGGATCTGCTCGAGCATCTACCCCAAAACCAGAATCTGTCTGTCTTACTATTTTGTGCCTTTCACCAACTCTTCTGACATTAACAGGGGGCTATCCCTGACCACCTTTCTCTGGAAAAGGTCAACTCAGGGCTTTAGTTAATAAGTCTCCTGGGCATGATAGGAGTATTTCAATTCAAACCCCTCTGTTGGCATTCTAGCTTGCCTGACAGGTTTATCCATACCCTTGCAATTAACACACATGATTGTTCACAACTCCCCAACCTTGAAAGGCACAGCAAGCCAAAACATTCTAAAAGTCCTAATGAGCATAGAGTCCTTTAAGGGATGAAAAATTATTAGAATAGATAGTACTGGTAAAGGAGAAGACAATGGCACCCCACTCCAGTACTCTTGCCTGGAAAATCCCATGGACAGAGGAGCCTGGTAGGCTGCAGTCCATGGGGTCACTAAGAGTTGGACACGACTGAGCGACTTCACTTTCACTTTTCACTTTCATGCATTGGAGGAGGAAATGGCAACCTACTCCAGTGTTCTTGCCCGGAGAATCCCAGGGACGGGAAGCCTGGTGGGCTGCCATCTATGGGGTCGCAGAGAGTTGGACATGACTGAAGCAACTTAGCAGCAGCAGCAGTACTGGTAAAGAGCTTCATTATTGGGCCAATGCTTGCTGCCAAGTGCCCATATCCCTTATCCATTGTGCACCTGGGAGTGCATTGGTTAACATAGTTGGAATGTAAGAAAAACAAGTAGCAGCCTTGGAATTAACCACATCGGACCTTTGAGCTAATTGGTTCTTTCTTTGTTGTAACTCACTGCACCTTTGCTCCGTGAGAATGTAACTCTGTTCAGTACTTTCTGAGGCTGGGAGAAATAAAGAAGAAACACTTTAAGGGAAAGCAAGTTTTCTGGCTGATCAGCCTTTATCAAAAAAGAGTCATAAAATGTCCACAGGCCTCCGAGACCAGAAGATAATGTACAGAACATTGTTTATGGGAAAGGTACGCAGAAAATATCCTGGTTTCGATAAAGACAAAACAGATGTAATGCTTGGGCTGACTCTGTGTGACTTCGCATCTTTCATTTCCCCTTATGTACAAGTCAAGGTATAAAAGTTTCTTTTGAAAATAAAGTTATGGGCCTCGCTCACCGAAGCTTGGTCTCCCCATGTCATTCTTTTTTCCTTTTCTCTCCTTTTCTCTCTCTGTTCTTTCAGGATGACTCCTTGGAACACAGGAGCTTTATTGGCTTTCTGTGTTAACCAAGGCAGATCAAGCCCTGTTCTCTCTTTGCTATCCTTTCGCCTAGGCCGTCATCCTGAGGGTACCCCTGGATCCTGCCTGGGCTGGACCCTGGCACCAGAAGTCAGTTTTTGGGGCTGGCTGGGTTGTTTCTCTTAAGTCACTGATAGCAGGACTTGTAGAGTGGAGAGGAAGATGTGAACCAGGTGTCACAGATGTTGACAGGTGAGGAGATGTGCCATGCAATTAATTCTCAAATATAAGGAGGAGGAAAGGTGGAGGGTGGAACAGCACCAAGCTCATGTTCTTTAAAAGCACATGGCTTTTTTTCCAAGAGAGTGAGGGAGTGTGATTCTGGAAGCTGCAATGAGGAATAAAATAGACACTAACCATATCTATTGATCTTCAGGTCCATGAGGTGTGAGAGAATAAACTGGTATTCCTTGAGAAGGTCATAAGGGATGTGGAGTCCTTGGAAAGCTAGTTTTCATTAAGTCAGGGGTGCTCTTGCACGTCATACTCAAGAGCAGTGGGTATTTCAGGGGTTGCCCAAGTACGATAAGACATAGTTCCTGGCTTTAGGTAACTTGCTCCAGCTAGGAAGCCAAACGTAACATTCACAAAAACACCTGGAAAATGTTATGATGCTGAGCTGTAGCAACTGGCTGTCGGCCCAGGTCCTTAAAACCAGTCTGGCTGGATCTAAAGTTTTGAACTCATCATGTTCTGAACACAATCCCTGCCCCTAAGTCCTTCATCCTCTCTTGGCTGGTATTTGACCCAGCAAGCTCAAATTCCATGTCATGAAGAAAGAATAAGACTGCAGCTCTCAGTGGAATAAGAATTTAGAAGAGACAGAGAGGCAGGGAAGAGCTGGAATGGGGGCAATGCATGAGATTGACTTAGCCGATTCTTAAAAGGTGAATAACATGTAATTTCTAGCGACAGAGAAGAACATGGGACAAAGATCCAACAGTGGGGATGAGTCTAATATGAATATTATAGTATCTTTTATATGATAAAATTTTTTCTATTTTTCCTAGTCCATGTTTTAAAATTTTGTTTATTTACTTATAATTTATGCACAACGAAATTCACTCTTTTTAGAGTACAGAGGTTTGTCAGTGTATATAATCATGTAACTAATGTCACAATCAAAATACAGAACAGCATTGTCTGGTAGAAATATAATATAAACCATGTATGTAATCTTAAATTTCTTATCAGATCAGATCAGTCGCTCAGTCGTGTCCGACTCTTTGCGACCCCATGAACTGCAGCACGCCAGGCCTCCCTGTCCATCACCAACTCCCGGAGGTCACTCAGACTCACATCCATCGAGTCAGTGATGCCATCCAGCCATCTGATCCTCTGTCGTCCCCTTCTCCTCCTGCCCCCAATCCCTCCCAGCATCAGAGTCTTCTCCAGTGAGTCAACTCTTCGCATGAGGTGGCCAAATAAAAGTAAGAAAGGTGAAGTATATTTTAATAAGATACTTTATTTAACTAAATATATGCTATGCTATGCTATGCTAAGTCACTTCAGTCGTGTCCGACTCTGTGTGACCCCATAGACGGCAGCCCACCAGGCATCCCGTCCCTGGGATTCTCCAGGCAAGAACACTGGAGTGGGTTGTCATTTCCTTCTCCAATGCATGAAAGTGAAAAGAGAAAGTGAAGTCGCTCAGTCATGTCTGACTCTTAGCGACCCCATGGACTGCAGCCTACCAGGCTCCTCCGTCCGTGGGATTTTCCAGGCAAGAGTACTGGAGTGGGGTGCCATTACCTTCTCCGAACTAAATATATAAAGCATGTCAATCAATATGTAATCAATGCAAAATTTATTGACGCATTTTACATTACTTTTTCATACAAAGTCTTTGAAATCTGATGTGCTTTTTTATAGTATGTCTGAATTCAGACTAGTCACATTTTAAGTGCTTAAAAGCCACGTTGTCTAGTGGTTACTATAGTTAATGGTGCAGATCTAGAATAGTTCCCTCATATCAAAAAGTTTTCCTGTGCCTGTTTGTAGTCAGTCTGTTTTCCTGAATCCTGCCCATTGGCAGCTACCCATCTGTTTCTTGTCCCTATGTGTATTAGTTAGGGATCACCAGAGAAACAGGAACCTCTCCCTCTCTGCGCATATTTAGAGAGATTTAATGGGCTCATGTGATTGTGGGGCTGGCTGCAGGGCAAGCCTGTGGTCTGGAGACCCAGAGAAGAGCTGCTATTGCAGCTCAAGTCTAAAGACAGTATGGAAGCAGAATTCCTTCTCTTCTTCTTTAGTCTTTTCTTTTAAGGTCTTTAACTGATTATGTGAAGCCTGCTCACATTATGGAGGGTAATCGGCTTTACTTAAAGCCCGCTAATTTAAGTGTTAATCACATCTTAAGAGAAAAAAAAAACAAACCTTACTTAAAAAAGAAAGGTGAAGTGTATTTTAATAATGAACTTTATTTAACTAAATATATAAAACATATCAATCAATACATCATCGATATAAAATGTATTGGCATATTTTACATTATTTTTTCACGTGATACCACAATTGTTTTTTAATATAAACCCAAATAATTGAAAGCAGGATCTTGAATATTATTCATCATAGCCAAAAGGTGGAAGCAACCCCAGTGTTCATTGACAGATGAATGGATAAACAAAATGTGATATACACATACAATGGACTATTCAGTTCAGTTGCTCACTCGTGCCTGACTCTTTGAGATCCCATGGACTGTAGCATGCCAGGCTTCCCTGTCCACCACCAACTCCTGGAGCTTGCTCAAAAACTCATGTCCATCGAGTCAGTGATGCCATCCCACCATCTCATCCTCTGTTGTCCCCTTCTCCTCCTGCCTTCAATATTTCCCAGCATCAGGATCTTTTACGTTGAGTCAGTTCTTCACATCAAGTGGCCAAAGTATTGGAGCTTCAGTTTCAGCATCAGTCCTTTCAATGAATTTCAGGACTGACTTCCTTGAGGATTGACTGGTTTGATCTCCTTTCAGTCCAAGGGATTCTCAAGAGTCTTCTCCAACACCATAGTTCAAAAGCATCAATTCTTCAGCACTTAGCTTTCTTTTGTGGTCCAACTCTCACATCCATACATGACTACTGGAAAAATCATAGCTTTGACTAGACAGACTTTTGTTGGCAAAGTAATATCTCTGTTTTTTAATATGCTGTCTAGGTTGGTCATAGCTTTTCTTCCAAGGAGCAAGTGTCTTTTAATTTCATGGCTACAGTCACCATCTACAGTGATTTTGGAGCCCAAGAAAATGAAGAGTGTCACTGTTGGCATTGTTTCCTCATCTATTTGCCATAAGTGATGGGACCAGATGCCACAATCTTAGTTTTTTGAATGTTGAGCTTTAAGCCCACTTTTTCACTCTCTCCTTTCACTTTCATCAAGAGGCTCTTTAGTTCTTCTTTGCTTTCTGCCATAAGGGTGGTGTCATCTGCATATTAATATTAATATGATTAATATTTCTCCTGACAATCTTGATTCCTTCCTGCTTGTGCTTCATCCAGCCTGGCTATGGACTATTATTCAGCCTTAAAAAAGGAAATTCTCACACATGCTACATCATGGATGAATCTTGAGCATATTATGCTTAGTGAAATAAGCCAGTCACAAAAATATAAATACTGTATGATTCCACTAACATGAAGTACAGAGGATGGTCAAATTCACAGAAAGCTGAAAGAAAACACTGTGGCTTCCAGGGGCTGGGGAGAAGGTGTGATAGGCGCTATTGTTCAAGCAGGTACAGAGTTTCAGTTTTTCTGGATGAAAAGAATACTGGAGTTGGTTGCACAGCATTGTGAATGTTCATAACACTATTAAACTGTGCACTTAAACATGTTTAAAATGGTAAATTTTATGTTTTTTTATTATATTTTATAATATAATACAGTATTATGCATTTATTATCATAATAAATACTAATATGTATTATCATTTTATTATACTATAATAAATTGTATAGTATATTTACTATACAATAATGTATTTTATTATAATAAAATTTAAAAATTTTAATTTAGAGTGATGTTTGACCAAAGACTTGTTACTATAGCTTTTTAATACACAAAACTAACCATTACACATAATTTTTCCTCTTTTAGAATATCAGATAAATGGAATCATATAGCATGTAACCTTCTGTGGCTGACTTCTTTCACTTAGCATAATGCTTTTGAGATTTATCCACATTGTTGGATGTATCAGGAATTTATCACTTTTTATTACTGAGTATTATTCCATTGTGTTAATACATACTACAATTTTCTTAACCATATACCACCTGGTTGACATTTGGATTATTTCCAGATTTTTGCTATTATTATTAAGATTGCTATAAATATTCAGTTACAGGTCTTTGTTCCCAGCTCATTTTGAACAAGCATTTAAATCATTGCATTATGCAGAATGCTCATGGCACAGAAACTTGTCTCATAGCAACTTAAAATATCGAAATCTTTCCATTTATGACAACACGGATGGATCTTGAGGACGTTATGCTAAGTGAAGTAAGTTAGAGAAAGACATATACTGTATGCTTTTACCTACATGTGTAATCTAAAAAAAATGAACAGATAAAACAAAAAGAAACAGTGATACAGAAAACACATAGGTGGTTGTCACAGGGGCGGGTGTGGGGAGTGGGTAGCTAAAATAAATGAAGGGACTGAAGTACAAACTTTCAGTTATAAAATAAATAAGTCACAGGGATACGCTATCCACAGAGGGGATATAGTCATAACAGTATAATAGCTTTGTATGGTGACTGATGGTAACTAGACTTGTAGTGGTGATCATTTTATAATATTTAAAAAATAACCCCAATATTTAAAAATATTGAATCACAATGTTGTGCACCTGAAACTAATATAATGTTGTCAATACTTTAATAAAAATATACATAAGAGAAATTTATGAACTTATTAACAAAAATCCGAAAGAAGAGTGACTGCTTAGTTCAGCTGATAAACATCATTAAAAACCCAGGCTTTTCCTCTCTTTTGATGGTTCCATTCTTCTGTGTATTGGTATGGTCCTCAGGTGAGCCTGGTCACAGGATAGCTGTGACAGCACCAACCATTACACCCAGATAGAGCAATGTTCATCAGTAGAAGATGGAGCTGTTTTTCCCTTGTGGTTTTTTCTGAAGATCAAGGAGTCTTGCCCAGAAGACCCTCAATAGACTTTGCCTCAGTTCTCATTGGTTAGAATTGTATCAAACACCCAGAACTGGATCAAATGATTAAAACAACTAATGGCAAGGTTAGTGGGATTCTCTTAACTTAGAGATTTGGAATTCAGTCCCTGGCAATGAGGCTTATGGTATTTCCCCTAAAGCACATGACTGTGCAGAAAAGAATGGAGACCTGAACAAAGCTAGGGTTTGCCGGGAGGGAGAGTAAATGGATGTTGGGTAAACAGGGTCTGTTGCTGCTGCTGCTGCTGCTAAGTCACTTCAGTCATGTCTGACTCTGTGTGACCCCATAGATGGCAGCCCCAGTCTTTAAGTCTGTTCCTTGCTACTTTCACGCTGGTTCTACGGTTCCTAACTTACGACACTCTGTCTGAAATACTTTCTGTTTTTCAGAAATACTTCTGTTATTCTATTTTTCACTAAAAGATTAACAACAACAAAAAGAAGCTCTTATCCTTTAGAACAGATAACTGAAAATTGTACTTGTTCCTCCTTCAAGGCTTGGTTCTAAATTATTTCAATCATTTATTTGACAATAACCTGATGAACTCCTCTACAGCGGGAGGGTTTTACAGGGCAAATAAGGAAGAATAAAATTAAGATTCTTGCTCTTATCACTGTACAGTGTGGTTTAGAAGACAAATTAAAAGTGATAAGTTAAATAACCTCAGAAGATATAAACAGTGGTTCTACATAAGTGTGCAGAACTGGTACAGGCAAGACAATGATTAATGATTAAATGACAGTAAATACCATGGCGGTTCAGGGGAGGACAAGATACCTGTGGGCTGGAACAGGCTGAGGAAGCTTTCCAGAAGAGGAGGGATTGTAGATGGGTCTTGACAGATAGGGTCTGCAGAGGCAGACAGGAGCAAGGGAGGGCCCTGAGCTGTAGCAAGAGGAACTATTTGAATAGAAGGAGGAAACGTGTGATATTTCCTTGCATCCAGGATGTAGAGCAGATTGTTAAAACTGATTTTTTTCACTTGTTCATTAGATAAATATATTTTTGTGTGTGTGCCTGTGATGTCCCAGGCTCTGTTCTCAGCAGAGAGGATACGGCAGAACACCAAACAGACAAAAATTCCTGTCCTGATAGAGGCTTTATTCAAGTAGAGGAAAATAGCCATGGAATAAGAAAAATATATCTCATGTCAAATGTAATAATGGAAAATAAGGAAGGAGGAGTATGATGAAGGGAGATATTGTGATTTTAGGCATGAGTCTAGATCTGGAGGCCTGAAACAGCTTCTCTGATACGTGTGCATAGGGATATAGGATAAGGAAGTTGGCCTCACAGGATTCAAGGTAGATGATGGTGGGAAGACTGCGAGTGTGGCAGGGGAGGAAAGGGTGGAGGTCTTGCCAGGAAGTGCCCTTCTTTATTCCTGCTGATGGCAAGAGGGAGGACTCTTGCCAATGAGGAAGACTCAGAATTACCCAGAGCTCATGGAACTCTTGGCTTCTCCTTTACTTTTGCTCTGCGGGGATACCTAATCACTCTTTAGGAATTCAGGTTGGAAAAATAGGTTGGAGCCACGTTGTGGAGGGCCTGAAAAGAGCCAGGTTAAGGAGATTCGATGTGGTATTAGTGAGCTAGGGGTTAAAATTTGCTTGCTTGGATGCTTGTCAGTATGATCAAATCAATGTATGGAATGGGGCTTCTCAGGTATCCCTTCAGTCATGTATCTCTTATTTTGAAGCTCTTGATGCAGAATAGAATAAAATCCAAAACAGATTTGCAAAAATTGTGGTCTATTTAATGTGTTTAAATTTAATAAATTAATATTTTATCATACAATAAGATAATGCTTTTTACAAGATATTACAAGATTTATTTTAAAATAGTTTAGTTAAACATGCACGAGTAGATCTGGTCATGGAACTGTTATTTAAATTTCCATGACAAGTGCCTTCTCCCAGTCCTGACATCTGCGTGTGTAACCTCATTCAGTCATCATAACCCTGTACTTTGGACTGACCTTCAACTTTTGTTCATTTCTCATTTGTTCATTGTTGAGCTTTTTATCATTCTCTGTCCTCTGCTGTCAGTGTCCTTTGGACTTGTATTTGTTTAATGGCTTTTGACCAGCCCTGTTACTGCTGTGACCCTCATGTCTTGTCTGTATCCTGGTTTCCTGGTTCTGGCTCCTTGCCTGGATCCCTCGACCTGCTGCCATCCGCAGCCTGGTGTGACAGATGGCCATGGGCTAATGGCAAGGGCACTCCATCAGCGCCTTGGCACTGCAGTCATTTAAGACGCATGACAGGCCGTAGAGAGGGAAATGTGAATAGGCAATAGTCGGATGCTTTTCGCAGCTCCTGAATGGTGCCAAGTCTTGGCTGGACCGCTTGTCATCTGACTAAATGAGTCACTGCAAATGAGGCCTTGTGTAAACAGACTCTCCCTTTGGGTCGCATTGCATATTGTTTTGGTTCAGTGCACGCTTGTTATAGGTCAGTCCTACACAAAGCTGTTCTGGGTACTGAGGGGGAATACAAAGATGATGTGATTGTTACTACCCTCGAGGAGCTTACAGTCCAAGGAGAGAGATGCTCATGTGAACAGAAAATTATAGCATAAATTAAGATGGGAAAGTCTTATGGCAGAGATCCAAACTTAGTGTAGGAAGCACACAGACAAAGCCATGACTCACTTGGTAAAGGGTGGATTCGTTGATGAATACAGGCTGTAGTTCTAATTGTGATATGTGTGCTTTGGGTCTTGCGAACCACACACATAACTGTCAGTTCCTACTGTTATTGAATAATTTATCAGATTCATGATTTCAGGAGAGAGAGGAGTATATTTATGTACAATCACCACAGTAAGGAATTTATCTATTCCATAGATGAGATTCAAAAGTGGGTCCTATTTATAGAAGAGGAAGTGACAATGAAAAAAGGACAAAGAAGAAATAACTCATTATGGTAAAACCAGGCTATATATTAATCAATAAGTAATGTTCAAGGTCAAACAATATGTATAATATTTTGATCATTCTATTTTCACAGACCCACTATATCAACTTCAATAGTCATTTAGCCATTTCAGAGTGCAGCTTTTTCATCTGAAAACAAAAATGTCTGTTCTCTATTTATTATATGTGATCGAGATTGATTAGAAAAATATCTTAAAAATGCTTTGAAGTTATAGTAAATTATTTTTCTCCTTGGAGAAATATACTATATCAATATCTTTAAATATTCCAACTGATATTCCTAATATTTACTTTAAAAAACTCAGCAATGGCCACAGGACTGGAAAAGGTCAGTTTTCATTCCAATCCCAAAGAAAGGCAATGCCAAAGAATGCTCAAACTACCGCACAATTGCACTCATCTCACACACTAGTAAAGTAATGCTCAAAATTCTCCAAGCCAGGCTTCAGCAATATGTGAACCGTGAACTTCCTGATGTTCAAGCTGCTTTTCGAAAAGGCAGAGGAACCAGAGATCAAATTGCCAACATCTGCTGGATCATGGAAAAAGCAAGAGAGTTCCAGAAAAACATCTATTTCTGCTTTATTGACTATGCCAAAGCCTTTGACTGTGTGGATCACAATCAACTGTGGAAAATTCTGAGAGAGATGGGAATACCAGACCACCTGATCTGCCTCTTGAGAAATCTGTATGCAGGTCAGGAAGCAACAGTTAGAACTGGATATGAAACAACAGACTGGTTCCAAATAGGAAAAGGAGTTCATCAAGACTGTATATTGTCACCCTGTTTATTTAACTTATATGCAGAGTACGTCATGAGAAACGCTGGACTGGAAGAAACACAAGTTGGAATCAAGGTTGCCGGGAGAAATATCAATAACCTCAGATATGCAGATGATACCACCCTTATGGCAGAAAGTGAAGAGGAACTAAAAAGCCTCCTGATGAAAGTGAAAGTGGAGAGTGAAAAAGTGGGCTTATAGCTCAACATTCAGAAAACGAAGATCATGGCATCTGGTCCCATCACTTCATGGGAAATAGATGGGGAAACAGTGGAAACAGTGTCAGACTTTATTTTGGGGGGCTCCAAAATCACTGCAGATGGTGACTGCAGCCATGAAATTAAAAGACGCTTACTCCTTGGAAGGAAAGTTATGACCAACCTAGATAGCATATTCAAAAGCAGAGACATTACTTTACCAACAAAGGTTCGCCTAGTCAAGGCTATGGTCTTTCCTGTGGTCATGTATGGATGTGAGAGCTGGACTGTGTGAAGAAGGCTGAGCGCCAAAGAATTGATGCTTTTGAACTGTGGTGTTGGAGAAGACTCTTGAGAGTCCCTTGGACTGCAAGGAGATGCAACCAGTCCATTCTGAAGGAGATCAGCCCTGGGATTTCTTTGGAAGGAATGAAGTTTCAGCTGAAGCTGAAACTCCAGTACTTTGACCACCTTATGTGAAGAGTTGACTCATTGGAAAAGACTCTGATGCTGGGAGGGTTTGTGGGCAGGAGGAGAAAGGGATGACAGAGGATGAGATGGCTGGATGGCATCTCTGACTCGGTGGACATGAGTCTGAGTGAACTCCGGGAGTTGGTGATGGACAGGGAGGCCTGGCATGCTGTGATTCATGGGGTTGCAAGGAGTCGGACATGACTGAGTGACTGATCTGATCTGATCTGATTATGTGGAATGAACCACTTTACATTTTTGATAAAAGCAAACAAAAATGACAGTTTTAGTTTAACAGAAAAATATATAGGAAGTTTCCTTTTTCGTAAAATACAAGTTTTAAACACCAACTGTTTTCTATATTCCCTATCAATATTTGCTCAGAAGAATACTGTACATATATGAATTCATGCAGATGGGCATATGCATGTACATAGAGAAAATATTTTATGACTGCAGACATGAAATCATATGATTGCTCCTTGGCAGGAAAGTGATGACAAACCTAGATAGTGTTTTGAAAAGCAGAGATGTCACTCTGCTGACAAAGGTCTGTATAGTCAAGGCTATAGAGGTCTTCCCAGTCATCACATATAGTTGTGAGAGCTGGACCATAAAGAAGGCAGAATGCCAAAGAATTGATGCCTTTGAACTGTGGTGCTAGAGAAGACTCCTGAAAGTCCCCTGGACAGCAAGGAGATCAAATCAGTCAATCTTAAGGGAGATCAACTGATCACTCACTGGAAGGACTGAGGCTGAAGCTGAAGCTTCAGTCTTTTGGTCATCTGATGCAAATAGCTGACTCACAGAAAAGTCCCCGATGCTGGAAAAGATTGAGGGCAGAAGAAGAGGGCGTCAGAGGGTAAGATGGCTGAACGTCATCACCAATGCAATGAACATGAACTTGGGCAAACTCTGAGAGAGGGTGAGGGACAGGGAGGCCTGGTGTGCTGCAGTCCATGGGGTTGTAGAGTTGGACAGAACTGGACAACTGAAGAACAACAACACAAGAGAAAATATCATGTTGCATCATATTATGAGCCTCAGTATGTACACAAATTAAGTTGTACAAGACATAGAACATTATTTTTCTAAACCTGTAATTTAATTTCAACCTTCTATTTTTGTAGGATGATGGAAATTTAATTTTATCAATCTGGGGGGCCTTCCCATATTCCCCAGCACCATGAGTAAGGTCTGGGGGATCTCCACTCTGTTGAGATGTTGGAAGGTAGCTAGTATTCAGTGTTATCTGTCCATCCAAATAGGTACCAAAATAAAAATGTCCTTTATTCATATCCTGAATTATATCTAAGGGAAAAACCCATTTTACATTTTAAATTATCCCAGTGCATTAAATAATTTGTTTTACTATTCATTCTTTTAGCTATCTCAGTAAGTATTCATCCAAATGGCCTGTGCATATGCAGTATCTCCATGAAACAAAATGAACTTGAGGTAAATACAATCTGAGTTTCAATTTTATCTTTAGATATACCTGATGGAGACATTTAAAATCCTTTCTGGAAGGAGATATGGATGTAAATAAATAAAAAAAGCCATATGATTGATGAATTTGTAAATTTAATTATTTATAATCTTATTTCCTACAGAAAGGATTTCAGGAAACTAAAAGAAAATGAATGCAGTAATATATCATAATAAAATAAATAGATAAAAATAAAATCATACAATAAGTTTATGGAACATTGCAGAACTGGATTGCAAATTTCATTCTGAGTTTTTACCGGCCAAGCAAAGAAGATATCACAGTCTGCTGAAGGTCTCCTGTGTCATCCTACACTGTTCAGAAGTAGCATAGTTTTCCCGAACACTGGGGCCTTGGAGAAGGGCTTCCAGAAGATCTTCATACATGGGACCTCATGATATGGTCCCTCATCACCCATGATATGGGTGATGTCCTTAACGCCATCTCTAAAATTTATAGAATATTATCAAGTGAAAGTGAAAGTGTTAGTTGTTCAGTCATGTCCGACTCTTTGCAACCCCATGGACTGTAGCCTGCCGGACTCCTCTGTTCATAGGATTCTCCAGGCAAGAATACTGGAGTGGGTTGCCAATCCCTTCTCCAGGAGATCTTCCTGACTTAGGGATGGAAGCCAAGTCTCTTGCATTGTAGGCAGATTCTTACTGTCTGAGCCACCAGGGAAAACTGTAGAATATTATTAAGCATAGCCCTTGAAAAGTGGTATCATAAGGTGTCAAAGCAATGTTTCTCGAGTGTCTAGAGCTCTGCTGATGTAAGTTCAACCACAGACCACAGGGAAGTTGGCATTTAGCTCAACCCAACACATCCATCTGTGATGGAATGAAGGCGGGGACGTACATCCAACAAAAACACAGCCAGCTGTCACTTTGGTGTTTAGAAGCTCCTCTTCTGTGTTGGAACCCAGTTGTTTTAGAGTGAAAAACATTCTCTGTGTGAGCTTGTAGTTCAGAGCAGAGCAGTTTTGGAGCCCAGGACAAGTAGAATGAAAAGCAAATTTGTCACCTGTGTTATTTGTGACGTGGCTTTCAGACAGTGCTATTATCAGCAGATGCCATCTGGTTGCTGCCTATTTTTACTAGTTAATTTGCAGCTAGGTATTGAGCTCACTTGTTTCTGAATTACTGAAAGGGAGTCTATACTATAAACATAAATGCCACATATTTTCAAAGAAATAAATTTATAAATGCTTATTATTATTTGCTTCCTATAAATTTTGGTGACCTAAGACAAAAGTCCAGGTGCTAGCTCACTGTAATCATATCCCAAAGGAAGTTCATGAAGGCTGCAGGAATGTCTCCCATTTCAGATCCAATCTCTTGTGTCCCAGACACAATGTATTTCGGGAACAGGAGAAAGAAAGTCTTTGCTGTCATAATGACCTTAATGAATTGCAAAAGTTCATCCACTTGTCTGACCCTGGATTATTTTGATATCTCCCCAAGAGCAAAAAGTATTTATTTGATTTAGATTTCTTTTCATTGTAAATTTATTTATTTTTTAATTGAAGTATAATTGCTTTACAGAATTGTCTTGGTTTCTGCCAAACATCAACCCGAACCAGTCACAGGTATACATATGTCACCTCCCTCTTGAACCTTCTCCCACCATCCTCACCCATCCCACCCCTCTAGGTTGTTCCAGAGCCCCAGTTTGAGTTCCCTGAGTCATATAGCCAATTTCCACTGTCTATCTATTTTACATATGGCAATGTTATGTTACTCTCTCCATATATCCTACTCTCTCCTTCCTCCCTCCTGCCATGCCCATAAGTCTGTTCTCTATGTTTGTGTCTCTGTTGCTGCCCTGCAAATAATTTCATTAGCACCATCTTTCTAGATTCCATGTATATGCTTTAGTATACGATATTTGTTTTTCACTTTCTGACTTACCCCACTCTTAATAGGTTCATCCACTTCATCAGAACTGACTCGAATGTGTTCCATTTTATGACTGAGTAATAATAATAAAAAAATGGTGCTCAGTTGTCTGACGCTTTGTGACCCTCATGGACTGTAGCACACAAGGTCCTTTGTCCATAGAATTCTCTAGGTGAGAATACTGGAGTTAGTTGCCATACCCTTCTCCAGGGATCTTCCCAATCCAGGAATTGAACCCAGGTGTCCCGCATTGCAGGCAGACTTTTTACTGTTTGAGCTACTCAGGAATCCTGGCTGGGTAATATTCCACTTTATATGTGTACCACAGCTTCTTTATCCATTCATCTGTTGATGGACATCTAGGTTGCTTCCGTGTTCTAGTTATTGTAAATATAGCTGCATGAACACTGGGGGATATGTGTCTCTTTCAATTTTGGTTTTCAGGGTATATGCCTGGTAGTGGTATTGCTAGATCATATGGTGGTTTTATTCCTAGTTTTTAAAGAAATTTCCATACTGTATTCTATAGTGGCTGTGTCAGTTTACATTTCCAACAGTGCAAGAGAGTTCCCTTTTCTCCACACCCTCTCTAGCATTTATTGTTTGTATAGTTTTTGATGATAGCTATTCTGATGGGCCTGGTTTGATTCCTGGGTCAGAAGATCCACTGGAGAAGGGATAGGCTACCCACTTTAGTATTCTTGGGCTTCCCTTGTGGCTCAGCTGGTAAAGAATCCACCTGCATTGCGGGAGACCTGGGTTCAATTCCTGGGTTGGGAAGATCCCCCCTAGAGGAGGGAAAGGCTACCCACTGTAGTATTCTGTCCTAGAGAATTCCATGGACTGTATAGTCTATGGGGTCACAAAGAGTTGGACATGACTTTCACTTTCACATTCTGACCGATGTGAAGTGATATCTCATTGTAGTTTTGATTTGGATTTGTCTAATCATGAGTGGTGTTGAGTATTTTTTCATTTGTTTGTTAGCCATCTGCATGTCTTCTTTGGAGAAATGTCTGTTTAGGTCTTTCCCCCACTTTCTGATTGAGTTGTTTATTTTTCTGGTATTGACTTGTATGAGTTGCTTGTATGTTTTGGAAATTAATCCTTTGTCAATTGTTTCATTTGCTATGATTTTCTCCCATTCTGAGGTTGTCTTCTCACCTTGTTTATAGTTTTCTTTGCTGTGCAAAAGCTTTTAAGTTTAATTAGGTCCCACTTGCTTAGTTTTGTTTTTATTTCCATTGCTCTAGGAGGTGGGTCATGGAGGATCTTGCTGTGATTTATGTCATAGAGTGTTCTACCTATATTTAGTTTCTGGTCTTAAATTTAGGTCTTTAGTCAATTTTGAGTTTATCTTTGTATATGGTGTTAAGAAGTGTTCTAATTTCATTCTTTTACACGTAGCTGTCCAGTTTTCCCAGCACCACTTATTGAAGAGTCTATCTTTGCCCCACTATATAGTTTTGCCTCCTTTGTCAAAAATAAGATACCTATAGGTACGTGGGTTTACCTCTGAGCTTTTTATCTTGTTTGATTGGTGATTTAGATTTTTTAAAATGTAACTTTAAAATATTTTAGAGGTTTTTGTAAACACAAGAAAATGAGAATAATTCTTTATCATACACCTACTAACTGACATTAACAAAAGGCGACAAGGCATTCTGTCATGTTTTCTTACAGTCTTTTTGTTGGTATGGCAGACTATTGAGGTTTAATTTGTATACAATAAGATGCATAGCTCTTTAGTTCAGTTGGTAAAGAATCCACCTACAATGCTGGAGACCCCAGTTTGGTTCCAAGGGTGGGGAAGATCTGGCTGGAGAAGGGAAAGGCTACCCACTCCAGTATTCTTGGCCTTCCCTTGTGGCTCAGCTGGTAAAGAATCCACCTGCAATGTGGGAGAGCTGGATTCCATCTCTGGGTTGGGAAGATCCCCTAGAGAAGGGAAAGGCTACCCATGCCAGTATTCTGGCTTGGAGAATTCCATGGACTGTATAGTCCATGGACTCCAACTCGCAAAGAGTCAGAGACGACTGAGCGACATTCACTCTCACTTCAAGATAGATAGCTCTTAAAAGTGTGCAGTGCGAGAAATTTTGAGAATTGTACACACCCACTGTACAACTACCTAAAACAAGATCTCTTTCTCTCAGGATCTAAAAAAAGCCTGAAAAGTTTGCTTAAGCCGTTTTCCTGTCCACCCTTCACCACTCAAGGGACAATCTTTTTGATCTGCTTTCTGATTTTCTGTCATCACAGATTAGTTTTGCTTTTGGACTTCATATAAATTAGATTCTATAGTATATGTTCCTTTGTGTCTGATTTCCTTCCCTCAGGATGTTTTCTAAATTCATCTGTGTTGTTACCTATTACATCAGTTTGTTCCTACTCATAGCATTGGTTCATCCTCCCTGTTGACGTGTGATATTTGGGTCATTTCCAGGTAAGGCTGCTGTGAAGATTCTGTACAAATCTTCTTATGGGTGTGTTTTTAACTTTCTTTTTGGAGGGGGGGTGATTATTTAGGAGTGGGATTGCTGAGTCAGAGAGTAGGTGTGTGTTGAACTTGACAGGAAAATGCCAGATTGCTTTCCAACGTGGCTGGAGCATTTTACACTCCCACCAGTCATGTACAGGAATGTAGTTGATTCACGGCCTCCTCAACATTAGGTATTGTCAGTCTTTTCAACTTTATTCATTCTAGTGGTTTTATTTTGCATTTCCCTGATGACCTAGGGCTTCCCTTGTGGCTCAGCTGGTAAAGAATCCGCCTGCAATGCGGGAGACCTGGGTTTGATCCCTGGGTTGGGAAGATCCCCTGGAGAAGGGAAAGGCTACCCACTTCAGTGTTCTGGCCTGGAGAATCCTACTATACAGTCCATGGGGTTATCAAGAGTCCAACATGACTGAGTGACTTTCACTTCATGTTAAAGATGTCAAAAACTTTTTCATGTGCTTATTGGATGTATTTTTGTCTTTCTCTCTAGCATATGAGTATCTAGTTACCACAGAGCCACTTATTGAGATTTTTTAAAATCCCATTAAGTTGCCTTGTTTTCTTTGTTGAAAATCAATCAACTGGTTAAGTGTGTTCTATTTCCGGATTCTGCATTCTGATATATTGATCTACTTGTTTGTCCTTATGCCAATATCCCTCCGCCTTGATCACTGTAGCTTTTGATTTTCCTAAGTTTACCTAGTCAAAGTCCTCCAACTTTATTTTTCTTTTTGAAGATTGTTTTGGCTATTGAAGAATGTTTTATTTCCAAGTAAATTTTAAAATTGACTTGTAAAGTTCCATAAGAGAGTATTTGGGATTATGATTGCCTTAAATCTATGAATTAATTCAGGGAGAAATGACATTTTAATAATGATTCTTTTAATCTACTGCCATAGTGTATCTCTTCATTCATGTAGATTTTTAAAATTTTTTCTCAACAATATTTGTGGTCAGTATGCAGGTTGTTTCTGATAATCTTGTAAATGGAGTTGTTGTTTAAATTTCTTTGATCAATTGTTTGTTGGCAATGTATAGAAATACCTCTGAATTTTTCACATTAACCTTGTATCTTATGACTTGTTAAAATTCACTTACTGAATTCTAGTTCTAGTTGCTTTGTACATTCTTTAGAATTTTCTGTAGGATACTCTTTTTATCTGAAAAATAGAAGTTTTACAGAACCCCTTTTCAATCTTTATGCTTTTTGGTTTTTTGACTTGCTTTATTGTGGTGGCTCAGATGGTAAAGTGTCTGCCTGCAATGCAGGAGATCTGAGTTCAATCCCTGGGTTGGAAAGATCTCTAGAGAAGGGAATGGCTACACACTCAAGTATTCTTGCCTGGAGAATTCCGTGGACAGAGGAGCCTGGTGGGCTATAGTCCATGGGGTAGCAAAGAGTCCAACACGACTGAGCAACTAACACTTTCACTTTCATAGCACAAAGGGTAATGTTTTGCTTTATTTTCTTCAGGCCTTTTTTATGTTTGCTTTTTACTTGGCTCCTTCTTTCACCTTTCTTGTTCCCATATCCATGTTACCTTATCCATGTTCTTGTTCCAGCTGTAAAACTCTCTTCATTTTTAAAATGTCTGCATCCCCATTTCTCCTTATAGGTTAGTCAGTTTCTCATTTACAATCAATGAGCATTTTCAAGTATTCATGTTGATGAAGCTCAATGAGGTGTCCTTTTTTCTATGACTAATAGGAGAAAATTACACATTTTTTGGAAGAACTATACCTCATAGTCAGAAAATAACAAAATCCTAATTAGGTAGTGAATTCTTAAAATGGGGAATTTAGTGAAAAATTGCCTGAATAAGTGAATTGCAAGTAAATTCAGAGTGATTATTTATTACTCAGAAATGCCAGGCTATTTCTAAGGGCACCTTGACATTGCCTAATTATAGAGATTTAAAAGTCCTATAAATTGCAAGTCATTGAGATAATGGTTTTATTTGGTTCATTTGGAACCATGAATTGATATAAAAAATTTTTTGTTGAAGCAGATGCTCTCTTATATCACAATCATAAGGAAAACCTCTCCATTCCCACTTAAAAGTGCAGAATATAATCTTGCATTCAACTTGTGATCATAATTTTACATGAAAAAATTTTATAATTGACTTAATTCATCTATGAAGTGATATTTGTCTCTAATTTAGATTTGTTATAGAAACAAGATCATCAAATGATAAATTGTTTTACCCATATACAGTTCATGAAACATATAGAAATCTCTTTATTGAGAAGGAAATACTGATAAAATGCTGAAAGCTCATTAATTTTATGAATCTGTATGTCATATTTAAAATCAAATGAATTAAACAGCATAAATTTGTCAAAATATCTTTTGATACAACTAATTTTGTTCCTTAAAACGTAGTGGGCTACAGTAAAAAATTTGTAACAAGATAAAAATACATTCTACATTTTAGAATCTAATATTAGTGTTCAGATTTTAGTGTACAATGATGATCCCAACTATGTGAGGCCCTATAGTACCTATGTATAAAGCACATAACCTATAGGACAAAGGTTTTTTAACATTGATGTCACACTGGAATCACCTGTGGCACTTCTAAATATCTTGAAGTCCTTTCCTTCCCTGTGATACTCATGCCACTTATCCATATGAGTCTTTTCCCACTCTTGTCACTGTCACCCACTGTAATCGTGTGCTATTGCTATGTAACAAATAACCACCAACTTGGTGCTTAAAATAACACCCATTCATTAACTTACAGTTCTGTAGATCACAGTCTGGGTAAACTTGTTTGAGTTGTCTGTTCTGGGTCTCACAAGGTCAGAATCCAGGTATTGAACGAGTTTAGTTCTTTTCAGAAGGCTCTGAGGAAACAACATGCTTCCAAGATCATTCTTAGTGTTAACAGAATCCAGTTATTTGTGGTTGTAGACTGAGGTTACTTCCTTTCTGGCTACTGGAAAGGGGTCCAGCTCATCATCTCCTGGAGGCTGCTTTTAGGTCCTGGAGGCTGCTTTTAGGTCCTTCATGTGATTCCCCCTTTCTTCAAGCTAGCAACAGAGAGCTTCTCTTGGACTGTGTCCTGCTTGTTCTTCTACTCTCTGACTTCCTCTTCTGGACCAAGCTGGAGAAAACTTTCTGTTTTTAAAGCAAAAGTCCCCAACCTTTTGGGCGCCAGGTACCAGTTGTGTGGAAGAAAAATTTTCCATGGACTCAGGGTGGAGGGGGTGGTGGTGGTTTTGGGAAGATTCAGATGGGGTTGGTTTTGCTCACCTATGAGAATCCAGTGCCACCACTGATCTGACAGGAGGCTGAGCTCAGGTGATAATGCAAGCAATGGGGAGTGGTTATAAATACAGACAAAGCTTCTCTTGCTTGCCTGCTTCTTACATCCTGCTGTGCCTCTGGGTTCCTAAAAGGACACAGACCAGTACCAGTCTGTGGCCCAGGGTTTAGAGACTCCTGTTTTAAAGAACTCATGTGATTAGGTTTGGCTTATTTGGATAATATGTCTAAATTACGGTCAGCTGGTTAGAGCACTTAACTACATCTGCAAATCTCTTATGCTGTATAATGTGACAGAATCACTGGAGTAACACCAGGGGTTGGAGATAGTGAGGCCATCTTAGAGTCCTATTTACTCCACCTACCAAGGTCCAGATCATGTTTTCCTACCCATGTGAACATTACAATCATTATCTTTCTCCCTGTCACACCCCAGTGTCGCATGGAGCTTAGTATTTGTGCAGAGACCTTTGCCACACATTTATCTTCAAATTCCTTGACTCTATTTAAATGATATTCAGCTCCAGATCTTATTATCATCATTGAGAAAAACTATACATATGAAATCTGAAACCTGTTTTCCATCTTGGACATCAATGTTCTCTGAATGTTTTTCTTATAACCCACGTTGGCTTCACTAGGAGACATAGTATGAAGGAAAGGGGAGGAAGCTAGCAATGGGCAGAGCCGGGAATGTGAGAACAGACTTGGTAAGAGCAGTGGAGGGTTTAGATCAGGAGGTCATTCACAAGGTTCAAGGAGGCAAGGCTTGGTGCTAATACCTTATAATTCCTACTCATGGTTGAGGCTGGAGTTTTTGGCTTTCATGATACTGGAGTCATTGTGGTGGTTGTGCTTTGGCACCAAGGGCCAGTCTGGATTGAGGCTGTATCCAAAGCATCACACACAGTCAGACACGACTGAAGCAATTTAGCAGCAGCAGCAGCAGCAGCAGCAGCAGCAAAGCTATCAGGTGATGGCAATTATGTTGGGTGAGCGAGGGTTGTTAGGAATTAGGTATGTTGCTAGTGCTACGGGTAGGCATTTGGCATCAATATAGAACTCCAGTCCAACTGGAAACCTGCTTGGAATCAGGAATTGGAGCATAGAATAAGGCTAACTTGTATGCAGAGTACATCATGAGAAACGCTGGACTGGAAGAAACACAAGCTGGAATCAAGATTGCTGAGAGAAATATCAATCACCTCAGATATGCAGATAACACCACCCTTATGGTAGAAAGTGAAGAGGAAGTAAAAAGACTCTTGATGAAAGTGAAAGTGGAGAGTGAAAAAGTTGGCTTAAAGCTCAACATTCAGAAAACGAAGATCATGGCATCTGGTCCCATCACTTCATGGGAAATAGATGGGGAAACAGTGGAAACAGTGTCAGACTTTACTTTTTTGGGCTCCAAAATCACTGCAGATGGTGACTGCAGTCATGAAATTAAAAGACACTTACTCCTTGGAAAGAAAGTTATCTCCAACCTAGATAGCATATTCAAAAGCAGAGACATTACTTTGCCAACAAAGGTCCATCTAGTCAAGACTATGGTTTTTCCTGTGGTCATGTATGGATGTGGGAGTTGGACTATGAAGAAAGCTGAGCGCCGAAGAATTGATGCTTTTGAACTGTGGTGTTGGAGAAGACTCTTGAGAGTCCCTTGAACTGCAACGAGATCCCACCTGAAGGAGATCAGCCCTGGGATTTCTTTGGAGGGAATGATGCTAAAGCTGAAATTCCAGTACTTTGGCCACCTCATGTGAAGAGTTGACTCATTGGAAAAGACTCTGATGCTGGGAGAGATTGGGGGCAGGAGGAGAAGGGGACGACAGAGGATGAGATGGCTGGAGGGCATCACTGACTTGATGGACATGAGTCTGGGTGAACTACAGGAGTTGGTGATGGACAGGGAGGCCTGGCGTGCTGTGATTCATGGGGTCGCTAAGAGTCGGACACGACTGAGTGACTGAACTGAACTGAACTGAACAGAGAGGGAGTTGGGAGAAAGCTGTGACTGAGGTGAATAGAAAGGCTAGAATTTAGGTAGCAAGATTATTTTACTTTAGATCTGAGGTACTGGAGAGATGATACTTTTGATAGTTGTTTGGGTTGTATGCTGGACCCAGGGACTATTTTGGGCTAGGTGTAGTACCGTCTAGGGCTTCCCTTGTAGCTCAGTCGGTAAAGAATCTGCCTGCAGTACAGGAGACCCAGGTTTGATCCCTGGGTTGGGAAGATCCCCTGGAGAAGGAACTAATTCATGCAACTGGATGGGGCTAGGAAAGGCAGAACCAACACCTTCTGGCTTCCTTAGTCTCACTGAGATTCTTATTCTGTAGTCTGCCCAGTCCTTTCCCCACATGGGAACTGGGAGAAGAGTCTCCTCTTCTGGCTGGTCCCACAGGGATGTGGTGCGGTAAGGTCTCAGGGCCTCTATCCTGTGGTCTCATAAGTGGGTGGTCAGTGAGAGGTGATGTCAGGTCCTTGATGAACAGTACTGAAGTCAAAGCACAGAAAGTGAATCGAAACCTAGGTGCCTGTCAAGGGGAGTGGGGTTGTTGGGGGGCAGAGCAACAGTAGCAGGGGCACAAGGTGAAGGAAAGGGTTTCAAAACCCAGCAAAGTTATCATAGGAGAGACATGGAAAGCAGGGTGGATAAAATGCAGACCTGCAGATCAATTCCTTTTTCTCTTCCTCCTTCACTCTTTCTCTTCCTTTTCGTATTCTTAGCACATTTTCACAGGAATTAGCTGAAATGGGAAGGGAAATCTTTCCATTTACTCCAGTTTAAAGCATTCTGTATATGTATATGTAACATTTACCTTACTATGTATTCTCTACTGCTTAGAACAGTTTTGGGGGTGGTATCTAATAGTAAGGTTAATTCAAATTAAAAAGAAAAATAGTAAAAGCGAGAAAAGATTTTGTTCACAACTAAGGCAGAAACATTATCCTAGCCTTATATGAAAGTGAAAGTGTTAGTCACTCAATTGTGTCCAACTTTGCGATCCCATGGGCTGTGGCCTCCAGGCTCCTCTGTCCATGGAATTCTCTAGGCAAGAATATTGGAGTGGGTTGCCATTTCCTTCTCCAGGGGATCTTTCTGATCTAGAGATTGAACTCAGGTCTCCTACACTGCAGGCAGATTCTTTACCACTTGAGCCACCAGGGAAGCCTGGCCTAATGGCTAGGATTTTTACTGAAGACTTGTTGACAAATGACTGTGAGAGGGGCAGGATGGGGAGGGAAGTGGGAGGGAGGTTCAAAAGGGAGGGTACAAATGTATACCTATGGCTGATTCATGTTGATGTCTGGCAGAAAACAACACAACATTGTAAAGCGATTAAAAAAAAAAAGATTGCCAGTTAAACAGTAGGTCCAAAGTTTAACCATTGTGGGTGTTATTTATTTTGTGCTTTGTGAAGTTATAATTGAGGTAACTAATTTAATGTATGGGATTTATTGCATTACAAGAGTGAGATTCCTTTCAGCGCATCCTGTTCTTGGGCTTACAGAGTTGAAAAGTAAAGCCCCCTCTGTATTGTTCCAGAAAAGTGCTTCAGCAGCATGCTCTCTGTTGATTGCTTTAGTGGCTCTGCTGATGTCCAGACCAGTGGATTGAGCCTCTGGACGTGCCCACGAAAAGTCACAAGAGTATGCCCCTCAGAACAGAAGAAAGTTCTGTTACATCACAGAAATGTCCTGTCATGCCATGTCTCACAGGAAACAGTGTTCCACTAAGGATATTAGAAGGTTTGCAGAACTACATGAGTTGGGCTGGTCAATAAATGTGTCTTTCCTGTTTTCTCTGAGCAAGATTGTTGGAAAACATGGAGACCCACATGTGGCTCGGGGCCTCCTGCAGCAACAGTGTGGTACTTTGGCCTGAAGCTTGCTTCAAGGATCACTTCCTCTTTCTTGCCTGGTCCCAGCAGGTGGGCTAGTGTGAGCCCAGGTCTCCTTCCTGCCTGGCACTCAGCAGCACTGTCAGAGAATGTGTGTATCATCAATCCCTGATCATTCCAGAGAGACTGATGCATTTCCGTAGAAAGCCTGATTTACATGGTGTGACTGCAGATTAAAAAGATGGATTTTGTTCCGGCTTGTTGAAATCATTCTTTAGAGACAATGTTTGAAACAAAATTTCTCAAATGGTCTGTGGTCTACTTACTCTCAGATATTAATCTCTGCCTACACTGCTGGGATGCTCTTTTCCTTGCGAAAAAAATTCCGTTCTTGTGAATTTAGTCCATTCATGTGGAGTCAGCCTTATAGGACTATTATTGCCTTCTCTTTATAAAAAAGAAAAGGCATTGGCAACCGATTGATTGTGTGGCCTGGTTCATGGAAAGGGAGATGAATGATCTTTTCTTACTCTTTAAAAATATACAAAGCTCGACTAAAATAGAACTTCACATTATAGGTTGCAGTTATTAACTTAGGAGGTAATGGGGTTTCTACTTTCTCATGATAAAAGCTTCCTTTGTTAACACCACCTCCTGCATAATATCTTGGCATGATGTGCAGAATTTTCTTTGTTCTGTAGTTAGTGAATGGCAACGTTTCCCTCATGTGTTCCAATTTTTTAGGCAAAGATAACTCCATGAGTTCTAAGAGGGCGAGTTTGTGTTCTCCTTAGTAATAGTGAGCAAGGCAGTAAAACAGATACTATTTTTAGGTTGCTTCTTAATCTCTCATTTTATTATATGCCACACATATTCTGAAAACCATCCTAAAACATGAACATGAATAAATACTGTAATTCTTTAACACCGACCTTAGTATTTCTAGAGAAGTATATGATTAAAAAAGAAAAGTTTGGACCAAAGTTCTTTTGCCTTTATTCTCAATTTTCTTGGCTCTTCACACAACATTTTCAAATCTAGAATGTCGTCTAGAGCCTGTCGCCTGTGAAAGTGAGAAAATGAGGAAATGGATATGACCGAGAAGTCTCATGGTTTTGGAGGTTCTTCAGGTTTCCTTGGGGGGCTTCCAATGTGGCGCTGCTGCTGCTGCTAAGTCGCTTCAGTCGTATCCGATTCTGTGCGACCCCATAGATGGCAGCCCATCAGACTCCACCATCCCTGGGAGTCTCTAGGCAAGAACACTGGAGCGGGTTGCCATTTCCTTCTCCAATGCATGAAAGTGAAAAGTGAAAGTGAAGTTGCTTAGTTGTGTCTGACTCTTAGCGACCCCATGAACTGCAGCCTACCAGGCTCCTCCGTCCATGGGATTTGCCAGGCTAGTGGTAAAGAATCTGCCTGCGATGCAGGAGACATAAGAGACTTGGGTTCGATCCATGAGTTGGGAAGATCCCCTGGAGGAAAGTATAGCAACCCACTTAGTATTCATACTTGGAGAATCCCATGGACAGAGCAGCCTGGTGGGCACAGTCCATAGGGTCCCAAAGAATCGGACAAGACTGAAGTGACTTAGCATGCCTGCACAAGGCTTCCTGGACTCTGGAAGGGAAGAGGACTGAAGTCAGAAAGTGTGTCTCTAACTCAGGACTTGATTTGAATGGTGGATGATTTGAATTATGAACAAAGGGACTTGTCAAATCCTTTCTTCTGAATATCAGTCCCTCTGGAGAATAGCATATCCAACCACCTCCGGATGCAAATTCTCCCCATTTTCCCTGGAATTGCGGTCTTTCCTTAGTAGTACTTCGGGAATGTTTACTGGCCTGTAGAACCTAGGGACAGCAGCAAATTATTTCCAGAGTGCTCCAGGCCCCCACTTTGATTTGCCATTAGAGGAAGAATTGAGGAGCTGTTAGATTTCCATAACAATTTGAGTGTTTTAAGTGGTGAAGGAAGTGTTTTCTTAGTTTTTAAAAACGTCCAGATTGATATGGTAAATTAGGTTAGACTCAGGGAAATATTGCTGTGCTGAAATGTAGTTCTGAATGCCTTTTGTGTAGAACATTAAATTCATGAGATCCAGAAATCATAGAATTATAAACCCCTATTTTCACTTTTAAAATATGACAGGCATATTTCACTCTGCTTGTTATACCGAGCAAATGGAAGGAGAAAACATTGAGAATATTATGAAGTCTTGTGTTTCTGACTTAGGCTACTGTTTAGAATGCTGATTGTCATGCACATTTTATGTGTATGAAACAATATGAGTTTTATAAAATTACTAAGTTTACGAGAGGATTAAGCAGGTTTTACTTTTATAGTCATAATGTGTTCAAATGCATTTGCATCAAATGGGAGATATAATTTCTCTCTGTAATTGAAATTTAAATCCCAGCATAAATATAGCACTTAGAAAACTATTTTATAGGCCTCTCTTTTATAAGGATCCTGCATGGAAAGAAGGTTACACAGCTGGAGATTGTTTAGAGACAATTAAGACTTATTGGCTTTTCAGCTGGTGATAAAAGCAGGGTTTTGAGACTCTTGGCATCTTGAAATTGTTACCCAGGTGATTTCCTTTTCAACACAAAGCTCTTTAGTATTCTTTAAAAAATGATTTAGCATCAGAGACTTAAGAAGATGATCTATTGGAGTTTAAGTCCATGATGAATGTAAAGTACACGTTTGTCTTTAATGTGATTCATGCAAGGTGAGCCTGAGACCCTAGCCATCTTTTCAAGACGGTTACTCCCTTTTCTGGGGAAAATATTGAAGAATGCTGTTGTTTTTAGCATTCCCTGCCTCCTGTTTCTAATCCCTCTGAAATGATACCCTACTCTCTTTAGATTTTAACCTCTAGCTCAGAGGTTAAAGCTTCTGCCTGCAATGCAGGAGACCCGGGTTTGATCCCTGGGTCGGGAAGATCCCCTGGAGAAGGAAATGGCAACCCACTCCAGTATTCTTGCCTGGAGAATCCTATGGACGGTGGAGCCTGGTAGGCTACAGTCCACGGGGTTGCAGAGAGTCGGACACGACTGAGCAACTTCACTTTCACTTTATCTCCCTTCTTTACTTCAGACTAGGAAAGAGGCTGCCTGATAAACCCACTCTGATAAAGTATTTTGATGCCCCAAACACTGCTAATAGGGATAAGGATTGTATGGATGACTTTTGTTAGAGAAGAAGTTTCATAATCCATTGGTAAAATATTTTTCATGAAAGGGACCTTTCTGGCAGATCACAAATCAAATTACATAGGGGACACTTACTTTATTAATAAAGAGGCTTGTATTTTCACAAAACCCTGAAGGATATAATTTTTTACAGTTAAACACTAAGTTGGTAACTGGCTTAATTTACCTTTTAGGCAACCCACAAGACTGAAGTGTGATAATCTGAAGCAATCAATGTTTTGAGTTCCTTTATGAGTGTAGCTCGGAGAAGGCAATAGCAACCCACTCCAGTACTCTTGCCTGGAAAATCCCATGGATGGAGGAGCCTGGTGGGCAGCAATCCATGGGGTTGCTAAAGGTCAGAGACGACTGAGAGACTTCACTTTCACTTTTCACTTCCATGCATTGGAGAAGGAAATGGCAACCCACTCCAGTGTTCTTGCCTGGAGAATCCCAGGGACGGGGGAGCCTGGTGGGCTGCCGTTTATGGGGTCGCAGAGTCGGACACGAATGAAGCTACTTAGCAGCAGCAGCAGCATTAGTGTGAAAGAAAGTGCAAGTTAAGTCTCTCAGTCGTGTCTGACTCTTTGCAATCCTGTGGACTGTAGCCCACCAGGCTTCTCCATCCATGGGATTCTCCAGGCAAGATTACTGGAGTGGGTTGCCATTTCCTTCTCCAGGGGAATCTTCCCGACCCAGGGATCAAACCCAGGTCTCCTGCATTGCGGGCAGACGCTTTAACCTCTGAGCCACCGAGGTTTCCAGCAGCAGCATTAGTGTAGCTAGTAGTAGGAAATTTGACTTGATTCTTTATTAGTGTCAGCTGGGTATTATACAGGTAAGGATGAATCTGTGTTACAGAAGTTTGTTTTCTGACCTGAGATTTTCAACTTAAATCTATGTTTTAATATGACAGAATTTATTTCTAAATATATAGCAAAAGGCAGTCTGCATACTAAGTTAATTTAAATGTCTTGTTACACTAGGACTATGTGACTTTCCAGTTGGTGCAGTGGTAAAAAATCTGACAGAGCAAGAAACACAAGAGTTGTGGGTTTGATCCCTGGGTCGAGAAGATTTCTGGAGTAGGAAATGGCAGCCCATTCTAGTATTCTTTCCTAGAAAATTCCATGGACAGAGGAGTCTGGCAGGCTACAATCCATGAGGTCACAGAGTGTGATGCGACTGAGCGTGTACATATTATCTATTAACTTTTGGGGAAACATACTGATCTTGCCTTTGATTTGCTGTTCCATACAGGGACGAGAGCTGGTGTCACACATGCTTCCATCTTTGAACTTTGCTTCTGCTTGACATGGTTTTGTTCTCTTTGACAGACAATCAATGGTGAAAAGTAGTGTAATTATTAATTTCACATTTGACATTGTGAACATTTCACTGCTAAATTAGTAGGTAGGAATGTCACAATCCATTTCTATTATATCTACCCACAGAACTTCAAAGGGCTCCTAGCAATAGGTTCTTCTTGAGTCAGAAAGAAGACTCTGACATGCAGCTATCAAGTACAATTAATTTTAACAGTCCTTGACCTTTCTGTAAAATACTCAATTTTTTTCAGGTACTTTCCTTCAAGATGATAGTTTGAAAAAAAAAAATTAACATTCCTCTTCTTATATTGCTTGCATTAACTGGAAAGAAATTATTTTAGCAGCAGACTTCCTCTGGTCTTTCACATACTGAGCAAATGCTACTCCCTGGAGTTAGAATAACCACCAAGCTGTAGTAGGTACCAACCTGCTTTATTGAAGTGGTATATGGACAGAGACAATTGCTTCTCTTTTTCCAAAAATGTTTTTATATATTTGGCTGCATCGGGTTTTACATGTGGCATGCAGGAAATTTAGTTTCAGCATGTGAATTCTTAGTTGCAGCATGGAAAGATGTAAGTTCCTCAACCAGGGGTCGAAGCCAGGCTCCTTGCACTGGGAGCTTGGGGTCTTAGCCACTGGACCACCAAGGAAGTCCTGGCTGTTGCTTCTTACGAAGGCGCTGTATTGATTTCCCATCCTGAGAGAGTTCCGTCTCCTGTATCACCAAGAGCGCTGCTGCAGTAGCAAAGAGCGCTGGGCACAGAGGTGTGGAGAGGGAATATAGCTTTCAGATTCTGGTGACCCATGGAGCCCAAAGAAAAATAACACTTAGCACGTTTGAAAAATGCTTTGGGAATTCCCTGACAGTCCAGTGGTTAGGACTCAGCGCTTTTCACTGCCAAGGTCCTAGGTTCGATCCCTGGTTGGGAAACTTATATCTCGTAGGCCGTTAAGTGTAGTAAAAACAAGCAAATTTCTAATAGGCAAATGAAAATTAGAAACAGGATATCCATTTTAATAATATATTTTATATGACTCAGTATATCCAAAACATTATCATTTCAACATGAGGTGTTGGCCACATTCAGTTCAGTTCAGTCGCTCAGTCGTGTCCGACTCTTTGTGACCCCATGAACCACAGCACGCCAGGCCTCTCTGCGGGCGGGACGCTCCCCTGCCGGCGCTCCCCAGAGGGGACGCTCCCCGCGGGACTCTCCCCCACTGGACGCTCCCCCGCCGGCCACCCCGCGCAGGCGTGCCCCCGCCCGCTGTGCCGGCGGCTCCCACGAGGGCCACCCCATCCCCTCCCCCACCCGCCCGCCCGCCATTCCCGTCGCCGGCCCCTCCCCCTCTGCGGGCCTCAGCGCAGACTCCGTTCGCCTGATTGTCTGGAGTGCTGCCTAACTGGAGTAGTTTGGGCCGGCAATCCAGATTGTGCAGCGCCAACCACACGAGTGGCGGGCCTTGGCCCAGAACACCGCCGAACCGCGCACAGAACAAAGAACTATACAGACCAACCACAGAGAAAGGGGCTATAGATCTTGAGAAATTTAAGCTGGAACAAGGAACTAGCTGAAAATGAACTGAACCCACAACAATAATAGAGAAACTCTTATATTATTTTACTATTTTTACCATCATTATTTCCTTTTTTTTTTTTTTTTTTTTTAATATATATATATTTTTAAATTTTTATTATTTTTTAATTGGAAAAAGGAAAACAAAAATTTTTTTTTCCTTTTAATTTTTTTTTTTGTTTTTTTTTTTTCTTTTATTTTTATTTTTTTTATCCTCTATACTTCTTTAATCTCCACGTTTAGATATAACTTTTGCGACCCTGTTTTGTTTTTTTGTTTTTTTCTTTTTTCCTTTTGGTCCTTTGCTTTTTTCCTTTCCTTTTTCTTTTCTTTACTGATTACTGACTAGATCTGTCTCTCTCCTTCACACTCCCTCCTTTTATCCTCCTGACCACCTCTGTCTCCTTCCTCCCTTTTTCCTTCTATGTATAATTCCGTGAACATCTCTGAGCGGTCCAGTTGTGGAATGCATTATAGAAGAAGAAGTTTTTGAGACTACTGTAAAAATAAGACCAATAACTGGAACCAGGAGGCTTAAGTCCATACCCTGATCCCACGAAACACTAATTGACAGGAGCTCATTAAAAGCCTTCATACCTACTCTGAAACCAAGCATCACACAAAGACCAGCAAGTTCCACAACAAGACATATCAAGCAAATTCTCCAGAAAAACAAGAACACAGCCTGAGCTCCAATACACAGGCTACACAAAGCGACCCCAAAAGCATAGACATCTCATAACTCACTACTAGACACTCCACTGCACCCCAGAGAAAAGAATCCAGCTCCACCCACCAGAACACCGATACAAGCTTCCATAAACAAAAACCTCGACAAGCCACCGGTACAAACCCACATATAGTGCAGAAACGCCACAATAAAGAGAACTCCACAGACTACCAGAATACAGTAAAGACGCCCCAAACTTAGCAATTTAAACAAGATGAAAAGACAGAAGAATTCCCAGCAGGTAAAGGAACAGGATAATTACCCACCAAACCAAACAAAAGAGGAAGAAATAGCGAACCTACCTGATAAAGAATTCCGAATAATGATAGTCAAATTAATCCAAAATCTGGAAAGCAAAATGGAATCATGGATAAATAGCCTGGAGAAAAGCATTGAGAAGATGCAAGAAAGATTTAACAAGGACCTAGAAGAAATAAAAAAGAGTCAATATATAATGAATAATGCAATAAATGAGATCCAAAACACTCTGGAGGCAACAAATAGTAGAATAACAGAGGCAGAAGATAGAATTAGCGAATTAGAAGATAGAATGGCAGAATTAAAGGAATCAGAGGAGAAAAAAGAAAAACGAATTAAAAGAAATGAGGACAATCTCAGAGACCTCCAGGACAATATTAAACGTTACAATATTCGAATCATAGGAGTCCCAGAAGAAGAAGACAAAAAGAAAGACCATGAGAAGATACTAGAGGAGATAATAGTTGAAAACTTCCCTAAAATGGGGAAGGAAATAATCACTCAAGTCCAAGAAACCCAGAGAGTCCCAAATAGGATAAACCCAAGACGAAACACCCCAAGACACATATTAATCAAATTAACAAAGATCAAACACAAAGAACAAATATTAAAAGCAGCAAGGGAAAAACAACAAATAACACACAAGGGAATTCCCATAAGGATAACAGCTGATCTTTCAATAGAAACTCTCCAAGCCAGGAGGGAATGGCAAGACATACTTAAAGTGATGAAAGAAAAGAACCTACAGCCCAGATTATTGTACCCAGCAAGGATCTCATTCAAATATGAAGGAGAAATCAAAACCTTTACAGACAAGCAAAAGCTGAGAGAATTCAGCACCACCAAACCAGCTCTCCAACAAATACTAAAGGACATTCTCTAGACAGGAAACACAAAAAGGATATATAAATTCAAACCCAAAACAACAAAGTAAATGGCAACGGGATCATATTTATCATTAATTACCTTAAATGTAAATGGGTTGAATGCCCCAACCAAAAGACAGAGACTGGCTGAATGGATACAAAAACAAGACCCCTCCATATGCTGTCTACAAGAAACCCACCTCAAAATAGGGGACACATACAGACTGAAAGTCAAGGGCTGGAAAAAGATTTTCCACGCAAATAGAGACCAAAAGAAAGCAGGAGTAGTAATACTCATATCAGATAAAATAGACTTTAAAACAAAGGATGTGAAAAGAGACAAAGAAGGTCACTACCTAATGATCAAAGGATCAATCCAAGAAGAAGATATAACAATTATAAATATATATGCACCCAACTTAGGAGCACCACAATATATAAGACAAATACTAACAAGAATGAAAGGAGAAATCAACAATAACACAATAATAGTGGGAGACTTTAATACCCCACTCACACCAATGGATAGATCAACTAAACAGAAAATTAACAAGGAAATACAAACTTTAAATGATACAATAGACCAGTTAGAACTAATTGATATCTATAGGACATTTCATCCCAAAACAATGAATTTCACCTTTTTCTCAAGTGCACACGGAACCTTCTCCAGGATAGACCACATCCTGGGCCATAAATCCAGCCTTGGTAAGTTCAGAAAAATTGAAATCATTCCAAGCATTTTTTCTGACCACAATGCAGTAAGAGTAAATCTCAATAACAGGAGAAAATCTATTAAAAAGACCAACATATGGAGGCTGAACAACACACTCCTGAATAACCAACAAATCACAGAAGAAATCAAAAAAGAAATCAAATTCTGCATAGAAACGAATGAAAATGAAAACACTACAACCCAAAACCTGTGGGACACTGTAAAAGCAGTCCTAAGGGGAAAGTTCATAGCAATACAGGCATACCTCAAGAAACAAGAAAAAAGCCAAATAAATAACCTAACTCTACACCTAAAGCAACTGGAAAAGGAAGAAATGAAGCACCCCAAGGTTAGTAGAAGGAAAGAAATCCTAAAAATTAGGGCAGAAATAAATGCAAAAGAAACAAAAGAAACCATAGCAAAAATCAACAAAGCCAAAAGCTGGTTCTTTGAAAGGGTAAATAAAATTGACAAACCACTAGCCAGACTCATCAAGAAACAAAGGGAGAAAAATCAAATCAATAAAATTAGAAATGAAAATGGAGAGATCACAACAGACAGCACAGAAATACAAAGGATCATAAGAGACTACTATCAGCAATTATATGGCAATAAAATGGACAATGTGGAAGAAATGGACAAATTCTTAGAAAAGTACAACTTCCCCGAAACTGGATCAGGAAGAAATAGAAAATCTTAACAGACCCATCACAAGCACAGAAATTGAAACTGTAATCAGAAATCTTCCAGCAAACAAAAGCCCAGGTCCAGACGGCTTCACAGCTGAATTCTACCAAAAATTTAGAGAAGAGCTAACACCTATCCTACTCAAACTGTTCCAGAAAATTGCAGAAGATGGCAAACTTCCAAACTCATTCTATGAGGCCACCATCACCCTAATACCAAAACCTGACAAAGATCCCACAAAAAAAGAAAACTACAGGCCAATATCACTGATGAACATAGATGCAAAAATCCTTAACAAAATTCTAGCAATCAGAATCCAACAACACATTAAAAAGATCATACATCATGACCAAGTGGGCTTTATCCCAGGAATGCAAGGATTCTTCAATATCCGCAAATCAATCAACGTAATACACCACATTAACAAACTGAAGAATAAAAACCATATGATTATCTCAATAGATGCAGAGAAAGCCTTTGACAAAGTTCAACATCCATTTATGATAAAAACTCTCCAGAAAGCAGGAATAGAAGGAACATACCTCAACATAATAAAAGCTATATATGACAAGCCCACAGCAAACATTATCCTCAATGGTGAAAAATTGAAAGCATTTCCTCTAAAGTCAGGAACAAGACAAGGATGCCCACTTTCACCATTACTATTCAACATAGTTTTGGAAGTTTTGGCCATAGCAATCAGAGCAGAAAAAGAAATAAAAGGAATCCAAATTGGAAAAGAAGAAGTAAAACTCTCACTATTTGCAGATGACATGATCCTCTACGTAGAAAACCCTAAAGATTCCACCAGAAAATTACTAGAACTGATCAATGAATATGGTAAAGTTGCAGGATATAAAATTAACACACAGAAATCCCTTGCATTCCTATACACTAATAACGAGAAAATAGAAAGAGAAATTAAGGAAACAATTCCATTCACCATTGCAATGAAAACAATAAAATACTTAGGAATATATCTTCCTAAAGAATCTAAAGACCTATATATAGAAAACTATAAAACACTGGTGAAAGAAATCAAAGAGGACACTAATAGATGGAGAAATATATCATGTTCATGGATTGGTAGAATCAATATAGTGAAAATGAATATACTACCCAAAGCAATTTATAGATTCAATGAAATCCCCATCAAGCTACCAACGGTATTCTTCACAGAGCTAGAACAAATAATTTCTCAATTTGTATGGAAATACAAAAAACCTCGAATAGCCAAAGCTATCTTGAGAAAGAAGAACGGAACTGGAGGAATTAACCTGCCTGACTTCAGGCTCTACTACAAAGCCACAGTCATCAAGACAGTATGGTACTGGCACAAGGACAGAAATATAGATCAATGGAACAAAATAGAAAGCCCAGAGATAAATCCACGCACATATGGTCACCTTATCTTTGACAAAGGAGGCAAGAATATACAATGGATTAAAGACAATCTCTTTAACAAGTGGTGCTGGGAAAACTGGTCAAACACTTGTAAAAGAATGAAACTAGAACACTTTCTAACACCATACACAAAAATAAACTCAAAATGGATTAAAGAGCTAAATGTAAGACCAGAAACCATAAAACTCCTAGAGGAAAACATAGGCAAAACACTCTCTGACTTACATCACAGCAGGATCCTCTATGACCCACCTCTCAGAATATTGGAAATAAAATCAAAAATGAACAAATGGGACCTAATCAAACTTAAAAAGCTTCTGCACAACAAAGGAAACTATAAGCAAGGTGAAAAGACAGCCTTCAGAATGGGAGAAAATAATAGCAAATGAAGCAACTGACAAACAACTAATCTCAAAAATATACAAGCAACTTCTACAGCTCAATTCCAGAAAAATAAATGACCCAATCAAAAAATGGGCCAAAGAACTCAATAGACATTTCTCCAAAGAAGACATACAGATGGCTAACAAACACATGAAAAGATGCTCAACATCACTCATTATCAGAGAAATGCAAATCAAAACCACTATGAGATACCATTTCACGCCAATCAGAATGGCTGCTATCCAAAAGTCTACAAGCAATAAATGCTGGAGAGGGTGCGGAGAGAAGGGAACCCTCTTGCACTGTTGGTGGGAATGCAAACTAGTACAGCCACTTTGGAGAACAGTATGGAGATTCCTCAAAAAACTGCGAATAGAACTGCCTTATGATCCAGCAATCCCACTGCTGGGCATATACACTGAGAAAACCAGAATTGAAAGAGACACCTGTACCCCAATGTTCATAGCAGCACTGTTTGCAATAGCCAGAACGTGGAAGCAACCTAGATGTCCATCCACAGATGAATGGATAAGCAAGCTGTGGTACATATACACAATGGAGTATTACTCAGCCATTAAAAAGAATACATTTGAATCAGTTCTAAGGAGGTGGATGGAACTGGAGCCTATTATACAGAGTGAAGTAAGCCAGAAACAAAAACACAAATACAGTATACTAACGCATATATATGGAATTTAGAAAGATGGTAAAAAATAACCCTATTTACGAGACAACAAAAGAGACACTGATGTATAGACCAGACTTTTGGACTCTGGGACCGGGAGAGGGTGAGATGATTGGGGAGAATAGCATTGAAATATGTATAATATTATATCTGAAATGTATTAATTGTTCAAACTAAACACTATCATGTTACAATTTGTTCATACTAAATGTTTGTAATGTTTCTGATAATCAATAAAAGAGATTCTTGATCGAAAAAAAAAAAAAATAAAATAAAATAAAAATACCATCTCTGTAAAAAAAAAAAAAAAAAAAAAGAAATATCAGCCAGGCATTATAGATATCATACTGCTGCTGCTGCTAAGTCGCTTCAGTCGTGTCCGACTCTGTGCGACCCCATAGAAGGAAGCCCACCAGGCTCCCCCGTCCCTGGGATTCTCCAGGCAAGAACAGTGGAGTGGGTTGCCATTTCCTTCCCCAATGCATGAAAGTGAAAAGTAAAGGTGAAGTCGCTCAGTCGTGTCCGACTCTTAGCGACCCCATGGACTGGAGCCTACCAGGATCCTCCGTCCATGGGATTTTCCAGGCAAAAGTACTGGGGTGGGGTGCCATCGCCTTCCCTGTATAGATCGGATGTTGGCAATTTGATATATATATATATAGTAGTGTATATATATATATAGTAGTATATATATATAAAGAGCTAAAACTGTCCATTAAAGGTAAATATATCTATTTTACCTTTAATGGACAGTTTTAGCTCTTTTATATATATATACTACTATATATATATATACACTACTATATATATATATCAAATTGCCAACATCCGCTGGATCATCGAAAAAGCAAGAGAGTTCCAGAAAAACATCTATTTCTGCTTTATTGACTATGCCAAAGCCTTTGACTGTGTGGATCACAATAAACTGTGGAAAATTCTGAGAGAGATGGGAATACCAGACCACCTGATCTGCCTCTTGAGAAATCTGTATGCAGGTCAGGAAGCAACAGTTAGAACTGGTCATGGAACAACAGACTGGTTCCAAATAGGAAAAGGAGTACGTCAAGGCTGTATATTGTCACCATGTTTATTTAACTTATATGCAGAGTACATCATGAGAAATGCTGGACTGGAAGAAACACAAGCTGGAATCAAGATTGCCGGGAGAAATATCAATAACCTCAGATGTGCAGATGACACCTCCCTTATGGCAGAAAGTGAAGAGGGGCTAAAAAGCCTCTTGATGAAAGTGAAAGCGGAGAGTGAAAAGGTTGGCTTTAAGCTCAACATTCAGAAAACGAAGATCATGGCATCTGGTCCCATCACTACATGGGAAATAGATGGAGAAACAGTGGAAACAGTGTCAGACTTTATTTTTCTGGGCTCCAAAATCACTGCAGATGGTGACTGCAGCCATGAAATTAAAAGACGCTTACTCCTTGGAAGGAAAGTTATGACCAACCTAGATAGCATATTGAAAAGCAGAGACATCACTTTGCCAACAAAGGTTCGCCTAGTCAAGGCTATGGTGTTTCCTGTGGTCATGTATGGATGTGAGAGCTGGACTGTGAAGAAGGCTGAGCGCCGAAGAATTGATGCTTTTGAACTGTGGTGTTGGAGAAGACTCTTGAGAGTCCCTTGGACTGCAAGGAGATCCAACCGGTCCATTCTGAAGGAGATCAGCCCTGGGATTTCTTTGGAAGGAATGATGCTAAAGCTGAAACTCCAGTATTTTGGCCACCTCATGTAAAGAGTTGACTCATTGGAGAAGACTCTGATGCTGGGAGGGATTGGAGGCAGGAGGAGAAGGGGACGACAGAGGATGAGATGGCTGGATGGCATCACTGACTCGATGGATGTGAGTCTGAGTGACCTCCGAGAGCTGGTGATAGATAGAGAGGCCTGGCGTGCTGCAGTTCATGGGGTCGCAAAGAGTCGAACATGACTGAGCGACTGATATGATCTGATCTGATATATATATATATATATATATTATTTATATATATATATATATATATATATATATAGTAGTACCTAAGATCCAAGTGGAAAGAAAGTGATTTACTGAAACAGATTGGTATGGTGAACAGAATTTCTGGACAAGTGTTTAGATAACTCTGGTTTTGGAAGTTCATTTATTAGTGACAGGGACAACTCAGGCTAACCTTGCTGAGATTTAATTTCCATACCCAGAAAGTAGAAATAGTAAACTCTGTCTGCCATAGTACAATGCACAGTTAAGCATATAAAAACACTTAAAAAAATAACTATAAAGAGCTATGTAATAAAAGGTACTAAACTTATTTGAGACGAAAAGTAATTCTTAGGGGTGACTTGACGAGGATTCCATGCTTAATCTCATGCCATTCTTTGGTATGAAGCTACTGTCTGCCTCTGCTTTCTGACTCAATTCCTTCTTTAAACTTTTCTATCAATTCCCATTCCCCTTCCAAACACTGAGTTTACTTTAAAAATTTTGTGTACTTGGTATGGGTGTTGGGCTAAAAGTTTTGTATGCATCATCTCATTTAATTCCCAAGACAACTCTACAGGTTTTGCTTCATTTTATGGATAAAGATGATCAACAGAGAGATTAAATAATTTGCCCAACACCTCACAGACAAGACATTGCCATTTGAGTTAGACCCGGTGAATCCAGAATCCAGTTACTTTGGCACCAGTCAGCACTGCTGCCCATCTCAATTGCTGATGTGGTGTGCTCCTGAACAGACTGTATATATTTTTTACATTCTGCATATTATGATTTTTAGACATCTTAGAAAATCATTCTGTCTGGGAAGAGAGTGCCCCTCCCAGGGCTCGCCAGCTCTTTTAGATAGTGAAGGACTCAGCTGAGGGTGCCTTTGAGATCCACTGGACCAATCTAAGGCCATGCCTCCTCTATCTGGCCCATACACCAAGGAGGCACTATTCTTCTACCTTAATCATCCCAGGGCAGGCCCTAGGACCTGGAGATCACACGTATGACTTAGAGTACACTGAAATATTCAAACCAGCGAAATCTAAGCTGTTTGTCCTGCCTTATCTCTCCTGTAGAAACACCCATAAATGCCATGGCCTAAGCACATCCCTTGCTTCGATCTTCTACTACCTGACCAATTCTGGTGCTACCCCTGTGACCCTGTGTGGCATGTAGTAAAGCCCCACCACCACCCCCTTCTAATCTCTAGGACCTATGAGTATAACAAATTTTGTTTTCTTGTGCTTTTTCTGTGTCCCTTCTAGTGGCTGTTCATGACCACAGCCCACTTGGGCATCATAGCATGAAACTGGTGATACAAGTTTAGTGGCATTTTATTTTTGCCATACTTCAGTAGTTTTCTGACTTGTAGGATAACTATAGGGGAACAGTGGATAACCAAGAATAACCAAAATACCATAAAGAGGACTGGAGATTTTTACATGTTTAGTGAAGACAACCCCATGAGGAAAGAAAGAAAATATTTGTGACATGTCAATGGAGAGATTTTCTAAGTTTTTCTTAGGGATTACCAAACTTATAGGAGACAAACACCAGTTTTTAGAGCTATAGTGAAATTGGATAGGTTCTTAAAATGTCCATGGCTTCCCTGATAGCTCAGTTGGTAAAGAATCTGCCTGCAATGCAGGAGACCCCAGTTCAGTTCTTGGGTCGGGAAGATCCGCTGGAGAAGGGATAGGCTACCCACTGCAGTATTCTGTGGTTCAGCTGGTAAAAAAAATCTTACTGCAATGTGGGACATCTGGGTTTGATCCCTGGGCTGGGAAGATCCCCTGGAGAAGGGAAGGGCTACCCACTCCGGTATTCTGGCCTGGAGAATTCCATGGACTGTATAGTCCATGGGTTGCAAAGAGTCGGACATGACTGAGCGACTTTCACTTTCACTTTAAAATGTACATGGGGGGGCAGAATCTCATTTGGAAAGATAATATGGGGATGGATGATAGGTGTGAGATGAAGTTAGAGCTGGGAGGGAAAAGTACAAAGGTTCATGTTCTATTTTTGTCTTAAATCTGTAAAAATGAGGGAAATGAACAAATTCACATTACTTTATTGAGCATGTACTCTTTTTAGGGCATTATTGGGTGTACAAAGATGAAAGAGATATCACAGGCACATGCTATCTTTTTGGAAAGCTAAGACCACACTACATGAAAAGACAGGTAATGTGAAGAGGACTAAGAGGTGGGATATGATTATTGGTTTAATGGGAGTCAGGCAGTGCTTCCTACTAGGGTCAGGATGAGCTGAAGCTCTGGGCTGGGAGTACGACAGAGTGACCTCCAGCCAGAGCTGGGGCATATGAGGGCCAGAGAGATGGTATAGAGTTTGGAAAGTTGACAAGCTAAAGAGAAAGTAGTTCAGGTACTTAATAAGAGATGCAGTTGACTTTTATATGTCATGATTAGAGCTTGGTGGAGCCTTCATAATTAAGATACCTCTCAGATCCCTCTTAAATGCAGCAGAGTGAGACCACTGGCCAGATGACAGGACTCATTTAGATGAAACTTTGATTTAGACTGGTTCAGTAATTTCTCCATTAGAAAGTGTATTTGAGTTATGTTCAAGCAAAATCTAATTATAAGAAAGATGAAGCTGGATGACGAGGAAGAAGGTCAAGATACATCCAAGTCTTTTAAAATATGCCCTTTACAGGGCTGTGAAACCAAGGCCCAGATCTCCTGAGACCATGTAAAGATGGGACAGGGTTAAGTCTCCTGCCTTGGTGTTGTTTTGCTGCTAAATTGTGTCCAACTCTTTTGCGACCCCGTGGATTATGGCCTACCAGGCTCCTCTGTCCGTGGGATTTCCCAGGCAAGAATACTGGAGTGGGTGGCCACTTCCTTCTCCAGGGGATCTTCCTTACCCAGGGGTCAACCCATGTCTCCTGCATTGGCAGGTGGATTCTTTACTACTGAGCCATCAAGGAAGCCCACGTATCCTGCCTTCCTGGTGTTCAAACCCTCACTGCTTATTGATGGCGCTGGCTGAGAGGATGTGATCTCCATTGATGTCTTCATCAGGCACCCTTCCAATCGCTGTTTTCTGGTTTCTTCCTTGTTGATCTTCTAGTTTTAGTGCATATACTTGTCACAAATTGAAGGCTCAGCAAATATAAGAAATGATTGAAATTGCAGATTGTAGAGAGGCAAACTTTATTTCACAAACCCAAGGGGATAATTTACTTTTCATCTCCTCCCTCTTTCTCGAAATAGAGAACCTCCAACAAATGGTATATAAAGGAAAACAGAGCAAACTGAAGGGGGAAACTTTGCAATTTATTAACTCAAGCATGAAAGTACAGAAAATAAGCAGGGCTCAACTTACTTGGAAAAATAAGTCTGAACCTATTGCATTAAAACATGGTGTTGCACTAACCTAATGAGTTTTCAGGCAAATGAGGCATGAAACATTGCCAAAATATAAAGTCAGTAAAATATCCAAATTACTCTTTAATGTCATTATATGTTTTAACTTATTGGGAGCTGATAAAGAATAGGTTATTCCTAAATCTGCATTGCTAACAAAATAAGTACAATTATTTTATGAAGAATGTATTATTCTGATAAAGAGTGAATAATGGCAGATTGAAAGCAACTGAAATTCCAACATGAGATACATACACATATACCTAATTCACGGGAAAGCATTAACAAAACAGAATACATTTTTACTTCAGTCATTCATTCCCTAGGAAATCAAGATATCACTTAGGAGATAAAACATGATAGTATATAAGCAATTTTGAGGATAGCATGAAATAACTAAGGATGCAATACATATATTTTAAGAAGAATTATTTACTAAATATATTCAAAAGATTTATTTAGAAAATAATAAAGAAAACACCTTTACTCTAGAGTTTACCCTAGAATTTTTCCATTATATTCTGGATATGGTTGAATATGGCATTTCCTTTTGAAAAAGTCAAGTAGAATTCATGAAAAGTTTTGGATTATATTCTGAGTAGTGAAAAACAGAAATGATTTATTCTAGAAATCCTGATTGTATTATCATACTGTCAAGTTATTAAAATATTGTAAAATTTTGTACAGTTTAGCAAAGGATGGCACCTCATGGATTTTTTAAATCCTTATTTAATACAGTTGTTTAATCTATTTATGAACCATTTGTCATTATTTCCAGCACTATAGTACTACTGGCTATTATGTGACAAACTCTTTTTTAAAAGAAAATTAATCCTTCATCCTTCACATCATCAAAGTAAGCTTGTCAGTTTGAAGCATCTTAAGTACTTGCTAGTGGATTTCATTTTGTATTTATTCTGCCCAGGTGAGGCAGGACTGACTACAATTTTTGCCTCTACTAGCTCTCATCCAGTGTGTATTGACAGTTCATTTGGTTTTGGATGGTTCTAAATGATTCTCCACACTTGGGTAGACGTGCTTATCTGTGAATGAGAAGGTTTCTTGCATGCTCTTGTTTCTGTCACTTTGTGCTGATTTAAATGCCCTTGATGTTCTAGAATCGTATGACAGTGAGAGGATATTGAAAAGGAGCTGGCCCAGCAAGGAGGAGAGAATTTCTCCTTTCTCTGACTCTTTACTGGGCCTGAATTCCTGCTTCTGACAGGAATGAGAAATTGCTTGCTTGATTTTCAGTCCACCACACAGACGGTAGTCTAGCCAGAAACTCCATCATAGCCATGGCTCTCTTTCACCCCCTCCCAGGCTGGCCAGCCAGCATTTATTTAATCTTTTGTACCCATGTCCCTGTCTTCATCTTAACTACCGCATCTGGGACCCGCGTTTTCCCTTATTTGCCTTACCTGACTTTGCACTTACTCTCTTATCAAATACTTCCCTGAATGAATCCTGTTGTTTCCCATTTTTCTTCCAGGGCCAAACCTAACACCACCATACCTCAGGCATTCTGTGGGCTCATTTGGGCTTTAAAGGTTCTGGTAAAAATTGGAGATAAAATTCCCAATGGATCACAGGTAAGTTTTAATACCATTAACAGGTAAAGAAAAAATGTAATTGAATAGAAAGGAAATTTACTGGAGGCTCTTTAAAATCTGCCTTTGATTTTATGGTACTGGAATTTTATGGTACATAATTTAATTTTCCATTGAGTCTCGATGACTAGAGAGGAAGGGGAACTACCTAAAATATTAGTCATATCTATACTGTAAGCTTCCCTTACTGGTATTAAATGCAAACTGATGTGAAGGGCAAACTGCTTTGAGGTTTGTTCAGTGTGAGAAAATAAAACAAATCTTTCCCTGTACAAATGAGTTTGCTTATTTAACTGTTACACAAAATTAAGCAGATTTATTTACTGATTCTATTCTTATGTGTTAATATGCATTGTGAATCTCCAGAAGGAAGGCTTTATCAGGCAGTCCTGAGCCCATGTAAGCATGCATATTTCTTCTCAGAACACAGACTATGAAGTCAGCTCTAGCAAGTGGCCTGTGGGTAGTTCATAATTCTGTCTACTGCATAGTACAATTGAAGCCCCACCCTCCTGAACTGTTGAATAGCTAAGTTATAAATTCCAGATCAAATATCCATGAGAGTATAATCAATACCAAATACATTACTGTACTTATCAAAGTTTTCCTGCCATAATTCAGACTTTGCTATTCTGCTCATGTAAAGACCTTTCCCAAATTAATGATGCCATAAATCCTTATAAAAAAGCATACTCTGGCTACATTATTATAGTATGGCATATATTCCCAGTCTTTTGGAGAGAGTCAGAGATTGCAGACCCAGATTAGACTCTTTAGTGGTTATGCCACTGCTTCTTGCCTTAGTTGATATTGTTCCCTCAGTCTTTAATATCATGATTGAAGTTTCTTGCAAAAACCCCAAAGAATGAAAAAGAGGGGGTCGTCAGCTCACATAAATTGAGCAAAGCAGAGAAGGGCAGGAATACAAGTGCAACCCAGCCTCAGATAGAGAAAGGACTCTCTCCGGCTGCCAGTGATCTCTGCTTTTGTCTGCTTTTTGGCTGAGTTCTCTCTTCTGCGACTTCACTTCTTCCCTGTGGCCTTGAATGTGGCTGCCAAAAGCTTGTTGCCTGACATTTTCCTTGCTTCACCATCAGAGAACTAAAGACTCTACATTCTTTTCCTTCTAATTGAGAAAATCATAAAGAAAGAATATGATTGGCCCATCTGATGTCATTTTCCACCTGGGCCAATCATGATGGCCCAAGAAGCAGGACTGGTGAGGAAGATGGCATTTCCCTGTTAAGTGCAACCATGGGGAGATATGAGAAGAATGAGCAGAGCAAACTATGTTTACTTCACTCACATACTTAAGGTTAGTTATCTTTTGGGGAGCCTCCTCTGTGATGTTGGTATGTGCAAAACAGGAACATCTGTGCTTTAACTTTGCAACTTGCAAGGGAATCAGTTTCCCAGGGGTGATTTGTGTCTGTCTAGGATGATTTCTTAAATCTCTTCCAGTCCAGTGATTCTGGTAATTGTCCTTGTTCCTAATGTCCTGCACTTGTGACATTCAAGCTCAGTTCCAAATTAGTGTCTTCTTTCTCTCCCCTCCTGGAAGATTGAAGAGGAGAAGGGGGAGGAGACACGTTCTTCTGTCTGAACATTGCCAGTGTGGATCTCTTGTACTTTTATTGAAATTTCAAACATTATGATTCTGCCACCACTAAAACTTTGGTAGCATTACTTGCTGTCTGTGGGTGGCCTAAACTTGTATAATTATAACAGATTGAAGAAGGGAGTTGTGAATTTCATTGGATAAGATTTCATTTGATAAATTAATGCTCAAAAAGGACATTTAAAAACATATTTTATTTCTTCTAATGTCTATAGCATGGTGATAGCAATGAATAGTTCATAAAATTTCAGTGTTAGATCTAAGCAGAAATTTAGAAATCATTTGAATATACTGTCATTTTTAAAGATGAGAAAAAAAGAAGATGACAGACACAGCCTGTCACCCAGGCTGGTAAGAATAATAGTTGAAAAATTAGGGATCTTAGCTCTCTCCAGGACAGGGATTTTTCTAGTTTACATTGATAATGGTTCTTACATTTTAAATCAAGCAGGTAATTAGAAAACTGATGTTTCATTAATTTATTTAGGTTAATCAGTGTGGAAAAGAGTGATCAGTAGATCAGTAAATGTATGGTAGTAAATGTAGAAATAGTGTTAAAAGAAGAGTTAGCCCCAGGGATTTTCCTCTTGAAATTACTTGATACAAACACAGTTGTAATTTTCTCTCCTTTTCTCCCTTCCTCCCTCCCTCTCTTCTCTTGCTCCCATTCTTCTTCTATGTAATGATCATTTTAGGTGATCAGATTGCATCTGGGTATCTGGTAGCCCTGAATTAACCATATTTCCCCAAGAAATGTACTTTTATTTTCAAGAATAATATTGTTTAATTTGGGAAGAGCAAATACATTCACATAGCAAGATATGTCAATTATGGATGAAAATCACAGAGGCTTGACGTGAAAACATCTCTCATTATTCATTTCAAAGCTGTAATGGATTTTGAGAGGAAGAGTTTATATTTGCTTACATTCATATAGAAGTGTTTATAGACTGTAAAGCACTTTCATCTATATATAATCATATTTGATTAAGGTTGCAAGATTAACAACAACAACAAAAAGAGCATGCAGTTAAATTTGAATTCCAGATATACAATAAATACAATTTTAGTGTAACTATGCTTCAAATATTACATGGCACATACGTATACTGAAAGTTATTCCTTGTGTGCCTGAAATTCATATTTAACCAGCTTTTGTGTACTTTATTTGGCAGCTCTGTATTTGGTCTTCTGATAACTCTATAAATTTGGTAAGACAATCTCCCTCATTATATAGATGAGGACCTTAAAACTGAGTTGCTTTCTATGTGTCAGATCCCAAGCTATTCTTGAGCATGAGATGATGCATAATTCATAGATCCTGCCTTAAGGATACTACAGTCAAGTCACCAGGAAACAACTCATCAGTGTGAGATGTGTAATAATAGAGGAAAGAATACAGTGCTATAGAGTCTTATAGAAAGGACACCTACCTCAATATTGGTTAATTGGGAGATTTCCTAAAGTGGTGACATCCATTTTGAATCCTGAATGCTGGGTAAGAATTACGTTCACATGAGGTTGGGGGAAGAAGAAAGAAAGAGGAGAAACATGATTCTGGTACTATTTAAGAAGCTGCACAGATTCAGTATGACTGGCTGGAGGACATGCTTTGAGCTGGAGAGTGGTGATAGGTGAGGTTGGGAGATGGGTAAGAGTCAACTCATTAATTGGTATGCCTAATGCAATTTTTATTTTTCCTTGGGGCAGGATTTACCCGTCAGAGTGAGATGAAATGATTCAGTTTAAGCTTTAGTATGATCACCATGTCACAGTGGAGATAGTGGATTGGACGGGCAAGACTTAAGGAAAATCATTCATTCACCATATTTTTATTGAGTGTTAGCATTGAATTAGATACAAATTGGGAGACTAGTAATTTAAGTGGCAAATGAAAGTGCTAAGAACTAAGATAATGACCATAGTGATGGAGAGGAGTAGAATTTTGGGGAGATATTAAGCAGGTGAATCAACAGTAATTGATTATTAATAGGGCTTGGTAGTGAGGCAGGTAAGTGAAGCTGCTGGAACCTACATAGACAAGTGACATCTTTGCTAATGTAGGAAACAATGTCACATGGGGAGAGATAAAGCTTTTTCAGTTTTGAATATATTTATTTTGGTGTGTCCTGGGACTTCCAGGAGAAGTGTTAAGGAAGGTAGTGTTTTTTTTTTTTTTTAATTTAAATTTATTTATTTTAATTAGAGGCTAATTACTTTACAATATTGTATTGGTTTTGCCATACATCAACATGAGTCTGCCACGGGTGTACGTGTGTTCCCAATCCTGAACCCCCCTCCCACCTCCCTTCTCCATACCATCCCTCTGAGTCATCTCAGTGCACTAGCCCCAAGCTTCCTGTATCCTGCATCGAACCTGGACTGGCAATTCATTTCTTATATTATCCCAAATCATCCCCCGCTCCCTCTCCCACAGAGTCCAAAAGACTGTTCTATACATCTGTGTCTCTTTTGCTTTCTCACATACAGGGTTATCGTTACCATCTTTCTAAATTTCATATAAATGCGTTAGTATACTGTATTGGTGTTTTTCTTTCTGGCTTACTTCACTCTGTATAATAGGCTCCAGTTTCATCCACCTCATTAGAACTGATTCAAATGTATTCTTTTTAATGGCTGAGTAATACTCCATTGTGTATATGTACCACAGCTTTCTTATCCATTCATCTGCTGATGGACATCTAGGTTGCTTCCAAGTCCTGGCTATTATAAACAGTGCTGCGATGAACATTGGGGTACACGTGTCTCTTTCAATTCTGGTTTCCTCAGTGTGTATGCCCAGCAGTGGGATTGTTGGGTCATATGGCAGTTCTATTTCCAATTTTTTAAGGAATCTCCACACTGTTCTCCATAGTGGCTGTACTAGTTTGCATTCCCACCAACAGTGTAAGAGGGTTCCCTTTTCTCTGCACCCTCTCCAGCATTTATAGACTTTTTGGATCACAGCCATTCTGACTGGTGTGAAAATGGTACCTCATTGTGGTTTTGATTTGCATTTCTCTGATAATGAGTGATGTTGAGCATCTTTTCATGTGTTTGTTAGCCATCTGTACGTCTTCTTTGGAGAAATGTCTATTTAGTTCTTTGGTCCATTTTTTGATTGGGTCATTTATTTTTCTGGAATTGATTTGCAGGAGTTGCTTGTATATTTTTGAGATTAGTTGTCTGTCAGTTGCTTCATTTGCTATTATTTTCTCCCATTCTGAAGACTGTTTTTTCACCTTGCTTATAGTTTCCTTTGTTGTGCAGAAGCTTTTTAATTTTAGTTAGATCCCATTTGTTTATTTTTGTTTTTATTTCCAATATTCTGGGAGGTGGGTCATAAAGGATCCTGCTGTGATGTATGTCAGAGAATGTTTTGCCTATGTTCTCCTCTAAGAGTTTTATAGTTTCTGGTCTTATGTTTAGATCTTTAATCCATTTTGAGTTTATTTTTGTGTATGGTGTTAGAAACTGTTCTAGTTTCATTCTTTTACAAGTGGTTGACCAGTTTTCCCAGCACCACTTGTTAAAGAGATTGTCTTTTCTCCATTGTATATTTTTGCCTCCTTTGTCAAAGATAAGGTGTCCATAGGTGCGTGGGTTTATCTCTGGTCTTTCTATTTTGTTCCATTGATCTATATTTCTGTCTTTGTGCCAGTACCATACTGTCTTGATGACTGTGGCTTTGTAGTAGAGCCTGAAGTCAGGCAGGTTGATTCCTCCAGTTCCATTCTTCTTTCTCAAGATAGCTTTGGCTATTCAAGGTTTTTTGTATTTTTTGTATTTCCATACAAATTGTGAAATTACTTGTTCTAGCTCTGTGAAAAATACCATTGGTAGCTTGATAGGGATTGCATTGAATCTATAGATTGCTTTGGGTAGTATATTCATTTTCACTATATTGATTTTGCCAATCCATGAACATGGTATATTTCTCCATCTATTAGTGTCCTCTTTGATTTCTTTCACCAGTGTTTTATAGTTTTCTATATATAGGTCTTTAGTTTCTTTAGGGAGATATATTCCTAAGTATTTTATTCTTTTCGTTGCAATGGTGAATGGAATTGTTTCCTTAATTTCTCTTTCTATTTTCTCATTATCAGTGTATAGGAATGCAAGGGATTTCTGTGTATTGATTTTATATCCTGCAACTCTACTATATTCATTGATTAGCTCTAGTAATTTTCTGGTGGAGTCTTGAGGGTTTTCTATGTAGAGGATCATGTCATCTGCAAACAGTGAGAGTTTTCCTTCTTCTTTTCCAATTTTGATTCCTTTTATTTATTTTTCTGCTCTGATTGCTGTGGCCAAAATTTCCAAAACTATGTTGAATAGTAGTGGTGAGAGGGCGCACCCTTGTCTTGTTCCTGACTTTAGGGGAAATGCTTTCAATTTTTCACCATTGAGGATAATGTTTGCTTTGGGTTTGTCATATATAGCTTTTATTATGTTGAGGTATGTTCCTTCTATTCCTGCTTTCTGGAGAGTTTTTTTTTTTTATCATAAATGGATGTTGAATTTTGTCAAAGGCTTTCTCTGTATCTATTGAGATAATCATATGGCTTTTATTTTTCAATTTGTTAATGTGGTGTATTACATTGATTAATTTGCAGATATTGAAGAATCCTTGCATCCCTGGGATAAAGCCCACTTGGTCATGGTGTATGATATTTTTAATGTGTTGTTGGATTCTGATTGTTAGAATTTTGTTAAGGATTTTTGCATCTATGTTCATCAGTGATATTGGCCTATAGTTTTCTTTTTTTGTGGCATCTTTGTCCGGTTTTGGTATTAGGGTGATGGTGGCCTTATAGAATGAGTTTGGAAGTTTACCTTCCTCTGCAATTTTCTGGAAGAGTTTGAGTAGGATAGGTGTTAGCTCTTCTCTAAATTTTTGGTAGAATTCAGCTATGAAGCCGTCTGGACCTGGGCTTTTATTTGCTGGAAGATTTCTGATTACAGTTTCAATTTCTGTGCTTGTGATGGGTCTGTTAAGATTTTCTATTTCTTCCTGGTTCAGTTTTGGAAAGTTGTGCTTTTCTAAGAATTTGTCCATTTCTTCCACATTGTCCAATTTATTGGCATATAATTGCTGATAGTAGTCTCTTATGATCCTTTGTATGTTGTCTGTTGTGATCTCTCCATTTTCATTTCTAATTTTATTGATTTGATTTTTCTCCCTTTGTTTCCTGATGAGTCTGGCTAATGGTTTGTCAATTTTATTTATCCTTTCAAAGAACCAGCTTTTGGCTTTATTTTTGCTATGATCTCTTTTGTTTCTTTTGCATTTATTTCTGCCCTAATTTTTATGATTTCTTTCCTTCTACTAACCCTGGGGTTCTTCATTTCTTCCTTTTCTAGTTGCTTTAGGTATAGAGTTAGGTTATTTATTTGACTTTTTTCTTGTTTCTTGAGGTATGCCTGTATTGCTATGAACTTTCCCCTTAGCACTGCTTTTACAGTGTCCCACAGGTTTTGGGTTGTTGTGTGTTCATTTTCATTCATTTCTATGCAGATTTTGATTTCTTTTTTGATTTCTTCTGTGATTTGTTGGTTATTCAGCAGCGTGTTGTTCAGCTTCCATATGTTGGAATGTTTAATAGTTTTTCTGCTATAATTGAGATCTAATCTTACTGTATTGTGGTCAGAAAAGATGCTTGGAATGATTTCAATTTTTTTGAACTTACCAAGGCTAGATTTATGGCCCAGGATGTGGTCTATCCTGGAGAAGGTTCCATGTGTGCTTGAGAAAAAGGTGAAATTCATTGTTTTGGGGTGAAATGTCCTATAGATATCAATTAGGTCTAACTGGTCTATTATATCATTTAAAGTTTGTGTTTCTTTGTTAATTTTCTGTTTAGTTAATCTATCCATAGGTGTGAGTGGGGTATTAAAGTCTCCCGCTATTATAGTGTTATTGTTAATTTCCCCTTTCATACTTGTTAGCATTTGTCTTACATATTGCGGTGCTCCCGTGTTGGGTGCATATATATTTATAATTGTTATATCATCTTCTTGGATTGATCCTTTGATCATTATGTAGTGTCCTTCTTTGTCTCTTTTCACAGCCTTTGTTTTAAAGTCTATTTTATATGATACGAGTATTGCTATTCCTGCTTTCTTTTGATCTCTATTTGCATGGAATATCTTTTTCCAGCCCTTCACTTTCAGTCTGTACGTGTTCCCTGTTTTGAGGTGGGTCTCTTGTAGACAACATGTATAGGGGTATTGTTTTTGTATCCATTCAGCCCGTCTTTGTCTTTTGGTTGGGGCATTCAACCCATTTACGTTTAAGATAATTATTGATAAGTATGATCCCATTGCCATTTACTTTATTGTTTTGGGTTTGAGTTTATACACCCTTTTTGTGTCTCCTGTCTAGAGAATATCCTTTAGCATTTGTTGGAGAGCTGGTTTGGTGGTGCTGAATTCTCTGAGCTTTTGCTTGTCTGTAAAGCTTTTGATTTCTCCTTCATATTTGAATGAGATCCTTGCTGGGTACAGTAATCTGGGCTGTAGGTTATTTTCTTTCATCACTTTAAGTATGTCTTGCCATTCCCTCCTGGCCTGAAGAGTTTCTATTGAAAGATCAGCTGTTATCCTTATGGGAATCCCCTTGTGTGTTATTTGTTGTTTTTCCCTTGCTGCTTTTAATATTTGTTGTTTGTGCTTGATCTTTGTTAATTTGATTAATATGTGTCTTGGGGTGTTTCACCTTGGGTTTATCCTGTTTGGGACTCTCTGGGTTTCTTGGACTTGGGTGATTATTTCCTTCCCCATTTTAGGGAAGTTTTCAACTACTATCTCCTTAAGTATTTTCTCATGGTCTTTCTTTTTGTCTTCTTCTTCTGGGACTCCTATGATTCTAATGTTGGAGGGTTTAATATTGTCCTGGAGGTCTCTGAGATTGTCCTCATTTCTTTTAATTCGTTTTTCTTTTTTTCTCTTTGATTCATTTATTTCTACCATTCTATCTTCTATTTCACTAGTCCTATCTTCTGCCTCCGTTATTCTACTATTTGTTGCCTCCAGAGTGTTTTTGATCTCATTTATTGCATTATTCATTATATATTGACTCTTTTTTTATTTCTTCTAGGTCCTTGTTAAACCTTTCTTGCATTTTCTCAATCCTTGTCTCCAGGCTGTTTACCTGTGATTCCATTTTTATTTCAAGATTTTGGATCATTTTCACTATCATTATTTGGAATTCTTTATCAGGCAGATTCCTTATGTCTTCCTCTTTTGTTTGGTTTGGTGGGCATTTATCCTCTTCCTTTACCTGCTGGGTATTCCTCTGTCTCTTCATCTTGTTTATATTGCTAAGTTTGGGGTGTCCTTTCTGTATTCTGGCAGTTTGTGGAGTTCTCTTTATTATGGAGTTTCCTCGCTGTGGGTGGGGTTGTATCAGTGGCTTGTCAAGGTTTCTTGGTTAGGGAAAGCTTGTGTTGGTGTTCTGGTGGGTGGAGCTAGATTTCTTCTCTCTGAAGTGCAGTGAAGTGTCTAGTAACAAGTTATGAGATGTCAGTGGTTTTGGAGTAACTTTGGGCAGCCTGTATATTGAAGCTCAGGGCTGTGTTCCTGTGTTGCTGGAGAATTTGTGTGGTATGTCTTGCTCCGGAACTTGTTGGCCCTTGGGTGGTGCATGGTTTCAGTGTAGGTATGGAGGCATTTGATGAGCTCCTATCGATTAATGTTCCCTGGATTCAGGTGTTCTCTGATGTTCTCAGGATTTGGACTTAAGCCTCCTGCTTATGGTTTCCAGTCTTATTTTTACAGTAGTCTAAAGACTTCTCTTTCTATACAGCACTGTTGATAAAACATCTAGGTTAAAGATGAAAAGTTTCTCCACAGTGAGGGACACCCAGAGAGGTTCACAGAGTTACATGGAGAAGAGAAGAGGGAGGAGGGAGTTAGAGGTGACCTGAATGAGATGAGGTGGAATCAAAAGAGGAGAGAGCAGGCTAGCTAGTAATCACTTCCTTAAGTGCGCTCCATAGTCTGGACCGCTCAGAGATGTTCAGGGAGTTATACAGAGAAGAGAAGAAGGAGGAAGGAGACAGAGGTGGCCAGAAGGATAAAAGTGGGGGAATGAAAAGGAGAGAGACAGATCCAGCCAGTAATCAGTTCCCTAAGTGTTCTCCACCATCTGGAACACACAGAGATTCAGAGAGTTGGGTAGAGAAGAGAAGGGGCAGGGAGGAGATAGAGGAGACCTGGTGGAGAAAAAGGAGAGTCCAAAGAGGGAGACAGCAGTCAAGCCAGTAATCTCGCTCCCAAGTAAAAATGGGTAGTGAAGATTGGGTTCTTAAAGGTACAAAAATTGATAACAAATACCAAAAAGCAAAGATTAAAATTCTAGAGTAGAGGTTGGGTTTTCAAAAATACAATATTAAAGAAAAGAAGAAAAAGAAGCAGAAGAAAAAAAACAAAGTCATAAAAGTTATTAAAAAAATATATATATGAAGTTTGCTTTAAAAAGTCTTTTTTTTGAAAAGTAATAGTAGGTTATAAAAATGAAAATTAAAGGAGTAATAGAGGACTTAAAAATTTAAAAAAGTTAAAAAAAAAGAAAAAAGAAAGAAAAGAAAAGAATGATCATAAAAGTAGTAAAAATATATCTAGGACTTTCTCTGGTGGTGTTGTGGGCAGTGTGGGGTCAGTTCATTGTCAGATAGTTCCTTGGTCCGGCTTATATTTCTCAAGATCTATAGGTCCCTTCCTATGTAGTCAGTACTAACTACAGGGTTTTAATCTATTGCACCTGTCACTTCCAAGGTGGTTCCCTTGGTTTTATGTTCATCTGTTTGCTGGTCTCTTCAGTGTCTGATTTCTGCCCTGACACAAGGGGGGCGGTGATGAACACTTTTTTTTTTTGGCTCACTTGTTCAGTCGTGCTGTGGGGAGGGAGGGACATTGCAAACAAATAACACTGGCGTGTGCTCACAGTGTCTCAGCCATACTGGGCCTGCCCCCGCTCACTGAGCGTGTACCCTCCCTGCCCACACAGCTCAGGCTCTAGGTTGCTCCGCTGGGAACCATCCCAGGCCAGCCCTGGGCTGCATGCACCTCCCAGGTCTAAGCCGCTCAGGTTCAGGCACTCGGGTAGTCCTCAGAGGTGCAGACTCTGTTCGGCCTTTGTTTTGTGCCCTTCCCAGCTCTGAGCAGCTTGGGTGATGATGTGTTTGGCAAGTGCGGTCACTGCAACTTATCGCCTCTCCTGTCCCTGCCGCTCGGTTTTCTGGGTGTACAACTGGCGCACCTTCTCAGGTGGATGACTGTCCAGAACCCTAAGAACTCTTAGTTAGCAAAGAAGCCTGCTTGCAGTTAGGTAGATAATGTCTCTCTGGGGCTGCGATTGCCTGGCTTCCGGCTCTGCCTGCCTGTCACTGGAAAGGGATGGTCTGCAGCCGGCTAGTTCTGTTCAGCTCTTTGTTCTGTGTGCGGGCCTGGCCCTGTCTTAGGGCTTTTTGCATGGTAGCTATCCCACAGACTGGTTTGCTAGCACAAATTAGTTCACTCTGATCACCCGCGGGGGCATTCAGGCCTGATCCTTACTCTAAGCAGTGCAGCCCGTGCCTCCCTGCCCTGCCCCTGTTTGCTAATGGCGAGTGCAGGCGTCTGTGCTGCTTCTCCACTGGGGGAGTTACCACTGGGCTTGTAATCTGTGGGTTTTAATTATTTACTTATTTTTCCTCCCTATTATGTTGCCCTCTGTGTTTCCAAAACTCACCACAGACTCGGCAGTGAGAGTGTTTCCTGGTGTTTGGAAACTTTTCTCTTTTTAAGACTTCCTTCCCAGGACAGAGCTCCGTCCCTACCTCCTTTGTCTCTCTCTATCTTTTTTTTTTTTGTCTTTTATATTTTTCCTACCTCCTTTCGAAGACAATGGGCTGCTTTTTGGGTGCCTGATGTCCTCTGCTGGCATTCAGAAGTTGTTTTGTGGAATTTACTCAGCGTTTAAATGTTCTTTTGATGAGTTTGTTGGGGAGAAAGTGGTCTCTTCATCCTATCCCTCTGCCATCTTAGGACTGCCTCAGGAGGGTAGTTTTGTAAACTACAAAGAAAGGTTTGGGCTGAAGATTATGATCTATGGATGATGTATGTATTAGAGCTGCCTATTGAATAATAGGTGAAAATTAGATCACCCAGGGAGTGTTTGGGGTCAGAAGCTTATTTGACAGACAGAATCTCCAAGGAAAATCAAGATTTGAAAAGCAAAATGGGAAAAGGAAGCTAACAATGCAACAACAGCTGCAAAGGAAACTCAACAAGAATGCCAAAGACAATAGGAAAAAAACTCAGGAAGAAGACTCCTTCAAAGGTGTCCAAGTCCGACTGGTCAGAATTTGAGGACTGGCATAGTAAAACAAGGAATGGAAAAATGGATTCCATTTCAAGCTTTACAACAAAGGTCATTGATGATCTTGGGTTAACGAGGACTGGCTGAGAAAATGAGGTGAACTCTATCTCTAGTTGAAGTAAATTGTACTACTGGTGGGACCCAATTGTAAATAGAGTTATGTGGAGGTTAGGAAGATCAGAATATTTGCTTAACTTTGTTCCTTGGAGCATTAATACAGTGAGATACTTCTTTAAAAAAAAACCTGTAGCAAAATAAATTTGGGAAGAATTGCATATTATGTTGATTACCTGGAGATGAAAATGGCAAGCCACTCCAGTATTCTTTCCTGGAGAATCCCATAGACAGAGGAGCCTGGCAGGCTACAGTCCATGGAGTCGCAAGAGTTGGACATGACTTAGCCACTAAACCACTACCACATGTTATGTTAGTGAAATTTAATAGTCTGAAAAGTTCTGAAGCAATGAAACCTACCTAAAATTCTAGTGTTTCTCATATATATTTATGTAATAACAATAAATATCATAGAAGTTTAGGAAATTCTGGCCTAGCAGAATGAAGCCATAACTGTAAAAGGTGAACAAAATTGTCTTAAAGAATATATGAAATACCAATAATTTTAGCTTATAGTTGTTTTGACAAGGGTATATTTTAATGAGTTCTATAAAATGAGTTCTCATTTTAATGAGTTCTTTATTAACCAATAAAGTGATTCCCCCACCTCCAAGGAAAACTAAAAAAAAAAAAAAACTTAAAAAGAATAGTGCTATATGTAACTATAAAAGATTCAAACAAACTATGAGTTATGAAAAGAGAAAAGAAAAATCAAGTGTAATCATACCACTCAGCTATGATCATTGCTAATACATTTCACATATGTACACTTTAAAAAGTAAAAATGATAACACATCATTTATATTGTTTGGTAACCTAGATCCTCCTCACTCGCTGTGTCCTATGTGTCAAGAGACCTGTAGATTATACCCTTAGTATTGCCTGTTGGGAGTTTCCTGGTCATAAGTCATATGAATATTTTCCCCTATTCTGGAAAGATTTGATTAATAAGCTAAATTATTGTCTCTAGAGCTTGGGCATAACTATTTTATCTTATGAGATAGTTTATATGCTTCACAACTAGGATAGAATCAGTTGTATAAAATATTCTGCAAAATCCAGTGTTTCATATCCTCTGGCAAGGAAAATTGTGCATGCTTGCCATTTTGTACCATTTTGCTTAGAGGATTTCAGTGACCTGGATGTCCATGGAGTTTGGCCATGAAGGAAACTCTGCTGGTGGTGAGAAATGTGCTCTCCCCACTAAGAATTTAAATAAAAAACAATGGTCCCAAAGAAGGGGTGAGAAACATGCATGGAAATATGTGGTCTGAATCTTGATCTCATCAGATCAGATCAGATCAGTCACTCAGTCGTGTCCGACTCTTTGTGACCCCACGAATCACAGCACGCCAGGCCTCTCTGTCCATCACCAACTCCTGGAGTTCACTCAGACTCACGTCCATTGAGTCAGTGATGCCATCCAGCCATCTCATCCTCTGTTGTCCCCTTCTTCTCTTGCCCTCAATCCCTCCCAGCGTCAGAGTCTTCTCCAATGAGTCAACTCTTCGCATGAGGTGGCCAAAGTACTGGAGTTTCAGCTTTAGCATCATTCCTTCCAAAGAAATCCCAGGGCTGATCTCCTTCAGAATGGACCGGTTGGATCTCCTTGCACTCCAAGGGACTCTCAAGAGTCTTCTCCAACACCACAGTTCAAAAGCATCAATCCTTTGGCACTCAGCTTTCTTCACAGTCCAGCTCTCACATCCATACATGACCACAGGAAAAACCATAGCCTTGACTAGAGGAACCTTTGTTGGCAAAGTAATGTCTCTGCTTTTGAATATGCTATCTAGGTGGGTCATAACTTTCCTTCCAAGGAGTAAGCGTCTTTTAATTTCATGGCTGCAGTCACCATCTGCAGTGATTTTGGAGCCCAGAAAAATAAAGTCTGACACTGTTTCCACTGTTTCCCCATCTATTTCCCATGTAGTGATGGGACCGGATGCCACGATCTTCGTTTTCTGAATGTTGAGCTATAAGCCCACTTTTTCACTCTCCACTTTCACCTTCATCAAGAGGCTTTTTAGTTCCTCTTCACTTTCTGCCATAAGGGTGGTGTCATCTGCATATCTGAGGTTATTGATATTTCTCCTGGCAATCTTGATTCCAGCTTGTGTTTCTTCCAGTCCAGCGTTTCTCATGATGTACTCTGCATATAAGTTAAATAAGCAGGGTGACAATATACAGCCTTGATGTACACCTTTTCCTATTTGGAACCAGTCTGTTGTTCCATGTCCAGTTCTAACTGTTGCTTCCTGACCTGCATACAGATTTCTCAAGAGGCAGATCAGGTGGTCTGGTATTCCCATCTCATTCAGAATTTTCCACAGTTTATTGTGATCCACACAGTCAAAGGCTTAAATAGTTGAGGTTGGCAAAGAAAAGGTAACATTATCTAAAAAACAGGAGTATCTTTTTAAGTCTCCACATAGAGATCAACACTGTCAATTAATATTTTTTGTTGATCTGTATTAGCGACAAATTTCAGCTTAATTAATTCCTTGTTAGTGAGCATTTAGGGAGTTATAGTTGTTCGTTATTCTAAAGTACTTTTGGAAAACATACTCTCAGACATATACACTCAAATGCACACATATATACATTCATAATCTTTTCTCATGGTTCTATTGTTTAACCCTTTGCTATAAATTTCAGAAGCAAGAATACTGGGCCAAGGGGAATATACACTTAAAAGTTAAAATCATATATAGTGCTAAATGGCTTTTCTGAAAGGCTATCACAATCTAAACATAAAATAGCAGTGGGTGTTATTAAGTGTTTTAATATTTTCCATTATAAATAAGATAACATTTAATTTTTATTTCTTGATTAACAGTTAATCAATAATGAATCTGAATATCGCTTCACATGTCAATGGGCTATATTTTTTCTTTTACTTCTTTTGGAGTTACTTGTACATATTTCTTGACCATTTTCCTTTTGCTGCATTTACCTTTTATTGATTTTTAAAATACATTAGTACTTTAATATAATTAAATTTGTATTATATTAAAATATGAATCCTCTGTCCATGATATGTGTTCTTAATTTTTTTAAACTAATTTTCCATTTTCTTGTAATTTTGTTAATGACTATGTTCACTGTTGCAGGTGAATATATCCGTATTTAATTTATGAGTTTTGGCCTTCATATTTTGCTTTAGAAATATTTTGACATCCCAAGTTTATAGTTATAGAAATGTTTATCCAGATTTCTTTCTAGTTTTTTTAGTTTCTCATGTTTTTGACCATCAATATGGTATAGAAAAGATACTCTCAGCCCATCTTTCAGCTTTATCTAACTCTCAACTTTATCAGATGTAGCAAAGTTGGCAGATAGGATAAGGCTTAGAGGCATCAATTTGACTTTACACATTATTGAAACAAATAAGAAACCCCAGTATTTTTACATATCCTGGTTATCATTTTGCTGCAACCAAGTCAAAATATTCATGTTTAAATGGGTTGGTCATATCAATTGCTAAAACTCAGGATGGGCACAGAAATAACTTTTTCCTATGGGGATTTTCATAATTTTTACTCTCAAGTGTATGAAACAATGAAAGTACTCCCACTCCCCCGCATTTAAATGTCTCAAATGACTTTCAACTTTTTTGAAGGCCCACTATAGTAATATTTTGCAATACTGAAGAAGACCAGATTTACACATTTTGTTTTTCAGAAAACCTTCGCTGAGTACATGGAAAGTATTGGCTCATAAGTGTGATGACAACGGTAGACATCTGCTGTTTTGGCTTCCTCATCATTTCTTCTTCCTTCTGTACCAGCCCATCAGTTTTCCTTGGGGAAGTATCCTCTCCTCGGCTCCATGTAGTCCTCTGGGTGCTCTCTCTTTTCTGCATCAGGGATGGGTCTATAACCAGAACAGCCAATTAGATTACATGTTTCTCTCTCTTGGTCTTCGTGATTTGTTCAATGATAGCCATGATTCAAAACTAAGATAAGCTTTTCTTAAAATTTGATGTATCAGCCTTTGAATTGGGGTGGCAGGGAAGGGAAGGTTACTTTTTCTTTTGGATGATAAACTGTATTGAAAATATCAGTTAGAGCTTATTAAAGTCATGTTCTTTACTTCTTCTGTAAAAGAAATTGAGATCAACTTGGAAAGAAGAAGAGAAAGGTGAGGTGGAGCAGTGGGGACCTGAATCTAGCTAAGCCTGAAATGAGTACTAAACCCTCGGCTCTTAGATACTTACCTAAGAAATTAGCTTCTCCTCTTTTTTTAAAAATGAGTTTGAATTGTTATTGCTTTTTTGTCACTTGCAACTGAAAGATTTTTGATTAATACCTCAGTAAAGTCACAGTCTTTCAGATGCTCAAGATGATTATTTTTGAGTAGATGCTGATGGCTTGGTTTTATACTTTGATATCTGGATAAATAGGAATACGGTGAGGAAAAAACATGACTTTGAAACTGTGAGATAATATTCTAATAAAAGTGCCTGAGAATTATTTTCTGATTTGCTACTAATCGATTGCATAAGTCTTTTCTGAAAGTGGCTGTATCATTAAAGAATGATTTTGAAGTGATGCTAAGAAGAGTTGGGTGGTTCACTAAACTATGCTCTCCACAGCCTCCTTCAGTGAACAGTAGTAGCTCTTTAAGATGCAAATTCTCAAGCGCAGGTGTTATGATAGGGATTGATTAAGTGGTTCCAACTGGCTGGAATTCCCTAGGGAATGTGGTCATGCAGTAGATGGTGTCATTGCCCTGTGGTTAAGCGCTCTATTTAGAGATGGGTTTGTGGTGCTGGGTTACCACGATTGACTTACTCTTGAAGCACACTATCCAGGGCATAGAAACCACAGAGCTGTTACTCCTCTTTTTACACTGCTGATTTTTGAATACCAGATAGTAACGTTCAAAGCCTAGCCTTTTAAAATCAGAGTAGTAAAATGTGTTACCACTTTAAGATGTTAAATGTGAGTTTCAAAAGGAAAAATCCTTCAGTTTTTTAAAAAAATCTTTTTACATGATACATTTCACACTTTTAAAAAGGCATGTAAAAATTTAAGCAATTGAACAGCTTGGATGGCAAGTCCTTTATTCCTTCCTCCTTTCCTTCCTCTTTTTTCCCTTTTTTTTTTTAAAGAAAGCCATAACAATTTGGCTGTGGTGCTGGTTGTAACACTATTTTCAGCTAAAGTGGGTGTGTTATTCTGCTTTCACTGTTGCTTTATTATCCTCATAAACCCATTTCCTCTTCTCATCAGATATCCATTATGATAACACATCACTTCAGAAATATAGACTAGTAGAGAAGGGAGAAGGTGAGTTTGTGTAATTAGCTTTGTCTTTTCTTGGGTCTTTTAACTAAATATCTCAATGGCTTTGGTAACATTTCTCAGAACATTCATGTTTGAACTTGGCAGTGATGTATTATAAATGTAAATGAAATGGGAGGGGATAAATAATGAGGTAAATGAGGATGTAAGAAGAATTGGTATGTGTGGTGGTATTGTATTTCTTCACAATTTTTTATTAAGGCATAAAATAAAAATAAAATGATCTTAAATTTTAAATGAAATGATTTTTAATCTTCACATCTGTGTATACTGATATAGTCACCTCCCAGGTCAGCATGCAGAGTATTTCCAGCACTTCAGTAGCTTTCCATTCCAAGTCAATACCTGTCTTAAAGATAACTTTATTTTGACCTCTGTCATCACATAATTGTGTTTGCTCTTGTTGAATTTCTATAAATGGAAACAATATAGCATAAAATATTTTTGTTTGTGTGGCTACTTAAGTGTAATATTTTTCTGATAGTTCATCATTATTATTGAGTGTAGCTATCTGTTTTTCTTTATAAGACTATACCATAATTTGCTTTAGTTGCAAGAAATTACCACAAATAAGCAAATCTATAGAGAAAGAAAGTAGATTAGTAGTTGCTTCCTCTTGAGGAGGAAACAGGAATTAACTCTAAAGTAACATGAAGGATCTTACTGCAACTTCGTAAATTTACTAAAAATCACTGAATTGTACATTTTAAGTTGGGTGAATGTTATGATATTTAAATATTTCACTTAAGTTGTTAACAGTTTATTTATCCATTCTACAGTTAATGGACACATGCATTCCAGTATTGCACTATTATGAGTAAAGTTGCAATAAACATTTTTAAATGTGTATTTTGGCAAACATATGGACTCATTTAAGTTGGAGTGGAATGGTTTAGTCATAGAACACATAATTTTTATGTTCATTTCTTTTTATAATTCTTATTATAGTGCAGTATTTGTTTTATTTATTGCTAAAAGTTTTACATTTTATTATACTATTAATCTTTTTAAAAAAGGAACCCAGAATGATCATACTTACTCCCCATAATGGAAAAATGGTAGCATCCTATCATTTGTTTTAGATATTTTCCTTTATTTTTAAAAGAAATAAAACTTTATGGACACAATTTACATTTCTTTCTAATCTTCTACAAACTTACTGTCTTCTCTTCCTTTCCAGAAGCCTCAACCTTCATAAAATTGGTATATTATTCCTGTTTAGTTTTTTTCTTTTTGGTACTTATTTTATACATATATATTTACATATATGTGTGTGTATTTACAAATACTTTCACAATCAGTATATAGCATTGTTATGTAATGACAAGTAAGCCTGTTCATTGGTATTTGGCATATAGTAGGTATTTATCAAGTATTAGAGAAATAAGTCTATTAAAATAGTAGTTTTAAATTGCAAAAACTAAAGGCATACTTATTGCAAAAAACTTGAAACTATAGAAAAACAAGGGAGCAAAAACTATAATCTCTTCTAATCTCACCACTTTAGCACAAATTTTATTAATATTTTGTCATATTTTAATAATTGTTCATATGTACATTTAAATAAGTGCTATATTGAATATGCTTCATTGCTAAATTTAAAAATAATAATAAAAATTAATATGTATATTTTGTTTCCTCTGTTGCAGAAAGTTTTACTCAGCACTTTATATACATTATTTCCTTAAAATATTTTGTGACTGTGTTTATCTACTACATGAGTTTTGGTGACTGCATTGCTTTATTGTATGGATTAATGATAGTTTAACAATTCTCCATTGTCAAACACTAGTTTGTTTCCAAATTTTCACTTTTATAAGTAACAAATAAAAGAAATTCCTTATATATATAAATACCTTACAAGAAATTTCATATATGTACTACAAAACTAAGATCATGGCATCTAGTCTCATCACTTCATGGCAAATAGAAGGGGAAAAGTGGAAGCAGTGACAGATTTTATTTTCTTGGGTTCCAAAATCACTGCAGACAGTGACTGCAGCCATGAAATTAAAAGATGCCTGCTCTTTGGAAGGAAATCTGTGACAAACTTAAACAGCATATTAAAAGGCAAAGACATCACTGTGGCAACAAAGGACTGCATAGTCAAAGCTATGGTTTTTCTAGTAGTCATGTACAGATGTGAGAGTTAGACCATAAAGAAAATTGAAAAGTAAAGAACTGATGCTTTTGAATTGCTATGCTGGAGAAGACTCTTGAGAATCCTTAAGACTGTAAGATGATCAAACAAGTTAATCCTAAAGGAAATCAACTCTGAGTATTCATTGGAAGGGCTGATGCTGAATAGCCAATAATTTGGCCACCTAATGTGAAGAGTCCATCATGAGAAACGCTGGACTGGAAGAAACACAAGTTGGAATCAAGATTGCTGGGAGAAATATCAATAACCTCAGATATGCAGATGACACCACCCTTATGGCAGAAAGTAAAGAAGAACTAAAAAGCCTCTTGATGAAGGTGAAAGTGGAGAGTGAAAAAGTTGGCTTAAAGCTCATCATTCAGAAAACAAAGATCATGGCGTCCGGTCCCATCACTTCATGAGAAATAGATGGGGAAACAGTGGAAACAGTGTCAGACTTTATTTTTCTGGGCTCCAAAATCCCTGCAGATGGTGACTGCAGCCATGAAGTTAAAAGACGCTTACGCCTTGGAAGGAAAGTTATGACCAACCTAGATAGCGTATTCAAAAGCAGAGACATTACTTTGCCAACAAAGGTTCACCTAGTCAAGGCTATGGTCTTTCCTGTGGTCATGTATGGATGTGAGAGCTGGACTGTGAAGAAGGCTGAGCACCAAAGAATTGATGCTTTTGAACTGTGGTGTTGGAGAAGACTCTTGAGAGTCCCTTGGATTGCAAGGAGATGCAACCAGTCCATTCTGAAGGAGATCAGCCCTGGGATTTCTTTGGAAGGACTGATGCTAAAGCTGAAACTCCAGTACTTTGGCCACCTCATGCGAAGAGTTGACTCATTGAAGAAGACTCTGATGCTGGGAGGGATTGAGGGCAAGAGGAGAAGGGGACGACAGAGGATGAGATGGCTGGATGGCATCACTGACTCAATGAATGTGAGTCTGAGTGACCTCAGGGAGTTGGTGATGGACAGGGAGACCTGGTGTGCTGCGATTCATGGGGTCACAAAGATTTGGACACGACTGAGCGACTGATCTGATCTGATCTGATCTGAATGGGAGGAGTCGACTTATTGGAAAAGACTGTGATGTTGAGAAAGTTCAGTTCAGTTCAGTTCAATCTCTCAGTCGTGTACGACTCTTTGGGACCCCATGGACTACAGCACACCACGCCTCCCTGTCCTTCACCAATTCCCAGAGTTTACTCAAACTCATCCCCACTAAATTGCTGATGCCATCCAACCATCTCATCCTCTGTTGTCCCCTTCTCCTCCTGCTCTCAATCTTTCCCAGCATCAGGGTCTTTTCAAATGAGTCAGCTCTTTGCATCAGGTGGCCAAAGTATTAAAGTTTCAGCTTCAACATCAGTCCTTCCAATGAACATTCAGGACTGATCTCATTTAGGATGGACTGGTTAGATCTCCTTGCAGTCCAAGGGACTCTCAAGAGTCTTCTCCAACACCGCAGTTCAAAAGCATCAATTCTTCGGCACTCAGCTTTCTTTATGTCCAACTCTCACATCCGTACGTGACTACTGGAAAAACCATAGCCTTGACGAGACAGGACTTTGTTGGCAAAGTAATATCTCTGCTCTTTAATATGCTGTCTAGGTTGGTCATAACTTTCCTTCCAAGGAGCAAGCGTCTTTTAATTTCATGGCTGCAGTCACCATCTGCAGTGATTTTGGAGCCCCTCAAAATAAAGTCAGCCACTGTTTCCACTGTTTCCACTGTTTTCCCATCTATTTGCCATTAAGCGATGGGATGGGGTGCCATGATCTTGGTTTTCCAAATGTTTGGCTTTAGGCCAGCATTTCACTCTCTTTCACTTTCACCCAAGAGGCTCTTTAGTTCTTCTTCACCTTCTGTCATAAGGGTGGTGTCATCTGCATATCTGAGGTTATTGATATTTCTCCCAGCAATCTTGCTTCCAGCTTGTCAATAACCTCAAATGTCAATAACCTCAGGGGTGGTCTGCTATTCTCATCTCTTTCAGAATTTCCCAGTTTATTGTGACCCACATAGTCAAAGGCTTTGATGCTGAGAAAGATTGAAGGCAAAAGGAGAAAGAGGGTGGCAGAGGATGAGATGGTTAGATGACATCACTGACTCAATGGACATGAGTTTGAGCAAATTCCAGGAGATAGCGAGGACAGGGAAGCCTGGTGTGCTACAGTCCATGGGGTCACAAAGAGTCAGGCACAGCTTAGCAACAGAACAACAACAACAGAAATATATGAAATTTGGGCTTTCCATATGGCTCAGTGGGTAAAGAATCCTCCCGGAGTGCAAGAGAAGCGGAGATGTGAATTTGACCCCCGGATGGGGTAGATGTCTTTGAGCAGGAAATGGCAACCTATTCCAATATACTTGTCTGAAGAATACTGTAGACGGAGGAGCATGGTGGGCTAAAGTCAATAGTGTCACAGAGAGCTGGACACGACTGAAGCAACTATGCACACACACATATATGAAATTTGTATATATTCCTTGTATAGAACTTATTTCCTTAGGTAAAAACCCTAGAACTACAGGCCCAAGGAATAGGTACATTTTAGAGTTCTGTGATTTGTTTTGCCAGAATAAACTTCAAAAAAGTTGTACCTTTTAGACTCTCACCTGTGGTATAGGAGAAGAGCTTAAGAGAAAGAAGTAGATTTTGTCTCAATATAAGATACAACCTTTTAACAAAACAGCTGTCCTGAAAATATTCAAGTAGATGTTGAATAAATATCTGTCAGGGATGTTGGAATTTTGAATGGCAGTTGGTTTAGATTTTAATGACCTTTTCATCTCTCAGATTTGTAAAGGTACGATTTCCTGTTCCTCATCCTCACTGCTTAATTCTCTCAAAACAGCATTCTAATAAAGACTTGTTGATCTTGATGCCAAGATCACCTTCTGGTTTCTACTTAAAATTCTCATTTGGTCTTATGTTTGCATTTCCAAGTGAATAAAAATAAGAGTTATTCATTATTTTCTTCATGACTAATTTATTTCTAAAAAGAGCATCAGTACTATATCCATAAAACTGGTCCCATAGGAGGGATTCTTTTAAAATTATATTTCAGCACCTTGATAAAATTTCTACTAACCACATGGACTACATGTGGTTAATATTTGATCCCTGTGAGATTAGAATCTATTTGAGAAAGTTCTTTCAAATGATCATAATGAGAATACAAATCTTAGTAATGATCAGATCAGATCAGATCAGTCGCTCAGTCGTGTCCGACTCTTTGCGACCCCATGAACTGCAGCACGCCAGGCCTCCCTATCCATCACCAGCTCTCGGAGGTCCCCCAGACTCACATCCATCGAGTCAGTGATGCCATCCAGCCATCTCATCCTCTGTCGTCCCCTTCTCCTCCTGCCCTCAATCCCTCCCAGCATCAGAGTCTTCTCCAATGAGTCAACTCTTCGCATGAGGTGGCCAAAATACTGGAGTTTCAGCTTGAGCATCATTCCTTCCAAAGAAATCCCAGGTCTGATCTCCTTCAGAATGGACCGGTTGGATCTCCTTGCAGTCCAAGGGACTCTCAAGAGTCTTCTCCAACACCACAGTTCAAAAGCATCAATTCTTCGGCGCTCAGCCTTCTTCACAGTCCAGCTCTCACATCCATACATGACCACAGGAAAGACCATAGCCTTGACTAGGCGAACCTTTGTTGGCAAAGTGATGTCTCTGCTTTTGAATATGCTATCTAGGTTGGTCATAACCTTCCTTCCAAGGAGTAAGCGTCTTTTAATTTCATGGCTGCAGTCACCATCTGCAGGGATTTTGGAGCCCAGAAAAATAAAGCCTGACACTGTTTCCACTGTTTCTCCATCTATTTCCCATGCAGTGATGGGACCAGATGCCATGATCTTCGTTTTCTGAATGTTGAGCTTTAAGCCAACCTTTTCACTCTCCACTTTCACTCTCATCAAGAGGCTTTTTAGTTCCTCTTCACTTTCTGCCATAAGGGTGGTGTCATCTGCATATCTGAGGTTATTGATATTTCTCCCGGCAATCTTGATTCCAGCTTGTGTTTCTTCCAGTCCAGCATTTCTCATGATGTACTCTGCATATAAGTTAAATAAACATGGTGACAGTATACAGCCTTGATGTACTCCTTTTCCTATTTGGAACCAGTCTGTTGTTCCATGACCAGTTCTAACTGTTGCTTCCTGACCTGCATACAGATTTCTCAAGAGGCAGATCAGGTGGTCTGGTATTCCCATCTCTCTCAGAATTTTCCAGAGTTTATTGTGATTTACACCGTCAAAGGCTTTGGCATAGTCAATAAAGCAGAAATAGATGTTTTTCTGGAACTCTCTTGCTTTTTCGATAATTCAGCGGATGTTGGCAATTTGATCTCTGGTTCCTCTGCCTTTTCTAAATCCAGCTTGAACATCAGGAAGTTCACGGTTCACATATTGCTGAAGCCTGGCTTGGAGAATTTTGAGCATTACTTTACTAGCGTGTGAGATGAGTGCAATTGTGCGGTAGTTTGAGCACTCTTTGGCATTGCCTTTCTTTGGGATCGGGATGAAAACTGACCTTTTCCAATCTTGTGGCCACTGCTGAGTTTTCCAAATTTGCTGGCATATTGAGTGCAGCACTTTCACAGCATCATCTTTCAGGATTTGGAATAGCTCCACTGGAATTCCATCACCTCCACTAGCTTTGTTCGTAGTGATGCTTTCTAAGGCCCACTTGACTTCACATTCCAGGATGTCTGGCTCTAGGTCAGTGATCACACCATCATGATTATCTGGGTCGTGAAGCTCTTTTTTGTACAGTTCTTCTGTGTATTCTTGCCATCTCTTCTTAATATCTTCTGCTTCCGTTAGGTCCACACCATTTCTGTCCTTTATCGATCCCATCTTTGCATGAAGTGTTCCTTTGGATCTCTGATTTTCTTGAATAGATCCTTAGTCTTTCCCATTCTGTTGTTTTCCTCTATTTCTTTGCATTGATCGCTGAAGAAGGCTTTCTTATCTCTTCTTGCTATTCTTTGGAACTTTGCATTCAGATGTTTATATCTTTCCTTTTCTCCTTTGCTTTTCGCTTGTCTTCTTTTTGCAGCTATTTGTAAGGCCTCCCCAGACAGCCATTTTGCTTTTTTGCATTTCTTTTCCATGGGGATGGTCTTGATCCCTGTCTCCTGTACAATGTCACGAACCTCATTCCATAGTTCATCAGGCACTCTATCTATCAGATCTAGGCCCTTAAATCTATTTCTCACTTCCACTGTATAATCATAAGGGATTTGATTGAGGTCATACCTGAATGGTCTAGTGGTTTTCCCTACTTTCTTCAATTTCAGTCTGAATTTGGCAATAAGGAGTTCATGGTCTGAGCCACAGTCAGCTCCTGGTCTTGTTTTTGCTGATTGGATAGAGCTTCTCCATCTTTGGCTGCAAAGAATATAATCGATCTGATTTCCGTGTTGACCATCTGGTGATGTCCATGTATAGAGTCTTCTCTTGTGTTGTTGGAAGAGGGTATTTGCTATGACCAGTGCATTTTCTTGGCAAAACTCTATTAGTCTTTGCCCTGCTTCATTCCGTATTCCAAGGCCAAATTTGCCTGTTACTCCAGGTGTTTCTTGACTTCCTACTTTTGCATTCCAGTCCCCTATAATGAAAAGGACATCTTTTTTGGGTGTTAAATAATGAACTTGGTAAGTATATTTTCACTGTGTTTTTGTACTGAACTCTCCCAGTCCAGCATGGTTACTTAAATTTCAGGCTTATGTAAGATAAAGTGTTTAATCAGAAGATTGGCTATTTTGTAATTGAGCACAGTGGTAGTGAGTTCATTTTGTGAAGATATTGACATGGATATTGGGCTGCAGTATCATGCATGTATAAAAAGTACAACAACATAAGTTCTTTGTCTTGGAACACTGTACAATCAATATTCCATTACCACAATGCTGGTTTTGCTATATTGTAGCTAAATTAGTGTGTCAGATATAGAAATGCTTAAACCAGACATTCAAGTAACAAGGATGATACAGAAATTCTAATTCTTTTCTCACAAGTTATGCATTTATCTTGTGTCCAAAGGCTTCTGAAAATACCTCTCAATTTAAAAGTCATTAAGATATTTATAAACATCTAAAGGAATATGGTAGTTTGTATTATTATAAATAAAACTGTGGGACAGGAACCACATTTTAGTAACAATAATAATGACATTTGTACAGAATCTTATAGTTAATATCCAGCGGATGTTAATATTCAACTTGATATAATTGTAAAACCTTAAAACTCAAGAAGTGAGGAATATTTTAAAATATATAAATGAAATATGGAAATGTTACTGAAATATTAATAAAGTTACAAAATTAATCTAAGGTATTCAAAGAATAGGTTATATATACATCTGAAAGTGAAAGTATTAGTCACTCAGTCTTGTCTGACTCTTTGGGATCCCAAGGACTGTAGTCCACGAGGATCCTCTCTCCATAGAATTCTCCAGATAGAACACTGGAATGGGTAGCTATTCCTTTTTCTAGGGAATCTTTCCCACCCAGGGATAGAACCCAGGTCTCCTGCACTGCAGGCAGATTCTTTACTGTCTGAGCCATAATGGCTTTAGTAAGTTGAATAATGGCAAACTGACTTTAAAAATATCCCCAATTCAGTTCAGTTCAGTCGCTCAGTCATGTCCTATTCTTTGCGAGCCCATGGACCTGGCAGCATGTCAGGAGCTTGCTCAAACTCATGTCCATCAAGTTGGTGATGTCATCCAACCATCTCATCCTCTGTCACCCGCTTCTCCTGCTTTCAATCTTTCCCAGCATCAGGGTCTTTTCAAATGAGTCAGTTCTTCCCATCAGGTGGCCAAAGTATTGGAGATTCAGCATCAGTCCTTCTAATGAATATTCAGGAGCGATTTCCTTGAGGATGGACTGGTTGGATCTCCTTGCAGTCCAAGGGACTCTCAAGAGTCTTATCTAACACCACAGTTCAAAAGCATCAATTCTTCACCACTCAGCTTTCTTTGTGGTCCAATTCTCACATCCACACAGGACTACTGGAAAAACCATAGCCTTGACTGAATGGACCTTTGTAGGCAAAGTAATGTCTCTGCTTTTTAATATGCTGTCTAGGTTGGTCGTAGTTTTTCATCCAAGGAGCAAGCGTCTTTTAATTTCATGACTGCAGTCACCATCTGCAGTGATTTTGGAGCCCAAGAAAATAAAGTCTCTCACTGTTTCCATTGTTTCCCCATCTATTTGCCATGAAGTGATGGGAGTGGATGCCATGATCTTAGTTTTCTGAATGTTGAGTTTTAAGCAAACACTTTCACTCTCCTCTTTCACTTTCACCAAAAGGCTCTTCAGTTCATCTTCACTTTTTGCCATAAGGGTGGGATCATCTGCATATCTGAGGTTATTATATTTCTCTTGGAAATCTTGATTCCGGCTTGAAAAACATCCTCCAAATTTACATTATTTGTAGAATTTTGTCTGAATTGGATAAAAAGTATTTTATAGATGGGACAACTATTTGAAATTCTCTCATATGTAACGTAGAAAATGTGTGAAAGTTGCTCAGTCATGTCTGACTCGTTGGGATCCTGCAGATTGTAGTCTACCAGACCCCTTTGTCTGTGGAATTCTCCAGGCAAGAATATTGGAGTGGGTTGCCATTTCCTTCTCAAGAGGATCTTCCCGGCCCAGGGATCAAACTCTGGTCTCTTGTATTGCAGGCAGATTTTTTACCATCTGAGCCACCACACATTTGTCTGCAGGTGGACCTAGGGACTATTCTATGAGGACAATTTTAGGTGACTGCATGGAACAAATGACTTGCTGTTTTTCAGACACTGCTTTTCTTTCAAGGTAGGTATCCTAAGTGTTTTATGTCTCTTTTTTCTTTTTGTTTTTTATGGTTTCAAACAATAGAGATTCAAGTCGTTCCCACTAACAGTAGTTCAGAGTTAAGTAATGTGGCCACAGATGGAGGGAAAATCCAACAATCTGGCCTCAGGAAGCATGAAAGAGCAGGTCCTGGGGGAGGCCCTGGAAGCTTCAGCCACAGGGTCAAGAATATTTGCTCTAGTCTCTGCCTTTTAGCCTGACTCAGCCACTTTCCAAATGCCTGCTTTTCTTTTTACCACTATGTTACCCAACCCCCATGGTTTTTTTGTTTGTTTGTTTGTTTTATTTCTCTCTTATTTCTATATCTGCTTGTCAACAGGGAAAAAAAGGAAAGCACAACCTAAAAGTTGAGAATTATGTTTTATTTGGCAGACATACCAAGGACTTAAGCCAGGATGTAGCCTCTCAGATAGTTCTGAGGGACTGTTTTGAAGAGATAAGGGAGGAGCCAGGATGTATAGGAGTTTTTGCACCAAAAATGAAGTAGTTGAAAAAGCAAAAGGCTACTGATCATTACAGAAAAAAATGGGCGTCTTGAGGCGATGAATTTAGTACTTTCTATACATAAGAAGCGGGGAAGGCAATGGCACCCCACCCCAGTACTTTTGCCTGGAAAATCCCATGGACAGAGGATCCTGGGAGGCTCCAGTCCATGGGGTTGCTAAGAGTCGGACACGACTGAGCAACTTCACTTTCACTTTTCACTTTCATGCATTGGAGAAGGAAATGGCAACCCACTCCAGTGTTCTTGCCTGGAGAATCCCAGAGACGGGGGAGCCTGGTGAGCTTCCGTCTAGCTTCCGTCTATGGGGTCGCACAGAGTCGGACACGACTGAAGCGACTTAGCAGCAGCAGCAGCATACATGAGAAGATGCAAGAGTTTGGGTTCATTGAAACCCATCCTTTGACAGTGCACCTTAACTATCTAGGGCCAGTATCCCGTTTTCTCCATCCTGAATCCCTTCTGGATGCGTTGGGGTGGGCTTTGGGTGGGGGTTGCAGTGGCTGATAGCCTGATGGCTGCAACGTCGTTTGTTAACTGATATGGTACGTGACCGTCTTTGCCCACATTCATAGTGTTGGTTTGTACATGGCGTGGTCTACTCAGCCCCACAGCTGTGTGGAGAGTAGCCAGCACATCTCCAGAGCAGTGAGGTGAATGTAGATGTAAGTGAGAGGGCAGGTGGCTGGGAGCAGGACACGTAATTGGGAGGAGGAGAACAATGGCAGTTTTGATAACTGGATACCTGAAGGCTGGAAGTGATGAGGTATCATGACTTCACACGATTTAGCAAATATAGGGACTTGTGTGTTAATGAAAAGTTTAACTTAAATATAAAGAAATTAGCACTTTATGCACACCTGGTTGCTGTGACTGAGTAAAATTCCAAACCTGCTACCTGGGCAAAATCACATAAAGTGGGAGTTGTATATCTGCCTAACACTCATCCCAGAAAGGGTGACTTAATCATGCTAAACAAGGTATTAATTATTCAGTCAATCCCTGAGAATTCATGTGAATCTTGACTATTCTGCATATAATATTGTTTCCTTTACTTTTAATTAATGAATTGATTTCTCTGCTTGATAATGGTTCTTTATTTTTTGTTTCAAAATCTAGAGCATGGACAGCTTTGTTTTTTTCTTTTGGCAGACCTCCAAAATATATTCTCTTATTCTCCATTTCTAAGAGCCCAGGAAGTCTCAATGAACTCTCTGACAGTCTTCTCATGATTTGGTAAAGTATATATACTTCTTTTTTATGATTGTTTGGGGGATAGACAATAAGCAAACTTCAGGAGCTAAACTGCTTCTCAAAGATTAAAATTAAAGCAACTTTTGGTTTCTTCTAAGAATGAAATTAACTTAAGAACTTTTGCAAACATAAACAATGGATCAGTTAGGAGGTCCAATGGATCAGTTAGGAGATGAAAATGCCCTGTAATCAGGGGAAGGGTTAAATACTGAAGGGAGAGATGGGTCACAGGAATTACTTGGCAGTACAAAACAGTGAATTTACATTTTGACAGATTGTGTCAATGAGGCTGCCTTAACATGACTGTATCAAAATAGAAATGTCAAAATTCTCACATCAGAAGGTTGCAGTGGAAATGCAGGAGGAGTAGCCTGGCCTTTCAGAGTGTGAGTCCATTGTTCAATTGTGACTCCTTTAACAGCCAGGTATCAGATGAATAAATAAAACTTTGAAACAGATTGCATATACTTGAGAATACGCTGTTCTGCTTTATGGCAAAAGGCGTCAAAATGCCTGGCACCATATATCAGTAACTTTTCAGACTTGTTTTTTTTTTTCCCCGAGAGATGTCAATACAATCTCTCAAATTAACATTTTCATCTGTCATCTGTTTTGGGTGAACATGGTTACCATGTCAGTGTGAGGAGAGAGAAAGAAGTGGGAAGGAGAAAGTGTTTGCAGTTTATAAATACTTGAGTTTGAAAAGTATCAAATGACAGCCACTTGTGACTGCCTCATGACACCTAACATTTCATCCTTACCCTGAAAAATTACCTCTGCTCTCATTTCTAATTAAGGGAGAAAGAGGACTAAAACTAATTAGTATTAGTGAAGCAGACTATTCCATTCTAAGTAGCCTAAGCTTTATTATTTGAAACATTTAAAACCACACTCCACAAAGTCCAAAATAATTCTTAGTATGAAACAAAGCTATATTTGTAGGAAGTGAGTATCCTGCTCTTAGGACCCCTAATGCTGTTCTGTAGTAAAATTAAATTAGTACTTTTATTATGACTTCCCTGGTGGCTCAGATGGTAAAGAATCCTCCTGCAGTGTAGGAAATCTGGATTTGATCCCTGGGTTGGGAAGATACCCTGGAGAAGGGAATGCCAACCCACTCCAGTATTCTTGCCTGGAGAATCCCATGGACAGAGGAGCCTGGCAGGCTACAGTCCATGGGATCGCAAAGAGTCGGACACGATTGAGCGACTAACGCACATACTTCTGTTATTGGAAGGAGGACTCCTTCCAGGGCTTGAGAATAGGCTCCTGTCTAACACTCAGAAATGAATTATCCAGGGAGACACACATTGACAAAACAAAAGAATATATTGGGAAGAACGTTTGTGTAGAGAGCAGCAGGGTAATGGAAATCAGGAGAACTGCTCTGCCATGCAGCTCACAGGCTCGGGGTTTACAGTATTGCAGTTAGCTTTCTGGGTTGTCTCTGGCTGATCATCTTGCTTGTGTCAATCTGTTCTGACTCAGGGTTCTTCCAACGTGGCTTGTGCATCTCTCGGCTGAGATAGATTCCATTGCAAAGGATTCTGGGATGTTGGTTCAGTTCAGTTTAGTCCCTCAGTTGTGTCCGACTCTTTGCAACCCCATGGACTGCAGCACGCCAGGCCTCCCTGTCCATCACGAACTCCCGGAGTTTGCTCAAACTCATGTCCATTGAGTTGGTGATGCGATCTAACTATCTCATCCTCTGTCGTCCCCTTCTCCTCCTGCCTTCAATCTTTCCCAGCATCAGAGTCTTTTCAAATGACTTAATTCTTCGCATCAGGTGGCTGAAGTATTGGAGTTTCAGCTTCAACGTTAGTCCTTCCAATGAACACTCAGGACTGATCTCCTTTAGGATAGACTGGTTGGATCTCCTTGCAGTCCAAGGGACTCTCAAGAGTCTTCTCCAACAACACAGTTCAAAAGCATCAATTCTTGCTGCCTAGCTTTCTTTATGTCCAACTCTCACATCCATACATGACTACTGGAAAAACCATAGCTTTGACTAGAAGGACCTTTGTTGGCAAAGTAATGTATCTGCTTTTTAACATGCTGTATAGGTTGGTCATAAATTTTCTTCCAAGGAGCAAGCGTATTTTAATGTCATGGCTACAGTCACCATCTACAGTGATTTTGGAGCCCCCCCAAATAAAGTCTGCCACTGTTTCCACTGTTTCCCCATCCATTTGCCATGAAGTGATGGGACCAGGTGCTATGATCTTCGTTTTCTGAATGTTGAGCTTTAAGCCAACTTTTTCATTCTCCTCTTTCACTTTCATCAAGAGGCTCTTTAGTTCTTTTTCACTTTGTGCCATAAGGGTGGTGTCTTCTGCATATCTGAGGTTATTGATAATTCTCCCAGCAATCTTGATTCCAGCTTTTGCTTCCTCCAGCCCAGCATTTCTCATAATGTAATCTGCGTATAAGTTAAATAAACAGGGTGACAATATACAGCCTTGACGTACTCCTTTTCCTATTTGGAACCAGTCTGTTTTTCCATGTCCAGTTCTAACTGTTGCTTCCTGACCTGCAAACAGATTTCTTAAGAGGCAGATCAGGTGGTCTGGTATGCCTATCTCTTTCAGAATTTTCCACAGTTTATTGTGATCCACACAGTCAAAGGCTTTAGCATAGTCAAAAAGCAGAAATAGATGTTTTTCTGGAACTCTCTTGCTTTTTTCATGATCCAGCAGACGTTGGCAATTTGATCTCTGGGTCCTCTGCCTTTTCTAAAGCCAGCTTGAACATCTGGAAGTTCATGGTTCATGTATTGCTGAAGCCTAGCTTGGAGAATTTTGAGCATTACTTTACTAGCATGTGAGATGAGTGCAATTGTGCAGTAGTTTGAGTATTCTTTGGCATTGCCTTTCTTTGGGATTGGAATGAAAACTGACCTTGGAGGTTGGTAGGACAATATTATGGGCTGGCATTTCCTCCCTTCTTTGGCACCTGCCTAATTAGCTGGTGAGTTTTCAAGGCAGCACCTCATTCCTTATTAGGACTTCCTGTTGTGAGACAACTTGTATCCTAATATTTTCAGGTAGGAAAGAAATAGTGTTCAATTTTTTTCTTCACTTTGGTGGGATTTGCTCTGTGAGAAAACTTAATTTTTTTCCCCATAAACATTTATCTCTAGCATTCTAGTTTCAGGGGGAGAATTTAAAAAGGAGGGAAACTTTGTGGGAGATCATATAAAAGTTCCCCCAAATATACATAATTAATGTGGAGTAGCTGCACGAAGAACATGCTTTTCTTGTCTTGTTATAATGTAAATATCTCCTTTTTTACTCAAATGACAGCTAATGTTTCATCAGGGTTAAAATCCTTCAGTATGCTAACTCTCCATTTTACCCTCTCCTTCAGACAAACTTGTGCAGTCAAGCAGTTTAGTATTTTTTTCTCATTCTTTGAGGACTTCAGGTGACAATAGCAAAATAAGATGGTGTTGGGGAAATGCATGGCTGTGAGTCTAGGTGTTACCATTGTGAAAGGAAAATAGAAGAGGAGTCAGTATTGATAAGAGAGCTCTCTAAAACAGAGCCGGGAAGCCACTGACAAAGTGTGACTTAGACATGTCTCAGCCTGGAAGAAATCTGACCCTTTGACCACTTATTATCCTAACGAAGGCCTCCAGAAGATCTGCCAGAAACTCAAGATCCTTATTGACCCTTATCCTAAAAATAACTCAAAACAGCCTATCTACTTATGGCATGCCTCCCGAGAATAACTCGTCATACCTTAAGGACTCATATTTGCTGACTTGTGTCAGGGTCAGTGGCAGTTCTCACTGGGCAACTCTAATAACCTCGTGCCTTTTTGCCATTATAAACCCCTGACTCCTCCTCTTCCCCCAGAACACTTTTAGTTTTACTGGAATCTGTGTCTCCTGAATTTCAGTTCTTAAGAACACAAATGTAATTCCCTGGTGGCTTAGACAGTAAAGCGTCTGCCTACAATGCGGGAGACCCAGGTTCAATCCCTGGGTTAGGAAGATCACTTGGAGAAAGAAATGGCAACCCACTCCGGTATTCTTGCTTGGGAAATCCCTTGGACGGAGAAGCCTGGTAGGCTACAGTCCATGGGGTCGCAAAGAGTCAGACACGGACTTTGCTTACTTACTGAGAACACAAATAAAACCCTTTGTTCTTTGCGGCCTTGATACTAATCACTATTTAACACAATTTATTGGCTGGTAAATTAGAGGAAGTAAGCGAGCCTGCTTGGTCTGAGTTCCCTATGTCTAAACATGCAGATTTACTTCAGAGGCTGGATTGCGAGGAATAAATGAGACAACATATGTAAGAGAGGTTAGTAAATTGTAACACAACATTAACTGTTATTGCAGAACAGTTATCTAAACAATATGAACTTAGAGCTCTTTTTAGGTGGGCAGAGTTAGAAACAGTGTACCCAATAAGTCCTAGAATGCCTTGAATTCCAGGTTAAAAAACCAACCAAACAAACAGTGTATGAGGCTGATGAATTGTGCAATCCTCATAGGTATGTGTTCTGCTGTTAGAATAAAAGTTAAGAGCATTAAAAAAAATATATAAAAGCTGAACTTTAGGTAGAGGCTAAATTGTCTCAGGATTTCAGACCCAATTCTTTTAATTAAAAAAAAAGTTTATTCTTAACATTTTCCCACTCCATCCATCCATCCCTTATTCATCAAATATTATCAACAGATCCCTACCACGTACTGTGTTTAGATAAGAGTAGAAGAAAGTATATTGTATTGGTACCGAAATTACTTCAGTTTAATTCGTGACCTTTTCAGCCTCTCTGTACCCTGGCTTACCCGCCCACATTCTCTACTCATCCTGTCTCTTTATTGAACCAATTCTACTCTTCAAGTACCATCTTAGTTCTTTCTCCTTCAATGAAGAAATCAGTGGTGACTCCAGTCCTTAGCAGTCTCTCTTTATTGCACTTAGTTTTAAAATTTCTCATTTTTCCCTTATCATGTGCTCCTCTGGGTGGTTAGCAACAATTTATTATATACTTGAGTTTGCCTATCCATGCATTTGAACATTCCTTGAATACATATTCGGGGAAGGCAATGGCACCCCACCCCAGTACTTTTGCCTGGAAAATCCCATGGATGGAGGAGCCTGGTAGGCTCCAGTCCATGGGGTCGCTAAGAGTCGGACACGACTGAGCGATTTCACTTTCACTTTTCACTTTCATGCATTGGAGTAGGCAATGGCAACCCACTCCAGTGTTCTTGCCTGGAGAATCCCAGGGACGGGGGAGCCTGGTGAGCTTCTGTCTATGGGGTCGCACAGAGTCGGACACGACTGAAGCGACTTAGCCTAGCCTAGCCTAGCCTGAATACATATTAAGTATAATTATGTGCCAGATATCAAACTAGATGGCAGTTGTGCAACATTGCCATAGGACCTACTCTTGCTCTTGCATTTTTATTCATAGTCTCCTAACTTAGAATACTGTCCAGGAAGGGAAGGACTGTGTCTCAGCCTGAAGTCATGGACTCTGGAACTGAGATATACAAGCAATAGATATAGTTGGCAGTCTGTATCTACAGGTTCTATATGGGTGAATTCAATCAACTGTGGATCAAAAATATTTTTAAAAAATTCTAAGAAGTTCCAAAAGCAAAACTTGAATTGGGTGGTCATGAGCAACTATGTATGTAGTGAAAGAAAATTAAAATATTAGTTGCTCTGTTGTGGTTCACTCTTTGCAACCCCAGGGACTGTAGCCCCCAGCCTACTCTGTTCATAGAATGCTCTAGGCAAGAATACTGGATTGGGTTGCCATTTCCTTCTTCAGGGAATCTTCCCTACCCAAGGACTGAACCCAGGATTCTTGCATTGCAGGCAGATTCTTTACCATCTGAGCCACCAGGGAAGCTGGTAGTACTTACATTAAATTAGATATTATATAAGTAATCTAGCAATGATATAGGTATACGGGTGAATGTGTGTAGGTTATATGAAATACTACACCCTTTGTATAAGGGACTTGAATATCCACAGATTTTGGTGTCGTTAGGAGACTGAGGGACAAGAGTATCTATTCATCTATACCCAGTTTCTATTTCAAGTATTTTTCTACCAGAGCGACAGAAACTAAATGTCAGTGAGTTCAGAGATTTCCTCTTCTCCTAGAGCAGGACCCCAGGGTTGTGTCAGAGTTTCAGAGAGTTTAACTTGATCTAAGACTAGAGAGTAGGGTTGGGGTTGGGAGAGGGGATGCTGCTGGTCCCTGCTGTAATCTGGCTGCACAGGTGTCTGCTGAAATGGCCTTTGCTCTATTAGCTGCTTGGTCGGTGGTCCCCACGCTGGCCTGGAAATGTCTTTTGTCCTTACTGACTCCAGGCAGCTCCCTGCTGCTTCTGTTCATTCTATGTCTCCTTTACCATCCAGAGAGACTGGAAGCTGACAAACTTCTTAAAATCCTATCTATCTACATATACCATCAGGCAGCCAGCCATTTATTCCCTGAATGCTGTATCCTCCCTGGGGATCAATTTGGAATTGATGTACAGATCCCTTTCCCCCTCTCTCTCTTTCTCATTAATATTATTGAAGTATAATGGACAAACAATAAAGTATATCTGTTTAAAGTGTATGATTTTGATATTTTCTGCTTTATGTATACACTCACAAAGCCATCACCACAATCCAGATGATAAACATATCCATCATTCCTAAAGTTCCTTTATGCCCCTTTGCTGTTGCTGCTGCTGCTAAGTTGCTTCAGTTGTGTCAGACTCTGTGCAACCCCATAGACGGCAGCCCACTAGGCTCCTCTGTGCCCCTTTATATTCCCTCAAATAGTCCTCCTTCCACTCTCTCCTGAAAGTTGTGAATGTGTAAGTCTCTCAGTCGTGTCTGACTCTTTGCAACCCTGTGGAATGTAGCCCGCCCTGCCCCTCTGTCCATGGGATTCTCCAGGATTCTCCATGGAGTGAATAGCCATTCCCTAGACCCTACCCTGGGTAAAGACTCTTCCCAACCCAGGGACTGAACCCAGATCTCCTGCATTGCAGGCAGATTCTTTACTGTCTGAGCCAGGAAACCCTTTCCCCCATTCCAGATCGGACCTTAAAAGCCTTTATTAGAACCTGCCTGGAAAGCAGATCTGGTGCCTCTCTCTGAAAAGCACCATTCATACACACCCCTTGTTTTCCCTCTGACTCTGTCCCCTGGCTTATTAAGACCAGGAAACCTTTTTTCTATCTGTAGGGAACATGAGAGAAGGAAGCCTTGCCCTTCTTCATCGTATTTTGCCTCAAATCTCTGATATATGCTGTGAAGGTCTCAGTTATGGCACACAAAGGCAAGGAAAGGACTATTTTTTTTTCTTTTTGCTCTAAGATCATTTCTCTGAGGCAATGATAAACAGGTTGCAGCTGCTTGCATGACTGATTGAAAGGTGAGTGAGAAGGGAGAGTAAGGTACTGGCGAGAAGAGATATTGGGCTAATGTTACAAAAATATCCTGACACATATCCATAAAGGATATTCTATTTTATTCCACTTACATGAAACTGTACAGAGTAGGTATGCAGTAAATGATTGTTCAGCAATTGATTCCACTAACCTGGACGTCCATAGGAGCTATGTAGTTGGTGGTGTGCCTAATGAAGTGAGAAGAATAAATGGCTTTTTTTGAAAAGTTAATTTTTATTCGAGAGTAGTTGCTCTGCAATGTCGTGTTAGTTTCTACTGTAGTAAAGAGAATCAGGCATATATATGCATATATCCCTCTCTTTTGGACTTCCTTTCCATTCATGTCATCACAGTACATTAAGTTCCTTATGCTATACTGTATATTCTCATTAGTTATCTATTTTATACATAGTACCAATTGTGTATATGTGTTGGTGCCAATCTCCCAATTCCTGTCAATGGCTTTTTAAAATGTATGACTTACTGGTTATGAATTAGAAAAAAAAATAGTCTGTTTCATCTTTCTTAAATGAGGATGATGAAATACAGGAAAATAATTGGGTAGGATAGGATGAATTCTCAGATATTCCTTCTCTCCAAGGGCCCTACTTTCCTAATCATAACTGGCAAGTTAAACTATATGATCCCTGAAATTGTTAATTTTTCATTTTGTTGTTGTATGAGATGGATGAATCATATGGGCATTTTAATGTTGGCTGTAAGAAAATATGTACAATCTTTCTAGAAACAAATGTATAGTGATGGATGGTTAACACTGGAGTGGAGCGCTTTGCTGTTCAGTTGCTCAGCCAAGTCTGACTCTTTGCGACCCCATGGACTGCGGCATGCCAAGCTTCCCTGTCCCTCACTGTCCCCTGGGGTTTGCTCAAACTCATGTCCATTGAGTCAGTGATGCCATCCAGCCATCTCATCGTCTGTTGCTCTCTTCTCCTCCTGCCCTCAGTCTTTCCTGGCATCAGGGTCTTTTCAATGAGTTGACTCTTATCATCAGGTTGCCAAAATATTTAGTGGAGTGCTTACCATTTGCCAAGATTGGAAAACCAGTAACAGCCAACAGGTGGTTTACTGAGGGCTGTCTATTCACCAGTCCTGGCTTGTTCTATATGCATTAACTCTTTTTAATCTTTCAATAGCCCTATAAGGAAGACACTGTTATATTTTCCATTCTAGAGATGAGAATTCTAAACCATAAACAGATTAGGCCAAGATCATATAACTAGAGCCTGATAGAACCAGGATTCAAATCAGATAGATTTAAGCTTGCCTTAAATCTATGCCTTATACACATATATTATATCATTTAATTCTCCTAGGACTGCTTCCCTTGAGGTATTAATCCTGCTTTAAAGATGAAGAGTTTCAGAGAGGTTAAGTAATGTGCCAGGACATAAATCTCATAATTTTTCATGGATTTAGGATTATATTCATGGTGTATCTAAGTTTAAAATCCAGCCTTTTAACCGTGATGCTCAATCAAGAAAAGTGTTATACCTTTCTAACTCTATACTGAGGGAATAATCACAAATTTTAACAAATTTGAGTACATAAAATATCTGTGTAGAAATTAAACTATTGAAAGTAAGCAGGTGGGTCATGGTTAAATCAATTATGTATATATATAAAATTATGGAATTATTAAAATTATGCACATAATTTTTAATGATGTGGAGAGTATTTGGCTTATTATGATACATTAGCAGAAAAACAAGATTTAAAATTTAATGATTTTATCATTGCAAATATTTTCAAGAACAGAGAAAAAGAATGGGAGAAATTATCTCAAAATGTTAAAAAATGAAAAAAGTTTGGATAGTTTGATTCTGAACAGTTTAAATTTTATTCTGAGTTTTCCATATCATTATAAAATTTGACTTAAAAACATGAAGGTCAGTGTTAGTTTGGCTTTTTAATCTTTACTTCAGTATAAATTTTTCACAAAATGCAGCTAGTTCCTTAGAACAAGTTTTAAAAATATTTACTATCAAATACTCTAAGTACACTGAAATATGGAAAATCACTTACATTTGTTTGTTACAGTATTTTAGTAGTTAAGTACAATTCTTTATGTGTGTATCTTCTTGGGGAAACAAATTAAATTTGGTATGTGACCCCTGCACCTTAATAACATTGAATCTACAGCTGACCAAATAGAAAGTGTAACCTCTTTTGTTTAGAGACAAAATAAGTTGAATGGTACCCTGTATCAATTCTCCGTCTAAATTAGCTTCACAATAAAGATGATGAGTCTTGCTTCAAACCGTAGTGATGGATAAAAGCGGGCAAGCAACTTTCAGGTTGCTGTGTGACTTAGAAACATTGCCAACCCCTTGTACTAGACCCTCAGTCTGAGTCACAGACCTTAATTATAGGCACACATCCCCAACTCCAAAACTGACTGACGTGACAATTTCTGGTTACATGCTTGTTTTTGCATTACAACTTTGGGCTGGTCACTTACATTTCGGAATTTAGGACAAACTGGAGATTTGTTTAGAGAATAATACTGTAGAAACTGTGTTTAAGAGTGCAGGGCACTCTGAGGTCAGAATAGGGAAGAAAAGCTTTTATACGTGCTTTTATTATGCAAAGACTTAGAAGACATAATTCCTGTCCTGAATTAACCTGAGGAGGAATACCACTGGAGGAGTACCGTGAGAGAGCAGATGAAACGACTGAGGAAAGGCTGGACCTAGAGGGCCAGGGCTGAGGAAGGGTTCAGTGGCATCCCTACTACCTGTATAATTATGGCATTACATTTCAGTAAGTCTAGAACACATCACTTAAAATTAAAACAACAACAACTTTTTTTTGATTGTTTGTAGACCGTTTCCAGAAATGAATCATATAGCATCTGGGAAAGTGCCTCAAGGGCTTTTAAACAAATCCTCTATTAGTCATGAGCAATAGGCTGAGTTATAAAACCACATCTGGAGAATTACATTTCAAAAGACTCATCTTTTTCCCTTTAATTTCACCAGGCGCTGAGCCAGGTGTTTTACATAAATTATCTCATTTGTTTTCTCTGACAACATACAGCACTGAGGTAAGTTGTATATGAACCCCGTTTTATAGATGAGGGAACGAAGGCTCAAATAGTTAAATAATTTGCCCCTTGGCACTCAAGTCAAATAGGGAGTTAACACTAGACCTGCTCAACCCCAGTAGCCATGACCTCCTCCCTGTACGCTCATGGGAAGGCAAGGTGTGATGTTCTCAGGCGAGCATGCAGGGAAGGTGGTGAAGAACTCAGAAGGGGGTTATCGTGTGGCCAGAAATAGAAGACCTGAAGTAGACTCGAAGTTGTCTCTACAGTGCTGTTATCCAACAAAGAGGTGAAAACATCTGATGAGTGTGTTTGAAAGTGAATCAGTCTGGAAAGAAGAAAAGAGCCTAGTGGGCTGGGAAGAAGTTCAGATGCTACCAGGTGAATAGGCAGATCTAGCAAAATTATAGACACATCTTAAAGACCTGATTGCTGGCCTAATATCCTCTGATGGATGTAGTTTCAAGCGCATGCTGCTTTAAAATAATTTAGCCTTGATTGCCTGTGGTTGGAAGTGAGTTTTTGGGAAGCAAAATGTATTTTCTTTCCTCTTGGGAGCCTTGTGCAGTGCATCAAATAGCCTGAATTAAAGGAATTGCTTCGGCTTGTGTGTGTTGATAAAATTACTATTTAAAGCAAACAGAGGACTTCAATTTTTCAGAAGAGGAGGGAATTAGAGATAGAAGATCGGTAAGCTGTGACACCTGCACAGAATACTTGTGTGAAGTTTAGAAAGGGAATAAGCTATATAAAAACTTTTCTTTTGTTGAGAGAGATGAGATAGTGTTCTAATCTAAATGAGCAGAGACAGGAATGTGATGGCATAGTTAAAGAATCTGGTAACGTCCATGTTGTGTAGTTCAGGAAAGAAAGAGACATTTCACTGGGATGTTGACTGTAAGGTGATTCAGACAAATGATGTTGAAATGTAAGACAAGAGAGACCAAAGATGACTCCTGTCTGGAGGCTTGAAACTAGCTAGGTGGAGATAAGACCATTAGGGAGCTCCGATTAAGCACCAGTTATAGATGGGAAAGGCAGTTACCTTGCTACCCTTGAGAAGAGAGAGCTGAGCTCCCAGGACTGTTGATGAGAAGCACTGAGGCTGAATATGCAGATTTCAGACATAGCCTAATTTTAATCAACCCCCAAGAGAACGCCTATGGAATGGAATCTGGAAGGAAATTTGGAAATGGCAACTAGTTAGTGTTGGGCCAGGCCCAACAGAGATAGTTTCTGATAGTCCAGCTTGTTTGAAATAAATGATTAACTATAGTCATTACAATTACTAAATTGATTATAGGGTAGATAGAAAATAGAAGAAACAGAAAGTTATGCTTTCAGGGACAATTCTGGGCTCATGACACAGAGGCAAATTACTAAAAAGAGCTTCTGTCTCTTTTATGACCAGGAAAGTTGCCATGACCAGGGAATAGTCAGAATCTGGGAGGGAGAGAGTGTAGTTTGGAACATACTACACAAAAACCATGATGGTGCTTGCCAGCAGAAACAAGAGAGCCATAGAGGTACAGCCTCATTCTCAATTCCCCCTTTTAATTTTTATGCAAGTGTAGGGGGAACTTAATCATGTCTGGATTGGACATGGAGTCCAAGAAATATGCTCTGACTTCAGGAAAGTGTAGCAGAAGCGTCATTGCATGTTTGGAGAGGCGGCTTCTGTTGTGGACCAGATAGCTACCAGAGACGATGTTCCTTGTGTATGCATTATTTTGGTTTGTTTTCTTTCTTCTTAATGGGAAACTTTTCATGTACAAATTGTCAAACAACATGAACTAAATTTTCTTTTACAATTTATTTAGCCAATGATCATTTCCCCCCCTTTCTTGGAAGGGAAGAGTGTGATATTGGTTATTTTGGGAGAGAGTTGTAGAAACTGGATAGCAAAGCTTATATTTTTCCTTTGAAAAGATTAGGCTTCTGCCTCAAATGCTGTATTCATTCTGGCTATGCATGTGTGCAGCTAAGTCACTTCAGTCATGTCCTACTCTGTACAATGCAATGGACTATAGCCCTCCAGGCTCCTCTGTCCATGGGATTCTCCAGGCAAGAATACTGAAGTCGGTCGCTATTCCCTTTTCCAGGGGATCTTCCTGACCTAGGGGATTGAACAAGGGGATTGAACCTAGGGATTGAATCCATGTCTCTACATCTCCTGCATTGACAGGTGGGTTCTTTATAACTGCTGCTGCTGCTAAGTCGCTTCAGTCATGTCCAACTCTGTGTGACCCCATAGACAGCAGCCCAGCAGGCTCCCCTGTCCCTGGGATTCTCCAGGCAAGAGCACTGGAGTGGGTTGCCATTTCCTTCTCCAATGCATCAAAGTGAAAAGTGAAGGTGAAGTCTCTCAGTCGTGTTCGACTCTTCGCGATCCCATGAACTGCAGCCTACCAGGCTCCTCCATCCATAGGATTTTCCAGGCAAGAGTACTGGAGTGGGTTAGCGCCACCTATATTGGAGCTAATTGCACAGTGGAAGTGAGTTCTGACCCAGATCATGGAATCCAGGGCCACTAAAGGAGGGGTGCTTTTGATGCAGGAAGTCAGTTTTTCATTTTATATAATTTCCACATGATTTTTTTACCCTGAAAAATTCTTAGATGCTGGGGTTGCTGTCTTTAAGCATATCATTCTTGGATGTGCTGAGGAAAGAGTGGTTCTTTATTCTGTCTTCTAAAACCCTATCATGAGGAGGGATCTATGTAAGTTGATATCTAAAATTTTTAAGTCATAATTTTATACCTTTGCAAAGGATATACTTACTGGCAGGTGTTATTACTGTATTTTAAAAGGAAACTGTCATGCACACCACTCTTTTCAATGTATATGATAGAATCTAAAGTAAAAAAGCCAAAGAGTTAGTCACTCAGTCGTGTCCAACTCTTTGCAACCCCATGGACTGTAGCCTGCCAGGCTCCTCTGTCCATGGAATTCTCCAGGCAGGCAAGAATGCTGGTTTCCATTTTCTTCAGGAGATCTTCCCGACCTAGGGATCAAACCCAGGTCTCCCACATCGCAGTCAGATTCTTTACCATCTGAGCCACCAGGTTCCACTTAAATTTAGAATAATCCTCTGGAAATATTGAAATGGTTCCAGATAATAATTATTATTATTATATTATTATCCTGATCCTACATGATGCTATTATTACATTATCCAAGCATGTTTTTATGTATAATTTTTGTCATGTCTAATCAAATGTGTTGATTGTAAATATTTTATTTCATATGGTTCTAAGTCTCTAAATGTTATATTTTTTCTAATTTGAGTTATAATTTATTAGTTCTAATAATTTTTAGTGACTTCCTCAGAATTATATATATATGACCATGTAACTTGAGAATTGAGATAGTTTTGTTTCTTCCTTTACAATCTATATACTTCTTATTCTTTTTCCTGCCTGTGTCTCTTAATATCAGATCAGATCAGATCAGATCAGTCGCTCAGTCGTGCCGACTCTTCGCGACCCCATGAACTGCAGCACGCCAGGCCTCCCTATCCATCACCAGCTCCCGGAGGTCACTCAGACTCACATCCATCAAGTCAGTGATGCCATCCAGCCATCTCATTCTCTGTCGTCCCCTTCTCCTCCTGCCCTCAATCCCTCCCAGCATCAGAGTCTTGTCCAATGAGTCAAATCTTCGCATGACGTGGCCAAAATACTGGAGTTTCAGCTTTAGCATCATCCCTTCTAAAGAAATTCCAGGATTGATCTCCTCAGAATGGACTGGTTGGATCTCCTTGCAGTCCAAGGGACTCTCAAGAGTCTTCTCCAACACCACAGTTCAAAAGCATCAATTCTTCGGCGCTCAGCCTTCTTCACAGTCCAGCTCTCACATCCATACATGACCACAGGAAAGACCATAGCCTTGACTAGGTGAACCTTTGTGGGTAAAGTAATGTCTCTGCTTTTGAATATGCTATCTAGGTTGGTCATAACTTTCCTTCCAAGGAGTAAGCGTCTTTTAATTTAACCTTCAGTAAAATGTTGATTAAGAATGGTAAGAACACCCATTCTTGTCTTGCTTCTGATCTCAGGGGAAAAGCTTTCAACCTTTCACCATTAAGGATGATGTTAGCTATGGATTTTCATGGATACCCTTTATCAGTTTGAGTATTGTTTTTGAGTACTGAATATTGAGTATCAGTTTCCTATTCCTATTTGTATGAAAGGGTGCTGGGTTGAGTCACATTCTTTTTATGTGTCTATTGAAATGAGCATGTATTTTAATTCCTTTTTTCCATTAATAGTCCATCAATATAATATTACATTGGTTGATTTTCATGTTGAAGCACCATGGATCATGGTGTATAATTCTCTTTTATGTATTTCTGGAATTGGTTGCTAGCATTATGTTGAGGATTTTTTTCAATTATCAATATATTTACAAAGGATATTGGTTTACAGTTTTCATTTTTTTTATCATGTTGATATCTTCGATTTTAGTATCAGTGTAAGACTGCCTTCACAGAGTGAGTTATGAAGTATTCCCTCCTTTTCCATTTTTTTCTGAAAATAGGCCATCAACTTTTAATATAATTACTGAAATGGTTAGATTTGTCTACCATTTCATCATTTTTTTCTGTCTTCTCTCTTTTCTAACTCAGCTATCACCACCTCTCCCCTGCCTCCTTTCCTATCTTCTTTTAGATTACTTGAACATCACTTTAGTATTCAGTTTACATTTGCCTATTAAGTTTTTTTACTATATAGCTTTATATTATTTTTCATGGTTGTTTTAGTGAGTGTAATATACATACCTAACCTTTCATAGTCTATATGGTTAGTTTTGAACCACTTCATATCAAATGTAGAAAAGCTGCATCCATATAACTCTCTCTTGTGGTCCCTTATATTATATATATCATATGTATAATTTGTACATGCATTGAAAATCCCAGGCCAGAGTGTTATACTTTTTACTTTTAACATCTTAATAGAAAAGATAATCTTTTTTGCTTATCCAGATATTTATCATTTCTATTGTTCCTTATTTCTAAAGATTTATGTTTTCCTGGGATGTTTTTTCCTTTCAACTTGAACAATCAGAATCTACTTTATCATGTCTTGTAGAATATGTCTGCTGATGATGAATTTTATTAGTTTTTGTTCATCTGAGAATGTCTTCATTTTTCCTTTATTTTTGAAGGAAAATAATACATTTCTGCTGGATGGAAAATTCTGAATTGACAGTTCTTGCAACAGTTTAAAGATGTTGTTCCACTGCCTTCTGTCCTTTATTACTTCTGATGAGAAATTCATAATTATTCAAATCACTGTTCCACGGTATGTCAGAGTTTTTCTCTAGCCGCTTTCAAGATTTGTCTTTATGTTTTGTGCTCAGAAGTTAGGTTAGGATCTTTTTTGAAGTTATCTTGTTTGAATAGTCAAGAACTGTGAAGGATCTAAGATTTTACCTTTCCTGTTAAGCTAACATGTTAGTCTGATATAATTTTGTGGATGCTGGTAGAAGACATGATACTCCTGGGACAGAAGCAAAAGATTTTAATACCTATGACTCTACAGACAGCATGAACTTCATGTTCATGACGTTTTTTGCCTCCTAGGTCCTATCTTAGGATACAGGGCAGCCCAGGAGGATGCTGTGCATGCAGTGGTGAATCACAACTGAGGAAACCCCAATCTTTTAAAGGACACTGAAAAGTGACATTACCAGTATCATAATGGTCATGAAACAAATTTATCCTCTGCCTCAGAAGGAAGCACTGTCTCTGTCATCCAAGATTATTTGCTATACAAGCATGCTTGAAAAAGATAGTCCAAAACAAAAGCTGATACAAAGTGTGCAGAACTGCCATAAGGAATTGTCTTCCAATAGGACCATGCTGAACTTCTTGGATATGTTAATGTACATTTTTAATCATAATTTACCAGGTTTTTGGCTGTTCTTCAGATATTCTGTCCCATTGTGTATATTAGACCTTTTGATGAAGTCCCACAGGCCTCTGATGTTCCATTAATTTTTTCCTTTAGAAGTTACTCATTTTATAAATGGAAGTTTGCCCGGCTTTACCCATTTTCCCACCAATCTGCCAGCAGCCACCAATCTACTTCCTGTTTCTATGAGTTTGAGTTCTTTCAGTTCAACATATAAGTGAGATCATTCAGTGTTTGTTTTTTTCTATCTGAGTTACTTAACTAGCGAAGTGCCCTCAAGATTCATCTATGTTGTTATAAATGGTAGAATTTTCCTTCCTTTTTAATGCCTGAATAATATTCCATTGCACGTGTGTGTATCGCATTTTTTCATCCGTTCACCTATTGGCAGACACTTAGGTTGTCTCTGTATCCTGGCTATTGTAAATAATGCTGCGATGAACATGTGGGTGCAGATATCTATTTGAGCTTGTGATTTTATTTCTTTAGATATGAAGTTATAAATGGAATTGTTGGATCATCAGATCAGATCAGATCAGATCAGTCGCTCAGTCGTGTCCGACTCTTTGCGACCCCATGAACCGCAGCACGCCAGGCCTCCCTGTCCATCACCAGCTCCCGGAGGTCACTCAGACTCATGTCCATAGAGTCAGTGATGCCATCCAGCCATCTCATCCTCTGTCGTCCCCTTCTCCTCCTGCCCCCTTTCCCTCCCAGCATCAGAGTCTTCTCCAATGAGTCAACTCTTCGCATGAGGTGGCCAAAATACTGGAGTTTCAGCTTTAGCATCATCCCTTCTAAAGAAATTCCAGGATTGATCTCCTTCAGAATGGACTGGTTGGATCTTCTTGCAGTCCAAGGGACTCTCAAGAGTCTTCTCCAACACCACAGTTCAAAAGCATCAACTCTTCGGCGTTCAGCCTTCCTCACAGTCCAGCTCTCACATCCATACATGACCACAGGAAAGACCATAGCCTTGACTAGGCGAACCTTTGTTGGTAAAGTAATGTCTCTGCTTTTGAATATGCTATCTAGGTTGGTCATAACTTTCCTTCCAAGGAGCAAGCGTCTTTTAATTTCATGACTGCAGTCACCTCTGCATAGTAGTTCTATTTTTAATTTTTTTGAGGAAACTCCATACTGTTTTTCATAGTGGCTTCACCAGTTTACATTCCCATCAGCAATGTACCAGGCTTTCCTTTTCTCCATGTCCTCACAAACACTTCTTACCTCTTGTCTCTTTGATAAGAGCTATTTTAATAGATATGAGGTGATAGTTTATTGTGGATTTTTTTTGAATTTTTTATTTGCTATATAGTTGATGTACAATATTATATAAGTTATAGGTGTATAGTATAGTGATTCACTTTTAAAGATTATACTCCATTTATAGTTATTATAAAATGTTGGCTGTATACCCCATGTTGTACAATATATCCTTGTAGCTTATTTTATACATAATAGTTTGTCCCTATTAATCCTCTACCCCTATATTGCCCTTCCCCACTTCCCTCTCCCCTCTGGTAACCATTAGTTTCTTCCCTATGTCTGTGAGTCTGTTTCTTTTTCATTATATTAACTAGTTTGTCATAATTTTAAAGATATTTTGTATTTATTTTCAAAAATTTAAGCATGCCACATGGCTTGCAGGATCTTATTCCCTAACTAGGGATCAAACCTAGGCCCTGGCAGTGAAATCTCTGAGACCTGACCACAGGACCACCAGGGAATTTCCCTTATATTTTTTAGATTCCACATGTAAGTGATATTGTATTTGTATTTGTCTTTCTCTGTCCCATTTCTTTGACTTAGCATAATGCCATCCAAGTCCATCCATATTGCTTCAAATGGCACAATTTCATTCTTTTCTTATGGCCAGGCATGCACTCTAAGTTGCTTCAGTCATGTCCAACTCTTTGTGACCCTGTGGACTGTAGCCCGCCAGGCTCCTCTGTCCATGGGATTCTCTAGACAAGACTACTGGAGTGGGTTGCCATTTCCTTCCCCAGGGGATCTTCCCAACCCAGGGATCAAACCCACATCTCTTTTATCTCCTGCATTGGCAGGTAGGTTCTTTACTGCTAGCACCACCTGAGAAGCCCTTTTTATAGCCAAGTGGCATGTGTGCATCAATCTATCTATCTGTCTACCTTATCTACTTTATCTATTCATGTATTGATGGACACAGGTTGCTTTCATATCTTGGCAATTGTAAATACTGCTTCTGTGAACATTGAGGAGACTGTACCTTTTCCAATTAGTGTTTTTGTTATTTTTTGGATGTATACCCAGAATGCTGGGACGGATTGAGGGCAAGAGGAGAAGGGGACGACAGAGAATGAGATGGCTGGATGGCATCACTGACTCGATGGATGTGAGTCTCAGTGACCTCTGGGAGTTGGTGATGCACAGGGAGGCCTGGCGTGCTGTGATTCATGGGGTCTCAAAGAGTTGGACACAACTGAGCGACTGGTCTGATCTGATACCCAGAAGTAGAGTTGCTAGGTCATATGGTAGTTCTATTTTTAGTTATTTTGAGAATTCTTCTTACTGTTTTCCATAGTGGCTACACCGATTGAGAGTTCCCTTTTCTCCACCTCCTTGCCAATGCTTGTTATTTATGTTCTTTTTGAAGATATCCATCCTGATAGGTGTGAGGTGATAGCACATTGTGGTTTTGATTTGTAATTCCCTGATGATTAGTGATGTTGAGCACTTTTTCATGTATTTATTTGCCACTTGTATATCTTTGAAAAAATATGCATTTGGGTCCTGTATCCATTTTAAATTGGATTTTTTTTCAGTTATATCAGTTCCTTATATCTTTTGCATATTAATCTATTATCAGAGACATGGTTTGAAAATATTTTCTCCTATAGATTGATTTTCATTTTGTTGATCATTTCTTTTGCTATGCAGAAGTTTTTCAGTTTGTTGTTGTCCCACTCATTTTTTTTTTCTTTTGTTGTTTATGTCACTTGTTGTTTATGTCATCATTTCCAAAAATTCATTGTTAAGACCAATGTCAAGTAGTTTTCTCCTTATGTTTTCTTCTTTTAATTTCGGTTGTTTTCTCTTTTGATTTATTCTCTGATTCAGTGGTTGTTTAGGGATATGTTGTTTGATTTCCATGTTGTTTTCAATTTTCCAGCTTTTCTTTTGTTATTGGAAAAAATACTTGATATATTTTTTATCTTCTTGAATTTGTTGAGACTTGTTTTGTGACCTAAAATGTGATCTATTCTAGAAAATTTTCAGTGTTCAGTTGAGAACAACATATATTCTGGTGAGGTTAGATGGAATGTTTTGTATACATATGTTAGGTTTATTTCATCTATAGTGTTCAAAGCTTCTGTTTCCTTATTGATACTCTGTCTGGTTGATCTATCTATTGTTGAGTGGGGTGTTAAAGTCCATAACTGTTATTGTATTGCAGTTCATTTCTATTTTTAGTTATGATAGTATTTGATATATTTACATGCTCCAATATTGAGTGCATACATATTTCCAATTATTATAGCTCCTCTATGAATTGACTTTTTATCACTATATGATGATCTTCTCATGTGACCATTTTGAACTTAAAGTCTATTCACTGTGGTACAAGTGTAGTTACTCTTGCTTTCTTTTGATTCAGTTCAGTTCAGTTCAGTAGTTCAGTTGCTCAGTTGTTCCCGACTCTTTGCGACCCCATGAATCACAGCATGCCAGGCCTCCCTGTCCATCACCAACTCCCGGATTTCACTCAGACTCACGTCCATCAAGTCAGTGATGCCATCCAGCCATCTCATCCTCTGTTGTCCCTTTCTCCTCCTGCCCCCAATCCCTCCCAGCATCAGAGTCTTTTCCAACGAGTCAACTCTTTGCATGAGGTGGCCAAAGTACTGGAGTTTCAGCTTTAGCATCATTCCTTCCAAAGAAATCTCAGGGCTGATCTCCTTTAGAGTAGACTGGTTGGATCTCCTTTCAGTCTAAGGGACTCTCAAGAGTTTTCTCCAGTCTCTTTTTTCTCAGCCTATATATGTCCTTAAAGCTAAAGTGAATCTCTTATAGTCAGCATATGTTTGGATTTTGTTTTTATTTATTTTTTTTTAATCTATTCATTCATCCTACATCTTCTGAATGGAAAATTTAGCCCATTTATACTTAAATTATTGATGATAAAGAACTTACCATTCCCATTTAAAATATTATTTTCTGACTCTTGCAGATCTGTTAATTTTTAAAACTATTTTTCTCTCTTTTCTTTAGATTGCATAATTTCTGTGTTACCTCTAATCTTATATTGAACCAATCTGAGTATGTATGTATTCCTCTAAGAACTCCTATCCTTTAGTCATTTCAACTGTGTTTTTCTGTAGTTCACAAGGCATAGATTAAATTCTTTGCCTGATAATTCCAAAACATGGATCATCTTCAGAATGGCATCTACATATTGTATCTTCACTTGAGAATTGGTGAAATCTTCCTCGTTCTCAGCAAGCTGTACACTTTGTGATTTTATCCTGGACAATGAGAATGTTGTGTTGTGTAGACACTGGAGCTGGTTATACTCCTCTGGGGAATGTTGGAGAACTTGAGTAGATTAAGATGATGTGTTCTATTTTATTGCTTCTAGTTTATATCTCAGTTTGGTTTTCAAAGCATTTTATAAGCTAGTTTGAGTCTATTACGTGCATGAGTAGCTCAGAGGTTAATGTGAGACATGGGCAGTGGTTCAAATCTCTCTTTACTTCTCTAGGCCTTTATTGTGTTGGATGGGTCTGTCCCACACATGCATAGATGATAGATAGGCATGAAACTTGTGTAAGTTCACAGATTTATGGAAACTCCCTGTCTAGCCATCAGTGCGCTGGGATTTCTTTATACTCTCCAGCGCATAGACTCTACTCTTCCTTATTTCTCTGACCAGAAAAAAGGAGGTTCCCCTGTGGCTGCTACCACTGGTAAATGACTTTATGATTGGGGCTCATCCTCAAAGGCAAGGCTGTGAGGAAAAAAAGGGAAACATCCCTCACTTTCCTTTCCATATTTTGCTCCTCTCTGCAATCTGCCTTCTTTGGTTTACTTTTCAGAAGCCTCAGAAGTTGACTGTAGAGCTCTCAGGTAATTGACAACAAAGTGTTTTTTTTTTTTTCCTTTTCTTTTCTGTGATTAACTAGAGGAATGGGCTGTGAAGTGTTTACGTCCAGTGCTGATTCCAGGACCACTGCTGTCCTTAATTTTTTAAATGAAGATAATAATTTAAGGCATGTACTAAGAAGAAAATTTAGGGTTCAGTCATAGAAAAAATTATGACTATGCGTTCTTTGCTTTTCTTTTCTGATTTCTTCTTGCCTTATTCTGAGCCTTCTTTCCCAAGACACACAGTACTCTCATGTCTACTCCTGACTTTCTTGTGCCTCCTGTTTAAAACCTTACCCAGGCCAGTACTCATTTCTTTCTTAGTGTTTTTCCAGCCATGTTAAGAATTCCATTTTCTCAACAGCCTACTTGAACTTAGTTATCAGGTGTAACACACTTGATAAACTAATTCTCTTTAAGGTGCTATTGTCTGATAATGGTTATCTCTCTAGTCAGTATTCCACAACCCCCTTGTAAGTGTCTTTTTGGAAGGAGACTTTATATTAAATTTTAAGTCTCATCTCTAATAGTAGAATTTTAAGCCTTGATAGCAGGTGCTTATAAAGATACTTTTATAAGGAAGATAAGCAGGAATTCTCAAATAAGTTTGAAAATTTTTACCCAAATATGAAAGCGATCATGCTTATTAGTTATTTATATGTATAATTTCGTTATTTATTTTATAAGAAAGGCCTGCACAATAATTTAAAAAACTGTTTTAGCAATAAAAATAAAGTATATTTTAGTAATAGTTTAAACATTTTACTCTAATTTTTGTATTCAGCAATAAAAAATAGAAAAATCTCTCAGGAATATCCAGGATTATTTTTTGTTATTACTTTCATTATGACCTTTAAGATATCATTAAATACTTTTACTTCATCTAAATGAAAGGAAAATGTTAAATATAATAAACTTTGAATAATAAAGGCTTAAATATAAGTAAAATCTTCTAAAATTCACACAGCATATTTTTATATACTTACCCTTCAGGTCATTCACACCTACCTGAGTGAAATTTAGAGAATATGAATCTAAATTTATAGATCTTCATATTACAATGTATAAAAACATTGACCAATAGCATAGCATTTGGGCAATTTAATCAATAGTCTTTAAAGTTTAGGACAAGTATAATCCTTTCTCCAAAATTTCCCCTTATTCATCCCCAAAGAAGCAAATATTTCACTCTGTATATATCTAGAAATATTTTTCATATCGTATTCTTATTGATTGTTCAGTTGACAGTCTCCTTCACTGGACTATGCGAAGTCACGTCAGTTGTGTCCGACTCTGTGAGACCCCACAGACGGCAGCCTACCAGGCTCCGCCGTCCCTAGGATTCTCTAGGCAAGAACACTGGAGTGGGTTGCCATTTCCTTCTCCAAAGCATGAAAGTGAAAAGTGAAAGTGAAGTTGCTCAGTCATGTCTGACTTAGCGACCCCATGGACTGAAGCCTACCAGGCTCCTCCATCCATGGGATTTTGGGCTTCTTCAAATCAGAAACTATCTTATTCAACCTTTGCTTCTTTAGAGTCATAGTAATCCTTATTTAATGTCTACAAAAAGGAGATGAAAAGTAAAGAAGGAAAAAAGAAAAGAAAGAACAGATGGCTAGCACCTTGATTCTTATGGTCCATGTAGGGCTGGGCATGAGACAGCCATGTGTCAGAAACTTGGGTGAATGATGATGAAGTGTAAAATTGGAAATCCAAAGTCCTAGGTTCGTGTCACGTGGGTAAGAGGAAGTCAGTGCATTAGTGCTTATTCAGTATTAGAATGTAAAGGATTAAGTAAATCAACAAGAGAGGCAAGGCAGGCGAGGAAAGAAATTGCTGTGGCATGGATTACCAACCAGATTGAGGTCAGGTGGTCAGCACTCAAGGGTTAACCACATACACACCACAAGGAACTATAAACATAAAGGAAGTCTGATTTCAAGGGTGTATTTGATGCAGTGGTTGAGGAAAATGATAAGCAGCTATAGACATCTCTTTTTGGGCACTTTTTGAAAAAAACAATCATTCAGATTTCATTTTTACCCTTAGTCTTGTGCTATTTTAAAGACTCTCTAGGAACACACAACTGCTTGAAACTGCAGAGCATTATTAAGTGTTAAGTGTATGCACACAACTGTGTGAGATGCTAAGTTCTATGCTCAGGGTAAGGTCAACATACAATGTATCTGTTTTAGGCAAAAAACAATATGACCCGTGTGTGCGTGCATGCGCGTGCATGTGTGTGTATGTGTGACTTCAGCTGGGCTGAAATAATGTGTTTCAAACTTGGCCTGGCAGGAACCCATGTTGTGAAAAAGTCAAATAATATTGGGGGAAAATTCAGCAAACACTTGAAGATCAATTAAGGTTTTAGGGTAGGAGAAGCATTTTGCTCTTGTACTTTTACACTTTTCCCTTTTATCTATCAAGATACTGGGCTACCACATGATGAACAGAAATTTGTTAGCTCCATTTGAGGAACTAGCCATTCAACTAATTCAGTTCAATAGATATTTTTAAATACCTTCTATGTGTCCAGCATGGTGCTGAATATTGTGCAAAATAAAAAATAATTCTTGGAAATATCTTGCCCTTGAAAATATATTGGAGGGAGATGTCAGTGAAGCAGTATGAAAAGATAGAGGAAACTTACAACAAAAATCTTAAATGAATTTGACAAAAAGGCATCAAAAGCACTGACTTCTTGCTTTCTCAGATTGTACCAATGATGAGGATAAGTAAGGGACAATGTGGATGACCATTGGATTGGGTTTTGAATATAGACCTCTGCTTAGATTTTTTTCCTGTTCTTGAAATTCTTTTCTTTCTCTTGGGTTCCAGGGCACTTGTGGGGAACTGGTATCATTCTTATGGCTTTTGTGCTCTGGCTGTGGCTACCCAAGTCCTTGGATTCCGGGAAGTCCTAGAAGGGGCTGGACCATCTAACCTCTCTTAGATAATAGAGAAAGAGAGTGGTGTAAGCAGGAGGTGGGTGCGTTTAGAACAGCTGAAACAGGCACAGGAAGGAGGTAAATATTTTCAGCTTGTACAGGACTGTTATAATTGACTCTGTTTTTCTTGAGGTTGAGAGAAGAAACTTTTTTCTAATCTAATGAGAGAGAGCTCTTATGGCCAACCCTAGACGGTCTTTTTTTTCTTTTAATTTTTTTTGTGACTCCAGCTGTTTGGTGTTTCAATTTCACAGTAAGTGCTGTCAAATAACTTAGAATACATTCTTCAGGGATGCTGTACAACACATTTCGATTGCAAGGAACAAAACTCACTCAAGTTAGCTTAGTGAAAGGATTTTTATTTAATATAAGAAATATGAAAACAAGCCAGGGCTTGTGAGAATGCAATTGGAAACTGGAGAGCTGTTAGGAATGGAGACAGCTACTCTCTCTGTCTCTCTCTGGCTTTCTGGTTTTTGGTTTCTTGGCATGTTTGCAGTATTTTCTTATTTATCTGTATAATTTAGCTTTCTATGACCTAAAAATTAGTGTACACTTGGTCAGAAGTAGTCACTCTGGCCCCATCTCTGCATGATATTTCAGGTAAGACCCCACTTATCTAACTCTATCTCTATTATATAGGTCTTAGTTCAAGGTCTCAGGGAAGAAGTTGCCTTGGAGATTAGTGCCCATGTGTTGCTCAATCACCTGTGGCCTTAGGAGCAGTGTCTTCTGGTAAAAATATGGCCACCTAGACCCACCCCTGAAGTTGATGCTGTGTTGTAACGTATAAGTTGACATGGATTGAGCAGGAATCCCAAAACTTCTTACAGAAGTGCATTTGAATGACGTTTACCCATGCAGCACTCCTTGCCAAAATCAAATCACTTTTCTAGTTCTTTCTGCAATAGGATGACTCACTGTTATCTGGAATCAAAAAGTTTGAGAGTTCATGGGCCTCAGAGAACTAACCACCAAGTTACAAAGTTGTCATTTGTGTTTCCCTAAAGAAAATTCTGAAAGAGATGGGAATACCAGACCACCTGACCTGACTCTTGAGAAACCTGTATGCAGGTCAGGAAGTAACAGTTAGAACTGGACATGGAACAACAGACTGGTTCCACATAGGAAAAGGAGTACGTCAAGGCTGTATATTGTCACCCTGCTAATTTAACTTATATGCAGAGTACTCATGAGAAATGGTGGGCTGGAGGAAGCATAGGCTGAAATTAAGATTGCCAGGAGAAATATCAATAACCTCAGATATGCAGATGACACCACCCTTATGGCAGAAAGTAAAGAGCAACAAAAAAGTGTCTTGATGAAAGTGAAAGTGGAGAGTGAAAAAGTTGGCTTAAAGCTCAACATTCAGAAAATGAAGATCATGGCATCTAGTCCCATCACTTCATGGGAAATAGATGGGTAAACAGTGGAACCAGTGTCAGACTTTATTTTTTGGGGCTCCAAAATCACTGCAAATGGTGACTGCAGCCATGAAATTAAAAGACGCTTACTCCTTGGAAGGAAAGTTATGACCAACCTAGATAGCATATTCAAAAGCAGAGACATTACTTTGCCAACAAAGGTCCGTCTAGTCAAGGCTATGGTTTTTCCAGTGGTCATGTGTGGATGTGAGAGCTGGACTGTGAAGAAAGCTGAGTGTCAAAGAATTGATGCTTTTGAACTGTGGTGTTGGAGAAGACTCTTGAGAGTCCCTTGGACTGCAAGGAGATCCCACCAGTCCATTCTGAAGGAGATCAGCCCTGGGATTTCTTTGGAAGGACTGATGCTAAAGCTGAAACTCCAAAACTTTGGCCACCTCATGCGAAGAGTTGACTCATTGGAAAAGACTTGATGCTGGGAGGGATTGGGGGCAGGAGGAGAAGGGGACAACAGAGGATGAGATGGCTGGATGGCACCACTGACTTGATGGACCTGAGTCTGAGTGAACTCCAGGAGTTGATGATGGACAGGGAGTCCTGGCATGCTGCGATTCATGGGGTCGCAAAGAGTCGGACACGACTGAGCGACTGAACTAAACTGAAAGAAATCTTTACAGAAATGGATCCTCATGTGGTCAGGTAGCCTGCCTAAATATCTTGGAGTCTTCTGTGCTCTTGGTAATTAGGACACCTGGCCACAAACAGTACAGATGAATAAGCTTTGCATATCTATTTATAAAAAAGAAAAGAGAATAATAATATGGATACAGACATGGGAAAGAGATATCAATGGGGAAGTTTCCCCTCTGATTTTTTTCACTATAAATTGATTTAAATAAACTCAATTGTTTGGATTAAAATCTACCTAGGAAATTAGTGAATTGTTTGATTTAATTCATTCATTGAACATTTCCTCTTTGTATGCTATGTGCTAGATACCTGTTACATCATGTGGCAATCATGATGATGTTTCTTGATTTGTATAATTGTTGGCCTCTTTGTATGCAGTTGAAAGTGAAAGTGAAAGTTTCTCGGTTGTGTCTGACTCTTTGCAACCCCATGGACTCTACAGTGCATGGAATTCTCTAGGCCAGAATGTTGGAGTGGGTAGCCTTCCCCTTCTCTAGGGAATCTTCCCAATCTAGGGATCGAACCCAGGCCTCCCACATTGCAGGTGGATTCTTTACCAATTGAGCTATTAGGGCTATATATTTGTGGGGCCCAGTACAAAATGAAATTGCAGGACCCCTTGTTCAAAAATGAAGAATTTTAAGATGGTGAGAGCAGAACATTGGATCACATGCAGAGCTCAACTTGTGTATCTGTGAAGTCTGCCCTGAGTATTGGCAGTTGTCTTTTCACTTTCTTATGAGGAAAATAGAGGGTACTCTATTTTATTCCTATTAAACAGATACATAAGGTAGACCAGATAATTCTGGTCCTTCCTCACACTGTCTTTGTGGATAAAGAAAAAGCTCACAGGGTGCAATTTTTTTAAAGAATAAAACTCATTACTTCTAATTATGATGTGTCATACTTTAGTTACGATGTTGGATACCTGTAGTCATTAGTTAATTATAAAGAAGTGTTCCCTATAATGATTTTCATGTTAAACTTCCCCCTTTCTTGCATTTTTTAAATTATTGTTTAAAACTTTCAGGTGGTAAATTTATAAACTCCTTTGAAATAGATTTTATATACAGTTAATTTTGGTTTAGCTTTTATTCTGGATTATAATAGCCTACAAAATAGCAACCCAATACATTTTAGTTGAGGAAGACAATTGACTAGTTGTGTTTCAAGGGGATACGGTGATTTATAATGCCAGACTTTGTGAATTGCAAGTCTTTATTATGCAAAACCAGAGGAAAGTGGTTTATCCTGAGAGAAAAATGGCAGCTTCCTATGAACTGTATAATGTACCTTAAAATAATTTAAGTAATAAGTTTCATCTCAGGAGTTTCATTAACTCAAACAGCATGTATTGTAAAATATATCAGGCTGATACATTATAAAAATGTTGAATTTTTTAAGAAAAAAGAGCTCACATAAAATATTTAGATGGAAAAATTTCTAAAAAGAAAATAAAGGCTCCTGATTTATTCATAAAAAATTATGATAAAATTATCCTTTGTAGAGTCAGTATAGCTTGCAATTCAATATGATTATGCTGGGAAGGTCATTCTCTTTTTTGAGATGAGCTGCTGAACTGATCAATCTCCTTTATGTGCTCTTCCCATCGAGGTGCTCCCCATGACTCTGGCTGGGCTCTCTGTAGGGCTGTCTCACACTCTCCCTGGGCAGATGTCTCTGTGTCAGGGACAAAGAAGACACAATATCAGATGCTGGCAGGAACTGTGGCTCTGGGTATTCAGGACTGCCAGCCACAGGCTTATACAGTCTTGCTTGGTTTCTGAACCAGAAAAAGCCTGACTCGTAGTACATTGAGGACCTCTTTCCCACCAGGAGGAATGATCTGTATAGTCACTGTGCACTCATTGTCTGATTCAATGTCTGGTTAAGAAGAAATCGGTACCCTCACCTCGGTTTACCTTGCCATCCCACTGGAAGTGTGGCCAGTCTGCTATACGGATCTTCTGTCGATGGGCTCTTGGTTTCTGGTTCTCACTCTGGTTTTCTCCTGGGACTGAATTCTGGATCATGGAATTGGCTGGGACTGAACCTTATTTCCAAGCTCCTGCCAGGCTTTTCTCCTTGGGCCTGGATCCTGTTTCTAGCATCCTTTAAAAAGACTTAAATAGACCTTCCCAATCTTGCTCTGCCTCCTACTTGGATGTACAACTCTTTCATTGACTGGATATTGTTTTGTGTGCCCTCTCTTGTTCCTAGAAATGAGATTTTTGGAAATGTGGGTATATGCCTAGATTATTTTTAAGTTTACAATATTTTTAAGTGTGCTCCAATGGGACTGCAAATCTCTTCCCATAGTGGCCTTGCCTTATTGTTAGAGTTTCCTCAGCTCATGGTTTTGAAGATCCTGAGTGTCACCGGAGCTTGGTCAACTGTGACAGGAATCATGAAATTGGTTGAGATCAATCATTAATTGGAACTAGCTTAGCAAGGTGTTTTGGATGTGGTCTGAGTTCAGTGGTTATAACTGAGTTGATCTCTGTTAAACAAATGTGAAATATATTCTCTTGACAAGAAAATTCTTTTGTGATAATAAACAGTGGAAAGTACCATTCTATGAGAACTTTTCCATCTAACTCTTCCCCATTGTGGGGCAAAACTCAGTGTGACTGCTTTTCTATTAGCCAGAGAAGCTGATCCATCATCCTTTGCATTGTTATAGCTCTAAGAGACAAGTTCTAGAGCCAATTCAGGGCTCCTATTTTTTCTTTAGTAGCTCTTGAGTTGCAACCGGCTCCAGAACCTCCTCTAGAAGAATTAGGGGCAATTGAATTTTCAACTCCCATTTGGCAGTCGCCTGACTACTAAGGACCTACTCTCCTTTATCTTCTTCTCTGCCCACCTGAACCTGTTCAGAACCAGAGTTCTTCCCTGGACAAAGCTGACTAGAGAGTAATGTGATGAAGAAGTCTGCTTTTAGCACTTGCTCCCCCCATCTGAGTGCCCACTCTTTTATCTCCTAGACCCCAAGTCCTCTCTTCCATATAAAAGCCCACTCTCAGATTCCACTTGAGGAAGAGCAAAGTACTTCCAGTACAAAATGTAAGTCAATAATAGCTATTATCCTGTTTTTATTATATGTATGTATGCTTATATTATCTCTCTTTATATATATTATACTTAAAAACATGAAAGATAGAAAGTTGTTCAAAATAGGAGGCCAAACAGATTAGAATTAGATTAATAAACCTAACAAATAAATAAATAATAAATAAGTTATAATACATACATAATAAAAGGTAAACATAACAAATAATAAATAAGTAAATAAATAAACCTAATTTATTTAGATTAATAAATTGAATAATGAGAATGAGGAAATTTGAGAGAGGGAGAGAAGATTTGATTAAAAATTTAGGTTAAGAATGCTAGATGTAATTGAGAATTAATTCTCTCTCTAAATCATCTGATATGTAAAGACAAAACTACAAAATGATCAGATTTATAACCTTATTTTGTCCTAGATCAAAAAAAAACATACACTTTTAAAGTCAGAGATAAAATTTTAAAATATATATACATGCACTGCTGCTGCTGCTGCTGCTAAATCACTTCAGTCATGTCTGACTCTGTGCGACCCCATAGACAGCAACCTACCAGGCTCCCCCATCCCTGGGATTTTCCAGGCAAGACTACTGGAGTCAGTTGCCATTTCCTTCTCCAATGCATGAAAGTGAAAAGTGAAAGTGAAGTCGCTCATTGTGTCTGACTCTTAGCGACCCCATGGACTGCAGCCTACCAGGCTCCTCCGTCCATGGGATTTTCCAAGCAAGAGTTCTGGAGTGGGGTGCCATTGCCTTCTCCGTTATATACATGCACACACATTATATATATATTTGTGTGTACATATATAAAAATGTATACACCCTTATATATATTTCTAGATGTTTAGGGAATATATTTATCTAATATGTATATATATTTAATGTGTATATGTGTACATATGCATATATATGTATTTATATATATTTATATATATAGCACATTTCCATGATGCCATTTTCTAGTTGGAGTTTTTAGGGGCTTTTGTTCAGTCCCTAAGTTGTGTCTTTGTGATCCCATGGACTGCATCATGCCAAGCTTCCCTGTCCTTCACTATCTCCTGGAGTTTGATCAAACTCATGTCCATTGAGTCGGTGATGCTATTCAACCATTTCACCTCTGATGTCCTCTTCTCCTTCTGCCCCCAGTCTTTCCCAGAATCAAGGTCTTTCCCAATGAGTCAGCTCTTCACATCAGGTGGCCAAAGTATTGGAGCCTTAGCTTTAGCATCACTCCTTCCAATGAATATTCAGGGTTGATTTCCTTTAGGATTGATTGGTTTGATCTCCTTGCATTCTTAGGCACTTTCAAGAATCTTCTGCTGCTGCTGCTGCTAAGTCGCTTCAGTCGTGTCCGACTCTGTGCGACCCCATAGACGGAAGCTCACCAGGCTCCCCTGTCCCTGGGATTCTCCAGGCAAGAACACTGGAGTGGGTTGCCATTTCCTTCTCCAATGCATGAAAGTGAAAAGTGAAAGTGAAGTCGCTCAGTCGTGTCCGACTCTTAGCGACCCCACGGACTGGAACCTACCAGGCTCATCAGTCCATGGGATTTTCCAGGCAAAAGTACTGGGGTGGGGTGCCATTGCCTTCCCCGCAAGAATCTTCTACAGCACCATAATTTGAAAGCATCAATTCTTTAGCACTCAGCCTTCTTTAGGGTCCTTTAGGAGTTTTAGGACATACCTACTTCTGAAACTGTACAAAAATGCAGGTCATAAGATTATCCTTTGGTGAAGTCACCTTAACTTTGAGAGTTAGATAGGAATGAACCTGTTAGTATTTGTTATGGTCTAGATATTCACTCAGTGTTGACTTTGTATTTTAGCCTGGCCCTGGCAGTCATATTAGCTTCTGTAAAGTGGTTGGGTGGGTATATTTTCTGCTTGGGTTTGGTGACCTAACCAACAGATTTTCTTTGGGTTGAGAGAGACAGGTTTCAGCAACTTTAAAAGTATTTTCTGCTTATTTTCTTAGAAGATGTAAGTACCTCATTGGGGATTTCATTGTTTATGGTCCTTTTATTCTTCAAATACTAAGTAAGATGTCATCGCTGCTAAGTAACTTCAGTTGTGTCCAACTCTGTGCAACCCCATAGATGGCAGCCCACCAGACTCCCCCATCCCTGGGATTCTCCAGGCAAGAACACTGGAGTGGGTTGCCATTTCCTTCTCCAATGCATGAAAGTGAAAAGTGAAAGTGAAGTCGCTCAGTCGTGTCTGACTCTTAGCCACCCCATGGACTGCAGCCTACCAGGCTCCTCCGTCCATGGGATTTTTCCAGGCAAGAGTACTGGAGTAAGGTGGCATTGCCTTCTCTGATGTCATTAGTGGGATTGGTTTTCTGTTAGAATACATTTTACTCTGTGCACACATATATTCCTTTTAGAAAAAGAGAAAAAAATATCCATTTACTAACCCATTGACTAGAGTCCAGGGGTACATGAAAATGAAGAAAATGGGGGAAAGTCCCATTCATTTTTTTTAAGTTCCCTTTTTATTATTGTCAATGCAACACCATTCAGGGAGAAAAAAAAGCTTACCTAAACAAATAAAATTATAAAATAAGCTGGTTAAAAAGTAGGATCAGTAGCATAGGTTTGGAGGATTAAAATGTTTATTAAGCTTTTAAATCATTTCCTTCTATAGTCTGTAAACAAATATAGTACATGATAGGTAAGAAAACCAAATATAGTTCACGTATAGTACTCTTAGATTAGAACTAGTGGGAAAAACCAAAAATTCTTTAGTACAGAGGCACCTCACTGCACCTTGGGTCAATACCATGGGGCCATATTATAGATAAGAGTTAAATGAAAACCAGAAGGAATTTAGCTCAATTCTACCTGCTAGGATAGATTTTAAGACAGGTATTTTTTATATATTACAGTAGGTGTGCTTTCATATACTACTGTGTATAGGAATTTAAAAAATTCTCACAAAATCTATTTGACAATCATTTCAGATATGTTTGGGAAAAAGGGAAGAAGGAAAAAAATCCCCAAGCTGGAAAACAAAAAGGATCAAAATCTCAAAGTGACTGAAAGTCAATGAATATATAAGTGATAGTCATATGTTCCCTTAACACTTACCATGTTCTGTGTAAGGTAGCCTATCTCATTTAAGAAGATATAGTAATTCCCATTCTTTATTCTAGAATTAACAGCACTTAGTCCATACAATGTGTCTCAGTGAGGTTGACATTCACTTGCTTGTACCTGAGAGTGTCAGACCTTAAAGCTTCATCAAAGATCCATTGCAGACCTGAACCACAAATGTTCAGGTAGTCATCTATCCTCATTTCTTACAGAGAGAGGGGGATACTTGAGCTGTGCTAAGGCCACTTCAGACTGGAACAGTGTTCCTTGGAAACTTTGGCAAGTTTTCTTGCCCCCTGCCCCAAAATCTCCATAATCTAATATGTCTGGGACTTGCTGGGTTAAAAAAACCAGTCCCAGTAACAAACTAACATACCTTCTGGCCCTTCAAGAGGGGTGTACAGATGCAGCTTTTACCAAACTCACTGGACCTTGTGAGGGAACACTGGAACAACCACTGGGTTCCAGGGAACATGGTTTGAGAAATGCCAATCTCAAGTAAATTTTCTAAAGTAGTGGTTTTCAAACTGTAGTGTGTGCTGAAACACATGGAAGCCATGCCAAAAGCACAGATTCAAGACCCCACTTCAGAGATCTGGAGTCGAACCAGGTGTTGAACCATTTCTAAGAGTCTCCACGTGAAGCTGATGGAAAGAAGTCCACACTTTGCATGGCATCCTTCGAGATAAGGACCCATACAAACTTCAGCTGCAGGAAGCCTGCTGATGGCCTCAGGAAAGGCTGTGTATCCTACAGGCAATTAATAGGAGGTCAAAGCAGTCCACTGATGCCTGAGCAGATCCTGGCACAGCTCAGGTAGGGGGAGAAGCACTGGGCTTGACTCTGGCTCTGACCCAACTCACCAGGCAACCAGGCACAGTGACAGCATCTTAAATGAGGAATAACAGCAGCCCCCTTTCAGGGGATCTGTGAGGCTTAAAGGAAATGCTTGCACAAAAGACAAGTGAGAGTATTAGGAACCCAGTTGTGCCCGACTCTTTGTGACCCCCATGGACTGTAACCCATCAGGCTCCTCTGTCTTTGGAATTCTCCAGGCAAGAATCCTGGAGTGGGTAGTCATTCCCTTCTCCAGGAGGTCTTTCTGACCCAGGGATCGAACCTGAGTCTCCCAAGCATCATACAAATGTTGTTTAATCAGAAGACTGTGTCAGCCACATCAGGAAAATCCCAGATGAGTTTTCTGTCTTCTGCCACTGCCCAGCCTTCAAGAGAGTATGGTCTGGTAGTTAATGAAGAGAAAAGAGGCTAAAAATGCAGAAAACTGAAATGAGAGGAATATATATAGCCTAATTAAAAATATGTAATTGTTTAAAATAATATATTAGCCCATGATCAAAGTAGTTGATTATGTTGGTTCTGAGACAATATTTAAAAGTTACAGTATATAAATTTTTGAACCCACTCATTCTGCCACTCTACCATGTTAATGCTGGCTAAATTAAGAGAATGAGAAAAAAAATTCCTTCACCAAAATGCATATGAATTAGATTCAAAACTTTTATCTATGATAGTTCCAATCTTTCTTTTTAAATTTGTTTTTTAATTGGAGGAAAACTGCTTTACAATGTTTTATTGGTTTCTACCCTACAACAACTACAAATAAGCCATATTTATACATATCTCCTCTCCCTCTTAAGCCTCCTTCCACTCCTCCCATCCCACCGTCTAGGGCATCACAGAGTGCCAGACTGGGCTCCCTGAGTACCAGCTATCTATTTTACACGTGGTAGTGTATATATGGCAATGCTTGATAGTTCCAATTTTATAAAGTATCAGAGTGGGAGAATTTCAGAAGTAATTTTTAAAGGGGCCTTTAATTTTGGTTCGTAGAAACATCCACAGAACAAAGAAGGAACACACACTTACACTCATATATGCTAAAAATTGAACCTGTAAAAATTCACAGCACTTGTGATGGGGTTACGGTCAAACAAGCATCCTGTGGCCAAATTCCGGTTTCCATTTGAATCCAGACAAGCAATCAGAAAGGCAGGACTTTTCCTAACATACTGCATGATTCCCTTTATGTATACTCCGGATGATTCTGGAGACAAGACAACATCTCTTCAACAGGCCTGCCTTCGTAGCAGATCTGGTACACCGCCGTGAACACTGGAAACTTGTCCAGCAGTCCCTTCGGTTTGAGGATGCCATACACCTCGGCAGAAGTCTGTGGTCCTTGCAGCTTCTGCCCGTTCAGCATCTCCTTCTCCAATTCTTCAACCGTCTTTCTGGTTGCCGCAAAGGCCTCAGCTACCTTGCGGTTCCGGCCAGCGTAGCAGGTAGTGATCAGGTCGGCCACGCCACAGCTCTCCAGGAAGGTGGCTTTGGACACGTGGCCCTTGCAGAAGATCCTGGCAAAAGAGATCATTTCCATGAGCCCCAGGCGAATGACGGCAGCTTTGGTGTTGTCGCCGCAGTGAAGGCCGTCGCAGAACCCAGCTCCCACGGCCACAATATTCTTCAGAGCACCACAAAGTTCAACAGCATCTGCCTCAGCAACCACCTTAATTCGAAAATTTGGAGTCTGCAGAAGTTCTTTGAAGAGGAGGCCATGCTCCATTACCTTGCTGCCGATGGTGGTCTCACAGAACTTCTCGGCAGCCACCTCATTGGCAGTGTTGGCGCCCATCAGCACACTGACGTCAATGTCCATCTTCTCTCGGATGATGTCAGAAATGAGCTTCAGCCCCTGGGGACCCTCATCTATGCCCTTGATGAGGCTGATGCCCAGGGCGCCCTTGGGCACTTTCCCAGAGATCTCCTGGCAGATGCTGTTGATGAACTGGTGGGGGATCACAAACACCAGCAGGTCTGCGTCCCATACAACCTCACTGAGGTTGGGGACTGCAATCACATTGTCTGGCAGCTTATATCCAGGGAGATATTTTACATTTTCATGGTCGTTATTTATGATGTCTACCAGTTTTCTCCCATTCACCATTTCTTCAAAGACCCACATCTTGACCGTGGAGGCAAACTTCTGAAGTTTCATGACATTATTACCAATTATTTTTGCAATAGCTGAACCCCAGTTCCCCGAGCCCACGATGCAAACTTTCAGAGGTGATTCTGTCATGGCGTCTCCGCAATGCTGCAGCCCACAAGTGCCTCCCCAAGCTGGTTTGCCACCTGCCTCCTCCTGCTCTGCCCAGGCACATTCACTTTCACCTAAAAGGTAGCAAGATAGTAATATTGAAAGAAGTATCAACTAATAAGCACAGATAAAAATTAATAGTATTCTGGCGGGAGGGATAAATCAGGAGGTTGGGATTAACATAAATACACTACTATATATAAAGTAGAGGAACAACAAAGACCTATTGTATAGAACAGAGTAGTGTACTCAATATTTTTTTAATAATCTATAAGGGAAAAGAATCTGAAAAGGAGTATATATATATATATATAACTGAATCACTGTGTTGTACATCGAAACTAAAAACTTTGTAAATCAACTTCATTTCAATAAAATGAAGAGAAAATTGATAGCACACTATCTGGTCCTTTTTATTGTATTTATGAATAATGTGATGAAAAATCAGCCATGAAGTTAGAATTCAAAGAACTTACCCTTTTAGAAGCATTTAGCTTGAGGTAAAGATGATTTAGCCATGAATATCGATCTTAGCTTGGCCCTGAGGCATCTAAGCCACTGTGCCCACATATATGAACATGAAGCTCTGAAAAACTAACCACAGCTGTGGTGTTGGTGGCTTCTCATCTTATAAATTTCTCCTGATATTTGTGGACTTGCCAGATCTAGTGCTCCCTGGAGTCCTGTTCCTAGATCCCTGGCAGCTCCTGGCTTTTCTGTTCTCTTTCAGGTTCTTGTCTCAGGTGCATTTGTTCCAATGATCAGTTTAGACAACTGACCTTTGTCTCAATACCTCAGACAATATTTTGTTATTTACACATTGCATTTATCATGTGTGTGTGCATGCTAAGGTGCTTCAGTTGTGTCCAACTCTGTGCAATCCTATGGACTGTGGCCTACCAGGCTCCTCTGTCCATGGAGTTTTTCAGGCAAGAATACTGGCGTGGGTTGCTATGCCCTCCTCCAGGGGATCTTCTCAACCCAAGGATCAAACCTGCGTCTCTTACATCTTCTTCATGGGCAGGCAGGGTTTTGTTTTTTTTTTTTTTTAACCACTGGCTGTACTGGGAAGCTCTACATTTATCATAGCGGTAGCTAAAAGATAGCTATTCTTTCCTCAATAGATTGCTTTATTTTTAAACATTTTTCTGGATGTAGCCTTCTTTCTTGGGGAAGTAGATAATCACAATGGTGTGATCACTCACCTAGAGCCAGACATCCTGGAATGTGAAGTGAAGTGGGCCTTAGATAGCATCACTACAAACAAAGCTAGTGGAGATGATGGAGTTCCAGTTGAGCTATTTCAAATCCTGAAAGATGATACCGTGAAAGTGCTGCACTCAATATGCCAGCAAATTTGGAAAAGTCAGCAGTGGTCACAGGACTGGAAAAGGTCAGTTTTCATTCCAATCCCAAAGAAAGGCAATGCTAAAGAATGCTCAAACTATTGCACAATTGTACTCATCTCACACACTAGTCAAGTAAGGCTCAAAATTCTCCAAGCCAGGCTTCAGCAATACGTGAACTGTGAACTTCAGTTGTTCAAGCTGGTTTTAGAAGAGGCAGAAGAACCAGAGATCAAATTGCCAACATCCACTGGATCATGGAAAAAGCAAGAGAGTTCCAGAAAAACATCTATTTCTGCTTTATTGACTATGCCAAAGCCTTTGACTGTGTGAACCACAAGAAACTGGGAAAATTCTGAAAGAGACGGAAATACCAGATCACTTGAACTGTCTCTTGAGAAACCTATATGCAGATCAGGAAGTAACAGTTAGAACTGGACATGGAACAACAGACTGGTTTCAAATAGGAAAAGGAGTACGTCAAGGCTGTATATTGTCACCCTGTTTAATTAACTTATATGCAGAGTACATCATGAGAAACACTGTACTCTAAGAAGCACAAGCTGGAATTAAGATTGCTGGGAGAAATATCAATAACCTCAGATATGCAGATGACACTACGCTTATGGCAGAAAGTGAAGAGGAGCTAAAGAGCCTCTTGATGAAAGTGAAAGTGGAGAGTGACAAAGTTGGCTTAAAGCTCAACATTCAGAAAACGAAGATCATGGCATCTGGTCCCATCAGGGGAAACAGTGGAAACAGTGGCAGACTTAATTTTCTAGGGCTCCAAAATCACTGCAGATGGTGATTGCAGCCATGAAATTAAAAGATGCTTACTCCTTGGAAGGAAAGTTATGACCAACATATATAGCATATTCAAAAGCAGAGACATTACTTTGCCAATAAGGGTCCGTCTAGTCAAGGCTGTGGTTTTTCCAGTGGTCATGTATGGATGTGAGAGTTGGACTGTGAAGAAGGCTGAGTGCCGAAGAATTGATGCTTTTGAACTGTGGTGTTGAAGAAGACTCTTGAGAGTCCCTTGGACTGCAAGGAGATCCAACCAGTCCATTCTGAAGGAGATCAGCCCTGGGTGTTCTTTGGAAGGACTGATGCTAAAGCTGAAACTCCAAAACTTTGGCCACCTCATGCGAAGAGTTGACTCATTGGAAAAGACTCTGATGCTGGGAGGGATTGGGGGCAGGAGGAGAAGGGGATGACAGAGGATGAGAAGGCTGGATCACATCACCCACTCTATGGACATGAGTTTGGGTGAACTCCAGGAATTGGTGATGGACAGGGAGGCCTGGTGTGCTGTAATTCATGGGGTTGCAAAGAGTTGGACATGACTGAGTGACTGAACTGAACTGAACTGAGTGGGCATTTAAGAAGCATCTCTGATATATATTGTGTTGGATCACTCGTATCTTTATATCATGTCTCACAAGTAGATGAGATCTGTAGGTGTCTGTTTATCTTGCTTATTTTTCCACTGTTGCATTTGCTACCTGACTTGATGTAATATTATATACCATTATATTACATGTATTGATAATGTATGTTTTCCCCACTAAATGGTGTTATGTTTTCTTTATATCTATTGTTCGTCTTTTTTCTGATCTCAAAATTTGTTAAACGAATAAATGGACAAGCAAGAGAATGACTCTCTGGGAAAGTAGCTATAAGGTAGAACCATGTACATTTGAAACAGCTTTATGGTAAAGGCAAGGATAAACAGCAAGTAATTGCATTGGTTTTTGGAGTGCTGGATATGGGAACTGTGGGGTAAAAGTTTGTTTGGATTTTTAACCACATCTTACAGAAAAACCCAAACAAACTTTTTTGGCAACTCAATATTTTTTGCCTAATCCTAGGTACTGCTCACTCTTCTTGGCTACCAAGAAGAGGTGTTATTATCTAGTGGACCAGAGGCCAAAAATGGTAACCTGGTGCCTCCTGTAGGAAAATAACCCTCATGTAGAAGGGAGATGATAGCAATTCCAGGGAAGATCTTTGCAACTTTTTGAATCACAGGTTTCTGATGAATAGATTACTGGGCAGATATTTTGTTCAGCAAAGTCAAGTAAGAAGCACTTAAAATAACAAAACAAAACCTGGCAGAAACAAATGAGTACCCATTCTGAGGAACTGTGGGGAGAAAAGAGACAAGTTTCAAGCCAGACTTCTATGGTAACTATCTTATAACTTGGCCTGATAACGCAAGCTGTGGTGGTGGCCTGTGGGGACATGCTGCCGTCTGGTCTGGGCTATTTAGAATAATGGCATGAATATGTTGTGAGGTTCCTTGTTGGTGGCTCAGCAATAAAGAATCTGCCTGCAATGCAGGAGACATGGAGATGTGGGTTTTATCCCTGGGTTGGAAAGATCCCTTGGAGGAGGAAATGGCAACCCACTCCAGAATCTTGACTGAAAAAAATCTCATGGACAGAAGAGAACTGGTTGGGCTACAGTTCATGGGGTCACAAAGGCGTTGGAACCAACTGAGCAACTAAACAACAATAAAGGGAATATGTTAGATAATAGAAAAGATAGACTAATCACCTAATTGTACAAGGAAAAACCACATGATCTTTGTAAACAGAGAAGTCTCTCGGCCTTTGTCAACTAGAGAATAGACTTAAAATGTGCCAATGAGTGTACTGTGTATAGAGTTTGGGAGGCAAAGACTCTCAGTATGGAGGAAATGTGAAATTCAGCCTTGAGATGAATTTAGGGACCATGAGAGAGCTCAGTTACAGCACAATGAAGGAATCAGAAAATAAAATCCAGGAAGAACAAAATTCAGATTTGAGTCAATAGCTGTCTTCCAACTTACACAGTGTCCTTTTTCAGATGATAATGAACTGCTGTTTATCCCCTTGTCTTTGAAATCCCTGTTGTTGTCTACCCTTGTGAAACTTGCACCCTCATTTTAGAGCCATTCCTCAATTATGTGATACCCTGCTGCTTGGAATGTCCTTCATTCTCCTACATTAGCTGGTGAAACTTATTTCTATTTCCAGGCAGACCCCTCCCCAACCCTTGTAGAAGGACAAATCTTCCAAAATCTTTTCTTCTATGGTATTGCAATTTATTCACACCATCACTGCTCATTGTTGGCCCCAATACTTTCAAGTAGTACTTTCAAGACCTGCTCTCCTGAGAGTTTTCATAAATACAGATATTATTTATTCCTGTCTTGCTTTGGCACAAGGTAGACTTTTCAGCAGCTATCACTTTTTCTTTTTAATTAATTAATGTTTTGTTGCACTGGGTCTTTGCTGCTGTGCATGGGTTTTCCCTAGTTGCGGAGTGTAGGGGCTGCTCGCTAGTTGTGATACACGGGCTTCTCATTGCAGTAGCTTCTCTTGTTGTGGAGCCTGGTTTCTATGCACCTGGGCTTCAGTAGTTGCAGCACGCAGGCTCAGTAGTTGTGGCTGGAGGGCTCTAAAGCACAGGCTCAGTAGTTGTGGCACATGGGCTTAATTGTGCCCCAGCATGTGGGATCTTCCCAGACCAGGGACTGAATCCAGGTCCTCTGCATTGGCAGGTGGATTCCTATCCACTGCATCATCAAGAAGTCCCTAGATTTCACCTTTTCTAAAAGATCCTTCAGTCAGTTCAGTCACTCAGTCGTGTCCGACTCTTTGTAATCCCACGAATCCCAACACACCAGGCCTCCCTGTCCATCACCAACTCCCAGAGTTTACTCAGACTCATGTCCATCAAGTCAGTGATGCCATCCAGCCATCTCATCCTCTGTCGTCCCCTTCTCCTCCTGCCCCCAATCCCTCCCAGCATCAGAGTCTTTTCCAATGAGTCAACTCTTCGCATGAGGTGGCCAAAGTATTGGAGTTTCGGCTTTAGCATCAGTCCTTCCAAAGAACACCCAGGACTGATCTCCTTTAGGATGGACTGGTTGGATCTCCTTGCAGTCCAAGGGACACTCAAGAGTCTTCTCCAACACCACAGTTCAAAAGCATCAATTCTTCGGCACTCAGGTTTCAGTTCAGTTCAGTTCAGTTCAGTCGCTCAGTCATGTCCAACTTTTGTGACCCCATGAATTGCAGCACACCAGGTCTCCCTGTCCATTACCAACTCCCAGAGTTCATTCAAGCTCACATCCATTGAGTCAGTTATGCCATCCAGCCACCTCATCCTCTGTCGTCCCCTTCTCCTCCTGCCCCCAAATTCTCCCAGCATCAGGGTCTTTTCCAATGAGTCAACTCTTCCCATGAGGTGGCCAAAGTACTAGTTTCAGCTTTAGCATCATTTCTTTCAAAGAACACCCAGAACTGATCTCCTTCAGAATGGACTGGTTGGATCTCCTTGCAGTCCAAGGAACTCTCAAGAGTCTTCTCCAACACCACAATTCAAAAGCATCAATTCTTTGGCACTCAGCTTTCTTCACAGTCCAACTCTCACATCCATACATGACTACTAGAAAAACCATAGCCTTGACTAGATGGACCTTTGTTGGCAAAGTAATGTCTCTGCTTTTGAATATGCTATCTAGGTTGGTTATAACTTTCCTTCTGTTGTCCCAATTATAAGATGATATGTATCTCTGAACTTTTCTGCTGCTGCTGCTAAGTTGCTTCAGTCATGTCTGACTCTGTGCGACCCCATATACGGCAGCCCACTAGGCTCCTCTTTCCGTGGGATTCTCCAGGCAAGAATACTGGAGGGGGTTGCCATTTCCTTCTTCAATGCATGAAAGTGAAAAGTGAAAGTGAAGTCTCTCAGCCATTTCCGATTCTTAGTGATCCAATGGACTGCAGCCTACCAGGCTCCTCCGTCCATGGGATTTTCCAGGCAAGAGTACTGGAGTGGGTAACCATTGCCTTGTCTGGAACTTCTCTACTAATTACTAATGTTTTGTTTATATTTCTGATGCATTTGTCACAATATGTCCTGCTTTAGAACTCCTTGAATTTATGTGTCTCTTGCCTTAAGAAGATGGGAGTTCCCTTGAGGACAGAGACCATGTCCTATCTTGTTTTTTCTGATGTATCTAGTACAGTGACTGGTCCTTAGTGAATGCTCACAAATAATGTTTGAATTGTACTGAAGATAGAGATATAGGCTTCCAAATGAAAACTTTTTATTATTTAGGTGAGAAATTGCTTATTTATGATGGCTGTTCATCATTGGTTTAGATATCAAAATAGGATGTCTAAGTTATTTCCTGAGGGTTATATAATTAAAAATGAAATAATTTCATATCTTTGAAAGGGAAAGGATGGATATCATGATCTTGCAAGTTAGCTTATTTTCTAATCAAAATTTAAGATCTTTTCCTGTATTTTCATAACTAATTTTCAAAATCATGTTTATACTCTGTCTTAATTGATCATTTCAAGTCCTAATACAAACCACATGAAAAATTCTATACAGAAGAGAAATTACAGAGAAACTCAGAAGTGCCGAAAGCAATTATACAGATTAAGCCACCAAAGACCAGGGTAAATTAAAAAAAAAAAAAAAATCCTACCAGATTCAAAGGACTGAACTGCTAATAATGGAATTTCAGACACATGGGGGATAGGTGTGACAGTGAGATTTGATCAGTTGTTCAAATTATACTATGGAGGCTAAAGGCCTAGTATATACTGAATTGGCAGGAGGAAAACTAGTCTTGACATTCTGTCTTTACATGAAGTTAAAGTCCTTTCTACCGAAGACAGACTCAAACTTAAGCTATAAAAATGTAGAATAATCTATGGTCTTTTCTGTATCACTGCTTGTTCTGTTTTTTTACTCATGGTAAGCCACTTAGTCAATCTCACTTGGTTGCATGACAGATTTACTCCTTCATATAAATTAATTCAATTCTCTACTCTTTCCTTCATTCTAATTTTAGACATAATATTACAGCAGAACAGCTTTTTCTAACTGGAAGAAGATTAAATACAGGTTCTGTGTCTTTCTGGCTGACAGGAATTCCCTCCTATTTCTAATGTGGTGAATGGTTCTCTTAAAGTACAAAACAAGTCAAGGAAACTCTCCTTTTTGTTATTGTTACTGAAGATCTTATTGAACCAACATAGATAAAATTTTTCATCTTATTTTTCAGATCATGTAAATGATTTCCCCTCCCTTCCCCTAAGTCCCACTTGGCACATAGAGTTAACTCTCTAAAATATTATATAGAGTGTCAGTAGTTGAAGATGATATTCTATATTTCTGGAAGGGAGAAAGAGCATTGACTTTTCCTTTCAGTCCTTGTAAATGCAAGTTTAAGAAATTTCAGTATTTTTGAAATAATATCAACTATAAACCAGAGTTTCCCTGAGGCCTGTTTTATTTTAAAGATAGTATTTTTGTTTTTGCAAATAGTATATTCAAAATTTGTTAGCTGGCAGAGCAGATATTGCAGAAATGGATTCATTTTGGAATTACACTGTGAGTTTATCATTCTATAGATGGCTCTGTATATTAATTGAGCTAAGTTAGACATTTTTACTAAAAAAAGGATTGTGTTTCTTTAAGACTACTCTAGATCGTAGCTCATGCGTTTTTGTGTTGCACCTTGTACTAAATAAAGCTCACGTGTGATGATGCTGATCCCTGGTTAGTTCAGCAGCTTCCAGGAAAGTTGAAGTATATGTTTCTCTACAGGTCAAATGGTTCATTACTCTTTGAGGTTAGTCTGAATTCATATATTTCTCTCTAATAAAGTTGCATTTATTGGTCTTGGATTATCTGTCAAGAAGGATGGGAAAGAAAATTTGAATTTGAGCTTTATGAAGGCATAGGCCATCTTGCTCATCATCTAGCATAGATTAAAGTATAAATAAGAATGTAAAAGTAGTCATTAAATAAAACGAAATCAGTGGTCTTCATATTCGAAATCTCATTCTTTCTGTAGGAGATATCCCTTGCTGCTTTCAGTTCAGTTCAGTCTCTCATTTGTGTCTGACTCTTTGTGACCCCATAAACCGCAGCACGCCAGGCATCCCTGTCCATCACCAACTCCCAGAGTCCACCCAAACCCATGTCCATTGAGTCTGTGATGCTTTAGATCACAGCAACTAAGAACAAGAGTTTTGTCATCAAGTAGGCCTGGTGGCTCAGAGGTTAAAGCGTCTACCTGCAATGTGGGAGACCTGGGTTCGATCCCTTGGTTGGGAAGATCCCCTGGAGAAGGAAATGGCAACCCACTCCAGTATTCTTGCCTGGAGAATCCCATGGATGCAGGAGCCTGCAAGTCCACAGGGTCACAAAGAGTTGAACACGACTGAGTGACTTCAATTTCACAAATTTCAATTTCAGGCCTGGCTTAACTATAACTTTCATCAAGTTACTAAATATTTCCCTAAACCTCAATCTTATTTGAAAAAGTGATCAATGAGAGGCTCCTGTAAATCCCCATGTAGTGTATTATTTGGAACATAATAAACTCATGATAAATGGGGTTTATTATGAATAGTAAATTTTACGGTATTTGCCTGTATTGACACGTATAAAAATCTACTTCAACTAAGTAAAAAGCAACTCAGTGTCATAGTTGTTGGGTTTTTGTTGTTGTTTGTTTTCACTTGCTTTGTAATGAAAATAGAGGAGACCCTAATTGAGCCCAAGCTATGTTTTATTCTTGAATAATAGCTGGCCTAGTTGTGTGCCTGACAGTTGAGTGTCTTGTCAGGAGGCTATATGAGGAATTACGTTGCTTCCTGGAAGGGCCTAATAAGAGATTTGAGGCACATTGCTTCAGTGAAAATCAGATAAAAAATGTTATTTTTGGGACATCTCTGGCCATCCAGTGGTTCAGACTCTGTGCTTCCATAGCAAGTGGGGCAGATTCAGTCCCTGGTGGAGGAATTAAGATCCTACATGCCACACAGCATGGCCGAAAATTAAAAAAAAAAAAAGCTTCTGGTTGTGGTGCCTCCAGTTGGGCTGCCACCTCCAAGATTCATCTCAAGGGTGGAACCCTAAACTAAGAGTGAATAAATTAAAAAAGCTAAAAGCAAACACTAAAAACACCATTTAATGAAAATCTCTTTTGATCTCTGAAAACATACCATCAGTATCTCTGGTTCTAGCAGCAGTGATGGAGGCAAGAGTGTGACTTGGAGAAATGGCACTGTCAGGAGGACGTAAGAGGCTGGAACAGCCCCATCTATCAACAGCATGGAGACCACTTCAGTCTCTCTGGCTCTTTCTTGCTGCACTGTCAGCTTCTCTGCTTCTGCATGTATATTGGTAATGGGCATCTGTGGCCTAAGTAATAGTAGTACAGCAGTGAGATAGCACACTGGAGGAGTGAAGTGTTGATTGCCAGCCACATAATAATAGAGAACATGAGATCAGAGACACAGAGATAGCACCTAAGGGACTTCTAGATAGATTAGTATAAAACTTGGTGGAAAAGAAGAGTTCCTACACCATTGTAAGTAAATACAGATAAAAGAGAACTCTTTTTAAGTTTGTGGACCGTTTTTAAAGTCTGTTGAATTTGCTTCTGTTTTGTGCTTTGATCTTTTGGCCGGGAGGCATGGGAGATATTAGCTCCCTGAACAGGGACGGAACCCATACCTCCTGCATTGGCAGTGGATGGAGTGGGGATGAAGTCATAATCACTGGACAGTCAGGGAAGTCCCTAAAACAGAGTTTTGAGGTTGGTATGGGCTTCCCTTGTAGCTGAGTCAGTAAAGAATCTGCCTGCAGTGCAGAAGATCTGGGTTCGATCCCTGGGTTAGGAAGATACCCTGGAGAAGGAAATGGCTACCCACTCCAGTATCCTTGCCTGAAAAATCTCATGGACAGAGGGGCCTCGTTGGGCTGCAGTCCATGGGGTGGCAAAGAGCTGGGCACAACTGAGCGACTAACAGGACTAACACAATAATGACAAGGGTGACCTAATTTTTGCCTGTAGACTGTGAAGTATGACCTATGGAAAGAAGATATATCAATGTAAATTGTAGCTTAAAAAAATTAAAACCTTAGACAATGATCTTGATTTGATAGCAGTCTAGAATTCTATGATATATATTTCCTAAGACAGTGATTGATTATCCTGAACAAAATTGTTTTAGGAAAAAAGCAAAGACTAATATTTTAGGAATTTTCTCTGAATTTCTGGTTTTGTTCTGTGGAATCAATTAGAAAATTACTATTGAGAGTTATTCAATAAAAGTATGATGGCTTGCAATTAATGTCATTCTGTATCTTCCTTGGGATCATCTGATACATTAGATGATGCTCATGAAGAATGAGTGGATTAAAAAATGATCCTACAGGAAGTGAGAAAAGGATCACGTTATGCTGTAGTTTGTTCTTCTTTCCCAAGGTTTGGAAAATATGAAGGCATATGTCTTTTAGTTTTATCAGAATTTTTCCGTCAGTAAATACTTTTGATATAATTAATCCTGAGCTTCATAGAGTTATAAGTTTTATTATATTGATTTAATTCAATAGATCAATCAGTGTATTTGGTCAGAGAGCAAGTTTGAACATCTTTGTCTTACCTGAACTGATGAATCTCTGCATAGACTGAGGGGAGTCACTTGTTTAACATATTGTAAACAGAGTCACCACAAATCCTGATACATATGTGGCTCTCAGATATCTCTCTGTATGCAAATATATATGGAATGATAGAAATAATTTTAGAAAGATAGAACTGGTTATACATATGGTCTTAAAATTAAATTTTGAAGATGTAATTTTGAAAATTGAATTTTACTGAAAAAAAAACTGAGGCAGAATTATTAAATTACATACCAGCTCCCCAAAGAGCCTTCTAAACATTGTTTTCTCTTATTATGCATGTATAATGATAATGACATAATTTTTAAAGTATATATTTTAACTTTGTGAAATATTCCTTGATTATAATCTATGATTCATTTATAAATTAGATGTTTGGATGCAAGCAACAGAAACTGGTTAATAGAAAAGTAATTTTTAGAAAGATATAAGGTATGCCTGAGAATTGATAGAAAACTATTGATAATATTTTCCCTGTGAGCCTCCTGGTAGAGCATCATCTTATATCAGCTAACTATTGCTGTGTAACAAGACATCTGAAACTTAATGATTTAAACAGTGGACATTTTGCTTTTGATCAGGAAGTTTGTAGGTTGGCTGGATGATTTTACTGATCTGGGCCAGGCTTGGCTGATCTTGGAGAGTTCGCTCATGAATTTGCTATCAATTGGTGCATCTGTTCCTCCCTGAAATATTTGGGAGCTAGTTGCTTGCTGTTTACAGTGAAAAAGATAACAAGGCCACCTGTCCCTCCAGTGGACTAGCCAGTAGCTAGGGAGGGACAGAGGAGAAAGAGAGAGGTTTGTACAATGTTTTGAGGTCTAGGTTCAAGACTGGTGTACCATTACTTCTGCCACAATTCATTAGGAGGAATAACTCAACAAGGAAAATAGAGTCCACTTCTTGATGGGAGGAGCTGCAAAGTCACATTACAAAGGCTGTGGATAAAAGAGGGTAGGGAGAGAACTGGGGCCATTGTATGAAAGCTGCCTTCTGCCTCCTTATCTCCAGGTCCCCAAAAGTTTTAATCAACCATGATATCAAGTTTGAATTCCAAAGTTTAAAGATTTAAATCAGATTCAAATATGATCTATTTGATGTGACTCCTTTTGATACAGAAACCTATGAACTGAAATGATACGTTAACTACCACCCACATACACACCACAGAGATAACAACAAGGTAACTACAGATAACACTCTTGTTACATAAGAGAAGAATGGGGAGTACATAGCTGTCACTGGTTTGTAGAGATTTTGAAATCCAGCTGGGAACAGACTGCCAGGTCCTCCTCTCCTGGAGGCTGGTGATGTTCCTTGATCAGACCTGGGCTCTGCTCCCTGGAACCATCTTCTTGGCCCCGTTGTCTCTACTGCTTCCTGTGAATGGCATTGCAGTCCTGTTTTTCTTCACCTTTTGCTCTACTTGCTCATCCTTCCTTGCCCATCACCCCCCTGACTGACCCTGAAGAAGCAGCTCATTCTTACTAACAGATAAGAGACTTGTAGCTTGTTTCCTTGTATAGCAAGTTGAAGATCAATATGTCTTTAAAATTTGAACAATTCAAAATTTTAAATCCTTTTAATCCAGCCTAGTGGTGTTCTCACAACTTTCTGATCTTCCTATGAACTGAACAAAATTTCACTCCATTGGACAAAAACCAAACATTACTCTCTTTCTCTAGACTTGCTGCTACTTTGGGATGACTTCTGTGGAACCAACTCTGAGGATTCCAATAAGTCTTTTTGTTTAAGTCAGAGAGCCTTTAAGGGACCACCTAATTCTTTTGCAAACTTTAACACTTGATTTCACTTTTGTCCTCAAGCTAAGGAAACTGGTGATGAGAAATAGTTTTATTTTCTACCTCATTATGTTATGGTCATGATATTTATTCCAAAGTCAGTTTCCAAACTGGTTAATTACTTCTTTATCTTATCTTTTTTTTCCCCTCCCGGTCTGTGTCATATCATGTACAATTAGAACACTTTAAACATTTTGCCTGGAGACTTCCTGAGTCAAACCCAAAGGTTCATTTGATATATTTTACATCTTCCATTAAGCCAGACAATTGTTTTGTCAACTGTTTTGCTCTCTTTAATACAGGTAATTATAGTCCCATCCTCCGGTATAATTTCATCACCATTTCCCCAACTTTTGCCAACAGTTTGCTCTCTGTTTTTCAGCGTCTGCTCCTTACTTAGTCCCAAAGCTAATGGTATATGTCCTGTGTTTTGTTAAGGCAGCATTGCCTCCTATGTATTAATTTCTCTAGAGATTGCTGGTACGGTGCTCAAAGGGCCACCCTCAGTGGTCCTTCTCTATTGCTGAATGATAAACCACTCCCAAAGGTAACATTAAAGCTATAAGCACTTCATTACTGTTCCTGAGCTTATAGGTCAGCTTGGCAGATTTGATCTTGGCTGAGCTTGTGTGAGTCACTCAGCAGAATGACTGGGGTTGCCTGAAATAGAATGTTTGGAGGTAGGTTGCTTTCTGTTGATGGAAGTGAACGGAAAGTTGCTCATTCGTGTCTGACTCTTTGCTACCCCATGGACTATACAGTCCATGAAATTCTCCAGGCCAGAATATTGGAGTGGATAGCCTTTCCCTTTTCCAGGGGATCTTCCCAACCTAGGAATCAAACCAGGGTCTCCTGCATTGTGGGTGTATTCTTTACCAACTGAGGTATCAGGGTAGCCCTTGGTTGATTGAGGCAACTCATTATTTGGCAGACCAGCATAAGATTGTTCTCATGGTACTGGACAGTGTTCTAAAAGAGAGGAAGTAGAAATATGCAAGAGCTTTAGTAGTCTGGGCTCAGAAATGGCCACTTCTGCCCTTTTTATCAGCCACATTAAATCATAAGGCCAACCTGTGGATAAAAGAAGAGTGGAGAATTGAGGCCATTTTTTGTCATCAATTTACTACAATCTCAAACTGAGAAGTTGGTTTCCCTAGTGCAATAGAGATGGCTTTGGGGTTCTGTGGAGTCAGTTCTGTGGGCTACAGGCTGCAGCCTGGCTTTTAGTGGCTCAGTCGTGCCTGACTCTTTGCGACCCCTTGGACTGTAGCCTGCCTGGCTCTTCTCTCCATGTGATTCTCCAGGCAAGAATACTGGAGTGGGTTACCATTTCCTTCTCCAGGGGATCTTCCCAACCCAGGGATCAAACCCGGGTCTTCTGCCTTGCAGGTGGATTCTTTACAGGCTAAGTCAGAGGGAAGCCCACAGGCTGCAACCTGGCTTTTCTCAAAGGGAGCAAAGTAGTTCTCAAAGCATGTACTGTAGGGTTGCCACATATGGTTTCATTGCTTCCCAGGGACAATAGTGGAATAACTCCTAAAATTCATTGGACTTTAACTCAACTGTTGTGCCCAAAACCTCAGATCTTTGGAAATGGAGCATACCTTTGAAGTAATGTCTAATGCTTTGCTAGTCCTACAGAGTCCTCCTAGAAGTACCCACCCAGAAAATTTAACTTAAGATATGATTAAACTGTGCATACTCTTAAAGCAGAGGCTTTATCCCTTCTGGTATTTTAGGAGGAATGTGGCCAGGTATCACAGAATTACTGTTGGTGGCATTGTATTTTTACAAGTTCCCTAAAATTTCTTCTCATTCCCACTGCTCAGCTCCCTCGCTCCTTTTCCTCCAAATTTCCATATGAGCTGCCTTTAGGGTGAGGGATCAACCAGAACAAGAAAGAGTTAAACTCTCACCATTTGAACTTGAATTTGTGCCAGCCATGATTCTGGCACAAATAATTGTTTAGTCTGAATATTTAGCCAGATTTTTCTACTCTTGGGAGTAAAGATAAAGTCAGTTGATTGAGGGAAGGAGTGAAGAAAAGAGAAAGATAAAATTGGTTGCTGTGAATCCCCGAGAAAAGTTGTTGTTGTTGTTCAGTTGACCAGTCATGTCTGACTCTTTGCAACACCATGGACGCAGCACACCAGGCCTCTCTGTCCCTCATCTCCTGGAGTTTGCCCAGGTTCATGCCCATCGCATCAGTGATGGCGTCCAGCCATCTCATCCTCTGATGCCCTCTTCTTCTGCCCTCAATCTTTCCCAGCATCAGGGAATTTTTGAATGAGTCAGCTGTTTGCATCAGATGACCAAAATACTGGAGTTTCAGCTTCAGCATCAGTGCTTTCAAAGAGTAGTCAGGTTGATTTCCCTTAAGATTGACTGCTTTGATCTCCTTGCAGTCCAAGGGACTCTCAGGAGTCTTCAGCACCACAGTTCAAAGGCATCAATTCTTTGGTGCTCTGCCTTCTTACATGATCTAGCTCTCACAACCATCCATGACCACTGGGAAGACCATATCCTTGACTGTACGGACCTTTGTCGCAAAGTGATGTCTCTGCTTTTCAACACACTGTCTAGGTTTGTCATCCCTTTCCTGCCAAGAAGCAAACGTCTTCTGATTTCATGGCTGCAGTCACCATCCACAGTGGTTTTAGAGCCTAAGAAGAGGAAATCTGTCACTGCTTCCACTTTTTTCCCTTCTGTTTACCTTGAAGTAATGGGGCCGGATACCATGATTTTAATATTTAGTTTTAAGCCAGCTCTTTCACCCTCCTCCTTCACCCTTATCAAGAAGCTCTTTAGTCCCTCTTCACTTCCTACCTTTAGATGGTATCTGCATATCTGAGTTGTTAATGTTTCTCCTGCCTCTCTCGATTCTAGCTTGTAACTCATCCAGGTTACCATCCCTTGCTTGACCACTTCCAATTTACTTGATTCATGGACCTAACATTCCAGGTTCCTATGCAATACTGTTCTTGGCAGCATCGGATTTTACTTTCATCACCACACACATACACAACTAAGCATCATTTACTTTGACCCAGCCGCTTCATTCTTTCTGGGGCTATTAGTAGTTCTCCTTCATTCTTCCCCAGTAGCATATTGGACACCTTCAGACCTGAGAAGTATAAGGGAAGTATAACTGTATAAGGGACACCTTCAGTCCCTTATACAGTTCATGAGGTTCTCATGGCAAGTATCCTGGGGTGGTTTGCCATTCCCTCCTCCAGTGGATCACATTTTGCCAGAACGCTCCACAATGACATATCCATCTTGGGTGGCCCTACATGGCACAGCTCATAGCTCCATTGAATTATACAAGCCCTTTTGCCAGGACAAAGCAGTGATCTGTGAAGGGGCAAGAAGGACATATACTTGGCTTATCCTGGGGTTGAAATTCCCTGTGTTGGAGGGTCTCCATAAGAAGAGGATCTAAATCTTTCTCCCCAGGTTGTAATCAGGAAAAATTACAAGGCTTTCTGAGATGCATAGAGTCCAGTACGGAGCCAGAGCAGAAACGTGGCCTAGTTGAGGGCGATGCAAACACAGATGGGTCCTGCATCTCACCATAGGGTGGGGATGTTAGCTGGGAGTGCCAGAGCTTCTTGACTAATAGCCAAAAGGGCTGGAGGACTTGGAGGCACCCTGCAGTTTGGTTATGCTGGGCAAAGAATGCATGGGCCAGGAGAACAAAGCCAAAGAGGGGCCACCAATGTCTAAAACAGATTGTGTCATATCCCAGTGGAGGGTACTGTGGCCTGTGGAGGACTGAGGCTAAGACGATGTAACACCTTGAAATTAAAAAAGCAGGTCCTTCCCTCTGAACTATCTCCAGGAGAATTCTGAATTGACTGTTACCCAAATGAGACTGAGTAAAATCCAGAAAAGACAGAGTTTACTTTGAACTGACAAGATCAGTGTTCCTGTTATCACTAAAAATGGAGGTTGAGAGTTAAGTACAATTAGAAAATACCTTAGTTCACTGCTTCCAAGATATACCTCAAAATATACCATTTTTCCCCAACATTTTAACATATCTGAAATTGTGATGCAGCTCACAATCCATGGCATATCAGAGTTTAGTTTGCACTGAATTTTCTTTCCTAATGGTACGTAAAATAACAGTGCATCTTACAAATGATGGTGTCTTAAATTCAGTAAAGTACAGTATAATGGAAGCTATCTTTGCATACTCAGAATTTGTAAATCTCACTTATTAAGACTGAAAATGCTAGTATCTCAAGACCTGTAGCTCAGCCCTTCTTGGCATTTATAACTTCCTTTTTTCACAGTGACATCTTTACTAACAGTCCTGCAAGGATAAGAAATGACAACTTGAAGTGGTGGTGGTATCTAAGGTGAGAGGGACTATAGCTGCTGCTCAGGGATGAGGTGAATGCCCCTTGGGGCCAAGGTGACAATGTCATGGGGCCATTCTGTGGAACGTATAGTACACTGTCTATGTAATAAATACAGTATAGTGGAGGCTATATCTTTGCATACTCAGGATTTGTAAATCTCACTTATTAAAAGTGAAAATGCTAGTATTTCAAGACCTATAGCTCAGCCCTTCTTGACATTTATAACTTGCTTTTTTCGCAGTGACATCTTTACTAATGGCCCTGCAAAGATAAGAAATGACGACTTGAAGTGGTGGTGGTATCTAAGGTGAGAGGGACTATAACTGCTGCTCAGAGATGAGGTGAATGCCACTTGGGGCCAAGGTGACAATGTTGTGGGGGCAATTCTGTGAAATATATAGTACACTCTCTATGTAATTAATACTCAGTTCAGTTCAGTTGCTCAGTGGTGTCCAACTCTTTGTGACCCCATGGACTGCAGCATGCCAGGCTTCCCTGTCTATCACCAACTCCCAGAACTTGCTCAAATTCATGTCCATTGAGTCAGTAATGCCATTCAACCATCTCATCCTCTGTCGTCCCCTTCTCCTCCCACCTTCAATCTTTCCCGGCATCAGAGTCTTTTCTAGTGAGTCAGTTCTTCACATCAGGTGGCCAAACTTTTGGAGTTTCAGCTTCAACATCAGTCCCTCCAATGAATATTCAGGACTGATTTCCTTTAGCATTGAGTGGTTTGATCTCCTTGCAGTCCAAGGGCCTCTCAAGAGTTTTCTCCAACACCACAGTTCAAAAGCATCGGTTCTTCTGTGCTCAGCTTTCTTTATAGTCCAACTCTCACATCCACACATGACTACTGGAAAAACCATAGCATTGACTAGACGGACCTTTATTGGGAAAGTAATATGGTTTGGAAATCTACTTGATTACAATATATACCCAGATACAGGGTTATGATTTTATTTTTATGTATAAATTATACATATATATTATTGTAAAAAAGTAATTTTAAACTTCTTTTTATAATCTGCTATTATTTCAAAATTTCTGTCATGGATATATTTCTTTTCAGAAATTATAAAAAAATGATTTTTATCAAAGAACAAGGTCCTATGTACAGTTTCAAGTGACTGCTACTGTTCTGCATTCCCTTGCTCCACAGGCCACTGGCAAAGGAATATACATCCTCTGCCACATTTATACCTTTAGAATTTCATGAGCTGTTCCTTTCTAAGAAGCCCATATTCAAACTACTTATTTTCTTCTTCTTCTAATGTCTCTAATGTAGATCGTGCATGCTACTTAATTGGTCAGCCAAACATTCTGTGGGGACAGTTTTAAGAAATTGAAAAACACATCTGTAGGGAATATACAGGGAAAATATTTTTACGTAGTTTTTTCTATAATATGTAGTCATTGCAATCCCAGAATACTAGGCATATTACATCTCAAATAAGATTTATATTCTTTGATCTCAGTTAACTAGTTTGTTTTGTAGTTTATTTAATCCCTGATCAATAAATTACAAAACTCTAGGCAAGTCATTCTAAAATACAATGCTTGTAAAATCTCAGGATGAGGGACTGCTTGCACCTTCAAATCCATGTTTTACAACGTTCATGCTTTTATTATTGTCTTTTCACATGCTATATATTCAATAAGCTATTACTGAACAAAGTGTAATGTCTAAACTAATACTCTACACTATAAAATAGTATTACACATTATGCTATAATGCTGGAATTTTATGCCCCCATAAAATTGTTTTAGGAAATGATTTTTGGGTCCAAGCTTTAGGCTTTTTTCCCTTGAGTGCATCTCATTTTAAAGCAGTTTAGTTGGCATTTATTTTTCTTGAAAATCAAACACCATGAAACATGATAGAATATTGATCACTTTCTTTTGCTATTTTCAGGATCTATTATCTCTGTTGTGACAAAGAACTCTTAATACTGCATGGTTTGGTGGCTCCCCATGATTCATGGGAAGATTTTAGCAGAGGCCTCATGCCATGCACAGGATGGCATCTAGGACACCTATGGACAATTCCTTGGAGTCTTCCCTGAACTCTACATCTAGCTCAGACAGAATGCAACTTTCATGTCAAGATTTTGGTCCTTTCCTAGATATAAACAACTATGATGACTGTCACACGATTTTTGTGACAGTGAATTTTATGTGTCAACTTGACTGGGATGCCCAGATGGCTGCTAAACAATTATCTCTGCATGTGTTTGTTAGGGTGTCTATGGAAGAGATTAGCATTTGAATCAGTAGACTGAGTAAAGAAGACAGCTCTCCCCATACTGGTGGGCATTGCATAGTCCCTCAGAGGCCTGAATAGAACAAAAACTCAGAGGAATGAGGTATTCACTGTTTTCTCACTGTCTCCTTCAGCTGATACATCTTATACTGCATTAGACATTGGCAATCTTTTATGTACACACACACACACACACACACATATATATATATATCAGATCAGATCAGTCGCTCAGTCGTGTCCGACTCTTCGCGACCCCATGAACCGCAGCACGCCAGGCCTCCCTGTCCATCACCAGCTCCCGGAGGTCACCCAGACTCACACCCATCAAGTCAGTGATGCCATCCAGCCATCTCATCCTCTGTCGTCCCCTTCTCCTCCTGCCCTCAATCCCTCCCAGCATCAGAGTCTTCTCCAATGAGTCAACTCTTCGCATGAGGTGGCCAAAGTACTGGAGTTTCAGCTTGAGCATCATTCCTTCTAAAGAAATTCCAGTATTGATCTCCTTCAGAATGGACTGGTTGGATCTTCTTGCAGTCCAAGGGACTCTCAAGAGTCTTCTCCAACACCACAGTTCAAAAGCATCAATTCTTCGGCTGTGTTTCTGAAGATCACTGATTAATACATCTCTCTACCTTTTTTTCTCCTGTGCTACATATGACAGCTGAATTTTACATTCATGACACAATCATATACATGAATCAAAAAATTTGTAGATACTTGGAAATATTCCTAAAACTGTTAAGATGAAAGTGAAGTAAAGTGAAATTTGCTCAGTTGTGTCCGACTCCTTGCCACCCCTCGGACTATACGGTCCACGGAATTCTCCAGGCCAGAATACTGGAGTAGGTAGCCATTCCCTTCTCCAGGGGATCTTCCCAACCCAGGAATGGAACCGGGGTCTCCTGCATTGTAGGCAGATTCTTTACCAGCTGAGCTACATGGGAAACCCATTAAGAGGAAAAGATAAGAGCAAACAAAATAAAAACTTCACACAGACCATGTATTTATGTAATAGTCATGTAAGCTTTATCCCCAATAGGTGCTCTTTAATAAGCTTAAAAGGTGGCCCAGGAAAATTTTACAGGATGCCTTAAATTTTTCTAGGTATCTACTCAATAAATAACACAAATAAAGACAGACCAGCAAATATAGAGTGTATATACTACTGAAGAAAAGCAATATCTATCACAATTCTACCTGATTTTTAAATACTGAATTCAGGTTGGACGTCATCAAAGTTAAAAACCTTTGTGGTTCAAAGGATACTCTTAAGAAAGTAAAAGGAGAACTCATGAAAGTAAAAAAGAAAGTAAAAGAAGAACTCATTTATCATATATATAAACATATATCTGATCAGGAACTTGCCTATAGAATGTATAAAGAGTCTTACAATTCAATTATAAAAAGGTAATTTAACCCAGTTAAAACAATGGACAAAGGATCTGAATATACATCTCTCCAAGGAAGATATACAAATTGCCAATAAACATATAAAAATATTTTCAATATTACTAGTTGTGAATGAAAAATGTTGCCTGCCATATCAGTAAACAGAGGATGTTGCAGCTATCAACCTTTCACATTACTGCCCCTGATAATGAGCCCCGAGGGAATTCAAGATGGAGACGATCTGGCTGCCAGCTGCCCAGCCCCCAGCCACTGCTGCCACCTGGAGCGGTGCACCCTGAGGGGATTCCGGGTGGGAAAAAAACAGAATACTGGCCGTAGATGGCTGAGGTGCCTATCCAAGGAAAGTTTTCAACTCTTGCATCTTCCTATATATAAACTAGTGTTAAATTCCTTAACTTGAGATACCTGGTTTTCTTTAATCAACAGTAATCTTTTGAAGTTCCAATAGCTGATCTTTGTTGCAAAAGCTCCTGTATATCTTGGCTCTTCTCTTACATCTTTGGAGCAGTTTCTCTGAGCTCCCTGAGAGGCTGCATCCTGGGTTTAAGTCCTCAGTTTTGTCCCACCAAATAAAACATAATTCTCAGGTTTTAGGTTGTGCAATATTTTTCAGTGGACATAGTCATTAAGGAGATGACTATCAAAACCATATCTGCTAAGACGACTACACTAAAAAGGGCAGATAATAAAAAAATGTTAGAAAGAATGTAGAGAAATTAGGGGTTTCGTACAACACTGGTGGGTATGTAAAATGGTGCAGCCACTCTGGAAAACAATTTGGCAGTTTTGCAAAAGGATAAATATAGAGTTATGATAAAGACTCAGCAAACCTACTTCGAGGTGTACACCCAAGAGAAATGACAGCCTAATGATGCTAAAGCTGAAACTCCAGTATTTTGGCCACCTCATGCGAAGAGTTGACTCATTGGAGAAGACTCTGATGCTGGGAGGGATTGAGGGCAGGAGGAGAAGGGGACGACAGAGGATGAGATGGCTGGATGGCATCACTGACTCGATGGATGCGAGTCTGAGTGACCTCCGGGAGCTGGTGATGGACAGGGAGGCCTGGCGTGCTGCGGTTCATGGGGTCGCAAAGAGCCGTACACGACTGAGCGACTGATCTGAACTGATCTGATCTGATGCAAATATTCATAGTAGCTTTTAAAATAATACCTCCCAAATAGAAACAACCCAAAAGTCTTTCAACTGATGAGTTTTTGGATAAGCATAATATGGTATATCCAAACCATGAGATATTATTTAGACATAAAAGGGAATGAAGTACTGATATATGCTATACCATGGGTAAACTTTGTAAACATTATGTTAAGTGAAAGAAGTCAATCACTAAAGACTGACTTTATATTATTCCATTAATATGAAATGGGATAGACAGATATTTAGAGAGAAAGTAGATTAGTGGTTCCCTGGGGCTGGAGAAGTTGGGGAGAAATGAAGAGTGAGGTGGCTCAGATGGTAAAGCGTCTGCCTGCAATGCGGGAGACCCGGGTTCGATTCCTGGGTCAGGAAGATCCCCTGGAAAAGGAAATGGCAATCCACTCCAGCACTCTTGCCTGGAAAATCCCATGGACAGACGAGCCTGATAGGCTACAGTCCATGGGGTCGCAAAGAGTCTAACAGGACTGGGCGACTTCACTTTCATTTTCACTTCAGAAGAGTGACTGCTAGTGCATATAGGGTTTTTTTTTTGGGGGGGGCGCTGGGTGGGTGGGTGATGAAAATGTCTTAAAGTTGATTGTGGTGATAGTTGTCCACCTGTATAAAGATGCTGTGCATGCTAAGTTGCTTCAGTCCTGTCCAACTCTTTGAGATCCCAGGGACTGAAGTCCGGCAGGCCACTCTGTCAATGGATTGCAAGCAGATTCTTTATCACTGAGCCACTGGGGAAGCCATATAAATATACTAAAACCCATTAATTATGTGTTTTAAATAAATGAAGTGAGTTTTATGGTTATATTAATTAATCCTCAATAATACACACACACACATTATATGCTGCTAAGTCTCTTCAGTCGTGTTCGACTCTGTGCGACCCCATAGACGGAAGCTCACCAGGCTCCCCTGTCCCTGGGATTCTCCAGGCAAGAACACTGGAGTGGGTTGCCATTTCCTTCTCCAATGCGTGAAAGTGAAAAGTGAAAGCGAAGCCGCCCAGTCGTGTCCGACTCTTAGCGACCCTGTGGACTGGAGCCTACCAGGCTCCTCCGTCCATGGGATTTTCCAGGCAAAAGTACTGGAGTGGGGTGCCATTGCCTTCCCCGACACATTATATATATATATATATATATATATATATATATATATAATTGAATGGCATGCTCCTGGCTCTGCCGTAAGGGAGTATTTCTGTTTTACCCAAAATGAAGAAGCCTGTCACTCCTCCCAGATTTTCCTTCATACAGCTAAAAAAAATTCTCTGGATATAATATAACATTATGCACAGGAAAACTGAAAGGTGGAAATAAGGTCGGCAGCCACGGACTTCAGCATTTTAGGAATGGCACAGTAGTGACGAGAAAATCCCCTTCTGCCTTTCACGGTTCCACCATCACTCCCCACAGTGTGCCCTGAGGAAGTGGGCAGCGCACTTGATTCCCCCCACCGTGAGCTGTTGGTGAGGCCCAGCTGGAAGCTGTTCTTCCATCTCTGCCCAGCAGAAGCAGGCAGCAGCTATCTGATTCCCCGGTCAGGGTACAATTGGTGAGATGGAGGGGGTAGTTGATCTTCCATTCCCCATCGGGCAGAAGTAGGAAGCCCTTTGATTTTCCTGTCAGGGTCCTATCAGGGAGGCTGTGGGAAGTGGCTCTTACTTTTCTCACCGGGTGGAAGCAGATGACACTGATCCCGCCTCTCAGGGTCGTGTTGGCAGGGTCTGCTGATTGAGCTGAACCCTACTCAGCAGTGAGACTTACTGAGGTAGTGTGAAGTGCCACCTCTTGTCCTGGTGGGGAGCTGAGCTTCCACCCCCATCTGGCATTATGAGGTAAAAAAAGGTGGTGGCAGGCAGTGCTGGTTGGCACTCTGCCTTTATTTCCTCCTGTAGTGTCAGTGGGGGCCTGTGCAGAGCTGAGTGTCTGACCTCCACTGTGTGACAACCATGAGTCAGTCCTCTGTTTACTCTATGCTTAGTGACAGTGGAGTCCAGAGGGGAGGTGATCTTAAAACCTCATTCAGAGCCAACATGGAAGTGCGAGTCAGTTCTATGCTTTTGCTGGCATGATGTTGACAGGACCCACAGGGAAGCTGGTCATACACACCCATTCAACCCTCACAGTATATCTAAAAAGGGGGACTCCCTACTAAATGATTCATAAGGTTTTTGCATTTTGTATAATATGCAAAGTGTCTAGGATATAACAGAAAATTGGGGCTTCTCAGGTGGTGCTGGTGGTAAAGAATCTGCTTGCCAATACAGGAGACATAGAAGACTCAGGTTTGATCCCTGCGTTGGGAAGATCCCCTGGTGGAAGGCATGGCAGCCCAACTCCAGTATTCGTGCCTGGAGTATCCAATGGACAGAGGATCCTTGTGAGCTGTAGTCCATAGGGTTGCACAGAGTCTGACATGACTGAAGTGACTTAGCATGCATGCATGCATAGCAGAAATTTACCTACCATACCAGTAATCAAGAAAATAACATGAATGAGAAACGAAAATCTGTAGAACCAATACTGAAATCAATCAGATGTTGGAATTATTTAACAAGGATTTTAAACAGCCACAAGAAAAATGCTTCAACAAGCAGTATGAATTTTTAATGAAAATGAAAAGAAATGTATAGATAAGAAAGGGCAATTATGAAAAGTAACCAAATGGAAATTATATAACTGACAAATATAATAACCAAATTAAAAAACTCACTGGGTCACCTTAATAGTAGAGGGGAGATGACAGAGGGTAGAATCATGGAACCGAAGGGCAAATCAATAGAAACTACCCAATCTGAACAATAGAGAGACATAGACTGGCAATAAGAACAATATCAACAGAATGTCAGGGACAATAAATGAATAACAAGCTAACAGTGAAGAGAATAGAAATTGAACCTAAAAAATTAGCTGAAGAAATAAAGACTGACATTTCCCAGATTTAGTAAAAGACTTATGGATATAAAAAGCTGAGTGAAGTTCAGATTGGATAAACCCAGAAAATGAAAGACATTAAACAATCTTGAAAACAGCCTGATAGACTAACATACTACTTATAGGGAAACAGTGGATTTCTCATCTGATACAACGAAGGCCAAAAGACAGTGGCATAACATTTTTCAAGATGTTTCTTTAAAAACAGCATAATTGATCTTTTTTTAAGCAAGACTAGCAAAAACTCTACATATCAGGAGTGAAATATGTGATATAATGACAGATTCTGCAGACATTTAAGTGGATAACCAGGTATTACTATAATAGCTTTGTTTTCACAAATTCAACAACTTAAAAGAAATGGACCAAAAAAATTTCAAACCATACATTACAAGCTTTAAGTAAGATGGAATATCCGGTTAAGATGGCGGAGGATTAGGACGGGGAATACGCTTTCTCCTCCACAAATTCATCAATGGGACATCTGGGCGCCGAGTAAATACCACAAACAGCTTCGGAGTGCTGGCGGAGGACGTCGGACACCCAGAAAAGCAACTCACTGCCTTCTAAAGGAGGTAGGAAAGAATATAGAAGCCAGAGAGAGACAAAGAGGGAGGGGCGGACCTCTGTCCGGGGAAGGGAGTCTTAAAAAGAGAAGTTTCCAAACACCAGGAAACACTCTCCCTGCGGAATCTGTGCCGAACCTGGGAAACACGGAGACTATCATAACAGGGAGGAGAACAGTTGAGCAATTAGAACCCACAGACTGCGGGCCCTGCAGTAACTTCCGCAGCGGAAAAGCACCACTGCAAACGCCCGCATCTGCCATTGGGGAGCCGGGGCTGGGCAGGGAGACGCCTTGGCCGTTCCCACGCGGGACGCTCCCCTGCCGGCGCTCCCCAGAGGGACGCTCCCCCGCGGGACTCTCCCCCCACTGGACGCTCCCCCGCCGGCCACTCCCGCGCAGGCGTGCCCCCGCCCGCTGTGCCGGCGGCTCCCACGAGGGCCACCCCATCCCCTCCCCCACCCGCCCGCCCGCCATTCCCGTCGCCGGCCCCTCCCCCTCTGCGGGCCTCAGCGCAGACTTCGTTCGCCTGATTGTCTGGAGTGCTGCCTAACTGGAGTAGTTTGGGCCGGCAATCCAGATTGTGCAGCGCCAACCACATGAGTGGCGGGCCTTGGCCCAGAACACCGCCGAACCGTGCACAGAACAAAGAACTATACAGACGAACCACAGAGAAAGGGGCCTATAGATCTTGAGAAATTTAAGCCGGAACAAGGAACTAGCTGAAAATGAACTGAACCCACAACAATAATAGAGAAACTCTTATATATATTGTTACTATTTTTACCATCATTATTTCCTTTTTTTTTTTCTTTTCTTTTTTTAATATATATATATTTTAAATTTTTATTATTTTTTAATTGGAAAAAGGAAAACAAAAATTTTTTTTTCCTTTTAATTTTTTTTTTGTTGTTGTTTGTTTTGTTTCTTTTATTTTTATTTTTTTTTATCCTCTAGTACTTCTTTAATCTCCACGTTTAGATATAACTTTTGCGACCCTGTTTTGTTTTTTTGTTTTTTTCTTTTTTCCTTTTGGTCCTTTGCTTTTTTCCTTTCCTTTTTCTTTTCTTTACTGATTACTGACTAGATCTGTCTCTCTCCTTCACACTCCCTCCTTTTATCCTCCTGACCACCTCTGTCTCCTTCCTCCCTTTTTCCTTCTATGTATAATTCTGTGAACATCTCTGAGCAGTCCAGTTGTGGAATGCATTATAGAAGAAGAAGTTTTTGAGACTACTGTAAAAATAAGACCAATAACTGGAACCAGGAGGCTTAAGTCCATACCCTGATCCCACGAAACACTAATTGACAGGAGCTCATTAAAAGCCTCCATACCTACTCTGAAACCAAGCATCACACAAAGACCAGCAAGTTCCACAACAAGACATATCAAGCAAATTCTCCAGAAAAACAAGAACACAGCCTGAGCTCCAATACACAGGCTACACAAAGCGACCCCAAAAGCATAGACATCTCATAACTCACTACTAGACACTCCACTGCACCCCAGAGAAAAGAAATCCAGCTCCACCCACCAGAACACCGATACAAGCTTCCATAAACAAAAAACCTCGACAAGCCACCGGTACAAACCCACATATAGTGCAGAAACGCCACAATAAAGAGAACTCCACAGACTACCAGAATACAGTAAAGACGCCCCAAACTTAGCAATTTAAACAAGATGAAAAGACAGAAGAATTCCCAGCAGGTAAAGGAACAGGATAATTACCCACCAAACCAAACAAAAGAGGAAGAAATAGCGAACCTACCTGATAAAGAATTCCGAATAATGATAGTCAAGTTAATCCAAAATCTGGAAAGCAAAATGGAATCATGGATAAATAGCCTGGAGAAAAGCATTGAGAAGATGCAAGAAAGATTTAACAAGGACCTAGAAGAAATAAAAAAGAGTCAATATATAATGAATAATGCAATAAATGAGATCCAAAACACTCTGGAGGCAACAAATAGTAGAATAACAGAGGCAGAAGATAGAATTAGCGAATTAGAAGATAGAATGGCAGAATTAAAGGAATCAGAGGAGAAAAAAGAAAAACGAATTAAAAGAAATGAGGACAATCTCAGAGACCTCCAGGACAATATTAAACGTTACAATATTCGAATCATAGGAGTCCCAGAAGAAGAAGACAAAAAGAAAGACCATGAGAAGATACTAGAGGAAATAATAGTTGAAAACTTCCCTAAAATGGGGAAGGAAATAATCACTCAAGTCCAAGAAACCCAGAGAGTCCCAAATAGGATAAACCCAAGACGAAACACCCCAAGACACATATTAATCAAATTAACAAAGATCAAACATAAAGAACAAATATTAAAAGCAGCAAGGGAAAAACAACAAATAACACACAAGGGAATTCCCATAAGGATAACAGCTGATCTTTCAATAGAAACTCTCCAAGCCAGGAGGGAATGGCAAGACATACTTAAAGTGATGAAAGAAAAGAACCTACAGCCCAGATTATTGTACCCAGCAAGGATCTCATTCAAATATGAAGGAGAAATCAAAACCTTTACAGACAAGCAAAAGCTGAGAGAATTCAGCACCACCAAACCAGCTCTCCAACAAATACTAAAGGACATTCTCTAGACAGGAAACACAAAAAGGATATATAAATTCAAACCCAAAACAACAAAGTAAATGGCAACGGGATCATATTTATCATTAATTACCTTAAATGTAAATGGGTTGAATGCCCCAACCAAAAGACAGAGACTGGCTGAATGGATACAAAAACAAGACCCCTCCATATGCTGTCTACAAGAAACCCACCTCAAAATAGGGGACACATACAGACTGAAAGTCAAGGGCTGGAAAAAGATTTTCCACGCAAATAGAGACCAAAAGAAAGCAGGAGTAGCAATACTCATATCAGATAAAATAGACTTTAAAACAAAGGATGTGAAAAGAGACAAAGAAGGTCACTACCTAATGATCAAAGGATCAATCCAAGAAGAAGATATAACAATTATAAATATATATGCACCCAACTTAGGAGCACCACAATATATAAGACAAATACTAACAAGAATGAAAGGAGAAATCAACAATAACACAATAATAGTGGGAGACTTTAATACCCCACTCACACCAATGGATAGATCAACTAAACAGAAAATTAACAAGGAAATACAAACTTTAAACGATACAATAGACCAGTTAGAACTAATTGATATCTATAGGACATTTCATCCCAAAACAATGAATTTCACCTTTTTCTCAAGTGCACACGGAACCTTCTCCAGGATAGACCACATCCTGGGCCATAAATCTAGCCTTGGTAAGTTCAGAAAAATTGAAATCATTCCAAGCATTTTTTCTGACCACAATGCAGTAAGAGTAAATCTCAATAACAGGAGAAAATCTATTAAAAAGACCAACATATGGAGGCTGAACAACACGCTCCTGAATAACCAACAAATCACAGAAGAAATCAAAAAAGAAATCAAATTCTGCATAGAAACGAATGAAAATGAAAACACTACAACCCAAAACCTGTGGGACACTGTAAAAGCAGTCCTAAGGGGAAAGTTCATAGCAATACAGGCATACCTCAAGAAACAAGAAAAAAGCCAAATAAATAACCTAACTCTACACCTAAAGCAACTGGAAAAGGAAGAAATGAAGCACCCCAAGGTTAGTAGAAGGAAAGAAATCCTAAAAATTAGGGCAGAAATAAATGCAAAAGAAACAAAAGAAACCATAGCAAAAATCAACAAAGCCAAAAGCTGGTTCTTTGAAAGGGTAAATAAAATTGACAAACCACTAGCCAGACTCATCAAGAAACAAAGGGAGAAAAATCAAATCAATAAAATTAGAAATGAAAATGGAGAGATCACAACAGACAGCACAGAAATACAAAGGATCATAAGAGACTACTATCAGCAATTATATGGCAATAAAATGGACAATGTGGAAGAAATGGACAAATTCTTAGAAAAGTACAACTTCCCGAAACTGGACCAGGAAGAAATAGAAAATCTTAACAGACCCATCACAAGCACAGAAATTGAAATTGTAATCAGAAATCTTCCAGCAAACAAAAGCCCAGGTCCAGACGGCTTCACAGCTGAATTCTACCAAAAATTTAGAGAAGAGCTAACACCTATCCTACTCAAACTGTTCCAGAAAATTGCAGAAGAAGGCAAACTTCCAAACTCATTCTATGAGGCCACCATCACCCTAATACCAAAACCTGACAAAGATCCCACAAAAAAAGAAAACTACAGGCCAATATCACTGATGAACATAGATGCAAAAATCCTTAACAAAATTCTAGCAATCAGAATCCAACAACACATTAAAAAGATCATACATCATGACCAAGTGGGCTTTATCCCAGGAATGCAAGGATTCTTCAATATCCGCAAATCAATCAACGTAATACACCACATTAACAAACTGAAGAATAAAAACCATATGATTATCTCAATAGATGCAGAGAAAGCCTTTGACAAAGTTCAACATCCATTTATGATAAAAACTCTCCAGAAAACAGGAATAGAAGGAACATACCTCAACATAATAAAAGCTATATATGACAAGCCCACAGCAAACATTATCCTCAATGGTGAAAAATTGAAAGCATTTCCTCTAAAGTCAGGAACAAGACAAGGATGCCCACTTTCACCATTACTATTCAACATAGTTTTGGAAGTTTTGGCCACAGCAATCAGAGCAGAAAAAGAAATAAAAGGAATCCAAATTGGAAAAGAAGAAGTAAAACTCTCACTATTTGCAGATGACATGATCCTCTACGTAGAAAACCCTAAAGATTCCACCAGAAAATTACTAGAACTGATCAATGAATATGGTAAAGTTGCAGGATATAAAATTAACACACAGAAATCCCTTGCATTCCTGTACACTAATAACGAGAAAATAGAAAGAGAAATTAAGGAAACAATTCCATTCACCATTGCAATGAAAACAATAAAATACTTAGGAATATATCTTCCTAAAGAATCTAAAGACCTATATATAGAAAACTATAAAACACTGGTGAAAGAAATCAAAGAGGACACTAATAGATGGAGAAATATATCATGTTCATGGATTGGTAGAATCAATATAGTGAAAATGAATATACTACCCAAAGCAATTTATAGATTCAATGCAATCCCCATCAAGCTACCAACGGTATTCTTCACAGAGCTAGAACAAATAATTTCTCAATTTGTATGGAAATACAAAAAACCTCGAATAGCCAAAGCTATCTTGAGAAAGAAGAACGGAACTGGAGGAATTAACCTGCCTGACTTCAGGCTCTACTACAAAGCCACAGTCATCAAGACAGTATGGTACTGGCACAAGGACAGAAATATAGATCAATGGAACAAAATAGAAAGCCCAGAGATAAATCCACGCACATATGGTCACCTTATCTTTGACAAAGGAGGCAAGAATATACAATGGATTAAAGACAATCTCTTTAACAAGTGGTGCTGGGAAAACTGGTCAAACACTTGTAAAAGAATGAAACTAGAACACTTTCTAACACCATACACAAAAATAAACTCAAAATGGATTAAAGAGCTAAATGTAAGACCAGAAACCATAAAACTCCTAGAGGAAAACATAGGCAAAACACTCTCTGACTTACATCACAGCAGGATCCTCTATGACCCACCTCTCAGAATATTGGAAATAAAATCAAAAATGAACAAATGGGACCTAATCAAACTTAAAAGCTTCTGCACAACAAAGGAAACTATAAGCAAGGTGAAAAGACAGCCTTCAGAATGGGAGAAAATAATAGCAAATGAAGCAACTGACAAACAACTAATCTCAAAAATATACAAGCAACTTCTACAGCTCAATTCCAGAAAAATAAATGACCCAATCAAAAAATGGGCCAAAGAACTCAATAGACATTTCTCCAAAGAAGACATACAGATGGCTAACAAACACATGAAAAGATGCTCAACATCACTCATTATCAGAGAAATGCAAATCAAAACCACTATGAGATACCATTTCACGCCAATCAGAATGGCTGCTATCCAAAAGTCTACAAGCAATAAATGCTGGAGAGGGTGCGGAGAGAAGGGAACCCTCTTGCACTGTTGGTGGGAATGCAAACTAGTACAGCCACTTTGGAGAACAGTATGGAGATTCCTCAAAAAACTGCGAATAGAACTGCCTTATGATCCAGCAATCCCACTGCTGGGCATATACACTGAGAAAACCAGAATTGAAAGAGACACCTGTACCCCAATGTTCATAGCAGCACTGTTTGCAATAGCCAGAACGTGGAAGCAACCTAGATGTCCATCCACAGATGAATGGATAAGCAAGCTGTGGTACATATACACAATGGAGTATTACTCAGCCATTAAAAAGAATACATTTGAATCAGTTCTAAGGAGGTGGATGGAACTGGAGCCTATTATACAGAGTGAAGTAAGCCAGAAACAAAAACACAAATACAGTATACTAACGCATATATATGGAATTTAGAAAGATGGTAAAAAATAACCCTATTTACGAGACAACAAAAGAGACACTGATGTATAGACCAGACTTTTGGACTCTGGGACCGGGAGAGGGTGAGATGATTGGGGAGAATAGCATTGAAATATGTATAATATTATATCTGAAATGTATTAATTGTTCAAACTAAACACTATCATGTTACAATTTGTTCATACTAGATGTTTGTAATGTTTCTGATAATCAATAAAAGAGATTCTTGATCAAAAAAAAAAAAAAAAAAAAGTAAGATGGAATAACCTGAATGGTTGTATCATCCTCATTAAAGAAATTAAATTTGTTACTAAAATCTCTTGAGAAAGAAAAAGACTGGAGACGTGTACAAAAGTTTTAAATATTTGACACCATTTCCCACACAATTTACCCCTGGAGAAAGAAATGGAGAGAAATATTTTCACTCATTTTATGAGGCTAGTAGGAGCTTGACCTCAAAATCAGACAACGACAGTAACAGAAAACTACAGATACAATATAGTCCATAAATTTAGACAAGAATCCTTAACAAAATATTAATAAATGTAATCCAACAACACATCAAAAGAATTATAAACCATAAACAAGTAGATTTATTCTAGGAATACAAGAGTAGTTCAACTTTTTAAAATCAATCAATTTAATCTACACTATCAATAGGCTAAAAGTGACAGATCATACGAATATATCAAATGATGAAGAAAAATACTTGACAATATCCAACAAATATTCATGACAAAGACTCTCAGCAAGCTAGAAATAGAGGGGAACTTCCTTAAGCTGATAGAGGTATCTATAAACTATCTATAGCTGGCATCGTATTTAATGCAGAAACACTGAACATTTTTCCCTCTAAGATCAGGAGCAAAGCAAAGATGTCTGCCTTTATCACTTTTATTTCAACATAATATCAGTAATTCTAGCTACTGCAACAAGGTAAGAAGAACTCAAAGGCATACAGAATGGAGAAGAAGAAATAAATATGCTTATACTTATAGATGAGATTATTGTCTATGTAGAAAATAAATGAATCAACATAAAGTCTTCTATATTTAATTAGTTACTTCATCAATTTCATGAGATACAATGAATTAATCACATTCCTACATATTAAAAATGGCCATGTGGAAATCAAAGTTTAAAATACACTGCCATTTACAATCACCCTAAAGATATTGTAACATTAGACATAAAACTTAATAAAATATTTATAGATTCCATATGCTAAAAATTACAAAATGTTCATGAAAAAAATTGAAGACAACCTAAATAAATGGAAAGATGTATTATGTGCATGAACTGGAAGACTCAATATTATAATGATGTTACTTTTCCCCAAATTGATCATAGGGTTAATGAGATTCCTATCAAAGTCCAAGCAAAATTTCTTATAGACATAGACAAACTTTTCTAAAAGTTACATGGAAAGACATAGTCTCTAGTGTAGTAGATCTTGAAATAGAAGAATAAAGTGGAAGAAATCATTCTAACCATTTTAAGGTCTTTGTCTCTCATCTTTACCAATTCCTTCACTCTATTCTGTTTCAAATGATATGCTGTAGACTCTACCATTGTTTTTCTCTGAACAAGGCTGGGTTTTGTTCTAGCAGGCTGAGTACTGAGAAATTAGGAAGGTGGAGGCTTGGCTTTCACTTTGTTAGGTAGGTCTTTGTTTTTATTTTGCACTTGAGTTTCTAGTCATGATACGTTTTTGTTTCACTGGAAAGTCGCTATGACTTGGCCAGACATGAACTGCAATGTTCCTCTCGCTATGGGAAGGTGCGGAAATTTTTGCTTAGCTTTTTCAGACTTTTAGTTGATAACCTCGCCCCCCACCCACCGCCACCCCTCCCATTATGAGCTGTTCTGCAGTCAACTAAGGATTTGAGAGGAGTTTCTATACAGATTTTGGTGTTCTCCAGTGTTGGTGCCTCGATTTCCAAGGGCTCTAAATATGAACTAAATGTGTTCTCTGACTTCTCAGGGAAATGAGAGTACAGCTTTCTTTTTGATCTGAATTTAGGTATTTGGGTTGGGGAAAGGCTTTGGGGAAAAGCCAAACAAATGTGATCTTACCTACTTCGGTTCCTTTCTCTCAAGAGTTGAATCCCCTCCAGTTTCAATATGCTTTTTGTGACTCTCCAGTGCCTTTCCACAGTTGCATTTTATACTTCATTTACAGTTTGTAAATATTTGGGCAGGAGAACTACGCTGGTAACAAGTTAGTTTACCATTACCCTTGGAACATAGTAAACCTCATTTTTATTGTTAATATTATTCTACAGAGAATTTGCATGTTTTTATCTTATTATTATTGTGAACATTTATTATTACCAATTTCACCTCCATTTCTCCTTCATTATCATTTTGCTTTTGATTTAGTAAATGTGATTGTGTTTTTATTACTAGAAGTGTTTTGGCATCATTCTTACTTGGGCATAAAATGAGTGTAGATGACAAAAAAAAATGAGTGTAGATGTACTGTGAATAGTTTATCCATCCATTTTTTATTACCAAAATTTGTCTTTGGGTGAGGTTAAAAAGAAACCATCAAAAATAAATGTCTCAGAACTCACAAGCATATAATTCTTATATCTATTAATACATATCAATAACTTGATGATTATCAATGGCAGTACTTAAATAATAATATAGTTATCACATGCATTCTTTGAGCACTATGGTTAAGCAGCACGAAGATATCAGCATGGCAGTTGAAATGGGGTTTTGATTTTGTTTTCCTTCTTGCTTTGGCTTCATAATCCTATGACCACTCCTGATTAGGATATTTTTGTCTTCAGGCTTCAGTGAGCTGTGTTCATGAAGAAGCAGAACAATGGAGGACGAATGAGGAGGTAAATGAAGAGGCCATGGAGGAGGAGAAGTCTTTACTTGAATAATTATAAATTGTTCACGGGGAATGGTTGAATATATATTAGTGATCTTGACTTTTGGCAATACATTTACTGAGAAAATAACTTGCATCACTCTACAGTGAGAGTGTTCAGCAAGTAGCAGCTCAGGGCTCCACTTCATTTTCCTTTCATATTAATCTCCTCAAAGTCTTTCTTCAAGAATCCATTAGTGGGTCAGAGGGCTTAGCATCAGTTTCATTCTTTTCTGTTCTTTTTCCTCTCGTTGCTCCCCCCAGCCCCTGCTTAGATGCTGTTTTTCTGTCTCCTTTTAGAAGCTATAAAAATAGAAGTAAGTAATAAATTATTTTTTCTTCATTAGTCATTATGTGCATATGACACTTAAGTAAAGATATGGTTACTTAGTGGAATGGATATTTATAAAGTAAAAGGAACATTGTTAATAACTAACATATGGATTTTCTAAGTAATTTGGGGCATTTGCTAGTATAAATGTAAATGTAAATATTTTAGGTGGAAAATATGCAAATGTCCAAGCAACTGCCCATCCATCAGGGTTGCTGTAATTTTTATTAGGCTTGTGAAAAGTTAAGGAATGTAAGACTGTGCATTGTAACTTATCAAGTTCAACTCAAGTGCAGTATCCTTAACTACTTGAAAACTGGAGAGTATTATAATGTTCCTAACTGTGTTTGTTTGTGAAAGTTATAAAGCATATCCTTTATCAGCCTCTCCATACAAAGTGTTCTAACTAACATTTCTTGGTTTCCACAAATACACAAATGCGACTTTGAAAACTTAGTTGATATAAAAGAGAACTAGGTACTGTAATGCGCGTTAGTCACATCGACCTGGCTGAGAGCTTTAAGCTATAAGTTTTGAAAATGGAAGTGGAAGGTAAAACTCCTATCAAAAACTAAAATTATAGACCCTGTAGGGACTTCTCTGGTAGCCCAGCTGATAAAGAATCCGCCTTCAATGCGAGAGACCCCAGTTCAATTCTTGGGTCAGGAAGATGTCCTGGAGAAGGAATAGGCTACCTATTCCAGTATTCATGGGCTTCCCTGGTGGCTCAGACAGTACAGAATCCGCCTGCAATGCGAGAGACATGGGTTTGATCCCTGGGTTGGGAATACTCCCTGGAGGAGAGCATGGCAACCCACTCCAGTACTCTTGCCTGGAGAACCCCTATGGACAGGCTCCCCATGGACAGAATCCCCCTGGTGAGCTATATAGTCCATGAGGTTGCAGAGTCGGACATGACTTAGAGTCTAAGCACAGCACATCACACAGACACTGTAAATGCTATGAGTATATATGTATACAAATAAAAAAGGGCTCCACCAAAGAGGCTAGATCCTCCAGCTGCTTCTCTCTATCTTATTCTCTAGTTGCCTGGCAATGGACAAACTTTAGATTTTAACTGAAAGAGAAGGAGTTTCCTTGGATTGTTTTATTCTTATTCTATTTTTTTTGCAATTTATTATGAGTTTGTATTCCTCTTTTTTATCGATATACATACTTACATGTACACACCAACACACATATTGCTTATATGTGTTGCTTTTAAAGTATTGTAAGTGACATAAGTATGATGTAGCAGCAGTGATAAGCCCACTGACTGACAATTTGATCGATTTACCTAAGTGGCTGCCTTCCTCCTACGCTAGTTCTCCTGGATTTCTTCCAAAGAAGTAAATTCAAACCAAGATGACTACCCTTTCAGAGCTTTTCTTTCATCAGTGGTATGTGGGTAATTGCACTCTGTTGCTAGAGGCTCAAAGAGCACAAAATGTTTAGCTTTCTAGTTACTAAATCTGAAGCATATTTTTTTAGGAACATAAGGTGAAACTTCTAGTTTTATATAACAGTTAAAATTTGAAATTGTGATGAGGTGAACGATTCACCCAAAAGTCCTTATAAGGAATATCTTATGAGAAAGACAGTCATATTGAAAGGAAGTGGGTAGTGAGGATGTACCAGGAAAGCGCAGTATAAAGGCCACTTCTGACCACCACAGAGCTGCTAGTGGGCAGGTGTGGATGGGAATTGAGGTCCTTTTGGTCTCTTCCACTTCTGGAAGTGATGTTAAATGAGATAGGGGAAATGAGGATGTGAAATAGAGAGGTAAAACAGAAAAGCAGAGTGTCTGTAGAATTTTAGTAATAGTGTTGAAAGTTTTTCTGGATTGGTGGGTGAGACAATAAAGAGTAGCTCTTATGCAAAAGAGTGAAAGAGAAGAAAAAAATGATTTTTTTAAAACTGTTGCTGCGGGTTATAAATTAAACCACTAAAATTGTATTATATGCAAGTAAAGACTGTAATTTGTTTTAAATTACTCTTAGTTGCTGCTTTGAATGTGACTTTGAGTTGTGCCCAAGTCACGTGGGGTCCCAGATTTATTTTGTTTACAAAAGTTCATGATTTCTAAGTGTGAAAAGGTACATTAAAAGTCAATTTATCTTGTAGAATAAGAGGCACAAAACAGGCATGGAAAGAACAATAGAGACCTTGAGTTCTTACTCTGTTCTTCCATCAACTACCTGGATGACTATGGAGAATTTTTAACTCTTCTGGGCCACATTTTCTTAATTTGAAAAATAAAGAGCCAGATGAGGTAATTGAAAGGCTAGCTTTCGCCTCTGAAAGTCTGGTTTTATGAGTTAAAATGTCAGCGTGAGCAAATGGAGTTATTTTATGACTATTGACACATTTATAAAATAATAATTACAATGATAAAACCAGCTGTCTTATAATGAATCTCTTGGTGTCAAAAATTATCTATTATCTAACCATGTCTCATTTAATTTTGACGATAGTCTTTCAAGATGGGTGTTGTTTTCCCCCGTTTATAAGTAAGGAAACAGAGACTCAGAAAGTTTAAATTGGCTGAGACCTCATGTTTGCAGCTAATTGAGTGAGATTTAAACCCAGGTCTGCCTAATTCTAATATCAGGATGGTATCAGGAAATGTGTCTACAAAAGAAGGCTTGAGCCCCCTGGCCTTCAAAACCAGCAACTCCCAAAAGGTATCACAACCATTTCCAGCATCCCCAGAGCAGGGCTTGGCAGGATGCTATCATCTTTCCATCTGTTGTGTGTGGTTAGCTGCTCAGTTGTGTCTCTGCGACCCCATGGATGGTAACCTACTGGGCTCCTCTGTCCATGGGATTCTCCAGGCCAGAATACTGGAGAGGGTTGCCATTCCTCCTCCAAGGGATCTTCCCATCCCAGGGATCAAACCCAGTTCTCCCACATTGCAGGTAGATTCTTTACCGACTGAGCCACAAGGGAAGCAAGCCCAGTGTGCCATCCCAGCTAACCTTTTCCACTATCTTTGTATCATTCACTAGGTGAAGAAATGCTACTGTTTTAAAGTGAGCCTACAGCTTGTTCTGTGTAGGGTGGAATCAACTGATAGGTTCCATGTAGAAAGGTGCAGAATGGCATTCTTAGAAACTCCACACTACTTTTTATTCTTTCAAACTTCAGGCCTAAAGCATCTCTGCTGAGGCCCATAGCTAGTCTTGAAAGATTCTGTTGAGTTTTATGTAACAGGAATCTGGAATCTCAGGAAGTTTCATAAGAGACTCAGTAAGTCTCTTAGGGAAAACAATTCTGAGAGTTCTGACTTTTTGTTAAGTATAACTTAGAATCAAGATTGCTGGGAGAAATATCAATAGCCTCAGATATGTAGATGACACCACCCTTATGGCAGAAAGGGAAGAGGAACTAAAGAGCCTCTTGATGAAAGTGGAAGAGGAGAGTGAAAAAGTTGGCTTAAAGCTCAACGTTCAGAAAACTTAAGATCATGGCATCTGGTCCCATCACTTCATGGGAAATAGATGGGGAAACAGTGGAAACAGTGTCAGACTTTATTTTTGGGGGCTCCAAAATCACTGCAGATGGTGACTGCAGCCATGAAATTAAAAGACGCTTACTCCTTGGAAGGAAGGTTATGACCAACCTAGATAGCATATTCAAAATCAGAGACATTACTTTGCCAACAAAGGTCCATCTAGTCAAGGCTATGGCTTTTCCAGTGGTCATGTATGGATGTGAGAGTTGAACTGTGCAGAAAGCTGAGCACCAAAGAATTGATGCTTTTGAACTGTGGTGTTGGAGAAGACTCTTGAGAGTCCCTTGGACTGCAAGGAGATCCAACCAGTCCATTCTGAAGGAGATCAGCCCTGGGATTTCTTTGGAAGGAATGATGCTAAAGCTGAAACTCCAAAACTTTGGCCACCTCATGCGAAGAGTTGACTCATTGGAAAAGACTCAATGCTGGGAGGGATTGAGGGCAGAAGGAGAAGGGGATGACAGAGGATGAGATGGCTGGATGGCATCACTGACTCGATGGAAGCGAGTTTGAGTGAACTCTGGGAGTTGGTGATGGACAGGGAGGCCTGGCTTGCTGCGATTCATGGGGTCTCAATGAGTCGGACACGACTGAGTGACTGAACTGACTGAACCGAAGATCAGGAGGCTTCTCTTGTGGCTCAGCTGGTAAAGAATCCACCTGTCAATGCAGGAGACATAAGAGACGCAAGTTCAATGCCTGGGTTGGGAAGATCCCCTGGAGAAGGGCGTGGCAACCCACTTGAGCATTCTTGCTGGAGAATCCCATGGACAGAAGAGCCTAGTGGGCTACAGTCCATAGGGTCACAAAGAGTCTGATTTAGTGTGTGCGTGTGCATGTGCACATGTGCATGCACACACACACACGCCACACACACACACACACACAGAGTTTAAAGTTAGTCAATGGGAGGAATTCCCTGGTAATTCAATGGTTAAGAATCTGTCTTCTAATACAGGAGACGCAGGTTCAATCCCTGGTGGGAGAACTAAGATTCCACATGCTGTGGGACAACGAAGCCTGTGCTCTGCAACTAAAGAACCTCTGCACTGCAACTACTGAGCTCACATGCTCTACAGCTCACGTGCCACAATTGGAGTAGCCCAAGCACCACAATGAAGACCCAGTGCAGCCAAAAAATCAATCCATAGGCCCTAAGAAAAACACATTCCCTCTTTTCTATTTATAAAATTCAAGCTCCCATGCCTGTCAAGTAAAAAGACCCAGATGGGGAAGGGAGAATGATGTATGGAGCTGTCTGCACCCATTTCAGCCAGACAACGTGCCATCTTACACCCAAACCAAATTTATGAAGGAAACATCTCAGTCGAGTCATAGACAGAAAGAGCAATGATAGGAGCTTGTTGTCTCGACCTATAAATCAAGTTGTAAAATCAAGTTTAGGGAATGCATCACAGTCATCTTCCACATAAATTTTTATGCATAATTGTGATCTTTACAGGTTGAATTAATTGTTCTCTCTTCTGGGGCCGTATACTACATTTATCTATATCTTTATTATAATATGGACACAACTTTTTTCTTGCATTACTGTGATTTATGTATGTGTTTTCTCTCTCCTCCTAGATTGCAAACTTCTTAATGCCAGAGACCATATTTATAGACTCAAACTGAATATTTAAATGTTTAGAAATTGTTTAAATCTTTCTGATAGTCTCCTAACATATATCTATGAAACATCTAAAGTTAAAATTTAAAAGTTCAAAATAATGACTTTAACTCAGAATTCAAGGTTGGATAAAATGTTTAGTATTATTTTTTGTAGAAAACAAAATGTTAGGAAAGAGGATTATCAGTATAAGTAATATGTCCTTAAAATTTAGCCAAGTCAGAGCCTGACAATAGGAGAAATTCTGTGAAATAGAAAGAAAAAGCATAATCCTTTTCTGTTGACAATCTCCCTTCATAAAGTCAAGCTGCTGCTGCTGCTGCTGCTACTAAGTCACTTCAGTCGTGTTCGACTCTGTGTGACCCCATAGACGGAAGCTCACCAGGCTCCCCTGTCCCTGGGATTCTCCAGGCAAGAACACTGGAGTGGGTTGCCATTTCCTTCTCCAATGCATGAAAGTGAAAAGTAAAAGTGAAGTCGCTCACTAGTATCGCAATAGAGAACAGTGCTGTTAGGAGCATTCTAGGCTTTTGAAAGATTCAGTTATCATTTCTGTCCCAAATTCTGTCCTTAAGAGAATAAAGATATACAGGATAAATGATACATTTCAATTAAAGAGAGATAATCGCTTTATCAATTTATATATGTTGTTAAAATTTTAAATGTCACTCACTTTGATTCACTGACCATTCAGAGATGATCAGTTATATTGCCATTCCAAAACCCTTTGGAGCTATTTTTTCCTGCTCTTTGCTTTTTTGAAATACATCCTTTATCCTTATCTTGATGAAGATCAAAGTATGAAGTTCTAGAGATTTTCACTGATAAATTCTGAAAGGTCAATATAGTGACATTTAGCCCAGAGATCCTGATAATTAAGATTGTGTCAGGACTTTTCACTTTATTATTTATTATCTCTCTGCCTACCTATTATTTACTTTGTCTGTCATCTACCTATCCAGCCATTTAGCCACCTTTTTTCTTAGTCTAAGAATCTGCATTTAATAGCTGCTAAGTTGCTTCAGTCATGTCCGACTCTGTGCGACCCCATAGACGGAAGCTCATCAGGCTCCCCTGTCCCTGGGATTCTCCAGGCAAGAACACTGGAGTGGGTTGCCATTTCCTTCTCCAATGCATGAAAGTGAAAAGTGAAAGTGAAGTCACTCAGTCGTGTCCGACTCTTTGCGACCCCATGGACTGGAGCCTACTAGGCTCCCCCGTCCATGGGATTTTCCAGGCAAGAGTACTGGAGTGGGGTGCCATTGCCTTCCCCTGCATTTAATAGACAGTCCTCTAATTTTACAAGTATGTTTTCCTCCTTCATTCCTTGCCTCTCTTCCCGCTTTTATTCTTTTCATCCTAGAGATCCTACTTTAGACCAGGCACTATATACAAGGGAAATACGTACAACCCATGAGAGCAGACGCTAGAGCCCTTACAGTGTGGAAGTGACACAGGCTGATAAAGAGGCCATTTAACAAAACGAGATAAGCAGCTCTCACGAATATATTCAAAGCAAAATGAGAGCAGAGGGGAAAGAGCAGGTAAGAAAAAGGGGATAACGTTTGAGTCAAAATTTGAAAGATGAGTATGTAGGAGTTTTTATACAGACATTTCAGGCAGAGGGAATTATATATGCCAAGGCATAGTTGAGACGTGTGAGTCAACAGGGCGTATTCAGAGCATTAGAAACAGTCCATATTGCCTGTGAGGCAAGTGTGTAGGAGGAGTCAGGGATGGGGTGATGGAAGACAATGACCTTGGCTGTCAGGAAGCTTGTCCTTTATCTCAAAGGCTCTGAGAGCCATTGGAGGATTCTGAGCAGAGAATGACAAGCTCTACCTCGCACTTTAGATGGATGCAGGGCAAGAATGGAGGACAGGAACAGGAAAAGAAAAATAATCTTCCTCCTTATATCCTTCTATGTCCTTATATCTCAATCCAGGTGAGCAAAGCCAAGGGACTGAAAAAGGGTGGTGTTATTAAAACAATGGAAAACAAGGGAGATAAAATTAACCTAACCTAGTGATTGGATAAGGGGGGTGATGAGAGAGACTCTATGGTTTTTTAGCTCTCACTGCACTCCTTGTATATTTCTCATTTGAATTGTAACATTTGTTTTATTAAACATTGAACTTTTTACTATCATTTTTATTGAAGTATAGTTGATTTACAGTGTTTCAGGTGTACAACAAAGTGATTCAGTTATATATATGTGTGTGTATATATATATGTATGACAGTTGCTGGTTGCTCAGCCATGTCCAACTCTCTGTCATTCCCTTCTCCAGGAGATCTTCCCGACCCAGGGATCGAACCTGCATCTCTGATGTCTTTCGCATTAGCAGGCAAGTTCTTTACCACTGGTGCCCCCTGGGAATCCCAGGGTCTTCATAGTGTATCGTAAAGATGTTATGTTACCTCTGACAGGGATGGAGATATATATTGGTTAATTTTTGTATACTTTGATCTGTGAGATTCCCATAATTAACCATAAGAAACTTTTTGGCAGTTTTAAATAATTTTTTGTTGGAAAAAATGCTATAGTTGGCGTGACTCCTGCTTTTAACTTGTGTTTAACATTCTCCTTTTGTTCCATCCTGAATAGCTGGAGGAGTGCATGATTGAGCTTGTCAATTTGAAATATGGTTTTTAGATTTCAAGATATGGTAGAGATTTTTTTACTCTTCATTTCATATGACTGAAGGAATTAAGTAGCTATTTTGAAAGATATTTTTGTTCTTATTCTGTGAGACATTCCACTCAGGACATTTATTTCTTTTCCATTCCTTTAGTAGTAGTAGTAATAATAATAATAATTGTGATAGCTAACAATTATTGAAATACAGGTATGTGCTAACAGTATATAAATTGCTTTAAATGAATTATCTCATTTACACTTCACAATAAGTCATCTATGAATAAATGTTGTGATATCCGTTTTGCAAATAAATAAACTGAGACTTAGAGAATTTAAAAAACTTCTTTAATGTTTAAGTAGCTTAAACAAACAGAGCTGGGATAAGTTTGTCTGACTTAATCACTTTACTATATCAGAAGTCCCTTTATATTCTTCTTTAAATATATACATATATGTAATTATTATATATGTATATAACTTCAAAAGGAACATTGTTAAGGCTGGCAATCAGATAACTTCATATTGGACTTTATTTCTTGTGTTTCTTGCTAAGTACGTAATTTTAAAGAATCATTTATTTGCTTATGCAAAAACTCTAGAAGTTGAAAATAGTAACAAGTTAATATTCATGTGACAAACAGGTAGAATCTGTCTTAAGGACATAGATTCAAGTTTTTTCTTTTATAGAGTTTGGGCAGAAAAGTGTTCTAAAATGTGCATTCAACTAAGAGAGAACATTTTAACAGTGACAGGTCTGAAGTTTTCAACTTATAACCACAGCTCTATTAAAAACCTTAGGCATTTTTCTCACTTCAGTTGGTATTGAATAAAGTATTTTTTAAAAGTGGGTATCTCCTGACTGGGAGACTTGCAAATGGCCATTTTTATTCAAAAACTTTAGCTGCAGTTTTACAAATAAGAAATATATCTTAATTTGAGAAATTTCCAGAAGTGTTCAAGCTCATAAAGTAGAAAGAATATTACTAAAATACAGTGAAAGTAGGGATAGAAATTGACTGCAAGCAAGAAGACAGGTTGCTCTCTTGGTTACCAGCCTTTCCAGTGAATGTCACCTCTCCTTTTCATCCTGGGATAGCAAGTGTACTTGAGTCCATTTCCACCAAGATTGTCTTCCTGATCTTTCATTAGATCTGACTGGCAAATAATTGAAATGGATACCCTTCCAAAGACATTTTCATTTTAGAGGCATCAGATATTTTACCTGAGGTGATAAATACATAACAAAATTTTAAGCAGGAACAGAAAGTAGAGGTAGTTACTTAAGCCCCTGGGAACTTTGTCATCTCCAGAAAGTGCAGCAGTATTTGTCTGTATGCAAAGCTGATCATGTCTGTTTAGCTAATGTTATCTTCTTTCAGATTGAGCTAACTTTGATATTCTCTCTTCAAAAATCAGTCAGTCACCTGCATTCAAGTGTCCTCTGTATACAAAGGAGAGCGTGGCAATGATTCATGTCTTTTAATTTCAAGCTAATGGGAGAGAAAGGAACCACAGATAGTAAAAATCAAGATTAACATTTGTTTACTGAATCACAGTTTACAAAACACTCTTTATATGCATGATCTCATTTAGTCTTCACCACATTTCTAAAAAGTAGACATTTTCATTATTTCTGTTTTGCAGCTAAAGACACTAAGCTTTAGAGGGAATTGAAGCCAGTCTCAAATCATCTGGCTATTAAATTGCAAAGTGAGGGCTTGAACCCATGTCACTGCTTCTTCCTATAATTCTTGGGACATGATAGCTAAATAAATATTGATTTTCTTTTTGATTTCTCCACTTGCTGTCTGTCTTCCTGCCCTCACTCATTATTCCCTTTCTTCTCTGAATTTTTCAACTCACCAATTCCTTCTCATGGAGATATATCACATATATATGAGTATTATAAGTATCATAAATAAATTTTAATAATAACTTGTTGAGTAAAGGTATATGTGAAACAAATATATATAACCCTTCAGTTCAGTTCAGTCGCTCAATCATATCCAACTCTTCATGACCCCATGAACTGCAGCACGCCAGGCCTCCCTGTCCATCACCAACTCCCAAAGCCCAACCAAACCCATGTCCATCGAGTTGATGATGCCATCCAACCATCTCATTCTCTGTCGTCCCTTTCTCCTCCTGCCCTCAATCTTTCCCAGCATCAAGGTCTTTTCCATTGAGTCAGTTCTTCGCATCAGGTGGCCAAAGTATTGGAGTTTCAGCTTCAACATCAGTCGTTCCAATTAACACCCAGGACTGATCTTCTTTAGGATGGACTGGTTGGATCTCCTTGCAGTCCAAGGGACTCTCAAGAGTTTTCTCCAACACCACAGTTTGAAAGCATCAATTCTTCAGTGCTCAGCTTTCTTTATAGTCCAACTCTCACATCCATACATGACCACTGGAAAAACCATAGCCTTGACGAGATAGAGCTCTGTTGGCAAAGTAATGTCTCTGCTTTTGAATATGCTGTCTAGGTTGGTCATAACTTTCCTTCTAAGGAGTAAGTGTCTTTTAATTTCATGGCTGCAATCGTCATCTGCAGTGTTTTTGGAGCCCAGAAAAATAAAGTCAGCCACTGTTTCCACTATTTCCCCATCTATCTGCCATGAAGTGATGGGACCGGATTCCATGATCTTCATTTTCTGAATGTTGAGCTTTAAGCCAACTTTTTCACTTTCCACTTTCACTCTCATCAAGAGGCTTTTTAGTTCTTCTTCACTTTCTTCCATAAAGGTGGTGTCATCTGCATATCTGAGGTTATTGATATTTCTCCCAACAATCTTAATTCCAGCTTGTGTTTCTTCCAGCCCAGTATTTCTCATGATGTACTCTGCATATAAGTTAAATAAGCAAGGTGACAATATACAGCTTTGATGTACTCCTTTTCCTATTTGGAACCAGTCTGTTGTTCCATGACCAGTTCTAACTGTTGCTTCCTGACCTGCATAGAGATTTCTCAAGAGGCAGGTCAGGTGGTCTGGTATTCCCATCTCTTTCAGAATTTTCCACAGTTTATTGTGATCCACACAGTCAAAAGGTTTGGCATAGTCGATAAAGCAGAAATAGATGTTTTTCTGGAACTCGCTTGCTTTTTCCATGATCCAGTGGATGTTGGCAATTTGATCTCTGGTTCCTCTGCCTTTTCTATAACCCTTTTCTATACACAACAAGTACTAGTTGAAAAATATTAGTGAATGCATGGTGAATGAATGAGTAAATCAACAAATTAAAGCAGTAGAGGAATCTGGGCAAGTTGAGGGTCTGCCAGTCCAAGAGAAGTAACTGTGGGAGTATCTGAATTTTTGGCCTTTCCTCTCTAGTAATATAGGTCCAAGGATCTCATTTACTTTGTTCTAATGAGCTATTTACTCTAAGACTGCTTTCGCAAAGAAAGCCTCTAATTTAAAACTGAGGTTTACTCATGTCTTGGTTGTGTCTATGCAATCAGAAAATGGTCATTGCAGGGACTTCCCTGGTGACCCAGTGGTTAAGACTCTATTCTTCCAGTGCAGGGAATGCAGGTTTGCCCCCTGGTCAGGGAGCTATGGCACCCGACTCCAGTACTCTTGCCTGGAAAATCCCATGGATGGAGGAGCCTGGTAGGCTGCAGTCCACGGGGTCGCTAAAAGTCGGACACGACTGAGCAACTTCACTTTCACTTTTCACTTTCATGCACTGGAGAAGGAAATGGCAACCCACTCCAGTGTTCTTGCCTGGAGAATCCCAGGGATGGCGGAGCCTGGTGGGCTGCTGTCTATGGGGTCGCACAAAGTCGGACACGACTGAAGCGACTTAGCAGCAGCAGCAGCAGCAGCAGGGAGCTAAGATCTTGTGCGCTGTGAAGCACAATCAAAAAAAAAAGAGAGAGAGAGAGAGAAAATGGTAATTTTTTATGTGACCATTCACCGCACTCTGCTATATGCCTCACTGTGCTGTTGAGCCAGAAAGAGAGTCTGGCTTCTGCTGCTGCTGTCTAGAAATCCAGTCTCAGCTCAGATCAGATCAGATCAGTCGCTCAGTCGTGTCCGACTCTTTGCGACCCCATGAACCGCAGCACGCCAGGCCTCCCTGTCCATCACCAGCTCCCGGAGGTCACTCAGACTCGCATCCATCGAGTCAGTGATGCCATCCAGCCATCTCATCCTCTGTCGTCCCCTTCTCCTCCTGCCCTCAATCCCTCCCAGCATCAGAGTCTTCTCCAATGAGTCAACTCTTTGCATGAGGTGGCCAAAATACTGGAGTTTCAGCTTCAGCATCATTCCTTCCAAAGAAATTCCAGGATTGATCTCCTTCAGAATGGACCGGTTGGATCTTCTTGCAGTCCAAGGGACTCTCAAGAGTCTTCTCCAACACCACAGTTCAAAAGCATCAATTCTTCGACGTTTAGCCTTCCTCACAGTCCAGCTCTCACATCCATACATGACCACAGGAAAGACCATAGCCTTGACTAGGCGAACCTTTGTTGGTAAAGTAATGTCTCTGCTTTTGAATATGCTATCTAGGTTGGTCATAACTTTCCTTCCAAGGAGTAAGCGTCTTTTAATTTCATGGCTGCAGTCACCATCTGCAGTGATTTTGGAGCCCAAAAAAGTAAAGTCTGACACTGTTTCCACTGTTTCCCCATCTATTTCCCATGTAGTGATGGGACCAGATGCCATGATCTTCGTTTTCTGAATGTTGAGCTTTAAGCCAACCTTTTCACTCTCTACTTTCACTTTCATCAAGAGGCTTTTTAGCCCCTCTTCACTTTCTGCCATAAGGGTGGTGTCATCTGCATATCTGAGGTTATCGATATTTCTCCCGGCAATCTTGATTCCAACTTGTGTTTCTTCCAGTCCAGCATTTCTCATGATGTACTCTGCATATAAGTTAAATAAACATGGTGACAATATGCAGCCTTGATGTACTCCTTTTCCTATTTGGAACCAGTCTGTTGTTCCATGACCAGTTCTAACTGTTGCTTCCTGACCTGCATACAGATTTCTTAAGAGGCAGATCAGGTGGTCTGGTATTCCCATCTCTTTCAGAATTTTCCATAGTTTATTGTGATCCACACAGTCAAAGGCTTTGGCATAGTCAATAAAGCAGAAATAGATGTTTTTCTGGAACTCTCTTGCTTTTTCCATGATCCAGCGGATGTTGGCAATTTGATCTCTGGTTCCTCTGCCTTTTCTAAAACCAGCTTGAACATCAGGAAGTTCACAGTTCACATATTGCTGAAGCCTGGCTTGGAGAATTTTGAGCATTACTTTACTAGCGTGTGAGATGAGTGCAATTGTTCGGTAGTTTGAGCACTCCTTGGCATTGCCTTTCTTTGGGATTGGGATGAAAACTGACCTTTTCCAGTCCTGTGGCCACTGCTGAGTTTTCCAAATTTGCTGGCATATTGAGTGCAGCACTTTCACAGCATCATACATGGACATCACCAGATGGTCAAGGCCGAAATCAGATCGATTATATTCTTTGCAGCCGAAGATGGAGAAGCTCTATACAATCAGCAAAAACAAGACCGGGAGCTGACTGTGGCTCGGACCATGAACTCCTTATTGCCAAATTCAGACTGAAATTGAAGAAAGTAGGGAAAACTACTAGACCATTCAGGTATGACCTAAATCAAATCCCTTATGATTATACAGTGGAAGTGAGAAATAGATTTAAGGGCCTAGATCTGATAGATAGAGTGCCTGATGAACTATGGAATGAGGTTCGTGACATTGTACAGGAGACAGGGATCAAGACCATCCCCATGGAAAAGAAATGCAAAAAAGCAAAATGGCTGTCTGGGGAGGCCTTACAAATAGCTGTGAAAAGAAGAGAAGCGAAAAGCAAAGGAGAAAAGGAAAGATATAAACATTTGAATGCAGAGTTCCAAAGAACAGCAAGAAGAGATAAGAAAGCCTTCTTCAGTGATCAATGCAAAGAAATAGAGGAAAACAACAGAATGGGAAAGACTAGGGATCTCTTCAAGAAAATCAGAGATACCAAAGGAACATTTCATGCAAAGATGGGCACGATAAAGGACAGAGATGGTGTGGACCTAACAGAAGCAGAAGATATTAAGAAGAGGTGGCAAGAATACACAGAAGAACTGTACAAAAAAGAGCTTCAAGTCCTAGACAATCATGATGATGTGATCACTGACCTAGAGCCAGACATCTTGGAATGTGAAGTCAAATGGGCCTTAGAAAGCATCACTACGAACAAAGCTAGTGGAGGTGATGGAATTCCAGTGGAACTACTCCAAGTCTCAGCTCAGGGCCTGGGAAAAGTGATGTGGTGCTTGGTTTTTCATGTGAAGCAGAGAGTGGGGAGAAAAAGGTGAGCTGGAGACTGAGGGCCAAGGCTACAGCTGGGAGTTGGGCGGGAGCCAGGTGAGAGTTTTGTGTAGACACGGAAAGCACACGGAGGTGTGTCAAAGGCAGGCAAGACAGCCGAGTGTGTCACAGCAGAACCAAGAGGACACAGCAGCTAAGTCAGGGAGGAAGGGAAGGGCCAGATGGTCCGTGTTCAAGGCTCAGCTCCATCACTTACTTCCCAGGTAGAACCCAGTAAGTAACATGTGTGTTATAAACCGCAGTGTCTTTATCTGTTCAAAGAGGGTACTGGAATCATTGCTTTTAGTCATAGTGCTGGTTTTAAAGTCAGACGTGTGTAATGTAATACACACTTATTCACCTACACAATTTAAAATGCGAGAGAGGCAAGTTCTCAAAGGAAAATCACAGTAGAAAACCAGTAGAACTGGGGGAAGGTGTAGTGCAGACAAAATCAAAGGATGTCCATCAGGGCAGCTGACAGTACGCATCTCTCTTATACATTTTCCTTATTTGTAACATAAGAGAGTTGTGAGTTGTGAAAGTGGAGTGCTGGCAAATGTCTAACAACTGGGTCCCCCTTCCCTCCTGCTAAATCCACATACCTACACAAGCACACACAAGTAATTATAATTTTACAACATAAAGAATATGTAGCACAAAATTTACTGTTGATAGTATAATTTACAATACTCTTCATTGGAAATTTAATATAGCCAATTGATTGTCATAAAATGTTTTCATTGATTTTTATCAGACTTTATCTATAACCAAACTATGATTGCTATTGCTGGATGAGCATAGTTCCAACAGTAATGTTTATGTTAATAACTAGGATGAAAGAGAAATGATGAATATATACGATGGAACTTCACTTATCCTTCAGTGACATGAATGAGTTCTTTGCTGAACTAGGTACTACCTTTCAAATAGTGGAAGAATATTTTCTCACAACATAATGGCTACAGATGACACAATTTTAAGTAATAATTTAATTTAAATTAAATTTAAATTACTGCTTTGGTAATATTTTCTCTATTATTTTTTGCTATGAATGGAATTGTATCCCCAGAAACTTGATATGTTGAAGCCCTAGTCCCTAGAATGATTGTATTTGGAGATAAAATCTATATATAAGGAGGCAACTAAGGTTAAATGAGGTCTTTAGGTGGGGCCCCAACACTGATAGGATTCAGTTCAGTTCAGTTCAGTTGCTCAGTCATGTCCAACTCTTTGGGACCCCATGGACTGCAGCACGCCAGGCCTCCCTGTCCATCACCAAGTCCCGGAGTCCACCCAAACCCATGTCCATTAATCCAAGTCCCGGAGTCCACCCAAACCCATGTCCATTAATCAGTGATGCAAGCCAACCATCTCACCCTTTGTCGTCCCCCTCTCCTCCTGCCCTCAATCTTTTCCGGCATCAGGGTCTTTTCCAATGAGTCAGCTCTTCGCATCAGGTGGCCAAAGTATTGGAGTTTCAGCTTCAACACCGTTCCTTCCAATGAACACCTAGGACTGATCTCCTTTAGGATGGACTGGTTGGATCTCCTTGCAGTCCAAGGGACTCTCCAGAGTCTTCTCCAACACCACAGTTCAAAAGCATCAATTCTTTGGTGCTCAGCTTTCTTCACAATCCAACTCTCACATCCATACATGACTGCTGGAAAAACCATAGCCTTGACGAGATAGACCTCTGTTGGCAAAGTAATGTCTCTGCTTTTTAACATGCTGTCTAGGTTGGTCATAACTTTCCTTCTAAGGAATATGCTATGCTATGCTAAGTCACTTCAGTTGTGTCCGACTCTGTGCGACCCCATAGACGGCAGCCCACCAGGCTCCCCCATCCCTGGGATTCTCCAGGCAAGAACACCGGAGTGGGTTGCCATTTCCTTCTCCAATGCATGAAAGTGAAAAGTGAAAGTGAAGTCGCTCAGTCGTGTCCGACTCTCAGCGACCCCATGGACTGGAGCCTACCAGGCTCCTACGTCCATGGGATTTTCCAGGCAAAAGTACTGGGGTGGGGTGCCATTGCCTTCCCCGTCTAAGGAATAAGTATCTTTTAATTTCATGGCTGCAATCGTCATCTGCAGTGTTTTTGGAGCCCAGAAAAATAAAGTCAGCCACTGTTTCCCCATCTATTTCCCATGAAGTGATGGGACCAGATGCCATGATCTTCGTTTTTCGAATGTTGAGCTTTAAGCCAACTTTCTCATTCTCCTCTTTCACTTTCATCAAGAGGCTCTTTAGTTCTTCTTCACTTTCTGCCATAAAGTGGTGTCATCTGCATATCTGAGGTTATTGATATTTCTCCTGGCAATCTTGATCTCAGCTTGTGCTTCATCCAGCTCAGCATCTCTCATGATGTACTCTGCATATAAGTTAAATAAGCAGGGTGACAATATATAGCCTTGACGTACTCCTTTTCCTATTTGGAACCAGTCTGTTGTTCCATGTCCAATTCTAACTGTTGCTTCCCAACCTGCATACAGGTTTCTCAAGAGGCAGGTCAGGTGGTCTGGTATTCCCATCTCTTTCAGAATTTTCCACAGTTTATTGTGATTCACACAGTCAAAGGCTTTGGCATAGTCAATAAAGCAGAAATAGATGTTTTTCTGGAACTCTTTTGCTTTTTTGATGATCCAGCAGATGTTGGCAATTTGATTTCTGGTTCCTCTGCCTTTTCTAAAACCAGCTTGAACATCTGGAAGTTCATGGTTCACATATTGCTGAAGCCTGGCTTGGAGAATTTTGAGCATTACTTTACTAGAGTGTGAGATGAGTGCAATTGTGCGATAGTTTGAACATTCTTTGGCATTGCCTTTCTTTGGGATTGGAATGAAAACTGACCTTTTCCAGTCCTGTGGCCACTGCTGAATTTTCCAAATTTGCTGGCATATTGAGCGCAGCACTTTCACAGCATCATCTTTTAGGATTTGAAATAGCTCAACTGGCCCCTACTTGCTTTGTTCATAGTGATGCTTTCTAAGGCCCACTTGACTTCACATTCCAGGATGTCTGGCTCTAGGTCAGTGATCACACCATCGTGATTATCTGGGTCGTGAAGCTCTTTTTTGTACAGTTGTTCTGTGTATTCTTGCCACCTCATCTTAATATCTTCTGCTTCTGTTAGGTCCATATAATTTCTGTCCTTTATTGAGCCCATCTTTGCATGAAATGTTCACTTGGTATATCTAATTTTCTGGAAAAGATCTTTTGTCTTTCCCATTCTATTGTTTTCCTCTATTTCTTTGCATTGATCACTGAGGAAGACTTTCTTATCTCTTCTTGCTATTCTTTGGAACTCTGCATTCAAATGGGAATATCTTCCCTTTTCTCCTTTGCTTTTGGCTTCTCTTCTTTTCACAGCTATTTGTAAGGCCTCCTTAGACAGCCATTTTGCTTTTTTGCATTTTTTTTTTTCTTGGGGTTGGTCTTGCTCCCTGTCTCCTATACAATGTCATGAATGTATGCCCATAGTTCATCAGGCACCCTATCAGATCTAGTCCTTTAAATCCATTTCTCAATTCCACTGCATAATCATAAGGGATTTGATTTAGGTCATACCTGAATGGTTTCCCAACTTTGTTCAATTTCAGTCTGAATTTGGCAATAACGAGTTCATGATCTGAGCCATAGTCAGCTCCTGGTCTTGTTTTTTTTGCTGATAGGATTAGAGTCTAATAATAAGAGACACCAGAGAGCTTGTTTTTTCTCTCTGTTTACTGTGTGAGGACATGGAGAGAAGCTTGCTCTCTGCAAAGGAGGAAAGCTTTCACTGGAAACTAAACCCTGACAGACTTGATATTGGACTTTCCAGCCCCTAGAACTGTGAGAAAATATATTTCTGTTGTTTAAGCCACCCAGGCAATGGTATTTTGTTATGGCAAACTAATACACTTTAAATTCAGTTCAAGGCTTGGCTGATTATGACCCTCAGGCCAAACCTGTTTGACCATGGGTGAAATCTGTCCATTCTCATTCATTTGGAGGTTGTCATTGGCTACTTTTTGGCAACAGTGATAGAATTGAGTGGTTGTGGCAAAGATCACATGGCCTACGAAACCTAAAATATCTCTTGTGGCCCTCTAACAGAAAATATTTGTCAATCCTGCTATAGGCAATCAACGAACAGGTCAAGACTTATGATATTACTGATTTCCTTGTTGTAAATGTTCACACTATGGCTAGTTTCAAACTACCAATCTGACATCACTGAACACAGAGTTGCAAAGAGATTTGTAGTTAGAGATTTCCACTATAGACACAGTAGAATTTATATTCCCACCATAGACACAATGCAGTTTATAACCTTAAAAACACAGGATGATCAAGTGTTGTAAAATAATTGGGAATTGATGACTTTTCAATGTTATTACCTTAGTTCTAAAATAATTTATTTACTTGTAAATTCAGATCAGATCAGATCAGTCGCTCAGTTGTGTCCGACTCTTTGCGACCCTATGAATCGCAGCACGCCAGGCCTCCCTGTCCATCACCAACTCCCAGAGTTCACTGAGACTCACATCCATCGATATATGATACTTGTAAATTTGTATCATATAATTTTTAATAATGACTATGTTTAATATTTAGCTTGCAAAATTCCTAAATATTTAACATTCACCTCTCATCAGCCAATAAGTCAGTTCCAGCTCACCACAATTCACCTTAAATTCAAGATTGTATTTAAGGTTTCTGTTAGTTGCTGCATTGCAATAACCTCAAATATTTATGTTTACTTGTCTCCATCACCTGGGATTTACAAAAAAGAAAAAAAATTAAAATAAAATTCCATTTGGTCTTTTATAGGTACAAATAACTTTACAAGTTTCTTCCCAATTATTTCCCAAACTTTCTCAATTATAAATATCATTTGCAATGTTTCTTAAGAGATACAGCTGTCCAGGCTGCTTTCCTGGAGATTCTAATTCTGCAAATTGAGTTAGGACCTGGACATCTTTATTTTTAACTAATCCCCCAGATGACTCCTATGATTATGTTGGGAAAGCTTGATTTTGGACTGTGGCTTTAATAAAAGACTGTTGGTAACTATTACTCATTTGCAAGAAAATAAAGCTGTGTACTTCTAACACCAAAATAAATTTAAATAAATTGAAGATTTAAATGCAGAAACTTTGAAAGAAAACATGGCTACTAGAAATGTTGGATAACATCCAGCTTTTCTAAGCAAGAAAAGATCAATGTGTATTATAGCAAAAAAATGTTAAATGTATCTACAATTTAAAAAGTTATTAATTAGGAAAATACTGTATTTCATGGCACAAAGGGTTATAATATTGCTAATTTAGAAACAGCTCTTTGAAATTAATAAGAAGGTACCTTCATCCCAAAATAAAATGGACAGAAGACCTGAACAGGCAGTTTAAAAAGTGGAAATATGAATAGCCAATACATTTATGAAAAAATGTTGAATTGCATAAAAACATTTGAAATAAATTTTCTCCTGTCAGATTAGCAAAGATAAAAATAATATCAAAATTTAAAGCCAATAAGGGTATGTGAAAAACTTTCAGACTTATGGACCATTGGCAGGAGAGTCGTTGTTGTTCAGCTGCTGAGTCATGTCCAACTCTTTGAGACCACATGAAGTGCAGCATGCCAGGCTTCCCTGTCCTTCACTATCGCCTGGAGTTTACTCAAACTCATGTCTTTTGAGTCAGTGATGCCATCTAACCATCTCATCCTCTGTCATCCCCTTCTCCTCCTGTCCTCAATCTTTCCCAGCATCAGGGTCTTTTCCAATGAGTAGGCTCTTGGCATCAGGTGGCCAAAGTACTGAAGCTTCAGCTTCAGCATCAGTCCCTCCAGTGAGTATTTAGGGTTGATTTCCTTTAGGATTAACTGGTTTGGTCTCCTTGCCGTGCAAGGGTTCCTTAAGAGTCTTCTCTAGCACCACAGTTGGAATGCATCAATTCTTCACCTCTTCAGCCTTTTTAATGGTCCAGGTCTCACATCTGTACATGACTCCTGGGAAAACCATACCTTTGACTATATGGACCTTTGTTGCAAAGTGATGTCTCTGCTTTTTAATATGCTGTCTAGGTTTGTCATAGCTTTTATTCCAAGGAGCAAGTGACTTTGAATTTCATGGCTGCAGTCACCATCTGCAGTGATTTTGGAGCCCAGGAAAATAAAATCTGTCACTGTTTCCACTTTTTTCCCCATTTATTTGCCATGAAGTGATGAGCAGATTGGAAGCAGGAGAGGAGATTGGAAGGGTTTCAAAATGTGAAATGTTCAGAATTTTGGATTCAACAATTACATCTCATTAATTTATTTCAATTTAAAGAGATAATTACACAGAAATGTGAACTCAATGGAGTAGTATTTTAATAGGACAAAAATGGGAATAAACTTAAATGCCAATTCATAGGACACATAGATACCAACGAGCCATTACAACAGATAACTTACATTATAACAGTCACCTTTATTGCAATGAAATAATTTGCCTCTGCTTATTAACAGTTCTGGAGAAGGCAATGGCACCCCACTCCAGTACTCTTGCCTGGAAAATCCCATGGATGGAGGAGCCTGGTGGGCTGCAGTCCATAGGGTCGCTAAGAGTCAGACATGACTGAGCGACTTCACTTTCACTTTTCACTTTCACGCATTGGAGAAGGAAATGGCAACCCACTCCAGTGTTCTTGCCTGGAGAATCCCAGGGACGGGAAAGCCTGGTGGGCTGCCGTCTATGGGGTCGCACAGAGTCAGACACAACTGAAGCGACTTAGCAGCAGCAGCAGCATTAACAGTTCAAGGTGAAATCTAGTGCTGGTTGTAGAATTTTTGCATAGTGAAGTTGAGAACAGCAAGAGTTGAAAGGTGAGTGGTAAGGACTTGAGAGAACTTTATACAGTCTTTCCTAGACTGAGATCATTGATGTTATTGACTAATTTATCCAGCACTCTCTAGACCCAACTTTACCAATATAGTTTATTGTGTTTTGCCTTCTTTGCAGGCCAGGACCCCTTGAAAGCCCCCAGTTAATTATAGTTTGGGCTTCCCTGGTGGCTCAGATGGTAAAGAATCCACCTGCAATGCAGGAAACGTGGGTTCAATCCCTGGGTTGGGAAGATCCCCTGGAGGAGGGCATGGCAACCCACTCCAGTGTTCTTGCCTGGAGAATTCCATGGACAGAGGATCCTGGTGGGCTATAGTCCATGGGGTGTCAAAGAGTTGGACATGACTGAGAGACTAACACCTTCGCTTTCACAGTTTCAATTGTATTTTTACAGGTCTGTTTGGCTAGTAGTTTTTTCTTAAATCTTTTTAGATTCTACACTGAGGTTGCACTAAGTGTTGTGTTTCCCTAAGACTGATTATTTCTTATTTAGCCTCCATGCATCTCAGCCTAACCTAAGCAACAGTGCTCTCCAGATCACTTGAGCAGACATTTTCTACATTATGGCAATTACCCGCCCCCTCTGCCCCCTCGCCAAAACATCTAATTAAGGAGAACATGAAACCACTGATGTGTCACTTACCTCACAGTTTTTCTTGCAGATGGAGTCCAGTTGTCAAAACCCTGCTTCTCAGGTTGGCAATTGGGTTATTCTCAGTTCACACAGAATAAACATGCAGAATTTATTCTATGGAAAACAATTTTCAAATGAATTTATATTAAAACCAATAAATATTCATTCCAGGTTATGGTACATATTTGTATTGATTTTTAAATATTCTTTTCGGCCATTTAGGGTTTTGTTTAATGGAAATTTTTTAAAAAGTCCTGGATTAGATATGCGGTTTCTGCTTTCTAGGATGTTATGGTGCAATGTAGATTGCAGTTGGATTCCTTTTTCTTCTATTTGCCTGCTCCCTCTGGATGACACCCATGCACATACAGACTTAATCCCTGATACCTACCCTCAGCCACAGAACATCTTTACAATTCACCAGTCAAACCGGTTCATGGCTGATTCCCCATCTGTAGCTTGTCCACTCACTGCTTAGGGCTCTGCTGCTGCTGCTGCTAAGTTGCTTCAATCGTGTCCGACTCTGTGCGACCCCAAAGACAGCAGTCCCCACCACGCTCCTTCGTCCATGGGATTTTCCAGGCAAGAGTACTGGAGTGGGGTGCCATTGCCTTCTCCGGCTTAGGGCTCTAGGAAGTCCTAAAGGCACACATTTCCTGCATGGCTGATATCCTCTAGCCTCATTAATTTTGTAATTCAAATGAACTAATGTAAACAAGGCCCCCAATTCATATTGTTTCCTAATGGGGTCGCTAAGAGTCGAACATGACTGAACGACTTCACTTTGACTTTTCACTTTCATGCACTGGAGAAGGAAATGGCAACCCACTCCAGTGTTCTTGCCTGGAGAATCCCAGGGACGGTGGAGCTGGTGGGCTGCTGTCTATGGGGTCGCACAGAGTCGTACACGACTGGAGTGACTTAGCAGCAGCAGCAGCAACCCTTGTTTTATGGACACTAAAGATCATCTTGGAAAGTTAGGGTCACAGAAGAGGAGAAACCAATAGGAGAAGCCGTAGTATTTCTCCAGATGTTTCCGTTTCTAAAGATTGCTCAGCTTCGAGAGGGCTGGAAGGGCTTTAGAATGCCTTCATGATTACATATACCCGCAAGAGGCTTAACCTGCCCATCTGTGACACCGGCGCAGGTGACAGTCTTATCCTCACTCTCATCACATCAGCAACAATTTTTTATTGATTTTTTTCATGGTTCGGAGAATACGGTTTAACTATTAGACTTATCTCTGTCATAGTGTTGCTAGGCTATTGGGATTGGAAGTCACAGGAGCAGAAATTGTTGGTAATGTTAAAAAATTGTTTTGGTTAGCTTTCAAGTATCTCAGGAGGTGAATCAAAAAATCATTTTAAATCTGAAGGTTTCTCCTGTAATAATTAAGATGACACATTCCGAGCTCACCCTTTCTGACAAATGTTTCTTTAAAGAGACACTGATGCCTCATAGAAAGTTTGCAAGATGTGACACATCAGCAGAAATTGTTTCTGCATAGAACATTTTTCAAAGATTTTTCCTGAGTAATCACTGGCATTCCCCCCGTCCCCCGCCATTTCCTATAGTCTTTGCAAAACCTTCTGTTGGTTCATGCTTGTTATTTTTGTGCTGTTAGTAAAGGTTTCATTTTTAAAACAACTCTAAAACCACAGTATATGTAAAACTGGGTTTAAAATAAGCCAGACATTCTGATTTGAATACTGATTATGATGAGGCACACTCATCAATAAACATGGAGCCCCAATGACCTCAGGAGGGCGAGGAGCTTGCAACATGCATCAGTTGTGTTTGGGAAATAGCTTTCACTATGACTCCAAAGTCGGCTTAAATTCAGGTTCTCAGATGCAAAGGACAAGGAGCGTCTGCCTCACCTGCCAGCAGTTAGGCATGGCTTCTATTTTAGTCAGGAAGTCAGGCAGCATAATAACTGCACAGTCACTTCTCTGGACTTTTTCTTTTTCCCACCTTAAATTGCTTTTCAGGGGCTTGGGGAGTGGCTTTGCATTCCGGACATGCACTTAGGGAGGTACTGAATCATTATTCCTCAGGCTTGCTCTGATTCTATTGCACAGATTTAAAAACAGGAAAAAAAATTAAAATGTACTCATTTCCTGTCGGAGGAATAGGATGGTTTCATGCAGTCTGACTGAATTTTGATCCCTGTTAACAGGCTGGTGAAGGGCAGAGGCTGGGAAGTCAATGCCATTCACCTGATTGATGCCCATGGGGTCTGTCTGGGTGCCTAGAGGAGGAGAAGGGAACAACTCATCAGCGTCCATTTCAGCTTCTCTCTGGGGAGCTGATGGGTACATTTGTGTGGTGTGTCCCATTGGGCTTCCCTGGCCAGCAGGGTGAGGTCAGCTTTTCCCTGCCTGAAAGCTCAGTTCCAACAGCCTAGTGCTGCTTGCTCGGAGCTGAGGTGGACTCCAGCCCAGAGTGAAGAGGGACAGCTCTGGTAGGTCAGAGTGGGCAGCTCCATTCCGCCCCCTTGCTAACACTGTGTCACCATCTGGATCCTGGGGGAGTGTATAGGTGGCAGGTGACTCTAAGTTTCTGCAGAGGGAAAACCTATCTCAATATTTGTGCCTGCTGAGTGCTACTCTCTTGCTCATGCCCTCCTCCTACTCAGTTCACCCCTGCTACTCCCCTCTTCTTCCTAATCTTCCAGGTTTGCAGTCTTATCTCCTGAAGGCAAGTTAAGACACGAGCACAGATTTTCCTTGTTCGTTCGCAGAGAAACCTTTCCACAATACAGAGATCTCGCACTAGTTTGAAGTTGAAGAAAAAGAAAATGGTGGCAGGAAGTGGGTAGAAAAGAGAATGTTAAGACAGAGTTTGAAAAGGGAGCGAAGCCACACACTAACCCAGGAGAAATTCCTGGCAACAGCAACCCTGTGGGGAATTTACAACCTACTGATGGCTACTTAGTCACGCGTCTGAAAGATGCCGGGCAGGTTAATAAGCTTTGACAAGTGGCGGTTCCATCTCATTTTTTTTTTTTCACAGCTTTATGAAATTCTCTACAGACCCCATCTTATTGATATGAATGTTGTAACAGCTGCACGGGCTCACCTGGCTTGCTAGCAAGCACTCTGCACTCAGCCCTGCCATGTGTGTTCACAGGCCCCCCTCGCAAGAGCCGCCTGCCCCTTCCGTAGGTGTTGGTCAGAGCTCTGCACAGGTGTGCTCTGTCACTTCTGACCTGGGACCCTGGCGAGATATTCAGATGTGACACAATTTGGTAGATTTTAAGGTGTAAAATGTCCTGGAATAGAGAGGGGGAAGTATGTGCTTTCTTCCTGTCCCAGATGGCTTATTTGGCCTCCGTTTCACTAGGGAAACAACTCATGGAAAACTAATTCAGAGGGTCTGTCTCTTTCAGAAAGGCAGAGGTGAGTATCTTTTTTTAGCAAGTTCGATAGGCATGATTGGGATGCATGAAGTGAGGTTTCACAATGTAAACACAGCCCTGAGAAGTACATTGGCTCACTTTTAAAATTTATGCATTTTTCAAGGACTGAGTTTATCACTGAGGTCTTAGGAAATAGCAGATTATATTGGATTTACTAAAATTCACTTACTGAAGGAGTGATAGTGCAGAGAACATAGTATTCCTGGAGAATGATATCAATATTTATTTCTGTTTGTGTTTCCTAATGGAAAATAGCTGCTGTAAAAAAATGCAATAAATATTGATGGGGACAAAAAACTTGTATTGGAAAGGTCATATAGCTTAAGAGTACTAGGATAACTAAGTTAGTGATTATCCCCAGACATCAACAACAGCCCATAGAAGGCAATCAGGTGAAGAGCTAATTGTGACCGTGGATGAGGCTCTGTAAGGTTTGGGATCATCTTGATATTTTCTGTTGAATCTTCCTTACTATATAACATTTATTACACAAATGTAGTGCTTTCACTGGAGAAGGCAATGGCAACCCACTCCAGTGTTCTTGCCTGGAAAATCCCATGGATGGAGGAGCATGGTAGGCTGCAGTCCATGGGGTCATGAAGAGTCGGACACGACTGAGCGACTTCACTTTCACTTTTCACTTTCATGCATTGGAGAAGGAAAATGACAACCCACTCCAGTGTTCTTGCCTGGAGAATCCCAGGGATGGGGGAGCATGGTAGGCTGCAGTCCATGGGGTCATGAAGAGTCAGACACGACTGAGCGACTTCACTTTCACTTTTCACTTTCATGCATTGGAGAAGGAAAATGACAACCCACTCCAGTGTTCTTGCCTGGAGAATCCCAGGGATGGGGGAGCCTGGTGGGCTGCCGTCTATGGGGTTGCACAGAGTTGGACATGACTGAAGCGACTTAGCAGCAGCAGCAGCAGCAGCAGCGCTTTCACACAGAGGTGTGAAGTCATTTATTTACATCCTGTACAGAAATCTGCACCACATATACTGTGAATAAAAGAGAATCTATAAGCTAAAGCATGACTTGAGAAAGATGGCAAAGTGATGACATGTTGCACCTGCTATTGGGAAGAGCAATGCCACAGGAGAATGTGTCCTCTGAGAGGAGGCCATCTGTCTTTGTTTTTGCCCATGCACTTAACTCTCCCATGGTGGAACTTGGGGCAAGGCATTTCACCAGCTGTGTGATTTACCTATCTGTAGAATGGCAATAATCATACACTCAACTTGTGTATGCAGTGCAAATAAGGTAATGTGAGAAAAAGCCTTTGACAAGTTTATAAAGCCTGTTATAAATAACAGGGACCCTTGGGTAAGACAGTAGCATGAAAGTTACTTTGCATGTGACAGTGTAGCATAGGGTGGGGCAATAGGAGAGCAGATATTTGTTTTACCTTCATAGCAAAGGCAACGCAGTGCAAACAGCAACGTGCTTTAAATGATTCACTGATCATGGAATAACAGGTGAATGGTTTGCTGGCGTCTGAGAATATTGGTCTTTGGAGAGTAAATAGAATTTTATCAGGTAGTCAAGGGAAGCAGGAAGGGGCAGCACACTGGAACAGCCACTTATGTTTTTAAGGATCTGGTGAACCTGTGCTATAAAATCTCTCCCTATTTTTAGTAAAATTGACTCCTTCCACTTTTCTGCCCTTTAAGTGATTTTATAACAGTTCTTAAACCATATTTAGAACATACTATTTACATATGTCTGAAGAGTGCTACTAAATTGAGCTCCTAAGAATTGGAGGGTATGGTTTCATTTTTAAATGGCAAATTTCTACAGTGCCTGGCTGATGAGTGCCCAGTATATAATGTATTTCTTGGATAAATTAATAAATGAGGTCAAAGGAGTGGGGAGTCTAAGAACCAAGATGTGAAATTGGCACATTTGTGAAACTGTGCAGTGTAGCAAGTCTCCTCTATCGACTGCTTGGGTTGGGAAAAATAGAGAGTTATATAGAGAAAGTGGGGACAAATGTGATTAAAAAAGGAGGACCGGGTCAATTTGTCAACTCATGTTTAAAGAGTTGGGGTTTAACCCTCTGAACCTATGGATATTTGAGTCATTAAGCTGACAAGTGACAAAATCAGGAAAATATTGCAACAATGAGGAAGTGGATGGAAAGAAGGAAAACTAGAAGCAAAGGAGACCAGCAAGGTTATGAATGTAGGAGCCCTGGGAGAGAGGATAGGATGAGGGGGACCAGGGCAGTAGCAAATATAGTAGGAACAGAGACGAGAGAATGGATTTAAAAGCTGTTTTGGGTTGGGGCAAGTTAATTTCTTTTATACTTTCTCCTGATTATCAATACAATACATGTCTATTGAACAAATCTGTTAAGTACAGTATTATAGATTGAATTGCGTCCCCTCACAATTGATGTCCTAATCCCCAGTACCTCAGAATGTGAATTTATTGGAAAATAGGGTTTACACCAAGGGGCTTCCCTGGTGGCTCAGACAGTAAAGAATCTACTTGCAATGCAGGAGACCTGGGTTTGATCCCTGGGTCGGGGAGATCCCCTGGGGAAGGGAATGGCAACTCACTCCAGTATTCTTGTCTGGAGAATCCCATGGACAGAGGAGCCTGATAAGCTACAGTCCATGCTGTTGCAAAGAATAGGACAGGACTGCATGACTAACACCTTTGATTACCTTTGATTAACAAGGTAATCAAATTAAAAGGAGGTCATTAGGGTGGGCCCAAATCCACCATGACTTGTAAAAAGGAGACATTTGGGCGCAGAGTCAGTCATGCATAAAGGAAAGATGATGTGAATACAGAGGGAGAGGATGGCCATGTGCCTAGAATGAAGCATCTACAAGCTAAGGAACTTCAAGGATTGCCACAAACACCTGAACTAGAAGAGGCAGAAAGGATTCTCCCCTAGAAGCTTCAGAAAGCATGTGACTCTGAAGACACCTTGATACTGGACTTTTAACCTCCAGAAGTGGGAGACAAATCTCACTTCTTTTAAGCCATCCAGTTTTTGGTACTTTGTTATGGCAGCCCAAGAAAACTAATACATTTGAAAACTATGAAGGATTTGGGAAATAAATTAATACCAACTCCCTGAAGTAATTGTTATTAATAATTTGGTACGTTTTCTTTAAATCTTTTTCAAGCTTCTTCCAGGTGTCGGTGAGAGGGGCTGACTCACCACATTGTGTCTAGCATTGATCATGATTGTTTTGCTAAGTTTATAGGTAAAAATAATTTATGTCCTTTTCCCCTTGTACAGAAGATTTTGAAGTATTACAGAAGATAAAGAGCCCTCTTTCTATGCCAGTCATTCATAATTCCATGCTTTTGTTATCAGTCACTTTCAATATTTTAACATATTTCCTTTCAGTTTCCTATGACTTCTTTCACAGTTGAATTCATATTATACAAAAATTTTGAGTTTTGCTCTTGAAAGGGAACATTACAATCCATTTACTTTCTCATGTCATTGGAAACCTCAGAAACTTGATGTTGCATAATGCACCATAATATCCTATTAGTAGATGTACTATGACATATTTAATCAATTCCTTAATGCTGGACCTTCTTGTTGGTTTGTTTTTGTTGTGGTTTTTACTAAAAATGTTGAAATAAGTACTCTTTTGATTTCAGAATGTGTCTACATTTCTGATTATCTCCTTGGGATATTTTCACAGAAGAACAATTACTGGGTAAAAAGGAAATGAGCAATTAAAGACTCTTGATACATTTTGTATTTATTGTTTTCTGGGATAGTTGTACCAATTTATACTCCTACAAGCAGTATATGTACAAGTTTATTTCATCTAAGATTACTTGGATGCTTTCATACTTAGTAATTTGATAGGAAAAAAAATTATATAATTGCTGTTTTAAATTGCAATTCTTTCATTGATAGTGAGTTTGAATATTTTCCCATATCTTACTTAGACATTTGCATTTCATCTTTTAAAATAATTCATTCACATTCTTTATCCACTTATGCCTTCAGTTTTTAATGTTTTTCATATCAATTTGAATTTATTATACATTTAAAATATTAATGCACACATACATAAATTCCTTTAATTCTTTTTTAATGCAAAGGAACTAAAAATTTTCAGAATTAAAACATTTTTTTCTATTCCTTCTTTTTAGTGTATCCATGTCTCAAGTAAACGTAATAAGGTCTCCTAGGTAACCAAAACTAAGATTCTGAGTTTGGCTGTTCATGGAACTTGTGGGTGGAGCCACCTCATTTATATAGCATGTAATTATTAGGGATGATATTATTATTCAAATAAATGGCTAGACAAAAAATGAAAAGGTTGTCTTTGCCAGAGATGCTGACTCACTGACCAGTCCAGCAGAGAGAATTGAACGCCAATGGTTTCCTCCTTGACTCTTTGAAGTAGGGGGTAGTTCTAGGAAATGAAGGGTGAGAAAGACAGTGGGATGGATTTCTGAGAGACGCTGTAAGAGCTGGTACCAGTAATTCTGCTTCCAGACCAGGAGATGATGAGCAGCCTGAGTGGTATGAAGAACTGTGTTTTTCATTTGTACAGAAAATATGATACTCCCTGGTGTCACAAAGGGAGACTTGTCAGACAGCTTCTAGGTGGCATCATTTATTTTGTGGCACTGGGCACCATTAGTCTCAATTATGAGTCCCCTAAGGGTCGCGTTGTGGGCAAACCTTGCGCTTACTAAGAGGAGCTAATGCCGAGAGAACAAAAGTTGCAGATGGTTTGTGAGCACATTTAAGGTTCTTCCTTGGCAGACTGGGGATATCAGAGGCCCACACACACAGGTTGTAAAGAAAAAAGGAACTTGGATTATTTAAGTAAGTGTGATTGTACCTACAGGTGCCGAGTCTTAGCATACGTAGTTAACATTTAGAAAACCTTCCATTCTCCAGAAATTTGATCAATGTTGAGAGATATTTTGAATATAGAATTGACTCGACTTAGTGACTGACTGGGCTTCCCTGGTGGCTCAGATGGTAAAGCATCCTGCCTGTAATGCAGGAGACCTGGGTTTGATCCCTGGGTTGGGAAGATCCCCTGGAGAAGAAAATGGCAAACCACTCCAGTACTCTTGCCTAGAAAAATTCCATGGATGGAGAAGTCTGGTAGTTGCAAAGAGTCGGACATGACTGAGCAACTTCACTGGTTAGTGACTGACTAGCTCTGATGTGTAGGGAAGAAATGATTTTCCTTGGGTCTGGCTGTGTTAGAATTTCCAACTTGGACAACCAGGTGGATTATGCCTCGATCTTAATTGTGGTCTAAATATTATGATATATTTAGGTACAAAATATTAAAAGCCCTTGAGGAAATAAGTGGTTGGGTTTAGGAGAGAGATTGTTCAAGGAGGTACTTCTGGAAATCATGAAATATGGGTAAAAGTTGAAGCCATGAAAATTAGCTAAGATCAACTAGGGAGAATATTATCTGTCCATGCATTCATCCTGTCTTTTATTCCATGATTCATTCCTTGGCTTTTTCAGAAAATATTTAAATCTGTGAAACTCAGAGCACTTAAGAGTCTTGGCTTCATGTGTGAGAGATGTTTCAGTGAAGTGATGGGGGAGAAGCCAGATTGCAGTGGGCTGAGGAGCAAATGAGAAGAGAGGAACTTGTGGGCACAGAATTCAGGGTCTGGAAGGAAGGGAGGAAGGAAAGATGTTGTCATTAAGCCTGGGAAGCAAAATCCTTAGAACCGATTCTATTTTGGATGGGGAAAAAAAAGTAAAGGGATATGTATTAATTGAGTGAGCATGTGTATCAAACATTGGGCCAAGTGCTTCATGTGAAGTATCTCATTAATCCTCCTCCAAGCTCTTGTGAGACATGGATTGCTACTCCCATTTTGCAGATGAGGAAACTGAAGTGAGAGAGCTAGTCCATGGTTCAGTTCAGTTCAGTCACTCAGTCATGTCTGACTCTTTGTGACCCCTGGAATTGCAGCACACTAGGCCTCCTTGTCCATCACCAACTCCCGGAGTTCACTCAGACTCACATCCATCGAGTCAGTGATGCCAGCCAGTCATCTCATCCTGTGTCGTCCCCTTCTCCTCCTGCCCCCAATCCCTCCCAGCATCAGGGTCTTTTCCAATGAGTCAACTCTTCGCATGAGGTGGCCAAAGTACTGGAGTTTCAGCTTTAGCATCATTCCTTCCAAAGAAATCCCAGGGCTGATCTCCTTCAGAATGGACTGGTTGGATCTCCTTGAAGTCCAAGGGACTCTCAAGAGTCTTCTCCAACATCACAGTTCAAAAGCATCAATTCTTCGGCGCTCAGCCTTCTTCACAGTCCAACTCTCACATCCATACATGACCACAGGAAAAACCATAGCCTTGACTAGATGGACCTTTGTTGGCAAAGTAATGTCTCTGCTTTTGAATATGCTGTCTAGGTTGGCCATAACCCTCCTTCCAAGGAATAAGCATCTTTTAATTTCATGGCTGCAGTCACCATCTGCAGTGATTTTGGAGCCCCCAAAAATAAAGTCTGACACTGTTTCCACTGTTTCCCCATCTATTTCCCATGAAGTGATGGGACTGGATGCCATGATCTTTGTTTTCTGAATGTTGAGGTCCATGGTTACATAGCTTGAAACTGATGACACAGATCTGTTGCCTTCAAGTCTCTCAGTTGAGACAGAATACGGTATAAGGATGAGCTGATTAATTGATGGAAAGGAGCCTTGGAGGCTATTGAAAGGAGAGGACCCTTTCATAGGTTCAGTTCAGTTCCATTGCTCAGTGCTGCGACCCCATGGACTGCAGCACGCCAGGCTTCCCTGTCCTCCCCTTTCATAGGTGGTTCACATTAAATGGAATATCACCCTTTCCTCTGAGAAAGGAAAGAAAAAAAGAAAAGGATGAGTTATATAAGTTAAATAAGAAAGCCAAGGAGGTAAAGAAAAATGAAACGGAAGAAATGTGTACGTGAAGCTCTCCATGTTTTAGTAGGGTATTATGGCATGTTCGCAGTCAGATTTTGAAATCGATTTTAGGGGGATTAGGAGAAGATTAAAAGAGTAAACCTTTAAAATAGTTGCATGAGAGCTGGAGATAGGCAGGGAGTGGTAAAAGTGATAGAACTGCTGGGTATCACCATAGGTCCTGAAGTTGAAAACTGGGTTTATAATAGATCTAATTAGCATACATTTATGATCATTTGTTAGTCTTATCAAGGGGCCTCGGAGCAAGAATAGATGTTTTAGTTCCTTCAGGTTAAGAATTCCCAAGGAAATACCCCTAAGCCATTCATCAGACATTTACTGAGTACCAGAATCTGTGCTAAATGCTGGGGATATATGCACAAAGGAATCAAGCGTCTGCCTTTTGTGAGTACAGTGCCCTTGGAGGGGAATAGACATCGAGAAGCATAGTTTTATATTATTGGGCTTTAGGGAATATGGTGAACAACACTGCAGTAGAGAAAGATATCTAGGAAGTAAGGGAAGACCTCAGATCAGATCAGATCAGATCAGTCGCTCAGTCATGTCCGACTCTTTGCGACCCTATGAACTACAGCACGCCAGGCCTCCCTGTCCATCACCAGCTCCTGGAGGTCACTCAGACTCACATTCATCGAGTCAGTGATGCCATCCAGCCATCTCATCCTCTGTCGTCCCCTTCTCCTCCTGCCCTCAATCCCTCCCAGCATCAGAGTCTTCTCCAATGAGTCAACTCTTCACATGAGGTGGCCAAAATACTGGAGTTTCAGCTTTAGCATCATTCCTTCCAAAGAAATTCCAGGATTGATCTCCTTCAGAATGGACTGGTTGGATCTTCTTGCAGTCCAAGGGACTCTCAAGAGTCTTCTCCAACACCACAGTTCAAAAGCATCAATTCTTTGGCACTCAGCCTTCTTCACAGTCCAGCTCTTGACCATACATGACCACAGGAAAGACCATAGACTTGACTAGGCGAACCTTTGTTGGCAAAGTGATGTCTCTGCTTTTGAATATGCTATCTAGGTTGGTCATAACTTTCCTTCCAAGGAGTAAGCGTCTTTTAATTTCATGGCTGCAGTCACCATCTGCAGTGATTTTAGAGCCCAGAAAAATAAAGTCTGACACTGTTTCCACTGTTTCTCCATCTATTTCCCATGTAGTGATGGGACCAGATGCCATGATCTTCGTTTTCTGAATGTTGAGCTTTAAGCCAACCTTTTCACTCTCCACTTTCACTTTCATCAAGAGGCTTTTTAGCCCCTCTTCACTTTCTGCCATAAGAGTGGTGTCATCTGCATATCTGAGGTTATTGATATTTCTCCCAGCAATCTTGATTCCAACTTGTGTTTCTTCCAGTCCAGCATTTCTCATGATGTACTCTGCATATAAGTTAAATAAACATGGTGACAATATGCAGCCTTGACGTACTCCTTTTCCTATTTGGAACCAGTCTGTTGTTCCATGACCAGTTCTAACTGTTGCTTCCTGACCTGCATACAGATTTCTTAAGAGGCAGATCAGGTGGTCTGGTATTCCCATCTCTTTCAGAATTTTCCATAGTTTATTGTGATCTACACAGTCAAAGGCTTTGGCATAGTCAATAAAGCAGAAATAGATGTTTTTCTGGAACTCTCTTGCTTTTTCGATGATCCAGCGGATGTTGGCAATTTGATCTCTGGTTCCTCTGCCTTTTCTAAATCCAGCTTGAACATCAGGAAGTTCACGGTTCACATATTGCTGAAGCCTGGCTTGGAGAATTTTGAGCATTTCTTTACTAGCGTGTGAGATGAGTGCAATTGTTCGGTAGTTTGAGCATTCTTTGGCATTGCCTTTCTTTGGGATTGGGATGAAAACTGACCTTTTCCAATCTTGTGGCCACTGCTGAGTTTTCCAAATTTGCTGGCATATTGAGTGCAGCACTTTCACAGCATCATCTTTCAGGATTTGGAATAGCTCCACTGGAATTCCATCACCTCCACTAGCTTTGTTCGTAGTGATGCTTTCTAAGGCCCATTTGACTTCACATTCCAGGATGTCTGGCTCTAGGTCAGTGATCACATCATCATGATTATCTGGGTCATGAAGCTCTTTTTTGTACAGTAGAGGAAGATATCTAGGAAGTAAGGGAAGACCTCAGAGAGGTGCTTATTTAAAGTGGGCCTTGGAAGCATTCTGTGCTGTGCTGAGTCGCTTCAGTTGAGTCCAGCTCTGTGCAGCTCTGAGGACTATAGCCCGCCAGGCTCCTCTGTCCATGGGATTCTCCAGGCAAGAATACTGGAGTAGGTTGCTGTGCCCTCTATCAGGGAATTTTCCTGACCCAGGTATTGAACCCTTGTCTCTGATGTCGCCTGCATTGGCAGGCAGGTTCTTTACCACCAGCACCACCTGGGAAGCCGGGAAAGTATTCTAAGAATCCACTATTCCTGGTCTGGTGTAACTCTTGGGGGTCTTGTGTGACTTTCTCCTTTGTCCTGCAACAATAGAAGCATTCCAATTGGGCTTCTATAAGTTTCTGGCTGTTCCTTAATGAGCCCAAACACACAAAGCTCTTCAAAGTACAGTTGGTTTTCAAAGGTGAAGATTCTCCCTTCATGTACTTATATCTTATGACTTGCATTGATTATTCTCCACAAAGCATGAAATAGAACGGTAGGACCTACCCCAAGATGTAGATGACCTAAAATCAAAGAAATTGCTCACTGTCTTGGAAAAACAGGGAGAATACCCAAGGGTTACCCTGGAGACTAGAATGGATTTTCCTCTACTCTCTTTCTGGGCACTAGGCTTTTAGCTGGCTCCCCAATTCCCCCTTTACAGAAAGGAGGCCTCTGTTGCCTGAAGTTAATGCTGAGTGAGAACACACCAGGGCAGGAGATGTAAGTTTGTCTGCGTGGTGGATAGCTGATGTCCTTCAGCAGTGTTTATAGCATTCAGTCAGTACGTTCTGGGCAGAAACTATAGAAGTGTAGGCCAATATGCTTCTCTGGGTCAGACAGGCAGAAAACATTATTCTATTTCATAACAACAAAACCTCCTTAAAAGGTGGCCTTGAAATAATGGAGGGAGGCGTGCAGTTGCATAGTTATTTCTTGTTTCCCTTAAATACAGTCCTAATATTCTTCTCTAAACTTTCTATAGAAAGGCTGCAGTGCATTTGTTTTTTTTTTCCCCTCCTCTTTTCTCTGAGAATGAGTATTTGCCAGGATAGCTTTCATGGGTGAGAGAGACTTCAAGTTTCTCATTTGCATTATGGTGTTATGTTCTTTCATAGTTTCATGAACAATAACCTCCCACTTCTCCACAGGCTGATGGGATAATTTGCTCTGCTGCAGAGATGAAAACTAAAATGTAGAGGTTTTTTTTTTTAAACCATGTGGTTCAATGGAAAAGCTTCCAGCAGTGCCAGCACTGAAGTTTCAGGTCTTTTAGATTATAGGCTAGGATAAAAGGTCTTCCAGTTAAGAAGACTACGTACAATACACACGATCGATACATTGAGACTTCAAATCCTCTAACAATATAGCTGTTTCTCTGGGGGTTTCCTAGTACTGATGGCAGGAGAGAGAGAAACACATCTAGCAGACTTGGTTTCAACTTTGCCTTCCAAGGTAGACCCTCCCCCTGCCCTTTTCTTCACTTGTTACCTGTTATTTCACCGATTTTCTTAATGAATTGCAGTCCTGGTGGTTGGGAAAAGGCAGATTGTGGAAGACTGCCCTTGAGAGATATTTAGCCCTGAGTTTCATTTTGGGTCCTGACTTCTCCTCTGGTGCCCCCTGTCGGTGGTACGTTTGAAAGCTGCAGCACGTAGTTCTGTCCGTTCATACTGCGCTATGAAAGCTACATTCTCAAGGAGAGCCATGGGAACGGAGAGAGAAATCTGGGTTTTTATGACGTCCTTTCTAGAGATACTGTCTTTTAATACACTCTCCTGTAGTTGAAGGACTGTTCTATGCAGCTTTTGTCTCTAAGACTGTTTAAGAACAAGTCATGGGAGACCACTGGCTCACCCTGCGCTAGGAAAGATTGAAGGCAAAAGAAGGGGGCGGCAGAAGATGGGGTGATGGGATGGCATCACCGACTCCGTGGACATGAATTTGAACAAACTCTGGGAGATAGTGGAGGACAGAGGTGCCTAGCGTGCTGCAGTCCATGGGGTTGCAAAGAGTTGGACATGGCTTAGCAACCGAACAACACCAGCAAGGGGCTGGTCAAGAGAAACTTTCCTTCCTTTCTCTAACACTGTCTTTTGAACATCTCCCGGGGAAATAAAAAGTTACGATGGTCTCTAGGATACTTTTATTGGTGTTCACAGGAGAGTCTGGTACCCCTAGGAAAGCATAATGCCAAGAACCAGTAATAAGCAATCTACTTTAGATTAATCTTGGGTGTTTGTTTGCTTCTGAGTGAATGACTCATGAAATATTCTAATGGGAGCATTCGATAATCATTACTGTTGTGTTTGCTGTAGAAAATGCCATAATCTTAACAGATGTTATTCATATTTGTGGAAATGTCTAATGCTTTTTTTGACTCTCACTGAAGTCTCAGACTTTGTAGCAGTGAAATTTGCAGTAAGCATCGGGCACAGCTGACTTCCATGCTGCTGCTTCTCATTTGCAATCCACCCACCCCTGCATCCATAGGAGAAGTGTTGCCATCACTTTGACACATCAAAACACCTCCTAGGGACGGAACGCCAGGGGAGTAGATGAGATACACGTGTGGCTGGTGTGAGACTATACCATATTTCTTTTTGAAAAAGCTTCTTCTGTACTTGATACCTCATTTTCTCCAGAATTAAACAAGGCTTCTTGCTGAATTAAATCTGCTGTGCAGCAATTTCAGTTAGAATAAGACTAGGCTGTAGTAATGAATAGACCCTTGTTTTCCATTTCTTCCAACAGTTCTAATGATGTTTGTATGTTTTGAAGCTGTATTATTAATACTTTAAAATTTTGTCTTCCTGATCTGTTGAAACATTTGATGAAGTGACCCACTTCATCTCATGTAGAGTTCTTCGTCTTAAAGTTTATTTTGTGTTTGTAGTTTATACCGCCAAATGAGAAACCAGCCTTCTTTCTGTTGGTTCTTGCCTGGTGTATCTCCCACACCACTCCCCCCGCTTTCTCTTCTAGTATAACATTCAACCTTTCTGTATTCTGACAGTTTTGGATAAGTCTGTTTAAGATCTTCCTGATTTTTGGTATGGTGAGTGATTTTTAACTGAAATCTGTGAATTTTGAGTTTTAGATCAGGAGGCATTATTTAAACCTTCTGTCTCACACCTCTCTGGAAGGGGAAATGGTGGCAGAGGGTGAGGCAGCCACATTCAGGGTGGAGTTCTAACTCCCCACTAGGTCTACACAGATACTTCATTGGCTGGGGGATTGGAGTGCCTTCTTAGTGTTCCCACCTCAAGTCAATGGCAGTGGTGAAAATAGTGACTTTCCTGTAAGCCTCCTTGACATTTGGTTGCTACATGGTGGGCTAAAAGTCCATACCCTTCATGTGGTCTGCCTTGATATTACAGAGCTTTGAGCTCCTTTCCACCCAGCAGGGACAAAGTTCCAGTCCCTTATTTGTCCTCTCTGGCACCAGATCTGAGGGTGGGGAGACTGAGGCATGTCCCTGTAGCCTGCTATGGGTGCAAGTCCAGGCTCTCTGTTCCACTTTTGCTGCCATGTGTGGGGCCCCAGTTTTTACTGTGGTGTTTGTCTGAAAGTTTTCTTTATTGCTAGACCTTATTTTTGCTTCTTTGGCTACAGAGAGCAGAGTTTTTGCAGGTGCTTTTTTGCTTTTCCTTGTTGGTGTTTCTGGGTTGCTGACTTGCTCAGCAACAATTCTGAGATCTGTAAAGTGTGGGTGAAAATGTTATTCATGCAGTTGTGTCTGACTTTCTGCCATCTCATGGACCAAAGCCTGCCAGGCTCCTCTGTCCATGGGATTCTCCAGGCAAGAATACTGGGGCGGGTTGCCATTTCCTCCTGCAGGGGACCTTCCCATCCAGAGATCCATGAAGCAAAAGAAAAAACCTGGGAATGTGCCATTGTGTTGTTTCTTGCATCTCAGTGCTCTGAGCTGAGCTGACTTCTTCTCTCTACCTTTCAAGGTTGTCTTATGTTTCTTTTTATACAAGTTCCGATTAATACTTAGTGGGAGGAGTAGGGATAAGTTAGTCTTCTCTATATTCCTGGAAGAGGCAGCCTCCAATGTGTCTCTCTACAATGTATAATTTTCTTAACACACTTAAATGTGTTTCTGAAAACATTTAGCTTTTGTTTCTTAAAAATCTGTTCTGAAACGAAATGGAAGCCTCTGAATGGAACATTCAGTAATTTAACATTTAAATATAATAACTCCTGATACAATTATATATACTGTACTGTCTTATTATGGGCTTTCAGCTTGTTACCTCTCTTATTTATTTCCTTTTTCCTTAATTTTCTCATTTGTTTTTTCATTTACCTGTTTAGAAATTATATACTCCATTTCTATTTTTTTATAGTGACAATATGTCTGTTTAACCTATTAAAGGCTACATTTATTTAATATTTTGGGGGCTTCTCTGGTGACTCAGTGGTGAAGAATCTGCCTGCCAGAGCAGGAGACACGAGTTCAATCCCTGGTCCAGGAGGATCCCATATGCTGTGTAGCGGCTAAGCTCCTGTGCCACAACTACTGAGCCTGGGCTCTAGAGTCCGGGAACCACAAGCGGTGAGCCCACAGCCCACAATGACTGAAGCCCGTATGCCCTAGAGCCCGTGTTCCACGAAGCCTGCACACTACAACGAGGCGTAGCCCCCACTTGCAGCAACTAGAGGAAAGCCTGTGCAGCAGTGTAGACCCAACACAGCCTAAATAAATAAACAGATGTTGTTGTTGTTGTTTAGTCACCAAGCTATATCCTACTCTTTGAGACCCCACGGACTGCAACATGCCAGGCTTCCCTGTCCTTCACCATCTCCCCAAGTTCGTCCAAGTTCATGTCCATTGCATTGGTGATGCGATCCAACCATCTCATCCTCTGTCACCCTCTTCTCCTTCTGCCTTCAATCTTTCCCAGCATCAGGGTTTTATTCCCCAAAGAATTGGCTGTTATCATCCAAAGTAGTGGAGCTTCAGTTTCAACATCAGTCCTTCCAATGAGTATTCAGGGTTGATTTCCTTTAAGAATGACTGGTTTGATCTTGCTGTGTCCAAGGGACTCTCAAGAGTCTTCTCCAGCACCACAGTTCGAAAGCAACAATTCTTCGGCGCTCTGCCTTCTTTATGGTCCAGCTCTCAGAACCATATGTGACTACTGGAAAGACAATAGCCTTGACTATACGGACCTTTGTCGGCAAAGTGGTATCTTTGCTTTTAAATACACTGTCTAGGTTTGTCATAGCCTTCCTGCCAAGAAGCAGTCATATCCTAATTTCGTGGCTGTAGTCACTGCAGTGATTTTAGAGACCAAGAAGAGGAAATCTGTCACTGCTTCCACCTTTCCCCCTTTTATTTGCCATGAAATGATGGGACGGATGCCATGATCTTAGTGTTTTTTTATATTAAGTTTTAAGCCAGCTTTTTTACTCTCCTCTCTCACCCTCATCAAGAAGTTCTTTAGTTCCTCTTTACTTTCTGCCATTAGAATGGTATCATCCATATATCTGAGGTTGTTGATATTTCTCCCAGCAATCTTGATTCCAGCTTGTAACTCATCCAATCTGGCATTTCTCATAATGTGCTCTGTGCGTAAGTTAAATAAACAGGGTGACAATAAACAGCCTTGTCATACTCCTTTCTCAATCCTGAACCAGTTAGTTGTTCCATACAAGGATCTAACTATTGCTTCTTGACCCACATACAGGTTTTTTTTTTTAATAAATAAAATTATTAAAAATAATTAATACCTCTTGCCTTCTCAGGTAACATAAATGATGTTAGACTCCTTAACCCTATTCACTTTTTCTTTCATTAATTTTTTGGGTGGTTTTATATTTTGATTGTCTTATTTATTCTATAGCACATTGTTATTATAGGTTTGAATATTAAGATTTATTTAACTGTGCTCATCGATTTACATGTTATTCATTTCTTCCTAGAGCTCAGACCATTCTTCTGTGATCACTTGCCTTCTTTCTGATATACATCCTACCAAATTTCTTCTAGTGAAAAACAGCTGCATATAGATATCTTGGATTCTGTTTTTCTGAAAAAGTTCTGTTTTGTCTCTGTTCCTGATAGATATTTTTGCTAGGTACATTAGTGGATAATCTGATCTCAATTGATTAAATAATCAGTCTAATTTCTTCCCTTTGTTCTTCATCAGGTTTACTACGGTGTGTCTAAGGTCTTTTTGCATCTGTGTATTAGAGTGCTTCAATGGTTCTGGACAAGTTTTTAACCACCATCCGTTTAAATATTACCTCTTCTTCCTATGTCTCATTTTGACACTAAACAGTTGTATGTAATGTTTTTTCACTTTGTTAACCTTTGTCTTAACCTTCTTTCTTATGTCTCATCTCTTTGTCTGTCCATGCTATCTACAATCTGGATAATGTCTTCATTTTCCAGTAGACATTTTCCAGTTCACAAATTCTCTTCTCATTTATTTTTTGTTAAACCTCTCTACTGTGTGTTAAAATCTCACATCTAGAAGTCATGTTTATTTGTTTTGAATATGCTTTGTCTGTCTCACATGTATTTCCTAGCTTTAAAAAGTTTATTTAAGAACATTAAACATAATTATTTCATAGTCTCTGTCTGAAAATTCCCCTTCTTCAAAGTTTTTTCAGTCTATTTTCTTTTTGCTGTTTCTCAATCATGAAGCTTCTTTCTTTTTGTTTCTAGTTTCTCTTTGTGAACTGCTGATGTTCTCTGAAATGAGAGGAGTTTCTTTGAGAGGATTTTCATTTGCTTTTGTCTGACAACCAGGGAAAATTCAATTCTGGAATGTCTAATTTTCTTCCAAACATGAGGAAGTGTACATTTGTCCTATGGATGTTGGTGAGGATTGGTTTGTGGCTCCAAATTCTCAGTGATGATTTTTTCCCTTCATTCAGCACTAAGTTTTGAGATGTACTTTTTCAGGTCTCTAGGGATGAGGGGCAAAGGGTTATATTTGTTTTTCTTTCTTTCTTTCTTCTTTTAAATTTAACCATAGTTGATTTATAATCAACTGTGTTAGTTTCAAGTGTGCAGCTTCAGGTTCTTTTCCATTAAAGATTATTACAAGATATGAATATAGTTCTGGATGCTGTACAGTAAATCCTTGGTGTGTATCTATTAATCCCATATTCTTAATTTATCCCTCGCATTCCCTTCCTCCTTCAGTAAACAAGTTTGTTTTTTATGTCTGTGAGTCTGTTTCTGTTTTGTAAATAAGTTGATTTGTATTATGATTTTTAGATTCCACATATAAGTATTATCATATAATATTTATATTTCTTGGCCTGACTTACTTCACTTAATGTGATAATTTCTAGGTTTATCCATGTTGCTGCAACTGGCAGTATTTCATTCTTTTTATGGATAAGTAATATTCCATCATATATATGTATCATATCTTCTTAATGCATTCATCTGCTATGGACATTTATGTTGCTTCCACATTTTGGCTATTGTAAATAGTGCTGCTATGAACATTGGTGTACATATATTTTTTTAAATTGCAGATTTCATCTTTTCCAGATATATGACCAGGAGTAGGATTGCTAGATCATATGGTAATTATTTTTAGTTATCTAAGGAACCTCCAGACTTTTTCTATAGTGGCTGCATCAATTTACATTCCCACTGACAGTGTAGGAGAGTTCCCTTTCTCCAGTATATTTGGTTGACTGTTCACTGAGGATTTATCTCTTTGGTGTTACATGGTGTTACTATCTCCAATATCTTATGAGTTTATGAAAACTGAAGTTTAATATTAGCTAGTTCAGCAAATGATCTGAGGGTTGAAGTTGGCTTCCATGTTCTGCCTACTTCTTTGAAGTTTAGTTCTCAATTAGAATGCTTTTCACTTGAGAATTTGTTTTATTTTTGCCAGCTTATTGTTTCTGTTATGGATAGTTAAACATATTTATTATACTCAGAATGATTAGTTATTTTCAGTCAAAAATTGTTCCAGGTACTTAGCCTGCCATGCTACCAGAAACAGAAGTAAAACCATATTTGAATTTGAACCATAATAATTTTACTGGCCCTATTTGGAGCACATTCTTTCCACTGGTCAAGATTTTCTTTATTGTCTTATGTCTTAGCTTATGGTGATCCCTTCCATTATTTTTCTTTTTATTCTCCTTTGCCTATACAAAGCATGCAAATTCTGATGCATAAATGTGCAATGTGTATATTTCTGATCTCTGGGAAGACGTTGTAATAGCTAAAGAGTAAGGGTACTTATTTTGTCTTTTTAATTCATTTTATTTAGTAAAAATAAAGTTCCCAATGAATCTTTGATTTAGTATGTATTTGGCTAAGTAGTGTCTTCCATAAGGTTTTAATAGTATTATTTTAGCAGTATTCCTAAGTAAGCTCAAATAAGTTAGCAATACATATTTTTAAAGACCAAAGTAAAGTTGATTTAGTGTCCTCACTTAAGAAACTGAAAGTGTTGATTAAAGTCTTAATTTGAAAATCTCTAAAATCTGTTCCTATATAAACACTGGAATGTGCAGGTTTTACTTCACTATAAGATTTTATAGAGGCATTAGATTTGTTAAAAAATCTGAAGTATAAGCCACTTAAAACAGAACTTAGATGCTTATGTTACTAGAAACTTGATATAACTTCTGAAAGGATGGTTTTTCAAAAACTCATTCATCATAAAATGCTCAAAGTTCATTCATCATGAGTACTTTATGTCATTCTTTTTTAAAAAAAAACAAAACTTTTTCAGAGATTCAAATTTCTGCAAGGCGCATTGTGATATGTCCATATGGCACATTTTGCAGCTAACAAAAGGAGAAGGAAATAGCATCCTAATCTGTTTCATTCATTCATCTGCTCTCTTTATTTCATTTGGGAGGAATTTCAACATAAAAAGCTTCAGTGATGGTGGAAGCTGCAGAAATAACGTTGGGAATGCATTATTGGATGCAAATTTTGGAGAAAGGTTAGGAGGCTAAGTAATTCTTCCTGTTTTGCTTTGCATAACTAAGCCTATGTTCCTATCAGAAAGAGAGAGAGGTTTTCCTATAGTATTTTCTGTAAGGGGGAAAAAAGCCCCAGGAATTTTATTTTTTGCAGTAAGGGATTCAGGTTAAAGTGTTAACTTAGAGTATTTGGGTAAACTTTTATAGAAAATGATATAACTCTTAAAGTATACCAAGGCAGTTTAATGAGCAGTTAAACCAGCACTGTCCAATAAAAATATATTTCAAACCAGATATGTAATTTTAAACTAATAGTCACATTAAAAAAGATAAAAGCAAACAGGTAAAAGTAACTTTTATACTGTATTTTATTTTATCTAATATATCTAAAATATCATTTCAGGGTATAAAGAATAAAAAATTATTGAAATGTTCTACTTTTTTTGTACTAAGTCTTCAAAATCCAATATAAATTTTACACTTATAGAACACCTGAACTAATATGGAAATATTTTATCTGCATTTAGAGTCCATAAAACATACAAGAGAAAAAATAGATTCATATCTAAGTTATCCTAAAATACTTAAAATTTTCTAACAACTGAAATGAATAAGTTTTGAAATTTACATCTAAATAAATGAAAATGACAGCAAATCCAAATCACACTAGTTATATTTTAACTGTTCCACAGCCTCGTGTAGCTAGAGGCTGCTGTATTGGACAACACAGCACTAAGCCAGAGTTAGATTTGAGGAAAAAAACCTTATTTAATACATACAAATGAGGTTAGCCTCATGTTGCTGCCGATGACTTGGCAAACTAATATAATTTATATAAAGTTGTGTAAACAGGGCAATTTTTATAGTGATCTTGTCCTCAAGACTAAAAATTCGATGCTAATTTTGGCAGGAACATAGACGCAGTGACTTGTTCCAGATTTGCTATTTCCAGGCTAATCAGAGTCAGAGCTCACAGTCAGCAACAACCAAGCAAAATCTAGGTTAGCCGCTGGGCTTGGGTCAGAACCCCAGGGTTCAGAGTCAAGGGTGGGTTGAGGCAGTAGCAGTAATGTAATAGAGACAAGAGGTTTGCCTTTCACCCAACAAGGCTCAGAAGCTAGTCTTGTAAACCCCTGCTGCCCAATCAGCCTTCTGTCAGGTCCAGGGGAACATGTGCAGCTGGTAGGAAACCAAAATAATCAAATAATTGCACCATTCATTCATCTATCTATCTATTTAGTCAGTCATCTACCTATCTACCCATCTTATGAAGAATATTACGCCTTCCAGGCTTTGTATTAGTGGTGACTTATCTAAGATCACCAGAAAAAGATACTTTAATATTCCAACATTACATGTAGGATTTTGAACGAGCAAGAAAAGACTACACACACACCGGCTAAAATTCCCCCATTTGTGTAGCCATGCTACAGTATGTAACAAGAGTGAGGTTATTTTATGAAGCAGGAGCAGAAGGCATGTGTCTTTGCATAGCTTTTCCCTTCTGCTCATCCATGTTGGGCAAGATATAGCCCCTGACAATTTCCTCTTAGCTAAGATCTTGCCAGAATAAGAATGAAGATTGGTTTTCTGTCAGGCACAACTCTTTTTACTGAAGTTTACAACACTGTTTTTGAAGAATTACAAGAACATTGTTGGTACTTCCATTGCCTTGCAATGCAGGGGATCCAGGTTCGATCCCTGGTCTTGGAAGATCCCACACGCCATGGAGCAACTAAGCCTGTTTGCCACAACTACTAAACCCGAGTGCCTAGAGTCTGTGCTTCACCCACCCACACACACACACAGAAAAGGCTTCCCGAGTGGTCTAGTGGTAAAGAATCCTCCTGCCAATGCAGGAGATGTGAGTTCAATCTCTGGGTTGGGAAGATCCCCTGGAGTAGGAAATGGCAACCTACTCAAGTATTCTTGCCTGGGAAATTCCATGCACAAAGGAACCTAATGGGCTGTAGTCCATGGAGTTGCAAAGAGTTGGATACCACTTAGGGACTAAGCATGCACATACTATAAACATTAGAGTTTTCAGTTCTTGAACCAACCAGGGCATCAGCAACTGACCATACTTGTCATTGCCCTAGACACTCCAAATTCTGATCTCAGATCAGAGCAGATAAGATCAGTCGCTCAGTTGTGTCTGACTCTTTGCGACCCCATGAATCACAGCACACCAGGCCTCCCTGTCCATCACCAACTCCCGGAGGTCACTCAGACTCACATCCATCGAGTCAGTGATGCCATCCAGCCATCTCATCCTCTGTCGTCCCCTTCTCCTCTTGCCCCTAATCCCTCCCAGCATCAGAGTCTTTTCCAATGAGTCAACTCTTCACATGAGGTGGCCAAAATACTGGAGTTTTAGCTTTAGCATCATTCCTTCCAAAGAAATCCCAGGGCTGATCTCCTTCAGAATGGACTGGTTGGATCTCCTTGCAGTCCAAGGGACTTTCAAGAGTCTTCTCCAACACCACAGTTCAAAAGCATCAATTCTTCGGCGCTCAGCCTTCTTCAGAGTCCAGCTCTCACATCCATACATGACCACAGGAAAAACCATAGCCTGGACTAGGCAAACCTTTGTTGGCAAAGTAATGTCTCTGCTTTTGAATATGCTATCTAGGTTGGTCATAACTTTCCTTCCAAGGAGTAAGCGTCTTTTAATTTCATGGCTGCAGTCACCATCTGCAGTGATTTTGGAGTCCAGAAAAATAAAGTCTGACACTGTTTCCACTGTTTCTCCATCTATTTCCCATGTAGTGATGGGACCAGATGCCATGATCTTCGTTTTCTGAATGTTGAGCTTTAAGCCAACCTTTTCACTCTCCACTTTCACTTTCATCAAGAGGCTTTTTAGTTCCTCTTCACTTTCTGCCATTAGGGTGGTGTCATCTGCATATCTGAAGTTATTGATATTTCTCCCAGCAATCTTGATTCCAACTTGTGTTTCTTCCAGTCCAGCATTTCTCATGATGTACTCTGCATATAAGTTAAATAAACAGGGTGACAATATACAGCCTTGACGGACTCCGTTTCCTATTTGGAACCAGTCTGTTGTTCCATGTTCAGTTCTAACTGTTGCTTCCTGACCTGCATACAAATTTCTCAAGAGGCAGATCAGGTGGTCTGGTATTCCCATCTCTTTCAGAATTTTCCACAGTTGATTGTGATCCACACAGTCAAAGGCTTCAGCATAGTCAATAAAGCAGAAATAGATGTTTTTCTGGAACTCTCTTGCTTTTTCCATGATCCAGCAGATGTTGGCAATTTGATCTCTGGTTCCTCTGCCTTTTCTAAAACCAGCTTGAACATCAGGAAGTTCATGGTTCACATATTGCTGAAGCCTGATCTCGGTGACCTGCAAAGTCTATTTCTCCATTGATATTGCTCAATTTTGTTGATGTTGTTTCTCTCATCAATTTCTTATTATTCTTTGACCAGAATGTACAGTAGAATCTGGGAGAAAGAAGGTGGGAGAGGACCTGGATTAACTAAATTTTTTCTTGATCACCTAGCAAAACCAGCATTCAAAATGGAAATTAAAATCAACATGAAACAGAAAATTACTTTTCTTAAACACCTGAGTTGGTCTATCTAAGATTAGTTATCAGTTCAGTTTGATTCAGTTGCTCAGTCACATCCGACTCTTTGCGACCCCATGGATTGCAGCACACTAGGCTGCCCTGTCCATCACCAATTCCCAGAGTTTATTCAAACTCATGTCCATTGAGTCAGTGATGCCATCCAACCATCTCATTCTCTGTCATCCCCTTCTATTCCCACATTCAATCTTTCCAGCATCATGGTCTTTTCAAATGAGTCAGTTCTTTGCATCACGTAGCCAAAGTATTGGAGCTTCAGCTTCAGCATCAGTCCGTCCAATGAGCACCCAGGACTGATCTCCTTTAGAATGGACTGGTTGGATCTCCTTGCAGTCAAATGGACTTCTCAAGCATCTTCTCCAACACCACAGTTCAAAAGCATCTATTCTTCAGCGCTCAGCTTTCTTCACAATCCAACTCTCACATCCATACGTGACCACTGGAAAAACCATAGCCTTGACTAGATGGACCTTTGTTGGCAAAGTAATGTCTCTGCTTTTTAATATGCTGTCTAGGTTGGTCATAACATTCCTTCCAAGGAGCAAGTGTCTTTTAATTTCATGGCTGTAGTCACCATCTGCAGTGATTTTGGAGCCCAAGAAAATAAAGTCTCTCACTGTTTCCATTGCTTCCCCATCTATTTGCCGTGAAGTGATGGGGCCAGATGCCATGATATTAGTCTTCTGAATGCTGCATTTTAAGCCAACGTTTTCACTCTCCTCTTTCACTTTCATCAAGAGGCTCTTTAGTTCTTCACTTTCTGCCATAAGGCTGGTGTCATCTGCATATCTGAGGTTATTGATATTTCTCCTGGCAATCTTGATTCCAGCTGGTGCTTCATCCAGCCCAGCATTTCACATGATGTACTCTGCATATAAGTTAAATAAGCAGGGTGACAATATTTATACTTGTTCCCAGTTGGGATTGTCCAGAATTTTCAAGTATCCTCATGACCACCCATCGCTATATCATATTGATAGTAAACCCTGATCCAAAATCATCTAGAGGCAATAGGTATTTTCCTGTGAGGGATTTGGTGTGTAGAAGTGAGAAGGACTCAGAAATTACCAAAGATTTCAATGAAAGTTTTAGCATGAAAGAGAACTATATAATGTCTTAAATTAACCTGTTAAAAGAAATCCTAGATTCAGAACAACTGGTAAAGGAAGAAAAGGAGAAATACGGAAGGTGATTTTTGAGGCTATTAGGAACTCTCAATTTCTAAAATAGTTAAACGTCTTCCTGGCTAAGAAAGAGTTCTTCCAGCAACATCAGCTAAATTAGACTACCCTTCACTTTGCCTGGATTTAAGAGAGAGGCATCTACTACAATTTATTTTTCATTGCCAGCAATTATATTTTTCAAATTCTTGTTCTTTCTCCACTTAAGGTAGAATTTGTAAAGCATCCATTGTCACAGGTTAGACTTATTACAGCCCCAAGGCAGAGAAAAGGATTTTGGATTTTGAAAATCTAGGCTTTTGAATATCAAAAGAAATGATCCTATAGGACTTGGCTACCAACAGATTTGGAAGAAAATACAGTTTATTGATAAGAATCTATTAACTCAAAGACTAAGCACATTATTTTTTTCCCCAAACTAGAAACAAAGGAGCAAAACAATCTATAGAACCCCAAGAAAATGTAGGTTCTGTTGAGTCTTTGTGATGAGCGCTGTGTTCTCCCCGAGTTCAGCAAAGACCTGAGAGATGCAATGTAACAATGAGAGTGGCTTGAACAGTATGAAAGTAGTGGAGGTGGTGGGAAAGGGTTAGATGCCAAATGTATTTTTGAACTAAGAGATAACTGTTTGTAAAAAGATGATGTTAGGAAGATTGGAAGAATAAAACAAAAATAAAAGAGGAGTCAAAATGGCCTCAAGGTTTTGACTTGAGCTAAAGGAAAGAACTACTGTTATCTGAGATAAGAAACCACAGGCAGAGCAGATGGTTTGGGAGGGGAGAGTATGAAGATCAGTAATTTAATGTTGGCAGGTTAAATATTAGATGGCCATTAGCCATCCTAATAGAGAAAACAGGTAGGTGGTAAGGTAGGGATTAGATATATGACTCAGTGAGTTATTGTCATATAGATAATGAGATTGGATAAGTTTGCCTAGGAAGGAAGTGTAGGTAGAGGAGAAATGAGGCCCAAGGAATAAATGCTGTATGAGTTTTAAAAGGTTTGATGTATGTTGAAGAAAAGGGTACAGGAGAGAGGACCAGGGAGCAATCAGTGAGATAAAAGGAAAATCAGGAGTCCTGAATACATACTGACTCAACAGCCCCATACCACAATGAGACTGCTCTGCTGAATCTACTTTACTTGAAAGGAGGCCAGTCTTTAGAATGAAAAGATGAAGAAAAATGGAAAAATATTAATAGGAGCCTCCTTTTTCCTTCCCCCACTCTCCATATCTCTTGGTTTCCCATGAAGATATGAGGCTTTGCCAGCTGATTATATCTTACAATACCCTCAGGTCTGGTTCAGCGTCTGCTCTTGACAGATCTATCTTTTTTGTTTCCTGCCTGTCTTTTCCATGAGTCACTGGTACAGTTTTCTGTGCATTAGCAGAGGTCTCTTGTAATTCAGGTCCAAAACACCTCAATCTTTCATGTTTTGTAATTGTCGCATCCTACCATTTCTGGAAATTTTTGCAGCTCTTGAACTGTTTCTTGTCATGAAGCTTTCTAAACATATTTCAAAGAAGAACAGCCCATTCTTGATGGATTTTCTGCTTCTGGAATGAACTTGGTTTAGTTAAGATGGATAATGTTTCTCATTCTTTATCCTTATTGTAACTTCCTGTTTAGGAATGCTTGAATTCTGTGTATGAATGGCTCATGTTAAGAGATGATTACCAAATCTATTGATTTAGTATATGAATTGAACCATCTTTCAAATGAGATAGATTATTTGGGAAGTCAATGAGGATTAGAATGCATGCCATTTTCTAGTATGCAAAGGAGGCGTACTTTATCTGAGTAAAAGAGCTATTGAGACTAGGGACTCAAGTGTACCCATCATAAGCCTTAAAGGTAATCGCATGGATTCTGAAACTTGTGAGAAGATTACTTCCAGGGAACAGATCACCCTTCACTGGCTGCTGATAAGGCAAAACTGGTAAATACCAAAAGCATTCCCTTTCTTGCAACCCTTTGGATTTCCTCTGTGCTTCATTTTGACCTTTTTTTGACATTGGAGAATAGTAAATTTAAGAGCTAACATTTTACATAAGAATAGAGCCATTTCTTTCCTTTTTTATGCACAAATTGAGTGATAAATATATTCAGAACATAGGTAACTGGCTCTGAAAATAGCAAAAATAATATTTTATATTTTTCCTAGTGTCATTTATTTGTGTCTTTCATATGACAGCACATAACAGTGTTTTTCTTTGTGCTCTGGAAAGGATTATGTCTGTCTTATGTGACTGTGCATGTGTATGTTCTCAGTTGCTCAGTCACGTCTAGCTCTTTGTCTCCCCGTGGACTGTAGCTTGCCATGCTCCTCTGTCCATGAGATTTACCAGGCAAGAGTGGGTTGCCATTCCCTCATCCAGGTGATCTTCCTGACATAGGGATTGAACCTACATCTCATATATCTCCTGCATCAGCAGACAGATTCTTTACTACCAGCACAACCTAGGAAAGCTCCAATCTGTATAATACCTATGCCCAATATTCTACTTATCTTTGGATTAAAATATAACAATGATGATATTAGGCTTAGCTAGATTAATGATATTTAATATTGCATAGAGTATAATAGATATTTATTGGTCAAAAGCAGAGAAATTTTCCTTTATCAATATTTCTATACAAGTAAATGATTAGAATGACTTTTCTATCTTTGCAGAACTGCCTTCAAGTCTTAGTAAAATCTTTAGCTGTATATTGTGCACTGTGACATACTCTATGGCACTGGAGTCTGACCATTATGGTATTTGCCAAGCAGGCACAAAGGTTAATTGAAAATCTGTAATAGCTGCAATACTACACAGCAAAATCCTCATAGCTATTTTCTTCATTTATAAAGGCTTGAGCCTGTCTTACCATTAATGTCAGAAGCAAAAATGATTCCTTTGAATGAGATTTTAGAGCACAAAGTCTGCAAAAGAGGAAAGAGTTGATGCATGTATATTGCTTTCCCAGTGGTGCACAGTTCCTTTCATAGGCTTACTTTAAAATGCCTTCTTTACATCTGCCTAAAACATACAAGTATGTGCTTGGGAGTCAAGTAAGAATTCAGTTGTAAAACTAACATGAAGTATAGCTGAATCATGCAATTTGGATTTTTTTCCCCCCTGCAAACAACCAACTTTTAATTAGAGTTTTCAGATAAAATTGTAAGACAAATATTCTAATTTTTGCAGAGAAGTATAAAAAAAATTGTGACAATAAAAAAAGAGAACTAAACCCAGAGCCCGCAAAACTTGAACCATGATGCTTTCTGGTGATTTTCTCACATAATACTCAGCGACTTGACCCTTCGCGCTGGGGCTGTCAATTGAGACTTGAAAGCCTCTGATTTTGAGATTGTTTGCTTAGTGACATTTGATCTTGGGTAAATCACAGAACCGTCTCTGCTCCATTTTCTCATAGGTAAAAGAAAGATGATCCTTGACGCCTACTCAGATTGTAAGATATTATTAAAGTACCTTTGGTAAAGGTGGTATGAAAGAGAAGTTTTGGTATCTTAAAAACAGATTATATCTAACTAAAAGTCTCTACTACTGTTAGGTCATTGCTGTTGATTTTTTGTGGATATGGGAAAAATTCTCGTTGCCCATACTTTCTCTTTAGTTCTTTGAAAAACACTTAAACAATGGTATTCTCTTTGTTTTTCACAGAATAACTGATGTGGAATATATAAAGTCAGGCAGAATTGCTACTTGTTCCATCCCAATAATTAACTAAGGATTTTTCTTACTTTTCTGCTGGAGTTTGAAAAATAGTTGCTTCATTTAAAAGATCTAGCTGTTTCCTGTCATCAGTTTGAATTTTGAAGTCTACCTTCACAGCAGAGAGCCTGCCATGTAAAATTTTAAGTGGTAAGTTCCCATTGTATGCTAACGAGTGATTATCTTTCACAGTATAACTACAAAAGGAGTCTTAATTAATGAATGAAATAACTGTTTTTTCCTGTTGTGATATAGAGATAGAAGCTGTACAGATGAGGTAATCACTCAGAAAAAGAGAGAAAGCAAATAAAACCTAACTGAGGACTACATTTGAGAGTTCTCGACAGTCCTTCCATCATTCAGTTCACCTTGCTGCTTAAAATATTGTGATGCCTTTGTGCAATTACTGCCTATTTTGAGTGTTCCCTGAGATTTTCAGTTCTTTGCTACTGCTTTACTACTGAGAATTGCTTACTCTTGTGATACTAAGATTATTTCTCATTGTGCTTTTCCTTACAACTTCATAACTGTAAAATGTGTTCCCCTCAGCGGAAACTGGTTCCTTGTTATTTTCCCATCTTATTTCTAATATATATACCAGTCAGCCAGGCAACCAATAAAATGATAGGCCTGTTGGCATCATTATATGTGAGATTTTCTGTGGGAAAAGATTTTATTGACTCCCCCCACCCTTTTTTTTTTTTTTTAAATAAGTGTCTGAGATGAGGATATGAGGCACAAAGTTTGAACTAGATTTTTAAGTGTAAAAATATAGGAAAAGGCACTAGCTCAAAACTGGAGGAGATCAAAATGCCATCTCAATTCTAAGAGCTAAATACAGCTTTCAGATTGAATTCTAAGGTTTCTTCATTTTGGGGTCAGCTTAGCTTAGAGAACAGAAGGCAGCATATGGAATGGCCTCCAAAGTAATTATACAAATAGGAGTTTGTAATGAAACAGCTTAGAAATACTAAAACTTAGATAAACTAGTACCCAGTTAACCAGAACTTTCAATTATCCATATTTTAGTCTGTTTTTCTCATTTAGAAAAATAGCCAACTGACGATAAAACTTTTGGAGTTAAACATCACTCTTTTTGTTATATGGAGGAAAAATCAGAGTTCTAACAACCATCTTTTAAAAGAGATATGTTTCAAATAGGAAACCCCCTAATTTTCAGGTATCAGAGATCATTACAAAGTCGGTCTACTTTTCTGTAGTTTTCACAGACATATCTACTGTACTGCAAAAAGGCGACTAAATTAGGTGTCAAGACCCATCCAAGGTGGCCACTATCTACGTGTGTGGCCGTGGATAGCTACCTTCCCTTCTTTGAATCTCACTGTCCTCATGTGTGGGGGAAGGAAATGGCACCCCACCCCAGTACTCTTGCCTGGAAAATCCCATGGATGGAAGGGCCTGGGAGGAGGACTGAGCGACTTCACTTCACTTTCACTTTCATGCATTGGAGAAGGAAATGGCAACCCACTCCAGTGTTCTTGCCTGGAGAATCCCAGGGACGGAGGAGCCTGGTGGGCTGCCGTCTATGGGATCGCACAGAGTTGGACACGACTGAAGCGACTTAGCAGCAGCAGCAGCAGTCCTCATGTGTGGAATGGGGAGGTTAGATCTGCCCCTGCAAGCACTAAAATGATTTTGAATCTAATAATCATCAAATCTTTAGAATTATGGCCCTCAGGCTCTGCCAGATCTTCAACTAAGATGAGCAATTTTTGTTGCTGTTGTTGTTCACAATAGTTATAAGGTATTGTGTACTAGGGAAATTGAATACCTATTTTCAGAGAAAACAGTGAAGTTAGTTCACTGACCCGTGGTCACGTTGTCAGAGTTGCAGTATCAGATTGGGAAAAGAACCCAGGACTCTCTTACTACACAGTTCATGTCTTTCCCCAATATCAGTGAGTGCATCCTAAAGGCTGTGTTGAATTTGTGATTTTGAAATAGGAAATTCTTTTATCCCTTTAATTCTATAAACTGAAGACAAACCAGAAATATCTACTAAAATCCCATGACTTTGCCTTGAAGTCTAAGAATTACAGAAAATAAGGAGGTGGGTTTAATATCAATCAAAGATACAGTATAATAAAAGTTTAAAATAAATATTTATTTAATTCCAAATTAACATTTATATAGTTTGGTCATCTAAATAGATATTATTGCCTCTGTTGAATTAGGATTACTTGCTTCACCGTTGATTAGAATAATGTTAGAGAATTGTTCCTTAAGCTAACAACACAGTTTTTTCCAATGTTTCAGCCTTGATGGCAAATTCTTCTCTTCTGAAGATGAATTATATTTTGGAATTGGTAAAATGTCAATAAACCTCTTAAGAGAAAACTGTTAATCTTCCTTATTTTATTTCCCACAGTGCCTATTCTAGTATCTTTTGTTGTTATTCAGTCGCTCAGTTGTGCCTGGTATCTTTTACTTAATGTTTAATCAGTAAATAATTTTTAAAAATGTGATTTATTATTTTTTACTATGCTAAGTGTGAGTGAGAACTTTGTGAAATTCTTGCTTTTAATGGGTGTATTAGTTACAGTTTGCTGGAGAACAATAGGCTATATAGAGATATTATTCATTATATGATATTTGCTCAGGTGATTATGGAGACTGAGTTGTCGACAAGCTGGAGACCCAATATGGTTCTGAAGGTTGAAAAACCAGGAGCCCAAGGATGGGAGAAAGTGACAGTCCCAGCTCAGCAGTCAGAGAATTGATTCAGCTTTCATCCGCCTTTTAACTTTATTCAACTCCTCATTTGATTAGATGGCGCCCACACACACAGAAAAGGGCCATCTGATTTACTTAGTCCACTAATTCAGATGCTAGTCTTATCTAGAAACACCCTCACAGATATACCCAGAAACCATGTGTAGTCAGTTGTTTGGCCATCCCTTAGTTCAGGCAAGTTGACACATAGAATTGACCATCATCAAGGGTTTATGTGGCAGAGGGAGAGGAGTCATTTAGGATAAACTTCTTGCTTGTTGTTTTGATTGTATCCAGGAATACTCTTAAACAAACCACTGTTAGAAGCTACTAAAAGTGAAGTATGTTGTAATGTCTGCTATTTCTGTTGGGGTCCATAGAGGCAGGTCTCAGAGGCAGGAGCAAAGGCTTGCATCATAGGAAATTGTTTTTGTTTTTTTTGGAAACATTCAAATGACACATTTCCCTACTTACAGTGTTTTAGGTCATAGGTGCTGAGTAGCCCTTCACATTTTTCATGTGGTGGCTCAGATGAAAACTGTGCAATGTAAAATTAAAAGTTAAGATGCCTGTTTATGCTAAGTCCACCCAAGGATGACTTGCCTTGGGAAAGCTGTACTGGGAACTCTACTCTTGACAGGCAGTGACTCTGTGTATCTATGCTGGGAAGTATTTCTCATAAAAAACCCTCATCTGAGCAACCCCATGGACTGCAGCCCTCCCAGCTCCTCCGTCCATGGGACTTTCCAGGCAAGAGTACTGGAGTGGGGTGCCATTGCCTTCTCCACATATAAGACATAGAACACTCAAATCATTTAAACTCAGGTGTGTGGGAAAAATTACTTTTCTTGACTTTACTTGGTAATAGTCACTCTCCTTTCATTTTCTCCTGTGAAAAATAAACCCAACCATATATTTTCCATGATGGTTTTAAGCATTTCAAATTATTTGTTGCAGACTTGAAGGATTTTAAACAAAGATAGTGAACATCGCTCACTTGTGTCTGACTCTTCACTTATGCAGGCCAGAAGGCATAGCCTTTCCCTTCTTCACAGGATCTTCCCAACTCAGGGATCAAACCCTGGTCTCCCACATTGTAGGAGGATTCTTTACCAGCTGAGCTACAGGGGAAGCCCAAGAATGATGGAGTGGGTAGCCTATCCCTTCTCCAGGGGATCGTCCTGACCCAGGAATCATACAGGGGTCTCTTGCATTGCAGGTGGATTCTTTACCAACTGATCTATCAGCAAAGCTGTAAACAAGGGGGAAAACCTACACAAATCTCCATGATCCTAGGAGGACAAGAAGAGATTTCAGGGATGGGGACATTATGTTCTTTGCTGAGAAACACTCAGTTATCTCACCAACTGAAACGCTGTGCCCATTTTTCCTCTGGAAGAGTCCAAGCTTGTGTGTAAAGGTTCCTATTGAGGCTGATCTTTCAGAAATGAAGTTGGAAGGGCCAGGATTGCTGTAGCAGATAGGCAGATTCTGCGTTTTATCCCTCCTGCCTGTGAATCAGTACATCCCATTATGTTTCAAGGAATCACATTTTGCTACTCCATGCAGTCTTGCAGCATTTCTAATTAAAAGAGCTGCACTTCTGAACAGGTTTGGTAAGCTTTTAAAGACACTTTTTGTGTTTATTTCCCTTTATTCGTGTTTTCAGTAGCACTTTTGATATTGCCTTTAGCAAAGGAGGAATATGGAAAGCTTAGATACAGTGCTGTTAAAGTGCTTATAGCAGTAGTATGTGGTTACTTACATAAAGAGATATGAAACATCTGCTGCTGAATAGGAAGTTTCAACTGGACCGGTAATTTTTCTGAGGGCAGCCTTTGAAGTGAAGGTATATAGGTTGGCTTGAAAGTTGATCTAAGATAATTTCTTTTTAAGGAATTGGAAATATTTGCATTTAATTCTAGAGAGACTAAGAAATGAAGGTGGAGAGATTGAAACAATGGGAAATAGGAGTAGAGAAAGGAAAGTTTGAAATGGCCAGAGTGGAACTGAAAAGGTCAATGGTGAAGAGACTCAGGCTTCCATGGTGGCTCAGATGGAAAAGAATCTACCTGCAATGCTAGGGATGTGGGGTCAATCCCTGGGTTGGGAAGATCCCCTGGAGAAAGGAATGACTACCCACATCCCTGTTCCTGCCTGGAGAATTCCATGGACAGAGGAGCCTGGAGGGCTAAAGTCCGTGGGGCAGCAAAGAGTCAGACACAACTGGGCAACACCAGCACTCAGGCATCTATGGGTGGATTAAGACATCTGGAGGCTGAGGTCTGGTCCTCAGGCAGTACACCCCTGTTCTCAGATGTCATAAAGAAACACAGAGATTAAGCAACATTCCCGAGATCATACAGCTAGAAGATGATGGCTCTGGGATTGAAAACAGGAGGTCTGAAACAACATTACTTTTACTATTGAAAATGCCTTTGTAATATATGTCCTGCATCATACTGTCTCTATTTTAGATATCAAATTGCCCCTCTGATAGGCAATTCCCTGGTGGTCCAGTGGTTAAGACTCAGTGCTTCCACGACTATGGGCCTGAGTTTGATTCCTGGTCAGGAAACTAAGATCCCATAAGCCACAGGTATAGCCCCCACTCCAAAAAGAAAACCCTCCCCTCTGATAACACTTTTGTTCATGCCCTTTGCCACTACCAAAATATCCTCATTAGCTATTTGTGTTTGAAACTCTCTCTTAATTTTGAAAAGAGTGGGTATTTTGTCACCATGTTTCTGCCTTCTGCCCTACCTGTGGCATGGGATGATGGCTCACTGATGATGGTTGTACCTATGACTCAGCTTTCTACAGCTCCTTTCCATGAGTGATTAACCTGAGATCTTGTGCTTCTGTTTAAACCCCTGTCTTTATTTCTCCTGTCCCATTGTTGCCTCCGCCCCAGGTCTGACAAGAAGAAAATAACAGTGGGAGCAAGAATTTGAATACCTTGAAGAGAAGGAAATAACCTTATTTTCAGGCAGAGGGGGCTAAATTGATGTTAGGGAACAGTACTGTTTCTCTGAGATAATTTTCATTTGTTTAACAGTCTTCATGCATAGGAATGTTATTCAGTTTGCCTTAGGATACCCTTGGGTGCTCTTTCACCTTCTTAATCTATTTGTTTGATTATGTTGACTTGGCAGGAAAAGGTATTTGAACACGTTAATGTTTAAATATTCTTGTTTGAAAAATAAGCCAGCAGAACAAACTTTACCTCACTTGTGTTATATATTTGTAAATGCCCCTATTTTGAAAGTCACAATATGTTCTTTGCCAGTACCTCTTGATCTCACTCCAAGGTTTAATGAGAACATAAAGGATACTATATGTTAGATATAAGAGAATGCAATACTATTTATTCATTTCATCAATTTGCTGTCATAAGATGAAAAATATTATAAGGAAATTGATGATCAACAGTGAAGGAGTAGGAGTAGATTGCCAGGATAAGGGTCTTGCATATAAAAATGATAAATTCTGAACAAAATTAAAACACATAGACATATACACACAGAGATATGCACACAAGTATGTAAAGTCAGGCAGAGCAGTCGTAACAATCATAAGCAGACATAAACTGGAGAGATTTGAGCTATAAAAGATAAAAGATAAATACTTTGAGTGAAGTCCATATTTATGGGCTTCTCCTTCAGTATGGGTCAGTATGGCCTTCAGGGAGGCTGGAATTCAAGTAGAAAATTTGACTAAATTCAACATCCATTCGTGAACAAGAAGTAGAAGGAAGCTTCCTTAAGCTGATAAAGGACGTCTATAAAACATACTTATTTAATGGCAAAAACCTGAAATATTTATCCTTAAGAGGAGTAATAAATAGTTTGTCTGCTTTTACCACCTCTGCCCAACATTGTACTAGATAGGTGTAGCCAGTTCAGTAAGTAAAGATAAAAGAAATAAATGGTCCATAGATTTGAAAGGAAGATGTAAATCTATTCACTGATTGCCCACAGAAAATCCATCAAGGCATCTACTAAAAAACACCCAAATAAGCAAACAAAAACAAACAAACAAAAAATAATTTTAACTTATAAATGGATTTAGCAAGTTCTCAGGTTATGAGGTCAATAAAGCTAATGAACTGCATTTCTTTACACTAACTGCAAACAATTTTAAAATTAAATTTAAAAAGTCTTATTTAGTATAGAGTCAATAAATATGAAACATCAGGAATAAATGTAGCAAATATATGTGAGACCTCTCTACATGGACTTTTCCAAGTGAAATTAAAGAACCTCTCTACATGGACCTTGCTGAGTGAAATTAAAGACATTCTAAATGAATATAAAGATGGAATATTCATGGTTTGGAACAATAGTAAATTCAATGTAATCCCTACCAAAATTTCATCCAATCTTTTATAGAAATGGAAAGGCTGATTTAAAATTTATATGGAAATGAAAAATTGACCATAGCTAAAGCAATAGTGAAAAGGAACAAAGTTGGAAGACTTAAGAATAGCTGATGTTGACTCTTACTATAAATTATTGTATTTAAGATGATGCGGTACTGGAATAAAGATGGACAAATGGATCAATAGAATGGGAAGTCTAGAAAGAGATTCATAATTATGTTGCCAAATGATTTTCAGAAACAGGTACCAATACATTTGAATGAGGAAGGGAAATTCTTTCTACCAATAGAGCAAGAGCAGCTGGGTGTATGTATGAAAACAAATTATTTCTACCTCATATTCCACATAATAATTGACCTAAATTGGAGCAGGACTAAAGGTATAATGATTCCAGAAAATACATTGGCAAATGTCTCTAAGACCTGCGGCTAAACAAAGGTTTTATAGACACAAAATAAAAATCACTAACCATGAAATTAAAATTGATAAATTAAATTTCATCAGATTTTAATATCTATGTTCATCAGAATGCCCTAAGGATGTAAAAAACAAGTCATCAATTTGGAGAAATATTCTTAACACATCCACCAAAGGACTGTATCCAGATTACCAATAGAATGCTCACAAATCAATAATGACAGAGAGAAAAAATGGGTAAGAGAATTGGGCAATTAACAAAAGAAAATATACCAATAAAATGAGTATATGTATAGGTGCTCAACAATATTAGGTGAGAGATGCACATTAATCCAACATGAGGTGCAATTTCATACTCACTAGGATAATTAAAATAAAAAAAGACCTGATAATTGAAAATGTTGTTAAGGATATAAAACAACTTGAGCACTCATACTTTGCTGGTGGGAGTATAAAATAATACAACCCCTTTGGGAAACTGTTATTAAATCATATAATCCAGCAATTCCAATCCTAGATATTTGCTATTTGCCCAAGATAAATAAAATCTTAAGTTTACAAAAAGAATTATACAAGGAAATTTAGAGCAGCTTTATTCATAATAGCCCACTAGAAACAACACAAATGTCCATTTGAATGTAAATAAATTTTCCTGTATAATAGAATTGTTGTTGCTTAGTCTCTAAGTCATGTCCGACTCTTTATGACTCCATGGACTATGACCCGTCAGGCCCCTTTGTTCATGGGGTTTCCTAGGCAAACAATCTTGGAGTGGGTTGCCATTTGCTTCTCCAGGTATAATAGAATATTACTTAGCAAAATAAATAAATAAACCATTATACATGCAAATAGCATCTCAAAAAGCATGTTAAGTGAAAAAGTTAATATGATTGGGAAGGTACATATAGTTCGTTTATATGAATTTCAAGAAGTAGAGCAGCAGCAAAACTAAGATGCAAAATAGAAATTGTGGACGTGGGGACTGACTGAAAGGAAGCATGTGTGAATTTTATGATATGAAGGAAATGCTTTATATTCCTAATTTGGGTGGTGGTTACACAGCTATATACATTTATTAAAACTAGTATTTTGAGCACTGAAGATTCATATATTTTACTATATATAAATTTTTAAAAATTGCTAGTTTCCTGTATGTGTCTAGAACTAGTTGTAGACCTATATTTGTTTCTTTGTGTATCCAATCCTCGTTTCTATCTGTAGCCCCATCCCATGTTTAAAAATCACACTTAGCAGTATGCTAAGGGATTTACATGTATGGTGTAGTTTAATCATCACAGTATGAGGGAGATACTGTGGAAACTCGTTCATCTGACTGTTTGTCCACACCTGCTGCCTGACTTCAGCCTCTATCATCTAATGCCATTAGATGAAGTGAATGAAGTGGATGAAGTGAATGATGTAAAGCTGACAGTTTCCAGCTTTGCATCATTCACAACCACTCCAAAATCTACTGAGAGTCAATCAGACAAAACTTGTTTTCATTATGGTTCAATCTCAACTGATGCCAAACTTCTTATTTTAAAAGCTCTCTCAATCAAGTATCAACTTACTCCTGTCCAAATCACTTCATCTTGCTGTGCCTTACCTATTCTGCTTTTAATGAGGAAGAATACTTCCTTACATCACCAAATGTGTGTTGAACAGAGAAGCAATGGCTTTCAATGGTGGGATGAAAGTCATATGCATATCTATGGAAATATTTTATATGTATTTGTAATATTTATTAATAACAATGGTTTAGCTCATGCTCTTTAATGACAGTTAACACCAAATTCATCTAAATACTTAGTAAAAAAGGGAAGACTGTGCTTAGCACTATATTTTGTAGAAAAATCTAAAATAACTGCGTGCTTATGAAATGGCCTGCAGCTTGATGGGCTGATTTCTCCAAATCCTAGGAAAATCATTAAGGAAAATGGAGATCCTCTTGATAAAAATTACGGCCAAGCAGCAGGGTAGAAGCAAGGCAGCCAGCTTCACACTCATGGCTCCTGATATATAGAGGAAACCAGCAATTTTCCATCTCATTGAGGGGAGAAACTGGCAAGTGGTTATTACATTCTCCTGGGGCTAATCAGGAAACCAAAATAGTAAAACTTCTATATTCTCATCAGGGAAGCTGTAGGGTGGTGTGTTTGGTGAAGGACAGATTGTGACTTTCAAAGGAGGGAGATTTACGAATGTAGTAACACAAAGGTAGTGACAGATGCAGAACTGAAGAACCACAGGGTGGAGGAAGGAGGCTTTTTAGCTGTTGCTTATTAAAATACTGTGTGGGAAGTGAGAAACTTTTCATTCTGCACCAGCACATTCATCTGAGGGTATTTGTCTTATGATGCGAAGGAAACAAAAATCCTATGATTCTTAAACTTTGCTACCAAAGTGCCTTAGTAGTAGGTGAAATCACAGGTTTACCGGGGAATCTAAGGTGAGAAAACAGGAGGAGAGAGGAGGCGTGGCTGAGTAAAAAGGTATAGACTCTTACGGTCCTGTGTGAGAGTTTCTTGAAATCTTCTGTTTTATCTTTTTTTTTTTTTTAAATTTCTCTTTTATTTTCATTTTAGTTAACTAATCAGTTTTGGCCGCACTAAGTAGCCTGCAGGACCTTCGTTCACAGACTGAGAATCGCACCTGTGCCCCTGCACTAAGAGCTCAGAGTCTTAACCACTGGACTGCCAGGGAAATTCTTTTATCTTTTAAAAATATGTAAATACCACCCACTTTGGAGAAGAGTTTTATAATGTTTTTTTAGTCTTCTCAAATAAAGTTATTTTCCCACATTTATCATGTGAATTTTCTTTTTATTTGTGACCTAGCTTGGGAAGCTGGATAAATACATTATCAATGGTCTTGATTTTGTTGTTGTTGTTGTTAAGCCTTCCTTATTCCTTTCAGAGGACCAAACATAAGTGGTCTACGTTGTTGTTCTTTCCACTATTCTCTGGTACACCCAACCCTGGACAGGTGATGGTGGTGGTGGGTTATCGTAAGGGTGTTAGGAGGGCAGGTGAGCAACAGAGAGTGAGCACTTACCTTCCTCTAGCCGTAGCTCCCTGACTTCTGTGGTTTCCTTCCCAGCATCAGCCTTGGCAAAAGGGCCAGTTGAGAAAGCATGGAATATCTCTGGGATTTATTGTTTAATGCTGATACCAAAATGCCAAACCAAATAATTGGAAGGAGCTTGAGATAAGCAGTCTCGGGATGCTAGCAACAGGTTCAAGTTAACTAACCTTTTATGCCATATTCTTTTTCATGACACCATTTTTGGTCAAAGATACAAATTCTTTCAAGAGTTCTTTCCAGATGGTTCTTGAAGACATGACCCATGATTGCACTTCTTCTGCATTTATATTATACTATTCTACTGTGGTTATCATAAGTGTAGCAGGAAAACTAGCCATGGCATATGCACAGAAAAGCCTGTCCTGGAGCCTCTGTCTGTACCTGATTCTAGTCTCATCATCTTTCCTTCTCTCAATCAGTGATTTAAAATATGTAAGTCATTTCACTGTTCCCTCAATCCCTCTTCAAGGCCCACTTGGAGATCGTCTCTCTTTTTCTCTCCTGGTCCACCTCAAAGTCGACATAATTTGCAGAATTTTTCCCTGAATTAACCTGTCTTTCCATAATCTAGCTTGATGTTTTCTCATTCTTGCCCTAATATATATTTCCTTCTCTGGTTAGTATTTCCACACAACAGTTTCAAGTGGGTTATATTGATAGCAACACTTTATTTGTAAGGCTTTGCAGGCACAGAATACTTGCTTGGATAGTTATAATAGTCAATATACATTGAGTGTTTGCTAAATGTCAGACACTCATTGCATGTGCTTATTTAGTGTCCAGAATTTTTTGAATTGGCAATTATGGTATCATTTTGCTGATGAGGAAACTGAAATACAAAGAGCTTACCAATTTGCACAAGGTCCTAGGTCTCAGAGCAATAAATACAGAGCTGAAATTTGAACTTGTTGAGATGATTCAATGTAATGTGCTATACAGCTACTGCACTAATGCTAAGAGGGTTATGATGGTGGCTACTTTGATCAATCTCTTTTATAAGGCTTTGCTAGAATGTGCATACATGTGTGCTAAGTCGCTTCAGTCATGTCCAATTCTTTGAGACTCTATGGACTACAGCCTGCCAGGCTTCTCTGTCCATGAAATTCTCCAGGCAAGAATACTGGAGTGGGTTGCCATGCCCTCCTCCAGAGGATCTTCCTGACCCAGGGATGGAACCCACATCTCTTATGTCTACTGCAGGGCCACCTGGGAAGTCTTTGATAGAAAAGTCAACAGATCTTGATATTTAAGTACATTCTAATTTCCATGTAGATTTCTCATTGTAGTGGATTAACAGTTAAAAAGTTAGAAATCATCATCAGGAATCCTATTTATGTCAACAGGCAGACACAAATGGTGCTCAGTGATGACTTGAGTCTTGAAGCAAGAGTGTGTGTTCAAAGATTAGTGGATCTGTTGACTATGTTGTTATAGAATATTAATTTTTAAACCTGAAAGGAATCTTAGATAATGATAATATTTGCAGTAATACTAACAACTACCAGGCACATCAAACTTTCTATATCCTAGATCTTTTGCTAAGATCATTATATATATTATTTCATTAAATCCTCAGACTAACACGATGAAGTAGGCTATCACTTTGAACTATGATATTTTATAAGTGAGAAAATAAACTTATTATTATAGCTTGGTAACTTGCCCAGATGGTAACTGGCAAAATTGAGATTCAAATAGTGTGTGCAGAGTTCCTGTTCTTAAATGTTATGTTTTTTATTAATGTTTGTTATACCCATGGGCTTCCTAGGTGATGCAAGTGGTAAAGAGCCCACTTGCCAATGAAGGAGATGTAGAGATGTGAGCTTGATCCCTAGGTTGGAAAGATGCCCTGGAGAGGGGCATGGCAATCCACTCCAGTATTCTTGCCTACAGAATTCCATGGCCAGAAGAGCCTGGTGGCTACAGTACATGAGATTGCAAAGAGTCGCACATGACTGAAACAATCTATCATGCACACACATGTTATACTCACAGGTTTTTACAAATAATGAAATTCTTTTTTTCTTTTCTTTTTTTTTTTTGTTTTTAACACCCAAAGCATTTTGTATTGGGGTATAGCCGACTAACAATGTTAATTAACAATTGTTAATTAACAATGTGATAGTTTCAGGGAAACAGTGAAGGGATTCAGCCATACATATACATGTATCCATTCTTCCCCAAACTCCCCTCTCATCCAGACTGACATAACACTGAGCAGAGTTCCATGTGCTGTAACAGCAGGTTCCTCTTGGTTATTCACTCTAAACATAGCAGTGTGTACATGACCTTCCTAAAGTCCCCAGGCATCCCTTCCCCACCATGAGTTTGTTTTTTAAGTCTGTGACTCTCTTTCTGTTTTGCAAGTAAGTTCATTTATATCATTTCTTTTTAGGTTCCACATATAAGGGATGTTATATGATATTTCTCCTTCTCCGTCTGACTCACTTCGCTCAGTATGCCACTCACAAGTGATGAAATTCTTGTTTAGATAAATTACCTGGCTTTCCAGACCCCACAGCTACCCAGTGGTAGAGCTGAGGCTTTTTGTTGAGGCTTCTTCCCATTACTGGTTACATTTTCTTTCATGTCACTTTCCTTTTCATACAAAGTTTTAACTGTTACCATTTTATCTTCATATGTTCTTTCATTCCAAGCAAAATGGAAGATCAGGCTTAAGCTGAGCAAAAATACAATGAAGAATACAAAGATGAGTACATGTTCTAACATCTTATAACCTCACATGGGCAAAGAATAAAATATATAAACAGCTGATATGCTTGAAAGAAGAAGCGATTATATACTAAATGTACAAGCAAAGTTAAGATACAGTTTTGAGTTGTACTTAGAAAGAATACTTAGAGATGTGGAGCCTGAAATTAGCCTTGAAGGGAGGGTAGAGGTTTGAAGCAGGGTATTCCATTGAGGTCAGTATGTATGAGAGCCAGCTAGGTGCTATGAGAGGTGCAGAGGCATTGCAAAGAACAGTCTTATCACAAGGAAGTGAAATGCTACCTGAAGAGGCAAGACATATACATGTGAAGTGAAAGTGAACAGTGAAGTGTTTAAGAGCTGTAAGAAGTCAGAGTTAAGAGAAATATCTGAGAGCTAGAGTAGGCAGGGAAGGTGCATGGATGGAGCAGAGCCTGAATAGGATCTTGAAGATGGGCAGAGCTTCTAGGCAGAGGAGAGGCAGTGTATTTAAGGTGAAGTTCCCAGGCACAGCCAGACAAGAATGCATAAGGATGTTTATGGCTTAGTGAGAAGGTAAAAAATAGTGTGTGTGTGTGCTCATGTGATGATTAAAGAATAACTGTGGCAGACAAGAGAGATTGGGAAAGTGATGCCGTCAGACAGTGTGATGGCATGTACCAGTCAGAAGTAAGGGACCCAGTGCTGTCTCCTGTAGACTACTGAATAATGACAGGCCCTGGAGAAGGCTGTTATATAGCCCTGAACGATTGCAGCTCGTGCATCAGTCATGTGTGTGCCCTTAGCTGAGAATAATCTTGTTAGCAGTTTCATCTTTAAATATGAAGAGCAAAAATAGTCCATGGAAGTTCAAGTTGTTTATATTTAAATTTTTTGAGTTTTTTGACATAGAGAAACAACAATATTCTGTTATGTGCAAAATTTAGCAAATGTTGAAAAAGTTTGCAGCAGCCTACATTGTTTTCCCATAAGTATTCATTAGAGTGATCTCTAATACACTTGTATGAAAATCTAAATCGATTGCTAGTGATAAAGAAATATGAATTCTTACACATGAAAGTAGTAGAGTAGAAGAGACAGCAGAGAAGAGTCTACTAGGAGAGTTCAGTTCAGTTCAGTTCAGTCGCTCAGTCATGTCTGACTCTTAGCGACCTCATGAACTGCAGCACGCCAGGCCTCCCTGTCCATCACCAACTGCCGGAGTCCACCCAAACCCATGTCCATTGAGTTGGTTATGCCATCCAACCATCTCATTCTCTGTCATCCCCTTCTCCTCCTGCCCTCAATCTTTTCCAGCATCAGGGTCTTTTCCAATGAGTCAGCTCTTTGCATCAAGTAGCCAAAGTGTTGGAGTTTCAGCCTCAACATCAGTCCTTCCAATGAACACCCAGGACTGATCTCCTTTAGGATGGACTGGTTGGATCTCCTTGCAGTCCAAGGGACTCTCAAGAGTCTTCTCCAACACCACAGTTCAAAAGCATCAATTATTTGGCTCTCAGCTTTCTTTATAGTCCAATTCTCCCATCCATAGGAAAAACCATAGTCTTGACTAGACGAGAGCTGATAAGTCTCCATCACCACACTTTGGGCTTGCAACACATAGAAGTCATGAGATGCTTACAGCAGATGTTCAAGAATTGGTGGAGAGGTGACAGGAACTGGAGACCTCTGCCCAGTATGGGACTCCTTTATGATTTATCTTTGTATCAGAGTGCCTGTTGGGCTAGTCAAGACTTTCTCAGGTTTGTACTGTTGTCTGAGACTTTTCCTAATGTATCCTCCCCACTCCCCCATTTCCTTTTGTAGGTGCCAGCCTTGGTCTAAAAGCTTTTCCTGCTTACTCTAGTTCCATATTCTCCCCACCGCCAGTAAATCTCTTGCTATTGAATTCTTTCTTGATATTTGTTTCCTGGAGGTCCCAAAATTGCATCTTTATGATGATTGAAGTCTAATAAGTAGAACTATAGTCCAGAATAGAAACCAGCAAACTTTCTGTAAAGTGTCAAATTGTAAATATTTTAAAGTTGATGGGTTGCATATATCCTCTGCCACATAATTCTTTGGTTTTTCTTGCAACTTTAAAAAGTGTAAAACCATATTTATCTTGCAGGTTGTAAAAAACTGGCTCTACTTTGTCTACTCCTCTTGCTCTAGTATATAGAAGAGCTAGTTTCAAAGATATATTCTTATTTGCTGCATATTTATATTATCTGTTAAAAAGAAAACCTGGCTGATTTCTGCCCATCAAGCTCACAGGGTGTTTGTTAACTTTAACAGTGACATTAAGTAGCTTCAAAATAATTTGGGGGTCCGAGGGAGCAGTATTCTGAGATGTGATAGAAATTTAAAAAGTGGAGGTGAATGCCAGTGAATATACATGGGTCTGAGGCAAGAATACTCTGATAAAAGTAAAAGAACAGTAAGGGCTTTTCTCTGGACAGTTTAAGCCAGATATACATGAGAACTTTGAAGAAAAGGAATGAAAGAAGAAATCTAGAGGAAAAGAATAGATGGAAAAGGAAAGAAAAAAAGGCAAGAGAAGAGAGAGGGGCAAGAATATGTAAAGAAAGCCAGAAATCGTTAATCTTTTTTATTTCACATGATAAAATAGTTAAGATAAACAAAATAAAAAAGGAAAAAAATGTAGCCTACGGGAGTGGAACAGATGACCTAAAATTTGATTGAAAGAAATAGTTGTCCAGATATTATGTTTTATATTACATAAAGTTAATTCTCCAGGAAGAGAACTTTGTAGTGGAATCCTGATTAGAATCAGTTATGATGAACCCAAGAAAAACGTTCTTAATAATTTGGATTTCTGGAGTTTTATGTGAATGTTAGCTTAGAGAGAATTGCTGTTATTTCCATGACTGCATTAGAAGATGTTTTAGCCCACTTAACAGAACAATGGTCCAAATTTTGTTCATTCGTCTAGAAAAATGTATGATTTCAGATGTAGGACTCATCGTTCTGCATTAAATGTCATCATTAAAGGAACCTTCTGATGTGATTTTAGATTAGAAAATGTACGTATTGGTTAGAACTAAAGTGAGGATCTAAATGCGATTAACAGTCTGGGGTCAATATGCACTGTGTTTCATCACACCATTCCCTTTTTCTGGGCACACCTTGGAGTTAGGTTGGGGCAATACCTTTGAGTTTCAGCCAGTGAGATGAAGGCAGAAATGACACAAGCCACTTTCAGGCTGGGACCTTAAAACATTTCTCTTGACTTTCCAGCTCTCTCTTCTGTGGCATTGACCTTGAATGCCAAATGCTGCAGTTGGAATAGCTACAAGTTGGAGGAGGGCAGTCCAGTTTTTGCCATGCTGTGCCTGATGAGAAATAAACTGTAATGGAGCGAATCCAATGATATTTGGTGGTTTATTTGTTAACAAAGTGTAGCCTATCCTGACCAGTACAGGTTCCACAGGTACTAAGCCACAGTTAATGACTTGCTACAGGTGAAACTTGGGAGAACATGGGAATGTTAAGTTTGCTTAGCCAATGTCATTAAAGAGTGACATATAGAAATGCCGTCTGTTGAAAATCAGATTAAAAGACAGCAGATGTTGCTGGAATCATTTCAAGGGTACAAAATTGTAAAAAAAGAACCAAAAAAAAAAAAAAAAGAGCTCAATGAATGAACCTGCCCAGATGAATTCAAGCAAGCCTTTTAAGGCAAGAGGAAAGGAGAGAAAGTCAGATATGACATGTACCATTTGGAGATGTCAATATTGAGGCAGAATATCATGGTAATTGCTGGCAGTGTTGCTGCTGCTGCTGCTGCTAAGTCGCTTCAGTCGTGTCCGACTCTGTGCAACCCCATAGACGGCAGCCCACCAGGCTCCCCCATCCCTGGGATTCTCCAGGCAAGATCACTGGAGTGGGTTGCCGTTTCCTTCTCCACTGCATGAAAGTGAAAAGTGAAAGTGAAGTTGCTCAGTCGTGTCTGACTCTTGGCGACCCCATGGACTGCAGCCTACCAGGCTCCTCCATCCATGGGATTTTCCAGGCAAGAGTCCTGGGGTGGGTGCCATTGCCTTCTCTGGCTGGCAGTGTTGGTGCTGGTTAAATGTAGAATCTAATTTTCCTTCTTTATGTTTCTTCTTCCCAAACTAGTGAAATGGGAAAGTTCTCCTGAAGAGAAATTATTGTTCAAAATAGGGGGTAATATGTTAAAGGTTAGTTACCTGTGCAATAGAAGATGGATGTGATAATTTTCCTGGAATATAGAGCTAATCTGTCCAGACCACTGCCTAAAACTGCAGCAGTCCCCTCTGTCTCCTCCTCTCACACCATACATGCTTGTTACACTCAGTTACTTACTGTCTCCCAAAGTAGTCTTCCATTGTCTCACCTTAATGACTTTGCTTATTGTGGTTCCTCTGATGGACATGTTCTTCTTTGCCACTTTTTGCCCGCTGAATTCTAGCTCTTTTTGAAGGCCTATGTCAAATGCTATCTTTACATGAAGAATTTCCAGATGATTCTAGTGACTCAAATTCTCTTTCTTTCATACGTGACGTGAAGTTGCTCAGTCGTGTCCAACTCTTTGTGACCCCATGGACTGTAGCCTACCAGGCTCCTCTGTCCATGGGATTTTCCAGGCAATAGTGCTGGAGTGGATTGCCATTTCAACCTAATAACTCCCTGATACCACTTCCTTTCTACTTGTATTATAGTTACTTGTGTTCATGCCTGTTTTCTTCCACTATTTTATAAACTTCCTGAGATTGTGTCAGATTTGTTTTTTGTGTACCTCCTAGGACAAATAAAAGTTTCTGGTCTTAGGATTGGATAAATAAATAAATAGATAGATAAATGTTCAATTAAATTGAAGAGTACTGGAGAATGAAATGAATACTTCCTTTTGGCATTGCTAGGTAGTAAGACATATCTTACTTTACAAAAGTGATCATTAAATTAGCAAAGTATTATTATAAGGAATGAGAAAGTGAGAGGAAGGAAAATTTTGGTAGTCAAAATGTTCTTAGTCAATACTGGTGATATAAGTAACAGTTATCATAAATCAATGATGCTAGAACACTTAGTTTGCTATTTATATAAAAAAAAGTGACTTAGAACCTCATCTTATACTCTACCAAGGTAAATTTCAGTTAGAGCTACACATTGAAAAAATTAAGGCATAAAACACTGGAAAAGATTAAAATTTATCTTGGGTCTAAATTTGGAAAAACATAACCTTAAAAGCACTGGAAAAAACTTTTAAGAAATGTAATCAACTTGAAAAACAAGTTCAAGCAATGTTGATTCTTCAAAACAAACAATGTAAATCTGAAGACAAGCATTAATTTGGGGAAAATATTTGCAAAAAAAAAGACAAAAACAAAGTTTATACCCTCTAAACATAGAGCTTATATAGCTTAGAGGCACAATGCAACTACAATAGTACATGAACTGAAAACTGATAAAAGAGAAAGTAAAATGTTCAACCTCATTACCGTTTAGAGAAGTGCAAATTCAAGAAAACAATGAGATACAACTTTTGACATATCATATAATAGTAAAGATTTAACAATTGATAATAGTGTAACATGGTGAGTCACACATTCATACTTATAAAAGTGGAAACTTTCTAGAAGTCAGTTTAATTATATGTATCAAATGATTGATGTGCTGCAGTCCATAGGGTGGCAAAGAGTCAGACATGACTGAGCGATTGAATAACAACATCAAAAGACCAAAATATTTATCACTATTGGCTTATTAATCCTACTGCTAGGAATCAATCCCAAAGAAATAGTGTACAATAGAGACAAAGTTTTTGGCACAATGATGTTTATGAAAGTGTTATTAAAAATGGTGAAAATTAGGAACAACATAGATATTTAGCAAGAGCAAGAGTTCGTGTCTCCTGCATTGAGGTGGATTCTTTACCACTGGGCTTCCCCAGTGGCTCAGCTGGTAAAGAACCTGCCTGCCAAAGGAGAAGACACAAGAGACATGGGTTCTGTCCCTGGGTCTGAAGACCCTCTGGAGAAGGAAATGGCAACCCACTCCAGTATTCTTGCCTGGAAAATTCCATGGACAGAGGAACCTGGAGGGCTACAGTCCATGGAATTGCAAGGAGTCAGACATGACCACACTGGTGCCACCTGTTACAAGGTGCTAAATGAAACTAGCAAGAGATAGTTCAGAACCCCAGGGTTAGCAAAATGAGGAGGTATTTCTGCCTCTAGGTCTGAAGTGGAAGCCAGATGGTGGTTTCAAGCCCTGGGAAAGGGTAGCCAGATGCAGAAGGGCTCCTGACCAAGGAGCCAATACAGGGACGCTGGGGTGTAGATTAGGAGAGAGAATGATCTCAACTTCCCTCTTGTCCTCCAAGCTCCTGCCTATGCTCCCCCTTGGGTAACCTCCCAACTAGAAGTCAGAGAGCGAGGGAGCCTATGGCTGAAGAACAGCTTCTCATTGCACAGAGCAAGATGGAGGGAGGAGAATGGATCTGGATGATAAATAGAAAATACAGAACAGATGCTCTAGGAAAACAAACAAAATGAAACAAAACCCAAAAAACCAATGACCCAGAGTTTGTCTGAGTGAATCTCATAAGAAATTCTTTACATAATGAACTGTTGGTTCAAGTCATTAAGAATTGGAGGATTGGTTGACACAAAATCTTCCAAATGAAGGAGAAACCTAAGCAATCAAAGTCTGGGAATGTTCCAAGTAGTGAAAGTATTCTTGAACACAGCTACTATTATGGGAGAAAGAAAATAAGCTATAGTAACAAAAAAAAGCAGTATATGGAATCTCATTGACATAAAACACTGAACAAAAAAATTATCAATTTAGGGATAAAAATCCCCTGGAATAGCAAAAATGCTATATTTTACAAGTAAATTTTGCATGGGGGTCAGGGAAAGAGCTAAGAAAGCTGGTACAAATTATAATAAAGAGAATACAGAAACTGAAGAGAATAAAATGATGATAATTTAAAAAACTATAATGTAGGAGAGTTTTATATATTATTTACATTTTTGTATATCTCTTGATGAAAAAATGTTTAAAAGTGAAAGTTTGAAAATGAGATTTGAAGTTATAAGTTAAAATTTTGTTATTTGTGATTATTTAAAGCTAAATTTAATAATTTTATGCAATTTTTCTGTCTGCTTTTTTGCATGTTGAATTTTAAACATCAATGATGTTTAATTCTTTCAAAACACATTTTTGTGAACTACTTAAGAATGAGGTCATGTTATAAAATTCAGAATATAGTAGCCTGCCAAAGTTTTCAAATAATTATTTTAAGTGGTAGTATTAATATTACCATTGGAAAAGGAAATATGACTGTTTTGGAAAAACAGCATTTCCTTCAAAGGTTAAAAACATATTGACAGTCCCTGAGACTCCATAGGAATTCATCTTTAAGATGCAGTCCACATAAAAATTTTATATATTGCCTGATGGCAGAGAGATAAATGGTTGTCAAGAAATGGAAAAGGCTCCTTTCTAAGTCTGAGTGGCAATTTTCCTATAGCTCTGCCACATGGATAAAGTACTTGCCTTTCTGAAGCAGGTTGCCTGAAGGGAAGGAAGGAATGGTCAGGATGATGAGATAAATCAAACAAATATTTATTTTCTGAGGTACTTTATTAACATTTTGGAGTGGGTCTGCCAGAACCTTTCTTCCAGTTTCATTATGTGGATGACATAATTAAGACATTTTGTAAGTTAGCAGAGGTGGAGAAGAGAGACACTTTGCAGGAGCATCTTTGTCAAAAATGAAGGGATCTTTGAAGCTCTGCCTTGTGTCTGTTGTTCTTCTTTTGCCTGATCCTATCCTCTGTGTGTGGGCTTCCCTGGTGGCTCAGAGGTTAAAGAGTCTGCCTGCAATGTGGGAGACTCAGGTTTGATCCCTGGGTCGGGAAGATCTCCTGGAGAAGGAAATGGTAACCCACTCCAGTACTGTTGCCTGGAGAATTCCATGGACAGAGGAGCCTGGCAGGCTATAGTCCATTGGGTTGCAAAGAGTCGGACACGACTGAGCCACTTCACTTCACTTCACTTCACTTCATCCTGTGTGTGTCTGAAATTTGTTCACAGTTCTTTCCTTCTATTTAGAGCTAGATAAAGAAAACTTGAAATGTATGATGTGTCATATTTAACTTTTAATAATAGAGCTAATGTGTGGTTAATTGAAACACCAATTTCAGCAGTGAAATTGTTATATATGTTAGAGAGAGAGAAGAGAGACAGAGAGACTTAAAGAGAAGACTTTTTAGTATAAGTTGTAACCTAAAACTTCAAAAGTGCTTTTAATTAGCCAGGCACAGTGTGTGTTTGCATTTTATCCTTTTAATTTCTCGTGTATTAAAGAATATTTCCAAGTCTGGCTGAGTGTCCTCATATTCAGGAAAAGAATGCTTAGGGCAAATAATGTTGCAAGGTATGTGATTGATAAATTTGTTAGTATATAGTTTAATTCAAATTTAGGTAATTTCCCCCTCATCTGTCCCAAGTACTAACCCTCTGGTATAGTAAAAGATATGAGGTAATCTTAAGCCTGCATGTTATTTCCTTGCAAATGAAGTTATTATATCTTGAAGGTATACAAAGCATCTAAAGATATCTCACTCAAAATGCACTAATAAAATGAGCAACATCACATGTGTACATGCATCGGCATCTTTCCTTGTCCACCGTGTTCTTTTGGTCCAATCGTCAGATCTGCAGAAGTGTGAGAGATCTTAGAGACCCATTAATCCCACTCTCCAGAGATAAAATCTGTTATTTGTAAAATGTTTTATCTTTCTAGCCTTCTTCAGTGCACACTGAAATATGTATATTTTCTATATTATGCATACTAAACTGTAATCTGCACTTAATAGATGATAAACCAATACCTAGCAATTACCAGATCCTTCCTAATGGCTTTATAGTATTCTGCTGTGTGGATATACTCTAATTTATTTCAAAAACTTTATTGATAGCATTTACAATATTTCAGATTTTACTAGTGAAAAAATGCCCCCAACACCTCAGTAAACTCACAATGACATGTAGCTTTGCATTTTTGTGGGGGGGCTTGTTTCTGTAGATAAATCTAGAACACAGGATTGTGGGGACAATAAACAGATTGTTGGGGTGGGTGCATTGCAACAGGACCATCCAAAATCTTGTGCAATTTGTATTCCGAGTGTAAAAATTCTATTTCCTCATGCATTCTGTATTGGAATCTGTAGCTCTTCTTAATGTTTTTAGGAATAATAGGTAGAAAGTGATTTTATGAGTTTGTTATATTTCACTTTCATGCATTGGAGAAGGAAATGGCAACCCACTCCAGTATTCTTGCCTGGAGAATCCCAGGGATGGGGAATCCTGGTGGGCTGCCATCTATGGGGTCACACAGAGTCAGACACGACTGAAGTGACTTAGCTTAGCTTATATTTCAACTAGTTGAAAAGTTGAATAAAATTTAACTTTTGAAAAAATTAATGCCATTTGCAACAACACGGATGAAACTTGAGGGTATTATGCAAGTGAAATGTCAGAGATAGATAAATAGTGCATGATTTTACTCATATGAGGAATCTAAAAAAACAAAATGAGCAAAAAAATCCAAAATACATAAACAAATCAAATAAAAAAGAAACAGAGGAAGTGGGGTGGGGAGAGGGCAAAATAGGTAAAGGGGATCAACCGTATGATTGCTATTGTTGTTCAGTTGCTCAGTCATGTCTGACTCTTTGGGACTCCATGGATTACACCACACCAGGCTTCCCTGTCCTTCTCTATCTCCCGGAGTTTGCTCAAACTCATATCCATTGAGTAGATGATGCCATCCAACCATCTCATCCTCTGTCACCCCCTTTTTCTCCTGCCTTTAGTCTTTCCTAGCATCAGGGTCTTTTCCAGTGAGTCAGCTTTTAGCATCAGGTGGCCAAAGTATTGGAGCTTCCTTCAGCATCAGTCCTTCTAGTGAATATTCAGGGTTGATTTCCTTTAGGATGGACTGATTTGATCTCCTGGCAGTCCAAATGACTCTCAGTAGTCTCCTCTAGCACTACAGTTCAAAAGCATCAATTCTTCAGTTCTCAGCCTTCCTTATGGTCCTACTCTCACATCTATACATGATGACTACTGGAAAAACCGTAGCTTTGACCAGACAGACCTTTGTCAGCAGAAGCAATGTCTCTGCTTTTTAATATGCTGTCTAGGTTTGTCATAGTTTTTCTTTCAAAGAGCAAGCGTCTTTTAATTTCATGGCTGCAGTCACCATCTACAGTGATTCTGGAGTCTAAGAACAAAAAAGTCTGTCACTGTTTCCATTTTTTCCCCATCCATTTGCCATGAACTGATGGGACCAGATGCCATGATCTTAGTTTTTTGAATGTTGAGTTTTAAGCCAGCTTTTTCACTGAATGATGACAGTTTTAAACCAGTTTTTTCAACTCTATGATGACAGATGGAAATTAAACATTTCACAGTAAGCATTCTACAGTGTTTGCTTCTATCATGTTTAAAAACCAATATAAATAAGTAAATAAATACATACATAAATAATAAGGCCCTGGAGTCACTGACCCTTTGCCTCAGTCTCATGCAGCAGCTCAAATTAAAAAAAAAAAACAAAAAACTAATCAAAGGAAAAAAGTTTACAGGATACGTTCATTTTCGTCATTATTTAGTGCAGATGTTAAATGTTATCATTTTTCTCTCTCTCGTGCCACTTTAGGAAGCCTCTGTGTTTGCCAGTGCTCTTCCTGTAATGTTGTGCCTGGAGTTACTGATCCTTATTGTAATTTGTGTGGACGCCTCTCTTTCTGGAAGAGTGCATTTCTCTTTGCAGCATGAACTGAGAGGGATGGTTCTTTGTCCTTTGATGAGATTGATGCTGATCCTGACACGACTCACTAAGTGGATCCTATTTCTTTCTAACTTAATGGTGATTTTTGCAGCTTTGAAAATAGCTTCTATTTAAGATTTGCCTATTACTTATGGGCTTATTTTTTCTCAAACAATTTCCTTTGTATGGCAGTGTATATGACTTCTGCTTGTATAAATTACAGCAATGGATCAGAATTTTAGTATGGATCAGAGCATAAATGTCCAAAGTCAATAGTCATTAGACATTAATAGCTATTAAAATTTACAGCAGACACATTATTTCTCTGTGTTCAAACTTGGACTTCACAGTAATTATAGAATACTTTTTTGCTTGTTTTATTTAAAAAATGCATTGAAATTTATAAGTTTAGTAAAAGGAATGCACTTGAAATTTAAAACATTGTATATTAACATTTCCATAATATAAGAGTATATACTGGGATAGCAAAAAGAGGCATTTGTTTTGGTTTTGTGTGAGATTGACACTATGACATCTGTGCATGGGAAGAATTGATGAGAAAAGGGACTGCAAGTAAAATTTTTCATGTCAGTTATGCCTAAGACCTTGAGAATATGATTACTCAGAACAAGAATATTTGCGTTATTGTCACATGATGGTTTCTAAGATCTTAACCAAGAGGTTAAGAGGTTCCAAGAGGTTAAGCAATTTAACCTCTTGGAACAAAGGTTACTTACTCTGGAAAAATAAGATAATAATATTATTCCTGCTCCACATACAAAACAATGTATTTATAATAAAACAGACTCTTGAGAGTCCCTTGGACTGCAAGGAGATCCAACCGGTCCATTCTGAAGGAGATCAGCCCTGGGATTTCTTTGGAAGATCAGATCAGATCAGATAAGTCGCTCAGATGTGTCCGACTCTTTGCGACCCCATGAACCGCAGCACGCCAGGCCTCCCTGTCCATCACCAGCTCCCAGAGGTCACTAAGACTCACACCCATCAAGTCAGTGATGCCATCCAGCCATCTCATCCTCTGTCGTCCCCTTCTCCTACTGCCCTCAATCCGTCCCAGCATCAGAGTCTTCTCCAATGAGTCAACTCTTCGCATGAGGTGGCCAAAATACTGGAGTTTCAGCTTTAGCATCATTCCTTCTAAAGAAATTCCAGGATTGATCTCCTTCAGAATGGACTGGTTGGATCTTCTTGCAGTCCAAGGGACTCTCAAGAGTCTTCTCCAACACCACAGTTCAAAAGCATCAATTCTTCGGTGCTCAGCCTTCTTCACAGTCCAGCTCTCACATCCATACATGACCACAGGAAAGACAATAGCCTTGACTAGGCGAACCTTTGTTGGCAAAGTAATGTCTCTGCTTTTGAATATGCTATCTAGGTTGGTCATCACTTTCCTTCCAAGGAGTAAGCGTCTTTTAATTTCATGGCTGCAGTCACCATCTGCAGTGATTTTGGAGCCCAGAAAAATAAAGTCTGACACTGTTTCCACTGTTTCTCCATCTATTTCCCATGTAGTGATGGGACCAGATGCCATGATCTTCGTTTTCTGAATGTTGAGCTTTAAGCCAACCTTTTCACTCTCCACTTTCACTCTCATCAAGAGGCTTTTTAGCTCCTCTTCACTTTCTGCCATAAGGGTGGTATCATCTGCATATCTGAGGTTATTGATATTTCTCCCGGCAATCTTGATTCCAGCTTGTGTTTCTTCCAGTCCAGCATTTCTCATGATGTACTCTGCATATAAGTTAAATAAACATGGTGACAATATGCAGCCTTGACGTACTCCTTTTCCTATTTGGAACCAGTCTGTTGTTCCATGAGCAGTTCTAACTGTTGCTTCCTGACCTGCATACAGATTTCTCAAAAGGCAGATCAGGTGGTCTGGTATTCCCATCTCTTTCAGAATTTTCCATAGTTTATTGTGATCCACACAGTCAAAGGCTTTGGCATAGTCAATAAAGCAGAAATAGATGCTTTTCTGGAACTCTCTTGCTTTTTCGATAATCCAGCGGATGTTGGCAATTTGATCTCTGGTTCCTCTGCCTTTTCTAAAACCAGCTTGAACATCAGGAAGTTCACAGTTCACATATTGCTGAAGCCTGGCTTGGAGAATTTTGAGCATTACTTTACTAGCGTGTGAGATGAGTACAATTGTTCGGTAGTTTGAGCACTCTTTGGCATTGCCTTTCTTTGGGATTGGGATGAAAACTGACCTTTTCCAATCTTGTGGCCACTGCTGAGTTTTCCAAATTTGCTGGCATATTGAGTGCAGCACTTTCACAGCATCATCTTTCAAGATTTGGAATAGCTCCACTGGAATTCCATCACCTCCACTAGCTTTGTTCGTAGTGATGCTTTCTAAGGCCCATTTGACTTCACATTCCAAGATGTCTGGCTCTAGGTCAGTGATCACATCATCATGATTATCTGGGTCGTGAAGCTCTTTTTTGTACAGTTCTTCTGTGTATTCTTGCCACCTCTTCTTAATATCTTCTGCTTCTATTAGGTCCATGCCATTTCTGTCCTTTATCGTGCCCATCTTTGCATGAAATGTTCCTTTGGTATCTCTGATTTTCTTGAAGAGATCCCTAGTCTTTCGCATTCTGTTGTTTTCCTCTATTTCTTTGCATTGATCACTGAAGAAGGCTTTCTTATCTCTTCTTGCTAATCTATGGAAGTCTGCATTTAGATGTTTATATCTTTCCTTTTCTCCTTTGCTTTTCACTTCTCTTCTTTTCACAGCTATTTGTAAGGCCTCCCCAGACAGCCATTTTGCTTTTTTGCATTTCTTTTCCATGGGGATGGTCTTGATCCTTGTCTCCTGTACAATGTCACGAACCTCATTCCATAGTTCATCAGGCACTCTATCTATCAGATCTAGGCCCTTAAATCTATTTCTCACTTCCACTGTATAATCATAAGGGATTTGATTTAGGTCATACCTGAATGGTCTAGTAGTTTTCCCTACTTTCTTCAATTTCAGTCTGAATTTGGCAATAAGGAGTTCATGGTCTGAGCCACAGTCAGCTCCTGGTCTTGTTTTTGCTGATTGTATAGAGCTTCTCCATCTTTGGCTGCAAAGAATATAATCGATCTGATTTCGGTGTTGACCATCTGGTGAGGTCCATGTATAGAGTCTTCTCTTGTGTTGTTGGAAGAGGGTATTTGCTATGACCAGTGCATTTTCTTGGCAAAACTCTGTTAGTCTTTGCCCTGCTTCATTCCGTGTTCCAAGGCCAAATTTGCCTGTTACTCCAGGTGTTTCTTGACTTCCTACTTTTGCATTCCAGTCCCCTATAATGAAAAGGACATCTTTTTTGGGTGTTAGTTCTAAAAGGTCTTGTAGGTCTTCATAGAACTGTTCAACTTCAGCTTCTTCAGTATTACTGGTTGGGGCATAGATTTGGATTACTGTGACATTGAATGGTTTGCCTTGGAAAGGAACAGAGATCATTTTGTCATTTTTGAGATTGCATCCAAGTACTGCATTTCGGACTCTTTTGTTGACCATGATGGCCACTCCATTTCTTCTCAAGGATTCCTGCCCACAGTAGTAGATATAATGGTCCTCTGAGTTAAATTCACCCATTCCAGTCCATTTTAGTTCGCTAATTCCTAGAATGTCGACATTCACTCTTGCCATCTCTTGTTTGACCACTTCCAATTTGCCTTGATTCATGGACCTGACATTCCAGGTTCCTATGCAATATTGCTCTTTACAGCATCAGACTTTGCTTCTATCACCAGACACATCCACAGCTGGGTATTCTTTTTGCTTTGGCTCCATCCCTTCGTTCTTTCTGGAGTTATTTCTCCACTGATCTCCAGTAGCATATTGGGCCCCTACTGACCTGGGGAGTTTCTCTTTCAGTATCCTATCATTTTGTCTTTTCATACTGTTCATGGGGTTCTCAAGGCAAGAATACTGAAGTGGTTTGCCATTCTTTGGAAGGAATGATGCTAAAGCTGAAACTCCAGTATTTTGGCCACCTCATGCGAAGAGTTGACTCATTGGAGAAGACTCTGATGCTGGGAGGGATTGAGGGCAGGAGGAGAGGGGACGACAGGGATGAGATGGCTGGATGGCATCACTGACTCGATGAATGTGAGTCTGAGTGACCTCCGGGAGTTGGTGATGGACAGGGAGGCCTGGCGTGCTGCAGTTCTTGGGGTCGCAAAGAGTCGGACACCACTGAGCAACTGATCTGATCTGATCTGATATTTGACATGAAATCAAATATGCATTTAATGTTGCCTTTTTGTAGTTTTTATTGTTGCCTAAATCCTATGTTTTTACTGTTAATGGAAATGGTTAGGAATTTTATTTTATTCATTTATTTGGCTACACCAGGTCTTAGTTGCGGTATGTAGAATCTTTGACCGTCATTGAAGTATGACCTGAGATTAAACCTGTGTCTCCTGCATTGGAAATCTGGAGTCTTAACTACTGGACCACCGGGGAAGTCCTAGGGTTAGGAATTTTAAATGGCCATTTTGATGATTCATATTAATCACATATATTATTCAAATGCATAGTTTATGTGCTCATCTTTTAAAAACAATATCACTTTCTATAGAGAGAAATAGGAGCATAATCGGCGGGGGAGGGGGGAGTCCAGGCAAATATGCCTCCATTGTACTTTTTTCTTACTTTGCATTCATCTTTTCTATATTCTGGATCTGATTTTAAATGCAGTGTCAAACTTTTGTATTAAACTAGTATATGAGACTCTGCATTCGACACTTTTAGATAAAACAATTTCTAGTTTATAGATGAGGAAACAGAATCATAGAGGAGTTGAATGACTTGCTGAAGCTCATACGGTTAGTAAGTAAGAGAGCTGGGTCATACACCCGGAGTTCTTTGGTATCCAGATGTTGTTCCTAAACTCCTTGTCTCCTAGGGCACTTGTGTTTGCATAACCTTATCGTGTAACTTTTGTATTTCGTGAGTACCAGCTGAAAGTAGTAGAAAGAATGTTGTACTGTAAGTCTGGAATCTGGGGTTCTAGGTCAACTTTTTCATCTTATTAACTCTATGATCTTAAGTTAGGATTTAAATATCCCCTGAACTTCCAGTTCATACTCTGGAGAATGAAGCTAATAATACTATTTTTTTCTACCCATTTTACAGGAATGATATGGGCACAATAAAAATTTTATGTAGATACTGTAAAGCTTTGTGATAAACTATATTACTGTTCAAAATTTTCACTGTCCTTCCCTATGGAAGGATTTATACTTCCCCTTTTCAGCTGATATCTGATTGGGCATGTGTTTTGCTATGGCCAATGAAATATGAGCAGAGCTGATATGTTTTAAGTGGAAGTTTTTGATTTCTTTTTCCCGACTCTATTCTCTTTCATTTTTGCTTGCAAACCAGCCACTTTCCTTGAAGTTCATTTCTTTTTTATAATACATTGTTGAACATAACTAAGAGTATTAAATAGGATCCAACCATTAGAAATGGAGAAGGAAATGGCAACCCACTCCAGTATTCTTGCCTGGAGAATCCCCACGGACAGAGAAGCCTGGCAGGTTTCAATCCATGGAGTCACAAAGAATTGGACATGACTGTGTGACTAAGACAACCATTAGAAGATAAAACTGTGAACATCTGGCAGCAACATGAACTAATTAAAACAGGAAAAATGGCTTGAGTACAAACAATAGTGTGGTTATTTATCTCATTGTTGGGCTTCCCTAGTGGCTCAGAAGGTAAAGAATCTGTAAAATCTTCAGTTGACTAAGGTAATAGCCACTAAATTCTTTCAACTGGATAAAATTTCCTAGGGAGATGAGACTAAGATCATGGTCCCCTGGAAGCTTGACAAACCCGAACTAAAGTGGAGAAATGTTTCAAAAAAAAATAGCTATATTGCAGTTCTGGTCACATGGTTCTGGTTTCAGTCAAGTAGAGAAGAAACTATGTTTTATAGACTAGTGTGACCCCCAAATTCACTAGACTCAATTTGCAAAACTTAATATGACTCTTATGTGTCCGATCTTTTATGGGTAGAAAACAGGGCGTCAAATTTTTTCAGATTTCAAAAAGGTCATTGATCTAATGTCTTCCTAAAGAAGCCAAGGGAGATGATGAAAAAATTCTTTCCAGAGGATTGAGCCAAAGGCTATTGATAACAATGGGATAGAAAGCTATTCCTTCAGGCAGAAATGTGGCTTAATCAGGAAACATACTCTATTGTATTGGTCTCCTAGGGCTGCTGTAAAAAATTACCGCAGATTGCTGGCTTAAACAACAGAAGTTTATTTTCTCAGAGTTGTGGGGGGTGAAAGTCTGAGATCAGGGTGCCAGCATGCTTATTTTGAGTGAGGACTCTTTTCCTGGTTTGCAGACAACTGCCTTTTAAACATATAATCACATAGTCTTTCTTTGGTGTGAAAAGAGAGAGTAAGCTCATTGGTGTCTCTTCTTGTAAGGATTCTTTTCATATTTGATCAAGGTCTTAATCTTATCACATTATTTAGCCTTATTTATTTCCTTAGAGGTCCTTTCTCCAAATACAGCCATACTGGAAGGTTAGAGCTTCAACCTATGGATTTTGATGGTACACGAACATTAAGTCCATAATTCCTACCTTCACAGTAAGGTCCTTACATTGCCTGTTAGCGGGAGTTTAGAATTACTATGGATCAGTGGCCACTTGTGTACACCATTCTTCCTGTTTCAGAGTTGGTATGATTATTATGAAGCAGGGTTGCATAGGGAGGGCTGATAAATTGGTTCTTAAGTTGTGTCTGGGTGTTTAGATCAAGAGGATCCACATATGAACCTAGTGTTGAAACTCTCATGAGAGTGTGAGTCTCATGCCTTGATGAAATAATGGGGCCTTTGGATTCCTTTTGGAGATTATTTGGAAATTATATTTTATATATGGCAAGATCAGATCAGATCAGATCAGTCGCTCAGTCATGTCCGACTCTTTGCGACCCCATGAACTGCAGCACGCCAGGCCTCCCTGTCCATCACCAACTCCCGGAGTTCACTCAGACTCACGTCCATTGAGTCAGTGATGCCATCCAGCCATCTCATCCTCTGTCGTCCCCTTCTCCTCCTACCTCCAATCCCTCTCAGCATCGGAGTCTTTTCCAATGAGTCAACTCTTCACATAAGGTGGCCAAAGTACTGGAGTTTCAGCTTTAGCATCATTCCTTCCAAAGAAATCCCAGGGCTGATCTCCTTCAGAATGGACTGGTTGGATCTCCTTGCAGTCCAAGGGACTCTCAAGAGTCTTCTCCAACACCACAGTTCAAAAGCATCAATTCTTCGGCACTCAGCCTTCTTCACAGTCCAACTCTCACATCCACACATGACCACAGGAAAAACCATAGCCTTGACTAGATGAACTTTGTTCGCTAAGTAACGTCTCTGCTTTTGATTATGCTATCTAGGTTGGTTATAACCCTCCTTCCAAGGAGTAAGCGTCTTTTAATTTCATGGCTGCAGTCACCATCTGCAGTGATTTTGGAGCCCAGAAAAATAAAGTCTGACACTGTTTCCACTGTTTCCCCATCTATTTCCCATGTAGTGATGGGACTGGAGGCCATGATCTTCGTTTTCTGAATGTTGAGCTTTAAGCCAACCTTTTCACTCTCCACTTTCACTTTCATCAAGAGGCTTTTTAGTTCCTCTTCCCTTTCTGCCATAAGGGTGGTATCATCTGCATATCTGAGGTTATTGGTATTTCTCCCAGCAATCTTGATTCCAACTTGTGTTTCTTCCAGTCCAGCATTTCTCATGATGTACTCTGTATGTAAGTTAAATAAACATGGTGACAATATGCAGCCTTGATGTACTCCTTTTCCTATTTGGAACCAGTCTGTTGTTCCATGTCCAGTTCTAACTATTGCTTCCTGACCTGAATACAAATTTCTCAAGAGGCAGATCAGGTGGTCTGGTATGCCCATCTCTTTCAGAATTTTCCACAGTTTATTGTGATCCACACAGTCAAAGGCTTTGGCATAGTCAATAAAGCAGAAATAGATGCTTTTCTGGAACTCTCTTGCTTTTTCCATGATCCAGCGGATGTTGGCAATTTGATCTCTGGTTCCTCTGCCTTTTCGAAAACCAGCTTGAACATCAGGAAGTTCACAGTTCACATATTGCTGAAGCCTGGCTTGGAGAATTTTGAGCATTACTTTACTAGCGTGTGAGATGAGTGCAATTGTGTGGTAGTTTGAGCACTCTTTGGCATTGCCTTTCTTTGGGATTGGGATGAAAACTGACCTTTCCCAGTCCTGTGGCCACTGCTGAGTTTTCCAAATTTGCTGGCATATTGAGTGCAGCACTTTCACAGCATCATCTTTCAGGATTTGGAATAGCTCAACTGGAATTCCATCACCTCCACTAGCTTTGTTTGTAGTGATGCTTTCTAAGGCCCACTTGACTTCACATTCCAGGATGTCTGGCTCTAGGTGAGTGATCACACCATTGTGATTATCTGGGTCGTGAAGCTCTTTTTTGTACAGTTCTTCTGTGTATTCTTGCCATCTCTTCTTAATATCTTCTGCTTCTGTTAGGTCCATACCATTTCTGTCCTTTATTGAGCCCATCTTTGCATGAAATGTTGCCTTGGTATCTCTAATTTTTTTGAAGAGATCCCTAGTCTTTCCTATTCTGTTGTTTTCCTCTATTTCTTTGCATTGATTGCTGAAGAAGGCTTTCTTATCTTTTCTTGCTGTTCTTTGGAACTCTGCATTCAGATGCTTATATCTTTCCTCTTCTCCTTTGCTTTTCGCTTCTCTTCTTTTCACAGCTATTTGTAAGGCCTCCCAGACAGCCATTTTGCTTTTTTGCATTTCTTTTCCATGGGGATGGTCTTGATCCCTGTCTCCTATACAATGCCACGAACCTCATTCCATAGCTCATCAGGCACTCTATCAGATCTAGGCCCTTAAATCTATTTTTCACTTCCACTGTATAATCATAAGGGATTTTATATATGGCAAAAAGGATGTTAAATATTTGTAAATAACAGAGTAGACTGTTAAACCTCATGCTGCAGTTTAACTTTTTTCTTTTTTTCTGCCTCCCTTGCAATGTCCTTTCTTGTCATATATCTTCCTATGGGAGGATTATATATTTGTATTCTATCAGTGTTAGACTGCAATATGACTTGTTTTGTTTGGCCAAGAAAATGTGAACAAGAATAATGTTTGTCACTTCTAGTTAAATATTAAGACAGAGTGTGCTCACTATGAGATGGGCAACATCTTAGATGAAGTTTACTCCATCAGCCTTAGTGTTGTTGAGATGGTAACATTAAGCAGAACCATGTGATATAAATAAGAGGAAAAACACAATGAAATAAAACTGTTGTTGCTGTGAGCCATTGCAAGTTTGAGATGGTTTGTTATTACATACAACCCAGCCTAAGCTAACTGATAGCATCCTATGTATACATGGGGAACTAATATCAAACTTAGTATATAAGTTCCAAATTTATTCAAATTGACCAAAAGATGAAACATGCTGTTTTATTTAATTTAGTAGAATCTTGAGGTTAAGGCTGAGCTATAGAAAGGCACATTTTCCAGTAGAAGATCAGCCCAAAGAATAATTGAATCTTTTATTTTAGTTCAGTGTTAGTATTATAAGATCCACCAAACTGTTCTATTTTGTTTTAACTTTTCATTTTGTACTGGGGTATAGCCGATTAACAGTGTTGTGATAGTTTCAGGTGGACAGCTAAAGGACTCAGGCATACACATACAAGTATCCATTCTCCCCCAACTCCCCTCCCATCTAGACTGCCACACAACACTGAGCAGAGTTCCACGTGCTATACTGTAGGTCCTTGTTGGTTCTTAACACAACTTCGGGAAGTCTCAAAATGAAGAATAGAAATTCTGGAAAAGAGTTCCTTCCTCTAGGGAGTGTTTCATGACTCTTAGCTCCTTTTCCAAATCATGACAGGGATATAGGTCCCAGGGATGACAAACTTGCTGACTCATCCAGTCCCATTTTGTTATAATAAATTTAGGATGACTTCAGCAACATTTTCTATGAACTGGCCAAACCTATTAAGAGGCCAACTCTGTTTTTTTTTTTTTTCCTAATTAAAATTCAGTTGATGCTGCTGTGTGAGATCTCTAGCTTATCTGGCCTTCATTAAAGGCCTATTAAACTATTTTAAAAGTATTACATTTTTGGACATTTACACCATTACATATAATATTAATTGCCAAAGTGCACTAATTAGTTGATTAGAGTAACTGTTCTTTGTATCTATACCATTTCACTTACTATAAAGTCCACATTCTAAGTAGCATTAGCAGTAAAGAGGGAAGAATTTTGGTGTTAGAAGAGAAAAGGGGGCAACCAAGCATTCCATGATCATCAGTATTCTTTTCAAATTGCACCAACTGGAACTCCTTTAGTTATTGCCTTGTTTTCAATCACTTGAAGGGACTAGGTCCTCATTAGTAAGCTTCTCCATCCAGTTTCTGGTGCTGGAGAGAGAGAAAATAGACTTACTCAGCACTACAGATAGAGTTCATTGATCTACCAGGCTGCAAACACTTGATCAGCTCTTCTCATACTTACCAGCATCTCCACATGGAGATGTCTGAAATCAGTGAGCAGCAGCAACTTAGCCAAGTGAGATACTAACAAGATGTACTGTAATTGTGAGGATGTTCTATCTGCCTACATTAAGACCCAGAATAATTTGTGAGTGTGAGAGCCCAGGCTAATTAACAAGACTTTTTTTTTTTTTAATCCTATAAACCCTCTGTTAAGCTTTATCAAGTGAATATAAAATACTTTCCTAATACAAAAATCTTAATTTTATAGACATGGAGTATAAATATTTCCTTAAGTTTGTATTTAGTGAAAAAAGAAAATCAAAAGAGAATGATTCAACAGGACTATTGAGTAATAATGTAATCATTGATAAAAGCCAAAGTTGGAGAACTCTTTGTATTAGTATTAGTAAATAATAACTCTATTAGTTATAATAACTAACTAATAACTAATAAATAACTAACTAATAACTATAAATAATAACTCTATTAGTATTCCAGGGTCAGGCTACAAAGTTCTGCAATGAAAATATTTGAAAAAAGGTGACTTCCTTTTATGAAAATAGAAAAACTAGTTCTAGCATTGAGAGTATATTATTTGAGAAGTCCATGTCTATATTTTCTGAATAATGTCAATAGAAATGCTAATAAACCTCATGGAAATTTCCAAAGGTTGTGATTCCTAAACTTCTAAAATTATGTATTGCTTACTTTCTTGTTTATTTCACTTGCACTTTATATTCATTTTAATCAGTTTATGCTTTGCAAATATTTGGAGATGGTAAATCCTTATTGTCAAGCCATCTTGCAATGTAACAGGAATGATTTACTATTCATGTTTGTATTTATTCAATACCTATTTCTAAGTGCTTATTTAGTTTTAACAATGAGCTTATGTGTTGGCAACACATTTCTATTGATCCCTCATTTGAGCAATTTCTTAGACAATGACACGACTGAGGCTTGTGTTTATTTGGGTGCACATTTTCAACATTGACATTGCTGCTCTGTAAATAGGACCATTGTTAAGGAAGAATGTGTTTTTGCACAAATATGTGTTGAAGAAAGGTTACATATTCACCATGGGAAAAAAATTAAGAGGTCATTACCCAGGAAATTGCTCATCTATGTTGTTATTGCATATTGGATATTGTATCTAGTGAGGAGGTATATCTAGTGTGGGGTCTAGTATAGGAGTCTGGGAAAATATTGAGAAATAGAGAAGAAAACAAGATATTTCAACGTGATTTCAACTTGGTTAACGTATTGAGAATAGTTAATAACATTAGAAATAATTCAATAACATTAGAAGTAGAGTATGAAACTTTAGAACTGAAAGACCCCTCAGAAATTGTTTTGTTCAGCTCCTGTGCTTTAGATGGAAAGAAAAAAAGGAGCTAGATATATTCAATGCAATAGTGCAAAGGAATGACGGTTTTAAAGCTTGAGTAAAGGACTTGGTGACTATCAGCGCTCTTTCTCTTGCTCAAAGTTGACTCCTGATGGTCTTAAAAATCATGACTTGTTGAACTAATAGGACGCAATTCTCCTATCAGTGTTTTTTTTTACTCTAGATCAGACAGGCATTGGTTGCTGTTATGATCCAGTCCGTAGAATGATGATTCTCCTTGAACTGAATTCTAAAATTCATGGTTTTGGGAAGAGTTAGTGGTAGCTAAGAAATTTAATTGTCCAAAGATAAATATAATTTTCTAAAGTTTTAAAAAATCTGGCCTGTAACTCATCTTTTCTTTTGTATGTGCAACTTCTTTTCCTCCATTTATTGAACTAAAGGCCTGGATAAAAGATCTTATACCGAACTTCTATTATTCTATTATTTGAAATATGTCTATTACAATAAAGTGAGGAGCAGTTATTTTTCAACCATGTTCTCGCAAACACTGTATTAGGCGGGTATATGACTTCCCCACACCATTATCTCTAATATAAGTCCACCGTGGTAGAACCTGATTAGTATAAAGCTCCCAGAATCTCTCTTTGCTCACTCTACATCTCGCAAGTAAGAGTGACTTATCTGAGTGGAGAATTTGGTAATAGTGAATGTACTGTGTTTGTCTCAGTTCTGCCTTTTTTTTTTTTTTCTTTTCTGTTGGAAGCTAGCTGGTCCAGGAAGCAGGAGTCTCTATACCACTCAGAATGAGGAGAGCATCCGCTGTCTAGTTTTTCCTGTAAAAAGATCATAAAATCTGCCTAATTATTGGGCCTAGTTGGGCTTCCCTAGTGGCTCAGTGGTAAAGAATCTGCCTGCAATGTGAGAGATGCAGGAGACGTGTGTTCTCTCATTAGAAAGATCCCAAGGTGGAGGGCATGGCAACCCACTCTGGTATTCTTGCCTGGAGAATCCGATGGAGAGAGGAGCCTGGCGGGCTACAGTCCACAGAGTTGCAGAGTCTGACATGACTGCATCAATTGCACACATATGCATGGTTGTCTGAGGCAGCCTTACAAAGAGCTGTGAAAAAGAGAAGTGAAAAGCAAAAGAGAGAAGGTAAGATATACCCATCTGAATGCAGAGTTCCAAAGAATAGCAAGAAGAGATAAGAAAGCCTTCCTCAGTGATCAATGCAAAGAAATAGAGGAAAACAATAGAATGGGAAAGACTAGAGATCTCTTAAAGAAAATCAGATACACCAAGGGAACATTTCATGCAAAGACGGGCTCAATAAAGGACAGAAATGGTATGGACCTAACAGAAGCAGAAGATATTTAGAAGAGGTGGCAAGAATACACAGAATTGTACAAAAAAGATCTTCATGACCCAGATAATCACGATGGTGTGATCACTCACCTAGAGCCAGACATCCTGGAATGTGAAGTCAAGTGGGCCTTAGAAAGCATCACTACAAATTAAGCTAGTGAAGGAGATGGAATTCCAGTTGAGCTATTTCAAATCCTAAAAGATGATGCTGTGAAAGTGCTGCACTCAATATGCCAGCAAATTTGGAAAACTCAGCAGTGGCCACAGGACTGGAAAAGGTCAGTTTTCATTTCAATGACAAAGAAAGGTAATGCCAAAGAATGTTCAAACTACCACACAATTACACTCATCTCACACGCTACCAAAGTAATGCTCAAAATTCTCCAAGCCAGGCTTCAGCAATATGTGAACCATGAACTTCCTGATGTTCAAGCTGGATTTAGAAAAGGCAGAGGAACCAGAGATCAAATTGCCAACATCCGCTGGATCATGGAAAAAGCAAGAGAGTTCCAGAAAAACATCTATTTCTGCCTTATGACTATGCCAAAGCCTTTGACTGTGTGGATCACAATAAACTGTGGAAAATTCTGAGAGAGATGGGAATACCAGACCACCTGACCTGCCTCTCAAGAAGGGAGAAGGGAAACTCCCATTTTTCCTCTCCTTTCCCATCAACTATATCAGAGAACTCTGAATTAGTGAGCACTCCTAGACTCCTAGTTATAGATGGAATTTTTCCTCATGATGTCTTCTTGGTTTTATATAATGAGATACTCTTCTTCCCACCTTCTGGGAGTTGGTGAAGGGCTTTCTTCCCTGAATTTCTCTCTCTTGGCAATCCATCAACTTTGCACACCCAGTATCCATGGAATCTTGGCTATCTCACACCTGCAGGCCTCTTTCTGAAAAGAAGCTAATGTTCTAATTTTTATTTATTTCTGTGTTCACATTTTCTCTTCTTTCCCTAAAACTCTATTCTCTTTGGAGTCTCTCTTTTTCACATAATTACTGTAATATTCCTCCCCGTCAGTCCCCCACACTCACATGTAACACCCATATATCTATATCTGTAAAGAGAGAGAAAGTCATATATGGATTTAAGAGTTGGACCATAAATAAGAGTAAATCCTAAAGGAAATCAACCCTGAATATTCCATTGGAAGGACTGATGCTAAAACTGAAGCTCCAATACTTTAGCCACCTGATGTGAAGAGCTGACTCATTAGAAAAGACTCTGATATTGGGTAAGGTAGAGGGCAGAGAAGAAGGGGGTGGCAGAGGTTGGATGGCATCACTGACTCAATAGACACGAGTTTGAGCAAACTCCTGGAGATGGTGAAGGACAGGGGAGCCTGGTGTGCTGCAGTCCATGGCGTTGCAAAGAGTTGGACACAACTTAGTGACTGAACAGTTTCTGTATAAGAATGAAGTAAGTCAGAAAGAGAAAAACAAATATCATACACTAACTCATATATATGGAAACTAGAAAAATGGTACTGATGATATTATTTGCAGGGCATCAGTGGAAATACAGACATAGAGAACAGACTTATGGACACAGTGTTGGGGAGAAAGGAGAGAGTGGGATGTATGGAGAGAGAAACGTGGAAACATACATTACTTTATGTAAAATGGATAGCCAGTGGGAATTTGCTGTATGACTCAGGGAACTCAAACCAGGGCTCTGTAACAACCTAGAGGGGTGGGATGGGGAGGGAGGTGGGAGGGAGGTTAAGAGAGAGGAGCCATATGTATACCTATGGCTGATTTATTTGATGTTTGGCAGGAACCAACACAATACTGTAAAGCAATTATCCTTCAATTAAAAAAATATATATACATTATAGTATATATAATCCTTACATTTTGTACTGTAGGAAAATGATGATTGATTTTCAGTGACTAACTCTCTTTTACTTTGCCATTTATGGTATCTGTATATCTGATATTACTCCATAGACCCACCAAAGAAGAGTTACTGGAACTGACAGTCTGAGAAAATCTACTTGACTTTACTCACACCCCTTGAAAAAGAAAGTCAATAATGCGACCACGGCAATCTGCTGAGCTAGATAATGATACTTGATGTTAGCTGTATTTGAAAATTTGATTTCCTTGAGAAGGAAATGTGTGCTACTAAGTATTCCTTGAACTTCCATGAAGAGTCATTTTTTAAAAGCTATTGCATTTTCTTTGTTCTGACTACAACTTTTAATATTTTATATCCTACAAATCTTCACCTGGAATGCAGTGAAAGAACCAATTGAAATTTCCTCCTGTTGGAGCCATATTGTTAGGAGAGGAGTGATTTTTTAAAAAAAATATTAGGAAATGATCAGTGCTTCATTTGATGAAGCAGTGTAGAGTAATATGAACTTCATAAATTTTTCCAAGATGCCAGGGCTAGGCCACATTTAACTAGTGTTTCAGGAGTCTTGCCCTCAATAGCTGAAATTCAGGTCAGCTATTGAGGCCAAATTAAACTATTTAGCAAGTTTTGTCTGTGACACTAGAATTACTTGGATCCATGGATCAAGGCTAGAGTTACTTAAAGACTGAGGCAGGGTTCACTGCAAATCAACTGTGTCAAGAGGATGCTGAGTAAATTGAAGAGAGAGGACTCCGTGTAGGATAACGGAGGACCTCTCGTAAGGAAAGCTCAGGCCCAGCTTGCACCGGTTTTGAAGACTGAGAAACAACTCAGTTCATGATGATGTGGTGATGTTGATAGGGTGATGAGGAAAGACATCCAATTAATTGGTAGGTGTATGCAGAGCCCAAAGCAGTGTTATCCTAATGGGGAGCCAAGGAGTTTTAAAAATAAATTGTTGGTTTCATTTAAAAAAATTAGTTCTGAAAGATCAAGAGGAAATGAGCTATTGACTATGTGTTGACATTTCAGGCCACAAAGAGACTGGAAAGAATACAAAATACCCTTCAAATATGCTGATGCATTTGAGTGACATTTACAAGGGAGAAAAATATTAAAATCATATTTACCCCACTCTTCAGGCTATGTACCAAGATTAGGAAATTAAACAATTGGCCTTTTTAAAGTGAAAGTGAAAGTGAAGTCGCTCAGTCATGTCTGACTCTTTGTGACCTCACGGACTGTAGCCTACCAGGCTCCTCTGTCCATGGGATTTTCCAGGCAATAGTACTGGGATGGATTGCCATTTTCTTCTCCAGGGGATCTTCCCAACCCAGGGATTGGACCCAGGTCTCCTGCATTGTAGACAGACACTTTACTGTCTGAGCCACCAGGGAAGGCCTTTTTAAAGAAGTTTGTAATTTATAATGCTCGTGTTGCTCCAGTGGTTTGTTGGGCATTCAGACCAATATGCAAATTGAACACCAGGTCCTGATAACTTTCAGGTACTCCCTGATGATAAACAATGCCCTCTTAGGGTGATTTTGTGTATCTTGTATTTCCAACACTAACCAAAAGTATAAGGTAAATTGAATCAGAACCCAGAGGTAATGATAAAAATAATTGTTTCCAAAGCTTTGTTACATTTTTGTTAATATTAGCTGAATTACAGAGCACACCTTTTCTTATATCACCTAATTATTTCCTTCTCGAGTAGAGGTCACATAGAGCAGAAATTTGAGTTCAAGACGGCTTTACATATTTTTTGTTTGTTATTTTCAGTTCAATAAAAATTGAGAACATTCTCAGAAGTATCCAGATCTTCAGGTAGTCTTGAAAAAGTAAAAGATCTAGGACCACTTTCCCCATTTCCTTCATGAAAATGCCTTCATGGAGTGGAAGAGTACCAAGCAGAGCAGATGTTTTACAGTATGGACCACACAGTATGGGTACTTCCCTGGTGGCTCAGACGGTAAAGCGTCTGTAATGCGCGAGACCCGGGTTCGATCCCTGGGTCGGGAAGATCCTCTGGAGAAGGAAATGGCGATCCACTCCAGTACTGCTACTGCTGCTGCTAAGTCACTTCAGTCGTGTCTGACTCTGTGTGACCCCCATAGACGGCAGCCCACTCCAGTACTATTGCCTGGAAAAATCCCATGGACAGAGGAGCCTGGTAGGCTACAGTCCATGGGGTCGCAAAGAGTTGGACACAACTGAGCGACTTCACTTCACTTCACCACTCTTTATTGTGTTATGCTAGACTAGCCTCATTACTTGTTTTACCTGAGTGGCCCTGTAAGTATTAGAACTTGTGACTTGGATTTTGATAGTCTGGTTTGATCCTCCTTCAAATTATCTCCTTCAAGCCTTTTAACTTACCTTGCCAAAAACATCATTTTCCTAACAACATGTTAAAATAGCTGAGCAAAATCAATCCTTATCAACTTTACCAGCAATTTTGTTAAACTTTGCTATTTTGACCATCTTTATTTTCAAAAATTTACTGCATCATCATATTGGTGGGATGGATGGTGGTGGAAAAATATGAGAAATTTATAAAATAAGTAGAAGTTGATAGAAATATTTCTTTTGTGCAAAACAAAATTTCTGTTGTCCTTTGGGTTCCTACCTCTTATTCTGACAGAACTTTGATATGCTGGTTTTTCTCCTGAGATCTAACTAACCTATGTCACTTTACTGCCTTTCATCTCTCTGGCAATGTGCTACATTAATGATTAAATTTCAGTGGGTGGATGTGTGAACACCTTAGGCAAACTGCTCTCTGGGAAAGAAAACTCTACTAGCAGTCTTTTATTTTTCTTTGGCATATTGTGTAGCAGAACCCTAGCTTGATGCCCTGATTCAGTGACAAGAATGAATTAGAACTGGACAAATCAGGACTGTGATTCCATTTATGGTGGTGATCCTCTGTTTGATGGGTTTCAATTTATTGCCTGTAGTACATTATACTTAGTTTTAAGGTTTTAGTTGAATCTTTAATATTCTGTTTAGTCAGACATTGACCACCATGACCCTTCTCCAAAGGATGTAGAGAGAATCAATTACCTTTTTTTTTTTCTTTTACAAACACATAAACCCACACAATAAATATGAAGTAACACTCATTAAAATACCTCTTTCAAAGAGGGCTTCGATTTAATATTTCTTGGCAAAAATAAACATGATTATAGAGATTCCCTCTCCCCTTTATATACTTTCTAATCTGATTTCAAAATTTCAAATGCATTTTGAAGTAAATTTGAAATTTGGAGTAAAACCCAAATTTAAAGGCGATAAGCTAAGGCACCAGTAAGTAATGTTAGTTACTTAATATTTAGAGATAATGATGGTGTTTATTGATTTTTACAATCTGTACTACAGGACTAGATGTAATACAGATAGGGATAACTTGGTAAATAAAAATATATTGATCATTTGCTCAAAACCCAAATTTACCCTACAGAGGAATATACCTAAAGACAGTATATTCAGTGAGACAAAAGTAGATTTGAGAAGAAAATGAACGGTTTGATAAGAAACAGAAATTTTAAAAAACATAAAGCACTCACAGTACAATAAAAGGTTGGAGGTACATAAATATTTTGAGTACAGGGACTAGTTTTAATCATCTTTAAATCTTCAATTTTGAGCCCATGCTGATGTATGGGGAAGCATTAAGTAACTGTCAGGTGAATTACCTCGGATATGGTTGCATGGGGAATTAGACTGGTATTCAGATTCCTGGGGACAGAAATGTCCAATGGGAATGCTTGGTTCCTAAAGACCCATCACTAATGACAAATGTCTTTTAAAAAATGAAGAAATGATATGGAAATGTGCTGATTACACTAATAAAAAATGCTTGTTCATATAAAGATGAGTTAAACTCAATGCATAAAGAGACCCAGATATGGGCAGGTCCTGAAGACTCTAATGGCTGATGCAAAAGAAATTAAAATGGATAGTGTAATAATTATATAATAAAGAACAAAAAAATCATTTATTTCATATTTTAAGAAAAACTCATGCAACTAAACCACATAAATATAGGAGTCTTGAGTGTATTTTCCATAATAGCACAGAGGAATATTAGACTTGACCCTAAAGATAGTACTTAAGAAATAGAGTAAAATGATAATTATACATAAATAATAGGGTTCTCTGTAATCTGTTATTACCTTTCAGTGTTTTCTGATTACTATATATATAAATATATATATTCAAATATGGATAAATACATATCAATATCTTTGGATATATGTATATATGTGTAACAGAAAGCATGATTATTGTGGGCTTCCTCCCACTTGGGACAAATTAGGATCCATTTCAAGATTTCAAGTGAACTCTTCATCATGTTCAAAGTCCCACTAAGTTGCTTATGATGTTTCCTTTTCTTCTCTTTAATTATTTCAATAAAAAAATTAGTGGGTTGTAACTCATTAAAATGATATTATGACCACTAATAGGTTGAAGTCTATAAATCTGAAAATCACTGTAATGGAGCTGCCAAAATACAAGTTAACTGATGATTTGCTTTTCAAAAGTAGTACTTATTTATCTATTGAAGTGCAGTTGATATACAGTGTTTTGTTAGTTTCAGGTGTATAGAAAAATGATTTACTTTTATATATACATATGTATTCTTTTTATATATATATACTTTTTCAGTTTCTTATCCATTATAGATTTTTACAAGACACTGAATATAGTTTCCAGTGCTATACATTAGGTTCTTGATATTTATCTATTTTATATAAAGTGCGTGCTTGTGTGCATGCTTGTGTGACCCACCAGGCTCCTCTGTCCATGAGGTTGTCCCAGCAAGAATACTGGAATGGGTTGTCATTTCCTACTCCAGGGGATCTTCCCTACCTGGGGATTGAAGCCTTGTCTCCTGCGGCTCCTGCATTGACAGGTGAATTCTTTACCACTGAGCCACCAGGAAAGCCTGTTACATGGCACAGTTGATCTTAAAATAACATTTATCTAGTGACTTGACCTAATCACATGAGCTATTTAAGAGCTGAGCATTTTATTGGCCATTGGCAGGAGGGGAAGCCTGCAATTCAAAGTGTGAGAAAAATTTGATGCCCCATTACTGATTTGAAGATGGAGGAGGCTACATGACAAGAAGTGTGGGCAGCCTCTAGCAGCTAAAAGTGGTCCCCACTGATAACCAGCCAGGAAATGGGGATCCCAGTCACACAAAATACTAAGAATTAAATTGTGCCTATGAGAAGGCAATAGATTTTCCTTCAAAACCTCCAGTCAGAAACTCAGCCTGACACCTTGACTTCAACCTTGTAGTCCAAAGCAGAGAACCTAGCATGTCATGCCAGACTTTTGATGAAAATATCTGTGAGCTGATACAGTAGTGTTGTTTAATGCTGCAAGTTTGTAGTAGTTAGTTATGCAGCAACAGAAAACTAACCACATTGTAAATCCTTTCATTGTCTTTCATGTCTTTTATTCCCCTTTCTGTATTTTACTGTTTTATTTCTTTGTACACTATTTAGGATATATTATTTGGGGATCTTATGTTTCAGTTCACTGATTCTTTCTTCAGCTGTGTTTAATCTGCTGGTAGAATGATCAGTGTGTGCTTGCACAGTCTGTGTTATATTGAACTCTTTGCAACCCCATGGACTCTAGCCTGCCAGGCTCCTCTGTCCATGGGATTCCTCAGGCAAAAATATTGGAGTGGTTTGCCATTTCCTTTTCCAGGGGATCTTCCCCACCAGGGATTTGACCTGTATCTACTGCATTGCAGGTGGATTCTTAACCACTGACCCACCTGGGAGGCCTAAATTCTTAATTTTGGTTAATTTTTTACACTACATTTTATCTAGAGTTTCCACTTGGATAATTTTTATGATTTCTAGTTCTCTGATGAAATTTCTAGTCTTTTATATCTTTGTATAGAGTAAGAACACTCATTTTAAATTCTGTGGAGTATCTGTAGACCTTAAAATTATGTTTCTGTTGTCTTTTATTACTGTTGCTTTTAAATCATATCATCTTATTCACATATGTACAAAATAACTTTTTATTTTGAACCTGATATTACATTTATAATGTGTAAAGAAATAATTCAATGCTTAGAGTGATGTCATCTTCCTTTTGAGAAAACTTATATTCATTTCTCCCTGGAGACCTACCATTCTGGGTGCTAGAACCATTTGCTCTCAGACCACTTAATACAATTTCAATGACTGATAAGATTCAAAATTGGGCTACAGTTCCTGTGAGATGCATTAAGGTGGATTCACCAAGGTTCCTTACATGGTCAATCCTGGACATCATTCACCGTCCTTCTATCTTCATGAGGCCACCCAAAGCTCTGCCTCAGTCTTTTAATCTTTCAACGACTCCCTCCACAATCAGTCAGTGCTCTGAGGGAAAAATTAAACCTCAAAATGGACTTTCTTTTCTGAGCCTATTTCCTTTATTTGTGTTTTTGAAATTTGTCTTTAACACCCTCAAGCAGCTTTAAAAATAAACATTCTCTCCAGCTTTTATAGCTGTCCTCAACTGAAGAGTTGGCTCAAATAGCCTACCATTACAGAAATACTTACTAGATGGACTCAATGGACATGAATTTGAACAAACTCCGAGAGATAACGAAGGACAGAGGAGCCTGGTGTTCTGCAGTCCATGGGGTTGCAAAGAGTCAGACATGGCTTAGTGACTGAACAACAATAAACAAATAGATGTCTTCACAATCCTGACTTTATTGTTTCTATCTTATTAAAATGAGTGCTCTTAACAAAAACTTAATATGAGTAGAAAAGTGTACTTCTGTTGATAGATTTTTTTGAATTGAGCATCACATTAGTCCCCTCTTAATTGAAACTTTTTGAATTGCTTTTTCCTAGAAAAATATTCTCCTTAAGGTGATAATTGCTTTTTCTCCCCAAAACTGAAATAAATTCTATTGTTTACCCTGATACTAGTAATTTTAAGGTATCTAGAGCTGTAGTTTTGGCTTCTTTTTTTTTTTTTTTTAAGATTATTACATTAAAAACTTTAGATTTGTTGACATACTTTTAATGCCTACCCAAAGGCTTTGGTCCCTGAGCTTATATTTGATTTTTTTTTTTTTTTTTTGGAGAGCATCCTATTTATACTATAACTTTGACATTTGCACATTAAAATTTTTGGTTTCATTTCTTCATAATTAAACTGAAGATCCATGACAGAAACTAATTTGTGATTTTGCTGAGGCATGAACTTGGCTTATGAACTCTTTGAGGCTGGTGTGGTGATTGCTAAAAGTTACAACACTGCACTCCATTTATTCAGCAGAGTTTTGATCTCAGTGGTGATATTTTAAAATTTCAGGGTTGTGAAAGATCCGGGAACTATCTGATATAAATGTCAAGGGCCTAGTGTATTTCATTTTAATTAGTAAAGAGAAAGTGCTTTCCTCACTTAAGTTTTGAAATCTTACCACAGCTTTCACAGAAAAAAAAGTTGGAATACAGGGAAGCAAAAACATCTTGAAGAAACGAGATTGTGAGCTAAAAATCGTTTGATGAGCTCTATCCTAATCAACTTTGGAAGCCAACCACATTAGACTATTTGTAAATGTGTGCAACTTTATCTAGAAATAGATCAGCATTCTTCGTTTAATATATCAAAGGAAAGCAGAAGTGACTCAGTGTCCTTCAAAATATGCAGATTGACTTTTGGAAGGTCAAAAAAATTCTGATCTTTGGCACTAAACACTAAGTTGTTAAAATAGATTTTGATAATTAATATGGTACGGTGTAATTATTGCAAATTTACTGGGCCATTTTATTTAATTTTCTTCTTTTTTTGTGTTATTTCTGGCTTTTTATAAAAGCTTAATAAAATTCTTAGAGAGTAGGGGTTTAGGGTTCACTGAATTTTCTGATTAACTGGTGCTCAAGCTTATAATCTTTTGATGTTGATGGGAATAAAAAAATCTGCATCCACTTGAGTGACTTAGTAGAATATGCTGAACATAATTGAATTTTCTTTTTTTTTGATTATAACACTTACAATAAATGATTCATGGTCATTCAGAAGATCAGAGTTTTCTGTGTTGTTTAGGAAATTGAGCTAAATTTCTTCTGACTTTTGGACTCAGTGGAAATGATTTTCTCAAACTGCATGATATCAGCTTGTTTTCTTGCAATTTGACTTTGTTCCTTAGGGTTGGGGACCATCAGAATGTAATCTCATACAAATAATGGTTAATGGAGAGAGCACATGTATGTATTGGATAAGAATTTATTTATATTAATTTTGGAAGGTGGAATGTTCGTTTCTCTTGGACAAGAATTAGAAAATCAAGCTAAAATGTCTAAATATACCTAAAATAGAATTTACATCATTTGATATGATATTAGAGTAAGTTTGGCATCATTTCTGGCTTGCTATGATTGATACTTAATCTGTAATTGGAGAAGCTACGGCAGCAATTTCCTGTAATAGCTTACAAGCTGTATCTAATATCTCCTTGGGGGAGAATTTCAATTGTGTATTATTCCCCAAATATGGACAAATTTGGCTGCCAGTTCTTTCTTGAATTTGGTATTAATCTTTCTGGTGAGCCTGCAGTTTTCCTGTGTTTATCACGATTAATTTTGGTATGAAGAAAAAACAAAACCTTTGATATTTTCATGACCATGAGTTAACATTTTGGTTTAAGAAAAATTCACAGCAAGCATGAAAATGAATCTCTTTGGTAGAAGTCTCTGAGTTCAGCTTTCAATGTTATCATAATCATAATCATTTAATAAAGGGTTACTGATAGCCTGCTCTTCTGCTATATGCCAAGCACTATGATAAGAAGTCCTATAGATCATGGAACATGGTAAGTAAAGCTTTAGACCTTATCTAGATCATATGCATTCGGAAAAGGCAATGGCAACCCACTCCAGTACTCTTGCCTGGAGAATCCCATGGATGGAGGAGCCTGGTAGGCTGCAGTCCATGGGGTCACTAAGAGTCAGATAGAACTGAGCGACTTCACTTTCACTTTTCACTTTCATGCATTGGAGAAGGAAATGGCAACCCACTCCAGTGTTCTTGCCTGGAGAGTCCCAGGGACGGCGGAGCCTGGTAGGCTGCCGTCTATGGGGTCGCACAGAGTCAGACACGACTGAAGCGACTTAGCAGCAGCAGCAGCTGATCATATGTATTAGCAATAATATAATTTTCATATGTGTGTGCACATACACAGGTTTTCTGTGTTTTGAAAACTTTTAGTATCTTGTTTGATGGTCAGGAGATACAAAGTTCTGAAGATGAAACTTAGGAATCTGCTCAGATTCTTTATAATATTACAGGGATGGTGTACATGGTTATGGGCTTCCCAGTGACTCCAGAAATGATTAGTTTTCCGGCATTGTGTGACACCTAGGAGATACAGAGACACTTCAGTTGACAAATGGGGCTATTTTTGCTTGTCTCTCTTTTGGTGCAGTGCAGTGGCTAAGAATACAAGTTCTGGACACTGTCCTCATTCTGTCAGACTTGAAAAAAACTATTTTTTTCCCAGAGCCTTAATTCCTTCAGCGGTAACATGGGTTAAATGAGAGATAATAAGATTAAACTCTGAATTATGAGGATTTAAGTCAACGATGACCCTTGGGGGTCTAACATCTGTGTTTCCTGTGTTGCTTACCAGATTCAGTTGCTCATGAGCTTGCCCACTCAGAAGTCTTTCCTCAATAGAAAAACCCTTAGACAAACATATTCTTTTTTGCATTGTCTAACTTTTTAAACAGAAAACGTTTTTAAAAAATTGTTTAACCAATAGGAAATTGTGAAGGTTCAATGAAAACAAAAATGGCAAACCTGTTTAGGGTTTTAGGTTTTTAGGGTTCTGTTTAGGGATCCCAAAGTAATAAAGGATGAAGGTCTTGGAGATACAGAAAGGTAACAAGTTGTATAGTCATCATCCATTATAAGTCAGTTCTACTGACTTGGAAATTTACAGGTGTAGGTTGAGTTATCCACCCTGAACAGTAATCTTGGAATTCTTCTGGCATTATGTAGATTGTCCACCTGAAGTTTAAACCTAACTCCATCCCAATCCTGTTCAATACAATCCTCATCCTGTTTTTGCCTTACCCGGTTTATGTTTATGGCTCCTGTTTATGACCTCACTCATGCCTCTTGGTCTTTGACTTGTTTTTGCTCTTGGTCTCCCTAACCTTGACCGCCCCCTTTTGCTATGGGTTCTTGAACTGAATTCATAGCACCTGGCTCTGTTCAGCTCTAGCTGAGGGCTCCTCAAAGCTTAAGCACATAAATCACCCTCCAATATTATTAAAATGCAGATTCCAATTCAGTAGGTCTGGAGCAGAGCCTGAGATTGTGCATTTCTACCAAGTTCCTAGGAGCTGCTGATGCTGCTGGCTCTGGAACCCCACTTTGAGTAGCAAGGCTCACTCTAGTCAGTGTTTTGATTCTCACCACCTCCTGCAACCCAAACTCAGCTAATTCTAGTTGTACTGGCTAGTCACACACTGCACTTCTGTTTATGGTAAAAACTATGGAATGTTCATCTAATGTCCATAAAAATAAAACTGAATTCTCCTTGCATGTTTTGTAAAGGTCACAGAGGAAGACAGTCTTTGAAGTCTTAGATTACTGTGAAAGTATCAGCTTAAAGTTCCAGTTTTTATGACTTTTTAGCAGATACACCCAGAGTTCTAGAGCAACTGGGCATGTATCATAGAAATAAAATAGTAAAATATGCTAAGATAGAAGGACCGAAATCCTGTACCTATATAATCTGTTAGGTGTGAAAAATATACTTGAGACTGAATTGCAACCATTGTGAAGCTCACACTCTCTGAAAAGATGGAGACCCTGAAACGTCTCCATCTGCAAAAGAAAAGAAATCTGCAAAAGGTTATGGGATTTCTGAGAATGCCTATTTCTAAGTTGACAGTCATATGAGGAAATGTAATCATTTGGAAATGTCATTGAGGTGGGGATCGTTTTCCCCCACTTTTAAATTACGTCAATGAAAGAGTAGAATAATAATATTACTCTTGTGGATATGGAGAAGGCAATGGCACCCCACTCCAGTACTCTTGCCTGGAAAATCCCATGGATGGAGGAGCCTGGTAGGCTGCAGTCCATGGGGTCTGCATCGGACACGACTGAGCAACTTCCCTTTCACTTTTCACTTTCACACATTGGAGAAGGAAATGGCAACCCACTCCAGTGTTCTTGCCTGGAGAATCCCAGGGACGGGGGAGCCTGGTGGGCTGCCATCTATAGGATCACACAGAGTCGGACATGACTGAAGTGACTTAGCAGCAGCAGCTTGTGGATATAGAAGTTGTGCTCGCAGACTGTGGAGTCAAGGGTAAAATCCAAAGTTCCAATTCTGACTTCAACTTTATATTGGCCCGAGTTACCACATACAATGTCTGCAATAGGAAATTATTACCAGTACTTACCATCTACTTACCTTCCCGTTTAGGTATGATAATGGATTCTATTCCCCGTTGCCACATTGCCTCTGGCTTGAATGTAGGTTCAGGAGTTAATTAATAGTTTGTGAACTCACAGATATCCTGTGTGTCATTTTTTTTTTTTCTCCCCTTTTTTTTTTTTTTTGGTTTAATTTTGGTTTTTTTATTTTTAATAAGACCCACAAAATTTTTAGGAAAAATTTTTTTTTTTTTTTTTTTTAAAAAAAATTTTTTATATATATAAAAAAAACACAAACCACCCCCTCTTTTTTTCTTCTTTTCTTATAATTTTTTTTTTTAGGAGGAGGAGCTAAGATGGCGGACGAGTAAGATGGGGAGAATACTTTCTCCTCCACAAATCCATTAAAAGAACATTTGAATGCTGAATAAACTCGATAAAACAATTTCTGAACGCCGGCAGAGGACATCAGGCACTTAGAAAGACAGCTCATTGTCTTCAGAACGAGAAAACGAGCCCTGCGGTAACTCCTTTTGCGGAGAACTGGTGCGGACACCAGCATTTGCTATTGGCAAGTGGGGGCTGGGCTAGGAGGAGCGGGGAGGCCTGCATTGCTTTGAGAAAGGATTTGGCCTGGCTATCTCGGGCGCTATCTGAGCGAAATAACCAGACTGTCGGTTGTCTACTACATCAAAAGCCAGCCCTAACTTAGGACACCACCAGGACTACCTACGGAACAAAGGGCTGCACAGAGTTGGCCGGCTGCAGGCTGTCCCACTCCGGTGACAGGCAGCCAGGGCCAGAGGCGGGCAATTATAGCCCTAGAGAGACACTGTCTAACGGAACTGTGAGTAGGTTTCTGTGCTGACTCACGCTTCTTGGGGCTCTGGATGGTCAACATCTGCCTGAGAAAGTGCGCTGTTTGTATACCCAGAAAACTGAGTGGCGGAGAGGCGATAAGTCGCAGCACCTGTGCTCGCTGAACATTTCATCACCTGCGCTACTCGGATCTGGGAAGGGCATAAAACACAGACTCAACCAAGTCTGTGCTTCTGAGGATTATCTGAGTGCCTGAACCTGGCCGGTTTAGATTTGGGTGTTCATCTCCGCCCCCTCTGTAACAGGGCAGAGATCAGATATTGAAAAGACCTGTAAACCGCCTCAATAAAGAGAATTCAACAAACTACCAGAATATAGTAAGGACACTCTAAACTTGGTAACTTTAACAAAATGAAGAGACAAAAGAATACCCAGCAGCTAAAGGAACAGGATAGATTCCCACCAAACCAAACCAAAGAGGAAGAGATAGGGAATCTACCTGATAAAGAATTCGAATAATGATAGCGAAATTAATTCAAAATCTCGAAATCAAAATGGAATCACAGTTAAAGAGTCTGGAGACAAGGATTGAGAAGATGCAAGAAAGGTTTAACAAGGACCTAGAAGAAATAAAAAAGAGTCAACACATAATGAATAATGCAATAAATGAGATCCAAAACACCCTGGAGGCAACAAATAGTAGAATAACAGAGGCAGAAGATAGGATTAGTGAACTAGAAGATAGAATCCTAGAAATAAATGAATCAGACGAGAAAAAAGAAAAACGTATCAAAAGAAATGAGGACAATTTCAGAAACCTCCAGGATAACATCAAATGCTACAACATTCGAATCATAGGAGTTCCAGAAGAAGAAGATAAAAAGAAAGATCATGAGGAAATACTTGAGGAGATAATAGTTGAAAACATCCCTAAAATGGACAAGGAAATAACCACTCAAGTTCAAGAAATCCAGAGAGTCCCTAACAGGATAAACCCAAGGCGAAACACCCCAAGACACATATTAATCAAATTAACAAAGATTAAATATAAAGAACAAATATTAAAAGCAGCAAGGGAAAAACATCAAATAACTCACAAGGGAATTCCCATAAGGATAACAGCTGATCTTTCAATAGAAACTCTCCAAGCCAGGAGGGAATGGCAAGACGTAATTAAAGTGATGAAGGAAAATAACTTACAGCCTAGATTATTGTATCCAGCAAGGATCTCATTCAAATATGAAGGAGAAATCAAAAGCTTCACAGATAAGCAAAAGTTGAGAGAATTTTGCACCACTAAACCATTTCTCCAACAAAAACTAAAGGACATTCTCTAGAGCAATACAATAATAGTGGGAGACTTTAACACCCCACTCATATAATCTGGCTATAATAGACAAAGTAAAGAGGAAAACATATTTACTTATGAGCCTCAAAAAATTCAGTTCACTCAGGAGAGTTTAAAAAAAAAAAAAAAAGACTTATTTGCTCACTCTGTGGAGGTTTATTGACTATTTTATGGGTTTGGTACCACTTTGGGTAGTAGGGAGGAAGAGGTGACAAATGTGATCCTGTCCTAAATAATATATTGTGGTAAAGATAGACTTACCAATACAAAATACCAAGATGTGCCTAAAGATGAGGACACCCAATCTGGACTTTTTGTTTCCTGAATTTTTCATTTCGAGAACAAACCTCCTAATATAAGATGAATACACCATGATTTTTTAAAGTGTTCTTTGTGATTAAAAACAGAAAGCCATTGGTTAAGAAATTACATATACTCCTCCCCACCATCACTCCCCTTCTTTCTTCCCATTTCCCTTCCACCCTCATTGATCCTTTCCTTTGTCCATTTTCCCCTGCAAAAAAAAATAAAAAAAAAAAAAAGATTCAGACGCAGTAGTCTGCCCCTGGAATCTACACTTTAAACCTCTAAACTGCCTCTTTTAAAAAAAGAACTAATTACTTTATTTGACTTCACTAGGTCTTACTTGTGGCATGTGGGAGCTAGTTCTTTGACCAGGGATCGAACCCAGGCTCCCTGCATTGGGAGTTTGGAATCTTAGCCACTGGAACGCCAGGGAAGTCCCTAAACTGCCTCTTGAATACAGTGCTTGGTACAGAATCATGCTCATGAAAAAAAAAAAAAAAAAAAAAGAAAAAAAAAGAGGAAAAAAAAAGAGAAAAAAAAAGAGAAAAAAAAGAGAGAGAGAAAAAAAAAGAGGATGTGTTAGATTCTCTGGAAGACCTTGTAGAAGCCCCTTCTCACACTTCTTTCTGCAGGAGATCCGGCTCTCTCTTCTCAGTTCCTGCCACTGGATGATCTCACCCATTAGGCAAACTTTTTGATCAAATCAATACTAGCTACCGTCCCTGGTGCATGTCGCCCACTAGAAACTCGAGAATCCTTGGGGATACCAGTCAGGGCAGTAGAAGCTGCTTTGGTCACCTCAAAAAAAAAAAAAAAAAAAAAGTTATTTTACCACGGGAAGATACCATAGTATGTACGTTACTGTCATACCCAAAGAGCTGCTTCCAACACTATCCTTTGTTTGCTGGGTATTAAGTTTACAAGAAAGCTACATAAAGCTGCTCTCAACCATTAGCTGAGGAGAAAAGGCTCTGTGTTTTACATCAGTGGATTTGGAAAGGGCAATATATTTAGTTACTGGTGTGTGAGGTGATTATACAATTGCTCTGTGTCTTTTTGTGTTGTGATCAATTGAGAAGGCTTTAAAAACTTATTTGAATTTATGGCTCTTGTCTGGCCTTCCTCTGGCTTTCTATCAAGCAAGGTAAACAGGGTGAATTCACCCATGTGGGCTCAGCGTTTGACAACTTCCTGGGGCTTACAGTCACTGTTGCACGCTCTCTAGTCACCCCACATGAAAATCCCTATTAAACAACACAGTGAAGGCTTTGCTGTCCTCCAGGAACTTCTTCTTAATCAATGCCTGTGGCTGATCTCTTCAGAGCTCCTCAGCCTGAGGCCTGGGACATGCTTGGCAGCCAGATTCGGATTCAGAGGCACAGTCATTTACAAAGAGATTGTGAACATGCCAGGTGAAGAGGCTGCCCCCACCCCATCACCCCTTGCCCCAGGCTGTTTCTCCTAGACATCTGAACGTTATTCTGCAAAGTAATCTCAAGCATTGATTTTCCTTTTTTCCTTCAGTCTAAAAAAAGTATTAGACACAAAACAACAAATGTCTTTCATTTTACCCATGTGGGACAATATTGGCGTTTTATATAAAAATAATTATATAAATAAGGTTGTCATTTTTGTTGCTGGAAGCAAGAAGTAGTGTGTTAGTATTCTTGGGTCATTTTCTTCAGATGTGAGACTGAGTCAACCAAGTAAATAGGATTTATAGCCTCTAAGATCTACTATACAGGTGTCTGTATTTGTGCTTGTTGTTTAGTCACTAAGTCATGTCTTGTGACCCCGTGGATCATAGCCCACCAGGCTCTTCTGTCCATGGGATTTCCCAAGAATACTGGAGTGGGTTGCCATTTCCTTCTCCAGGGGATCTTCCTGACCCAAGGATCAAACCCATGTCTCCTGCATTGCAGGAGGACTTTAACCACTGAGCCATCAGGGAACCCGAAATGTTTATATAATTGTCTACAATGAGGTCAAGGCTCTGATATAAAATAGCTATGAAGTGAAGTGAAGTCACTCAGTCGTGTCCGACTCTTGCGACCCCGTGGACTGTAGCCTGCCAGGCTCCTCTGTCCATGGGATTCTCCAGGCAAGAATACTGGAGTGGGTTACCATTTCCTTTGGGTTACCATTTCCTTCTCCAGGGGATCTTCCTGACCCAGGGATCGAACCCGGGTCTCCCGCATTGGAAGCAGACGCTTTAACCTCTGAGCCACCAGGGAAGCCCATAGGAATTGTGAAATGAAGCTCTAGAACCTCCTTTGTGTTACTGTCTAAGTAAGACACATTCACATAGGGTCTTTGGACTAAAAGGATGAATAAAACCTGGTTTGGAAGCAAGTTAAAAAAAAAATATTCTGACCAAAAGAATCATTTTTTTCTGGCCTCCTAAATCTTCATGCATTCTAAAATCCAGTCTCAGATCATTATATCTTGAATCACTCCAACTTTAGATCAACCATAGATAGTAAACAGTGCTATTCTACTTCACATTCGAGGAAATTTGGGTTCAAGGCCACATAGCTAGTGAGTAAAGAAGACATTTTGTCTATAATGAGGGATTTTTTAAAAAATCTTTATTAATTTGAGTTCTGTCAGGGTGTTTTTAAATACTAGACACAATTTCTTTCAGATTTTCTCTTCCTTGTTTTGGGTAAATGACCTTTGTGGCTTTGTTCTGATTTGTCAGGGGATATGAGATGTTTCTCTTTGTTATGATTTTTGTTTCATGTGCAGTTCTGACTTTTCTCCATAATGGTAATCTAGGCTGGTTTGGGGAAGAAAGAGAATACCTGGGATTTATATCAAAGACATTGTTGGATACATTTTTTTCCCTCTTTGCTCTCACTGTCTGCCCCAGCCCTGAAAGATGTGCCACGAGAAACAAAGTATTAGAAATTTTCAGCTGGCCTAAGGGGAATGGTCTCATTTACTGTGCTACATGGCATCATAAATCAGCAAGGATAATACCCGTGTGACTCTAATCTGGCATTAATTCTGGCACTAAAAATTTAATGGTTCCCTGGCCAACCCTCAGAAGTCTTGGGGGTTAATAAGGGGTTTGGGAGTTAATAATAATTTTAACTGGGGGACTCTGAGTTGCTCTGGAGGTGAGTATTTGGGAATTTGGAGAGTCTTCTACAAGTGAGCTTTATGAAGTCTGCATATTAATACAAATGGCATCAATAATAAGCAAGCCAAGGTCTGTAGAAAAGGTGGGTTGAGTATCTTTAATAATTCATTATTATTATCTAGATGTTGAGATCAACTCTGCTCCATCAGGTATATAATAAACCTTAAGAATAAGAATGCTGAAATGCTTGTAAAAATATATTCGTGGACTAATATTCATTACTAAGTGAACCAAATCTACCTATCTATCTATATATTTTCTGAAAGTTCATTAATTTAGACTTGTCATGTGGGTGACTGTTTCTGTAAGTAGTATTGTAAACAAGGCAGTAAAAACCATAGCTGCCCTCATCCAGTGTGAAAAGGAGAGAGATGACGGTGGTACAGAGCTATGTAAGATCCAAGATGGCCGCCAGGAGCCTGACCCGGCTAGGGAAGTGTTAAGAGAACTTCCGGGGAAACTGGGACACTAACAGCAAGAATCCGGCTAGGGGCCTGCTGCTTAGACTGGGGGCCAAAGGAGGACTCCTTGGTGTTCAGAGGGAAGGTGAATATTTATGTCAGGGAACTGCAGGGGAGGTATTTCTAGAGATGGGGGTGGTTGTAGTTTTGAAGAATCCAAGGAAAGGAGAAAGAGAAAACTTAAAATAGCTATCAGGGTCAGAGGAAGTCAGTTCCTGAGGATGCTGGCGCCAGTCTTGGAAGCTTTTTCCACATTTTTTTTTTTTTTTCTCTTCTCTCCTCCTTAAACATGGAAAAGGCTGGGAGGTGCATCTAGGAGTGGCGAACAGGGAATGGGGAACTAGCGAACAGAGAAGGAACCTGCCCACACCTTCCTTTTAATTGGACAGAAGTCTTTTAATGTCAGTTGAATTTCTGAGTTTTTATGTTGTCTGAAATTGGACATATCAATTACTGATTTGTGACTTTTTGGAAAGTCAAGGTATAGTTTTTCTCTGAAGCAAATTTTTTATATAATCCTATAGACTTTGCAGTTAAAGATTTTATTTTGCATCAATATATTTATGTAGCATCGATTTATGTAAACCACAATCGAATTTATTTATAAATGAGAAAAATAGACCAATAAGTGCTTTTCAGTGAATTAAAATACAATGAGAAGACAATGACTTGGAAGCGTCTTTGGACCGACGGGTCAGGAAATATTTCTCTGAGGAAAAAGGTGGGTAGGGGACAGTATTTCAAGCAAAAAGAAACAGCTGGTGCATAGACTTTCAGGGTGGAATGAGCTGGTGTATCTGGGAAAAAGAGAGAACGCCAAAGTGGCTGAAGACATATTGTTAAGTCAAGAGTGGTGTAAAGTTGAAGGGGTTAGTTGGGGGTGCATCACGTAAACTAGAGTAAGGCACGAAACACTGGAGGGCTCCAAACAAGGGAGTGATATGGTCTGAGTTATATTTATAAAATTCTCCATGTAGCTGACATGCTGAGAATGGATTATAGGAGGGCATGACTTGAGGCAGGAAGACCAGTTCAGAGGTCATTTCAAAGTTTAGACTAGATAGGATTATGACTTGAATAAGAGTAGTAGGGATACAAATGCAGGAAGTAGTTGGATTCTGGATATGTTTTGAAAGTAGTTAGTAACATTAGTGATGTTTTGACTATGGGGTAAAGGAAATTGTTCTCAAGGATGTGTCCTTGAATATTTGTTGGAACAATTAAGTTGGTATTTCAGCCATCTGCCAGTCTACCACTGAGGAGACTTGCCTTCATTCTACCATAAGAAGGATACAGTAAAGACCAATAGAGGTTAAAAAGAAACTTTTCATGAGAACTATCACCAGAGCCATGATAAAATCAGCACTGGACCTCAGAAGGGTGGTTGTTGCAATCCCAGCATTGGCAGCAGTAAGAGCTGCAATTGTTGCTGCCTTGACAGCAGTTAACAGTCAGCTGTAGCACTGGCAGCAGTGGTGAGTAGTGTGGGTTATAGCAGTGGTGGAATTAGTGGATGGGGCTCTAGTATTAGTCATCATAAATGGCATGGACCTCAGCATCACTTCTGATACTGAGAAGAGCAATGAAAGGGCAATGCTGATGGCTGACATCTACAGCTCTGGTGGCCACAGTCAGCAATGACGGTGGTCAAGTCTTTGAAAGACTGAATCAGCGCAGCTGCCACTTTTGATGTCAGCTAAAAAAGCACACAAACAATAAAGACCTAAAGGAGGAGGATAATAAAACGTTAGTAGCCAAGAGAATTAATCAAAAATCCTATGCTGATTCCTAGACATGTTCCCAGGTATTATATGATGCTTGAGTTCTCAAAAAACAAGTAAGAGAGGATTAGAAATGTTTTTGTTTTGTGGTTATGTGCTTGAATAGCCTGCAAAATATAGATCACACGTAAGTGTAGTGACTCTTCAAAGAGATAGGGTGTAACTGTGATGTTATATAAAAGCACATGGATAGAATGTAAATGACTTAAAAATGGAAGCTATTAGTTTTACAAAAATGATGAAGTGGCATCCTGAGATGTCATATGAAGATTTTTAGGTGGGAGTGAACAAGTTATTTTGGTTGTTGTGGAAATTTTAGTTCTGAGCTATGATTTTGGTATCTTATCTCAGTGGAAAATAAACTTTTAAAAGGCTCCAAGGGCCTTAGGACTTCCTGCTTCTACAGAGGACTTAAAGGAGATAACTCATCATCAAAATGATGCTTGGAGCCAGGTTCAGATTCTGAGAACTGAGAAAATACAGCTTTAGAGTAAGTCAAGGTTTTCCTATGGTGTGATTTAGTGGACTGGCCATAACATTTGTTATTGCCTGGTTTTCTGAGACGGAGTCTATTCCCAGCAGGGCTGTGACTCAACCTTTCAGCCAACCAAATGGAATGCCTGAAGGATGAGACCATAAAAAATGAACCCTTACCTAGACCTGGTAGGAATTTAAGAGTGGTGGTCTTTTCCGTAATGTCTTTTGACCAACTGAAATTGGTCCAAAGTATTTCCTTTCTTTTTTCACCATTAGAATCTTATTTATTTATTTATTTCTCTAGTTTTCTTCTGTTCCTGAAGGCTTTGCATTTCTTTTGTGAAACTACATGTGTGGGGTTTTGAGAAATGCTTCGGGATGAAGTGCTATCTATCAATCCAAAACACCATCAAAAGATTTATTTGTTGTTTGCCTGTTCTTTCCCTCGCCCCCACCTCTTTGCTTCCTAACACATTTTTCTTCCATTTCTTTTTTTTTTTTTTTTTTTCCATCCACAGCAGAGAAGGGCTGCCTGAAGCTTTTCCCCAGAGCCATTCTGCAGAACAGTCTTAGAGAGGAGTTAAAGTCTTCAATGTCTCCCCTGACAGGCACAAGAACATTTTTTCTTTAACTCTCGCATAGCTGATCTTTGCCACAAAATATCCACCACCCTGCTCCTCTGCACCAAATGAGATATTGTTACTGATGGTAGGTGGGTGGCAAAGAACACTGTTAGCCAACCAGCTTTCATGATTTCTTTATTTTTACAGAGGAGAAACTTGACTTGCCAGACATGTTTTTTGGATGAATTCATAACACTGTTCACAAGGTTTAAGTTAGCAAAATGGCTCACCTGGCAAATTTTGCCTGGGTTGGAAAAGCTATTGAAGCCCAGCTAGCTTAATTATGATGAGGGTGATTAGTGTATCTGTCTCAGTGAAAGGCTAAAATGGTAAAAAAAATCCACCTGCAGTGGCAGACCGGGTTCAGTCCCTGGGTAGGGAAGATCCCCTGGAGAATGGAATGGCTATCCACTCCAGTATTCTTGCTTGGAGAATTCCATGGACAGAGGAGCCTGGCGGGCTACAGTCCACAGGGTTGCAAAGAATCGGACACTACTGAGCCACTTTCACTATTTTTCACTTTCTCAGTGAAAGACTATTGCAATTATTAGAAAATTAAAAATGTATAGAATCACTCCACTTTGCCGTACAAATATGCCCCTGCCCCATCATGCTTCAGGATGTGAACATCCATGATACACTAGTCCTTCACTGTCACACTGGTTAAGCTGTACCAAGGAAAGTGAAAGTGAAAGTGAAGTCGCTCAGTCGTGTCCGACTCTTAGCGACCCCATGGACTGGAGCCCACCAGGCTCCTCCGTCCATGGGATTTTCCAGGCAAAAGTACTGGGGTGGGGTGCCATTACCAGGAAACTACCCTACAAAGAAAGCTTTCGCTCAGCATGACTATCGTTCTTGTTTTTAGGTGCTATCCTGTCCAGATTCTTAAAGTAGTCAATAGTGTTAGAAGAGCTTCATTGATTGAAGCTCTGACCTGATTATAATAATCAAAAAGCTTGGGTGATTATCTAAAGCCTATAGGAACTTAATCACATTGCTTTAGTCATGGAAATAAGCCAGAATTCCACAATCAGCTTTTCAAGTAAGATATCTGTAGATCTAGGGTTGAAAGAGAATAATGCATTCCTTCTTTTCAAATCAGACCTTCCTTTTAGAGCAGGCAGTGATGAGCTTGTGCTGCACCCAGTTCAGGCAGCACGTAAGGGGTGAGGCATGGGGTGAGTGGGGCGGTGTTGGGTGCGGTCCTTGCTGCTATCATGCATGCTATTTCAGTTTCTGAGAGATGGTACTGATGGATCGTGGTTGAGAATTTAAAATATCCAAATCATTTCAATACAACTAAGTAAATATTTCTTTCATTAGAGTCCTGTAAAGAGCCATTTTAGAAACATCTGGTTTCACTTTTAGGAGATATCTTTTTATAATATTAAAAAGATTGAATTTTTGTTTTAATGAAGTATTCAAGTTTTTAGTTAATGCTAATCCAGCTTCTATTGACAGGTGTATATATATATATATATCACTATTCCTTTTGCTGCTGCTTTTTTTTTTTTTTTGGCCCAGCTGTGGCTTATAGGACTTTTGTTCCCGGAACAGGGGTTGAACCCGGGCCCTTGGCAGAGTGTGGAGGAATTCTTGTCCTTTCTCTTCGGGTTTAAGGACAAGATTTGCTCCGAATCCCACTCCTTCTGTCTGTCTGAAGTCACTCAGGGACAAGCAAACTATAGCCAGAGGGTCTGCTTCCACTCTTTTTTGGTAATGTTTTATAGAAATACATCTCTGTCCATTAGCTTAGGTATTGTTTCTGAATGTTTTGTGCTACAATAGCAGAGTCCAATAGTTGCAACAGAGGCCTTGTGGCCTCTGAGCTGAAAACATTTGCTCTTTGATATTTTAAAAAAAATTTCCAAGTTCTCCTTTAGCCTAGGCACATGTAAACCTTTTTCACCTTCACTAGCCTTTTGTCTCTACAGAGCTCCTAGACCTGTCTGCATGCCTGTGAAGTTACTTTAGTCGTGTCCAACTCTGTGCAACCCTATGGACTGTAGCCTGCCAGGCTCCTCTGTCCATGGGTTGGGAAGATCCCCTGGAGAAGGAAATGGCAACCCACTTCATTATTCTTGCCTGGAGAATCCCATGGACAGAGGAGCCTGGCGGTCTATAGTCCATGGGGTTGCAAAAAGTCAGACACGACTGAGCGACTTCATTTCACTTCACTTCACTTCACTTCTTTACCACTAACACCACCTAGGAAGCCCAGACCTGTCTAGTCTATTCCAATTCCTTCTATTCAGACTTCTTGGAAAGTACTAGCCATTCACTGCACTAGCGAGTCACTCCCTGTCTCCCATTCACTCCTCAATTCTGAATCCTTGTTTCTGCTCCTACTCTATTGCAGTTGCTGCTGTTTAGATTCTTAATTACTGAATCAAATGCCACATTTTTTTCTTTTGGTACTTTTCTATGGCATTTGATCTCGAATCAGTCATTTTTAGGCTGGGTTGTCTATACTCTAGGTTTCTGTGACAATAGTCTCTTTTTTAACTCTGACCTCTGTGATACTATGCCTTGGGCCTCTTTGAGGCTCCATGTTAACTGCTATGACTCTTAGCTCTCATTTGGAGGACCTCAGCAAGCTTCTAAGTTTTCATTCTTGTCCTCTTTAAATCTATTCACATGTAGATGATCCATACTGAAACCCACTGTCATCATTCCCCTGTTTACAAAACCATAGTGATTGCCATTGCCTATAGCTCGGGGAAGGCAATGGCACCCCACCCCAGTACTTTTGCCTGGAAAATCCCATGGACGAAGGAGCCAGGTAGGCTCCAGTCCATGGGGTCGCTAAGAGTCGGACACGACTGAGCGACTTCACTTTCACTTTTCACTTTCATGCATTGGAGAAGGAAATGGCAACCCACTCCAGTGTTCTTGCCTGGAGAATCCCAGGGACAGGGGAGCCTGGTGAGCTTCCATCTATGGGGTCGCACAGAGTCGGACACGACTGAAGCGACTTAGTAGCAGCAGCAGCAGCATAGCTACAACGCAGTCAGCAAAAACAAGACCAGGAGCTGACTGTGGTTCAGACCATGAACTCCTTATTGCCAAATTCAGACTTAAATTGAAGAAAGTAGGGAAAACCACTAGACCATTCAGGTATGACCTAAATCAAATCCCTTATGATTATACAGTGGAAGTGAGAAATAGATTTAAGGGCCTAGATCTGATAGAGTGCCTGATGAACTATGGAATGAGGTTCGTGACATTGTACAGGAGACAGGGATCAAGACCATCCCCATGGAAAAGAAATGCAAAAAAGCAAAATGGCTGTCTGGGGAGGCCTTGCAAATAGCTGTGAAAAGAAGAGAAGCAAAAAGCAAAGGAGAAAAGGAAAGATATAAACATCTGAATGCAGAGTTCCAAAGAATAGCAAGAAGAGATAAGAAAGCCTTCTTCAGCGATCAATGCAAAGAAATAGAGGAAAACAACAGAATGGGAAAGACTAGGGATCTCTTCAAGAAAATCAGAGATACCAAAGGAACATTTCATACAAAGATGGGCTCGATAAAGGACAGAAATTGTGTGGACCTAACAGAAGCAGAAGATATTAAGAAAAGATGGCAAGAATACACAGAAGAACTGTACAAAAAACATCTTCACGACCCAGATAATCATGATGGTGTGATCACTGACCTAGAGCCAGACATCCTGGAATGTGAAGTCAAGTGGGCCTTAGAAAGCATCACTATGAACAAAGCTAGTGGAAGTGATGGAATTCCAGTTGAGCTATTCCAAACCCTGAAAGATGATGCTGTGAAAGTGCTGCACTCAATATGCCAGCAAATTTGGAAAACACAGCAGTGGCCACAGGACTGGGAAAGGTCAGTTTTCATTCCAATCCCAAAGAAAGGCAATGCCAAAGAATGCTCAAACTACCGAACAATTGCACTCATCTCACACGCTAGTAAAGTAATGCTCAAAATTCTCCAAGCCAGGCTTCAGCAATCTGTGAACCGTGAACTTCCTGATGTTCAAGCTGGTTTTAGAAAAGGCAGAGGAACCAGAGATCAAATTGCCAACATCTGCTGGATCATGGAAAAAGGAAGAGAGTTCCAGAAAAACATCTATTTCTGCTTTATTGACTATGCCAAAGCCTTTGACTGTGTGGATCACAATAAACTGTGGAAAATTCTGAAAGAGATGGGAATACCAGACCACCTGATCTGCCCCTTGAGAAATTTGTATGCAGGTCAGGAAGCAACAGTTAGAACTGGACATGGAACAACAGACTGGTTCCAAATAGGAAAAGGAGTTCGTCAAGACTGTATATTGTCACCCTGTTTATTTAACTTATATGCAGAGTACATCATGAGAAATGCTGGACTGAAAGAAACACAAGTTGGAATCAAGATTGCTGGGAGAAATACCAATAACCTCAGATATGCAGATGACACCACCATTATGGCAGAAAGTGAAGAGGAACTAAAAAACCTCTTGATGAAAGTGAAAGTGGAGAGTGAATAAGTTGGCTTAAAGCTCAACATTCAGAAAATGAAGATTATGGCATCTGGTCCCATCACTTCATGGGAAATAGATGGGGAAACAGTGGAAACAGTGTCAGACTTTATTTTTCTGGGCTCCAAAATCACTGCAGATGGTGACTGCAGCCATGAAATTAAAAGACGCTTACTCCTTGGAAGGAAAGTGATGACCAACCTAGGTAGTATATTCAAAAGCAGAGACATTACTTTGCCAACAAAAGTCCATCTAGTCAAGGCTATGTATGGTCTTTCCTGTGGTCATGTATGGATGTGAGAGTTAGACTCTGAAGAAGGCTGAGCACCGAAGAATTGATGCTTTTGAACTGTGGTGTTGGAGGAGACTGTTGAGAGTCTCTTGGACTGCAAGGAGATCCAACCAGTCCATTCTGAAGGGGATCAGCCCTGGGATTTCTTTAGACGGAATGATGATGCTAAAGCTGAAACTCCAGTACATTGGCCACCTCATGCGAAGAGTTGACTCACTGGAGAAGACTCTGATGCTGGGAGGGATTAGGGGCAAGAGGAGAAGGGGACGACAGAGGATGAGATGGCTGGATGGCATCACTGACTCGATGGACGTGAGTCTGAGTGAACTCTGGGAGTTGGTGATGGACAGGGAGGCCTGGCGTGCTGCGATTCTTGGGGTCGCAAAGAGTCGGACACGAGTGAGTGACTGATCTGATCTGATCTGATAGGTACAATGAGGACCTCCCACGTGGCTCAGTGGTAAAGAATCTGTCTGCTAATGTGGGAGACATGGGTTCAGTTCCTGGCTGGGGAAGATCCCCTGGAGAAGGAAATGGCAACTCAGTCCATTATTCTTGTCTGGAGAATTCCAAGGACAGAGGAGCCTGACGGGGTGCAGTTCATGGGGTTGCAAATAGTCGGACATGACTGACCAGGCAAGCATGTATGGCTACAGTGAACAAGTCAAATTGCTGCATTACCCAATATTTCCTTCTGAGGATTTCCCAACACCACTATTATTATATCCCAGTAGGAGCAAAATACATCATGAATGCTGAATGGTGAAAGAGAACATCTGGTGAAGTAGTTCAGTATTGCACTGGGTTCCCAAGGAAGATGGAAGGAGATGAGGAGGGAAGCTGAGTAGAGAACAGGTAATTAGGAACTTGGTGTGCTATATTAGAGAACTTATGTTTTATTCAGTAGTATCCACTGGTTTTAGGTAAATTAGTATTATCAGTTTTATAGTAAATAAAATTCATTCTTAAAATGGCATCAGATCAGAGATCAGTCGCTCAGTCGTGTCCGACTCTTTGCAACCCCATGAACCGCAGCACGCCAGGCCTCCCTGTCCATCACAAGCTCCCGGAGGTCACTCAGACTCGCATCCATCGAGTCAGTGATGCCATCCAGCCATCTCATCCTCTGTCGTCCCCTTCTCCTCCTGCCCTCAATCCCTCCCAGCATCAGAGTCTTCTCCAATGAGTCAACTCTTTGCATGAGGTGGCCAAAATACTGGAGTTTCAGCTTTAGCATCATTCCTTCCAAAGAAATTCCAGGGTTGATCTCCTTCAGAATGGACTGGTTGGATCTTCTTGCAGTCCAAGGGACTCTCAAGAGTCTTCTCCAACACCACAGTTCAAAAGCATCAATTCTTCGGCATTCAGCCTTCTTCACAGTCCAGCTCTCACATCCATACATGACCACAGGAAAGACCATAGCCTTGACTAGGCGAACCTTTGTTGGTAAAGTAATGTCTCTGCTTTTGAATATGCTATCTAGGTTGGTCATAACTTTCCTTCCAAGGAGTAAAATGGCATACTATATCTGAAAACCAATTTTTATAATGTGTATTAAGATAGTTAAGGGATTACAGGACTGAGCCTTTGTTACTTTGAGTAGGAGAGATCTGAACACAGTTATGTAAACTCCTAAAGATGAAAAGGCTGAATTGCAAGAGAGAGATGGGATAATTGATGGAATGATTTGCCAGAGGCATACGATGCCAGCTGAAGGATTAATATAGACAGAACAAGGAGCATCTCAATACTAGGTATGAAGAAAGGAGGGGAGAAGAGGGAGGATCTCTGTGCATATTGAGATGGACAAAGGAAACAGAATTCTCATGGGCTTTACTTGTGAACTAGGAAGCCATACGGTCATCTAAGAATGATGAAGGGAGTAATGGCAGATGGAGCTTCATCCAGACTTTGGGATAACAGTTGAGGAAAACGGGAGCTAGAGATAAATGTGGACAAACAGAAAGATTATTTGGCAGTGTTAAAAATCATCTGAGATGGGATGTCATCAATATATAGTGACTTAAATAGAAATCTCTTCGGCTGACAGCATCTGGCCAATCACAGGAGACTAAGGAGAGCAAGAGGCAGCCATTTGATTGGACAGGTACAGGCCTGGAGTTTCATCCTGTGAAGAGGGCACAGGTAATGGGTGTTGACAAATACTATTTTTGAAACCTGAATCATAATGCCTAAGGCTGGCTGCAGACGTAGTTAACTTTCACAGATTGAGAATTATGATCCGTACACAAAGCAAAGCTCTAGTTGCTTTGCATGTTAAAACAATCTATTGGTAATCAACTTTAATGTCCTCCAACTGCCAGCTCTCTTTTATCTAACAATTGTGGATGTTGAAAGGGAGAATTCAAATGAATTTGAGAAACACCCAGTTTATGGAAGCAGCCAACTTGCCTTTTGTTCTTCTGAAAATGTTTCCTTATTGTCCACAAACTTCCTTCACACTCTTCCCTTTCAGAGCTTTTTGTTGTTCATTTATTTAGTCAATGAATATTTGAGTGATATGCTCCAGGCATAATAATTAAAATCCAATCACCTGAGCTGGAAAGTTTGTCTGTGTTAGTTGCTCAGTCACGTCTGACTTTGCAACCCCCTGGACTGTAACCCACCAGGCTCCTCTGTACATGGAATTTTCTGGGTAAGAATACTGGAGTGGAGTGCCATTCCCTTCTCCAGGGGATCTTTCCTACTCAGGTCTTCCACATTGCGAACAGATTTTTTGTCATCCAAGCCACCAGGGAAGCCCTGGTGTCAAGCTGGAAAGTTTAGTCTTAAGTAATTTTGAACATGGAAGAATTTGAGAATTATTCGTGGTTCTAAAATGTTGGGAGCAACCAGATATTCCTGTGGCTTTTTCAGAGCTAATGGGTCATGCTGTATAACAAGGTGCCAAAAATTCATAAGGAAAAGTAAAATCATGATATGACACTACCAAGGGCAAACATCTCCTACTTGGAAGGAAAAGACTCATTTGCACTTTCAGTCTCTTCCTCTCTCATAATCTCTCTACATGAATTATGAGATTTGATGGCTGTGGTGATAGGGGTTTTAATGTATTTAAAACTTTCTTTGCTTTTAATAATTTTTATTGGAGTATATTTGCTTTACAAAGTTGTGTTAGTTTCTGCTGTAGAGCAAAGTGAATCAGCTATAAATGTGTATATATATGTGTGTGTGTATAACACCACCTCTTTTTTGGATTTCCATCCTGTTTAGGTCACCACAGAGCACAGGGTAGAGTTCTCTGTGCTACACACTAGGTTCTCATTAGCTATCTATTTTATATTTAATAGTGTATATATGTCAACCCCAATCTCCTAATTCATCCCAATATATAGCTAAGACATTTTCAGAGCTAATGTCATCCATATGTTTGTCTCTACATTTATGTCTCTATTTCTGCTTTTCAAATAAGTTCATCTGTACCATTTTTCTAGATTCCACATATATGCGTTAATATATGATCTTTACTTTTCTCTTTCTGACTTCGTTCTGTATGACAGTTTCTAGGTCCACCTACATCTTTGTAAATGGCACAATTTCATTCCTTTTTATGGCTGAATAATTTTCCATGTATAAATGTGCCACTTATTCTTTATCCATTCCTTTGTTGATGGATGTTTAGGTTGCTTCCATGTCCTGGCTATGGAGAAGCTCTATACAATCAGCAAAAACAAGACCAGGAGCTGACTGTGGCTCGGACCATGAACTCCTTATTGCCAAATTCAGACTTAAATTGAAGAAAGTAGGGAAAACCACTAGACCATTCAGGTATGACCTAAATCAAATCCCTGATGATTATACAGTAGAAGTGAGAAATAGATTTAAGGGCCTAGATCTGATAGAGTGCCTGATGAACTATGGAATGAGGTTCGTGACATTGTACAGGAGACAGGGATCAAGACCATCCCCATGGAAAAGAAATGCAAAAAAGCAAAATGGCTGTCTGGGGGAGGCCTTGCAAATAGCTGCAAAAAGAAGAGAAGTGAAAAGCAAAGGAGAAAAAGAAAGATATAAACATCTGAATGTAGAGTTCCAAAGAATAGCAAGAAGAGATAAGAAAGCCTTCTTCAGCGATCAATGCAAAGAAATAGAGGAAAACAACAGAATGGGAAAGACTAGGGATCTCTTCAAGAAAATCAGAGATACCAAAGGAACATTTCATGCAAAAATGGGCTCGATAAAGGACAGAAATGGTATGGACCTAAAAGAAGCAGAAGATATTAAGAACAGGTGGCAAGAATACACAGAAGAACTGTACAAAAAAGAGCTTCACGACCCAGATAATCATGATGGTGTGATCACTGACCTAGAGCCAGACATCCTGGAATGTGAAGTCAAGTGGGCCTTAGAAAGCATCACTACGAACAAAGCTAGTGGAGGTGATGGAATTCCAGTGGAGCTATTCCAAATCCTGAAAGATGATGCTGTGAAAGTGCTGCACTCAATATGCCAGCAAATTTGGAAAACTCAGCAGTGGCCACAGGACTGGGAAAGGTCAGTTTTCATCCCAATCCCAAAGAAAGGCAATGCCAAAGAGTGCTCAAACTACCGCACAATTGCACTCATCTCACACGCTAGTAAAGTAATGCTCAAAATTCTCCAAGCCAGGCTTCAGCAATCTGTGAACCGTGAACTTCCTGATGTTCAAGCTGGTTTTAGAAAAGGCAGAGGAACCAGAGATCAAATTGCCAACATCCGCTGGATCATGGAAAAAGCAAGAGAGTTCCAGAAAAACATCTATTTCTGCTTTATTGACTATGCCAAAGCCTTTGACTGTGTAGATCACAATAAACTGTGGAAAATTCTGAGAGAGATGGGAATACCAGACCACCTGATCTGCCTCTTGAGAAATCTGTATGCAGGTCAGGAAGCAACAGTTAGAACTGGTCATGGAACAACAGACTGGTTCCAAATAGGAAAAGGAGTACGTCAAGGCTGCATATTGTCACCATGTTTATTTAACTTATATGCAGAGTACATCATGAGAAATGCTGGACTGGAGGAAACACAAGCTGGAATCAAGACTGCTGGGAGAAATATCAATAACCTCAGATATGCAGATGATACCACCCTTATGGCAGAAAGTGAAGAGGAACTCAAAAGCCTCTTGATGAACGTGAAAGTGGAGAGTGAAAAGGTTGGCTTAAAGCTCAACATTCAGAAAACGAAGATCATGGCATCTGGTCCCATCACTACATGGGAAATAGATGGAGAAACAGTGGAAACAGTGTCAGACTTTGTTTTTCTGGGCTCCAAAATCACTGCAGATGGTGACTGCAGCCATGAAATTAAAAGACGCTTACTCCTTGGAAGGAAAGTTATAACCAACCTAGATAGCATATTGAAAAGCAGAGACATCACTTTGCCAACAAAGGTTCGCCTAGTCAAGGCTATGGTCTTTCCTGTGGTCATGTATGGATGTGAGAGCTGGACTGTGAAGAAGGCTGAATGCCGAAGAATTGATGCTTTTGAACTGTGGTGTTGGAGAAGACTCTTGAGAGTCCCTTGGACTGCAAGAAGATCCAACCAGTCCATTCTGAAGGAGATCAGCCCTGGAATTTCTTTGGAAGGAATGATGCTAAAGCTGAAACTCCAGTATTTTGGCCACCTCATGCGAAGAGTTGACTCATTGGAGAAGACTCTGATGCTGGGAGGGATTGGGGGCAGGAGGAGAAGGGGACAACAGAGGATGAGATGGCTGGATGGCATCACTGACTCGATGGATGTGAGTCTGAGTGACCTCTGGGAGCTGGTGGTGGACAGGGAGGCCTGGCGTGCTGCAGTTCATGGGGTCGCAAAGAGTCGGACATGACTGAGCGACTGATCTGATCTGATCTGTGTTTATTTATCTGAGCTAGACTTGAGATAGCCCTTTTCTGCCTCTTTTCCCACCAGACTACAAGTCCAGAGGACAATGAGTTGCTCAAAAATATTTGTTAAATGAATGGATGCTTCTGCTGCTGCTGAGTTGCTTCAGTCGTGTCCGACTCTGTGCGATCCCATAGATGGAGCTCACCAGACTCCCCCGCGCCTGAGATTCTCCAGGCAAGAACACTGGAGTGGGTTGCCATTTCCTTCTCCAATGCATGAAAGTGAAAAGTGAAAGTGAAATCGTTCTCTTAGCGACCCCATGGACCACAGCCTACCAGGCTCCTCCATCCATGCGATTTTCCAGGCAAGAGTACTGGAGTGGGGTGCCATTGCCTTCTCCGAAATGAATGGATAAGTCATGCTAAATGGGTATCATGAGTCTAGTAAAGTTATCTAGGCTATGCAAGCCATGACTGGATTCTGCTATAATCAAGAGACCCCTTAGAGGACCCATGGCTCCTGGGGAGTGAAGTTTCTGAGATGAAACTCTGTGATGTGAACTTCAGACAGGTCAGCCGTTCTCACACCCTCTAATGTGATTGGTCGCCTGTTCTTTCTGCACTTTCCATCTCAAATATCCTCTAGGCAAATTGCATCTGAGAAACTCATCTGAAGAATCCAAATCATTATAAATTATTTTCTGCCTACCATTACAATCACTGTTAAAGGCTTCACCCACTTCATTTACTCTGCTTCTTCATTTCAGTGCTATCAAGTTCTGGGAGAAAGAGAATAGTGTGCTGATGTGCTAATTATATTTTTATGCCTTAACAAATATCTAGTGCTTAGGACACAGCTTAGTTTCCTGCATATGTTAAAAATAAGCAAATGAACAAAACAAAAAGCAAGCAAATACAAATTACCAAATAATACTATATTCAGATCTTTGAAACACATATGTTTCAAAGCCATGTTCTGATGCCTATGACTATAGCTATATCATATCTTTCTCTTTTTTTTTCCCCTCCTTCTCAATAAATGTAAGTCAAGAATTTAGTTATTTTCTACCATTCCATAATTTTTTACCCAAGTGGGTTTTGATAAACAATATAGCTTGGGGAGGTAATTTTTCTTAGGGGCCTTATTTAATTCTCATCCTAAACCTATGAAATTAGTGATACCTACATTTTGCAGGTGGGAGAGCAGGTTCTGAGAGGTTAAGGAACCTGATAATAAAAACAAGTATTGTGACAGGAGCATAGCATTCAAATATATGATTATTCCAACATCAGGCTGGTTAGGTACTGTTATCACTATTTTAATAAGACAGTTTCAGATCAAGGAGAGAGAAAGCACTCCACTCAAGGCCACTCAACTAGTAGAGATGTGTGACCAAGGCTAGGGTTCCTGCCCAGTCTGTCTCACCCCAGCACGTGCTTTTTCCTAGCTGACTAGCTTGTTTAACTAAGGGCTTTCTCTCAGCAGGGGGCCATACTTGAGCATGTACAGCTTCCCTGTAACAGGGAAATTATTGGGTAGAATTGTATACAGTCTTGTCCAATTAAAAGACAGTCAGTGCTGAGAACACCTTACTGGCTGAACATGAGTGTTAATGCTTCTATTCTTTAGTCTTGCTTTCAGGAAATACAGTTTATATAGTTTAGGCTTGCTTTCAGGAAACTAAAACATGATAAGAAAAAACAAGTGAAAATTCTATGGCTGCTTACTGCCTTTGTGTTTCCCTTTCTTTTCTCCTTAGCTAGTGCCAAAGTAATCACCTAATACACAGCCCCCAGAAGCATTATGCTGACAGAGCCTGACGTTCCCCTTCTGTGTTTGCATTGGAGCTGTGCAGTTATGTCTTCAATCAAATGGAAATATGCTGTGAGAGATGCTGAATGGAATTTTTAAAAGGCAATGAGGATCACAGTGACTACTCCTTGCTGATTTTTGGAGGGGAAGGAATAGCAGGAAAACAAACTAAACATGAAAAAATCGTTGTTTTTCCACATTGCCATGTAAAGATACTTTGCTTGCTGTGTTCTATACACATTTAATCAGATCAGTCTAGCTGATAAAATAAAAGCTCCCCTCCCCTGGCCCCATGCTAATTATTCTTGTTAATTATTTTTTAATTATCTTTCTATCACTGCTTCTAGAACAAGTGTCATAATTTCCACCTGAGAGTCTCCAGACATGACATACCTATAAACGTAGTATCAAGGATGGTGGCTGGTGTGTGAATGCTTCCAGAAGAAACACAGAAGAGAAATCAAACCCAAATGCTGCTCTTAGCACATTACGATGGGTGAGTCTCTCAAATTGCTTCTGTTAATTATTCATTACAGGAACACACACACACTAAACCACTTAACTATTTGAGGGTTCATGTTACCTAGTTCAAATCTCTGTATCTGTCAAGTGTCTCACAGCATGTTGGACAAAGCAGAGCTCAAATAGTCTGCTATATTGTGTAACCTTACTTCCAGAAATAAAAGAAAAGATAGGCCACACACCAAGTAATTGTGTGGACCTTTGAGGTCTGCCATGTATTAATGATAACTAGCTCTTCTGTGCTGAAGTCATTGGCACTATGCTAGGCACTCTGGGAGGATACAAAGTCATTGGGTTTTTGTTCTCTATCTCAATTATTTTAAAATGTTAATAGCAAGGAAAAACATGCACATGTGATATTAGAAAAAAAATAGAGACCAAAGGAGTGAGAGAGGAGACTATCAGGGCAGTTTTCCTGAAAGACGTGTAAGTGGGCGTGCACCATCAGGCATGGATCAAAGTTTAGAGGGTGTAGTGGTGGCAGTGAGCCTGGGCTCTTTAGTGGGTAGTGGGCCTGATTGAATTGAAGACTATGTGTAAGAATCTTACATGTAAATATACAGCATATATATCATATACGGTATTATCCATTTGCTCTCAATGTCCTTAGTCAAATTCCATTTCAGAGGCCTGAAACCCTGCAATACTCACAACATAATAAGTTTTTATTCTCTAATATGAGATTAGCAAATTGTACCTCAAGCCAGTCTCATCTGTGTGCTTGTTTTTCAGAAAAGTAAATTTTGTATCGTTGTTGCAATTAGAATATATAATATTCATAAAGTGAAAGTGAAGTCGCTCAGTCGTGTCCGACTCTTTGCGACCCACCCCATAGACTGTATTCATGCAAACTCTTTGTCCAAAAATGGGACCAAACTACTTGTTTAATTAATGTGAAAGATCAGGGAAGGATCAGATCAGATCAGATCAGTCGCTCAGTCGTGTCCGACTCTTTGCGACCCCATGAACTGCAGCACGCCAGGCCTCCCTATCCATCACCAGCTCTCGGAGGTCACTCAGACTCACATTCATCGAGTTAGTGATGCCATCCAGCCATCTCATCCTCTGTCGTCCCCTTTTCCTCCTGCCCCCAATCCCTCCCAGCATCAGAGTCTTCTCCAGTGAGTCAACTCTTCGCATGAGGTGGCCAAAAGGAACTGCTGCTTAAAAATATTTCATATAAGATCATTGCGTTTGCTTGATGTCATCTCTGCTTATCATTTCTAAGAGAGATTATAAAGAGTTCATTTCTCCTACTTCAATAAAGCAATCAACTGAAGGCAAGTGTAGCCTACTCTCAAAGAGTTGGAGTAGCTAGTTATTCTTGAACATATGAGAAAATTGATCATCTTTAAAGCCCAGAGTCCAATATAGTGCTCTAATGCCTAAAAATCTTCAAATGATTTAACGACGGGATAACACTGGTCTCCAGATTTGTTCAGTTTCTAAAAATACAGCTTCATTGCCTTTTTTCCCCAATGAGAATTAGAGGTCAAGCTTAGAGAAAAGTTACTCTTAATTTTGATAGTGGTATAATTCATAATTCACATGCATTTCATATTTATTTCCTACACAATTCTATGAGATAAGTAAAATGATCACAATCATTCCTGCCCTTAGACATGAATTAGAAGGGCATCTACTACTCAGTACCTTGAGCTTTAGAAGACAATGAAAATTATAGATATTAAGATATAGTTTTTCCTTTTCAAGCTTTTCTTTTATTAATTTTTTATATGTGTAGAATTAATTCGATTACAGAGAATTATGGAAAATAACTGTGTTAGCCACAGTGCCTGTTCCAGGCCAGAGGATGCTGGGCTGAGTGTGTGTTTGTGTGTGTGTGTGTGTGTGTGTGTGTGACATTTTCTGCCCTGGGAAACTAGAGAAAGAATCATATGGAATTTAGAAAGATGGTAACGATGAGCCTATATGTGAGACAGCAAAAGAGACACAGATGTAAACAGACTTTTGGACTCGGTGGGAGAAGGCAAGGGTGGGATGATTTGAGAAAATAGCATTGAAACATGTGTATTACCATATGTGAAATAGATCACCAATCTAGTTCGATGCATGAGACAGGGCGCTCAGGGCTGGTGTACTGGGATGACCCTGAGGGATGGGATGGGGAGGGAGGTGGGAGGGGGTTTCAGGAGGGGGAACACATGTACACCCATGGCTGATTCATGTCAATGGATGGCAAAAACCACCATAACATTGTAATTACCCTCCAGTTAAAATTTTAAAAAATCAGTGCTGTTGCTTACGTCCTAAATCACCAAAGTGGTATGCCTAGACGTTCTCTTCCTCCCTATTTCACCCCCTCTCCTTGGATGGTCTAGTTTTGGTAGATGCTCAGGCTCATTGGCAAATCCTGGCACTTCAGTCATCAGCCAGGAGGTCTGGGAAGTTTCTACCTTCTGGCCCCGGCAGATCCGTAATTCCACACAGGCTTTGAGGAGGGCAGGGGCAGGCCCAGGGAGAGCAGAGTGGCTGTCCTCTGGGTGCTCAGCACTTTCCAGAGGACTAGGCTTGAGGAGCGGGGAGGGAGGTTGAGTGCAAAATAGACCACTTAGGGGGCACAGTTTATCTGATAACCTTTAGGTATTTTGACATATGCTATGTTGGCATTCATTTGTTGTTTTGCCTTAGTCTGTGCTAATATTGGGAAAGACCTGTTCTCATTTCTACAGAGGAGCAAACTGAGGCTAAAGGGAATTAAATTAATTGACCGATGATTGGTAAATAACAGAGCTGGGATTTGAACATTGTCCTACTGAATTTAGAATCTCAAATTTCAGGTGGAGTGAAGATAGTTTATGGAGGGAGCACCTTGAAAAACGTAGACTTACATAATAAATGAAACTTCTTGTAGAAGTCCAAGGAGAAAAGCCACATGGGAAAACCTTGTCCTGGAAAGGTTTGTCCCCTGGCCTAGAGGCTATTAATCTTAGATGCATAAGGTTCAGCCTTGGTTCTTAATCTAAAGGTTTCCAGAGGATTATTTCTTAAAGCTTGAGTCACCAAACATGAATAGTCTTTACATACACGCACAATACAAAAAAAATGATCTCAAGTTGAGAAGAGTAGGAAATTCAAGATTAAACCAAGGGAAATAGCGTTCTTTATTGCAGTACTTCTCAGAGTCTTAGATTTACTTATTTGGATTTCTTTGGAGTAAATAAGAAGCATAACTTCCCCAAACTGCTTGCTGGTCGGCCTGTTTTGTGGAGCACTTTGTCGTTGTGGAAGTAGTAATTCACAGCCCCTCTACTGCTTGCTCTCCCACTGCAGGCGGCAGAGGGGAGCAGCCTGAAAGCTGCTCTGTCTGACCCATGGCAGCTGAAATTAATGGTTCCCACGTCTGACTAGCACTCAGGCCCCTGGCAAGCGAAGAAAAGACTGATCAGCATGGTTCTGCCATAAAACTAGTTCTCAAGTTATAGTCATGGTCCTGAGAGCCAAAAAAAAACTTGATTTGAACAAAGCTTAAGAGTGCTTGCTTTTGGGGGTTAAGCTTCTAGGCTTTCCACATAAATGGAAAATAAACGGAAAGGCAGTACCGTTATTTACTTTTATATTTCCGTTTTGGGGAAAATAGGAGAGGAAATGATCACCCAAATAAATTTGGACAAAGTCAGACAAGTAGAGGAAATGAAAATTATTGAGTGTCTGTGCCTGTAGGCTAGTAGTATTAGAAACAGGACATCCACAGCATGGGTGACAGAAGAAAATTATGAGAAACAAAGATTTTATATTTGAAAAGAAACAGTCTTACTGCTGCAGGATAGCAGGAATGTCTAGAACATGTTATTATGCAATGGGCTTGCAAGTGGAAAGGGTAATTGAAAGGGTATAAATCAGAGCATTACTGACTAATTTCCATGTAGGAAGAATTTGTTTTAGAGACTCAGTGCTTCTCTAAAAGGTTTAAAAATAAAGTTACTAAAAACAGGTACACTATAGACTTTTAGGACAGAAGAGACAAGGCAAAGAAATATGTGAAATGATAAGAGCAAGAGAAGATAACAGGATTAGTCGTACGGGAGATTTCAAATTCCTTGTTGTGATGTGTGATTTGTGAAACTTTTGAGACAAGGTTAGAATGAGGGAAAAGGGCATGATGGATTTTCTAAAAGCAGATCATAGATTTATTTATTTTTCAATGTACAAAGCCACAACTGACAAGAGCTGCCTAGAAAAGTTTGGTTAGGGTAAAATTTTCAGTTCAGCTATAAATAGATGTCCAGAATTCCCACATTCATCAGGAGAAGTATAGGAAAGTGGAAAATGCATAGTGAAAGTCAATCATGTCCAACTCTTTGTGACTCCATAGACTAATCCATGAAATTCTCCAGGCCAGAATACTGGAGTGGGTAGCCGTTCCTTTCTCCAGGGGATCTTCCCAACCCAGGGATCTAACCCAGGTCTCCTGCATTGAAGGCAAATTCTTTACCAGCTGAGCCACCAATCAGTGCAAACTTTTGTAAAGTGGCATCTGTCCCCACAAAATATTCCTTGTATTATGCAAATATACAGCAGTAATCTCTGCCCCAAGAGTCACCTGAAGCTCTCCTCATCATTCAGTGTTATTCTCAGAGTAGTATTAGCTGGCATGCCCACTATGCCTCATGGCAGCTGTGAGGAAGATGTCTTGCAGTTGAATGCATGCAATATGAAGAAGTCCCTGCTTGGGCATCAAGGTTCTGGCCAGTAGGCTTTCCACAAACTCCTGGAGATTAGGAAAAGAAAGGAATCAAATTATAAGAACAATATAAACAGCTTATATAAACAATATAAACATATAAAAGTATGTAGTTAATCTTGTTATGTGTATATATGTTTAATTATTAGTATAGTGCTGATTTTTATGTACTTTATATACAAGTAAGCTTGTTTATTAACAATCCTTCCAGTAGGGATTGGTCACATCTTTCAGAGTCCTGGGTGGGTGGGAGCCAAATTGCAGCCATGGTTCACAAATTCATGTCTTCTTTGGCCTCCTTGCATTTTGTTTCTGCTAAGTGACTTACTGTTTTGTTTTGTTTTTTTTTTTTTCATAAAAGATCTAGCTCGGAAAATAACTTGGTAACCCTTCAGACTCCTTTTTCATTTTATTTAAGCCTTGATTTTATTGTGCAAGTGTTTCTGCCTTTAGCACCACTCCTGCTAGCTTATTGCTTCTGCAAGACATTTTCACTAAGCTCTGTTTATGCCATGCACTTGCATTATACTGTGGAGTTAGAGATATCTCTGTTTAGTCAGGAAAAATGGGAACTTATCTCTGTTGCACTAAGAATTTTCTGGCATAAAATTAGGAGCTATCAAAGCAACGTTTTTTTTTTTTTTTCCCCCACCAAATAGCAAATTTAAACATTTAATTGCAAACCACACATATTCATTGATTGCTTGGTATGGGCCCACTACTAAGTAAAATACAAGAAGAAGATATGCCTGCCTTCAAAAATCTCATAATCTAGCAGAAAGGCTAAGTAGAAATTATATAGTGTGAGGGCTGTCGTAGAGGTGATTGAACGGTTCCTTGTCCTCTTTGACAGAACACTCTCTTGGCTTTCTCCCTATTTCTCTAGCTTCTGTTTATTTTAATTTTTCCATTGCAGATTTATACTCTATGGCCAAGAATCTGGAGTTCCTCTAGGGTAGATCATAGCCCTCTTCTTCTCTCTATATATTCTCTTCCCAGTTGGTTTCTCTGTAACCATGTCTACTATTTTAATTTATATGCAGAACACTCATAAGTTTTCCCTTTACTAAAAACTCTCCTTGAGTTTCAGACCTATGTATTTTAATTTTTATTTGACATATCTCCAGGGAATGTCAAATTTTAATATAATATGATAAAAGACTGAACTCAAGATCCAAACCCCTCCTCTCAAAATCTGATCATCTTCTAGGACCACAGTGAAGGGCACTGAAATCCATTTCCTTGTTCAGGCTAGAAAATGAGGGACTATGCTTTGACATCTCCTTTTTATTTGTCTCCAGTACTCAATCTATAATTAAGCCCTCTTGGTTTTCCTTTCTTAATTACTCTCACTTGTATTATTATAATAGCCTCCTTTCTCCACTCCCAGATCTATATTTTCACTCTGAAGCCAGAGTGATCCTTTCAAAACTCTAATCTTATCAGAGGATTCCTTTCTTAAAATCTTTTCCCACTGTTAGTTTTTTTTTAATAATAACCTTATCAAGATATAATTTACATACCATAAAATTCACCCTTTTGAAGTGTGCAATTCGGTAGGTTTTAGAATATTCACAGTTATGCAATTATTGTCCCTAATTTTAGAATATCTTTTTCTTCTCAAAAAGGAAACTTTGTAACTAATACCAGTCACACTCAATTCTTCCCTTCCCTCAGTCCCTGACAATTACTAATCTACCTCTGTCTCTACAAATTTGTCGACTTTTTATATTTCATATAAATTAAATTATACAATCCCACTGTTTTTTGGATAAAGACAAAACTCATTAACCTTGGCCTTAAAACCCTGTGGAGCCTGGTCTCCATTTCTTCTCATGTCTCATCTCAAATTGTATTCTCCTCCATCTCTTGAATCCATTCACATCAGGCTTCTTTCTTTATTCCCTACTTAGAATGCTTCCTGCTGCTAAAGGTTTTTGCATGTGTTATTTTCTCTTTCTCTTCTTATCCAGTAAATTCTGTCTCATTGTTCAACAAGAGCCCAAATGTTACTCTTTCAGAATGGATGCTCCTGACCCTTCTGACTGTATCAAATCTCCTAATCACAGGGTCTGATGACACAGGATGCTTCTTCTACTTTGAAGTCTTTGTCACAGTTGCAGTATTCATTTTTCTTTTGTCATTATTTGATTAATGCCTTTTCTTCAGTGGTCCAAGCTCTGCCTTAGTATCTAGCATAGAGTCTGACAGATGGTAGGAACTGATTAATGTTTACTTAATGAATAAAAGAAGATTGGAATAAAGATTTGTGGAAAATAGGTGCTGAAGTTGAGCTGACATTAGAAAAAGATGAAAAATGGAATGCAAAGTTTGGGAGGGGAAGTATGCAGCAAGTATTTTCAGAACTAGCCCTTGGCATCCTGGGATATAAATGTAACTCAACCTTCTGCACTTTCTTACCTCATCTTCTCCATCTGTAAAATGAGGATTACGTTTGTCTTTTTATGCCACAGACTAATTCAAAGACTCAATGAGGTAATGTATTTAAAAAAGTTTTTTAAACCATATATCAGAGTTATTAAAAGTGTTGTTCTTATTAAATAAACTAGAAATATATACTCAATAATCTTGGTTATTTATAACATATAAAACTAGGTTGTACGGAAAAGGGAGAATGATAACTTTTACCGTTTGTGTATGTAACACATATATTTGTCAATTATAAAGTTTAAATTTGTTTCCTTGATTGATGAGAATATGAAAGGCATTTTGCTATTTTATGAAAAAGAGAAGCAATTGGATCTAAGGTAAGTAAGATGATATATGTGACAACAGGATTCAGTTCAGTTCAATCACTCAGTCGTGTCCGACTCTTTGCGACCCCATGAATCGCAGCATGCCAGGCCTCCCTGTCCATCACCAACTCCTGGAGGTCACTCAGACTCATATCCATCGAGTCAGTGATGCCATCCAGCCATCTCATCCTCTGTCGTCCCCTTCTCCTTCTGCCCCCAATCCCTCCCAGCATCCGAGTCTTTTCCAACAGGATTAGAAGTAGCCAAAACATTGAATAATGGCAGAGATCTTAGATAACAGCTATAACTGAACCAATAAGAACTTCAAGGCTGGTGTGAGATTTAGTCAGGAAAAAAAAAAAACAAAAGCTGCATGTGCAAATGGATGTTTCATTTGAAAACCCCATTTTTTTGTTTCATATTGTTGATTAAATATATCACAGCACTGTAATCTAAGAATTTCTCTGGGTTTTATGTGATTAAAAACTCATCAGTAGCTTCTGTGGGATAAAAAATTTATGTGGAGACCAATCACAGTATCCTGTAGAGGAGAAAAATTGGCATTAGCACTAAATACAGTGCCTATTTAATAAATATATGTGTGTCTATATATATGTTATATACATTGATATGTCATTTCTATGGTATTAATGATTGATTTAGGAGAAGGAAATGGCAACCCAGTCCAGTGTTCTTGCCTGGAGAATGCTATGGACAGGGGAGCCTGGTGGGCTGCAGTCTATGGGGTCCCAAAGAGTCGGACATGACCGAAGGACTAACACAGAATGATTGATTTTGGTTATACATCCAAGGAATAGAAAGACTGTTTATGATCATGTAAATTCCTATTATTACAGAATTTGGGGATAGGCAGGACCTCAAGCATCATCATATTATAATCCAAGCAGGATATGGCTCTCTTACAGGTTTATGTTAGCTGTTAGTTGCAGAAACAGGCCTAGAGTATGGGCATTGAGATTTCCAATCTAATGATGTTACTTTACTACCGTCACTAAGACAGTAGCTTCAATTATCTTATTGGGTCCATCCTTCATGTGGCTATCCTTAGTTTTATCTCTACAACCAGACATTGGCTTGTTTACATTTCCACTTGCAGGCTATTGTACAAGAGCATCTAATATAGTTTCAGCATTATTACTCTTTGAATTTTAGGGCTATCAAGATTAATGCCCATTGCATAACTCTTCATGTCTAAGAATTTATAAGCAGCCAGTCTTTAGGTTCACAGAGAAACTTCTTGAATGTCAGAACTAAGAAAAAGTTAGGGAACTCTTGTGCTGTCTTACTGGGACTTTTAATTGGTACAGCCACTATGGAAAATAGTGTAAGGTTTTCTCAAAAATATAATTACTATATGATCCAGCAAGGTCAGGAGGGGCGGCAGTGAGGAGATACCCCTCATCCAAGGTAAGGAGCAGTGGCTGCGCTTTGCTGGAGCAGCTGTGAAGAGATACCCCACATCCAAGGTAAGAGAAACCCAAGTAAGATGGTAGGTGTTGCAAGAGGTCATCAGAGGGCAGACACACTGAAACCATAATCAAACAAAACTAGTCAATCTAATCACATGGACCACAGCCTTGTCTAACTCAATGAAACCAAGCCATGCTGAGTGGGGCCACCTAAGACGGGCGAGTCATGGTGGAGAGGTCTGACAGAATGTGGTCCACTGGAGAAGGGCATGGCAAACCACTTCAGTATTCTTGCCTTGAGAACCCCATGAACAGTATGAAAAGGCAAAATGATAGATTACTGAAAGAGGAACTGTCCAGGTTGGTAGGTGCCCAATATGCTACTGGAGATCAGTGGAAAAATAACTCCAGAAAGAATGAAGGGATGGAGCCAAAGCAAAAACAATACCCAGTTGTGGGTGTGACTGGTGATAGAAGCAAGATCCAATGCTGTAAAGAGCAATACTGCATAGGAATCTGGAATGTCAGGTCCATGAATCGACACAAATTGAAAGTGGTCAAACAGGAGATGGCAAGAGTGAACGTTAAAATGGCCTGGAATGGGTGAATTTAACTCAGATGATCATTATATCTACTACTGCGGGCAGGAATCCCTTAGAAGAAATGGAGTAGCCATCATGGTCAACAAAAGAGTCCGAAATGCAGTACTTGGATGCAATCTCAAGAACGACAGAATGATCTCTGTTCATTTCCAAGACAAACCATTCAATATCACAATAATCCAAATCTATGCCCCAACCAGTAACGCTGAAGAAGCTGAAGTTGAATGGTTCTATGAAGACCTACAAGACCTTTTAGAACTAACACCCAAAAAAGATGTCCTTTTCATTATAGGGGACTGGAAAGCAAAAGTAGGAAATCAAGAAACACCTGGAGTAACAGGCAAATTTGGCCTTGGAATACGGAATGAAGCAGGGCAAAGGCTAATAGAGTTTTGCCAAGAGAATGCACTAGTCATAGCAAACGCCCTCTTCCAACAACACAAGAGGACTTTACACATGGACATTACCAGTTGGTCAACACCAAAATCAGATTGATTATATTCTTTGCAGCCAAAGATGGAGAAGCTCTATACAGTCAGCAAAAACAAGACCAGGAGCTGACTGTGGATCAGATCAAGAACTCCTTATTGCCAAATTCAGACTTAAATTGAAGAAAGTAGGGAAAACCACTAGACCATTCAGGTATGACCTAAATCAAATCCCTTATGATTATACAGTGGAAGTGAGAAATAGATTTAAGGGCCTAGATCTGATAGATAGAGTGCCTGATGAACTATGGACAGAGGTTCGTGACATTGTACAAGAGACAGGGATCAAGACCATCCCCATGGAAAAGAAATGCAAAAAAGCAAAATGGCTGTCTGAGGAGGCCTTACAAATCGTTGTGAAAAGAAGAGAAGTGAAAACCAAAGGAGGGAAGGAAAGAAATAAGCATCTGAATGCAGAGTTCCAAAGAATAGCAAGAAGAGATAAGAGGGCCTTCCTCAGCAATCAATGCAAAGAAATAGAGGAAAACAACAGATTGGGAAAGACTAGGGATCTCTTCAAGAAAATTAGAGATACCAAGGGAACATTTCATGCAAAGATAGGCTCTATAAAGGACCTAACAGAAATAGTATGGACCTAATAGAAGCAGAAGATATTAAGAAGAGGTGGCAAGAATACACAGAAGAACCGTACAAAATAGCTTCATGACCCAGATAATCACGATGGTGTGTTCATTGACCTAGAGCCAGACATTCTGGAATGTGAAGTCAAGTGGGCCTTAGAAAGCATCACTATGAACAAAGCTAGTGGAGGTGATGGAATTCCAGTTGAGCTATTTCAAATCCTGAAAGATGATGCTGTGAAAGTGCTGCACTCAACATGCCAGCAAATTTGGAAAACTCAGCAGTGGCCACAGGACTGGAAAAGGTCAGTTTTCATTCCAATCCCAAAGAAAGGCAATGCCAAAGAATGCTCAAACTACCGCACAATTGCACTCATCTCACACGCTAGTAAAGTAATGCTCAAAATTCTCCAAGCCAGGCTTCAGCAGTATATTAACCGTGAACTTCCTGATGTTCAAGCTGGTTTTATTAAAGCAGAGGAACCAGAGATCAAATTGCCAACATCTGCTGGATCATTAAAAAAGCAAGAGAGTTCCAGAAAAACATCTATTTCTGCTTTATTGACTATGCCAAAGCCTTTGACTGTGTGGATCACAATACACTGTGGAAAATTCTGAGAGAGATGGGAATACCAGACCACCTGATCTGCCTCCTGAGAAATTTGTATACAGGTCAGGAAGCAACAGTTAGAACTGGACATGGAACAACAGACTGGTTCCAAATAGGAAAAGCAGTACGTCAAGGCTGTATATTGTTACCTTGCTTATTTAATTTATATGCAGAGTACATTATGAGAAACGCTGGGCTGGAAGAAGCACAAGCTGGAATCAAGATTACCGGGAGAAATATCAATAACCTCAGATATGCATATGACACCACCCTTATGGCAGAAAAGGAAGAGCAACAAAAAAGCCTCTTGATGAAGGTGAAAGAGGAGAGTGAAAAAGTTGACTTAAAGCTCAACATTCAGAAAACGAAGATCATGGCATCCAGTCCCATCACTTCATGGGAAATAGATGGGGAAACAGTGGAAACAGTGTCAGACTTTTTTTTTGGGGGGGGGGCTCCCAAATCACTGCAGATGGTGACTGTAGCCATGAAATTAAAAGATGCTTACTCCTTGGAAGGAAAGTTATGACCAACCTAGATAGCATATTGACAAGCAGAGACATTACTTTGCCAACAAAGTTTCGTCTAGTCAAAGCTATGGTTTTTCCAGTGGTCATGTATGGATGTGAGAGTTGGACTGTGAAGAAGGCTGAGCACTGAAAAATTGATGCTTTTGAACTGTGGTGCTAGAGAAGACTCTTGAGAGTCCCTTGGACTGCGAGGAGATCCAACCAGTCCATTCTGAAGGAGATTAGCCCTGGGATTTCTTTGGAAGGAATGATGCTGAAGCTGAAACTCCAGTACTCTGGCCACCTCATGTGAAGAGTTGACTCATTGGAAAAGACTCTGATGCTGGGAGGGATTGAGGGCAGGAGGAGAAGGGGACGACAGAGGATGAGATTGCTAGATGGCATCACCGACTAAATGGACATGAGTTTGAGTGAACTCCGGCAGTTGGTGATGGACAGGAAGGCCTGGCGTGCTGCAGTTCATGGCGTTGCAAAGAGTTGGACATGACTGAGCAACTGAACTGAACTGAACTACAAATTACTATCAAGGTTACAAAAATTTAGACTAAAGAAAAATAACTCCACTCCTTCTACCCCAAGGCATCTTGGTAAACCCAAAGTATCATCTAATTTTAATTTTCTAATCATCTAATTTTTCATCTGAATATGAATATCAGCTTCTGGTCAGTTATAAAGCAAATCACCTTTGGGATGTTCTTGATGTTTCACATGCAGTATTGTAGGTAAACCTCAGAAGCGTAAAATTCCTCAGTTTAAGAGGATAGGACTCAAGGTAATAAAATCTGTGTTAAATACTTATAACTGACTCATTGGAAAAGACTCTAATGCTGGGAGGGATTGGGCACAGGAGGAGAAGGGGATGACAGAGGATGAGATGGCTGGAAAGCATCACCGACTCCATGGAAGTGAGTTTGAGTGAACTCCGGGAGTTGGTGATGGACAGGGAGGCCTGGCGTGCTGCGATTCATGGGGTCGCAAAGAGTCGGATACGACTGAGCGACTGAACTGAACTGAACTGAAATATGATCCAGCAATTCCACTGCTGAGTATTTATTTGAAGAAAAGTACTAACTTGAAAAGATACATGCACCCCATGTTCATTGCAACATTATTTATAATAGCCACAGTATGGAAACAACCTAGTGTCCATAAATGGATGAATGGATAAGAAATTATGTATGTGTGTTTGTGTGTATAGTATATATATTGCATATATATACAATATAAGGCCTCCCTGGCAGCTCAGCTGGTTAAGAATCTGCCTGTAATGCAGGAGACCAGGGTTCAATTCCTGGGTTGGCAAGATCCCCTGGAGGAGGGCATGGTAACCCACTTCAGTATTCTTGCCTGGAGAATCCCCATGGATGGAGGAGCCTGGCGGGCTCTGGTCCATGGGATCACAAAGAATCGGACACACCTGAAAGACTAATCACAGCACAGCAGAACATACACAATGTAATATTCAACAAAAAATGAAAATTTCCATTTGTAACATATGAATGGACCTCAAGGACATTATGTTAAATGAAATAAGCCTAACAGAAAAAGATAAATACCCTATGATCTTTCTTGCATGTGGAACCTAAAAACGAACAAAACCCAAGCATAGAAGTGGAGAACAGATTGGTGGTTGCCAGAGACAGGGGGCGAGGATGGAGGAGGTCTAAAGGTAAAAAACAAACAAAAAAATGAGGTTCTGTTAGGATTTAAGTTTGTGACACCTTTAATTTCCATGAATAAATTCATAGGGAGAAAACAGGGTTTATACCCAAGGGGAAAGAATTTTCACTGCAGCAAGACTTCTGAAACATTATCAGTCTGGTCTCTGTGTGAAGCGGGGCTTCTCTGGTGGTGCTAGTGGTAAAGAACCCACCTGCCAGTGCAGGAAGCATATTTTGCAGTTTCAATCCCTGGGTTGGGAAGATCCGCAGGAGGAGGGCATGGCAACTCACTCCAGTATGCTTGCCTGGGGAATTCCATGGCCAGAGGAGTGTGGTGGGCTATAGTCCATGGGTTGCAAAGAGTTGGACATGACTGAAACGACTTAGCATGTGTGAAGTGATGCTGCAGTGGTACCACGCAGGACAATACCATGTTACCTCACCACACGAGTGAAAAAAAAAGCATTAGGATTCTAAGAATATTCTTTTCAAGGAAAAAAAAAATCCATTCAACATATTTAATTGATTAAGAAGCTGGATGACTTAGTTTTTTTGGGCAAGGAAGGAGACATTTCTTTGATAAGAAAATAAAAGAGAGTGGGTGGGGGTGGGGGGGAACGTTAGGCTTTCAAGAGAAATAAGCAAACGGCTAACAAAAAAATCATCTTAAACACATACAGTGAACTGAGTAGCTGAGAGTTTAAAATAAATAACTCTGGATCATGAGCCTTTAATATTCTTTAATATGGCTTTCTTAATAAAATTATTGATCTTTTGGTTATTTGCCCAATCACTATACTTGGTTCTATACTGAATGATATTCACATAATGATAATATTAACATTTTTCAACCTTTAGAATTGAAACTCAATTTTAGTTATACACCCATGTGATTTAATTGTGGTTGCATAAAAGAATATAAATGTTATAAACTTTGATAGTGGATAATCAATGGTATATAATGACGAAAGCTGACCAGTTGAAGCATGGGAGGCATTAGAGAGTGGAGTAACAGTTTCTTCATTTTCCAGTGAAAGTGTTAGTCATTCAGTTGTATCTAACTCTTTGTGATCCCATGGACTATAGCCTGCTAGGCTCCTCTGTCCATGGAATTCTCCAGGCAAGAGGGATCAGACCTGGGTCTCCTGCATTGCAGGTGTGTTCTTTACCTACTGAGCCACCAGGGAAGCCCTGTCTTCAATTGTAACTAGTTTCCTGGGCTAGCTAGGTCATTAGTTCAGACCAGTTAAAAATCACTCTGTGATAATATTTCAAGGATAAAATAAAGATTTTGGAGTATATAATACCCATGGTCATGGAAATACTATCTCAATTTTAGATATATATTTTTAAATAGCAAGATGAAGTGAAAAAGAAAACTCTTAATAAAAATTTAAAACTGTCAAACTAACCAGTTCTCCTAAAAATATTAAAAGATAGTTAAAATATGACATATATAAAAAACAATGTGTATGCGATTGATAACAAAGTTTCCTTGAAGTATTTATCCAAGAAATCAACATTATAACCGTAAAGGCTAACACTGAGCATCCAGGTGCTAGGTATGTTGTGAATAAATAATATATATGAACACAAAGTAAATGCAAGTTGATAGTTATCGCCAGAATTTAAAAGGATGGAGGTGATCCCTAGTAAACAAGTGGTATATGCTTTATGCAGGTGTTTATGATTCTAACACAAGCATGGCATATGCTCTATGCAGGCTTCCCTGGTGGCTCAGATGGTAAAGCGTTTGCCTGCAATGCAGGAGACGCGGGTTCGATTCCTGGGTCAGGAAGATCCCCTGGAGAAGGAAATGGCAATCCACTCCAGCACTCTTGCCTGGAAAATCCCATGGACGGAGGAGCCTGATACGCTACAGTCCATGGGGTTGCAAAGAATCGGACACGACTGAGCGGCTTCATGATTAAAAAGAAACTGAATTTTAAAAGTAAGTTGGAAAAATACTGACTTTGTCGAAAACTCTTTTCTTGATATAGCGGAAACACAGAGGGAAATATTCAAGATAATAGGAGAAGAGAATTGGAGTGACGCTGCAGAAGCACAGCCATGAGATGGCAGACACAGGGTAATGGTGGTATCAGATTACAGTAGCGTTTACAGGATGATTCCCTCTGGCCCTGTTTAAAACAGTTAAGTAACTGTGTTTTTTAAAAAAATTAATGTAAATATTTATACTGTGACAGAAATTGCATCTTTGGTAATCATTTAAACTTCAGATAGAAAAAAAATTATAAGTCAATTAATGTTTGAGCAAATAAGAAATTATTCAGTATTATGTAGGGTAATGCAGGCAAATGTGTAAAGATCAGTTAGTTAATCTTTAATTTTTCTTTCAGTTGTTAAATTCTGTTATTCAAGGCACTTTTATTTGAAATATATAAACAAAATTTTAAATATTTTAAAATGTTTTTTTCTTCTTTGAACTCATATTTTCATTATATTTTTCCAATAAACTTTTACTCTAATATTATATACTTTTATACTTCTGAAAGTATTTTCCTTGTCACCTATAATACATCTCAGGCTTCCCTAATAGCTCAGTTGGTAAAGAATCCGCCTGCAATGCAGGAGACTCCGGTTTGATTCCTGGGTTGGAAATATCTGCTGGAGAAGGGATAGGCTACCCACTCCAGTATTTTTGGGCTTCCCTTGTGGCTCAGCTGGGAAAGAATCTGCCTACAATATGGGAGACCTAGATTTGATCCCCGGGTTGAGAAGATTCCCCCAGAGAAGGGAAAGGTTACCCACTCCAGTATTATGGCCTGGAGAATTCCATGGACCATATAGCCTGTGGGGTTGCAAAGAGTTGAACGAGGCTTTCATTTCACTATCACGTATCTCTGCAACAAATTTTTATAAATTAAAATTTATTTTTAATTTTCTAGCCATAAGGCTTTAATCTTTAAAAAAATTCTAGATTGAACTTCATGAAAATTATTATTACAATTCACTTGGTCAAAAATTACTATATTATAAATTTTAAAACTGATTAAATGCAAAAAGGAAAATAATATTGACAATCTCAGTAAGAATAGCAGGTTTTTCATGTATGAATATTGGATATAATTTAATTGAGGCCAAGTTCAGCATCAATTATATTTTTATACTTTATATATATGTAAGCACTGAGAAAACTTTAAGAAGATAGAAATGGAAGTTTTGGTATAATAATATCATTCAGTTTTTTGAGCTGTTTCCGACTTATGTGCCAAAAATTCATATAGTGATCTATCATCAAAAATATTTTTATTAATCTAACATCTGACAATTTAATTATGTTCTCTCAAGTTTTGATCCTGACTTGCAAAAGGATTTGTCATCCTGTCATTAGAGTCATTTTCTTTCTCAATTTATAGGCATTACACCTAAAAGGCTTTACTGAGATGTATTCAATCACTATTATTAACAATTCTGATACACATTTACCAATAAACAGTTTTGATAAAAAGCTTTATTTTCATGCATTTTAAATATACTATTGTTAAAAATCTCAGAGCTACAGAAGTAGCTAATTTATGGAAAATATTTGAGCTATTTATTTAGCAAAGCCAATCCTCAAATCAAATCAATCAGCCAAATGACAGATTTACTGTCAGAAAAAGTTTGACTTTTCCCTGGTGGCTCAGATGTAAAGCATCTACCTGCAATGCAGGAGACCCAAGTTTGATCCCTGGGTCAGGAAGATTTCCTGGAGAAGGAAATGGCAACGCACTCCAGCATTCTTGCCTGGAAAATCTCATGGTGAGAAGAGCTTGATAGGTTATAGTCCATGGGGTTGCAAAGAGTTGGACATGACTAAGTGACTTAACTGTCACTTTCATTTCTTAATTCAATTACATGTATTCATACGTGTCTTCATGAAACCCTCTCACATTTGAATTCTAATTCTGAGGGAGATAGTCATAGGACTGAACCCGGCCAAAACTTTATTGCTTGGATGAAATAAAGCAATTTTGAAGTTGTGATAAGTGATAGAAGTTTGGGGTGAACATTTCTCAAGATACATAAAAAAATAAAAGAAAATACTAGTCTCAGGCAAACATATCTCTAGTATTTATGAAAGCCTTGCTCCTAAAGGTGGAAGGAAAAAAAGAACATAGGCACATCATGAAACCAGACACTCTTAAAGAGGGACGAGGTCCTCTAAAAATGAACAATGAGAAAATCTGTTAGTAAAATTTCTAATTATTCTTGGAAGAAAAATAAAGAGGAGACAACCAAAGAAATCAATGACACTTCACAGAAAATGTTTTGATGATTCAGGTTCTAAGGAACCCCAAAGATGGGAATGCCATGTGCATGTAAAAGTGTGGCAGAAGGCTGAAAGAATATGAAAACAGGCAAAAGGCTAGAAGGGTAGAGAATTATAAAAGACTGCAACAGAGGGCAAGGAGCAAGATGGACAAGGACGAGGCAAGACCACTGTTTTCTTAGATGGTGTGTTACTCAAGATGGTAGATACATTTCTACTCAATGTATTCAAGAGCAAGAAAATTGGTTTTCCAGTTGGAAAAGTAGAATTAAAGTCTGAAACACATGAAACAATAAATGACACTGATCACCTTTATACAAAAGTCTTAGTTCCAATAAGTGACCTTATAGACTGTTGAAAGGACTTATAAACACAGTTGCAGAATTTCTATCAGCAATATTCAATAGTCATGATTAATTGGGAGACAGCTCATGAAAAGACCTATAACTTTTTTAAAAAGTTTATCAAAGTGTCATAAAAATTGGGTGTTGATATACTTATCACTACTAAAAGCTTTCTGTAATTAGAAACTATAATAGTTTACTAATGATCTCTTAGAAAAATGTTTTTGTCTTCCTTTCTCTCTAGCACCAGTCAGAATCTCTAGGTGGAAACCACAGGGAACCAGATGGCAAATTAAGGTAAGAAGAATTTCCTTAAAATTTATTTAGAGTGGCCCAAATCTGAACCTGGAGTGGGTTGCCACACCCTCCTCCAGGGGATCTTCCTGACCCAGGGATTGAACCAGCCTCTCTTGCATCTCCTGCTTTGGCAGGTGGATTCTTTACCACTAGCGCCACTTGGGAAGCCCGGGGTGCATAGAATAGACTGGCTTAAAAAGCACACATTTCTTTGAATGCTTTCTAGGTTTCCCCCTTAGAACTTTGCAGGAGATGGTGTGAGTTGGTAGTTCCAGTGGAGTGTGGAAGCACATGTGTGTGTCACTGGTGAGGGTAGGCATGGAGAAGGGGTGCTCCTACACACCTAGGCTGTGTGGATCATCAGCAGAATCCACAGGGAAGACCAATGCAAGGTGGGGCCTGGATTCTCCGGTGTTGAGGTTTATCTGCTTCACATATGGTCTCTGGCAGAACCCTGCTGCTTTTGTGGATCTGGAGGTCCAGGACAGTTTGAGCAGTATCTGAGTTATTAACAAAATCTCCTTTTTTTTTTGTTTGCTGCTGTTGTGTTTGCCCCTCATTCCTGCTGGGAAAAAAAGAAAAAAACACCAAAAACAATTGATGTGTTTCATTAATCATTTCTCGTGCAGAGAGACCTATATTGGCCTCATCCCCACTGTGCTTATGGCCTTCAGTTTCTGCCTCTTGGGAAAAGAGGGACTGTCCAACTTCCTTCCACATTTTGATTACATGCATTTTTAACAGTTCATTAGTTTTTCCATGGGAAAAATTATTTGAACATAGAAGCCTTGTTAAAAGTAGATACAGAGTAGCTGAAAAGACAACTCTAAGGGAGGCTGTGTGTGTATGTGAATATTGACATGACTAGTTTCAGGCATCCATTAAAGTGAAGTTGCATTTTTGTGTGTGCGACAGACCTGATCCAGCAATCTCTTAGCTTCCTTTATAACCAGAAGCTTCAGCTGTTTCGTTAAAGACTGAGGGGTAAAAGCTGAAATGCTTTGCCAACACAGACATCAAACGGACCTAAGTGTACTCTTCCCCATATGTTTTAGATAGTTTTTTCCTTCATGCCTGCTATCAGTCAGAGAGAGTGCTAGAATGTAATACCTCACACCTTGAAGATTAAACACCTTCTCAGCTGGTATTTCTGTTTCGACTTCGTTTCCTGCCACCCTCTATCATAAGCACCTTGCACCATGTCATGTACATTCTTGGTTCTGTCTGAGCAATGAGACTATGTTTTCCAAAAGCATTTTTCTGCAAATAAGTAGACTCTGCCTTGTCTTTGACATGAGTTTAGTTGCTGAATGAATTGCTTTGTTGGACAGCAAGATAAGATTATAATAGAGTCTGTAATAATGACGCCAATCTCGAATGGCAGGAAGGCTGTTATTCTTGGATGGGTGTATTTGTAAATCATGCTAGATTTCCCACGGCTTAATCTAAAAATGCCACCTTGTCAGTGGTAGAAGCTTACATTTTAAGTTCCCAAGAAAACTGTTTCATAAAGAACATCCTTTTATTCTTCATCATGTAATAAATAAGTCCCAGGAAGGCTTCCTCTTATCTAAGGAATCACTCAGGTCCCGTTTTCACTTCTGTACCTAACGCTGTATGAGTAGGGCAGTTGTCACACATTCTCTTATGTGTAAAATGATTCTTATTTGTATTAGAGGTTGTTGTTGTTTTTGCTTTAGTTTTCTTTGTGCTTAAATTGGAAGCAAATGTTCTAAGATGGGCTAAGGAGTGTATTTGGGAGCTCTGTGGCCACAGGAAAGACCTATAACGAGGGAGAAGCAGATTGGAGGAAGAGTTTGGGGTGAGGAATCGCCCTTCAAAACAGGAAAATTTGAAGTTATGTATTAAAAGAAAAGGAAAAAAAAAAGGAAGTGTTTCCAAACATTTTATAGATCTTCATGGAATTGATATGTTCTGAAGAATAGAATAAAATAGATCTTGTATTTTATTTGCCTTATACTTGCAGAGATGTTCCATTTTTCTTTTCTTTTTTTTTTTTTACATCCTGAGAAGGTAGCTTCTCATGTTTTGGCTTTAAATTTTTCTGAACCTTTTCTATGTACCCCAGTGACTAAAAAGAATAGTCACCAATCTGTAGTTCTAATAACAAAAGGATTGTGGACTGTTCCTCTATAAGTAAATGACCTATTTCAAAGCATGTTTCTATGTAAGGTCTAATTAATTGTGAATTTAGGAGTCTAAAAGCCAGAAATGGCAGCTGATATTTTGTAAATAACCATTATTTATCAATATTTAAGGGGAAACTTTAGGAAAATTATAAGGAAATTATAGGAAAATTTGGATTGAGAAGGAGCATCAGATTATTTCAGTCTACCATTGTAGTTGAAAGACAAACAAAATGAGGCTCAGAGAAATTGAAGATTGTTCTTTGCTATGGTCAAGCTCTTTTGACTATGTTTGGTATCCCCTTTAATATGTTCATAACCAAATATACCTACTTTGGAATACATACAAAACTTTTTCCAAACCAGAAACATGTCTTGAGTTGTAAACTGTCAATTGTAATAAGCTAGCAGGAAAAAAAAATTAAAACATGACTAATTTACTCTTTGAAAAAAGAAGTTCTGAAAGGTTAAACTCATTTAAAGAATAGCATGTTACAAAATGACTTATTGTATATGATAAATTTTAATTATAAAGCACTTGCACAGATATTTCCTTTATTAAAAAACTTGTGAGGTGATTGACTATTAGCTGCATTTCACAGATAAGAATCCTGAAGCTGAGAATTGAAGAGGCACATCTGAGATAGCAGGACTGGGTTTGCAGGTCCAGGTTTTCTGACTGCAAATCCCAGAGCTCACTATCTCCTGGTTTGTTCTTCAGTGGAAAATGGACCCACTCTTCTTCACCAGCATTCTTTATCTCTCAAATTTCATTTCAGTGCAGGAAGTAATAATGAGAATCTTTTAAAGCCAAAAAGGTTATAGTAGAGAATTTCCAAAATCATGCTGCAGCTGAGGAAATACTCCTAGAAAGATGGTTAGAAGGGCAGTATACTGTTCTTTCTGGAGGCTGGGATGGGTAGAGGTAGATGGCATGCTCTTGCTAGCTCCTACTGGCTCTCAACAGACAAATTATTAAATTTACAGTGACTTTGCTCTTTGTTAACTAGCCATTAATAAAAATGAAATTGTGTAAACTTAGCATTGAATATTCTGGGGAAGGGAATGGCAATCCACTCCAGTATTCTTGCCTGGAGAACTCCATGGACAGAGAAGCCTGGCAGGCTACAGTTCATGGGGTCGCAAAGAGTCGGACACGACTGAGTGACTAACACAGCATTGAATATTATGTTAACAACAAAGATTAAATATGAAAGAGTTGTTACTTCTTACATATCTTAATATACTTTACTATCATCTATGCTTTTGATGTTATTTACATATCTAGTATCTGTAAGGTGAAAATGCTGTATAATACTATCTGCTTTTACCAGTCCTGCATTGATAGTTTGGAATCAACTATGATGGAAGTATTATACTGTGAAAGTCATCAATGCTAAAAAATTATCTCTTTGTTCATTGTCTAGACTTAAACAATATTTTTAGCATTAATAATGCAGCTTAAATTTTAAATTGTGTTGTATCTGCAGCTGTTACATTGTAAATAGCACATAAAATTGAGAAAATATTCTTCTAGCATTTGAAAACTACTATCTGATTTAGCAAAGAAATTGCTCATGTCATTGAAAACTGAATGAATTCTGAGAGACATCCTTGTTGTTTTATTTTAAACTCACCCTGTAATGTAAAAGAAAACATCAACTAACGTCTATGTCAGAACTATATTCATTTGTCAATGACATGAGAACTTCTTTTTTGAATCAGATTGTAATCAAACATTTATACATAGTCTATTGTGGCATTATTGCTGGGGATAGAATGAAAAAGAAACTGATAGTGTTGTTTTTTTTTTGGAAAAAACACTTTAATAGGAAACAGCAAGCTGCACTGAAGTCATTGGAATGGAATTTATTAGAGTGATGATTGCTGTGCGGTGCTTAGATGCTCAGTCATGTCTGATCCTTTGCAACCCTGTGAACTATAGCCCACCAGGCTCCTCTGTCCATGGGCATCCTCCAGGCAAGCTTACTAGAGCAGGTTGCCATGCCCTCCTCCAGGGGATCTTCCCAACACAGGGATTGAACCCAGGTCTCCCACATTACAAGCAGATTCTTTACCGTTTGAGCCACCAGCGAAGCCCAAGAATACTGGAGTGGATAGCCTACTCCTTCTCCAGGGGGTCTTCTTGACCCAGGAATTGAACCGAGGTCTCCTGCATTGCAGGCAACAGTGATTTTTATATATTTTATCATTATTTGTAAATTGGATTACTATGTTTTTAAAGCAGTAAAATTTATAATTTTTTTTTTATTGAAAAGTCAGTTGTTGAACCCTTATCAGCACACCATGGATAGAGGGCATGTTGTTGGAAAATGAATACTCTTTGCAGATGAGAATATGAGAGAAGTTCATGCTTGTCCCTTCCCTTGAACATGAGCTCTGTCCAAGTAATGTTTCCAGGTTTATGTAATAGATCTCTGTGACCTTTTCCTATATTGTGTGGGGAGGGACTCTTTTCTATTTGTGGCATCTCACTTCAAATTCCAGAATGCATTTTACATTATAAAAAATAACCAACTTAACAGACAAATGAAAGACATAAAAAGCTCTCATTGCTGCTGCTGCTAAGTCGCTTCAGTCGTGTCGGACTCTGTGTGACCCCAGAGACAGCAGCCCACCAGGCTCCCCTGTCCCTGGGATTCTCCAGCCAAGAACACTGGAGTGGGTTGCCATTTCCTTCTCCAACGCATGAAAGTGAAAAGTGAAAGTGAAGTCGCTCAGTCATGTCTGACTCTTAGTGACCCCATGGAGTGTAGCCCACCAGGCTCCTCCATCCATGGGATTTTCCAGGCAAGAGTACTGGAGTGGGGTGCCATTGCCTTCTCTGATAGTTCAAGGTAAACTTCTGGTGTTGGCCTCAATATTCTACCTCAGCTCTGTCGTTTGTTTCACTTTTCTAGTACCCAGTCATTCTACCATCTGGAACTAAAACACATAGCTCTGGTGCATTTTTGGTCCTTTACTCCATTGATTTGACTTCTCCAAAATCAGTCAGAATTTACCTTTCATTCTGTCCCCTTCCAACCAGTCCATTCTGAAGGAGATCAGCCCTGGGATTTCTTTGGAAGGAATGATGCTAAAGCTGAAACTCCAGTATTTTGGCCACCTCATGCGAAGAGTTGACTCACTGGAGAAGACTCTGATGCTGGGAGGGACTGGGGGCAGGAGGAGAAGGGGACGACAGAGGATGAGATGGCTGGATGGCATCACTGACTCGATGGATGTGAGTCTGAGTGACCTCCGGGAGTTGGTGATGGACAGGGAGGCCTGGCGTGCTGCAGTTCATGGGGTTGCAAAGAGTCGGACACGACTGAGCAACTGATCTGATCTGATCTGATCTGTCCCTTTGGATTTCTGTGTTATATTATGCTATCGTCTTAATAGTGGCCAAGAGGTTACTGCTACCCTGGCTTCGAGTGATACATATTTACATTAATACCTACTCATTCTCTGGTCATGCTTTTATCCCAATTGATAACTCAAGGGTTGGGATTCAAAACATTGTGGCATGATAGTAGTTAGTAATGGTAGATATTCAATAAATAATTGAGGACTGACTGATAAGATTCACTTCTAGACTCTTTCAATTATACCACTTCCGACTCCTCCTGTACTGACAGGCAAATTAGTTATATGATCCCTTCTTTTTATTGACTTTTGAATTAAAGTTAATTTATACAAAATCCAAAATTACAGATCGAGCATCTACTAGTTTTCTGATAAAACTGTCTTTGGTTTTAGAACTGGCTTGCTTTGCCATTCATGTATGCTTCATTGGTTTTTATTTGGGGTTTGGCTCGTGCTGCAGTTAATCATATTTAAGTTCCATTTGTAAAGGCCTTGATGAGACAGCAGAAATGTCAAAAGAGAAGAAGAAATCATGGGCTGCTGTGGTCATTTGACTTCCACTTGAAGAGTGGAGATTAGTTATAGGTCAAAGTGAATAAAGGATGTCTTTATAGTCTCAAGAAGCTTGCTAAAGTAAAACAAGGGGATCTTGCTGAAAATACATTTTTTACTTTTAAACCTTCCATGACTACTATATGGTTAAAATAGGAGTACAAGGATGCCACGGCTTCCCAGGTGGCGCTAGTGGTAAAGAACCTGTTTGCCAATGCAGGAGACATATAAGAAACCACCTGTAACGCAGGAGACCCGGGTTCAATCCCTGGGTTGGGAAGATCCCCTGGAGGAGGAAATGGCAACCCACTCCAGTATTCTTATTCAGGAAATCCCATGAACAGAGGGGCCCGACGGGCTACTGTCCATGGGGTCGAACAGAGTTGGACACCACTAAGCGACTGCGCACGCACACACTTCTGAGTAAAAGTGAGGAAGCAGAGGAAGGAAGGGCCTGGGCCCTCCCAGAAAGGAGTGGAGGTTTGAAGGAGGAGTTCCTAGGGAGAAAAACTGACCTGATGACAGGGAGTCAGATTAGGGTTTGGGGTCCAGGCATGCAAAATCTGACCTGCTCATAAAAACTGAACTTCTTATCTGGTTTTCATTTGAATTACATAGAAAGTTAAAATAAAAAAATTAATGCTTTCTCTAAAAAAAAAAAAAAAAAGAAATAGGGTTCTATCCACTGGAGGGCATGGCACTCCACTTCAGTAATCTTGCCTGGAGAACCACATGAACAGAGGAGCCTGATAGGCTATAGTCCAAAGGATCATAAAGAGTTGGACACTACTGAAGTGACTTAGCACGCATGCATGTGTATGGAAGTGAAAGTGGTAGTCGCTCAGTCGTGTCTGGCTCTTTGCGACCCTATGGACTATAGCCAGCCAGGCTCCTCTGTCCATGGAATTCTCCAGGCAAGACTACTGGAGTGGGTTGCCATGCCCTTCTCCAGGGGATCTTCCTGACCTAGGAATCAAACCCAAGTCTCCTGTATCACAGGCAGATTCTTTATCATCTGAGCCACTGGGGACGCCAGTGGGAAGGTTGCTAATATATATTTAATATATGAAACAGGTAACTGAATATGAGCATTACAAAGACAGGTAGGTTAAGTGAAGTGCTTTGTAATAAGCATCCTGACTTCCAATTCTAGCTCCACGTGCTTAGTACACTTAATTCACTTCTCTTAACCTCAATTTTCAGAGAAGGCAATGGCACCCCACTCCAGTACTCTTTTGCCTGGAAAATCCCATGGACAGAGGAGCCTGGTAGGCTGCAGTCCATGGGGTCACTAAGAGTAGGACACGACTGAGCAGCTTCACTTTCACTTTTCACTTTCACGTATTGGAGAAGGAAATGGCAACCCACTCCAGTATTCTTGGCTGGAGAATCCCAGGGACAGGGGAGCCTGGTGGGCTGCCATCTATGGGGTCACACAGAGTTGGACAAAACTGAAGTGACTTAGCAGCAACCTCAATTTTATTATTTGTAAATCGAGATTATTTACATTATTGGACTGTTTTAATTATTACATAAGATACTAAATACAAAGTATTTAGCAAAATTTCCACTCACAGATAGTGGTGACAACATATGGCCAAGAGGGTTTTCATGATGTAAAATCTTATCAATAGACAAGTTGGGAATCATTTCTCTTTAGAGAATCTTTTCTTTCATGAGCCACATAATGACATTTTCTATTATTATTACTAAAATGGTGGTATTTCACGAAAATATTTTAATTAACTACAAATAGACTTAGTTTAAGTTATTTGTTCAGTTTTGAAGGATTGCTCAAATATTTTTATTATATGCAATTTGTGAAAATGGAAATTATTGAATTTCACTGGGAATTCTTTTTGTTACAGAGATCATGAAGACCTGAGGGCTATTTGAGATATGATGGGGAAGGTTATGGTACAAAGTGCTGTGGTCTATCGTGGTGCATGGTTTAATTCCAAATCCAGCCAAAGAGTATCCATTTTATAGCCATGTGTTCTGCGAATTTAAACTTTTTGAAAATCTGATGAAATGTTATTAATATTATAGTATGTTTTTATCATTGAGACTTCTCTGGTGGCTCAGACATTAAGGAATCTGCCTGTAATGCGGGAGACCCCGGTTCAATCCCTGGGTTGGGAAGATCCCCTGGAGAAGGAAATGGCAACCCACTCCAGCATTCTTGCCTGGAAAATCCAATGGATGGAGAAGCCTGGCAATGGATGGAGGAGCCCAGCAGGCTATAGTCCATGGGGTCGCAAAGAGTAGGACACGACTGAGTGACTTCACTTCTTTTTATCATAGGTGCATTTTGTAGCTACTTTTGAAAGAGTTATTTCTTCCTTTTATTAGAAGTAATTGTCTGTATTATCAAAACACAATAGGTCACATAAATATCAAGCTTTTCTAAAATTTATTGTTTAATCTCTGCTATATAAACAGATTGTAATTGGGAAGTGCGTGCAAAGACTAAGATTATTAGATCTGATTAACCTGGTCTGCTGGACCCTCTTCCCCACCTCTTGCCCTCCACCCCACCTCGGGACATTGCCTACCGCAGTTTGTTCCTTGGAAGTCTGGATGTATGCTGTTACAGAGGGTCACCTTGGAGGTCCACGTAGTTATGGAAATGCTGGTTTTGGAGATTTATGAAGCATATTAGCTTATTGAAATCTCTGAGAAGTCCAGTAAAGCAAGTCACTTGAGCCAATGTTTTCCTCTTTTATTGCATAATGCTTATAACTTGTATTATTTTTTGATGAAACATGTTTTAGGAAGCTTTACTCTGGATTACAAATTCCTCAGCCAGAAGCGCAAAAAAACCTGAAATTGCTTTGAATAAAGTCCTTAGAGTTGATTTGGAATGAGAAGAATTGGGTTTGAGACTTTATGCAATAATTTTACAGCTAAGTAACACTGGGTAAGTTATTTCATCTGTCCAAATCTCAGTTTCCTTTTCAGTAAAAGCATAAAATACCTAATATTTATGTACAGGTTTTTATCAATATTATATAAGTCAAAGGAAGTGAAAATAATATATATTACCAGTGGATGAAATTTATTGACTCACATACTCCCCTTATAGATTTATTGGGCCTTTTTTAACACACATTGGACCTTATGCACATGTTGATGAACTTAGGTCTCCAGTGTCTCAGCCCATGACAAATTAGGATTAGGAAAAACAACTAGAAATCAATTGACTGTTGTGGAGCAGTGACAAGAAGATCAGTAATTGGAAATTGAAAAGCAGACTGATTATATTGATACATGGCATAATAGTTAATGTTTATAGTTCATCAAGAAATGGCTAAATAATGATAGGAATCATCCATCTAAAAAGAGATAGTGCCTTATATTTTAGGGAACATGCCATAAAATAGTTCCCTTAAATCAGGATCTCTCTTCTCTGTACTTGAACATCTGTTTCTTATACTGAGGTCAGGATACACTGAGATCCCTAAATTTCTGCTTAGAAAACAATTTCAGTATTAATTGACTAGCAATGTATTTGTTCGGAGAAACTTTTTCCCTGAAAATCCTAGATTGATTTTATATAATTGTATTGTCAAACATGTCTGATAGTTTATGTAGATTATATATATACATATATAGAACAATATGTATAATTTATAATATGCAGAATCAATAATGAAAGTATGGGAATCATTTATTTACATGAAATATACTTGTGATATTGGGTGTAAAAATCAGGCTATCAAATAGTATCAAAAATATATTTATTTAAAAATATGTTTGCAAAGAATATAAATCTGGTAGAAAAAAATTGGCCAAAAATATTAGTGTTGATTCCATCTGGGTAGTCAGTTTAAAGTTAGGTTTTATTTTTACTGTATTTGCTTTTCTATAAGTTCTAACTTCTCTATAATTCACACCAGTGTGGAATATATATCAACATAATCAAAAATAAAACAAAATATTCACTCTGATATTTTATCTTAATCAATTTGTATTGCTGTAACAATATACCATAGACTAGATAGCATATAAACAAGAGAAAAGTATTTCTCACCAGTTTGTAGGCCAGGGAGTCCAAAGTCAAGGTACCAGTAGATGTGGAATTTTTGAGGGTTCACTTTTGGGTTCATAGACAGCTCCTTCTTATTGGTCCTCACATGGTGGAAGCGGGCAAGGATCTCTGTGGGATCTCTTTTGTAAGAATGCTCATTCAAGAGATCTCACTCATGATGTCTCCACCCTCATGACCTACTCACCTGCCAGAGGACTACATCCTGATATTTTACCTTTGTTGTTCTTCAGTCGCCAAGTCATGTCCAGCTCTTTGTGACCCCATGGACTGCAGCATGCCAGGCTTCCCCTGTCCTTCATTATCCCCAGAGTTTGCTCAAACTCATGTCCATTGAGTCAGTGATGCTATCTGACCATTTCATCCTCTGTCGCCCACTTGTCCTCCTGCCCTCAATCTCTCCCAGCATCAGGATCTTTTCGAATGAGTTGGCTCTTCACATCAGGTGACCAAAGTATTGGAGCTTCAGCTTTAGCATCAGTCCTTCCAATGAATATTCAGGATTGATTTCCTTTAGGATTGACTGGTTTGATCTCCTTGTAGTTAGACCAAGAGACTCTCAAGAATCTTCTGCAGCACCACAATTTGAATGCATCATCATTTTAGGCATGAAAATTTCAACTTGTGAATTTGGCAGAGTGGGGGACACAAATATTCAAACCATAGTACTGACCAAAACAACTGAGCAGAACAGCTGGTACCCTTTTCATGAAAGTCACTGAGAAGCGTGAGAGCATGTTCTTTAGTCACCTCTGTGTCTCTGGCCCTCTGCTCACCTGTCTCCCTGAGTGTCACAGTCTCGGAAGAGATGATAGATTGGTACACCTCCAATCAATCAAGTTCTTACCTGAATGAACTTTCTAAAAGATGAAAATATATACTAAACAAAAATCTGAAACCTATGCATCTTAACATCCCCACAGGACCCTTCAAGAAGCTTCCAACCCTTATATTAAATAGTTGAGTAAAATGAATTAAAAAGACAGAGAGAGAGAGAGAGTAAGAAAGGCCCTTGTGACAACTGTAAACAGTTCTGTAGATTGTCTTTCCACTGAGCTCTTCAAGCAAATGTGGTTCTAAAGTTTTAATGATTATTCAGTAGGTATTGATGTGATACTATCAGTGACATAATACAGATATAAAAAGCTTTCAGCATACCATCTCTTACAGATAAATCTTGAAAGGTACCAAGAAGGACTCATCAAATATCACCTGAGTGAGACAGTCTTAAGAGCATAACCCATGAATATAATCCATCCGAGACAGCACTTCACTCCAGGTAAGAGGATAAATGACATAACCAAGAATGTACATGGTTCTTGAGAAACTTTTATCACTCTCCATTATTCTGCTTTGTCAGAGAGAATAAAATCATAGGCTAAAATTTACTTTCCCATAACTCCTACAGCGCATCCTGTTTTGGTAACTGCATTTATATTTAATGATGAGGAGGTTGAGGAAGGCTCTTGTGTTTATATTACTGTCAGATTGTTAATTCATTTAAGGTTTTTGTGCTTTTTTGCAGTTAGGAAATTAATGAATCTTTTATGTTGCAGCAGTATGAATGAAGCCTTAGGGCTGATAGGCCAATTATTGGTTATAAGTGGAAGGACACTTTATACATTTAAAACCACATATTCCAAAATGTAGGTAGTTTCTGCTGCTGCTGCTGCTGCTAAGTCACTTCAGTCGTGTCTGACTCTGTGCGACCCCATAGACGGCAGCCCACCAGGCTCCCCTGTCCCTGGGATTCTCCAGGCAAGAACACTGGAGTGGGTTGCCATTTCCTTCTCCAATGCATGAAAGTGAAAAGTGAAAGTGAAGTCGCTCAGTCTAGATACAAGCAAATTATAGAAATTCATAATTTTAAAAGCCAGGTATTTTGATGTCTCTTTATTGATTATCAAAGGGGAATTAAAGATCCAGTATTATTTAAAACCTTGTCTTAGGCTTGTTTTTATGCAGACGTTTCTATCTCTGCCATTCTCTTTTATTTTTGTTTGTTTTCTGTTGATTAGCCAGATGAAATGTGGATTTGCAGCAGCAACCCTGGTCAGAGAGGGCTGAAAGTATGTAGAGTCCATACATATTATCTTCTTGTTCTCATCCTTAGTTCACTGGCTTTACTTTCCTGTTGCTTTCCTTCAATCTCCTTTCCCTCCTCTGTCTCTGATGAATTTTTATTCTCTTCTGCTCCCTCCCTTTCCTTTTATTTTCTCAAATATTTCTCTTGTGTCCTTTCTATTCTCCTCATTTCTTTTTTTCTCTGTGATTCTCATTTTCCCCTATATCACCCTCCACATCCTGTTTTCTAATCATCTCCTCCCAGCAGTGCTTAGTAATTCTTCCACCGCATAGATGTTTCTTTTCCGTTCCATCATCTCTCTTCCTTCTGATCCCCATGGAGCCACTTGGACACTTTCATCCGTGTGCACTCTGAGACAAAACTCATTTAGATTTGTCTGGTATTGGCAGCAGAAGAGAGTTCTATTTAGAGCAGGGGACATGAGGTACAGTAAGTGTCTCCTGTGTCCAGCTTAGCTGTGATCTGGCTTCTTGCCAGAATCAGGAATCAGTCAGTGTTCAGGAAAAATGAATTTCAGTTACAGGGACCAGGGTGATGTGTGAAGCTAGCTGTGTAGGGGAGGTGACAGGGAATGAGCCCTGCAGATCTGCAGGTCCTGGACTGACCAGGGTGTTTCATTGCTGAAGGGCATCATGCTGATTGTAACAGGCAAAGTTATCATTTCTGTCTGCTCCTTCATTCAATTTATGCCACATATCATTGCCAGACTAATTTACCACTTTGCTGCTTTACTCTCCCCTCTCTTGAACCTCATGCAGAAGAAACTCCGGTTACTGCTTTGTTCACACCTCTGTTCCTTAGCACCTTGCCAGCCACCAGATGAGAGCCCTGACTTCCCTCTGCACTCCCCTGGCCAAATTTTCTGCCTTCTTTCACTCATACTCTTTGCATCTGTTTATTTGACCTTTCCTCCCAGTGTCCTTCTCATTTTTTGAAAGACTCAGCTCAGCCTTTTTTGGAGGATGTGTTGCATTTAAGCAACTGCGTCTGTAACCTCTAAATTTTTAGCACCCTTATAAAAGGTTATCATTATGATTTTCCTACATATTAGTTTTCCTCCTATCTTCCTTCTCTCTCAAATTGTAAGCCCTGGGCATAAACTTCGCACCTATCCTGCCTATATCTAATAAACATTAGAGGATATAATTTCACATTTGATGAGGATATAATTTCACATTTAAAAATGTTTGTGATTAAAGGGGACATAATTTGATGAGGATATAATTTCACTTATTAACATTTTTGTGATTAGATTAAAGCTATTTTTGTTTTTCTACTGTTGTGCATAAATAAAAGTACTTAAAAGAAGGCAGTGATCTTGGAAAGATTGTATAGTATTATGTTTAATTTTTAAGTATTAAATATTCTTATCCAGGCTTTTTTTTTTTTTTTTTACCAGAAAAAGTACTGGTGAAAAGTACATTCTTTGGTGGGCCAGAGTCTCCATCCAAAATCTTGATGTCAAGTCCTTTCACGTGCTTCAAGTGAGTGTTTTCACGAGCGGTCACTTCGTGGAACAGTCCAATAGTCCTTGGCTTGGGCCATTTATCTCTTTGTAGGTGATGTCAGGGGCTCTTTTCATGTTTTTAAAAAGCCTTTTGTTTTTATCCTATGGTATAATTTTCTGGACTGGTTTTTGAACACTATCTTTAATGTCAGAATCAACTGGATATTTCAAGTACCTTAATGAATAGTTGCTAGGAGAAAATGATGCTTTGGGTCCTTAATAGACATGTAAATAGACATGTTTCCTATAATACCTATGTCCTTCTCAGAAAGTGTGTTCTAACAGCCACTGTTGAGTGGGCACCCATACATGTGACAGTCTCTCCAAACCAGCCACAGCTTAAAATCAGTGGTCTGTTAAGTTGTTCCCTCTCCTAGAAATGTGGAGTGGGGACACAGATCTCCTCCCAAATCAGCATTTACATTTGTAAAGAATGCTAAGCCTGAAGTGGAAGTCTTTGTCTTTGACTCATATGCACATGGGTAGCTAAATCTGGACAACATACAGGGAAGATAATAGAGACGTGGAGACAGAAGCAGAGATAAGACCTCATGACATAAGGGACAAAAACAAAAGGATATAGACACACAGATACAGAAATACAGAGATAGAGGGAGATTCATCAGCCAGTTGGGGGAGAGAGAAAGAGGGAGAAAAAGAGAAAAGAGAGAGGGAAGGAGAGATACACTTGGAACAGCACTCAGATCCCAAACAACTCACTAGTTCTTTATTCTACAGCACCCCACTCCTCCTCCCTAATGAGGACAGAAGCAGAAACGCTTGTTCTGAAGCCAGGTTGAATTGATTCTATTCCTCTATTCTGGATATCCAAAAGAGTCTAACACAAGAGAGCCTTCCTTTCGTCTGCACATCTCTAATTCAGAACAACTTACGTCGTAACAGTTTCATGTTCTGGCTGTGTGTGAAGGTTCATGCGTTCTGTCTTGGTATTTAATAGCCAAAGCTCATTAACAGTCATTACTATAGTAAATCCACAATGAGGATTTCTCCCTGAATAATATTGAAACATTACTGCCAAGTTTTATAATTTCAGGTTCTTTACTAAATTCATTGGTTCATCAAAATAATTAATCAGTGTTTAAAAAAGAATTATCTAAAAATAAGTAACATTAACAATGACAAAGACCCAAATAGTGGTTCATTGTGTTCTAAAGCGTCTGTGTAAAACATATATTTTTTCCATGAAACTAAACGGTGATTTGCATTAAGTTTAATTAAATCAAATAAACAAATATTTGTCATACTAATTTAATGTTTTAAATTACAATTTCATTGGTTTTGTAGTTTTGCTATCATTTAATGTAAAATTGCTTTGGCATTTTAGCTCTGTAAGATCATAAGCCTAAGGACTTGATATCTATTTTTATATTATACATAAATATACATACAGGTATTTGTATGTATACAAATATTTACACATATGGATATTTGTATGCATATCTGTATATATACAGATATTATTAGGAAAATAATTTAGGTGATAGTAGGGTATCTAATATTTTTCCCTTCAAAGAAGTTCCATGCATTATTCAAATTTGAGAAATTCTGAATTAAGTAGTTGTTTTGAAATGAAAGTTTTTCTTTATTCACTTGAATTTTTCAGTTTTTAAAAGTAAAATCCTAAATTTATCCAGTGCACTCATTATTTTATGTATCCTATAGCACTTTCTTAGCATTCAATACATTTGTTTTGAATAGTTACGTGAAATGTCTCACTGTGTCTCTCTGCATTTTCTTCAGTAATTTCAATCTTTTGTCTGAAAACCAAGAAGCAGCTGGTCAGTTCTCTTGGTCTGGACACTGTATCAATGAGGCCAAGTTTATGGCATGAAGATAGGAAGCTAAGTGGTTTCCACTTGTGGTTTCTAGCTGCCCATGGCAGCTATCCAGCCCTCCTGGACATGTTCTATTATGGTTCAGCAGAGCACCCCATAAAAATAACCCATCTTAGCTACAGGTAAAACAGCTCCCATTATTGGACCCAAAGCATCATGTTTGAATTTGCAGTTCAGCATGCCACTGTGAACTACAGAAAACTGATGCAAGTAGCACCAATAAAACGAGAGATCATCACACATGCATATATAAAAATGTAAATATGTAAATTTCAGGAATTGGCTATGCTGGCAAGTCTAAAATTTGTAGAACAGGCCAGGCCATAGGAGCTGATGCTGCAGTCTTGAGGCAGAATTTCTCCTGCAGGGAAATTTGTTTGGCTCTTAAGGCCTTTCCACTGATTGAATGAGGTCCACCCACATAATCAGGGATAATTTTATTTACTTAAAAGTCAACTGATTGATTGCAGACCTTAACCAAATTGAAAAAGCACCTCCATAGGAACACAAAAATTAGTGTTTGTTTGGGTACCTGGATCCAGTGACATAGCCAGATTGACACCAAAAAATAACCATCATGGTCTCCAAACCTGATCCGAGATTCACAGATGCCGACTAGTAGGAGCTCAGCTTTCCTGTTCTGAAATGCCCTCAGAATCCCCAGGAGGGGAAGATCTGATTCACATTTATTTCACCTGCTGTCCTGTGCTGTTCCTCTCATCTCAGTAATTCTCAGCCTCCATACTGCAGTGGTCTTCAAACATCTCGTGCTTTACTGAAATTCCTGGCCCTCTGCTCAGGCTGCCCTTCCAGGGGTGCTGATGAGTCCATGATCTTTGAGATCTTTGTTTTCCAGCACCCACTCTGAGTTCTCTCTCCAGTGATTTGACTGGTTGGGTTCTTTATCTGGTGTGGTGGCCCTAACCTCCGTCCACCATAGGATCTGAACCCTTTGTGGCTTTACCTTTGAATTTCTGCAGATTCCTGTAAAAATTGTGAGAATAATAAGAGGAACTCCAGTGAATCTACAGGACTCCCCACATCTCCCTCCTTATTCCTATTCTGCAGCAGTGGTATAGTCCCCGCATGGCAGTTGGAATGGATCGCCCTGACAATGTTACACACTCTCTGCTTTCAATTCAGTGGCACAAGAGCTCTAAATTAACAGGAAGTAGAATTAGTCTCCAATAGAATGGAAGATGATTTCATTCCCAGTTGGAGGCATTTTTCTTTAGGAACTCATATTTTAAAATTTGTAGAACCCAAGGGTGCAGGAACAAGAAGCAAAATTTTCAACATAGAAATTTCAGGTTTAATATTGAGGGACCACTACCAACTTCACCCTTTGGTTCTGGGCCTTGAGAGTAGAGTGGAGTAGGGACATTACTATATATTGGTCACTGGTTTAAAGTACCCTAGCCCCACCCTTCTCAGTCAGTGCCATAGCTGTCCACTTCTAGATGATGGGATGTGTAGTAAAGCTCATGAATTCCATAAGTGTGAGAGTATCATTGTTTTTCATTATAAAGTGAATTCTTGGTTGAGGTCGGTGTTTTGTGGTCTAACATTTCCCTGAATAAGGCATGAGTAATGGAGAATCCCAGGGATGGGGGAGCCTGATGGGCTGCCATCTATCGGGTTGCATAGAGTCAGACATGACTGAAGCGACTTAGCAGCAGCAACAGCAGCAGCAATGATGTATATTGGTCTTCCTAGGTGGCTCTAGTGATAAAGCACCCACCTGCCAATGCAAGGGATATAAGAGATGCGGGTTTGATCCCTGGGTTGGGAAGCTCTCCTGGAGGAGGGCATGGCAACCCACTCCAGAATTATTGCCTGGAGAGTCCCATGGACTCAGGAGTCTTGCAGGCTACCATCCATAGGGTCACAAAGAGTCAGACATGACTGAAGTGACTTAACACACATGTACAATGATGTATATTATATACCTAGGGCTACTGTAACAAAATGAAAGTTGCTCATTCATGTCCACTCCAGTATTTTTTCCTGGAGAATTCCATGGACAGAGGAGCCTGGCAGGCTATAGTCCATGGAGTCTCAAAGAGTCAGACATGACTGAGTGAGTAACACTTTCACTTTTTCACTGTACTAAAGTATTACAAACAGAGTGGATTAAAACAACAGAATTCTATTCTTGTACAGTTCTTGATGGAGGCTAAAATCTGAAATCCAGGTGTCAGTAGAGCTATGATCTCTCAAGGGACTAGGAGAATCACTTCTATGCTATTAGCCTCCGGTGTTACTGACATTCCTTGACTTATAGCTGCATAACTAAAATTTCTGCCTGCAATGTCATGCTGCACTGTGCCCCTGTGTCTTATACCATCTTCTCATAAAGGCATCATTAATAATGAGTTAAGGGCCCATTTTGCTCCAGTATGACCTCATCTTAACTAATTACATCTTCAATGGCTCAATTTCCACATAAGGTTGCATTGTGACGTACTCAGGGTCAGGACTTTCAGCGTATTTTTGTAGGGACAGAATTCAACCTATAGTAGGATGCTGGAAGAAGCACTGTGGATTGGGAGGCCAAATGCATATCTGGGACAGGTGTTTAGGTTCTGGAGGACAAACACCTATCCCACTCACAAGTAGAAAGGGTAATTAACTTCCCATCAGGGAGCAGGCTTGTACTTTCAGAAATGTTGGCATACCAGAGCACGTCTTTGGTTTCTATGATTGAAAGTCTGGGTACCTTAGGCATTATAAGAGCTAGATGTGCCTTGGGGATAGCAAGTCCATGTTGCTGAGTTCCTTGTCTATCCTTCAACCTTGACACTATGGCCATTTTGAACAAGCACTGGATTGACTGGGTAAAGAGGCTGAATAGCATCACATCTATAATAGGAATCTCTGATCATTAAGAGACTCCTCAGCAAGAGATGCCCTCTGGAGGACTTTTATATAGGACATAAAATGCCTAATAGCCCATGACTATCATCTATCCATGTATCACACACCTTTCCCCCAGAACTCCTCTTACCAATCCTCTAATCTTGCTTTTCAAGCCCCTGATGGAAAAGGAATCCCATCAGCTCCTCCAGGAGTCATTATGAATCTCTTCAGTGGACCATCTCTACTGCCGCGCAAAGTGTACAGATGTGCAGCACACAATTCTGCCCACTGGAAATACTTCCCTTTAGGAATTTCAGGCTGGCACAAATGGGGCTAGAGTGTAGCAGCTATCTGCTTCTGGATGGGGTCAACATCCATCAAAAAGACGGGTAATTTTTTCCTTCTTGGCTTCTTGACTAATAGTCATGGATAAATTCCCAAGGGGCCCCAATGTATGGTTTGAGGAACTGCTGACAGCAATAAGAGTATTTCTTTGTGTGTATCTGTGCGTGCGTGCAACTGGCTTTATTGCAATATTCACTTTATTGCAGTGGTCTGTAATTGAGCTCACAGTGTCTCTGAGATCTAACTGCACTTTGTTATGGCAGCCTGAGCAAACTAACACAGAGGGGAAATTAAGGATCTTACAAAAACTAAAGAGAAATAAAATGCGCCAACCCCTATTCCTTCCCCTACCCCACTGCCAACATCCATTTTAAAACTGTACATTACTGACAGAAAGGGGTGTTTTTTTTTTCACTGTATTTTTTTAACTTTACAATATTGTATTGGTTTTGCCATATATCGAAATGAATCCGCCACAGGTATACATGTGTTCCCCATCCTGAACCCTCCTCCCACCTCCCTCCCCATACCATCCCTCTGGGTCGTCCCAGTGCACCAGTGTTTTTAAACTAAGAATCCTGTCTACCTAATACCTAGGAATATGAAAAATTAATCTTTAGTTTTGAACTGTGGTATTGGAGAAGACTCTTGAGAGTCCCTTGGACTATAAGGAGATCCAACCAGTCCATTCTGAAGGTGATCAGCCCTGGGATTTCTTTGGAAGGACTGATGCTGAAGCTGAAACTTCAATACTTTCACCACCTCATGTGAAGAGTTGACTCATTGGAAAAGACCCTGATGCTGGGAGGGATTGAGGGCAGGAGGAGAAGGGGATGACAGAGGATGAGATGGCTGGATGGAGTCACTAAGTCGATGGACATGAGTTTAGGTGAACTCCAGGAGTTGGTGATGAACAGGGAGGCCTGGCGTACTGTGATTCATGGGGTCGCAAAGAGTTGGACACGACTGAGAGACTGAACTGACTGAACTGACTGACTGATGGCACACTTAATATGACAATCCCTAGGTCCTAGGAGTAGGTACTTTGAAGTCTGATTCTACTCAAAGGGATTATTTGAGTTTCCTGGACTTCCTTAGGCATGTTAGATACATTCCATTTCAAATTTAGTCATTCAGTGCACACATCTACTTTTAGGGTTTAGTTAACCAAATAAATCCAATTTGGGATGAGTAGCTCAGGTCATATGGTCCCCTAGGTATTGTGCACAGATGTTGTTTGGTTGTACCAGGGTCAGTAGCAAACCAGAAATAGTTTTACAAATGGAATAAGTTTTTGCAGGAGAGAGTTTGGATTTGCCCTGAAATATTGGGATCTACACCATGTTTCTCCTATTGTGACACATTGGAGGCCCCCAAGGGAGCTTTTTGAGTTATACCAGAGAGTTCAATTACCATTTAGATATTCTGGTTTATGAAATCCAAGGAGGGAAAAGCTTGCATTGTAACCTGATCCTATTGCTAAACCTTTTTTTTTTTGCTCTGGGCAACAATAAAAATGGTGACATTGTGGATTATTCAGGAAATGGGTTACAATGGTATTCCCAATTCTGGTGTATTCTTTCTCCAGATTCTAGAGGCTTAAGCTTAAAGTGGTGCTCTTTCTTCACAGCAGTAAATTCAAGGTGCAATTAATTGTAACTTGCCTTAGAGAGAATATCCACACTTGTTTAGTCACCAAGTCCTGTCTTTTGTGACTCCATGGACTGTAGCCTGCCAGGCTTCTCCATCCATGGGATTTCCCAGACAAGAATCCTGGAGTGGGTTGCCATTTCTTCCTCTAGGGGATCTTCCAGATCCAGAGATGGATCTCCTGCATCTCCTTCATTGGCAGGCGGCTTCTTTAGTGCTGAGTCACCAGAGAAGCCCACATGTGCTCTACAATAAAGGAGTACTAGAAATTTTATAATTTGAAAGTATCCCAAAGCTTTGTAGGGTTTATCTTCTATTCACTAGTGCGCATGGTTTTGTTAATGCATCTTGGTGCTTGTGACCTCCTGGTTATCAGGTCCAGTCAGATCATATGTCTTCAATGTAATACATCACAGTGATATTTTCTGGGATTTCAACATGGTCAAGATTTTTTTAAGAGAGTTATAGTCCTGAGGTGAAACACTGAAGGTACAATTATGCTCCTACTATTTAGATAAAGCTGAACTGTTTCTGTCTTTACTAATGAACATGTGGGGAAAAAACCCACCACAAAACAAACCACTTCCTAGATCAATAACTCCATTCCTGCAGTGATCAGCTGTGTTGGTTTGCTCCAGTATGGGCACTATGTCTTAATTAATCACAGTAATTCAGAATCATTATTACCCATCCATTTGGCTTTTGTTAACAGCTAAACTGAAGGAGTTGGTATAAAATGAGGAAGGGACAGGAATTACCATTCCCGCTTCTTTTGATCTTTGATAGTAGTACAAGTTTCTGCAACTTTTTTCAGGTTATTGATTTCTATTTACTACTTGTTACAGGACACTCCAGAAACTCTACTTGGCTGTTAATATCATGATAGCATTAACTTCAGCTCAGACAACCAATGTAAAGGTATTTTCAGTTGTTAAGTGTATACAGTAAGGAACATGGGAAATAACAATCCAAAGAGATACAGCCCACTGACCACTCTAAGGTGGACATGGAAGAGTCCATTTGTTTCCTGACTTTATGCCTACACTGATTAGTGCTAAATTGTGGATAATAACTCATAGGTAGTATGGTTATTTCTCCTCCCCAGGTCACTGTCACTCTGTTAAATGGCCATGGATCTTCTGGGGGAAGAAGGTTTGGAGGAAGATTTGCAGTATATCTTTGTGTCCACCTTCCAGAATGATTCCTTTAAAACAATGAAACAAAACAAACAAACAAAAAAACTTGCCTCTATCTGAAAAGGCTCTGGGTTTGTGAACTGGGTAAGAGGCCATGAATTCCCAATATAGTGCTTTTATTTGGGCTCTGATAACATAGACTGAGTAATATTTTAGAAGGTTGACAATCTGTTTCATTCCTAAAATTCTCTCACATTTGTGCATTTATTGCAGTAGTTGTGACAATATCACCCCTGAAACTGGGCACTGCCACCTGACCACTACCACTCTAGGACCCCATCGTTCTTATTGAGATGAGGGAGCTCAGTTCTTCGATAGCATCTCTAGGCACAGAAGGCAGCCATGGCAGAACTTTTGGGGGATACTGGTACTCACCACCAAGTATTCCTTTCTGCTTTAGGGAAGAAAGTGTCCTTTGGTCCTTCCTGGAGGTTATGGTAAGAGTGGCTGAATAGTTTACAGATAATAGGTCCACTCCAGCATCCCCATCTCCCTAAGCCTTTAATTTCTTTCCTCTTTGTTGCAGAGAAGTCCCAATGTCTCACCTCATTACTGAAGGTCACCATTGAGTTCAGGCTTTAAGTAAACTAATTAGAGCTTCAGCTGATATGATGTATCTAGAATCTTAGATAAGCTTTCCCATACTGATAAATTCTTCTTGAACCAACTTGATATTTTTAGTTCCTTGATTTAATTCCTTCAGAGTCTATTTATAAACATGCTTTCTCCACTCCCATTTCTTGACTATAAAAATTGACAAGTTCCTATCCACCCTTTGATGCTCAAGCTATCTTATCTTTAAGAGAACTTTTCAATTCTCCATCTAGGCATGGAAGCAATGGTTGATGGTGGGGATTAGCCTTGACAGTAGGGAAAATGTCTTCTCAAGGTAATCATTCCAGATGAAGTCACTGAAAGTGAATTTTTTTTTTTTTTTTTTTTTTTTTTTTTTAGTCTGAAAAGACTGTATTAACTAGCAAGAATGATTAGAGGAATTTGAGAATTCAAGTTAGGGGCCTCATCTCAAGTCTCAGGGTTCCCTCTGTTTTCAACCAGTGTTTTATTACAACGAATCTCTTAGATAACAGTTATAACCCTGGATACGAAGAAGTGGAATCCTGAGACTTGAGATGGGGTACTAACCTTAATTTTAATTTGGATTTCCAAAAACCCCCTGGATATTTCATTGGTATCTGCAACTCATATCACCTTGTCTTGATTCTGATCATCAGCTATGTCTGTGGTACATAGACTCAAGGTAAGAGATACATTTAAAGCTAACTAGAACCTTTCTGGTTCTTTATCATGCCTTGAGTTGAAAAGTCAAGGCACTTAGCTTGTATTTTTGTTTTTGCAATCTCTCCAGCAGCCTACAATCTTTATTACCATAATTTTCAAATGAAACAGATACGACACATACTTAGTCTTCCAAAACCTTGCCGTCTTCTCTTTACCCTCCCCTCTCCTCCCACCTGAGTAGGCAAGTCATCTGTGTCTTATCAAATATGTGTGGAATCAATAGTGGACTTTCAACTTCAGGGGCTGTTTCTTGAGACTGCACCTGGAACCACTTACTGTATCAGCCAGGGGCCCAGTGAGAGTCAGAAGACACAATGATGGGACTGTGAGGAGAGTTTAATGAAAGTCCTTGCTAGAGACGTGTGGGACTGGGGAGGATAACAAACAGGAGCAACAGTGGAGAGATGTTCCCATCCCTAAACCTGAGGAGCGGAGTGCACAGTAAAGCCCTGTAAGGGGTGGAGCCTTAAGGAGAGGCTGCCTGGGCAGAGCTGTGTTCAGAAGGCGTGCGTCTACTGTGAGAATCCTAGCACTGACTCCAGGCACGAGTGAGAAGAACCCTGCCCTCTTCCTCTTCCTATTTTTTGATTTCCTGCTGGACTGCCATTAGGCCAGGTGTTCTGCTATGCTCATACACAGAGCATAGCAGAACATGGGTCTAGGAAGTGGAGACTGGAGAATGGCTGAATGGAGAATACTCACGGTATGATGGTGGCAGTATGGTGGCCGTGGGAGTTGACTGTGCAATCGTGGTGAATTCAAGAAGCATCTCCAACTCTATTCAGAAGTACTGTTCCCTTTGGTAGAAGCTGTATTTTTTCAGGCTCCTTGTGCCAACATAACAATTCCTTTTCATACCACATCCCACCCCACCACCCCTACTGTGTCAGAAATTCTTTCCTACAGGCCTCATAGTCCCCAAGCAAATCAGGAAATATGGCTAGAACTCTTTAAGTGTCCTTAAGAATTTCCAGTTACGGAGACTGTATGTGGTTGTGGCACGTAAGAGCCTCCAGAGAGATCGTTGCCTAGTGCATCTTAGTCTGAGCCAAGATAACTTGTTAGAGTAGTGAAGTAAAAGAAAATTAAGGTGAGCATTGCTTGGAAGCAAGATTAATTTATAATGTGATGTGGCAGCAGAAAAGCTGAATGTTTTTTTGAAGAACTACATGAAGAATAATCACAGTCCTTACTGTTTCTTCCCACACAATTCAGTTATAATGCTTCAGACATCACATCTGATTTGAAATGTCTGAGTTACATTAAGTTGCAGACATTTGGTGAAAGAAAAGGTGGTGGAAAAGGAAAATGTACAATTAAGTAAAAGAAAAAAAGCCTTACAAGCCAAAAATATCTTCCTCTCCACCCAAAACCCAAAGTGAAATAGATTAATTGGCTTGACTCTCTAGCTGGAAAATGAAGTTTTACCTTAATAATCATAAAAAGTATAATGTGATTAAGACATATTGCATAGAGACTATATATAGGGAATGTGTATCCTGAGCATGAGAAACCTGGCTAGAAATGATCACTCCTGTATCAGCAGCATAATTTTTTTCTTGAGAAAAAAATATCAGTCATACACAGAAGTGTGGTGGGGGTGTTGATTGTCATTTCAAGTATAGCTTGTTTATTCATAGCCATGCATTCCTTTCTATGGTGCGTTCTTAACTCTGTGAAGGTGAAAATTCACACTGGGGATAGATCTGCAAATGAGGAAACAGGAATCTTTACTCTCCTTCCATTCCCAGAAGTAGAACAAATTTAGCTGTATTTTGCTGAAGGCATGTTTGCTGAACTTGAATAACCTTTACATTGATTGCTATAGACATACAGGTAAGATTGCAAAGCTTTTTCTGTGGTTTCACAGTTTTACATGGTGTAGGGTTTTGGTTATTGTGTCAATCTACATTGCTTGCCTCATACCATCTCTATTTGAGTAGAAAGTGGCCTTTACTCGAGATACTGGGTTTCTCATCATTGTGTTGTGGGGGAAAACATGTAAACTTTGAAGCCGTTTGGCCACAGTTTGAGTTTTGCTTCTTCTGCTTACTAGCTATGTGACATTAGGCACACTTTTAGCTCCTGTGAGCCTTGGTTTTCTTCTCTGCAATGTGAGATTAATGCTCATAGTAATGTTTTGACACATCTAACATGGCTGGCATATAGTGGGGATTATTCAATAAATAAAAGCTGCTGTAATTCTTCATTGTTGTCTTCTCATTTCTCAATTATGGAATTAATATACCTTCCCAATGGAGTAGACTGGTGATATTTCCAGGAGAGAGAATGTTGGCAGGGCTGGGACTTCTCTCCTTTGCCTGAGTGAGACACCATTTACCTGAAGTAGTCTCTCCATTTCTACTTCTCAGAATAGACTGATTCAGCACCCCCTGGAGGTTTTCACTTCTTCCCTAATAAATGAAAAGTTTGAATCTGAAGTCAGGTAACATTTTGCCTTAAAGCATTGTCTTAAATGGATTTTTTTTTCCTGCTTAAAAGAAACTCAGGAAAGATTTATTGTAAATGCTCCCATGAAACCTCTTCCGAAGTGCTTCCCTTTAAGAGGTAGTCACAAAAAAGGAGCATTGAACATTGCCGTGGAGATTTGTAAGGTGACAGCAAAACCATTTTCTGCGTGTCTATTAGTAGATTTGGGATGAGTTTGAATATGCTAAAAATTAATCTAAAATTCTATGTGCAATTAAGATCCACATGGAAAGACATGGATAATAATTCATTTTTTAAAAATGAACTGATTACTAAGAAGAGATATGTTTTAGAGAACTGATAAGCAAGCCAAATTATATTCAATAGCAGTGTATAGTTACATCTTTAAGGCCTGTGTATCTTTAAGAGATAATTTCACCAGTATTTAGTTAACTTATATTTATATATACATTTATCTTAAATAGCAATTCTGAATTTAATTCAGATAACATAAGTAAATTTTTCTTTTATTCTTTGAATTTTTATAAATCTCTGCAAATAATCTTTTCATTTGGGGAAAGACTGTGGATAAAAATCAAGAACATGAATTTTGCCTTTTTAACTGCCTTTTTCTGTTTTTAGGTTTTGAGTAATTTTTGAATATTTGAAGGACGATGAGAGCTTGAAGTTTACAAGTTTGCCTCATCTATATCCTAAGCTCTATCAAGTGCTTAATATCCATTGCAAAGGAATGCTGTATATCTAGGGATTCTTCCTAAATTGACTTCTTTGAAACATAATAATAGCCTGATAGATGAACTAATCCTGGTCAGGAAATGCTAGTCCCTCTTACAGGCATAATAAATTGTTTCTTTTTCTAGTTTAATAATTCCTCATAATTAATATAAAATGGCAAGTTGGAAGGGCTTACCTGATAGCTCAGTTGGTAAAGAATCTGCCTGCAATGAGGGAGACCTGGGTTTGATCCCTGGGTTAGGAAGATCCTCTGGAGAAGGGAAAGGTTGCCTACTTCAGTATTCTGACCTGGAGAATTCCATGAACTGTATAGTCCATGGGGTTATAAAGAGTTGGAAAGTATTCTGATCATGGCATAGAAATTCTTAGGTTTTATTCCTGGTGATTCAGTTTATTTAATATTGAAGTCTTGTGCAAAATTTTCTGAATCTCCGTTTCCTCATCTGTGAAATGGAAGTACCAAAAAGCTCCCTATGGAGTATGGCTGATTGGTCTATCCTCAGCATCCACTTATAACTCCTTCTGCTTATCCTTCTTGCCCTGTAGAAGCTGGAAAGCTAAAAATCCATATTTCCCAGACTGCCTTACCACTAAGATTGGGAAGAAAATTTGATCCTATCATTTAGATGTATTTATTCAAGATTTTTGGCCACCTCATGCGAAGAGTTGACTCATTGGAAAAGACTCTGATGGTGGGAGGGATTGGGGGCAGAAGGAGAAGGGGACGACAGAGGATGAGATGGCTGGATGGCATCACTGACTCGATGGATGTGAGTCTGAGTGACCTCCGGGAGTTGGTGATGGACAGGGAGGCCTGGCGTGCTGCGATTCATGGGGTCGCAAAGAGTCAGACACGACAGAGCGACTGAACTGAACTGAACTGATTCAAGATTTATAAGGTAAAAGTGATAAGACAGTCATCTTCCTGTATCGTTATTGTTTTCTTTCAGAAAAAGGATTGTAAAGATTTGGGGTTTTTCTCTAGGAGTGTTCTGGTGTCCAGCTTTATGTAAGTAGCTAAGGCGACAACAGCAATTGTGTTCTCATTTCCAGGTCGCAGCCATAGCATAATGTCCTTTTCTAATGCTTTATTTTACTTAAAGACTTAAAAAATTTATTATAATTTTAAAGATTATTTTACAAAATCCTGGCTATATTCTCCATGCTGTATAAAACATTCTTGAGCCTAGCTTATATCCAATGGTTTGTACCTCCCACTCTGCAACTCCTACATTGCCTCTAGTAGCCCCCCAATCCCCACCACTGGCAACCACCAGTGTGTTTTCTGTATCTGTGAGTCCATAGCAGAATGTGCTTGACTTAATAATAGTTTCAGTTGTAGCCGTTTGACTTTTCCCTTCTGACGGTGGTAGAATCAGCAGCCCTCCTGGTGTTTGTGTGTTGTGTTTGGTGGTTATTTCTGGAGGCCCAGTCTAGAGCTCATTGCTTCTTCTCCCACATTGTAGGCAGACGCTTTACCATCTGAGCTACCAGGGAAGCTCCATCGCTTCCACACTTCTAGTTATTTTGTAAGCATCTTATTTCTTAAACCCATTTCTCTGAAAACATCTAGTGTTTCTATTTATTGTATTGAATTCTGATACTTGGCCTAAAGCTTTACAAAGATCATATGGAATTAATCACATATTTTAAGGGGCTTTGTTAAAATGCTATATAGATGTAGGAATTATTACAATTAATACATGCATAAGATTTGCTATGTTATCCAACTAATGGAATTCAACCAAAACATACCCTATGATATGTCCCCTAAAGCTTTAAGGGATTAGGTCAGAGTGGGTAACTCTTCACAGAGGGAAAGGAATAACTGTATTCCTTGATTCCTGAGGAATCAGGTTACATTCAGTTTTCTGCTTAAGCTTTGGCAGTGGAGTCAGGACTGAATGAGTAGGTGGTACAGGAGGGTGGCCTAACACTTCTTGAATAATTTGGGGTCTGGCAGTGCAGGAGCACTTCGTCCTGGGTGACTTCCTTACTTTTATGCTCTATTCCTGATTTCTACTGCCTTTGACTAGAATTTTCTGCAGCACTTGTATATTTGAAGTTTCTGAAAGTCAGAGTACTGGGCTATTTCTTGCTTTCTTCTTTTTCCTATGGATGATGTCCCTTGGGAAACTTAAGGGTTTGAAATTGTAAAGGATTGAACCAATTCCTAACATCGTTGGTTATTCCAAGATGCTAATCCTAGTGTATTTCCTGCAAGAAGTTGGATTATTCAGTTAGAAAATATGATGATTCTTGAAACATAACAGAAACGTTATACCTGCTAAATCAGCACTCTGGGTGTTGAGATTTCTGAGTTATGATTAGCTATTTCAGAGTTTGTATTCAATTAATGTAGTTGCCTTTAGCATTTGTGGCTTTGGATTTGTGGTTAGTATGATGAGTCCGTCATAATCTTTTTTCATATCCTTGGGGAAAGTAAGGTTTATAATCAGTGGACTGCTGTGATCAAGCACAATCAATTTTAAAGGAAAGATATTCCTAATACTATTCTGAATTGAAAAGCACTTATTAAAAAACAAATGTTAGTTTTACACTGAATAATGTATAAATACCTTGCGTTAGTATATGTCAAAATGATGCTAAAGAGGTTTCTGATTGCAGCACAGTGGTAGGAATTAGAAAGATAATACCTGGTAACCCTGCTTAACTGCCCAGTGGCTTTAATATCTGGAAAGTAAAGCAGGATTTTACTTTACAGATTCTTTCTGCTTTGCCTAATGAAACGCATAATTGTACACATTCTGATGTAGTCTCTTTTTCTCCTAGAAAGAATTTTTCAAATGAAGGCTTAAGCCACACTGATAAATGAGGCTACATGATTCAGTGGTTTTCTCAACACTTTTGAAACATAATTGCTACCCAGGTGAATTAGAAGATTGCCTGGACAACTATGAACTTAGAAAATCACATTTTAACCCCCCCCCTTTTTTTAGTATTTATCTAAAATGTAATAAATGTTGGGCAAGTGTGAAACACTTCTCAACCTCTATTAACATTTAGATATGTATCATCTGCAAGCGGGGCTTCCCTGGTGGGTTGGTGGTAAAGAATCTGCCTGCCAAAACAGGAGTCACAAGTTCAGTCCCTGGGTTGGGAAGATCCCCTAGAGAAGGGAATGGCAGCCCCCTCCAGTCCTCTTGCCTGGAGAGTCCCATGGACAGAGGAGCCTTATGGGCTACAGTCCATGTGGGTCACAAAAGAGTCAGCCACGACTGAGTGACTAAACAGCAACATCTGCAAGCTAATTTCTATCGATCTCTTTTTCTCTGTGTATCTATGGCTACATCTATCTCTGCATCCATGTCAACAATATTTATAAATATGTGTATATACAGATATATATGTAAAGAATGAAATATGAAATAATAATTCCTTCTAACAACTTGCAGTATCAAAGAACGTGTACTTCTCTCTTGTGCTTCTCATGACCATCCCCCATTTAGGTCATGAGTTCTTACGGAGCAGGAAGGGCTGCTGACACCAATTACATCTGCTGAGGTAATGAGATGAGGAACCTCCTTTACACTGCCTTTCACGTAATAAAGTACTTTGAACCATGTGGAGCATAGGGAGGATTCGAGTTTTAGATGAAGGAGAGAGGGAAAACCGGCCTGACTTTTCCGTTTTGTTCCCTGACTCCTTGTGCTGTGTATGTGCGTGCTAAGTCACTTCAGTTGTGTCCAACTCTTTGAGACCACATGGACTGTAGCCTGCCAGGCTCCCCTGTCCATGGGATTCTCCAGGCAAGAATACTGGAGTGGGTTGTCATGCCCTCCTCTAGGCATCTTCCTGACCCAGGGATCAAACCCACATCTCTTACATTTCCTACCTTGGCAGGTGGGTTCTTTACCACTAGTGCCACTTGGGAACACCTCCTTGTACTGCATACCAAATTGAAAACCAGGACAGAAATATAAGAATCCCCCAAGGCGTATGCAGATACTTGAGAAAAGAAGTTGGATGCACTGTCTTCTGGACACAGTTTAAAAGTAGCAGGCAGTTGTGCACCGCACCATCCTGCATTGATAAAGCAAGGGCGGTGGCCACCTGGTTCATTGAGATGAGAGAGGCTTCCAACTGCCCCCTACCCTCCACTCAGTCTCCAAGGTACTAGCTGGTCCAAGAGTGCCATGTCAGGGAGTCGCTGACAGTGAGCTGAACAGGGATGAACCTCATGACTTGTTTGAGAGGGATACCCAATGTGCGCATGAAAGAGAGAGGAGCAGAGCTGCTACATCTCTGAGATGCCATGCTTCCAGGTTGCTGCCAGCAGCCAAATGCGGCCCCTGTCAGCACCCCTCCAGATGTGGTTCAGAGACGATGGACTACACTGACAGAAGTGGCAGAATATAGCACAGAAAGGTGACCTCGTCACTCCTCCTCACAGCTTCTCTCCACTACACGTAGGTGGCCAGCTGCTGTCCACGGGAGGCAGGTGCTTGGTGCCCCGGAACACTGACAGCTAGAAAATGAGGGGAGAAAGATATCTAGGATGCACTAGGGAACCAAACTGTAACTGATTTACACAATCTAAGAGGGCTATTAAATCAGGGGATGGGGAAGAATTATAATGCAAGAGCTAAATTAAACAGCCTGATGTAAGGCTGGCTAATTGGTAATCCAGATTTAGAAAATAAACTTACTTCAAGACAAAAGAGCTTTATGTTTTTAAGTATCCAACTTTGTAATTGTATAATATAGTCATGTTTTTTAAACATATTCTTATTCATTTTTTCCAAAATGAAATCATGCTATATATATATATATATATATACACATAACCTTTTTGCTTGCATATATATCAATGCTACGGAGAAGGCAATGGCACCCCACTCCAGTACTTTGCCTTGAAAATCCCATGGACGGAGGAGCCTGGTAGGCTGCAGTCCATGGGGTCACTAAGAGTCGGACACGACTGAGCGACTTCACTTTCACTTTTCACTTTCATGCATTGGAGAAGGAAATGGCAACCCACTCCAGTGTTCTTGCTTGGAGAATCCCAGGGTCAGGGGAGCCTGGAGGCTGCCGTCTATGGGGTCGCACAGAGTCGGACACGACTGAAGTGACTTAGCAGCATATCAATGCTATAATTTTCAGTATGTGTCTAATACAAATGTTTTAAATTTATGTGAGGTCAAGCATATTTTCTTTTATGATTGTCAATTTTTATGTTGTGTTTATATTTCTGCATCTATAATGTGACATAATATAAAATCATATAATGTATTATGCCAAGCATATAAATATCTCTATATGCTTGTAGCACTTTTATGGTTTTGCTTTTAAATTTAATCTTTATTTCCAACTCATTTTATGATAAGGATGAAGCAGAAACCTATCTGATGTATTTTTCCATATTACTTGAGCATTATCCCAACTCTATTAAATTATTTATCTTTCCTGTGTCATCTTGAAGTCATCTTTATCCTTATCTATCAAATTTTGTATATTTGTGTTATTCTTTGCTTTGAAAATAACACAATTTCTCAATTATGACAAATTTAGGCTACATTTTAGATTCTGAAAGAGCAAGTCCTCTCTCATTCTTCCTGTTTATAATTTTCCTAGATAACCAGAGAACTATAATATAATTTTTTATCAATTCACTGAAAAAATATTCAGTATTCTGAACCTGAAATAAATCTATAGTGTAGTTTGTATAAGTTCTATTTTTATTAAAAAGTTCTTATCTCATTATCTGTTTGTTTTCCACATATTCATTTGGTTTTTATGCTTCTGACTAAAATTTTTTAATTTTCTTCAAAGAAATGATCTAATTTTTGTGAAGTTAATTTCTTCTCTAGTTCTTTTCCATTTATTATTACTATTCTATGTGAAATATTTTTTCTTTATATTTTCTAATTTGGGAAACATATTAATTTTTGTGCTTAGTTGTCCAAGTCACTGAGTTCACTTTCTTATCCCTAATGGCTTCTTAGTTAATTCATTTATTTATTTTTTCTAGGTTGACAAATATTTAAACGTTTTCCCCTATTTCATTAATTTTCACTTGTATTTTATTTTCTTATTTGATTGTATTGATTGGCTGATTCTGAGTAATTAGGTACGCATTATTTGTGGAGAGAATGATTATTATTTGGGACCTACTAATATTTGCTATTATCTGGCATGAATGGTCAGGCATTCAGTGTTTAAGTATGAGGCTGGACAACTTGTGATTTATTTTAATATTCATCTTTCTATTCAGTTTTTAAGAGTGGATATTAAATTTTATCAGATGCCTTTTTTCAATGTATTACAAGTTGAGTTGTTTTTTCTTACTTGATTATTTATAGTATGAACTTTATTCATACATTTTTTTTTTTTTTTTTGCAGGGGAAAATGGACAAAGGAAAGGATCAATGAGGGTGGGAGGGAAATGGGAAGAAAGAAGGGGAGTGATGGTGGGGAGGAGTATATGTAATTTCTTAACCAATGGCTTTCTGTTTTTAATCACAAAGAACACTTAAAAAAAATCACGTTGAATTCATCCTATATTAGGAGGTTTGTTCTCAAAATGAAAAGTTCAGGAAACAAAAGGTCCAGTTTGGGTGTCCTCATCTTAGGCACATCTTGGTATTTTGTATTGGTAGGTCTATCTTTACCACAATATATTATTTAGGACAGGATCACATTTGTCACCTCTTCCTCCCTACTACCCAAAGTGGTACCAAACCCATAAAATAGTCAATAAACCTTTACAGAGTGAACAAATAAGTCTTTTTTTTTTTTTAACTCTCCTGAGTAAACTGAATTTTTTGAGGCTCATAAGTGAATATGTTTTGCTCTTTACTTTGTCTATTACAGCCAGATTATATGAGTGGGGTATTAAAGTCTCCCACTATTATTGTATTGCTGCATATTTCTTCTATCATATTAATTAATGTTTGTCTTAGATATATCAATGCTCCAATGTTGGGTGCATATATATTTATAATTGTTATAACTTCTTTTTGGATTGTTCCTTTAAGTTGTTATGTGTAACCTTCATTGTCTCCTTTTCAGGATCTTTAAAGTCAATTTTATCTGATATAAGTATTGCTACTCCTGTTTTCTTATGGTCCATATTTGCATAGAAAATCTTTTTCCAGCCCTTCATTTTCAGTCAGTATATATCCCGTATTTTAAGGTGGTTCTCTTGTAGACAACATATATAGGGGTCTAGTTTTTGTATCCATTTGACCCATTTTAGTCTTTTGGTTGTCTCTTGCAGACAAGGTATGTAAGGGTCTTGTTTTTGTATCGATTCTGCCAGTCTTTGTCTGTTGATTAGGGCATTCAGCCCATAGACTGAATGGTGTCCACGCCACTTCTCCACAAAAGGAGTTACCGCAGGGCTTGTTTTCTCGTTTTGAAGACAATGAGTTGTCTTTCTAAGTGCCTGATGTCCTCTGCCAGCATTCAGAAGTTGTTTTATAAAATTCATTCAGCATTCAAATGTTCTTTTAATGGATTTGTGGAGGAGAAAGTATTCTCCCCGTCTTACTCGTCCGCCATCTTAGCTCCTCCTTATTCATACATTTCTTAATGTAACACACATTTGTGGAATAAGCACAAAGAATATTAATTTTAAATATATTCAGCTAGATTTGATTGGTTAATACCATATTTTGTTTGGGGCTTCCCAGGTGGTGCGAGTGGTAATGAACCTACCTGCCAATGCAGGAGACATTAGAGACACAGGGTCAATCCCTGGAAGATCCCCTAGGGGAGGGCATGGCAACCCACTCCAGTATTCTTGCCTGGAGAATCCCATAGACTGAGGAGACTAGCAGTCTCAGTCCATAGGGTTGCAGAGTCAGACATGACTGAAGTGATTTAGCATGCATGCACGTATCTTAAGATTTTGATCCATTGCATTCACCATTCACATTAAGGTAGGGTCAGTTTTACATGGGTTCAGAGTTGGATATGGGTACACAGATTTTGGGATATTGACTGTGTACCTTGCAGTTTTGGGAGGCACAGATGCTGGTACCAGGCTTTTTCAGCCTGGACAAGTCTGCAGAGTAGAAGCTGGTTAGAACTGCCTGCTGTGATAGAGTTGAGGGGAAGTCTGGACTTCTAGGCTTTGTAGGGTAAAAACAGAGCTGTTGGCTAGCCCATTGTGTGAATAAGGTGAAACAGTCCTTGCTCCAGGCATGCACAGCCCTGTTCCAGCTCATGCAGTTTGATGTTGAGAATGAGGGTTTCTCCCTTGTCTGGTACTGTGCCTTGAACACAGTGCATGGTGTTCCCTGACCACTGTGTTATCAGGGCTAAAGAGTCATTTCAGAAAAGAACCAAGTGAGAGACATTTTGAAAAGATCTCATTAAATAGGACTATCTATTAAAGGTGAGAGGATAGGAGCAGAAGAAGAATGCTGGTCTCATAGAGAAAGGATAAAAAAAAAAAAAAGATAGGGATTTTTACTGACACAAACAAAACTTCTCCATGTCCTATGGAGATGATTATGTAAGTTACATATGAAACGGCCAGCCAGCAGTTATAGAAAAGAAAACTAACTCTCTCCTTGGAATAAAACGAAAGCAAATCCATGGTGCAGTTTGGGGCAGGAGTCTTGTGTGAACAGATTCGGTATAGAATTAGCAGATCTTGTTAAATAGCCAGGGATTGAATGTGCCTCTGCTTGTCCTCTAAGGCTACCTCACTCCCTGCCAATAGTAGTATTTTCTTGAATCAGCCCTTAACTTAGTTTTTATTCCAGGGAGAAAAAAATAGTCTCCTAGTTTTTACGTTAGTGTATGATTTACGGCTGGCCTCTGTGTGTTCAAATGAAAAAATAGCACAGAATATTACATGGAAACTTGGGAAGTCAGTGCTCTGAATTTGTTCCAGAGTATCTGATTTATGATAAAAGCCTGTGGCACATTGATGTTGCCTGACCCTATGTGAAGCTGCATTTGATATTTGGACTGTAAGTAGAATTTCCTTCATTTACAATAACATGAAACTCAGCAGTAAATCTTCACAAGATTATTGTAACTCAGACCAATTGGAAGCTATCCTTAGGGTTTACTGAGCAGTGTAATGGCAAAAATTTCAAATCTTAGGTGATAAATAGCAAAAGAAAACTCCCCCTATTTCCCTTCCTCAAAAATTCTATACAAATGGAATGATGCTTCTTGTTCCAATGTCTAGTCTTTGGATCTTTATAAAACCATCAAGAAACAGTGCTTTATTACTTGTCTAGAGCTTTGAATTTAAGTGTCTAGAATATCACTAAAAATAAGTTAGTGCACATTTCTTAGGTGCAATACTTTACATGAGAGAAGAGAGGGAAGCAGAAGTCCCTACACTGTTGTAACTTGAAAAATGAAACAAATTTAACCTACTGCAAATGGGCCATGTGGTTGTAAGAAAGGACATATTAATCAAACCTTACCAATTAAGGAACAGGTACTTCACTATTAAACTCTAAGATGAATTTCCAGAGCCTGGCTTGATGGAATGGATATTTATGTTATTAAGATATCATAGCAACCAATCTTTATCTATTCTGAGTGCTACACAGAGGTCAAGTTGAAAGTTCTCAGCTGATTACAATCGTGACAATTAATAAAGATGATGTAGCTTTTCTGTTCTAACTTCTCTGAGAACATGAGTGTCTAGAGGTAGGAGAGTCTTTTAATGCTAAACAGTAATGTCTTCTGCTAAATAAGTGAGAGAGAAATGAATCAAATCATTGTTAATCATCCAACACATAACTTTAAACCAATTTTAATTAATGTAAGAGCTCTTAGAATTTGTGAAGTTTGAAGCTACAGTCCTACAATTGTCTGAAATGATTTTCAATTATGCTTCTTAAAGATGATTTTTCTTGGGAAATTCTCTCCTTGTTCCTGCTCTGATTACTATCGCTACTTTTAATAATGCTACAGATCTGGAATTTGAAGCTATGTACTTATTGTCACTTATATAAACAGCTTGCAGTGGTATTAATTTGTAGTTTTTTGTTTTTAAATTATCGAATTAGCATTTGTAGAGCATCTGCTCTTGGGAGCCCTCATCTAGGCTTTTCTCCATGTCTTCTGCATTTCATAACTGCACACTGTTCAACTCTTTTCAGGTTAATAATCTAGAAGGCAACCTCAATTCTTATTTCCTCACGATTAACATGATAACCATTAGAAAGTCCTGTCCTGCAGCTCCACTTTCAAAGTATGTTCAAAATCTGATCACTTCTTATCACCTCTAGGCTACTACCATAGTCCAAGGCACTGCCACCCCTTGCCTGGGGATTGTAATATCTCTCAACTGGTCTAGCTTCCATTTTTGCAACCCTATAACCCACTAGCCACAGAGCAGCTAATCTTAAAAGACAAATCAGATTATATCATTCCTTTGCTCAGAACCTTCCATAAGCCTCTCATTGCATAAATATAAAATCTAAATTGCTTACCATAGCCTATGTTGTCCTTACATGATCTTGCTCATTCTAACCCCATTTTATACCCCTCTGCCCTTCTCTTACTCAGCTTCAGGGACAGCATCTTTCTGATGCTCTTTGAGCACACAGGGCTCATTACCACCGCAGAGCCTTTGCACTTTTTGTTCTCTCTGCCTGAAACATTCTTCTAACCAGATCTTTCAATGCTTTCCAATAATTCTGGTTTTTGCTTAGTTGTTCCTTGGCCATTTCATCTGAAACAACTCTCAGGATTATCAATTCCTAGCCCTTTAGCCTGTTAGGTAAGTTTTTAAGCACTTTTTCTAGCATTTTTCACACTTGTTTGTGTACTTGTTTAATCTTTGCTCCACATCACCTCCCACATACACATTCAATATAGCTTCATGGGAGCAGGGCCTTTATCTTGTTCTCTATAGCATAGGTCTAGCAGGGTAACTGACACATAGCAGATATTCAGTAAATATTTGATGAGCAAATGTATGCATTGATACAGTAAGAAAGAAGGTCAAATGATAATCAAAAGGCATTAACTAAAAGTCAAGTTATTTGTTGTCAAGGAATTTTAGATCTAATCAAAAGAAAGAACCCACACCTATGCAAAACAATATAAAGCATTACAGATTGAATGCATAATACCCAAGTAAGGCAGAGCAAAGCAGGACATTTTATTATGTATTTTACATGGAGCCATCTGTCTCCCTCCTGTTTCTTTTGCATTTTTCCATATTGCCTAATACGGTCTATGCACATAAATGTTGACTATGACTAATTGATTATTTTTTGAAATATGCAAGTATGAGTAGAAAGTAACATTGAAAGCAAAACTAAAGTAAAGGCTTGAATTACTCTGAATTACCTGTGATTTAATTTTCCCATGCTTGATAATAAACATAGATAAATATGTATTGATTTTTGTTTAGCTGCTGGACATACATCAAAGTAATTTTTTATGGCATGGTACCATATTTTCAAGATACTACTAGTGAAAAATAAATTATTCTTAAAAATCTATATTCTCAATGCTTTCCTTTACTCTTCCATGTTTGTGAAACTTATAAAAATTTGGGGAAATTAGGTTACACACTTTCCTTGAGAATCAAGATTGTTATAATGTGACTATATTTGTAGAGTTATAAATGAATACAATACAGTTTACTGAGTTCATCATTGATTCAAAAAATTTCTACTCACTGACTTGGATAGGCTGGGCATAGTAACTTGAATAAGATATGGTTCCAGCTTTCAAGAAGCTATGATGCACTTATTTATTCACCCAATGTTTTCACAGCTGAGAACTAAAAAATTTCAGGCACTGTCCCAGGCATTAGGGATGCAATTGTAAGCAGGGTTGTTAAGGTCCCTACAGAATTTAAGGTTTGGGAATTAGAAATGGTATAGATGCTGACATGTGATTTTATATAAAGAAATAAAGTAGAACAGAATGGGAGCACATAACAGAGAAAACCAACTTTGAGCCTTCAGGAAAGGTCAGCCTGAGGAGTCACATTAAGATTAGACCCCAAGAAGAAATCTAAGGGCAAAGGTAGGGCCAGGGTAGAAGGATGGACGTGTATGTATTAATATATCACCATAGGACAGCGTAATCATCAGGGATCTAGTAGAAGTAAGGAAGTGAGTACAGAACCTTCTGGTTGCAATGAAAAAGGGAAGATAAACAGTGCCTTGTGGCATCAACAAAGGCTTGCCCTGGGCTGCTTGCACTTCAAGAGAGTGGATTTTCCAGGTGGATAAGGGGGTCAGATTCAGCATGAGCACCATTTGAAGATTATAACATCATATGAGAAAGTAAGCAAGTGAAGTGACCTAGCCTCAAGCAAAGTGCAACTGGTTGTGTGAACTGATCTAGGGAGCGTCGCTGGTGAAGTCCTGCGTTTCTGTCCGCATGTCAGGCACTGCGACCTTTAGAAAGGTAATTAATACTTGAGAAAGTGTGCAAGGCAGCCTTCTGGGCTGACCTGGCTCAGGAACTGCCTGTGGTTAATTCTGGGAGTGATACAGTGCTGTCGCTGGAGACCAGCCATTAGCATTTGCCCGGTTGCCTTGCTGGCTGAAAAATGGGCATAGTTAAAGGAGAGAGAATGGACTTTGTTATTCTAGACAGCACAGCACTTGGTCCTGGATATGAAAACTGAAGAGTAGAGCTAAAAGCTTTACAAAATATTTGGGAAATACTTATTTGAGCAAATTGTGTTACATAGATGCAGATTATGCTGATATTATATAAGTGTAGATTAGGATTTCTTTTTATTTTAAACATGAGAAATAAACGAAGCCCATTAATTCTCTCTTTATGGAAAGTAGTTAAGAAAATGGCTAATGATCTGTCTACTGAAAAAACAAAAATCAAGTAGACAATCAAGAGATATTTTTTCGTAAATAACAAAATACACATCTAGTATTGACCTACATTTATGGACAAATATGGAGTAGATTGGGAGGAGGGAGGTTCATGAAAACAACTTGAATATTCTAAAGCAGGTTTTTTAAAAAGGATTTTGTGTGCTTTAGATAGAGTTGTTCTTTCAAAAGACTATGATTTTCTCTCTGGTGCCCTGTTTTGAGAACATGGATTTACTTGGCTGTGATATGCAATTGCTTGCCTTCTATGGTTCTCTAAGTACCAGCATTTTTTTCATATATGCAAAAAAAAGAGGCAAGTGAGTTTGTGAAATGCCGTCTTGTTTGATTAGCTGTGTGAAAGCTGCCTTGTCATGAGAAGTCTTAATTGTAATAATTCTTTCACAGAACTCAGTGATATCTTATAGGCAATGCTACTATTTAAGGCTTTGCTTGTGCCCTAGCCAAACAGATGTGTTTATTTACATGTCTGATCTAAACGGGAAGACAAAGGGGACTCTGCCCACGGTGTTATACTTCCTCTAATACAGATAAAAGGGGAGAAGAGAGACAAGCAGTTGGGGCTCACAGAAATGAGAGTGGAAATGAAGAAAAGCCTGTAGGTGTGAGTCAAACTGGGGCAGCTGGGCTTTCCCACTCTGCACTGTAATAGCTGTGCGGGGGCTGAAGAGAACCAGGGGCAGAGCTCCCTGGTGGCCCTGGTTTGGGGCAGGTGGTCTCCTCTCTCTGCATGCTTGAGATGCTACCACTAGGGCACTTTGAATCCATGTCAGTTCAGGTACAGGGAGGCACGTGAGCATATTCTCTTGCAAGCTGTAGCTGCACATGGACTGAGGGACGTGAAGAGATTGCCCTGCCTGCGTGTGTGCATGCTCAGTTGTGTCTGACTCTTTGCGACCCCATGAACTGTAGCCTGCCAGGCTCTTCTGTCCGTGGAGTTTTCCAGGCAAGAATACTGGAGTGGGCTGCCATTTCCTCCTCCAGGGGATCTTCCCAACCCAGGGATCGAACCGCATCTCTTGCATTGGCAAGCAGGTTCTTTACCACTAGCACCACTTGGGGAGCATGAAGAGGCTGCTTTTCTCCAAGTGTGGGTTAAGCACTTTGAACAGTTGCAAAAGCTTTGCAAGTAGAGAATTCAACACTTTGAACAGTTGCAAAAGCTTTGCAAAAGCTTGGCACATCTAGAGTAGGCAGAGTGGAGAAGTCAAATTGTATAATGAAGTGGTCTCTTAGGGATAAATGCAGGGTGGTGGGACAGGGATGGGGGAAGGTCCTTGTCCTGGGTAGGAGGAGGCTGGGGACTAGGGGACAGAGCCATGTGTGCCAGTAGAGAAAGGAAGAGTGGTGTTCTCATTTGGAGGTTTGAGATTTTCATCTTCTGCCACTTCTTAATTCTTTTCTTCATACTTCATAGCGTTAAACTATAATGGAAACCTTAAGCAGAAAGCAAAATCTAACAATTACAGAACCAACAATGACTTTGAAATTTTGTCCCTTGCTTCTACTCAGTGAAGGAAATGGTGTTATCATTTGTAACTATTCCTTGAAAAACACATTTATTGTTCTTTTAGTCATAGGTTAGAAAAACAAGTACAGAACTGTGTTTACACACACACACACACACACACACACACACACACACACTCTATAGAAAAATGTACCCTGTAGCTTTGTTAGTGAAACTTATCACTTAATTCTAATTTTGACTTTTTTATCAAATTTTGTCCCCCAAAACTCATTCTCTTAGGAAATAAGGAAATAGCTTTACTAAATAGAGCTAATAGCACTAATTTTACTGTGCTGTTTTCTCCTCTGTGTTGAAAATGGCACCAGAAGCCAGTCACCTCTCAAGTGTAAGATTAGAGTCAGTCTTGATTTTGTTTTTAATTGGTTTGCTTGCTTGCTAACTTAGGCCAGAGCTTCTCTAGTTTCATTCTAAATTGTTAGCACTTACTATGGGCAGCAAGAGAGGGAGGAGACCTCTGTGCCTCATTTGTCATGTCTGTGATGATGCAGAGTCCGAGGCTCAAAGGTGAATATAACCTTCACTTAGCATCAGATCAGATCAGATCAGATCAGTCGCTCAGTCGTGTCCGACTCTTTGTGACCCCATGAACCGCAGCACGCCAGGCCTCCCTGTCCATCACCAGCTCCCCGGAGGTCACTCAGACTCGCATCCATCGAGTCAGTGATGCCATCCAGCCATCTCATCCTCTGTCGTCCCCTTCTCCTCCTGCCCCTCAATTCCTCCCAGCATCAGAGTCTTCTCCAATGAGTCAACTCTTCGCATGAGGTGGCCAAAATACTGGAGTTTCAGCTTTAGCATCATTCCTCAAAGAAATTCCAGGATTGATCTCCTTCAGAATGGACTGTTGATCCCTTGCAGTCCAAGGGACTCTCAAGAGTCTTCTCCAACACCACAGTTCAAAAGCATCATTCTTCGGCGCTCAGCCTTCTTCACAGTCCAGCTCTCACACCAACATGACCACAGGAAAGACCATAGCCTTGACTAGGCGACTTTGTTGGTAAAGTGATGTCTCTGCTTTTGAATATGCTATCTAGGTTGGTCATAACTTTCCTTCCAAGGAGCAAGCGTCTTTAATTTCATGGCTGCAGTCACCATCTGCAGTGATTTAGGAAAAACAAAGTCTGACACTGTTTCCACTGTTTCCCCATCTATTTCCCATGCAGTGATGGGACCAGATGCCATGATCTTCGTTTTCTGAATGTTGAGCTTTAAGCCAACCTTTTCACTCTCCACTTTCACTTTCATCAAGAGGCTTTTAGCCCCTCTTCACTTTCTGCCATAAGAGTGGTGTCATCTGCATATCTGAGGTTATTGATATTTCTCCCGGCAATCTTGATTCCAACTTGTGTTTCTTCCAGTCCAGCATTTCTCATGATGTACTCTGCATATAAGTTAAATAAACATGGTGACAATATGCAGCCTTGACGTACTCCTTTTCCTATTTGGAACACCTGTTTCAAATTTGAACATACCTTGACAGGCCAGATACATGGCTGTGCATGGTTGCATGTGGATTTGAACTGATTTTAATACATACTCCAGATAGCTAAAGGTTCCCTGAAAATTGTGCATACATTTTTGGTGTGTGTGTGTGTGTGTGTGTTTGTGGTAATGTTGAAGACTGAAATGGAAACTTGTTTTACTTATAAGAGGACCCCCAAATATAGGTTTTGGGGGGATGGTGTGGAACTGTATATTCATAAAACTCAGTTTCCATTAGGAAAGAAAAACACTACTCTTATTTAGACTTTTCCTTGCTTGGTCTTTAGAAAAGAGAGAGCAAAAGACGGACTAGCAGGAAGTAACAGGGTTACGCTCTGTTAGCCTTTATATTTTGCTAATGGTGAAGCCCCCAGTGCCTACCAGGCCACTGGGGGCTGGCAGTAATATAAATCTGCTTGGATATTTAGTGGAAACAGTGTTTTTCTTCAGAGGAAATGTAGTTAAAATACGCACTGCCTTCAGTCCCACTGTGCTTGTTTCTGTGTAAAGGTTCTTTCAAATACAGTAGGTGCTTTCTTGGTAACCAGAGCATTCTAACTGGTGAACTGCCTTGATCTGTGGCTGGCTGTTCTGTTCTCCTGGTTAGTGTACCAGGAGCTGCAAATAAATCAAAGCAGTAGTTAGTTTCCAGTGATGGGAGCACCAGCACTCTGCCTCTTAAGTGATCATTTTTACAGCACAACTCCTATTCCTTAGTTTAGTTATAGCCCCTAATTCTTAGATGTAAAGATAAGTTACCAGTCAGTGCTCCAAACCTAAAATGGAAAGGGCTAAAACAGCAGAGGAAAGAAAATAATTTTCCTGTTTGGAGAATCTTCCCATTTTGCCCTGTGGTTGTTTCAAATGTTTGCTTTTGTACAGAGAGTAAAGTGGTCTTTCTCTCTCAAAATATAAAAACATGCTCAAGTAGAAGGGTAAACAGTGAGTTGCACTAGGGTCTACTTTTATTTCTGAAATAAAATTAAATTGGTTTTATCACATGTAAGAACTCTTTTCATTTTACATTTTAAATCAAGTATTTTGACGACTTAAGTACAAGCCAGATAGCTTGTCAAGAGAGTAATAACCTGATAAACTTGGTTTAAACAAAACAGACTCCTGGGAATAGTCATAAATGAAGATGACGTTGCCTTCATATCTCTCGTCTTATCCGAGATGATATATTCAGGGGATGTTCAGTAGAGAGGTTTAGTGTAGGATTTCCTGGGCTATGAACTTGATATGATGTTTTGGAAATGATAATTTAGCTCCTCATCTCAGTTCTGAACTTTTTCTATTTAGTTCAGCAAGCTGGTTCCATTTCCTTTTCTTCCCCTACTCAGCTGAGAAAATAGATTTAGAAATTAACTGGGTACTCTGGGTTGTTTCAAAGATCAAGAAAGACAATTTTTGTCTTCATTCTCATAAGTGATGCATAAAGTCTGGGAAGTAGGAGAATGATAACTGAATGTGGTCAGAATTAATTAAAATATTATATTCAAGAATGAGCTGGAAAGGCAGCTCATTAAAGAAAAAAATTTCATTAAAGAAATTTTTTTTTTCTTTTTAATGAAAAAATTTTCTTTTTTCATTAAAAAGAAAAAAAATCCTACAGATGCTCAAAATCTGAGAGACATCAGAATTAGCTGAATTCCCGGTGAATCTTTATTATTGACTAGAGGAAATTGTATGGTATTCTCCTTCTTTGCAAGGCTTGACAATTTATTGAATTGCTACCAAAAGCTTGCAGAAGGTAAGAGGAACTTCCCAGAGGCAATTATGCTGCATTTTGCCACAGAAATTTTCTAAGTTTCTCCCTTGGGTGATAGGGTTTTAAATGAAACTAAGGAAAACAACAATGTTAAAATAAACCAGCATGGTCTTGCCTAGAATTAGTGCACATTCACAGAGTTTGAGAATGGTGGTTGAATATAGATGTCTCAGAATATGGCTTAGCTGCCAAATGACAGATGGTCCAAAGCCAGAAGAGAAATGCTCAAGAAGATGTAGTCGAGGGTAAAGCTGATTCTGGGAGGAGTTGAGCAGCTGTTTAGTGGATGTTTTAACACTGATCATTAGTACAGCCTCTTTTTCATCCTGCCACATTAATTTGTGATTGTTTTCACTTTTGTGATGATTCAACTAGGCTCTTTATTAGATAGGATGACATCTACAAAAAGGTTAACTGAAAATATTCTGAAATAATTAGACAGAACTAAGTATTTTTTTTAGAAAGGAACCTAGTGCTCTATATCACACATTAGTTTAAAAAAAAACTTGAAAATTGATTTTTTATTGTCCTTCATAATGCTGCTGAGACATGTCAATGTTTTGTTATTAGAATTCAATTAAAACGAGCTCTAGAGAGGTAAGTAAGCCAAAGAAACTTTATCATGTGTAGCTTGTGAGTTGTCGACTATGACCTTTTAAATCACTAAGTACTTATCTACATATTTGTTTGCTTGTTTTAAGTCAATTTTATCGACTTAATAAAATGCACCCCTTTTAAGTGTACATTAATGGAATTTTGACAAATTTAAATGCCTGTGTCAACACCATCACAATCAGGATATATCTAAAAATATATATCACCTTCCAGAGTTCTCTTATGTTCTTTCTCACTCAGTCCATTTCACCTTGCCCCAGGTAACTACTGATTTGTTTCCTATATGTTAGGTTTGCCATTTTTAGGGTTTCATATTAAATGGACTCATACAGCATATATACTTTTCTTTGTAGCTCTCTTGGTTTAGTCAAGTGCTTTCATTTATATTTCAATAATTCACTCATTTTTATTGATGACTAATATTTCATTGTATGCATATGCCACAAATTACATGTTGTAGGACACTGAGTTGCTTTGGCAAGTTCTGAATAATGCTGTTTGAACATTTGGTTATAGATCTTTGTGTGGGCATATGTTTTCATGTCTCTTGGATTAATACCTAGAAATGGAATATGATAACTGCATATTTAGCTTTATTAGAAAGTGCCAAACTATTTCCCAAAGAAATTGTAACATTTCTTCTAACAATAATGAGACTTCTAGTTGTTCCATTCCCTTGCCAAGATTTGGCATTGTCATTGTTTTTATTTATTTTAAATTTACCACTTTAATGTGTGTGTAGCATTATCTTCTCATGGCCTTGTTCCTGTTGGAGGCCTTCCCTTGTTTCCAGGCTGAATTTTGTTGCTCTGTCTGCATTGTCCATTCAGTGGGGACTAAAATGGACAGGTAATGATATTTACAGAGATTAGGATTAGTGCCATGGAAAAGACTTCATGAAAGGAGCACTTTCAGGTGGGGAGTATATTTTATACTTCAAATATATCCTTTACAATGTGAAACTTTGTAATTATCCCTGTATGCACTCCATACATTGCCTTCCATGTGCTAAAATTGGAACAATTTTAAAAGATATATTTTTCTTTACTGTGGTAAAAGTCACAGATATAAAACATACTATTTTAACCATATTTAACTATAGTTCAGTGGCACAAGTACATTCACATTGTGGTAAAACTCTCATCATCATCCATCTCCCGAATTTTTCACCTTCCTAAACAGAAATTCTATCCCTATTAAACAGTAACTCCCTAATCCCCCTCCCCAAGTCCCTCTGGCCCCGGGTATGTATCTTCTGACCCTGAATCGACTGTGTTAAGTGTTTTATGTAAGTGTTCTCAATGGTTTTCAATGGCTGTGAATCAGGGTCAGCGGGTAAAGTGAGCAGAGGCCCTTAGAGGGCAGCAGAGGACCACACACCAAGAGAGTCACGGGTTGGGGGACTGGGCAGGTGTTTAAGGGATCTGTGTCTGACACAAGCTACAGGGTTAAACTATTTGCCCATCTATTCTCAATAATGTGTGCCCAGTAGTGTCCAACTCTGAGGCCCCATGGACTGTAGCCCACCAGGCTCCTCTGTCCATGGGATTTTCCAGGCAGAAATACTGAAGTGGGTTGCCATGCCCTCTTCCAGGGGATCTTCCCAATCCAGGGATCAAACTCATGTCTCATATGTCTCCTGCGTTGGCATGTAGATCCTTTACCACTAGCACCACCTGTAAATACTTTATTCTTCAATAGTAAATAAGGATAAAAGCTAAAGCAGTTGGGGTGTAAAAGCTCACTGACTCAAAACCCTGCGGGGGTGTGACAAGAAACATACTTCTGAGGATGTGACTGGTGTTAAGACAAAGGGTGTTTAAAGGTTTGTGGTCAACTTGAAAGTACAGGGCTCCACCAGGAGGCCTGCAAATTCATGCAAAGGAAATGAAATGAGCTGTGCTAGTCAACTGTCTTGCAGCATCTCTGCACATGTGCTCCAAATCCGTGACCTTTGGATATCACATGATTAGGCTTGAGAATGGCAGACCACACTGAGACACACAGGGACTCCATCTAGAGATGGGGGAGAAGGCAGGAAGTATCAGCAGGGAAGAGCTGAAACCAGGTATGGACCAAAGCTGGAAACGAGGACTGAGCTGAGGTGTATTATAAGGGAGGGGTGAGGACTGTGAGTGATGGTGACACGAATGAATGCATTCTTACTGGGACCTACTATGTGTATCTAGACAGGTGTACATGCTTTCTGCTAATTCTCATAGTAACCCTTGAGACCAGGAGTTACTAAACTCATTTATATGTGGAAATGTTGAGTCTCCTTGTACAAATTCACATAGAACTAAGGCCTATGCAACTCTTAACTGTAAGTCTCTAAAGCAGATGAGAGAATTGGTAAACTGAGCCTTGAGAATCAAAGCAGTGTGAAGATAAGGTGCTGTCAGGTTTGCAGGTCATTGCTGTTCAAGACTTACTATGCCCCTGAATCCCTGGGAATTATGTTAGGAAATAAATTCCAGCTCAGGGACCCGGGTTGAGGACTGAGCCTCTACATTTCCCAGGTTACATCCACGTCACTGTCCTGTAGGCTATTTGTTGAGAAGTTTGTGGCCGTGCTCAACTGGACCTTATGTTGCACCAATCAGTTTTATTCCATTCTCTGTAACTTGAAAATCCATCACATATTGAAGAATATCACTTCTGTGGGTTGGGGGCTAATTGCACACAGGCTATTTTAAACTGTGAGATCTGCTTGTTTTCTGTCAGAACACTTTGATTTGAACTTGTACTGCAGTACTTGAGTGACCTCCTGCAAAGCTGCAGTCCTCTTGAAGAATCACTTTCCTCATCTACAAAATGGGAATAATAATAAAGGAATATACTACTACACAAACAGGAATGCTCCCCTTTCAGTGTTGTATTTCACACTGTAAAATATTAATAACTTGACAGATAAGGACCTTGACACAATGTCTGGCACATAGATGACGATCATGGAATGTTTGCTGAAGATTGGATGATTACGTATAATTGATAAAAACTGACATAGCACCTAATAAAAATGTCTGCAAAAAATATTGTTAGTACTTAAGTTGGTTGATATTTTAAACTATACAGTTATAGAGTGTGACCAGAGTGAAAAATACTGTAAAGCAAAAATTTGGTTTCATTTTTCTATTTCTCTTTAAGCAAAGAAAGTACATATAAAACCAGTCTGTTCAGTGCATCTGAATTATGGTTTTGGAATACTCACAACATTTTTAACTGGTTACTTACATTGAATCAGGCACTGAAGTGAATGCCTTACATATTTTATGTAATTTAATTCTCTGAAAAACATAGTGATATAAGTATTATTTTTCCCCATTAAACTGACAAAGGAAATAGAGGAAGGAAATGGAGCTTTAGAAAGGTAAAGTGATTTGCTCAAAGTCAGAGCTAGCCCCCACAGAGTGTATATGTGTATTTGCGTGCATGCTAAATCGCTTCAGTCATGTCTGACTCTTTGCGACCCTATGGACCATAGCCTGCCAGCTTCCTCTGTCCAGTGGATTCTCCAGTCAAGAATACTAGAGTGGCACACTGGTCAGAATGGCTGCTATCAAAAAGTCTATCAACAATAAATGCTGGAGAGGGTGTGGAGAAAAGAGAACCTTCTTACACGGTTGGTGGGAATGCAAACTAGTACAGCCACTATGGAGAACAGTATGGACATTCCATAAAAAACTGGAAATAGAACTGCCATACGATCCAGCAATCCCACTGCTGGGCATACACACCAAGGTAACCAGAACTGAAAGAGACATGTGTACCCCAATGTTCATCACAGCACTGTTTATAATAGCTAGGACATGAAAGCTACCTAGACGTCCATTGGTGGAAGAATGGATAAGAAAGTTGTGGTACATATGCACAATGGAATATTACTTAGCTACAAAAAAGAATGCATTTGTGTCAGTTCTAATGAGGTGGATGAAACTGGAGCCTATTATACAGTGAAGTAAGCAGAAAGAAAAAACACCAGTACAGTATATTAAGGCATATATATGGAATTTAGAATGATGATAACAACAACCTTATGTGTGAGACAGCACAAGAGACACAGATATAAAGAACAGACTTTTGGACTCTGTGGGAGGAGGCGAGGGTAGGATGATTTGAGAGAATAGCATTGAAACCTGTATGTTACCGTATGTGAAACAGATGACAAATCCAAGTTCGGTGCATAAAACAGGGCACTCAGAGCTGGTGCACTGGACAACCCAGAGGGATGGGATGGGGAGCGAGGTGGGAGGGGATTTCGGAACCGGGAGGGGACACATGTACACCCATGGCTGATTCATGTCAATGTATGGCAAAACCACCACAATATTATAAAGTAATAGCCTCCAATTAAAATAAGTAATTAAAAAAGAATACTAGAGTGGGTTTCCATGCCCTCCTCCAGGGAATCTTTCCGACCCAAGGATCAAACCTGTGTCTCTTACATGTCTAGCACTGGTAGGCAGGTTCTTTACCACTAGTGTTACCTGGGAAGTCCATATGTGTATGTGTCTAGGGGCAAACACTTTTTGCTGGGTCCCTATCTGTATAAGCAATTTCAGATATCTCAAATCACTTGGAATCAATCCACTAGCTGGGTCATTCTCCTACCATCAAGCCAGCCACATAGCCCCAAGAGGAGGCAGTAGGCATGAGTACTGGAGTCCCTTGGGGGTATCTAGTTCACTCAGCATGTGAGAGAGAGGAGGAGGAGGGTGTAGGTAGAGGACTGGAAAGCTCCTTGAAGGAGAAAAACAGGCTAGAGGAGATTACTGGATGGGGAACTTGAAGATGGGTGCTCCTGGTGAACAGGAACCATGTAGGCACCCTTTCTGGAAGGCTCCAGTTCCAGGCACTCTGTGGGAGTCTTAGACAATTTTAAGAGCAGTACCCCACAATGTAGGTCCTCCTACTCATGGGCCCAGGGCACGTGCCCTGCTATCTGAGTTTAAGGGCAATGTTGTCCTAAAGGTACACAGCAGTAAGACAGTATAATCCGAGTCTTTCTATCCCCTGTACCCATGATCTTTACCCAGAAGAATATCATTCACAAGCTGGAGTTAGATCAAACTTTAGAGAAAGTACAAATCATCTTTACTGTGCCTTTATTTTGTCTTCTACCCTGGGCCCTAGTCAGGACATTCAGTTCAGTTCAGTTCAGTCACTCAGTCGTGTCTGACTCTTTGCGACCCCATGAATTGCAGCACGCCAGGCCTCCTTGTCCATCACCAACTCCTGGAGTTCACTCAGACTCACATCCATCGAGTCAGTGATGCCATCCAGCCATCTCATCCTCTGTCGTCCCCTTCTCCTCCTGCCCCCAATCCCTCCCAGCATCAGAGTCTTTTCCAATGAGTCAACTCTTCACATGAGGTGGCCAAAGTATTGGACTTTCAGCTTTAGCATCATTCCTTCCAAAGAAATTCCAGGGCTGATCTCCTTCAGAATGGACTGGTTGGATCTCCTTGCCGTCCAAGGGACTCCCAACAGTCTTCTCCAACACCACAGTTCAAAAGCATCAATTCTTCGGTACTCAGCCTTCTTCACAGTCCAGCTCTCACATCCACACATGACCAGAAGAAAAACCATAGCCTTGACTAGGCGAACCTTTGTTGGCAAAGTGATGTTTCTGCTTTTCAATTTGCTACCTAGGTTGGACATAACTTTCCTTCCAAGGAGTAAGTGTCTTTTAATTTCATGGCTGCAATCACCATCTGCAGTAATTTTGGAGCCCCCCAAAATAAAGTCTGATACTGTTTCCACTGCTTACCCATCTATTTCCCATGAAGTGATGGGACTGGATGCCATGATATTCCATTTCTGAATGTTGAGCTTTAAGCCAACTTTTTCACTCTCCGCTTTCACTTTCATCAAGAGGCTTTTTAGTTCCTCTTCACTTATTGCCATAAGGGTGGTGTCATCTGCATATCTAAGGTTATTGATATTTCTCCCGGGAATCTTTATTCCAGCTTGTGTTTCTTCCAATCCAGCGTTTCTCATGATGTACTCTGCATATAAGTTAAATAAGCAGGGTGACAATATACAGCCTTGATGTACCCTTTTTCCTATTTGGAGCCAGTCTGTTGTTCAATGTCCAGTTCTAACTGTTGCTTCCTGACCTGCATATAGGTTTCTCAAGAGACAGGTCAGGTGGTCTGGTATTCCCATCTCTTTCAGAATTTTTGACAGTTTCTTGTGATGCATACAGTCGAAGGCTTTGGCATAGTCAATAAAGCAGAAATAGATGTTTTTCTGGAACTCTCTTGCTTTTTTGATGATCCAGCAGATGTTGGCAATTTGATCTCTGGTTCCTCTGTTTTAATAAAACCAGCTTGAACATCTGGAAGTTCATGGTTCATGTACTGCTAAAGCCTGGCTTGGAGAATTTTGAGCATTACTTTACTAGCATGTGAGATGAGTGCAATTGTGCGGTAGTTTGAGCATTCTTTGGCATTGCCTTTCTTTGGGATTGGGATGAAAACTGACCTTTTCCAGTCCTGTGGCCACTGCTGAGTTTTCCAAATTTGTTGGCAAATTGAGTGCGGCACTTTCACAGCATCATCTTTCAGGATTTGAAGTAGCTCAACTGGAATTCCATCACCTCCACTAGCTTTGTTCGTAGTGATGCTTTCTAAGGCCCACTTGACTTCACATTCCAGGATGTCTGGCTCTAGGTCAGTGATCACACCATCATGATTATCTGGGTCGTGAAGATCTTTTTTGTACAGTTCTTCTGTGTATTCTTGCCACCTGTTCTTAATATCTTCTGCTTCTGTTAGGTCCATACCATTTCTGTCCTTTATGGAGCCCATCTCTGCATGAAATGTTGCCTTGGTATCTCTAATTTTCTTGAAGAGATCTCTAGTCTTTCCCATTCTGTTGTTTTCCTCTATTGCTTTGCATTGATCTCTGAGGAAGGCTTTCTTATCTCTTCTTGCTATTCTTTGGAACTCTGCATTCAGATGCTTATATCTTTCCTTTTCTCCTTTGCTTTTCACGTCTCTTCTTTTCACAACGATTTGTAAGGCCTCCCCAGACAGCCATTTTGCTTTTTTGTATTTCTTTTCCATGGGGATGGTCTTGATCCCTGTCTCGTGTACAAAGTCACAAACCTCCATCCATAGTTCATCAGGCACTCTGTCTATCAGATCTACTCCCTTAAATCTATTTCTCACTTCTACTGTATAATCATAGTGAATTTTATTTAGGTCATACCTGAATGGTCTAGTGGTTTTCCCTACTTTCTTCAATTTTAGTCTGAATTTGGCAATAAGAAGTTCATGATCTGAGCCACAGTCAGCTCCTGGTCTTGTTTTTGTTGACTGTATAGAGCTTCTCCATATTTGGCTGCAAAGAATATAATCAATCTGATTTTGGTGTTGACCATCTGGTGATGTCCATGTGTAGAGTCTTCTCTTGTGTTGTTGGAGGAGGGTGTTTGCTATGACCAGTGCATTTTTTTGGCAAAACTCTATTAGTCTTTGCCCTGCTTCATTCCGTGTTCCAAGGCCAAATTTGCCCGTTACTCTAGGTGTTTCTTGACTTCCTACTTTTGCATTTCAGTCCCCTATAATGAAAAGGACATCTTTTTTGGGGTGTTAGTTCTAAAAGGTCTTGAAGTTCTTCATAGAACTGTTCAACTTCAGCTTCTTCAGCGTTACTGGTTGGGGCATAGACTTGGATTACTGTGACATTGAATAGTTTGCCTTGGAAACGAACAGAGATCATTCTGTTGCCTTTGAGATTGCATCCAAGTACTGCATTTCAGACTCTTTTGTTGACTATGATGGCTACTCAATTTCTTCTAAGGGATTCCTGCCTGCCGTAGTAGATATAGTGGTCATCTGAGTTAAATTCACCCATTCCAGTCTATTTTAGTTCTCTGCTTCCTAGAATGTTGACATTCACTCTTGCCATCTCTTATTTGACCACTTCCAATTTGCCTTGATTCATGGACCTGGCATTCCATGTTCCTATTCAATATTGCTTTTTACAGCATCGGACCTTGCTTCTATCACCAGTCACATCCACAGCTGGGTATTGATTTTGCTTTGACTCCATCCCTCATTCTTTCTGGAGTTATTTTTCCACTGATCTCCAGTAGCATATTGGGCACCTACTGACCTGGGGAGTTTCTCTTTCAGTATCCTATCATTTTGCCTTTTCATACTGTTCATGGGGTTCTCAAGGCAAGAATACTAAAGTTGTTTGCCATTCCCTTCTCCAGTGAACCACATTCTGTCAGATCTCTCCACCATGACCCACCCATCTTGGGTTGCCCCACAGGCATGGCTTAGTTTCATTGAGTTAGACAAGGCTGTGGATCCTAGTGTGATTAGATTGACTAGTTTCCTGTGAGTATGGTTTCAGTGTGTTTGCCCTCTGATGCCCTCTTGCAACACCTACCATTCTTGCTTGGGTTTCTCTTACCTTGAGCGTGGGGTATCTCTTCATGGCTGCTCCATAAAAGTGCAGCCGCTGCTCCATACCAGGAACTACCCCACGCCCAGATGCCCAAGGCCAGGAGCGGTGGCAGGGGGGACCAACCCCAAGTCCAAGGAGCCATGGCTGCGCGGGTGCAGGAGGGCCTAGAGGAGCTATCCCATGTTGAAGGTCAGGAAGGGTGGCAGTGAGGAGATACCCCTCGTCCAAGGTCAGGACATTAGTAGGACCAAATGTGTACTCTAACCAAAATTTCATCATCATTATCCTTATTACTTTAAAGTCACAATATGTTGAAGATGGACACTTCTATGAAATATAATAAAAAATGTCCTGGCAATATCAAATTTTATAAGAAGTTATAGATGTTAACTCTTTCTAAACTTTCTTCACATGGACCTCACAGGTCCATGGCTCCCACTTTAAGTAACGCTGGTCTAATCCAACTTCTGGAACTTCTCCCATATACCGAGGACTCCTGACTGCCATGTTCCCATAATTTGCTATTGAAATAAATCAATATGTAATGTGATTTGCAAAAAATTCACAGTGACAGCTCATTAATTCAGAGGCCATGCCTTTGGTTGGATCTGTCTTCACTTTTTGTTTTTTTCTCTTGTACCATTTAGCTGAGACATTTTGGAGACTGTGGCAATATTTATGATCGAGGCTATTTCCATCTGTGGAGTAAAGGATTGGAGATTGATGGGTCCCTGTGGTTGATCTTTCACTTTTGACTTGTTAACCTCCCACAATTCTTCAAGTGTGGGTGGTTAACTGCATCATATACCTATTAGAGTATTTTTGTAATTTGCATTTGAGTGACTTTTCTTGGAAGCACCTTGTATTATGAAATATTGTTTATGAATAAAGAAAATTAATATTGTGGTAGCTATGTCTGCCAGATTTTTACATCTCCCTATCCATGTAATCATTTATATGAAGCTTCCTTTGGTGGGCAACAACTCACAGTTGAGGGAATTTGTCTATAATAAACCACTTGGCTTATGTTACATCAAATTAGATCAGATCAATTTCCTTCATTCTTAATTCCTTCCACATCACATCAGAATGCTTCTTAAATGAGATGCCTGTAAACAGATCTGAGTCCATAAGGGAGATGAAGAGATATGAACATAAATGTCAAACTCTCCTTTTTGAGAAAGGAGAGTTTCCTTTTGTAAATGATCATTTGAGGAGTGGTAGAATGCAGAGCTAGGTTTAAGGGGATATTTGATGAAGGAAATAAGTATCCAAGATATAATATTTGTATTTTTTGCTAAATCATTATACATATATATATACACACACACACGTACATATATATAGATGTATTCATTCAGTCTAAAAACTTGCTAAGTCCTTAACTTTTAAGAAAATGATGTTGGGGCTTCATAGAAAGTATAGAAAAATCATGTTTTATTTATAAAAGAAATGAGAGTCTAAGTGAACATTACAATATTGAAAGGCCTCCTGTGGGTAAACCACTTTATAACACTGATTTCCTGCAAGCATATATCGGCTCACATTAATGCGCATATAGATAGGTGTGACATCTGTTATAGTTTTAGATGATAGATATCATTTCTATGGATTTTCTTGAATCATACTAATTCATAGAGTGTCTGTGATACTTGATTAAACTTTCTGACCAAATAAGCTCAGAATAAATTGTTTGCCTCCTAGAAAACGTTTGCTTTTTTTTTTTTTCCTTTTCAAACATTACTTGAGATCTTGCTGTCCTTGACATCCCTATAGGATTTATTGTCTTATTTCTCATTTGGAGTTTTCATTATACCTTCATTCATCCTAATGATTTTTCATATATATTTGTATTCCTTCTCTGTATAAGTATCAGACAATAAAAACTAAGTGATGTCTCTGGGGGTTGAATTGCTGAACCTATTTTTCTCTGGTCAGAAAAATGAATATTATAATCTAGGTATTAAGGTCTGAGAGAGACCAGTTTATTTCAACTAATTTCTACCAAAATAAAACCATAAGATGAAATGTTATATTGTGGTTGGATGTATGGAGTACCAAGGGATTGATTAGTAATGATAATTTAAAATGTCAAAAAAAAGTCAGATGTTCTGTACCATTTTTTAAGATTCTACTTATAAGTAATATTATATGATATTTAGTTTCCTTTTTCTGACTTACTTTACTCTATGTGACAGTCTCTAGGTCTGTCCATGTCTCTGCAAATGGCACTATTTTGTTCTTTATATAGCTGAGTAATATTTCTCAGTATATAACTTCCACATCTTCTTTATCCGTTCCTCTGTTGATGGACATTTAGGTTGCTTCCATGTGCTGGCTATTGTAAATAGTGCTGCGATGAACATTGGGGTGCATGTATCTTTTTGAATTATGGTTTTCTTTGGATGTATATCCAGATGAGGAATTTCTGGGTCATATGGTAGTTTTATTTTTAATTTTTTGTGGAACCTCCATACTGTTCTCCTGGAGAAGGCAATGGCACCCCACTCCAGTACTCTTGCCTGGAAAATCCCATGGATGGAGGAGCCTGGAAGGCTGCAGTCCATGGGGTTGCTGAGGGTCAGACATGACTTCACTTTCACTTTTCACTTTCATGCATTGGAGAAGGAAATGACAACCCACTCCAGTGTTCTTGCCTGGAGAATCCCAGGGACAGGGGAGTCTGGTGGGCTGCCATCTATGGGGTCGCACAGAGTCGGACACGACTGAAGTGACTTAGCAGCATACTATTCTCCATAGTGGTTGTACCAGTTTACATTCCCACCAGCATTGTAGAAAGGTTCCCTTTTCTCCACATCCTCGCCAGCATTTATTGTTTCTAGATTTTTTTTTTTTTTTTTTTTTTTGCTGATGGCCATTCTGACTGGTATGAGGTTAGGTAGAGACATAGATGTCCCTTGGACTGCAAGGAGATCAAACCAGTCAATCCTAATGGAAATGGGTCCTGACTATTTATTGGAAGGACTGATGCTGAAGCTGAAACTCCAATACTTTGGCCACCTGAGGCGAAGAATTGACTCACTGGAAAAGACCCTGATGCTGGGAAAGATTGAAGGCAGGAGAAGGGGGTGACATAGGATAAGATGGTTGGATGGCATCACCAAACTCGATGGACATGAGTTTGAGCAAGCTCTGAGATGTGTGACGGACAGGAAAGCCTGGCGTTCTGCAATCCATGGGGTAGCAAAGAGTCAGACACAACTGAGCAACTGAACTGAACTGAACTGAACTGAACTGAGAGACACAGATATATAGAGCAAACTTATGGATACCAAGGTGGGATAAATTGGGAGATTAGGATTGACATGTATACAATACTATGTATAAAATAAATAATGAGAACCTAAGGTATAGCACAGGGACAATGCTCTGCAGTGACCAAAATGGAAAAGAAATCTAAAAGAGATGGGATATATGTATCCATATCACTGATTCACTTTCCTGTACAGTAGAAATTAACACAACATTTTAAAGCAACTATACTCCAAGAAAAATTAACTTTAAAAAAGAAAAAATGTCATATATTGCCATGTACTTGATATGCACGGTAAAAGGAGAAAGATAATGAAAAAAACTTGTAACTCAGTAACCCATGAAATCCTTAGACTAGCACACTTGTGCAGTTCAGTTGCTCAGTCATGTCTGACTCTTTGCGACCCCATGGACTGAGCAGACTTGTTAAGACATGTTAAGTATTAAATATCTTCTAATTAAGTTTTTCAGACAACTCAGCAATCAACTCAGGAAAAGGAGCAAACACTAAAATTCTATGGCTTTGTATACATAAAACTGAATCACTTTGCTGTACACTTGAAACTAACACATCACTGTTAATCAGCTGTATTCTAATATAAAATAAAACATTGAAAAATTTCTATGTCTTAGGGCATATCTCACATCCTAGGAGAACTGTGTACTATAGCTTTCTGTCACAGGAAAATAAGTAGGAAGGGAAATGAAGACTTGTGGTATGTTTGAATCAAGTGATGCCATATTTTAAGCTATTTTTTCCCCTTTTAAAAAACCAGGCGAATATACTAATGTTAATATTAATGTTCAGAGATGGGTCAGCTGATATCCTGGGGAATCCTTTTTGTTTTGCTTTGCTTTGTTTCTAAGGTCACCGAGGACAGGTAGTGTGTCATTGGAAGGACTGATGCTGAAGCTGAAACTCCAATACTTTGGCCACCTCCTGTGAAGAACTGACTCATTTGAAAAGACCTTGATGTTGGGAAAGGTTGAAGGCAGGAGGAGAAGGGGGCAACAGAGAATAGATGGTTGGATGGCATCACCAACTCAATGGACATGAGTTTGAGCAAGCTCCAAGATTTGGTGATGGACAGGAAAGCCTGGCGTGCTGCAGTCCATGGGGTCACAAAGAGTTGGACACGACTGAGTGACTGAACTGAGAGACACAGATATACAGAACAAACGTATGGACAGGTAGTGCTCTAGACTCTAAATATCTCTAAGGGCAGTTTTTAATTTATTCCAGGTGGAAATGCATGAGAAGACCCTGAGCCTGATATAATGCTTTAGCATATGATAGACATTCAGTTAATATTTGGTAATGATGATGGATTTTAGGCCAAATATGTTTTGAGAGTTGAAGTCTTCTTGTGAACAAGAGTAATAAAAATGATGAACCTTTATTAATCACTTGTTTTAGGCAAGATGCTAAGCATTCCACATAGATTTTTTAAAATTCAGTGTTAGACCAACCCTAAAAGACAGATATTATTATACCTCTTTCAGAGATTAGAGCAGAAAAAAATAAAAAGCAAAGAAGTTGAGAGTTAGAGGTACGAAATAATATTAGAGCTGTAAATTGCAATACTTGTGCCCTAATTGGAATCAAAACACTCTTAACTCCAGTTTTTATACTCTTCACCAGTCAGTATGCTATTCTGACTTGCCACAGGCTGTCCCATAGTTGTGTATAGCCATCAAAAAAGGTAATTTAAGGGAAGGGCTGATTTCAAAAAAGACTATCAAAGAAAATCCATACTTGTGGGACATTTTGCCATGGCAGTTGGATGTCTTGATTTTACAGAAGATGACTTGTGAGATACCAATTTAACTAGCCAAATTCCTCTTGGTTCTCTATATAGTTCCTGTCTTCCTCTACCATGGAAATGACCCTGAAAATTGTGTCAGCCTCTGGCTGTGTTTGTACCCTGACGAAATATCCATGTAGTAGGTCAGTTGCTTCCTAAATGTTTCATGCCATTTTCAAAAGCCATTTTCTGATCACAGAAATGAATGGAGTCCTCTGAGAAGTGACAAGTGGTATGAGAAGGCAGATGATTCCACTTAGCCATAACCTAAGAGACATGCACAGTATTAAAATATGTAAGTTTACATGCTTGGACTCTTGCACAGCCTTTCTCTCGTCTTTATAACACTGAATGTGACTGGTTCTTAGCAGCCTATTAGAGAGCATGTAGAGTCTATTCTAAGGCCATGATTTATCATGGTCCTCACGTCAGGATGCAACAGAAGCTCATCCAGTTTTAGGCCTGGGGGAGGGAGTCAGCTACACTGAGGATATCAGCTGATGAGCAAATGGATGGCTCGTCCATTTGCGTGACTTGCCTAGCTTGCTGTTCTCTCATGATATCTTCAGCAGAGGGATTATAGACCTTCTAGAAGTTAAGGGTCGTGTTTGTCAGACAGGGTGTATGTATCTTATATCATTTCTTATAGGTAAAACTGTTTCTAACAGGCTGAAATATTTAGAGTTGCTGTGTAAATTAATATAGAATAATGCCATCTTCCTTGAGGAAAAGTTTGGGAATTTAAATATCAGAATTCTTTATTTTTAGTTTGTTTCTAGCTGTTGTCAAGTGGCGATTTAGCTTTTTTTTTTTTTTTTTTTAGAATACCTCAATAAGTGTCCAAAACTTATATGACATTTCTGTTTTTTACAATCTAAGGAACACTCTGGCAGATTTGACATTCATAGAGATTCTTCTCTTCTTCTGATTTTTTTTTTCACCTGATTTATATATTTTGCTATATTTTTACTCTGTACCATTACATCTCTCTAAATTGCATGTATCTTGCCTTTACTCTCTTATTTTTATTATTGTAGTTTACAGATAATAATGTAGTTGTATAATGTGTTGACAGTTTAATTATGATTATTGTGCCTTAAAGGCTGGAATAAACACAAAAGGTCAGAATATTCATTATTAACATTGCTATTATTATTATCATTCTGAGCTACTTGTTATCTTTTTTGCTGTGTCAAATTGTGCACAGATGCAGAACTAGAATAGGATCAAAATCAGCCATGTCTTGCAAAATAATTTCAACTTTTGTGCTGTTTTAAATTTATTATTTTTTATGCTGCAATAACATCTAATGTTTTCTTTAGGAACCAAAAAATGCATATTTTTTTGACAGTAGCTGCCTTCCAAACCTCTTTTTTGATCAAGTTGGTAGGCATAGATGTCAAGCTAAATCGCTTTTTACTTCAAAATGCTAGTGTTCTGTGTATTAGAGGTAACCTCCATGCAGTATAAGCTATTTACTTCAGTGACTTTTTCTGACAAGCATCTGCCTCTTTAACATTTAGTGCACATTGGTGAATTTTGCTTGGTTTTGGATGAAGAACTGGGAAAACCAATTATCTCAGTCTTGCACCTTTACCTGATGAGAGATCGGTCATGTACTTTAATCATAGTGTCATGTAATGCCCAAACTGTTTCTTGCTTTGCACTGAGTTGCTGTAACTGTCCATCTTACTTTGATTACTCTCAAAAATGTATCCACATCTATCTGTGTCTAATTTACAGGCATAAACTGCACACTGGTAACAGCAGAGTATGATGAAGGGAATAGTAAAAGTTTAATGTCAGAAAGTCTGATTGCAGTGCTGGCTCTATCAATTATTAGATGTTTGATATTGGGTGTGTTGATGGTCCTCTCTGTGCTTCAGCAGCTTCAATGATAACGTTTAATTGTTTATTAAAACAATAATTTTCAGGATGTTTATAACATATTTTGTGTTATATATTATACAATTATATATAAATATAATCTTAAATATGTTACGAATTAGGTATTATATATTACACAAACATCTTGTGTTGTATATATTTATATATTTTATGCGTGATATATATTTTGTTTCTCCTTTCAGTTTCATTTCAAAGTTTATGTGATTTATCCCAGATGAGTCAGTGTTTTCACCCCTTTAGCCATTTTAGTCTTGGAAATTTTTCTTTTTTAACTATCAAAACAAAGGTAAGGGACCTAAACACTCCCTTGTTTGAATAGTCTCTGACTCTGACTTACAGGTTGGTCTTAGAGAACTTATCCATGCAATGTGTACTCATCCTTAGTGGTATCAATCGCTAGTAGGTTCCTCAGACCTAAGAGGTTTTCACTTTAAATTCAAAATATCCCAGGGACAGTATCTGAATATTGGATTAATATTCCTTGTGTTCTAGGTCTAAATGTCATACTGGTGGAATGACTAAAATATCCTGGTAGCCCCAGAAAGATAAAATTAATTATCTTTTGATGTCTGGTCCATCAACAAAGGCTCTAAATTATAACTACCTCTAGTAGGTATTATGTCAGTCACAGCCGAAGTAAAAATAGATTCTAAGAAGAGAGAATAGTATAAGCAAATATACTTTTAGATTAGAGATTAGAATTTTCTGTGGCGTTTTCTATGTGGGAAATGGTGAGAAGTCCATTGCAATAAGAGCTAAAATATAAATTATCTAGGAGATATCTGATTGCTTTGATTCTGAGAGCTTATATTATGATGACATTTTTGTTTATTAATTGTTCTGCCCCCAAAAGGTAAGTTTTTGATTTATAAACATAAATATTAGCAAAGATTATGATGGAGTATTAAAAATGGGAAAACCAGTAACTATACATTTAACATAAATTTTTAAGTTAGAAAGTATAGAAAGACTGGTAGTAGAGTTTACTGACAGTGGGGGAAAATTTAGACATATCAATAGCCTGATAAAATATTTACATTTAGTTCCACTGTGCTTTCTACCATACTTAACATGAATATTTTTGATTTAGATGTGATGATTTCAATTCCTATTCGCCTTCTCCACAACAAACATTCTGCTTTTGTCTCTTGGAACAGAATCTGTTTTCATTCATACTCAACAATTAGACTGCCGAGTTGTATAGATTGGGAAGTCTGAAATGAAGTGAGTGGCTTTTAAATTTTATTGGTGTCATGTAAAGGAAAGTCTTCTTTATCCACTCTATGAGTAGAAAAAAATTCAAGGTGGCAATGTGAATTGTTTGCAAGTAAGCAAGGAGATTCTGGGAGTTGGTAATGGACAGGGAGGCCTGGCGTGCTGCGATTCATGGGGTCGCAAAGAGCCGGACACGACTGAGTGACTGAACTGAACTGAAGCAAGGAGAATTGATTGAGGAACAGAGATTTAAGAAGAAAAGTCAGATGATTACTGAAATAATTGAAGTAAAGGATGTTGAAGTACTGACCTAAGGCAATGAGAGTTGAAGAGGCATTTTAGATTTAGAATGTATAACATGAGAACATATTGTTAGGGGTTGAGGAGTTGGAGATGATGAGGAAAACTCTGAAGAATCTAATTTGGGTGACTGGTTAATTGTGATACTGTTAATTTGGGTAGGAAAAAATGAATGAGCTGAAACCATCTGTTGAAAAATGAAATGGGTTAGAGTGAATTAAGGGATTGTGGAAAGTTGCAAAGCTTTGGAGTAGTAAAAGAAATAGTAGCAAAAAGGATGAATAAAAATCATATTTAGCCTTCATGAGGTTACAATTGAAGTTGGAAATAGGAATTGATATTGACATTCAAGTTTTCAATGGCTCCTCATTGACTGCAATAGCGGCTTTCAATATTTTCCTAACCTGAAATATTTGTTGTTGTTTAGTTTCTAAGTCATGTCCAACTCTTTGGTGACCCCATGGACTGTAGCCCACCAGGCTTCTCTGTCCTGGTCAAGAATACTGGAGTGGGTTGCCATTTCCTTCTCCAGGGGTTTTCCCAACCCAGGGATCAAATCTGTGTCTCCTGCGTCTCCTGCATTGTGGGCAGATTCTTTCATCACTGAGCCACTTGGGAAGCCGTGGAAGCCCTACCTGAAATATAGTGTGGCAGTATCCACATTTTAAATATTATCTTATTAGGCTTTTGCATAGACAAAACTGCCTTTTTAATTATAAAATTGCCTATTCAGTTTAGTTCAGTTCAGTCGTTCAGTCGTGTCCAACTTATTGCTACCCCATGGACTGCAGCACGCCAGGCCTCCCTGTCCATCATCAACTCCCGGAGTATACTCAAACTCATGTACATTGAGTCAGTGATGCCATCCAACCATCTCATGCATTGTCATCCCCTTCTCCTTCCCCCTTCACTCTTTCCCAGCATCAGGGTCTTTTCCAATGAGTCAGTTCTTCGCCTCAGGTGGCCAAAGTATTGGAGTTTCAGCTTCAGCATCTGTCCTTCCAATGTATTAATTAGCTGTAAATACAACCCTTTCTCCTAAGTATCTAAGTGAATGAGTGGGGTATTATAAAGGGATAACCTTACATAAGCTCTATTTTATTTTTAAAGATGTTTATTTCAGTTTTGATAGTTTAAATAATTATTTGAATAAATTACTTATAACATTTAAACTAATCTGAGCACTGAAACTTAGAACTAGTCTAGACAAAAAAGCTGCTGAACTTGTTAGCCCAGGAAATGGACTAGAGGTCTCCACAGTCAGACCCTATCTCAGATTTTAATGTATGTCAAATTTCTTTAGTAAATTAGCTTTCATTTTTAAATATACCATTGGACTTAACATTCATTCAGTTAGAAATGTTTCTGTGTGCTACACTGGCAAATGTTGACCAGATTTTTCACTGACATCGATTATATTCAATCCAGGGCACATGTCTGTTAATTAAGATCTCCCTTGCTGCTGCTAAGTTGCTTGAGTCATGTCCAACTCCATGTGACCCCATAGACGGCAGCCCATCAGGCTCCCCCATCCCTGGGATTCTCCAGGCAAGAACACTGGAATGGGTTGCCATTTCCTTCTCCAATGCATGAAAGTGAAAAGTGAAAGTGAAGTCGCTCAGTTCTGTTCAACTCTTTGCGACCCCATGGACTGCAACCCACCAGGCTCCTCTGTCCATGGGATTTTCCAGGCGAGAGTACTGGAGTAGGGTGCCATTTCAATAGTACTATATGGACTTCCCTGTAGCTCAGGCAGTAAAGAGTCCACCTGCAATGCAGGAGACTTGGTTTCAATCCCTTGGTTGGGAAGATCCCCTGGAGAAGGGAAAGGCTACCCACTCCAGTATTCTGGCCTGGGGAATTTGATGGACAGTACAGTTCATGGGGTCACAAAGAATCGGACATGAATGAGCGACTTTCACTTTCTTCAGTTCAGTTCAGTCACTCAGTCGTGTCCGACTCTTTGCGACCTCATGGATTGCAGCACGCCAGCCCTCCCTGTCCATCACCAACTCCCAGAGTTTACTCAAACTCATGTTTATCAAGTTGGTGATGCCATCCAACCATCTCATCCTCTGTCATCCCCCTCTCCTCCTGCCCTCAATCTTTCCCAGCATCAGGGTCTTTTCAAATGAGTCAGCTCTTTGCATCAGGTGGCCAAAGTATTGGAGTTTCAGCTTCAACATCAGTCCTTCTGATGAACATTCAGGGCTGATTTCCTTTAGGATGGACTGGTTGGATCTCCTTGCAGTCCAAGGGACTCTGAAGAGTCTTCTCCAACACCACAGTTCAAAAGCATCAATTCTTTGGCACTTAGCTTTCTTTATAGTTCAACTCACATCCATACATGACCACTGGAAAAACCATAGCCTTGACTAGACAGACCTTTATTGGCAAAGTATGTCTCTGCTTTTCAATATGCTGTCTAGGTTGGTCACAGCTTTTCTTCCAAGGAGTAACCGTCTTTTAATTTCATGGCTGCAGTCACCATCTGCAGTGATTTTTGAGCCCCCCCAAATAAAGTCTGTCAGTGTTTCCACTATTTGCCATGAAGTGATGGGACCGGATGCCATGATGTTAGTTTTTTGAATGTTGAGCTTTAAGCCAACTTTTTAACTCTCCTCTTTCATCAAGAGGCCTCTTTAGTTCTCTTTCTGCCATAAGAGTAGTGTTATCTGCATATATGAGGTTATTGATATTTCTCCCAGCAATCTTGATTCCAGTTTGTGCTTCATCCAGCCCAGCATTTCTCATGATGTACTCTGCATAAGTTAAATAAGCTGAATGACAATATACAGCCTTGACCTACTTATTTTCACTTTCTTAAACAGTACTATAAGGACGTTACTAGAAAGATAAATGCAGAGAGAGACCATTCTGAGGCAGATAGCTTCCTGCTTTAGAGTCTTTGAAGAAAAGGAGAATTCTACTTTTAAGGCCCTCTTTCCATTACAATTACAGGGTCAGAATTATTACATTGTTTTAATTTGTGATTTTAAATATTATGTATGTTGGGAGTGTGAAAAGTGAAGTGGAGGAATGAAAGGTCCTATGAGTTCCCTCATTTCAGGCAGAATCACCACAGCTATTACCAATCCTCCCTAATCAGTTCCCAACAAAGGTCCTGCCTGGTGTGATTCGAGCCAGTAGAATGAGACTGAGTTTGATTTAGAAGGAAAAGAAATCTATATTCTTTAATTAGAGAATGGAGAGGTGCGAGCTGGTGCCCTCCAGTGCATGGTCTTCTCCCTGAGCTGTGGGTGGGGCTGCTATAGGGTTCTCGTCTGCAGGGACAGACGGTGTTCTCGCACAAATGTCGTACAGCTGTGCTGCTTAAGACTACAGATTGGAGTACCCAGCAGGCACTGCGACTCCACGTAACCCATATGAGGCTCAATGCCGCCATCTTGAAGAGTGGCATCCTGCTCTGACTTCTGCACACAGCATCAAGCTGAGGCCTCCATGCAGCCATTAGGCACTAGGAGCTCAAGTCTGAAGGGCCAGGCCAAGTCCTCTGCCTGGGCCACCCGGTGAGCAAGAGAAACCAGACCAAGCACAAAGGAAAAGAAGAAAAGTTTAGACTTTATTTTATTACCGGAATCTATTTTTATTTCCAGGGACTTGTTAATGGGCTTGTGCTGGTGACACAACTAGAGTGACATCTTTGAAGAGAGGACAGTGCTTTGAGAATAACTCTATGTGTGAGGTGGGAGGGGCCACAGAGGATGCAGTCACTAATTTTTTCCAATACATTATGATACGTTGGGCTGTCCGGTTAACCAAAGGTACTTTGCATTTCCCAGAAAAAAAAAAAAAAAAAAGTTCCGTTTTGTTTACATGTCAGAAATGTAGACATTATAAAGAGAAAGACTGTGAGGTGCTCTTAGGTATTTAAATCATTTGTGACAGCCAAGAGGAAAAAGCAGCCAGCAAAACAAGTAGATTTGCTAGGGTGAGCAGGTACCCCATGGCTATGTATGGCTTCTTTCTGTGCCTTTTTATGTGTCCTTGTTGATAATTGCAAGCAATTCCTTGTGTTGATGAGGAAGAGATGGAAAAAAAAGCAAAAACATGCTCCCTGATTCTGTTAAAAAAAAAAAAATGATGAATTTGTACAGATTTAAAAGTAACACTTGAGTTAATTTAATTTCTGTGTTTGACTACCTTTTATCTCTCTATTTTCAATAAAAGGTGTTCTGCTGTCATTTTCCTGATATTTGAAAGTGAGGTTTGCTGACCGCTGAGGACTGCTCTCCCATTAGTATTAGTCAGACATGGCTCCCGTGGTTCTGTCATGGCACCCTGGAGTTTCCCTGACACTCCCTGTCCTTGATGTACTTGTTTCCTTTTGGGTCTCTGGCTGGGAAGAGTGGGGCAGCACCTGTCAGATCTGGTTGAGCTGCCTGGGGGCTGTCAACATTTCCTGGCTGCTCTGACCAGGGAGGCAGATTCAGAAAGAGTTGCACACACCAGAACTTTTATGTTGTCAAGATGGTTCACAAGCATGCCTTATCAGAGGAGATTTAATGCAACAGGGACTGAAATAAAGTAAATGCCTGTTTTATCCTATCAGCTAAAAAGCATTTACATGGATGTATTAATTAGTAATTGGCAGATCATGTCTTGAACACCTGATGCACCCACGATAAAGCTCCAGGCCCAGTGAAAGGCATGACAAGAATAAGATGTGAAACCATTCTCTCAAGAAACTTATAATCTCATAGTGGAAGTAAGAATTATGTAATTGAGCATATTTAAGGTGTCAGTTGCCACACAAGAAGCCTAAGGGAACTCAGAGAGAAAAGCATCAGAGGCATTAAGGAGAGAGGAGGCACTCCGGGAGAGGAGTAGTCAGGCGATCTAGCAAACTTGGGAAATATATTCCTTTGAACTAGGTTTGGAAAACTTGATTGCATGTTCCCAAGAATCCAGAATGCCTCAAGGCATCATATTACATAAAACAATGGTTTGTGAAACAATGGAGGGTTTCTATTGGTTGTACAAGGTTGTCACAGGAGACATTTAGGAAGATGAAGGAAAGGGTTGTTGAAGAAAAAGGAGTGAAGCAATAGGAACATAAAGGCTCCCACCACTCTGCCATATATTATTCCTCAGAACTGAGTCATTAAATTAAGTATACACTTGAGTGGAAGGATTTACACAAAAGTATGAATACCAAGAGGCAGGAATAATTGGAGGATATTTTAGAGGCTATTGCTACAATTCGCCCTTTCACACCTGAAATTCATAACATTTCCACAAGCAAAATACCCTCCTCTCTTCCCTAGGTCCCTCAAATTCTCATCTCATTAAACTAATAGCTCAGAATCCCAGAATCTTATCATTGAGATTAGGTCCAGGTGTAGATGAAACGCTGTTGTAAAATGAAACTCCTTATGCAAATTATGGAGTTGCTAGAATCACCCCATTTCAAAAGAAAGGGGAGAAAAGGAACATAAATGATTCACATTTCAGAAATGGTGCAAAGATATTTGGTGTATCGGGGAAGGATGAAGCCATTGGCGTAAGGCATTCAGGGCATCAGGGAGACTGGTTTATAAAGAAACTGGGTTCATAGACAGCCTTGCTTTAGCCTTTAGACTCATTTCTCCTGCTGCATTGAATGGGTAATGGGTGTCAGAACTGCACTTCATTAAGCAAGCTGCCCTTTTTCTCTGGCTTTAAAGCATCACTTCATAGCATGGCTTGGGAACTTCATTTCTAAGCCTTATGAATAGGACCCTGTACAACTGAAATAACTGCAATGCCAAAAGGTGCCACTTCCTGTAATGTCCATCTGCATAGTTCATTTCACTCTACCTATTAACATTTCTCCCTTGTTCAGAGCAATGATTGTACATACCACTAAGTTACTATGTAAAAGCTGTATGCTGCTGTGCTGATAACTGGAAACCTTCAACTTTATGTGGCCCAGTGGAACAAAGTAGGCCTGCTGGGCTTAGTGTTGTAATGCATTTGTTTTAGAAGAGAGGAATATTTAAGGTGAGTTTTGGGTGCGTGCTTATAGGCTTGACAGGTAAGGTTCTTAATGTGATGTGTTAACTGTGTAGAGGCTAATTCCAACTTGGAAATGACAGGGCCAACTCTAGGAACTAAATAGAATATAATAAGATAGTGTAACACATGATTTTTTAAAAACAAGCTCTCTCTATATAAAGCATTATACAGAGTCTATCAGAGTTTTAAAAATGTGTAAGACAGTTCCTACTTTTTAAAGAGATTATATTTGTTAATGGAAATAACAGATATGCAGATGCCCATATTACAAGGCAGACTATAAAAAGTATCCAAGAGAGATAGAAGCAAAATGTCATAGAATCTCTTAGAAAAGCAAGGAATCAGGACAAGTTTCATGTAGGAGGTGTTATTTAAAATGGGCATTGAGAAGCAGTGATCTGAGAAGAAACTTACCATTACAGGCTGATAATAATAGAAGACCTGGTACAGGACATTGCAAAATAGTTTTAGAGAATAAGAAATAGATTACTTGTTCTAGAGTTGGGAATATCATTTATATATAAATATGTATAATATATGTATATTTCTGAACTCTATAACTTACTAATATAGAATGTCTGAAGATGAAACGGAATACTCACTTTTGCTCTGCAACTCTTCAGGTTTGAAATCCACTTGAGTATAGGTTACATATGAGAGACTATCAGGAGATAAGATTGGAATTTAGGTAGCTGGGAGATAGATGGTAGGATTTTTTTTTTTTTTTCAATAAACTAGTAACAAGTAATGGTGAAATTTCCTGATCTGGATTGTAATACATTTGTACATTATGATAATCTTGCACATAATGGGATTCAAAGGTAAATAAGATAGAATTCCGGTACTCTAAAGACTCATTGTCTTGTAAGGAAAATAAAAACATACATAATGATAATTTAAAACAGTGTGATATATGGGGGTATCAGAGATATTTCCACTATATTTAAGATATGAATCAAACATTTTCTTATTTTCACTATTTGAGCCTATCCAGCCTCTAGGTAACCGAATGATCACATAAAATACTTTGACAACTGAGCACTATGAAGATTTGTCTAGAATGGATTTAAAAATAAGAGAAATTGCAAGACTAGGACCAGTTAAAAGATAAGTTATTGCAAAAGTCTGGGCAAGATGCTTAAGCTTTGTTTCAGGTAGTATCTCTTAATGAAAAATTCCAACAACAACAACAAAACAGTAAAAAGTTGTAAATGGGATGGTATTGAATTGGTGTTATTGATGGCTTAATTGAATTTCTGATGAAGAGCTGAAGTATACAATCTCAGTCTCAAGGATCTAGAGTAAACACTGGCTGACCTTGCTCAAGAAAAGAAAAAAGAATCAAGGTTTTGGTCTGGTATCTGGACATCTGAATTCAACAGACTGATGACATAGCAGCAACCTAGAGAAATGAGGTTTCAGTTTCAATCTCTTTACATGTCTTTTATCCCTGATTGGTTCCATGCTTAAAGACTGATTCCCAGACACAGGCACCTGTCTGTAATGTGAATTGCAATAGTAATAAGAGGACATGAAATGATCAGCACATATCCTTCCGCACTCTGGGAAAAAGAATTCCAAGTCCAATTTCCAGAAGACATCCCAATGACCAATATTCTTAGTATAAAATCTACATCTTCATTTCATATTGGAACATAGCACCCAGATTATGAGTATGAGTTTTTATTGTGCTCATTAATCGTGAAAATACTTTTCTTGTATGTTGTCCTTCAGTTACCATGGGCCAAGAGGCTGGGCAGACTTAAATGAATGAAGACAAGAACATTTGTTTCACACCTGTAGTAAAGTAGGACATTTCTCTGATACTTCATATATCACACTAGCTTTTATTACAATTATTTGTGTGCTGTTTCTCTCATCAGGCTGAGTCCTCAGAGCACAGAGATTCTATCCTATTTATCTTTACACCTCCTGAAATATGCAAATTATTTAGTTATTGGTGAAATTTGGCAAAGACTCCCAGAGAATGGTTCTCCATACATGAGTTCATGATTGGTATGTTTTAAGAAATTTTAATGTGTTGTATCATTTACTAATAACAATGATTTTATAACTAGGTACTATCATTATTCCCATCATACTAATATAGAAACTAAGATCCAAAAAAAAGTAAGCAACTTTCCTAAGAATGAACAGTTAGAAAATAATATAGCCATAATGCATAATTAGGATATGGCCAGGGTTTGAGCTCTTAACCACTTTGCTGGTTGATTCTATTGTATTTGTTCATTTTTATCAGCATGTTTTTTATAATGGTAATAAAATCCCTATATTTGTGAGGCACTTTCTACAGTATGGAGGCTCTGTTTTCTAATTGCCATCACAGAGGCTCACTGTCGAAGGCCTGCATAGCAAGTATTACCTTTACATTACACATGAAGAAACAAAAGCTCTGAGAGGCTGTGATTTCCCCCAGAGCCACAGAACTCATAATTGAAAGAGCTTATCCTAGAATCATGCTTTTATGACTCCATTTCAACTTGGTTTCCTTGTTTGCGTTCTGGGGATAATAATATCGACATTGCAGTATTGTGTGAGTAAAGTAAGGTACCTTACCAGGAAACATGCATCCGATGTTTTCTTCTCAGCCATTATTATTATAACTTTATATTTACATGGTGACTAATGTTGATGGCGCCTCTTGAAACAAAAGTGGATTTCTATTTTCAAGATTGCTTTAGAATTCTGTGTTCCTTCCACTTGGGTAAAGGTTCATTTTCTTGCTCATTCATCTATTTTTTTCTTTCCCTATGATCAAACTTGACTATTAATGATTCTACTTGATCTTTGTTTACATTGGGGATATATAAAAATTATAGTTATAATTTCTTACTCATATCATATCTCTATGTTATAAAATTAATATAGTACCTGATATACCTTCCATAGGGGAAGGCAGTGGCACCCCACCCCAGTACTTTTGCCTGGAGGGTCCCATGGACGGAGGATCCTGGTGGGCTTCAGTCCATGCGGTCGCTGGGAGTCGGACATGACTGAGCGACTTCACTTTCACTTTTCACTTTCATGCATTGTGGAAGGAGATGGCAACCCACTCCAGTGTTCTTGCCTGGAGAATCCCAGGGATGGGGGAGCCTGGTGGGCTGCCGTCTATGGGGTCGCACAGAGTCGGACACGACTGAAGCGACTTAGCAGCAGCAGCAGCATACCTTCCATAATTAATTTTGTGGTACAATTCTCAAACTCTTTGTTTGAATTTTTATTCTTTGTCATCAAGTCATGACTTAATTTTCATTTCACTTTATTCTTTTTCATTTTTATCTGTGAAATTTCACCAACCTTTGCTACAGGGTCATCTTTGAGTCTTTGGCACATACTAGGATCAAATTCTTCAGATTTGATTGACTATATGTACTGGCTGAATATTTTTGAGATTTGTTGCTCATGTTACCAGCACCAAAAATGAGTTTGAATTTTGTCCTAAAAAGGTCAATAATATGGGGCAATATTATATTCTCTAGGCATCATTGTAAAAAGGACATGATATTTTATTAATTTTGTTTATGTATAATTACTAAAATTTTTATTGGCCCTGATTGTTGGTACAACTGGGTATCTACATGTAAAAAAATGAATCGAGACACAGATCTATCTTACAACTTTTACAAAAATTAACCCAAAATGCTTCATGGACCTAAATGTAAAAGGTAAAAATATGAAACTCCTAGAAGATAACAGAAAGTCTAGATGGCCTTATGTTTAAACTTAAATATTTAACTATAAAATAAATTTAAAAACCATATGCAAACAATATAATATCAATCACCAACTGATAAAAGCTAATAACATAATTTTAATATGATGAAGCCTAAAATTATTACTCTGCTGAAAACTTTGTTGTGGCTGTTGAAGTGACTGGCAGAGTACAGGTTTTGTTAAGTTCAGTGTAATGAGGCTCTCCCATTTTGTGCTGTGACATCACCTGGTTCAGATCTTTCCTTCTTTATTAAGTCCATATTTTTCTCTTGTCCTTCAACCCAAATAGTGCTTTTGTTATTTAAATTGTAAATACAGGCACTAATGAGGGCATACATATAACACAGCAACAGAACCCAGCAGACTTACACATGTTTATTTTAATTATTTTCAGTTCAGTCACTCAGTCGTGTCAGACTCTTTGCGACCCCATGAACCGCAGCACACCAGGCCTCCCTGTCCATCACCAACTCCCGGAGTTCACTGGGACTCACGTTCATCGAGTCAGTGATGCCATCCAGCCATCTCATCCTCTGTTATCCCCTTCTCATCCTGCCCCCAGCATCAGAGTCTTTTCCGGTGAGTCAACTCTCCACATGAGGTGGCCAAAGTACTGGAGTTTCAGCTTTAGCATCATTCCTTCCAAAGAAATCCCAGGGCTGATCTCCTTCAGAATGGACTGGTTGGATCACCTTGCAGTCCAAGGGACTCTCAAGAGTCTTCTCCAACACCACAGTTCAAAAGCATCAATTCTTTGGCACTCAGCCTTCTTCACAGTCCAGCTCTCACATCCATACATGACCACAGGAAAGACCATAGCCTTGACTAGACAGACCTTTGTTGGCAAAGTAATGTCTCTGCCTTTGAATATGCTATCTAGGTTGGTCATAACTTTCCTTCCAAGGAGTAAGCGTCTTTTAATTTCATGGCTGCAGTCACTATCTACAGTGATTTTGGAGCCCAGAAAAATAAAGTCTGACACTGTTTCCACTGTTTTCCCATCTATTTCCCATGAAGTGATGGGACCAGATACCATGATCTTCGTTTTCTGAATGTTGAGCTTTAAGCCAACTTTTTCACTCTCCACTTTCATCAAGAGGCTTTTTAGCCCCTCTTCACTTTTTGCCATAAGGGTGGTGTCATCTGCATATCTGAGGTTATTGAGATTTCTCCCAGCAGTCTTGATTCCAGCTTGTGCTTCTTCCAGTCCAGCGTTTCTCATGATGTACTCTGTATAGAAGTTAAATAAGCAGGGTGACAATATACAGCCTTGACATACTCCTTTTCTTATTTGGAACCAGTCTGTTGTTCCATGACCAGTTCTAACTGTTGCTTCCTGACCTGCATATAGATTTCTCAAGAGGCAGGTCAGGTGGTCTGGTATTCCCATCTCTTTCAGAATTTTCCACAGTTTATTGTGATCCACACAGTCAAAGGCTTTGGCATAGTCAATAAAGCAGAAATAGATGTTTTTCTGGAACTCTCTTGCTTTTTCGATGATCCAGCGGATGTTGGCAATTTGATCTCTGGTTCCTCTGCCTTTTCTAAAACCAGCTTGAACATCAGGAAGTTCACGGTTCACATACTGCTGAAGGCTGGCTTGGAGAATTTTGAGCATTAATTATTTTAGGTTATCTTAAATAAGAACCTTAAATTAGGAAAAAAAAATAATCTCAGAGTACTCTCAGGATTTTGAAAAATGTTTTTTTCCTCTAGGCAAATAATACAGTGGTGGTGGTGGTTGTTGCTAAGTTGCTTCAATCATGTCCGACTCTATGGGACCCCATAGACGGCAGCCCACCAGGCTCCTCTGTCACTGGGATTCTCCAGGCAAGAACACAACTGGGTTGCCATTTCTTTCTCCAATACATGAAAGTGAAAAGGGAAAGTGAAGTCGCTCAGTCGTGTCCGAGTCTTTGCGACCCCATGGACTGTAGCCCAGCAGGCTCCTCCGTCCATGGGATTTTCCAGACAAGAATACTGGAGTGGGTTGCCATTTCCTTCTCCAATGCATGCATGCATGTTAAGTCACTTCAGTCATGTCCAACTCTGTGTGACCCTATGGACAGCAGCCCATCAGGCCTCTCTGTCCACGAAATTCTCTAGGTAAGAATATTGGAGTGGATTGTCATTTCCTTCTCCTAATACAGTGATTGAAAGGGAATTATTACTTATATTTCCATATATCAATTCCCTTTTTATTATTTCATTTAAATCTAAATTCCTTTAATTACTTTCTTAAAGATGTTCAGTTCAGTTCAGTTGCTCAGTCGTGTCTGACTCTTTGTGACCCCAGGAATCCCAGCACGCCAGGCCTCCCTGTCCATCACCAGCTCCTGGAGTTCACTCAGACTCACATCCATCGAGTCAGTGATGCCATCCAGCCATCTCATCCTCTGTCGTCCCCTTCTCCTCCTGCCCCCAATCCCTCCCAGCATCAGAGTCTTTTCCAATGAGTCAACTCTTTGCGTGAGGTGGCCAAAGTACTGGAGTTTCAGCTTTAGCATCATTCCTTCCAAAGAAATCCCAGGACTCATCTCCTTCAGAATGGACTGGTTGGATCTCCTTGCAGTCCAAGGGACTCTCAAGAGTCTTCTCCAACACCACAGTTCAAAAGCATCAATTCTTCAGTGCTCAGCTTTCTTCACAGTCCAACTCTCACATCCATACATGAATACTGGAAGAACCATAGCCTTGACTAGATGGACCTTTGTTGGCAAAGTAATGTCTGCTTTTGAATATGCTATCTAGGTTGTTCATAACTTTCCTTCCAAGGAGTGTCTTTTAATTTCATGGCTGCAGTCACCATCTGCAGTAATTTTGGAGCCCCCCAAAAATAAGGTTAAGGTCTTGCAAATAGGAGTTTTGATTTCTTCTCATGTCCTCTAAGAAAGTTTTATAAGTTGTATATTGGATGTTAGAAATTCATCATAAACTTAGTACTCCATCAATGTATATATATCTACAAGTCTAATCAAGTAATAATGTGACACAAGTAGTTATTAAATATTTTGAAGTCTAGCTTGCTTGTGGTATTAAATTGAAGTAAAACTGACATATTAACTAATGTTTTTCTACCACTTTGTATATTTGTAGATTAGTATCATAATGATATAAGCTAAATGTGATTACTTCTAATCTTCTCTATTACTCTGAATATAATGTTTGTGTAATGAACAAAAAGCCCATTTGAATCATTGATTTATTTAAATTTATTATTACAAGGTATGGCTTTGCTCATATCACCATAGTAACCTCTTAGTGTCAGTTAATTGATTTTTCATTATCTTACTGTTCAAACTTCCAATTAGTAAGAAGTACACAAATATTCCTGATTATTTATGTTAAAGTTAGTAAGTATTCTGAGTTTGCACATACACGTAACAATGGGAATTATTTCACACTTTTTATTTTTTTGCTAAATGATAACATGCTTTTTATTTCATATTAAGCGATTTTGCAACTAGACAGATGTAGTCTATGACATTTTATAATTGCATTTATTTCTATAGGGAATTAGGTGGATAAGTTGGCAAATATAACAAACTAAATATTGTGAGTTTAATACATGTGCAGCTTTTACTTCAAAATTTTGGCCAAGTTTGGTTTCATAGGTCATCCAGGACCTCACACGGATCAAACTGATTTGTAACCTCTGGAAAATAAACTAAATCTTCATGGTGAGCTTATTCTGTATAGATGAGCAGATTCTGTAATGGGTGTTTTTATAGATATTTAAGCCTGCAAACTTGTATATTTATAGAGAATCATGGACAGTATTTTCCCATTTAATGGAATTTCCTATGCTGACAATCAATAAACATACATAGTCATTGCGGAAGAGAGAATCTTGATTTGTTTATAATAGTAGAAGTTCCTGATAGGGGCCAAAATACTGTTTTCCCACTTCGAAAAGCAACTGCTATACCTCGGCATAGACTTTTTCCTTCCCCATCACCTGCCCCTGCCATGATTTTTCTATCCTGAATTCTGCTTTGAGCTCTCAACAGCTTTTTTCTTTTTTCAAGTGAGATGTTTTCACATACAATAAGACGCAACTACCAAGTAAGAATATAATGTGCTTGTGGTTACATGATTCTATATGTAGCATTTCTGGTTAACTGGAAAGTTATCCCTGGTAACTTTACATTTTGAAAAGCACTAGGAGTATTATAAGATACACTTTTATGTTTTACTAACTGTATTTTTATTTTCCATTTTTTTTGCCCCCCCCTTTTTTTTTGGTCATGATGTCTCTCAAGTCTTCTTCCTATGTTTTTACAGGATAGTCTTTGCTCTTTTTAAAGCAGCCCCAGTGTGTCTCTGTGTTTACATTCCTATATGCCTCCATTTTTAAAGAATGAGTTTTGCCTGTCAAGAAATTCTGTATTAATAGCTCCTTCCTGAGCCAAAAGGAAGTTAGGGTTGGGCATAAGACCTTATAATCAGAGCAAAGAGTCTGTGAGCTCCTCAGCTGACTTAGATTCTACTATCTTAACCTTTGTAAGAGCTTCTGGAGAAAATGATGAGATACTGCACTGCCTTTCCCTCTAAAAGAACCGAAAGCCCTGAATGGCAATAAGGGATGGGGGAGTGATAAGGTACACTGTTCCTGGGCACCTAAGTGCACACTTCTTCTGTCATCACAATATATCACTGGACATTGTGCCACCAGACTCCACATTTCTTGGACTGTCTTCAGACTCTTTGCTCACCAATAAGTAAAGGAAATGAGAAAAACTCTTAAATTTCCATAGCTACGCCCAACCGTTTTTTTGGTTCTGTCATTGTCTTTGAAAACAAAATAATGAATTCAAACATTCCTGTAGATTTCCTTCCTTGCTCTGTTCAAAACACCCATATTTTGTGTCTATTGTTGTGCTACATTAAGGAGTCTTGATTCATTTTCCCTCTCAATTTCCTTGTCTGCGGTAGCTCTTCTTGTGTTTCATCTTCTTTTGTTAAGCTTTGTTTTATTTCTAAGATTGAATTCTCAACCTTATAAAGAGGAGGTGGCTTCACACTTATTTTCCTTTATTCTCTCTCAAGAGTGGTCACAGCATGCATTTTAGCTGTGTTATTCTTGGCAACTGAGCTCTGAATGGCAGATGAGTTGTTTTCTAATTGCATCCTATCATGTAGCTGTGTCGTTTTGTCTTCAGTAAGAGACTTCAAACCCTGTGCTTTTGCAAGTAAATTCAAGTCTCTTTGTTTTTGAGTTAGGTTACCCTTTGCTGTAGTATCTCCTGGAAACTGACATTTTACTGAAATGTAGATTAAGTTCACTTGGCATATTTTATTGTACCTTTAATTATACACACCTAACATTAAAGAACTGAATCATATGACCCACATTCTTGCCTAAAAGGTATCTTACAGTCTAGTTGGGTGAAAAGAAAATGAAGACTTTGAAAAAACTAGTAACACCAGTGCCACTCAGTCATGATACAGTAGAGTCTATACATGTACCAAATATAATGTGTAAGAGTAACTCTGCCCTTATAATCATGTGCTACATGAGATTATAAATTATTTTGAGCTTATAAAATTGTAATGATTATAAACTCCAGTTGACCTGTGGGAGGAGAAAAGCAATAACTATGAATTCAAAGTTAGAAAAAGTTTGGGACCAGAACTGACCCCAGAGACTAGAATGGTTGTAGAACTGAAGAGTACCAGAAGAGATAAAGGTAGAGATGGGGAGGGTGAAGTGAGGAGGGAGGTTCTACAAGAGAAGATAGTATATCCTAGATGAGTCTCATAACCCTGGGAGTAGATTCAAACCAAATCTAAGGCCAGCTTGCTCAGTCTAAGTGCTACAGTGGAAAGAGAATATGCTTTGGCTATAGACCTGAGTTTTTGTCACGGCTCAGCCACTTCTCAGCTATGTGATCCTGACTAGTTTTTCTCAATTGTGAAACTGGGATGATAACTACACAGTAATGTTTTAAGGATTAAGACTCCCAATAGGATTCTAGGCACATGGAAAATATTCACTGAATGGTGGCTATAGTTCATGTTGTAGTTCATGTTAAAGGAACAGGATCCTGTGGATTCTTGAGTTGTTATTGCAAGCCTGTCTTGAATTGCACTTTTTGTGTTTTAATATTTTGCATTTTGACATAAACATATATTTTGGCTTTTTTTCCCCATTGCTCAAAATAAGGATACAGTAAAAAAAAAAATTGGGTCCATTCTTAGTTGAAACTAAGGAGAAAAATAATTTGGTATTGGAATCAGAATGAAGTGACTTTAGATGTAGGTGGGGAGCATCAGCTATCTGACTGAAAAATGTGTAGATGGAGGGGATAAAAGCTAATGGTACAAAGAGTGGTAAAGTCAGGTGAAATGTGATTTCTAATCCTCTTCACTAGAGTTCTTGATTTCCTTAGTATTTTTTCTCTTTCTGATACTCTTTATTGTCTGGGAAGGTTAAAGTGGGGCAAGTTGTTGTCATTCAGTCACTTAAGTTCTGTCTGACTCTCTTTGACTCATAGACTGTAGCACGCCAGGCTTCACTATCCTTCACTATCTCTAAGTTTGCTCAAACTAATGTCCATTTTGTCCATGATGCCATCCAACCATCTCATCCTCTGTTACCCCCTTCTCCTCCTGCCCGCAATCTTTCCCAGGATCAGGGTCTTTTCCAATGAGTCAGTTCTTTGCATCAGGGCCAAAGTATTAGAGCTTCAGCATCAGTCCTTTCAATGAATATTCAGGGTTGATTTCCTTTAGGATTGACTGGTTTGATCTCCTGGCTGTCCAAGGGACTCTCAAGAGTCTTCTCCAATACCACAGCTTGAAAGCATCAGCTCTTTAGTGCTCAGCCTCTCTATTGTCCAACTGTCACATCTGTACATGACTACTGGAAAAGCCAGAGCTTTGACTATATGGACCTTTGTTGGCAAAGTGATATCTCTGCTTTTTAATACACTGTCTAGGTTGATCATAGTTTTTCTTCCAAGGGGCAAGTGTCTTTTAATTTCATGGCTGCAGTCACTGTCCACAGTGATTTGGAGCACAAGAAAATAAAATCTGTCACTGTTTCCATTTTTTTCCCCATGTATTTGCCATGAAGTGATGGAACCAAATGCCATAATCTTAATTTTCTTGATGTTGAGTTTTAAGCCAACTTTTTCACTCTCCTCTTTCACCTTCATCAAAAAACTCCTTCATTCCTGTTCACTTTCTGCCATTACAGTGGTATAATCTGTGTATCTGAGGTTGTTGATATTTCTCCCTGCAATCTTGATTGTAAGCTTGTGGTTCATCCAGCCTCACATTTCTCATGTACTCTGCATAGAAATTAAATAAGCAAGGTGACAATATACAGCCTTGACAAAGTCCCTTCTCAATTTTGGACCAGTCAGTCATTCCATGTCTAGTTCTAAATGTTGCTTCTTGACCTGCATACAGGTTTCTCAGCAGACAGGTAAGGTGCTCCTTGAGTTCCTAAGAGAAATTTAAGTCAAATATTTTGAGGGCAAGCTAGGACATATATGGGGATAAGTTATGTGTAGAACAAGATAGGGGAGGAAAGAAAAGCCAGAAAAGCAGTGGTTCTTAACCCTGGGTATATATTACAGTCACTTACAGTCCTTTGAAAAATGACTGGGGCTTGGGCCTGCTATTCAGAAGTTTTGATGTAATAGATCTGGATGGGACCTGGACTTTAGTATTTCTAAAAAACTTCCCAGGTTTTTCTAAATGCCAATCAGAACTAGGAACCATCAATCTAAAGTAAGGGTGAAAGTCTAGGGAAGATGCTTTTCATATGTGATGCAGAACTCAGGTTAACAGAAGCAGGGAATAAGAGTAGGGATTTAATATACAGACATTTATGTACATGCGTGTACACCCACACATGTGGATGTCTGGTACATATCTAATCCTGATCTTGTCTGTATCTTTGTAACATGATGTGTAAGTGGACAAGCTATGCTTGAAAGGATAAAGTAGATGCTATTTTTAAAAAGGTGACCTCCTTGAAAGGAGTCCTATTTCCTTCAGTGTTTGAAAGTTTTCTTTTTTTTAGTGTTTTATTTAGAGTTGACAAGAGTCTTGTGACTGATAATTTAATATGAATATTAAAACACATGATAATTCAGTGGCCAAATAACAAAGTGAAATAAAGAAATAAAATGAATAGTAGCAATAAGCAAATTACATTTACATATAGTATGGGCATTTGAGTGTCACTAAGAAATAAAAGGGCTTGCCAAGTAGCACTAGTGGTAAAGAATCTACCTGCCAATACAGGAGACCCAAGAGGGTTCAATCCCTGGGTCAGGAAGATCTCCTGGAGTAGGAAATGGTAACCTGCTCCAGTATTGCTGCTGGAGAATTCCATGGACAGAGAAGCCTGGTGGTCTACAGTCCATGGGGCCACTGAGACTCAGACATGACTGAGCACACATATGCAAAAAATAAAAAGCTATTGGATCCATATTAGTCAAAATTTTGGTAAGACTTGAAGCAAGATGGTGGACTACTCGAGTACATTTAGCTCTCTCTACTCTTGCTCCAAATTCATTGAGCTGAAAAGAAAATATTATATTATGCTGATGAAAAGTAGATGTCTTTATTATAGCAGATATTCTTAAAAATTTTTGAAAGGCTTAAATTAGCCTGAATTAGAGCAGAGGAGAATGAAATGGCTAAAGGTATTTATGGAAGAAAACTGCACCAAAGGAAAGGATTGCTTTCAGGGGAGCAACCTTCTCAAGTGTAAATAAGAGGTGCAAAAGTGGATGTGGAAAGAATCTTTATGATGAATAAATGTGGAACTGAGTTTGGAGCAGCTAGGTGTGTTGATTCTCTTTTTCCCTCTGATTGTGCTATACTCCAGACACCAAAAGTATTTACAATGAGACTAAATCATTAATTTTTTGTAATAGATTCAGAGAGTTAGAGCAAGGCAATGGACAATTACTGACCTACAAAAGTAACTTTCCTTGAAATTGAAGAAAAAATACAAGCAACTCCAGTGCCATAAATTGTGTCCCTTTCCAAAATCATCAGATAGCCTATAATGAAGAGAACCATGTAAGTCTTATAGGAAATCTTAAATGCACAGATAATCACTCAACAATCACTATGATTTTGAGTGAAACAAAAAAACATAAAATAGTGGTATTAAAATCAATTAAAGAATGAATTTCTGAGGAACAAGATTAGTGTAACAAAGAAGAAAATTTTTTTACACTTTTCAACTAAGTGTAAAAAATTTAAGATAAATTTGGGAGGACTTTGTATCCATAAAATTCTTGGAAATTAAAAACTAGAGCTGAAATTTTAAAACTTTCAATAAATGAAATGCATAAGATTAAAGATAACATTGGAACATGGTTTGGAAGATAACAAAGATTGGGTTGGAAGATAACAAAGATTTTCATGAAATGTAATACAGAAAGACAAAAGATTTAAAACCATGCATAAATAAAAAGCTGTTCATACATCTACTTAGCAAGGTGTAGATAACACAGATAAAGAAGGAAAAAGTGACTGAAGGAATGATGAAAGATTATTTCAAAGGACTGAGAAGATATACACATTTTTGGTAAAAGATCTTGCTGAACATGCAATAAAATGAGTGAAAGAAGACAGATTCTGACAAAATGTGGTGAAATGTCAAAATATTAAGGATAAAAATAAACCCTAAAATTTCTAGATTGGTAAGACAAGCTTCTTACAAAGGAAGAACACTTGATATCATGATGCAATTAAGATAATTTCTTTAAAAAACAACTGTAGGTTCATTTCATTAACATATGCAAAAATTTAAAAATACTAGCAAATAGAATCCAGCAATATGATGAAACAATATTATAACTAGTAATATAATAACTAATAATAAACAGGGTGACAGTATACAGCCTTGACATACTCCTTTTCCTATTTGGAATCAGTCTGTTGTTCCATGTCCAGTTCTAACTGTTGCTTCCTGACCTGCATACAAATTTCTCAAGAGGCAGAGCAGGTGGTCTGGTATTCCCATCTCTTTCAGAATTTTCCACAGTTTATTGTTATCTACACAGTCAAAGGCTTTGGCATAGTCAATAAAGCAGAAATAGATGTTTTTCTGGAACTCTCTTCCTTTTTTAATGATCCAGCAGATGTCGGCAATTTGATCTCTGGTTCCTCTGCCTTTTCTAAAACCAGCTTGAACATCAGGAAGTTCACGGTTCACAGATTGCTGAAGCCTGGCTTGGAGAATTTTGAGCATTACTTTACTAGCATGTGAGATGAGTGCAATTGTGCGGTAGTTTGAGCATTCTTTGGCATTGCCTTTCTTTGGGATTGGGATGAAAACTGACCTTTTCCAGTCCTGTGGCCACTGCTGAGTTTTCCAAATTTGCTGGCATATTGAGTGCAGCACTTTCACAGCATCATCTTTCAGGATTTGGAATAGCTCAACTGGAATTCTATCACCTCCACTCACTTTGTTCGTAGTGATGCTTTCTAAGGCCCACTTGACTTCACATTCCAGGATGTCTGGCTCTAGGTCAGTGATCACACCATCATGATTATCTGGGTCGTGAAGCTCTTTTTTGTACAGTTCTTCTGTGTATTCTTGCCATCTCTTCTTGATATCTTCTGCTTCTGTTAGGTCCATACCATTTCTGTCCTTTATCGAGCCCATCTTTGCATGAAATGTTCCTTTGGTATCTCTGATTTTCTTGAAGAGATCCCTAGTCTTTCCCATTCTGTTGTTTTCCTCTATTTCTTTGCATTGATCACTGAGGAAGGCTTTCTTATCTCTCCTTGCTATTCTTTGGAACTCTGCATTCAGATGCTTATATCTTTCCTTTTCTCCTTTGCTTCTTGCTTCTCTTCTTTTCACAGCTATTTGTAAGGCCTCCCCAGACAGCCATTTTGCTTTTTTGCATTTCTTTTCCATGGGGATGGTCTTGATCCCTGACTCCTGTACAGTGTCACGAACCTCATTCCATAGTTCATCAGGCACTCTATCTATCAGATCTAGGCCCTTAAATCTATTTCTCACTTCCACTGTATAATCATAAGGGATTTGATTTAGGTCATACCTGAATGGTCTAGTGGTTTTCCCTACTTTCTTCAATTTCCGTCTGAATTTGGGAATAAGAAGTTCATGGTCTGAGCCACAGTCAGCTCCTGGTCTTGTTTTTGCTGACTGTATAGAGCTTCTCCATCTTTGGCTGCAAAGAATATAATCGATCTGATTTTGGTGTTGACCATATGGTGATGTCCATGTGTAGAGTCTTCTCTTTTGTTGTTGGAAGAGGGTATTTGCTATGATACCACCCTTAAGGCAGAAAGTGAAGAGGAGCTAAAAAGCCTCTTGATGAAAGTGAAAGTGGAGAGTGAAAAGGTTGGCTTAAAGCTCAACATTCAGAAAACGAAGATCATGGCATCTGGTCCCATCACTACATGGGAAATAGATAGAGAAACAGTGGAAACAGTGTCAGACTTTATTTTTCTGGGCTCCAGAATCACTGCAGATGTTGACTGCAGCCATGAAATTAAAAGACGCTTACTCCTTGGAAGGAAAGTTATGACCAACCTAGATAGCATATTCAAAGGCAGAGACATTACTTTGCCAACAAAGTTCGCCTAGTCAAGGCTATGGTCTTTCCTGTGGTCATGTATGGATGTGAGAGCTGGACTGTGAAGAAGACTGAGCGCCGAAGAATTGATGCTTTTGAACTGTGGTGTTGGAGAAGACTCTTGAGAGTCCCTTGGACTGCAAGGAGATCTAACCAGTCCATTCTGAAGGAGATCAGCCCTGGGATTTCTTTGGAAGGAATGATGCCAAAGCTGAAACTCCAGTACTTTGGCCACCTCATGCAAAGAGTTGACTCATTGGAGAAGACTCTGATGCTGGGAGGGATTAAGGGCAGGAGGAGAAGGGGACGACAGAGGATGAGATGGCTGGATGGCATCACTGACTCGATGGGTGTGAGTCTGAGTGACCTCCGGGAGTTGGTGATGGACAAGGAGGCCTGGCGTGCTGGGATTCATGGAGTCGCAAAGAGTCGGACCCGACTGATCGACTGATCTGATCTGATCTGCTAACTAATAATACATTGTGACTTACATTTTGCAAAAATAATTAAATTTAGGAAATATATTAATGTACTGCCTTACATTTTATTGAGAGGAAAAGTATATGATCAGTCTGGAAAAAGTAGAAAAGAAAGTAACATGCCCATTCCTTTTCAAACATTTTCATTTTTTATTGGGATATAGCCAATTAGCAATACTGTGGTAGTTTAAGCTGAATAATGAGGGGACTCAGCCATACATGTACATGTATCCATTATCCCCCAAAACCGCCTCCCATTCAAGCTGGCACATAACATTAAGTAGAGTTCCATGTGCTATACAATAGGTCCTTGTTGGTATCCATTTTAAATATAGCAGTATGTACGTGATCTTCCCAAACTCCTTAACTATCCCTTCCCCATGGCAACCATCTAAGTTCCTTTTCTAAGTCTGTGAGTCTCTCTTTGTAAAGCACCAATTCTTAACATGAATTTGTAGCAAAGTAGGGCTAAATCTGATATGCCTATAGTCTGATAAAGGATGGCCCTAATGTGAAGTATACCTATCGGAGACTCACAGAAAATATGATCACGAGACACTGGAACAATTCCTTTAAAGTCAAGAACAAGACAAAGATATCATTTTTTATAATTAGTATTCAACATTCATTGGACTTAGCGAATGGTATGACTACCAAATGAACTAAAACAGTTACTGAAGTACCTTGTGTACTCTCTGCTCACGTTTTTCTGTAAACCTTAAACTTCTCCCCCAACCCCCACCCCCAAAAAAAAGGTGGTTTTTAAAGTCTTTTGTTAAACTTTCATTATTAGTGATTATTGTTTCCATTTCTTCAAATCAGTAACATTATTTGGTATTGTTGAGCTATATAATTTTGGCTAATTTGGTTTGTGTAGTGTTATCCCATTGTGATATTAATTTCCCCGACCATTCATGAGTTATAGTGCCTTTCAGTAGATCTATTTACAATTTGAAAGTCCTTTCCATGATATGCTTATTCAAGAACCTTGTATATTTAAAAAATTGCATAATATTTATTTCTCCTTACTACTTTATATAAGTTCTTTATAATATTCTGAATATAAACTCTTGATTATGAATGTTGCAAATATCTTGTCCTACCCTAATGCTCGTCTTATCACTCTCTAAATGTTATCATTTGAGAAACAGGAGTTCTCCATTTAAATTTTAATTTAGACCAATATGCTAGTCATTCCCTTTATAATTAGTACATTTTGTGTTCTGTTTTAGAAATATTTATCTATTACAAAATCATAAAGATGTCCTCCAACTTTATCATTTAGAAATGGAAACCCACTCCAGTATTCTTTCCTGGAGAATCTTATGGACAGGAAACAGTCCATGGGACTGGCAGGCTACAGTCCATGGGACTGCAAGACAGAACTTAGCAACTAAATCACCACCACCATTACTTGTCACATTTATACCTACAGTTCACCAAGGATTAATTTTTGTTTATTGTATAAGGAAAGATCACATTTCTTTTTTTATATATAAACGCAGCAACCCAACACTGTTTTTCTAAAAAGGTCAGTCTTAGCACACTGCACTTAGAAGTCATCTTTTCCATGAGTGAGAGGTTTATATCTACATTGAATACTGTCTGTGCCTTCTATTCTGCTTAATCAGTCTGTTTATTTTTCTTTACTCTACACCAAAAGTATGAATTGCTAAAGATTTTAAATTGTCTTGATAACTAGTAAGGTAAATTCATCTTGCATTTCCATATCCATTTTATTTATTTTTTAAATTTAATTTTATTTAACTTTACAATATTGTATTGGTTTTGCCATATATCAAAATGAATCTGCCACAGGTATACATGTGCTCCCCCTCCTGAACCCTCCTTCCTCCTCCCTCCCCATACCATCCCTCTGGGTCGTCCCAGTGCACCAGCCCCAAGCATCCAGTATCGTGCATCGAACCTGGACTGGTGACTCATTTCATATATGATATTATACATATTTCAATGCCATTGTCTCAAATTGTCCCGCCCTCTCCCTCTCCCAGAGTCCAAAAGACTATTCTGTACATCAGTGTCTCTTTTGCTGTCTCATATACAGGGTTACATATATATGGAATTTAGAAAGATGGTAACATATCCATTTTAGAATACATTCATTTCCCATAAGAAATCTCTTGATATTTTGATTGGAATTATGTTAAATCTATAGATTCATTAAGGGGAAATCTGACATGTTTATGACATTGAGTTACATAATAAAAAAACAGATATATTTCTACTTTATTTGGGTTTTTCATTTCTATTGATAGACTTAAACACTTTGTGAATTTTTTAGTGGGTTTTGTTACTTGGAATTTGATGTTTTTCATTTAATTATATGGTTTTTTTTTTACAAATTTAATTTTTCTATTTACTGCTGTTGTGGAAAATATATAATAAATATATAAAATTTATATTTATATATAAAATGTGTATTTTGTAGCACATGATCCAATTGTTAATACTTTTTGAAGAAATGCTGATCATTGTATATATTAGTGTTCAGATGATTAAAAAGTATTTATAGAGCTTTAGTCTTATATTTTAAAATGTATTTATTCATTTTGCAATGATATCTTTTTATTTTTTTATGAAATTTTAAGGGTTATACTCCATTTACAGTTATTATAAAATATTGGCTATATTCCCTGTGATGTACAGTATATCCATGTAGCCTGTCTTATACCCAGTAGTTCATACCTCTCACTCCTCACCCCTGTGATGACTCTTTCCTCCTCTTCATTGGTAACCAGTAGTTTGTTATATGTTATATTTACTAGTTTAATTTTTGTGCATGGTATAAGGAAGGAGGATCACAGTTGCATTTTAAAAATTCCATATATAAGTGATATCCTACAGTATATGTCTTTCTCTGCCTGACTTATTTCACTAAGCATAATGCCCTCCGAGACCACCCATGTTGCTGCAAATGGCAAAATTGTGTTGTTGTTTTTTAATGGCTGAGTAATATTACATTGTGTGTGTGTGTGTGTATCATATCTTCTTTATCCATTCATCTGTTGATGGACACTTAGGTTGCTTTTATATCTTGGCGATTGAAAATAATGCTGCTGTGAGGATTGAGGTGTATGTATCTTCAAATTAGTATTTTTTTTTTTTAAATATATTTCAAGGAATGGAAGTGTCAGACTTTATTTTTTGGGGCTCCAAAATCACTGCAGATGGTGATTGCAGCCATGAAATTAAAAGACGCTTACTCCTTGGAAGGAAAGTTATGACCAACCTAGATAGCATATTCAAAAGCAGAGATATTACTTTGACAACAAAGGTCCATCTAGTCAAGTCTATGGTTTTTCCAGTGGTCATGTATGGATGTGAGAGTTGGACTGTGAAGAAAGCTGAGTGCCAAAAAACTGATGCTTTTGAACTGTGGTGTTGGAGAAGACTCTTGAGAGTCCCTTGGACTGCAAGGAGATCCAACCAGTCCATTCTGAAGGAGATCAGCCCTGGGATTTCTTTGGAAGGACTGATGCTGAAGCTAAAACTCCAGTACTTTGGCCACCTCATGCAAAGAGTTGACTCATTGGAAAAGACTCTGATGCTGGGAGGGATTGGGGGCAGGATGAGAAGGGGAAGACAGAGGATGAGATGGATGGATGGCATCACCAACTCGATGGACATGAGTTTGAGTGAACTCCAGGAGCTGGTGATGGACAGGGAGGCCTGGAGTGCTGCAATTCGTGGGGTTGCAAAAAGTTGGACATGACTGAGCGACTGAACTGAGGAATGGAATTTCTGGGTCACATGGCAGTTCTAGTTTTTTTCTTTTTTGAGAAACCTACACACTGCTTCTCAAAGTGGCAGCACTAACTTACATTCCCACCAATAGTGTGTGAAGGTTCCCTTTTCTCTATGTCCTCACTAACATTTGTTACTTGTGGTCTTTTTGATGATAGTCATTCTTACAAATGTGCAGTGGTATCTCATTATGGTTTTGATTTGCTGCTGCTAAGTCGCGTCAGTCGTGTCCGACTCTGTGCGACCCCATAGACAGTAGCCCACCAGGCTCCCCTGTCTCTAGGATTCTCCAGGCAAGAACGTGACTGGGTTGCCATTTCCTTCTCCAATACATGAAAGTGAAAAGGGAAAGTGAAGTCGCTCAGTCGTGTCTGACTGTTTGCAACCCCATGGACTGTAGTCCAGCAGGCTCCTCCTGCCATGGGATTTTCTAGGCAAGAATACTGGAGTGGGGTGCCATTGCCTTCTCCGATGGTTTTGATTTACATTTTCCCAAAACAGTATGCTACTGGCAGAAAATCAGATGCATAGCTCAATGAAACAGGATAGAGGGAGGGCCCAGGAATAAACCCAGGTGCTTAAGGGTTAAATCTGTGACAAAGTAAGTAAAAATATGCAGTGGTGAAAAGATCATCTCTTCAGGTAGTGCTGGGAAAACTGGATGGCTCCATGTAAAACAATGAAATTAGAACATTCTCTAATACCATATACAAAAAATTGAACTCAAAATGGATTAAAGACCTAAATGTAAGAGCAACTACTATAAAACTTCTAGAGGAAAACATATGCAAAACACCCTTTGACATAAATCACAAAAGTACTTTTTTGGATCTGCATCCTGAAGTAAAGGAAATAAAGCAAGATAAACAAATGGGACCTAATTAAACTTAAAAGCTTTTGCACACCAAAGAAAACCGTTGACAAAATGAAAACACAACCCACTAACTGGGAGAAAATGTCTGCAAACGATATGACCAGTAAGGAATTAATATCAAACATATATAAGCAGTTCACACAACTCAGCATCAAAAAACAAACTGATTAAAAAATGGGCAGCTGATTGAATAGACATTTTGCCAAAGAGGAAATGCAGATGGTCAATAAAGAACATAAAATAGAAATATTCTTATTTCTTGCTTTGTAGAGCCTAAAATCATATTTTGTTCCTACACAGACCTCAGAACTTGACTGTAGTGAGTTGTGCATGTATAAGGTTCTAGGAAGCCAGCAGACCACTGTGGAGCCTGTTCATACTCACAGGGCTCTTGGTTTAAATTTTCTTTTAACTTATGGCATGTTTGTGTTATTCATTGTTTCTTGTCTTGGCTCAGAATTTAATATTAACTTTTGTTTGTTGCATTGTATCTAGCATACTTTTTGTTTGAAGTAGGATACAGAATTGCATCCATTCAAGCTATCATATTACCAGCAGACTTCTGCAATCCTATTTTTGACATATGCTGTAACTTCTGCTTTCTCTTTTTAAAAGTCTAGATGGCATGATTTTCTCAGGAATGAAAAAAATCTTAAAGATTATAATCTATTTCCAATCTATGCTGAGTTTACTAAACTGCATTTTTCTGTCAACAACTTTTATTAGAGTTAAAGATTTGTCATTTTCTTTTAGATATGCTAGGCACATAGTTGCAACTATCTCAAAAAGGCAGTGTTCAATAAAGAGGTGGCATTTTTCATGGGACTAATGCTCATGCTGCATATTTTTCTTCTCACATATTCACAAAGTATTATCAGAGAAGAGGGAACCAGACCAGTTGCTTAGGTCCATGGTTTATTTAGTCCAAGACGTTGTCTTTTATAAGTATAAATAATTTGGGGGGGGGCAGAAATCAATTTTGTTCTTCATAAGTTCTACTTGAGAAAAGTTAGGATTGCATACCGAACATTCTAGTTTCTTTAATAACCTATTATGAACTTATCATCCAAAAATTTATAGGAAGCTGTGTTTTTGGCCTATTCCACCAGTTGGGGGAGGTGGGGAATAAGTTTCATGAGCATATTGCCTGCTGTGTAAATTAGTACTTTTGTTGTTTTATAACTACAGCTTTTAGGCTAACTAGGGTGGCTCTTAGTTCTACTATTACAGGATTTGGTGAACAAGATTGTCGTGGATGAAATGAGTTTTTAGACTTTGACTATGTGAGGAAACTGCCATAGAACTATTTCAAAAATATTATTATATTGCATTTAAGTCTATATTTAAACTGTTGAAAAAAAGTAAGACTACTTTGAAGTTTGTATTTTCTGCCAGAAAACTTCCAGTTTTGCTAAACCAAAAGCAAATTAGACTGATGGCTAAGGAAGAAGCAGAGTTGTTTTCACTGTGAAATGCATTTAACTGAACTCAGGGCCTGAGAGAAGCAGGATTAAAAAGAGCAGAGCTGGAAGACGTGACTGTGACATAGAGCTGGAAGCAAGAGACTCTGTCCTGAGCTCTATTAAAGAATTCTTAAATTGTCAAAAATAGTAATGAGACTAAGAATAGGGTTAATCATTTATATTTACTTAGTGTTTTTTCTCTAATTACACCTCCCCTACATATCTTCATTTTATCGAAGTAACCTATTAATTCCAATATCTCTAACACTGAACACTTTCTGAGAAAACACCTCACTTTGAGTATTTTATGCCATCTTAAACTGATGACTTCCAGCCTTGGAAGGCCATCAGTCCTACCCAACTGCTTTTCTACTGTCTATGATCTGCTCTGCCCCCATTTCTCTCTGAAATGTTGCTTTTCCACTCTCAGAAAATTTGCTAAGTCAGGACCAGAAGCTTCAGCTCTACCACTTACAATTTTGTCTCTGCTTTTTTTCTATTCTTTTCTCCTTCTGTCTGAACTTTGTGAAATCTGCATTCCTTTTCTAATTCAAAGTATCAATTCTTGGAATGATGCCACATGAAAATTTTATTTACATAAAATCATCACCTCCTTCTTCCCCTCATTTCCTTCCATATTCAATTTAGTTTCTGTGTTTTATTTTTTGATTACCTCCCTATGGATACAAAACTCTCTCTCTGTGTCTATCATATGCACTTGTAAAAACTGTAACTTTGTTTCAATCATCTATCTTTTCCATGTCCATAAGCGGAGAACTGAAACTTCTGGGGAAAAAAAATCACCGGCCTTGAATAACTAGTTTTATTTTATTTTCTATAAAGCAGAACTCCACTTAATAATGCCTGCTGCTACTGCTGCTGCTAAGTCGCTTCAGTTGTGTCTGACTCTGTGCGACCCCATAGATGGTGGCCCACCAGGCTCCCTTGTCTCTGGGATTCTCCAGGCAAGAACACTGGAGTGGGTTGCCATTTCCTTCTCCAATGCATGAAAGTGAAAAGTGAAAGTGAAGTTACTCAGTCATGTCCGACTCTTAGCGACCCCATGGACTGCAGCCTACCAGGCTCCTCCATCCATGGAATTTTCCAGGCAAGAGTACTGGAGTGGGGTGCCATTGCCTTCTCCGTAATAATGTCTAGCACTACTTTTAGGTTTCCCTGGTAAATTTGCTTTACTATTCTTTGAAAGAACTCTTTGAAAGCATCTCTTTTTCCTTTAACCTTCCTGCACGTTACATACTCCCCACATCCTAAACTGATAGCCTACCTCATACCTCATTAATCAAATAAAAGTAGACTGCAAATGCTTCATTCTCCCATCACCAAGTTAACAAACTTATCTTCATCCTCACACATCCTCTTTTGTATTTTCTCTTTTTATAATTGAAGAGATATCCTTGCCCCTATCAAGGTCCATTTCCTTCACTTGTACTCTCATGCCCTAGTATTTCCCATTTTAATTTCAAAACCCCTCCTTTGACCTCACATCTTTTCTAAGCTGACATCCTATTTTTCTGCTATTTCTCAAGGCAAAACTGTATACCTGACTCCTCCTCCTGTTTATTCCTCATTGCACTCCAGTTTGGCTTCTTTCCATACTGCCACCATGCAGCAAGTCTCAACTGCCATCTTCAGAAACAAAAAGGGCAGTTCTCTGCATCTCACAAGACTTTTAGGGAATGTTCAACTCAATGAATTACTCCCTCATTAAAAAAAAAATTTTTTTTTTTCTTTTGGCTTTTAGGAAGTGACTTTCTCCTCTCCTCCTACCTAACTGGAAGCTTTTTCAGTCTCTTTAATTGTGTCCTCGTCCCCTTACCCCATTACCAGATGTTTGAACACTGCACTTGTAGGCCCAGTTTTTTTTCCTGCGCCCCCTTAAGTGGATGAACCAGTCTCAAAACTTGAATACAAATCTCTAAACTGATAACTGTCATATTTATATCTTAAACCTTGATTTCTGACCTGAGCTGCAGACTCAGGTATTCAACCAACTTGACACGTTCCACTGGATATCTAATAGACATCCCAAACTTTTCAAAAATATGACTTCATATCTTCCCCACCCCTAAAATAATTTTTTCTATGATGTTTACAGAGACAGTTGCAGACAATACCTTTCATACAATATTTCAAGCAGAAATGTGATTCTTCTTTGATCCCCCTGCCTGGTTTATATCCTCTTCACCCAGTTCATCAGCAATTCTTACTGATGGAAACATACGGCATGTTTGTGTCTGTAACATCAGTGGTGTCCTTTAGATGTGGCACCCTTATGTAATTTACAACCTGAACAATCATGCTCCATTGCCCTTTCCTTATTCTATCACCAAATTCTATCTCTAATTATATATCTCTCTTTACTGCCACTTTGCTAGAGAAAACCACCATGATGTCTCACTTGGATTATTGCTTATAGCCTCCCAGCTAGTTCTAGTATGTTTTCCTTCGCTTGATTTTATATGCCATTGACAGCATAGTATTTTTAAGGTGTTAATTTCATCATGTTGATTCCTTGATTAAATGCATTAATTTAATTTAAAAACTCCTTGCAAATTCCCATATGTTTTGGCCCCCTGTCTACTTGTCAGACTTCATCTTGGCCACTGTCTCTGTGCTGGTCTCTTTCTAAGTTCCTTCCTACTTTTGACCTTCTGTACTCTTTGCTTGAAATATTATTTCCCTCTCAATGTTCCTGGATATTACTACATTAGTTGTAAACCTGAAAAGCACGACCTCCAAGAGGCATTTTCTGCCCAACCAATCTGAAGGAGAACTCTTTCTTTCCACATACTGCTACAGAACAGTCACTGTTTCCTTCAAGGCATTTATCACAATCTCTTGTTAATATAAACATTATGGATTTTTTGTTCATTTACACGTGTATCTTCCATCACTAAGATCCACTAGGATATGGGCATTATCTTGTTTACATTCTATTTTTAACTTCTAGGATAGCATCTCAGATAGCTCTTCACCAAATAGTTATTGAATTAAATATTTGTTGAGTGTGTAAATGACATTGTTATATAGTCACAAAAGTATTAGAGTATTTATTTTAAAATTTAGGCTTAGTGAAATTAGATCACTTGTCCAAGGATACATAACTGGGCCATGATTGACCCAGCTTTCCAGGAGTCAAAGGGTATTTTTGTTGCACTGTGTTGGATGATACAATTTCGAGAATAATTCAGGGAAATCATTTAAGACATTACAGGACCATCCAGTACTTGTTTTACAGGAAGATAATTAGGGAAAAAAATCAGTAAAATTGTTCCTGCGGACACATTGAATCATGAAGAAAAATTTAATCCTTGCTTTGGATGAAGTGTGGAAGGCTTTGCTTGGTACCGACAGACAGCTTGTTTATTTTACATAGAACATCTTCCAGCGATGTCAAGCTCTGTAGAAAACAGCCAATAAAGGAATTAATAGGGTTTAGGGTTAGGATTTGGAGAAGGAAATGACAACGCACTCCACTGTTCTTGCCTGGAGAATCCCAGGGATGGGGGAGCCTGGTGGGCTGCCATCTATGTGGTCGCACAGAGTCAGACACGACTGAAGCAACTTAGCAGTAGCAGCAGCAGGGTTAGGATAAGTGACAATCAAGTATGTTATGAGGTTGCACAGATAGAAATAGGAAAGACAAGGCCATTTGGGGCCAGGACTGAGAGTCTGTTTAAGTTAAAATAATCTGTCAGGTACTCAAGAGCCAAAAATTAGTTGTTATAAGCAAGGACAGTCCTGAAACTTACATATCCAAGCAGTAAGTCAGAGTTTGGAATCAAAATGTTCTTTAAGCTCTGGAGAAAGAAAGCACTGGTACATAGCTGATTTAGAAAATTAAGTGAACCAAATAATTTCAAATAGAAACTTAGGCACAGAAGAAAATGATGTTAAAAGTGAAGTCGCTGAGTCATGTCTGCTGCTTTGCGATATCATGGACTGTAGTTAACCAGGTTCCTCCATCCATGGGATTTTCCAGGCAAGAATACTGGAGTGGGTTGCCATTTCCTTCTCCAGGAGATCTTCCCAAACCAGGGTTGGAACCTGGGTCTCCTGTATTGTAGGCAGATGCTTTACTGTCTGAATACAAGAAAAATGGTAATAGAAAATAGATCTGTGACTTTATATCCTTTGGCAGAAGGATTTTACCTGTTTTGAGAAACCTGGATTGCCTGAGATGGAATATAAAGCTCCAGGTGTCAAAAGATCCTGATAGATTATAATAGGAATACAAGATCATTCCTTTCAGTCACAGCTATTAGGAGAAAACAGAGCACAGTTTGGGAATATGAATATATTCATTGTTACTTTAAATGAATACCATCTTTACAGCAAATTTTCTTAAGAATGTTTCTTATTTAGTCTGTTGTTTTAGTAATTGCTTTTGTGCAGCAAAAGTAAAACTGACTGGGAGTCGTTGATTCTAGCCTCAACACCAGTCAGTGTTTTAGGATATCTTTCCTAGCTGATTAATCTCTCAACTAGTAGCAATTTCCTACAGTTACATGTATAAACTTCTGCAAAATCATAGACAAACTAATATAAACCCACTTTATCTGTTCAAAGCTTTTCTTCCCCTTTGGTCTGTCTTCATAAAGTAGACCCTTAACTGTTTTTGCTGCCTGTATTGGTTAGTTTTATGTGTCAGCTTGGAGAGTCTATGGTGCCCAGTTGTCTAGTTAAATGCTAATCTGGGTGTTGCTGTGAAAGTATTTTGGAGATGTGATTATCACTTATAATTAGTTGAGTTTAAGTAAAGACTGCTCTCCAAAACATGAGCAGGCTTCATCCAATCAGTTGAGGGCCTTGAGAGCAAAAACAGGTTTCCCAGAGAAGAAGGAATTTTGCCTTAAGACTATAACAGCTTGAGTTTCCAGTCTGCCAGACTGCCCTGCAGATTTCAGACTTGCTAGCCCCTACAACTGCGTGAGTTTATTCCTTAAAATAAATGCATGTGTGTGTATGTGCGGGCACGGACGCTCATCCTACTGGCTCTCTTTCCCTGGAGAACTCTGATACACTACCCGCGTGGGCAATCTCAACAGGTGTCTGTGTCAGCTTGGACTTTTGTTTCAGGGATGGACACATCACAGATTTCACTGAAGGTTAATGTTTTCTCTGTTGCTTTTTAGTAACTTTCTTGAGGGTAACTTAAAGGGGTCACCCTGTTCTTGCCTCTACAGTGGGGTCAGGTCAACTGGTGGCTGAGTTTGGGGGTAACAGGTTGGTTCCAGTTCCTTCCACTGTGGGTTCCAAGCTTGGTTCCAAGCAAAGTGCCTTGAACCTTTGCCATCCGACAATGTCTTCACTGGGACTTCCTTGGTGGCTCAGTGGTAAAGAATCCACCTGCCAATGTAGGAGACTCAGGTTGGATCCCTGGGGCAGGAAGACCCCTGGAGAAGGAAATGGCAACCTACTCCAGTATTCTTGCCTGGGAAATCCCATGGACAGAGGACTGATGGGCTGCAGTCCATGGGGTCACAAAAGAGTCGGACACGACTTCGCAACTAAACAAAAAACAAACAATAACACTACATTGTGTCATCTTTTTTGAGGAATAGTCTATAGCAAAATTTTAGTACCTTTCTAAAGGTATAATTGCTGATGATAAAGTCTAAACTGTGCCCAGGAGTTTGTGCTTATTTTTTCCTATAGATTAATTATCCTCAGTGGCCCACACTGAAGCATTTTAAAGAATAAAGCTGTAATAGAGTCCTAAGATAGGTACAGTGCAACAAATCATGTGTTTAGTGGATACTGGATCATAATGGATAACTCATAAACTTTCACTGCTTGTGGTTTACATGATTTCCACTTATACTGAAGCTCACCTGCTACTTTATTTCACATGCATAGCAAAATATTTTTTGTACCTTTTCTCCATTTGGTTGGTATTTTACTATTCCCCAAAGCCAGTCTTCTGAAGATTTAAGAAATTGACTGTATGTTGTTTTAGCCTGATTGCTTATGAAATTCTGATCCCTATGGACCCAGTGGTTTGCATTTCTCTCTGAAGGAGCCAGTGTTTTTCTCCATATTACTATCTCTTTACAGCTCAATTCTTTATGTATGGCAAAACCAAACCATCTCTACATTTCTGATATATATTTTTATTGGTGTAGTTCCTCAATTTTACAGTCATCTTTTGAATACTCATCAAATATTGATTACTGAGGTACCCATTGAGTATACAGGGATAAATAAAAACAATAAAGTCAAAGTAGAGTGTTAAAGAAGTTTGAAACTAAGTAAATCATATCTACTTGTTTTCAACATGCTTATTTTATGTCTCAAAGCAGTCAGACCTGATTTCTGGTCATGTTTCTTTTCCTTTAGAGATTATGCCTGCTTCAGCATACATTGAATTTTCATTTATTTGAATCCAACCAGCTTTTCTGGTGTGAAAGTGAGATTCATTGGTCTGTATTTCCTCAGTAGTTTCTGAAATTCTTATAGAGGCATCATTAGTGTTTCAATAAGCTTTTCACATAACAAATTGTCTGACTTGGGAAGTGAGGAAATTGAAGATTTTTCAAAGGCATAGAAAAGATACTTTTTTTCCCCAATTCTGGAAAAGTTGTTTATTAGTTCAGACAAATATTTGCTTCTAGTGTTAATATTACAAAAGTAAACAGCATATTTTAAGTCACTTTTAAATATTAAAGGAAAAATCTTAAGGGAATATTAGTAACAGGTATATAATGCTATGTAATATGATATATTAAGTACAATAAATGTATATGTGTATAGTTACACATATGTAATATGCATGTAATTTATAAAGCAGAATTCACCAGTACTGGCTGGTGATTTTTACTTGAAAATTAAAATAATGGGTTAATATAGGAAAATGATCTATCCAGAATGGGTTTTCTACACTGGTTAAAAAAAAAAAAAAGAACACAAGGGAGAGTAATGGAGAAAATACATTGTACTTTAATGCATATAATAGAAATCCAGTGGGATGATTGTTATCATAAATGCCAAAATTAATGGATGCAGTATGTGTGGGAGACAATAAAAGCAAAGAAGAGTGGCAGCTTGTGCCCAAAACATTTATGAAGCAACTGAGAGTCTTTCGAAATGTGCAAAAGGAGAAAATAATTTGAATAAGCCCTATAAGCAAACAAGAGTAAGTTCACCCAGATAGTCTTATACTGAGTTGAATTTTTGTATTGGTTTTGTGGACTACTTTTCTTTTAGGCTTTTTTTCCCACCCACCCCCACCCCCCCCCCCACCCCCCGCCGCCGGCTTTACTGCTACTTCTAGGAGCTTAGGAAAGGACTGGGTGGAATAATAAGAGGCTATCTAATGTTTTTACTATTTGAAAAGAAGAGAGGCCTATGCAAAAATAGAAGGATTCTGAGCCTATTTTGCCATCTGGTTTAGTTTTCAGTATGTACCTACCTTTGACCGCATTAATTAGGGTGGGAGTGAGCTGTCTCAGGCCTTAGTCTTGTACCTCTCAAATACTCAAATGTATCCCTCCAGTAGATTGGTTTCTTCAAATTCTTTGAGTTACCTCCATTGATCATACTGTCTACCTGCCTTAGCTTGGCACTCTTGTATGTCTGAGGTATCTTTAACTTTTAATTACAATTTTTAAAACCCTGTTCACCTTTCAAGCACCCCCTATCTATATCTTTCCTTGAGAACTTCCCTTTACCACACTCCCATGCTGACTCCCCTCTCTTTTCTCTGATTTCACAAAATTTAATGTCTGGATTACTCATCAGCTGTTAATCTGGGTCTTAAGTAGCAGCAGGCTAAGGTAGTAAGTTGGGAACTAAGACCAGAAACTGAGTGTCCATAAAATATTGAGGTAAGACTGGATAAGCAAACAAGATCTCTTTCTCCCTTCCTACCTCCCTTAGCACTGCCTGCCCCTCCCTACCCCCAATGGAAAACCAATGTAGTAAGTTCAAAGTATATGTAAAGAACTGGAAGATCAGCAGCATTTGAAGGAGGATATCAGTGTAGCAGTCAGAAGTCCAAGGAGAGACTGTCTGGGACAATCTCAGATTTTAAAGTGAATTTTAGGTCACAATTTTGGCTGCCAAAAAGTCACCAAGCCCCAGAAGTTTACTTAGCAGGCATTCCATAAATATTTTTTACATAAATGAACAGATTAAATGATTCTTTCCTTATATTTACAAAAGTGTTTGTCATTCAGAATAATTAAATGCAGGACCAATTCAATTCTCCTTGGGACTCTCAGCTTTCTGATTGGCTCATTTGAAGGGACATTTTTCATAGACTTATGGATATTAGAGCTTGAATAAAATCAAATTTTCTCATTCATCCTTTTCATTCTGCAAATAAAGAATCTTTTAGGGCTACTGATGACTGTATGAAAGTGTACATAACAAGCCCCAACCTTAAGTATACTCTTAATGGAAAAATAATAGTCTAACCAGAAAAATATTTTTTAATACAAATCAGTAAATAGTAAGTATAAAAACGTTTTATACACTTTTGTGTGTATAAAAAGGCACTGTGCTAGGGATATACATAAGACATACAAGAAAACTAATATGAGATCAAATAGATTATAATTCCCAAACAAAATGATGGGGATTTATTTTTGTTTTCATAACATATTTTCATTGAATTTCTATTGGGTTAGTACTTTTATTAGTTTTATTACCTTCACAGTTAACTAAATTTTGGATGACTTAAATATGGAGCCTTCTGATTTATATCACAATGAAACTGGGTCAGGAAAGAATGAGGAGTTTAATTCTACCCCTCTGAATATCATTCTGTATGATCCAGATATGTCCTTCTAATATTCCTTTTTTAGGCAAAGTGCATCTTGGCTCCCATTTGTTTTATCTGTGTCTCATCCATGGGATTGCTAAGAGTCCGACACGACTGAGCGACTTCACTTTCACTTTTCACTTTCATGCATTGGAGAAGGAAACGGCAACCCACTCCAGTATTCTTGCCTGGAGAATCCCAGGGACGGGGGAGCCTGGTGGGCCACCGTCTATGGGGTCGCACAGAGTTGGACACGACTGAAGCGACTTAGCAGCAGCATACATGTTTGTAGATCTTTGTAGATCTGCATGATTCAGGTACTGTGATAAGAGTTTCTACTCCTTCAGATTCTGTTCTTCATCACTTCATTTTTTAAAAAATATGAAATATTTTAAACCTGTGTGTGCATGCTCAGTCACTTTAGTTGTGTCTGACTTTTTGGAAACCTATGGACTGTATGTAACCCACCAGGCTCCTCTGTGCATGGGATTCTCCAAGCAAGAATACTGGAGTGTGTTGCCATTTCCTTCTCCAGGGGATTTTTCCAACCCAGGAATCAAACCTGCATCTCCTGCATTGACAAGCAGGTTTCTTTACCACTAGCATCACCTGGGAAAATGACATAATCATTTAATGAAAGTATTAAAGATACAAAATGGCGGCCCACTCCGGTGTTCTTGCCTGGAGAATCCCGGGGACGGGCAAGCCTGGTGGGCTTCCGTCTATGGGGTCACACAGAGTCAGACACGACTGAAGTGACTTAGCAGCAGCAGCAGCAGAATCTTCCTATATGTTTGCTACACTAGACTAATTGACAAATCAGCAGGAGAATAAGCGTTAAAAGTCAATCCACTGTTAAAAGCCACTGCAGTAAAAGGCATCGAATATTACTGAATCCTAAGTTTGTCTTAGGCACTGGAAACATAAAATGAATTAATATATGCTCTCTGGCCTCTTTTAATTTATTGGTGGGATATACCCATTGCTGTTGTTTAGTTGCCAAGTCATGTCCAGCTCTTTGACCCCATGGACTGTAGCCTGCCAGACTCCTCTGCCCATGGAATTTTCCAGCAAGAATACTAGAGTGGGTTACCATTTCCTTCTCCAGGGGACCTTCCTGACCCAGAGATTGAATCCACATCTCTTGCTTAGCAGGTGAATTCTTTACCAATGGGCCACTGGGTAAGCCCAATACCTGTTGAAATTCTGTTTAAAATTCAAGGATATGAAATAGGTTTCACATCTTGCTTCAACAGTGATAGACTGGTTATAGTTGTCTGCAGATCTGTCAAAGAGAACTCATAATATGCCTGTTGTAGTAAGATAAGCTGGGACTTTTCTGTTATTGATTCATATATTAACTACATTTGAGCCTCAGATTATACTCTGTATACTTTTGATTATTTTACATTTTTTCATCCTTGTTTTAAGGCTCTATTTTATTTGGAGAGTTGAAATCTTTTATATTTTAAAGTAAGTGGTTGGGTTTAAATCTACCATGCTGCTCTTTGTTTTTTGTTTGTTCCACCTATTCTTTTCCTTTTTCCTCTTGTTCTGACCTCTTTTTGGATTAATTTAGTATTTTTTTTACTATTCTTATTTCTCTCTACTATTGGCTTATAGCTATTGCTTTTTGTTTTATTTATTTATATTGTTTTAGAGATTGCTCAGTGGTTTACAATATACATTTTAACTTATCAGAGTCTACTTTAAAATATTATGCTGCTTATCTCTAATGTAAGAATCTTACAACAGCAAAGATTCATTTCATACTGCAATTCTTTATTGTCAAATAATTTGCATGTTAAACCCCAAAATGCATTGTCATCATTTTTGCTTTAAAGCGTAAACTTATCTTTTTGTTTTTAATTTCATTTAATTTTAGACATATAGAAATGTTGCAAAATTTAGTAAGGAGAACTTGTGTATACTTCTTTCAGTCTCCCAAATGTTAACATTTTACATGACATAGCACATTTTTCAAGACTAGGAACTTAATATTGGCATGATCCTGTTAACTGCAGATTTTATTAGAATTTTAACTATTTTAGAAAAATTTAAAAAAGAAAAAAAAAAGACTTTTATGTTTGCCCCCAAATTGACTATTTTAGATACAAATCTTTACTTGATACCCTTTCTTTCATCCTTTCTGAAAAAATTCCTTTGGCATTTCTTATAGTACAGATCTATTAGTTCAAGAAAAATATCTACGTTTGCTTTATTGACTACACCAAAGCCTTTGACTGTGTGGATCACAAGAAACTGTGGAAAATTCTTAAAGAGATGGGAATACCAGACCACCTGACCTGCCTCCTGAGAATTTTGTGTGCAGGTCAAGAAGCAACAGTTAGAACTGGACATGGAACAACAGTGTGGTTCCAAATCAGGAAAGGAGTACGTCAAGGTTGTATATTGTCACCCTGCTTATTTAACTTATATGTAGAGTATATCATGCAAAATGCCAGGCTAGATGAAGCACAAGCTGGAATCAAGATTGCCAGGAGAAATATCAATAACCTCAGATACACAGATGACACCACCCTATGGCAGAAAGTGAAGAAACACTAAAGAGCCTTTTGATGAAAGTGAGACAGGAGAGTGAAAAAGTTGGCTTAAAGCTTAACATTCAGAAAACTAAGATCATGGCATCTGGTCCCATCACTTCATGGCAAATAGATGGGGAAACAATGGAAACAGTGACAGACTTTATTTATTTATTTTTTTGCTCCCAAATCACTGCAGATGGTGACTGCAGCCATGAAATTATAAGATGCTTGCTCCTTGGAAGAAAAGCTATGACCAACCTCGACAGCATATTAAAAAGCAGAGACATTACTTTACCAACAAAGGTCCGTCTAGTCAAAGCTATGGTTTTTTTCAGTAGTCATGTATGGATATGGACTATAAAGAAAACTGAGCACCGAAGAATTGATGCTTTTGAACTGTGGTGTTGGAGAAGACTCTTGAGAGTCTTTTGGACTGCAAGGCGATCCAACCAGTTCATCCTAAAGGAAATCAGTCTTGAATATTCACTGGAAGGACTGATGCTGAAACTGAAACTCCAATACTTTGGCCACCTGATGCGAAGAACTGACTCATTGGGAAAGAAGCTGATGCTGGGAAAGATTGAAGGCAGGAGGAGAAGGGGATGACAGAGGATGAGATGGTTGGATGGCATCTCTGACTGAATGCACATGAGTTTGAGTAAACTGTGGGAGTTGGTGATGGACAGGGAAGCCTGGCATGCTGCAGTCTATGGCGTGGCAAAGAGTTGGACATGATTGAGTGACTGAACTGACTGACTGATAATACAGATCTATTAGTGATAAATTCTCTTGTTTTTCTGAAAGATTTTTGAAGGATTTTGTTTTGAATTCTAGGTTGATAGATTTTTCTTTGGGTCCTTTAAAGATGTTTTCTGGCTTTTTTGGTGTTTTTGTTTTTTTCTAGCATGAAGTGTGTGAATATTATTTCCTTGTTCCTCTAATATGTCTTTTTCCTCTGGATGCAAGAGGATGCTTTCTCTTTATCACTGGTTCCCAGTAAAATAATTATGGTATTTTCTGTAGTTTTCTTTGTGTTCATCCTGCTTGGGTTTATTGGTCTTTGAAATCTGAGAATATATAGTTTTTATGGAATTTGAAATATTTCAGTCATTATGTCTTCAAATATATTTTTTCTTTCCTGGTATCCTTTCTCTAAATTTTGGGACTTTCACCTGAATTGATTCTCTTTCATTTTCAGTATTTATTCCCTGCTTCATTTTGGAAAATTTTCTTCACTAGATCTTGAAGTTCACTGTTAAGTATTTCTGTAATGCCTAATTGGCTCTTAATCTCATTTGATAATTTTTTCATTTTAGATATCACATTTTTAATATCTAAAATTCTTTGTATCTTCCACTTCACTCTTTATTCAAAATTTTGTTTAAATTCCATCATTTCTCTTATTTCTGGCTCTGATTATATTGATTTCTAATTATAAATCTCATTTTTCAGTTTTCTTTTCTTCATGCCTAACAGTTTTATACTTTGTGAATATTACATTGCTGATTGGTGGATGTTGTGTTTTGTTTTAAAGAATGTTGTATTTTATTCTGACAGACATGTGTGTAAAAAGTTTCATTAACTTAGGCTTATTTTAAGAGTTTTAGGCTATGTTTTAAATAGGCTTTAGTCTAGAGATAATTTAGTCCTACTGTGAAGACATGTATCTTCTGTATCTTTACCTTAAGAGTTAATAGAAGCTATTTTACAGCTAATGGAAACTCTTTGATGGAAACTCATGTCTCCTGGCTCTGTGGGAGTTCTAGGATCTGTTCAGCCTATAACTTCTGGTTGTTGCTTGCTCAGTCTTGTTAAAGTTTATCCTGTGCATGCATGAATATTTAACACTAGATTTAAGAGCAACCCTAAGCAGATTTCTGGAGCCCTTTTCTGTGTGTACCCCACTGTTCTGGAAACTTGCCCTACAATGTGAATGTCTGTGCCCTCAAATTACAATCTTTATCTCTTCAACCCTATATGACTGTTTCCTCTGCTTGTTTAGAAAGTAGCTTCTGACAGAGAAGACATTTGTGTCTCTCTTACAAATTTCAATTTTGTATTCACTGTACAAAATTGTCCATTGTCTAAACATGGTTGTTTCATCTTTTTTTTGAGCAGTTTTATGTCTGTTTATGGTGGGAAGCTTAGCCTGGTTCCAGTTAGTCCATGATGAAAGGGGCAGGAATCCTTGAATATTTTTATACAGGGAAATAATGTTATATGTTCTATATTTTAAAAATGTCATTCTAGCTTCTTTGTGGAGAGCTGAAGTTTGAGGATCAAGATGGATGCAGAGAGATCATTTAGAAGGCTTGTGCATAGGTCCGTGCATACTAAGTCACTTCAATTTGCCTGACTCTGTGGACCATAGACTGCCAGGCTCTTCTGTCCATGGATTCTCCAGGGAGGAAAACTGGAGTGGGTTGCCATGCCCTCCTCCCGGGGATCTTTCCCACGTAGGGATCAAACCAGCATCTCTTATGTCTCCTTCATTGATAGGCAGTTTCTTTACCACTAGTGCCACTTAGGAAGGCTTGCATAGTTGTGCAAGAGTGAGATGATTATTTGGGCTTCCATGTTTTCAGCCTATTTTGTAAGAAGTAATTGGTTGATTTTAGGATGTATTCATGAGAGGAGACTGATAGTTTTCTGATGCTTTGAATGCATTAGGGAGGAATAGGAGAGGAATAAAAAATGATGCTTAAGTTCTTGTCTAGGGTAACTGGGAGAGTGGGGAGATGTGTGAGTAGGAGCAGGTTTAAGAAAAGTAGGAGAGTCAAGAGTTTTTTTTTTTTTTAGGACAAATTAATCTTAGCCTGTCAGAAATGCAAATTGGATATGCAAACTAGAGGCCTTATATAAAGATGGAACCTGATGTCAACAGTTTTGGAAAGTAAGGAGTTAATATTTTTGGAGGCTTTATTATACTGATTTTCACTGTGACTTTTCAAGTAGAAGAAAAGTGTGCTGTGTTTTTCAATATGTTCTCAGAACCTGATTTCTTAGCAGCATCTTATGGGGTGAGTATTCTGTGCAATGTATCTCGTAAATTTTGCTCTGGGCAAAGGGAAGCTAACAAATGTTTTAAGTAGGGTTACGTGGTATAAAATATTTTAGAAGAATTACTTTGGCAGGAATTTGATTTGATGAGAAAGAGGCTGGAGGCCTAGAGAACAGATGGGAGCCTGTTGATATCATCACTTAGACATTTGGGGATGAGGGTCCAGATGAAAGATGACAGTGGGAATCAAAATGAATATGTAGATGCAGGAGAGTGTGTGAAGGACAAAAATCATCAGATGAGGCTTTATTTTTAAAACATAGGTGACCCAGATTATGCCATAGAAAGCGTAAATGAAAAACTCAGTAATGGTACCATTTAATGAACGTGTGTTACAGGACCAATTCTGTCTGCCTGTCTACCTATCTGTCTTTATATTCCATAGGCTAAGAGAAATGAACTTGTTTATCCAAGATCACATGGATAAAATTGGAATAATAATCAAGTGGTGGTATATTTAAGATTTCCTGAACTATAGACATGAATTGAAAGGATATGAGCAATTAGAAATTGTTAGTGTGAGATATGCATGCACTATCAATGTCTTCCAGGATACGAATTAAATAATTTAAACATGACACATTGGCATTAAGTAGGAATTTTTTTGGTAAAAATATACATGACATTGTATGACATATACTTAGATATAATCTGATGATAGTTGATCTAAACTAGAGGCTACAAGTACAATCCAAAGCTTTTTAACTTCAAAATTTTGCTTCTAAAGTTGTGGCTTTAGACAAACTTTTGAAACAAAGTAATAGAGCAAATGAAGACTTCAGAATTAGCTATCCTAGAATCATCTTCGGAGAAGGCAATGGCACCCCACTGTAGTACTCTTGCCTGGAAAATCCCATGGATGGAGGAGCCTGGTAGGCTGCAGTCCATGGGGTCGCTAAGAGTCAGATATGACTAAGCGTTTTAATTTTCACTTTTCACTTTCATGCACTGGAGAAGGAAATGGCAACCCACTCCAGTGTTCTTGCCTAGAGAATCTCAGGGATCGGGGAGCCTGGTGGGCTGCCGTCTATGGGGTCGCACAGAGTCGGACACGACTGAAGCGACTTAGCAGCAGCAGAATCATCTTAGTAGATCATAATAACAAAAGCCAATGATGATATGAGTGCCAATGTAGCAAATATTTTTTAAATTAATCAAACATGTAATACTTGAGTGATGTATACTAGGCACGGTAAAAATGACTATCTGCATTATTTCCTGTTCCCCACAATATCATGTGAAGGTGGTCCTATTATATCCATTGTATCCATGAGGAAACCAAGACTCAAAGGTTAGCTCATCAAAGGTTTACATTCAGTTATGCATAGAGTTGGAAATTGGGTTTCTGTGACTTTTATGTTGCTTTACTTCATGTAGATTTTTAAGGAAACATTAGCATTCCTCAAGGCACCCCACCCCAGTACTTTTGCCTGGAAAATCCCCCGGACGGAGGAGCCTGGTAGGCTCCAGTCCATGGGGTCGCTAAGAGTCGGACACGACTGAGCGGCTTCACTTTCCCTTTTCACTTTCATGCATTGGAGAAGGAAATGGCAACCCACTCCAGTGTTCTTGCCTGGAGAATCCCAGGGACAGGGGAGCCTGGTGAGCTTCCGTCTATGGGGTCGCACAGAGTCGGACACGACTGAAGCGACTTAGCAGCAGCAGCAGCAGCATATTGCTTTATGATTATTTAAAAATTGCTGTTAATTATCATATAAATATATGCCTTCTTGTTTATTCAGACTGTTTACAATTCCATTTTTTTTTTGGTGAAACATTTTGTAAATAAAAGGGAGATAAAAGATTGTCCTTCCTTATGAAATAGTGATTACTTACCTTCCAAGTATGGAGCATTGCTGAGGGAGGGAAGCATACTTCCAAATATGAGCATTGGAAGGATGTAACCAATGGTTGACCTGCAAGTTGAACCTGGGCAATTGAAGGTACCTCATCCCTTCTGCTGCCCTTGAACCCACGTTCTACATTCTACCCACCATTCCCACTCTGAGAGCTATTCCAAGGGTGTAGCCTTGAAAGAGTAAAGTGTTGAGGAGACCTCTGGATCGTATATGTGACTGAGCCCAATTACGGCCACCACTATATAAACTTAAGATTCTGTCGGGTAGATATGGAAATCTACTCATCTTGCAGTTGCCCGACACGAGCCTCTTAAGTTTCTTTGCTTATGAAGCCTGTCTGAAATGATCTGCCTCTTTCTTTGGTTTCTTCCTCCCAGTTTGTGAACCACCGATTTACAGGTCAGCCAGGACACTGAAGGAAGGGCCTTGGGAAAGAAGCACTTGGGGGTAAAGTCCGGAGCTGGACTTCGGCTTCTATGTAGGGGATGACCTATATATTAGGTGCTTATGGGCCTCTATGTGTAGGGATGCCCCCCAAACACCCGGCGCTCTAATGTGCTTATTTGAGGGGCTGTACAGAGCACACTCTGGCAAAGAAGGGAAATGGATGGCTGCTGCAATGGGCCGGCCTCCACTGTGAGCAGTTCATGTGGTCACTGATGCCAAACTAGAGGGTAAAGCTCAGCTTAAAAAGTTTGAAGAGGAATTGAGGTTAGAGCAGGACAGGCTGGTAGCTGCTTTGCTAGCTCCAGGGCTGGAGGACAAGGTGGGAGAGTAGAATAGTAAGTCGGAGACTTTAGTGTGCTGTTTGCAAAGCTAGGAAGGCATAAACTGCTGTGGATTAAGGTCTGAGTGCTTGTGATGAAGCCTGATTGGGATGCTAAGAGGCGGAGTTGCTGGGATAGTGAGGAGAATGAAGAGAAAGATGTTATGGTGGTGACAGTGAAGCATATGGAAGGCCCCATCAGTCCGACTCCTAATATGAAGAAAAGCAGAAACATAGCAATGACAGCCCCAGCCAGTGGGGCGGCCCCAGTTCAGGAAACATTTCTGCTGAAAGAATATATTCCTGCGGAGCTTATTGTCAGAGCTGCCAAGTTCCCACAAAAGGCCAGGGAACAAATCCAGGCATGGTAGTGCACACCAAGGGAGGGGGCATTGGGGTTTCTCTCAGCAGCCAGAATTCAGAGAAAATGAGCTGCATCACCACACACCTGCCTCCAGGCAGCACCTGCACGGCAGGAAGGGTGTTCAGAGAACTTACTTCCTTTTACATTGGATATTCCAGTCTGCAGGGAGGCTGGGCCCAATCAGGAGGATCTCCACAGGCACATGGAGTCCTGGAAATCTGGAGTTGGGAATAAGATAGGCAATCTACTCTCCTGAGTTTGAAAGCCCTGGGGCGGGCCACATTTACTTTTGGCCAGTTGATTAAATTGGCCCCCTCCCTCTGAGTGAGTGTTCTAAATATGCTTAGTTTGTGTGGACACTGCATCTGGCTTAATCCAGCCTCCTCCGTTGTCACCATGGAAACGAGGATGCACCATTAGGGGATTAGAGAAATTAAGTACCAGACCCCCATCTAACAGATAGTGACTGGGACTCACATTTCAAAGATCATGATATGCAAGACTGGGCAAAGCAAAAACAAAAACATGACCTTAAATTGACTCCCTTCTCTCCTCTAAATGTTAAGCACAAGAGTTGGTAGAAAGGAAGAATAAAATATTAAAGCAGCAGATTATATTACTAACAGGTAAAATAACCTTAGCCAAGTATACTAAGGTACTGTCTTAGGCTTTAAGACATTTGAATTGTTGTTGTTCACTCAGTCGTGTCCGACTCTTTGCTACCCCATGGACTGCACCACACCTGGCTTGCCTGTCCTTCACTATTTCCTGGAGTTTGCTCAAACTCATGTCCATTGAGTCAGTGATGCCATCCAACCATCTCCCTCTGTCCCACCTTCTCCACCTGCCCTCAGTCTTTCCCAGCATCAGGGAATGAATCCAGTGAGTTGGCTCTTTTCACTAGGTGGCCAAAGTACTGGAGCTTCAGCATCAGTCCTTCCAACGAATATCCAGGGTTGCTTTACTTTAGGATTGACTGGTTTGAGAATGATCTACCATTACGGTCTGTTACCCTATATGCCAGACTGGGAACCGCTGCCAAGATAACCAACACCTTAAAGATACAGAAGTCACAAGAGAGCCATTGCCCCAGTGCTCACGGATCAACCTGCTGTGCTGCTGAGAACACTGAGTCATGCCTGGAAAAGGCATTATATACTGAAAATTTTAATGGGATATTTCACCAGGAGACGTGAGTTACTTTCACCCCTGGTTAGGGGAGTTACTCAGTCTCCATTGGGATTGGTTTGCTGCAAGTCAGATCTGCTTGAGAAGAACATGCACCACTGAAAGGAGGAAGAAGTGGAAATCCTGCTCTGGCATATCCTGCCCGCGAGTCCATCACGTCCTGGCTGACAGTGCTGCCTCCCCTGGACACTATATGTGTGTGTACGGCCTGGGCAAGTTCCTAAAGCTGCCCATCTCAAGGCCAGATGGGCATGTTCTGTTTTCCACTGGTATAGTCATTTGGCTGCTGTCTTTTTTCCCTTCATTGGCCTGGAGGACATTGTAGCAATATAGAAGCCTTTACTAAATTTACCCAGCAAGCTTTAAATGATAGCTGGCAAAACCTATCTTTACTGAACACTGAAATGTCTCTAATGAGAAAAGCTGTCTTTCAAAATTGGATGGCCTTGGACATTATCACTCCCTTAAAAGGAGGCACCCGTGCTATTATCCAGAATATTGTAGCTCATAACTGATAGATCGTGTTTATTAAATCACATAAGAACACAAATGAATGCTCTGAAGGGTCAGAACCCCAGTCTAAGACTTCATAAATCAGTGCTCTTGATGGGGGGAAAAAAACTTATTTTGGGAATCATTATCTTGATCTGTGTTTTCTCTCGCAGTCACCTATATTACTGCTGTGGTATCTGCCTCTAGTGCAGCCAGAATGCTATTAAATAAAATGCCTCCATGCTAGCAAAACCCCTTGTTGATCACTCAAGGCACACTGTGGACACGGGGTGTGCGTGAGGTTGTAAGGGCCAAGCACTGGGTCTTGAGAGGGTGGAGTATGATAGGAGGTCATGGGGAGGACGTGACCCACCATGGTTGACCCACAAACTGGACCCAGGTAGTCAGAGGCTTTTCACTTCCTCACCTGTCCTTAGAATGTACACCTTTGCCCACTGTTCCCACAGTGGGAGTTCTTCCAAGGACTCTGCCTTGAGAGAGCAACGTGTTGCTCTAGTATCTGAAAGTATATGTGACTGAATCCAGTTAAGGCCTCTGTATAGTGTTAAGATTCTGGCTAGCGTATGCAGAGAGCTACTCATCTCCCTGCCCCACCCCCACACCCCGACCTCTAGGCAAGCATTGAACATAAATTCCCTTATTAAAACTGCCATCTACCAGTCTGGAGTGGCCTGCCTCTTTCTTTGGTCTCTCCCTCCCCTTGTATATGAGCTTCACTTTGCAAACCAATAAGCATAAATGTTTGTTCTTAAGCCTCGTATTCTGTAATATCTTGATTTGTTGTTTGTTTATTCATCTGAATGGTTTTCCTCATTAAGGAAGAAACTTTCAGATGGAAATTGGGAAGGGTCAGAGACCACTTAAAGCCTTTATAGTTATGTTTGGCATTAAACAGAAGTGGTGCGATGGTATTATATCATTAGATACAGTCTTCAGGAATGTGCATTTCTGAGTACAAAGTACATCTAAGCATGGTATTCTTATGAAAAAATAAATTTGGATAAAGAAAATGGATCCTGTGTGGAAAGGAAGGAGACTCAGATGTGTTGAAAAAATAATTAAAAACAAGATCCTCAGAGGGAAAGCATAACCTGGAAATAGTGTTGTCAAAAAGATCTATGGCAAGAGAAAAAAACAAATGGGAAATGAGGTTGAAATGTGATGGTACACAGGAACATTATTATGATTTTAAAGCTGTCTATGGAAGCATCCCATTAAGTAGCAGGAGGGAGCTGTACCTCTTCACAGGGCAGAAACACAATCACAATTGGAATAATAAATAATACTTCTATTTGGGGATCTCATTACCAGAAAATTATAGTCAAAATAGAAGAAGTACAGAGAAGAGAGATAATAGTGGTTAGGGAACTGCCAGGATTACTGCTAGAAGAGATGATTAAAAGAATTCAATAGCTTGGTAAGGGGTGACTAAGAGGGTGGGAATGTTTACAATCACATGGAGAATGTTAACCCTAGAGAGAGAGACACATCAATTATTTAGCTTGGTGGTAAAGGCTATAATTAGAAGAAATTTAGTGATATTAGTCAAAGGGGGATTAGAGCAGCAGCCTTAAGACCTGTTTGAACACTGACAGGAATGTGCTTAGAAACACAGTCTAGATTTACCGTTTGCCATTTAGCTTCTATGAATGTGAACATTTCTGTGAATTTCATATGTCCTTTCCCACACTTTATTCCCTTTCCTCCTTAGAAGTTTTATCCCTCTCATTTGAACTGTAAGTTCTGTATTCCTTTGTGTCAGTACATTTTATGGACCACCATGGATTCCTGCCCACTTAAATATACTATCTTTTTAAAATTTATGTTTCTGCCTTGAGCTAGCAATCATTTTGCAAGCATTGGAAGAGACCTTTTCCTCACAAATTTGCCTTCTTTTAGTCCATGGGGGTATTATATTTCCAAGTGCTATAGAATGCATTTCTGTAGCTAGAATTTCTTACTATTCTAATAAAAGGTATAAAAAGGTGTGGCTATTGATAACTCATTTGAAATATTATATCATAGCAGTCAGTGTTTCCCAGCTACCTAATTTGTTTTAATGTGAGCTTTAAATCAGGTTGACTTTGAGTTATAAATGCAATGAAATGTATCAAAATACAGAAAGAGTCTCACAAAATATAAGTTGGGGGACAGTATTCTTTTAGTCTGGAACATCTGCTGTCTCTTGAGAGTGACGTCACTTCTGTAAAATCTTATCTAAGCTTTGTCAAGAAGCAAGTGTGAGAAGCACAAGTGGAGAGATGCTTTGCAAAAACAAATACCACTATCCTCAGTGCACACAGAAATAGGTGTCCAAAGAAGATGCAAACGAGAGCGATGCCACAGTACTCAAGGAAGGCTGAAGTATCTTTACTGCTTTACTCATGCCTCTGTTCACAACACTTCAGTGCCCTTAGGAGGAATGTTCTCTTAATCAAGAATTAAAATTTTCCATGTTCTTTGCAAAATCCAATGCCATTTTCAGGATAACTGAAGAGTGATGTGGGTGAACTCATGCTACAAGGACAAACAATAAAAAAAATACATTTTAATGGCTCTTATGCTTTGAAAAAATATTAAATTTACTTCTATAGAAATTATTTTCTTCTTCCTTTCTCTCCCCCTTTCCCCCTTTTTCTTTTCTGCTTCAATTAGTGCTATTAGAAGCAAGATATTAAATTGTTTCGCCCAACTGAAATGTTACAGCCTATATGAGTCACAAGATAAGTGAGGGATTTGCCTTTCCTTTGTTCAGAAGATGCATCTGACACAGAGATGAGGCCTGTGGCCCCGTCTGCAAGTGGAGACGTGTTCCAATGATAGCCGTGTTCACAGTGATAGCCAGAGCTATCCCATGGTGGGTACCACTGTGATCCACTCTTGTATGAGGTATAAGTCCCCAGAGTACTGTGTACATCTAAGTTTTCTAGAGTCCAGAAGGCATTGGCACCCCACTCCAGTACTCTTGCCTGGGAAATCTGATGGACAGAGGAGCCTGGTAGGCTACAGTCCATGGGGTTGCAAAGAGTCGGACACGACTGAGTGACTTTACTTTCACTTTTCACTTTCATGCATTGGAGAAGGAAATGGCAACCCACTCCAGTGTTCTTGCCTGGAGAATCCCAGGGACAGGGGAGCCTGGTGGGCTGCAGTCCATGGGGTTGCACAGAGTCGGACACGACTGAAGCGACTTAGCAGCAGCAGCAGCAGCAGCAATAGCATAATACCCGGTGAGTGAGTGAGTGAAAGTCGCTCAGTCGTGTCTGACTCTTTGCGATCCCTTGGACTGTACAGTCCATGGAATTCTCCAGGCTGGAATACTGGAGTGGGTAGCCTTTTGCTTTTCCAGGGGATCTTCCCAATCCAGGGATTGAACCCAGGTCTCCCGCATTGCAGGCAGATTCTTTACCAGGCAGGTAACCATTGTTCCTCATTTTAGAAGAAAAAAACAAAACAAAACAAGAAAAATTCTGTGACCTAAGCAGATACTCCTATCTCTGGATTCTAGTCCAGTTTAAAAGAAATAAGTAGTTTAAATGTGTCCTGCCACCTTTTTTTTTTTCTTTTTAAATGATTTTATTTATGTATTTTTGGCTGTGCTGTGGTCTTTGTTGCTAGGTGGGCTTTTCACTAGTTGCCTTGAGCTGCTTGAGCTCAAGCAGGGGCTGTTCTTTGTTGTGGTGTGTGGGCTTCTCGTTGCCATGGCTTTTCTTGTTGCAGAGCACTGGCTCTAGGGTGCATGAGCTTCCGGAGTTGCAGCACACAGGCTCAGTAGTTGGAGTTCCGGGACCTAGGCTGCAGACTCAATAGCTGTGGCGCATGGGATTCGTTGCTCTGCAGCATGTGGAATCTTCCTGGACCAGGGATCTAATCGCATTGGCCGGTCTCCTGCACTGGCAAGCAGATACTTTACCACTGGGCCACCAGGGGAGCCTTGTCTTGGAACTTTAATATTGCTTGGTAGGAGAGCTCCCCATTGTTTCTCAATCCTGATCTACCGTTTTTAGTTTGGAAACAGATTAGGTCTTGGCCTAACTTTTTTACCTTGTTCCTGCTGTGAGGACAGGGCAAACAGTTGTGGAATTAAAAGCGGCCCGTTCAAACTACCATCACAGCCTGATTGTGTATCTTTCTTAGCAAATCTCTAAATGAAGTGGAAACTTGAATCTAAGAGCAGCAGTACTAAAACAGGAAGTGAACAACAGTACCTGAGAGTGTACTATATCAACGTGCTGACACAGGGCTTAGATGTGAAGGGATGTCAGTTCTCAGTCTTTCTCTTTTGCAAAAACAGGCATGACGTATACACTTGCTGACTATACATATACATATTTGCAAGCATACAACTGTGTATATACATGTTATATACGTGCATACATACATAGTTTATTTATAAAACTGACAGCTTTAGGGGAAAAAAACAAAGTTGGGAAAATGAATGTTTCTATAAGCCAAAGGTAATTGAAAAGTTGGTGCTAATATCTTTTTGTTTTTTCCCCCAGGCCTTTATTCAATGTAGTTGTAATTATCCTGCATTTTTATCTTGTTTTTTCTTAAATTTAAGATTATAATGATCATTTCATGTGCCTCTATAAACTGTTTATAGACATCATTTTAAACACATTTCAAGAGTCTACAGTGTGGGTAATTCCATAGTTTATTTAACCATTTCCCATATTTGGGGCTTTTGATTCCTTTCTTTCTTTCTAGCTTTCTTACATTAAAATTTTTTCCCTTTTGCCTCTTCTTTCTCTCCTGTCTTATCCCTTCTCATTTTAATCGGGACTCTGCCAAAACTTTGAGATATGACTGGTATTTTAAAATGGGTGACTGTCTTTGCTTCAGAGAAATATTTATATACATGAATTTTGGATGTTGAGAAACTTGACAGAAAAAATGTAATGGCAATGCAACTCTCCAAAAGAAAACCTTGAATCATGTGTGTATGAGTTTGTATGTATGTGTGCACGTGTATATGTGTGCAAGTATGTATGTATGTTCACCTGTGTGATAGATTGGAGGTATAGATATGTCAGTCATTAAGTTAGGCTTCAGTGGGAGATGAGTAGCTCCATTAAACAGAATTCCTAAAATGCATTTGCATTTCATCAGGTTTGACAACTATGGCCTCATAGTTTTGGGTTTAATGTGACAACCGGTGTGCTGCTAAGTCGCTTCAGTCGTGTCTGACCCTGTGCGACCCCATAGACGGCAGCCCACCAGGCTCCCCTGTCCCTGGGATTCTCCAGGCAAGAACTCTGGAGTGGGTTGCCATTTCCTTCTCCAATGCATGAAAGTGAAAAGTGAAAGTGAAGTCGCTCAGTAGTGTCCAACTCTTCACGACCCCATGGACTGCAGCCTACCAGGCTCCTCCGTCCATGGGATTTTCCAGGCAAGAGTACTGGAGTGGGGTGCCATTGCCTTCTCTGACAATTGGTGTAGATACCTTTTTTTCCTCAGCTTACTGAAGTATGGTTGACATATAACATTGTTTAAGATGTACAATGTGATACATTGATACACATGTATATTGCAAAATGATTATGATGTGGGTCCCTTTTTACATCTAGGTGCCCTAATACTGGTATCTGTGACTTGAAGGAGAGGAGAGGAAGAGACATGTATTTAAGCTGAAGTTTGGCTATTGGTAGTTCTTCTATAGCTGGGTAATGTTCACAAAAACCTATTGTGGAACCTTACATTGAGCGTAAATTCCTAATTTGAAGAGGTTATGGACTCAGACTTTGAAAACAAATTTATGGTTACCAAAGGGGAAAGATAGGGGGAGAGATAAATTAGGTGTTTGGGATTAACATACACACCATTATGTATAAATAGATAATCAACAAGGACCTAGTACATCATGAGAAATGCTGGACTGGAAGAAACACAAGCTGGAATCAAGATTGCCGGGAGAAATATCAATAACCTCAGATAGGCAGATGATACCACCCTTATGGCAGAAAGTGAAGAGGAACTAAAAAGCCTCTTGATGAAAGTGAAAGTGGAGAGTGAAAAGGTTGGCTTAAAGCTCAACATTCAGAAAACGAAGATCATGACATCTGGTCCCATCACTACATGGGAAATAGATGGAGAAACAGTGGAAACAGTGTCAGACTTTATTTTTCTGGGCTCCAAAATCACTGCAGATGGTGACTGCAGCCATGAAATTAAAAGATGCTTACTCCTTGGAAGGAAAGTTATGACCAACCTAGATAGCATATTCAAAAGCAGAGACATCACTTTGCCAACAAAGGTTCGCCTAGTCAAGGCTATGGTCTTTCCTGTGGTCATGTATGGATGTGAGAGCTGGACTGTGAAGAAGGCTGAGCGCCGAAGAATTGATGCTTTTGAACTGTGGTGTTGGAGAAGACTCTTGAGAGTCCCTTGGACTGCAAGGAGATCCAACTGGTCCATTCTGACGGAGATCAGCCCTGGGATTTCTTTGGAAGGAATGATGCTAAAGCTGAAACTCCAGTATTTTGGCCACCTCATGCGAAGAGTTGACTCATTGGAGAAGACTCTGATGCTGGGAGGGATTGAGGGCAGGAGGAGAAGGGGACGACAGAGGATGAGATGGCTGGATGGCATCACTGACTCGATGGATGTGAGTCTGAGTGACCTCTGGGAGTTGGTGATGGACAGGGAGGCCTGGCGTGCTGTGGTTCATGGGGTCACGACTGAGCGACTGATCTGATCTGATATAGCACAGGGAACTCCATTCTGTAATAACCTACATGAGAAAAAAAATCTGAAAAATATGTACATATATATATGTATAACTAATTCACTTTGCTGTATGCCTGAAACTAACACACTAATGTAGATCAACTATAATATAAAATAAAAGTTAAAAGAAAACACAGGTAAACAAACAAAGGCTACAGAGAAGAATCACCATCATGATTGTGAGCATCCATGATGGGGCAGGTAGAGAGAATTCAGCTTAGGGAAGTAGAGCCCAGTAAAGTGGTAAAGGCAGAGGCTTCAGATGGTGACCTCCCTGAGAGATTTGGAGGCAAACATAAGGTACTACTTCTGGACTTTCAAGAAATATTCTAGAAGCTCTAAGAGCCAGTGAGGTTTAAATGCTGCTGCTGCTGCTGCTAAGTCACTTCAGTCGTGTCCGACTCTGTGCGACCCCATAGACGGCAGCCCACCAGGCTCCCCGTCCCTGGGATTCTCCAGGCAAGAACACTGGAGTGGGTTGCCATTTCCTTCTCCAATGCAGGAAAGTGAAAAGTGAAAGTGAAGTCGCTCAGTAGTGTCCAACTCTTAGCGACCCCATGGACTGCAGCCCACCAGGCTCCTCTGTCCATGGGATTTTCCAGGCAAGAGTGCTGGAGTGGGGTGCCATTGCCTTCTCTGGAGGTTTAAATATTGGGATGCAAATACCAGTGTTAATATAGCCTTACAGATAGACTTGAGGAGATTTGAGTAACATGACTAAACTATGGTATTCAATCTTTGTTCATAAGTCTCCCTGCCCCATATTTCCAATGATTTTCTTAAAGATGGATTCTCAGATGATAACTTACCAGATTTTTTCATCTGAGTTTGCCCCCCCCAAAAAAACCTATTTTGGGGCAAAGACTATTTAGAAGATCCCAGACTGCCCAGGTAAGGAACTGGGAAAAATTAAGTGAGGAAAAAATAAGAAAAGCCAATAAAGGGTCCTGTAGTGAATGGATTATCCATGTGGGCAACAGAGGCTGGAGCCCACTGGGGATCTTCTGAGAAACCAGCCACAGGGACCAGCAATCAGGCCAAGGAATCTGTGCATTTATTAGTGTCTTTTTTCTTTGAGGATTCCTCTGCTAGGCTCATGAACTCCCCCATACCTCTAGGAAATGCCTTCTTGCAGCCGAACAGGATAAGAGAGATGTTGGTCCTAGAGGTATAAAGTTGTCAGCAGGCTGAAAATTGTATATTTCCGCTGTCAGGGCTCTCAAGTGGGCCCAGAGGTAAAGGAAGAGGCATGGGCAGCATCTGTTGCATGGGGCTTACCGAGTCTCTTTCCATCTCAGTACACTGCTTTTGTGTTGATGTGTGGCACGTTTATGGATTGTCATTCCCTTGCTTTCTGCCATCTAGCAGTCACCAGGTTTCTAGATATCTGAGATAAAATGTACCTCCAAAGCTTTTCCCAATCTCTGTGTCGAAGTTCACTTAAGCAACAAGGTGCGGAGGCCATTCTATACTGAAGGTCAACTGGGATGCCAGTTTCTCCTTGGAAAGAAGAAATATCGAGGCAGAAACAGGCTTGAAATATGGGGAAAAATGTGCTACCATAAGCAGCCTCACTCTGAGGGTGGCCTAATTGACTTAGAGTTCTGGCTCATACTTTTGAAAATTCTCTTTATTTCTACCCCAAATTCAAGTTGTCTGATGTCAGTACCTATTTCTTTAAATAGCATTTCTTTCATTTTCCAGTTCTCCTTCATTCTGCTTGTAATAAATCAACCAAGAAACACTTTTCACCTTTACTGTGTCCTATCTTTCTTTCTTCCTTCTTAGTTAAGAATTTTGGGAAAAAAAAAAAATAGAGTGAGAAAAGTAGTTTACACTTCCTCACCATGCAGTAACACTTCAACACACAAAAAAACCTGGCTTGTACCTCTACCACTTCACAGAAAATGTTCTCATCAGATTCACCAAATATATATTGGCATTGGCAAATCCAATCATTGCCTTTTGTTTTTATTCTGTTTGAACTTACAGACTACTCTACTGAAATCAAGACTCTTAATACCGCATGATGAACATCTCCATTTGTACAATCTGCAGAGGTCAAGTTAAAAGCTAACTTTATTGTCTCTCAAACCAGCCACACCCCTTTATCCTGCCCCAAATTTGCTCCTTCTGTTGTCTTGGTGATTATCATCATTTTCTGCCTGTAGCCTAAGCAAAAAGAGTTGAAGTTATTTCAGAAATTTTCTATCACTTATTCTTCAATCAGTCTTACAGTTTTTATTTGCTAAATAAAATAAGGCTATATAATAAGTCATAAAACAGTATTTCTTTGACTCTAGGCCTGTCTCATGCTCATGCAAAGTGACTGACTCTTTGCCACCCTATGGACTGTGACCCGCCAGGCTCCTCCATCCATGGGATTTTCCCAGCAAAAATACTGGAGTGGATTGTCATTCTCCAGGGGATCTTTGAGACTCAGGGATCAAACTCACATCTCCTGCATTGCAGACAGATTCTTTACTTCTGAGCCAAGAGAACCCCTAGTCCTATCTAATTTTTAGTAATTCTAGTTTTCCTCAAGATCTTCCAGAACTTTTCCAGTGCGTATCATAGTATTTCAAAAACATATCACTCATTTCAGATCTGTTACTTCGCCTCTTCACCTTATATCTTCAATTGCTTCTGAGATCAACAGTAATTTACCCCCCCGTATCAACTTACAGAAGTCCCCAGGGCCATTGCTGTTACCTTACAAAAATCTTGCTCTGACTTCTGCTGTTCATTTGCATTAAGGCTGTGGAAACTAAAAATTAAAATGCTGATCTCCAGTACACTGGGGTCACATGATTCCTAGTCATGGCTGCTTCTGATACTGCTGTTGTTGTCCATGACTGCCAATGCATACCTGGTGATTTAGTGGTCTCCTAAATTGTTTTTTCTTTATGATATTCCCTGATTCTTTGCTTAATTAGACTCTTGGCCAGTTATGGCAACCTGTCTTTTAGACAAACCCAGGTGCGACTGCCACCTAAGGCAGACAGAACTTAAGCATAAGGTTGAGCCTCTGCTACACTGCTTCCAGTAAAATATTTGAAATTTATCTGTGCCTCTTCTGAGAATCTAACTTGGAATGATAGAAGACAGTTATTTACCTGGGCCACTCCAATGTTTCTGTGGGGATAGCCTCTTGAATACAGGGACAGGCTGTGGGTGTGACAGTTCTGGCACACCAAGGCTATAGAAGAAAAGGGCGGCCCTGGCACTACCTCATATATTTCACACATTTTGGCAATGGTGTTTTTTTTTTTTTTTTTCCTTTTCTGGAAAGTGAGAGTCTTCACTTATGTTCTGCTCTCACACCTGACTCTGACACCTCCACTTACCTGTGGGATCTTAGTTGGAGAAGCAGCATTTGTAAATGACACTGTACTTTGTACTTGTCTTCTCTGCTGTGCATGTGGGATGACTGAGCTGCTCAGCCTAGAGTATCATTGTCCTCTCCCAGTCCTTTATGCACCTTTGATGCTAGAGTTACCCGAGACATGATGTCCTTCAAAGCCTATGTGATTGAATTCTTCTTCTACTTAACTTTCTATTCACCATCTGGTCCAGGAGTAAGGTTACAATCCCTCACGATTATTTTGGTGGGTTCATAATACTCAGACAGAGCCCAATACCGTCTTCCTCTGGCTGGGAAATTAATTCAGTGATCACTAGGGCCCTTCCACAGTCTTCTGTGGGGCTGTCATAACCAGCACTGATATTATGGATCCCTGCCACTGTGTCTCTCACCAGCTCTGCTGCCTACACTGCTGTTTTGGGACTAACAAGGTCATTACCTGGAACCCTCATGTTCTATGAAGAAGAGAAAGTTGGAAAATTTTTATATATGTCCATAGGAGCTGGACCAGAGGAAAGTTTAATAATAAATACCTTGCAGTTTTCCCAACTAACTAGTTCTTAGTATGTTAATTGAGCCTGTTGGCCTGAAGCCAAAATTACAACTTGACTTTTATACTCTTAGGGATGAGTTCTTTTTCTTAAGTTCCTCAAGTTTTCATGTAAATAGATCTGAGTCTATTTCACTAGTTTTCTTGATTTGTCTCATCATCTCAGTTTCCAACTATATCGATACTTCTTATATGTATATTTCTTTTATCTTTGAAATAAAAATAAGAACAGTACATGCCTTGTGTTGTGATATGAATGGGACTGAATGAACGAATGTAAATGAAGCGCTGGGAACAGAAGTCAGCACAGAAGGCATGCTCCATAAATGTTAGCTGCTATTACTGTTACCACTTTTGCCTGAATTACTGCAGAATTGTCTTAACTGGTTTCCTAATCCTTATTTGGAACTCTTCCGTCTAATTCTCTTATCGTCCTGTAAGAGTGATCTTTCTAAAACTGAAGTCTGCTTGTTTCACTTCTCTACTCCAAACCTGTAATGGGTTTCAAATATCATGATGCTTAGACTCAGCCTGGAGCACAGGCCCATTGTAATCTTGTGTTGTCTCTCTAGTCTTGCTCCTACCAGTCTTTTCCAAACTTCCATTGTTCTTAGTGAGTTCTCTGGAAGCAGCACATTCTTTTGTGTCTCCTTGACATAGTGCATGTGAATATTTGTGGAAAAAATGTTGTCCCCACTTTCCTCTCTTTAATTTCTGCTCATTCCACAAAACCCAGCAAAAGCATCACAACCCCCAGAAAACCCTCTAGTTCTTTGAGTTTGAATGAGAGAAGCTCCTTCTCTGCCCGTTGCTGCTGCTGCTGCTAAGTTGCTTCAGTTGTGTCCGACTCTGTGCGACCCCAGAGATGGCAGTCCACCAGGCTCCCCCGTCCCTGGGATTCTCCAGGCAAGAACACTGGAGTGGGTTGCCAGTTCCTTCTCCAATGCATAAAAGTGGAAAGTGAAAGTGAAGTCGCTCAGTCTTGTCCGACTCTTAGCGACCCCATGGACTGCAGCCCACCAGGCTCCTCCATCCATTGGATTTTCCAGGCAAGAGTACTGGAGTGGGGTGCCATTGCCTTCTCCTCTCTGCCCATTAATCCTTTCTAAACACATCCATCCTAGCACTTGTCATGTGGTGCTAGAATTATCCCTTTCCTATCTGTTGACTCTCTTAATTTAAGCTCCCTAAGGACCAAGAGTGTGTATTATTCTATATCTCTGTTACCATGTATCTTCACTGTTAGGAAATTAGAGATACTCAATGTTTGTTGAATAAATACCTGACAAGAATGAAAAATCAAGGTATGTGTGAAAGGATAGATACAATGAAATGCAGAGGGAGGGTCAAAGATTTCCTCTGTCACACTTGACTTTCACTTTGCACTGTTAGGATGATAAAGTGTATCATGGAATTGTTAGGGTATTTCTAGGATCTTACAAAGTATGTGAAAAAAGGGTTTCAGATTCTCAGATGTTTCTGGCATGGATTTATATTTGTTTTGAGTTGTATAAAGGGTCTGACACTGCCCCTCCTGTAGACTGTAGAAATAGCTGGGTTACTTATTTGTACTCAAAATATCCTAAGAACATATCTTGAATATCTGAAATGCTGACATTTCAATAATCTTATTTCATTCTATAAGCTTCTCAGGGTCCTGCATTCTCTCCCGTTTTTATCCCCACTAAGAAATAAGACTGCCTAATACATATTTACATATGAAACAATAGCATATTATGTAATATAGGAGTAGTGAAGAAAAAAGTGACTAAAGTGACTAAATTCTGAACTGAATTTCTATGAAAAGAAGCTTTAAATTTATATTAGTGTGAAGGCTGTTTAAATAATTCAATATTATTTTTCTTTGTACACATTTTTCTCACAGTGCATAGTTTATTTGTGAAAATGCAAACAAGTGCTAGAGTCTGTATTATTCAGTAGGTAAAGTCTTTATCTCTATTAAGTAAATGTGGTTTTAAAGCCTTTATTAGAAGCAGAATTTCCCATGGTCATATTTGACCCAATGACCACATTATTTGAAAAAACTTAAAAATTCTTCAATAATAAAAAAATAATTTTCTTCACGGCAATATTATCCAAAAAGGTTTTGAACAACTTTATGCCCTGACCATAAATGTAATATAGCATTTCACAATCTCTGCTACTGAAGTTCAATTATTGAGTTTTTAATAAAGCACATCATCAGTAAATTGAAAAAAATGGTTTAAGGCAAAGAAAAAGAATTGAAAGAACACCATAAACATTTGAAGCTATAAAATTGTAAGCATTCAGTACTTATAAGTAGGGCTTTATAGGGAATCAATTTTGCCTCTTGTATTTGTTAAAATAAGAGTATTTGGTGCAGTATTGGGTTGGCCTGAAGAGTCATTTAGGTTTTTCCACAATATCCTGGGTGAACCTTTTGGCTGACCCAATTTTTGTTGTTGTTCAATTGCTAAGACATGTCCAACTCTTTGTGACCCCATGAACTGTAGCAGGCCAGTCCTTCACTATCTCCCAGAGTTTGTTTAAACTCATGTCCATTGAGTCTATGATGCCATCTAACCATCTCACCCTCTGCCACCCTCTTCTCCTTTTGCCTTCAATTTTTCCCAACATCAAGGTCTTTCCAATGAGTCAGCTGTTCACATCAGGTGGCCAGTGTATTGGAGCTTCAGCCTCAGTCCTTTCAGTGAATATTCAGGGTTGATTTTCCTTTAGAATTGACTGGTTTGATCTTGCAGTCCAAGGGACTTTCAAGAGTCTTTTCCAACACCACAGTTCAAAAGCATCAATTCTTCGGTGCTCAGCTTTCTTTATAGTCCAACTCTCACATCCGTACGTGACCACTGGAAAAACCATAGCTTTGATTAGACAGACCTTTGTTGGCAAAGTGATGTCTCTGCTTTTTATTTTTTTAAATTTTATTTTATTTTTTAATTTTACAATATTGTATTAGTTGTGCCATATATCAACATGAATCCACCACATGTATACACGTGTCCCCCATCCTGAACTCTCCTCCCTCCTCCCTCCCCATATCATCCCTCTGGGTTGTCCCAGTGCACCAGCCCCAAGCATCCAGTATCGTGCATCGAACCTGGACTGGCGACTCATTTCATATATGATATTATACATGTTTCAATGCCATTCTCCCAAATCATCCCACCTTCTCCCTCTCCCACAGAGTCCAAAAGACTGTTCTATACATCAGTGTCTCTTTTGCTGTCTCGTATACAGGGTTATTGTTACCATCTTTCTAAATTCCATATGTCTCTGCTTTTTAATACGCTAAGTTTGTCGTATCTTTTCTCCCAAGGAGCAAGCGTTGAAATTTTAATTTTAATTTCATGGCTGCAGTCACCATCTGCAGTGATTTTGGAGCCCCCAAAAGAAAATCTGTCACTGCTTCCACTTTTTCCCCTTCTATTTTCCATGAAGTGATGGAACTGGATGCCATGATCTTCATTTTTTTAATACTGAGTTTTAAGCCAGCTTTTTCATCCTCCCCCTTCACTCTTATCAAGAGGCTCTTTAGTTCCTCTTCATTTGGTGCCATTAGAGTGGTGTCATCTGCATATCTGAAGTTGTTGATTTTCTCCTGGCAACCTTGATCCCAGCTTGGGCTTCATCCAGCCCAGCGTTTCTCATGATGTACTCTGCATAGAAGTTAAATAAGGGTGACAATATACAGCCTTCTCATACTCCTTTCTCAATTTTAAACCAGTCTGTTCCTTGTTGATTCTGATGTGTCTTGTCTTGCATACAGGTTTCTCAGGAGACAGGTGAGGTGATTTGGTATTCTTACCTCTTTAAGAATTTTCTGTAGTTTGTTGTAATCCACAGTCAAAGACTGGCATAGTCAATGAAGCAGTAGTAGATATTTTTCTGGAATTCCCTTGCTCTATCTTGATCCACAAGAGTTAGCAATTTGATCTTTGGTTCCTCTGCCTTTTCTAAATCTAGCTTCCATGTCTGGAAGTTCTCAATTCCTGTAATGCTGAAGCCTAGCTTGAAGGATTTTGAGTATAACTTTACTAGCATGCGAAATGAGCACAATTGTCTGGTAGTTGGAATATTTTTTGGCACTTGCCTTCTTTGGGATTGAAATGAAAAGTGACCTTTTCCAGTCTGGTGGCCAACTCAATATTAATAGTCATAAAAAATATTTGAAATTCCCTCCATGTTTCAGATGAGATCAGATCAGTCGCTCAGTCATGTCCAACTCTTTGTGACCCCATGAATCGCAGCACGCCAGGCCTCCCTGTCCATCACCAACTCCCAGAGGTCACTGGGACTCACGTCCATCGAGTCAGTGATGCCATCCAGCCATCTCATCCTCTGTCGTCCCCTTCTCCTCCTGTCCCCAATCCCTCCCAGCATCAGAGTCTTTTCCAATGGGTCAACTCTTCGCATGAGGTGGCCAAAGTACTGGAGTTTCAGCTTTAGCATCATTCCTTCCAAAGAAATCCCAGGGCTGATCTCCTTCAGAATGGACTGGTTGGATCTCCTTGCAGTCCAAGGGACTCTCAAGAGTCTTCTCCAACACCACAGTTCAAAAGCATCAATTCTTCAGCGCTCAGCCTTCACAGTCCAACTCTCACATCCATACATGACCACAGGAAAAACCATAGCCTTGACTAGATGTACCTTTGTTGGCAAAGTAATGTGTCTGCTTTTCAATATGCTATCTAGGTTGGTCATAACTTTCCTTCCAAGGAGTAAGCGTCTTTTAATTTCATGGCTGCAGTCACCATCTGCAGTGATTTTGGAGCCCCCCAAAATAAAGTCTGCCACTGTTTCCACTGTTTCCCCATCTATTTGCCATGAAGTGATGGGGCCAGATGCCACGATCTTCGTTTTCTGAATGTTGAGCTTTAAGCCAACTTTTTCACTCTCCACTTTCACTTTCATCAAGAGGCTTTTGAGTTCCTCTTTCCTTTCTGCCGTAAGGGTGGTATCATCTGCATATCTGAGGTTATTGATATTTCTCCCGGCAATCTTGATTCCAGCTTGTGTTTCTTCCAGTCCAGCATTTCTCATGATGTACTCTGCATGTAATTTAAATAAGCAGGGTGACAATATACAGCCTTGACGTACTCCTTTTTCTATTTGGAACCAGTCTGTTGTTCCATGACCAGTTCTAACTGTTGCTTCCTGACCTGCATATAGATTTCTCAAGAGGCAGATCAGGTGGTCTGGTATTCCCATGTCTTTCAGAATTTCCCACAGTTTCTCATGATGCACATAGTCAAAGGCTTTGGCATAGTCAATAAAGCAGAAATCGATGTTTTTCTGGAACTCTCTTGCTTTTTCGATGATCCAGCGGATGTTGGCAATTTGATCTCTGGTTCCTCTGCCTTTTCTAAAACCAGCTTGAACATCATGAAGTTCACGGTTCACATATTGCTGAAGGCTGGCTTGGAGAATTTTGAGCATTATTTTACTAGTGTGTGAGATGAGTGCAATTGTGTGGTAGTTTAAGCATTCTTTGGCATTGCCTTTCTTTGGGATTGGAATGAAAACTGACCTTTTCCAGTCCTGTGGCCACTGCTGAGTTTTCCAAATTTGCTGGCATATTGAGTTCAGCACTTTCACAGCGTCATCTTTCAGGACTTGGAATAGCTCAACTGGAATTCTATCACCTCCACTAGCTTTGTTTGTAGTGATGCTTTCTAAGGCCCACTTGACTTCACATTCCAGGATGTCTGGCTCTAGGTCAGTGATCACACCATCGTGATTATTTGGGTCGTGAAGCTCTTTTTTGTACAGTTCTTCTGTGTATTCTTGCCACCTCTTCTTAATATCTTCTGCTTCTGTTAGGTCCATACCATTTCTGTCCTTTATCGAGCCCATCTTTGCATGAAATATTCCTTTGGTATCTCTGATTTTCTTGAAGAGATCCCTAGTCTTTCCCATTCTGTTGTTTTCCTCTATTTCTTTGTATTGATCTCTGAAGAAGGCTTTCTTATCTCTTCTTACTATTCTTTGGAACTCTGCGTTCAGATGTTTATATCTTTCTTTTTCTTTTTTGCTTTTTGCTTCTCTTCTTTTCACAGCTATTTGTTTAAATTGAGATAATTATGTGGATATCACATTAAAGTAAAAATAAAGCATAATGAATTCAGAAGGTATTATATAGGCAATTTTCAATTTACAGATGAGTTATTTTCCTAAGGTTCCTCTGCATGCTTATTGAATTTTGAGAACACAAATGATTAAAGTCTTATTATGTAGTTGGATTCCCAGATCAGGAAATGGAAGTCACTTCTGGAGGAACTAGAGTACTAAATATTACAACATTATGTCACTGAGAATGGGCATTAAGCATTTTGGGATTTGAGGAATATCATCTTGTATCATTGCCAAGGAATGCAAACTAGCAATTCTAAATCATAGGATTCTTGAAACTATAGTGACCGTATGCCTTATTTACTGAGTTGGTTCTAAGAGCATGTGATTTTGAGGAGCAAACACTCTACAGAGGGAGCTCCTTAAGTCAGTAATCTGTTTGCTGAAAACCCTAGCTTGATGCTCAAAAATACACCAAAGAATAAGACAAAAATGATTGCTGCTCTCACATGACTTTCTGTATAATGGGGAAGACACACCATTAACATAGGATACAAAAATTATTACCATTAAAACATGTATTACAAAGAGAAAGGACAGGATGATAAGTAAGTAGATAAGGAAGATCTTAATATTGCCATGGTTTGGACTGATTGAGAGAGATGTCCATGAAGATGTGGAACCCAAAAGAAGAATAGAAGTTAACTCGGCTGAGAAACAGGGAAACCAACATAATTTAAGACCCTGAAGTAGAAGTTTCAGTATGTCAGATGAATTGAGAGATTGCCAAGGTTACTGGATTACAGCAAACTAACAATGCGCCAGTGGTTGAGACTGCAGAGGGAATTGAGAGCCAGATGGTGCAGGATCTTTGTTAGATGGCTTACCAGTGATACTGGACCCATGCTAATGGGTAGTTATTGGAGGGATTTAGGAGGAGAATGTCCTCCTTAAATTCATATTCAGAGGTCAATAAATGCTGATATGAATTGAATAATTGTCTGGATTAAAGCAGAAGTAGACCTAAAGGCAGTCACTGGCAGTGGGAGAGTCCTCTGAATCCTTCAGTCCCAAGCCACGCCATGCAGCACACATTTCTGGCAGCCGTGATCCTAGCAGGTGCTTAGCTTAACAACTCTTACATGCTGCCGTGGTCAGTTTCATTTGTGTGTGACCAAAACCTTCTAGCTGTTTATTAGTTGTAAATTAAACAAGCTGAATGAAGATATTTTTATTTTAATTTTTTAAATATTTTTTTGCTTCTCATGCAGAAGTATGATTCTTCTTGATTTTATTATTTTTTTAATTTAAATGTATTTAATTGGAGGCTAATTACTTACAATATTGTAGGGACAAGTCAAAATCATTTGAAACCCATCCTATTTCATTTTTCATATTTCATCATCTGACTTTTGGAATTAAAATTTTTTTTTCAGTTAAAATTTATCTCTTTATAGGAGAGGGTTTATTTTGGGGGACCATACAGAAAAAACCTCTTTGCTATGTCTCTGAGAGCTTTCCCCTTTGAGTGTTTGATGACTATGGTGATTTTGCCGTTTACTGGATCTCTAACTCTTCTTAGATTGGTTACTCTTATGTAAAAGTTTCAACCACCCATAATATCATCTATGTGGTACCTTTCTCTTATTATGGAATACATGTGTGCATATTAATATATACACGCATATTCAAATTTACTTTTTGTGTCCAAAAATAATTCAATATTAAAATATTAAGAATAATTTTGTAAGCTTCAATCTGTTGTCACATTTCTATCTTAAGTTTTCCTTTACTAGCCAGATAATGTTACATATATTTTAAACATACTTTAAATGACTACAGCTCTATAGTATCTGACCATGTGGCAGCATAGTGAGGCATCAGATGTAGGATTTACAATTACTGCCCCTTTTAGGCCATATACTCTAGTTTCCAGATATTAAAGTTAACATCTAATTTTGTGGCTCATTTCAAATAAAACATTTCTGACATCACACATTCATTAAATTTCAGTTTGTAAAATAATGAATCATCAGACACTGTGTAAAATATCACCCTGAAACAAACTAGTAAAGCTACGTGGATAGGATTCTTAGCACTGTAGAAAGTCAGAGATGACTTTCAACTCTGTGTTATGGGAAACTTGATTCCTTGCTCTTCACCCTTCTCTCTCCTCTATGTATTGCACTCTTATCTCTTATTAGTGTTTTGAACAGAGAAGAACAAGGAACAGTTCAGTCTTATACTTTTTAATCAGTGTAGGCAATACATTTTGAGTGATGGTTAGACCTATCAGCTAAAATTAAGATTCTATATTATTGATGAAATCTGTTTCCTTTTGCATGAAATAGTGAAAGCTAGTTAAGGTTAAAAAAATGAAGGGAATGTCATGTGAATCAGGACAGTCCTATTGTTATCACATCCTCAGATTTCAGAGATTATCTAAGGCTTATTAATATACAGAATCATGGCTTTGAGTCCCAGGTATTTATCTCACTTAAATTATTTAATGTCACTAAGTTTTGCTTCTGCCTTACATAATTTTTCTCATAATTATTTATCATTTAAGATAGTTCTAAATTCTTTTGTAGAAAATCCTTTATATTATTTTCATTTTTGTTCTGAAGAATTCACCAAGTTTTATAGTGATTATTTTATGAAACTTGATATCATTGTGATTGGTTAAAAAATGATGTTATCTCCTGTCTTCTTAGGATCTTAGATATCCTTCAATTCAAAACAACTGATTTAAAGTTGAAAGAAATGAAGCTAAAGATGCATAAAGAGCTTGTCTGAGATGATGTGGCCAGTAGTTACTGAAACTGGACTTGGAACTATGACTTGGGTAGATCCCCTTACTGCCCTCTTAGCACTCCATCTAAAATCTCCAGATTTTCTCTTATGTTGACCAAAGGTTAACATTTGGGACTTTGACTGCTTTTAGACTAGCCATTACTATGGGTGGGGATGAGGGTGAGGATGAAGATGAAGGTTATGAGAATCACCCAAGGAATGTCTTCAACATAAATTTCGATAGTCTTATGCCTTAGTCTAGACTCTTTTTACATCTGCAACCCTTTTCCCCACCTACCATGTAAAATTTTGATATGCCTTCAGGATGGGGAAAAGGATGTAATTTTAAACTTAGGGAGTTCCCTAGATAATTCTGATATGTACTCCTGATATGTACTCCTGATATGTAATCCTGATATGTACTCCCTCCTGGATCTGATCTGATCCAGGATTGAGAACACTGCTCTAGGCAAATTTATTATGGACTTAAAAAAAAAACCCACACACATAGAGCATTGGTTTAAAAATGAGTTTTACCTCATGAAAAAAGTATAATTAGTCTAGGAAGTTTACAATTGCATATTTATACATTTTTTCCCATTTTGTCACATTTATGTATTTCTTTAAGAGCACTATTAGAATTGTGAAGTTAGGAAATGTCTAAATAATCATTAAATGTCAATATTTAAAAACAAATCACCCATGATCCTCCCATTAACATGCTCTGCTAAGCAGAAAATTTAAGTCTAGACCATGACTAATCAATCCACTGAGAGGGTTTCACCATTCAGTGGGTGGCCAGGCTGTGCAGTGAACCAAGGTTCAGATCAGATCTATCAGTTGCTCAGTCGTGTCCGACTCTTTGCGACCCCATGAACCGCAGCACGCCAGGCCTCCCTATCCATCACCAGCTCTCGGAGGTCACTCAGACTCACATCCATCGAGTCAGTGATGCCATCCAGCCATCTCATCCTCTGTCGTCCCCTTCTCCTCCTGCCCTCAATCCCTCCCAGCATCAGAGTCTTCTCCAATGAGTCAACTCTTCCCATGATGGAGTTTCAGCTTTAGCATCATTCCTTCCAAAGAAATCCCAGGGCTGATCTCCTTCAGAATGGACCGGTTGGATCTCCTTGCAGTCCAAGGGACTCTCAAGAGTCTTCTCCAACACCACAGTTCAAAAGCATCAATTCTTCGGTGCTCAGCCTTCTTCACAGTCCAGCTCTCACATCCATACATGACCACAGGAAAGACCATAGCCTTGACTAGGCGAAACTTTGTTGGCAAAGTGATGTCTCTGCTTTTGAATATGCTATCTACGTTGGTCATAACTTTCCTTCCAAGGAGTAAGCGTCTTTTAATTTCATGGCTGCAGTCACCATCTGCAGTGATTTTGGAGCCCTCAAAAATAAAGTCTGACACTGTTTCCACTGTTTCTCCATCTATTTCCCATGTAGTGATGGGGCCAGATGCCATGATCTTCGTTTTCTGAATGTTGAGCTTTAAGCCAACCTTTTCACTCTCCACTTTCACTTTCATCAAGAGGCTTTTGAGTTCCTCTTCCCTTTCTGCCATAAGGGTGGTGTCATCTGCATATCTGATGTTATTGATATTTCTCCCGGCAATCTTGATTCCAGCTTGTGTTTCTTCCAGTCCAGCATTTCTCATGATGTACTCTGCATATAAGTTAAATAAACAGGGTGACAATATACAGCCTTGACGTACTCCTTTTCCTATTTGGAACCAGTCTGTTGTTCCATGACCAGTTCTAACTGTTGCTTCCTGACCTGCATACAGATTTCTCAAGAGGCAGATCAGGTGGTCTGGTATTCCCATCTCTTTCAGAATTTTCCACAGTTTCTTGTGATCTACACAGTCAAAGGCTTTGGCATAGTCAATAAAGCAGAAATAGATGTTTTTCTGGAACTCTCTTGCTTTTTCCATGATCCAGTGGATGTTGGCAATTTGATCTCTGGCTCCTCTGCCTTTTCTAAATCCAGCTTGAACATCAGGAAGTTCACGGTTCACATATTGCTGAAGCCTGGCTTGGAGAATTTTGAGCATTACTTTACTAGCGTGTGAGATGAGTGCAATTGTGCGGTAGTTTGAGCACTCTTTGGCATTGCCTTTCTTTGGGATTGGGATGAAAATTGACCTTTTCCAATCTTGTGGCCACTGCTGAGTTTCCCAAATTTGCTGGCATATTGAGTGTAGCACTTTCACAGCATCATCTTTCAGGATTTGGAATAGCTCCACTGGAATTCCATCACCTCCACTAGCTTTGTTCGTAGTGATGCTTTCTAAGGCCCACTTGACTTCACATTCCAGGATGTCTGGCTCTAGGTCAGTGATCACACCATCATGATTATCTGGTGAAGCTCTTTTTTGTACAGTTCTTCTGTGTATTCTTGCCATCTCTTCTTAATATCTTCTGCTTCCGTTAGGTCCACACCATTTCTGTCCTTTATCGAGCCCATTTTTGCATGAAATGTTCCTTTGGTATCTCTGATTTTCTTGAAGAGATCCTTAGTCTTTCCCATTCTGTTGTTTTCCTCTAGGTAAGTGCCATACAAGGAAGAGACCAGTGCATGGCAAGGTCACTGAAAACAGACAATATGCACACCAGGCTCAAGTGGTAAGTAGTCTACTTACAGCAGGAGGACAGAAAGAGTGCAGAAGATCCAGCCCCTTGCAGTGCATCGTCCCCCATGACCTGTGCATCCGCTCTGCAGCTGTCCCATGCAGTGGAGCTGCACACCCTCCATTCCACGTGTCACTAAAAGGACCCATCTCTTCCCCCATGTCTGGAGCTTGGAATGTTATGGAAACCTGGGGGTGTGCATGAGGGCCTTGAGTCTGAAACAGAGACTCAAGAGACTCACGCAAGGCATGGGACGGACTTGGTTGGCTGCAGTCCATGGGGTCACTAAGAGTCGGACACGACTGCGCGACTTCCCTTTCACTGTTCACTTTCATGCATTGGAGAAGGAAATGGCAACCCACTCCAGTGTTCTTGCCTGGAGAATCCCAGGGACAGGGGTCGGGGTGGGGAGCCTGGTGGGCTGCCGTCTATGGGGTTGCATAGAGTCAGACACGACTAAAGCAACTTAGCAGCAGCAGCAGAATACATCATGAGAAATGCTGGGTTGGAGGAAACACAAGCTGGAATTAAGATTGCCAGGAGAAATCTCAATAACCTCAGATATGCAGATGACACTACCCTTATGGCAGAAAGCGAAGAACAACTAAAGAGCCTCTTGATGAAAATGAAACAGGAGAGTGAAAAAGTTGGCTTAAAGCTCAACATTCAGAAAACTATCATGGCATCTGGTCCCATCACTTCATGGCAAATAGATGGGAAAGAGTGGAAACAGTGGCTGACTTTATTTTTGGGGGCTCCAAAATCACTGTTGATGATGATTGCAGCCATGAAATTAAAAGACGCTTACTCCTTGGAAGAAAAGTTATGACCAACCTAGACAGCATATTAAGAAACAGAGACATTATTTTGTCCACAAAGGTCTGTCTAGTCACAGCTATGGTTTTTTCCAGTAGTCATGTATGGATGTGAGAGTTGGACTATAAAGAAAGCTGAGCCCTGAAGAATTGATGCTTTTGAACTGTGGTGTTGGAGAAGACTCTTGAGAGTCCCTTGGACCACAAGGAGATCCAACCATCCTAAAGCAGATCAGTTCTGGGTCTTCATTGGAAGGACTAATGTTAAAGCTGAAACTCCAATATTTTGGCCACCTGATGTAAACAGCTGACTCATTTGAAAAGACCCTGATGCTGGGAAAGATTGAGGGCAGGAGGAAAAGGGGATGACAGAGGATGAGATGGTTGGATGGCATCACCTGACTTAATGGACATGGGTTTGGGTGAACTCTGGCAGTTGGTGATGGATAGGGAGGCCTGGTATGCTGTGGTTCATGGGGTTGCAAAGAGTCAGACATGACTGAGCGACTGAACTGAACTATCTTGTAACTAACATTTAACAAGGAATTCTGAGTCCAGATTGTATGTAAATCTCACCCTACTCCCAGCAGCAGAGAGTCCTCAGCCCACAAGGGTTACAATGACTCTTTTCCAGGCTACTGGTTTCCCATGACACCAAGCCTCTGAGAGCACTCAAGGCGTCAGATGGTTATGGCCTCAAAGTTCCACATCCAGTTTGGAAATTTGAGTACATTTCATTCACTGGTTATTTCCTCCCCTCAAAGTGCAGGCTATTTTCCTCTCTCAATATGTACTGCCTCCTTTCCCACAACTTGCCTATTGATCCCTTCCTTTTATTAGAAACAACCTCTACAGTATTCTCGGGGTGTTGGGAGAATCCTTCTTCCTCCTCTTTACTTCAAATAGGACCAGAGAACTATACCTTCTACATTAACCCTCAACCAAGGCTGCTCATATAGTCCCCTCTAACCTACACCCATGCATCTTGAAGGTAAGAGCAGGATTCCCCTAGCTCCCCACTGCTTTTGCCTCCTACCTTCTACTGTAAGAGTTCTTTCTATTTTGACACTCAAACCATCAGAGCATCTATCCTACACTTGGCTTATCAAGGCCATTTTCACAGTGAATGCTGGCACTCATCTTATATCCTCCCTTCCTTCACCTTAATTCTTACCACCCAGCTCCTTTGACTCAGTTGCTCAGTCATGTCTAACTCTTTGCGACCCCATGGATATAGCCTGCCAGGCTCCTCTGTCCATGAAATTCTCCAGGCAAGAGTACTGGAATGGGTGCTGTTCCCTTCTCCAGGGGACCTTCTTGACCCAGGGATAGAACCCAGGTCTCCTGCGCTGTAGGTGGATTCATTACTGTCTGAGCCACAAAAGAAGCTCTTTATGAAGGTCAAGACTTACCAAATCCAATGCAAACTTTTCAGTTTTCACTTATTTCTCTGTGCCATGTACTCTTACCCAGAACCTAGGCCTTCCTTCTCTCCTGGGGCTCTCCCCATGTATGAGGTGGTTAGTTTCTTAGTCATGTCTGACTCTGCAACTCCATAGGCTATAGCACGCCAGGCTTCTCTATCCTTCACCATCTCCCGGAGTTTGCTCAAACTCATGTCCATTAAGTTGGTGATGCCATCCAACCATGGATTCTGTAGACCCATTATGCCACCTCTCAACTATTAGAAGAAAAGCCTATAACATAGATTTTATTAATTTTTTATGCATTAATTCCATTTTATCCTTGAAAATATCATGTGAGATGTGTAGGAGAGGTATTGTTATAAACACATGTTAAAAGAGAAAATGGAGCACAAAGTTCCTTTCCTCCAAGTTGCACAAGATGGCAGACGCCAAAGCCAGCACATTGGTCCCCTTCTGATGATCCTCCTACTGTGCCAAGATGTGTTAGTGAAAGAATAAGGATATAGCAAATGCCATCATAAACAGGTTTTAATTTAAATTTTCTTTGTATTTATGATTTGCTAGCATGTGTTGGAAGTAATGACTGAAGTACAAATTCTGGAGATTCCTAGATGATACTGCATCCAGAATACTGTTTCAAAGCTTATTGAAATGAATTAAGGTTGGCTGATATGACTTTCCATCTGTAATTCTATGTATTTTGATATGAAAGAACAACCCTGTGAAACTTGCAATTAAAAGAAAGTAGAATGATAATTTTTATGTAACCTCTGTAGCAGAAGAATCTTAATGGTGGGTAATAAAATGTTGAAATGAGATATATTTTAATTAGGTAATAATACCAAGCTTTGTTTATTAACTACTCTGAAGGTTCTAATGAGCTGTGAATTTCTGAGGGTTCTTTGGCAAGGAAATGAGAACATTTAACAATTTCCCAAACTAATCTCATTATGGAGAATTCAGCCTTGCACAGGCTTATTTAAAAATGAAAGAGAAATGGAAAACTTCTCCACTGGCTTCTCATAATGTTGAATACAACTTCCTTTGTTCTTTTATATTTTTGAAAAATATTATTTTATACCTAAAAACTCATAGGCCAAATTTTCTGTACCAGGATAAGCATAATCAAGCTGAATCATCCTTTTGCAAGGCAATGTTTCAGAAAGACTTTCTAAGTTTGAGGTCCTCTCGAATCTCTGTCTTCACATTACTTAGAAGTGTAAGGCTATCTTTATATCACCAGGGAGCTGTGACCTTAGCTCCATCACTCAGAGGTCCAAGAGAGAAAACTCGGGGGATCTAAGTAGGAGGTGACCACAACTTGCAGAGCTAGTCAGGGCAGAAACATGGTATCAACCCAGATGGATTAGGATCCAAAGTCCTGGCCTTTCAGCCATAGAAATCAAAACTGACATCAGTTCATCTTAATTACCCTGCATTGCCACCTTATTACTGAAATCAGTTCTTTAAATGCAACTTCATGGATATGTCCTCAGGATGTAATCCAATCATTTCTAAGAAGACTGATTTTCCAAAATTCTGAAAGGCAAATAAATAGCTGTACATTTTCTTGCCTTGTAGACTATTGGAAAATCCCTTTGTGTAAAGATTTTCTCTCCTGGGTTATTAAAGGCGTAGCAAAGGTCCGTCTAGTCAAGGCTATGGTTTTTCCTGTGGTCATGTATGGATGTGAGAGTTGAACTGTGGAGAAAGCTGAGCACCGAAGGATTGATGCTTTTGAACTGTGGTGTTGGAGAAGACTCTTGAGAGTCCCTTGGACTGCAAGGAGATCCAACCAGTCCATTCTAAAGGAGATCAGTCCTGGGATTTCTTTGGAAGGAATGATGCTAAAGCTGAAACTCCAGTACTTTGGTCACCTCATGCGAGGAGCTGACTCATTGGAAAAGACTCTGATGCTGGGAGATTGGGGAGGAGGAGACAGGGGCCAGGAGGAGAAGGGGACGGCAGAGGATGAGATGGCTGGATGGCATCACTGATTCGATGGACGTGAGTCTGAGTGACCTTCGGGAGTTGGTGGTGGACAGGGAGGCCTGGCGTGCTGCGATTCATGGGGTCACAAAGAGTTGGACACAATTGAGTGACTGAACTGAACTGATAGCAGTGGGGGAAAAAAAAAACAATAAGACTTTTAGCTTTAGTTGAATGCTTATCTCTGAGAAGACTGCATTTTGCAAAATGCATTTCCTATTGTTCTCAAGTTTAGACATTTTCTTTACTGGCAATAATAGAAGTAATTTTCTTAAAAATAAAAAGAGGTTTAACTGGTAATTTTAAAAGAATGTTTTCACAATTACAAAGCATATATAATAAAATAATATTTGTGGTGTTTATGATTCAGACACTTTAAACAGCCGGACTGGACTTAACCTTTCTATTTATCTTGCCAAAATGTTTTTTGGATTCTTGTCTTCAATATGTCATAACTATATAATTTTCTTTAAAGGGGCTTCAATTGATATAATTTGCAATCCTACTGATATTTTATCTTTTGCAAATCATTGGAAGACAGAAATATTCTCATGGAATATTTCTCTAGAAAGAGTTGCTAAGATTAGAACTAAATTTATCCATAAGCGCACTTCATAATGCTTGTTAGCTGACAACTTGTGGGACAAGTCTAGACTCAATTTTAATTTTACCTTAAGCAGTGGTGGCAGTGTTATTGACTGCTTACCTGTTAATACACATTTTTGCTTATTTGAAATGTATGATTTGGTTTATGTTGAAAGTTATCTCTTTTCTTTGGTATAGCTATTCAAAGTCTGTTTGTATTGAATCAGAATTTTAAGAGGCTGAGATGAGATTTCTAACTTCATTAGAAAACTGATGTTTATGATGTGCCAGTAGATTATTAACTCTTGAGGAGGCTCTAAGAATACAGCCAAATACCGTGTCTATAGTATCTGCCCCAGATATTATGTGCTGATACTAACATCAGTCTATTCTGGTTAGTCCAGATTGCTCAATTGCTTCCTCAGTTGGCTCCCGGGTATAATCCTACCTGGGTGAAGGTTATTTCTGCCATAAGTCATATACTAGAATACTGCATTTAAATGGAAACTCCATTTCTTAGGCTAATATAAGATGTTTAGAGCAAACATGTTGCCAAGTATAACCTGCTGCTGCTAAGTCGCTTCAGTCGTGTCCAACTCTGAGCGACCCCATAGATGGAAGCCCACCAGGCTCCCCCGTCCCTGGGATTCTCCAGGCAAGAACACTGGAGTGGGTTGCCATTTCAGTCGTGTCCGACTCTGCGACCCCAGAGACGGCAGCCCACCAGACTCCGCCGTCCCTGGGATTCTCCAGGCAAGAACACTGGAATGGGTTGCCATTTCCTTCTCCAATGCATGAAAGTGAAAGTGAAGTCGCTCAGTCCTGTCCGACTCCTAGCAACCCTATGGACTGCAGCCTACCAGGCTCCTCCGTCTATGGGATTTTCCAGGCAAGAGTACTGGAGTGGGGTGCCATTGCCTTCTCCGAAGTATAACGTGGTACTCTGCAAAGTTCACTTAAGTATTGTCAGTTTTTAGTATTATAATTAAAAATTAGTATGAACCAACTTGTAAGAATTAAGCACAGATTTAAGAATTTTTGCAAAGCCTAAAAAATAAACATGGTAGTAGCAGTCTAATTGTGTAGTAGTATTTCCCTGATAAGCTGGCTTACATTTGAATTGTGTATAAAATTGAATTGTTTCTATTCACGTTAATATATTCAAAATAATTATTGTGACTATTTTAAAAAATTAAATAATGTCCATCTGCTATAAAAATGACATGGACAGCATATTCTTCACTGACGATGTAATTTTATTATTTGGCCCTAGGAATGGGTACAAAAAGCATCATAATTTACGTAGTTATCATTGGAAAGTTGAGTTCAGTATTGACAATATCAAGTTTGCTTTTGGTACACTTTTTCAGTGCTTTAATCTTAAATAGTAGAACCCTGTCCATCAAATTAATTTATTTAGTATCCTGTGCATTTTATTGCTGATTCATTTTAATGAAACCACTAGAAGCCAAGCAGCTCAAAACTGAGTAGTGTGTGTGTGTATATGTATAAGAATTGATACTTTTGAACTGTGGTGTTGGAGAAGACTCTTGAGAGTCCCTTGGACTGCAAGGAGATCCAACCAGTCCATTCTGAAGGATATCAGCCCTGGGATTTCTTTGGAAGGAATGATGCTAAAGCTGAAACTTCAGTATTTTGGCCACCTCATGCGAAGAGTTGACTCATTGGAGAAGACTCTGATGCTGGGAGGGATTGGGGGCAAGAGGAGAAGGGGACGACAGAGGATGAGATGGCTGGATGGCATCACTGACACGATGGATCTGAGTCTCAGTGAACTCTGGGAGTTGGTGATGGACAGGGAGGCCTGGCGTGCTGCGGTTCAGGGGATCGCAAAGAGTCAGACACGACTGAGTGACTGATCTGATACTTCCTCTTTTGAAATAATTTGGCTAAGAGTCAGACATGACTGAGCGACTTCACTTTCACTTTTCACTTTCATGCATTGGAGAAGGAAGTGGCAACCCACTCCAGTGTTCTTGCCTGGAGAATCCCAGGGATGGCGGAGCCTGGTGGGCTGCTGTCTATGGGGTCGCCCAGAGTCGGACATGACTGAAGCGACTTAGCAGTAGCAGTAGTATATATGTATATATACATACATACATGCATATATACACATACACATATGTGTATGTATATATATATATTTTTTTATATATATATATATATAATATTTTCTCTTAGGACTGATACAGATGACCAATAGCATATTCTCTTTGGTTCATTGAGGTTTTACTTTGAAAAACCTTTCCCTACTTAAAAGTTGTAATAATAGTACCATGACAGTTCATGTATACTTCACCTTGATTTGCGAGTTGCTGATATTTTGCCATATTTGTTTCATGTCTCTCGCCAAACATACACCCTGCCATAATTAATCTCTTCTTCATTCTTCCTTTCTTTCTGTTTTTCTTCCTTCCATTCATAGTTCCTTCTTTCATCCCTCTTCCTTTCCTTCCTTTGTTCTTTCCATTTTTTTCCTCTTTATCTCTTTTCTACTTTATGCTTTTATCTTTTTATACAACTATTTGAAAATTAGCCTTAAAAATCAGCTAACTTATTAACTAACATACTTTAGAATATATGTTTCTTAAAAGCAGACCTTCTCCTAAATAATAATTCAATTATCACCCTAAGAAAATTTAGATAATTTTTCTAATTGCCCCATAATGTCCTATGTAACTCCCTCTCCGCATATATTAAATTTATCCACATCTTTTTAGTCTCTTTGAATCTAGAACAGTTCACCAGCATTTGGTATCTTTCATGGCATTAACATTTTTGCAGAGACCAGGCCAGTTGTTTTGTAGAAAATCCTTCAATTTGAATTTGTTTGATTGTCACCATATCTACTCATAATATATGATAAACTTACATAATCTTAGCTGTGATGATATACATGTGATATATATGTGATTATTGTTGTTCTGTTGTTTTCCTCTATTTCTTTGCATTGATCACTGAAGAAGGCTTTCTTATCTCTTCTTGCTATTCTTTGGAACTCTGCATTTAGATGTTTATATCTTTCCTTTTCTCCTTTGCTTTTCGCTTCTCTTCTTTTCACAGCTATTTGTAAGGCCTCCCCAGACAGCCTTTTTGCTTTTTTGCATTTCTTTTCCATGGGGATGGTCTTGATCCCTGTCTCCTGTACAATGTCACGAACCTCATTCCATAGTTCATCAGGTACTCTATCTATCAGATCTAGGCCCTTCAATCTATTTCTCACTTCCACTGTATAATCATAAGGGATTTGATTTAGGTCATACCTGAATGGTCTAGTAGTTTTCCCTACTTTCTTCAATTTCAGTCTGAATTTGGCAATAAGGAAACAGTGTCAGACTTTATTTTTTGGGCTCCCAAATCACTGCAGATGGTGACTGCAGCCATGAAATTAAAAGACGCTTACTCCTTGGAAGGAAAGTTATGACCAACCTAGATAGCATATTCAAAAGCAGAGACAGTACTTTACCAACAAAGTTTCGCCTAGTCAAGGCTATGGTCTTTCCTGTGGTCATGTATGGATGTGAGAGCTGGACTGTGAAGAAGGCTGAGCACCGAAGAATTGATGCTTTTGAACTGTGGTGTTGGAGAAGACTCTTGAGAGTCCCTTGGACTGCAAGGAGATCCAACCAGTCCATTCTGAAGGAGATCAGCCCTGGAATTTCTTTGGAAGGAATGATGCTAAAGCTGAAACTCCAGTATTTTGGCCACTTCATGCGAAGAGTTGACTCATTGGAGAAGACTCTGATGCTGGGAGGGATTGAGGGCAGGAGGAGAAGGGGACGACAGAGGGTGAGATGGCTGGATGGCATCACTGACTTGATGGGTGTGGGTCTGGGTGACCTCCGGGAGCTGGTGATGGACAGGGAGGCCTGGCGTGCTGCAGTTCATGGGGTCGCAAAGAGTCGGACACGACTGAGCGACTGATCTGATCTGATTGTTGTTCAGTCACTCAGTCATGTCTGACTCTTTGTGACCACATGGACGGCAGCACGCCAGGCTTCCCTGTCCTTCACCAACTCCCAGAGCTTGCTCAAACTCATGTCCATTGAGTCAGTCTCATCCTCTGTCGTGCCCTTCTTCTCCGGCCTTCAATCTTTCCCAGCATCAGGGTCTTTTCCAATGAGTCAGTTCTTCACATCATTTGGCAAAGTATTGAAGTTTCAATATCAGTCCTTCCAATCAATATTCAGGACTGATTTCCTCTGGCATTGATTGGTTAGATCTCCTTGCAGTACATAGGACTCTCAAGACTCTACTCCAGCACTACAGCTGGAAAGCAACAATTCTTTGGCGCTCAGCCTTCTTTATGGTCCAGGTCTCACATCCATACATGACTACTGGAAAAGCCATAGCTCATCTTGTTCCCTTAGTCACAAGAACTTGGATACAAAAACAGGAAGACCAGAATATAGGCCATTTATTCTTTAAAAATAAAGTGTAAATCAATTTGAAGTCAAATTATAATTTATTACATCACTATAAGAATATCTAGACATTTATTAAATATTAGATAAGATGAGACAAATAATAATGAAAAACAATCGTAACATTTGAGTGGTTTTAAATAAAGTGGGAAAGAAGACAAATACACAAAAATACACAACGTATTCAAATACAGAATTGTATATTTCTATATATAATTATTGGAGAAGGCGATGGCACCCCACTCCAGTACTGTTGCCTGGAAAATCCCATGGACGGAGGATCTTTGTGGGCTGTAGTCCATGGGGTAGCAAAGAGTCTGACACAACTGAGTGACTTCACTTTCACTTTTCACTTTCATGCATTGGAGAAGGAAATGACAACCCACTCCAATGTTTTTGCCTGGAGAATCCCAGGGATGGGGAAGCCTCATGGGCTGCCGTCTATGGGGTTGCACAGAGGTGGACACAACTGAAGCGACTTAGGAGGAGGAGGATATATAATTATATACAATTGTATATATACAGTTATATACAAAATGCTTAGATGTCTGAACAAAGTGCTAAAAAACATACAGCAGATAACTTCTCATGCTTCATGGAGAGGAATGGGTTGGGGGCTAAGGTGTTAGGACAGGATTGGCACTTGAGGTATGAAAACAGTTTATATCGGAAACATGCTCAGGTTTTTGTTACCCAAGCTTGGCTTTGAATTCAACTTTGTACCTTTCTGGTTCACAGTTTGCTGTTCTATAAATTGGGGATAATAATACCTGTCCTGTAATGGTGTTGGAGAAGACTCTAGAGAGTCCCTTGGACTGCAAGGAGATCCAACCAGTCCATTCTAAAGGAGATCAGTCCTGGGTGTTCTTTGGAAGAAATGATGCTAAAGCTGAAACTCCAGTACTTTGGCCACCTCATGCGAAGAGTTGACTCATTGGAGAAGACTCTGAAGCTGGCAGGGATTGGGGGCAGGAGGAGAAGGGGACGACAGAAGATGAGATGGCTGGATGGTATCACCGACTCAATGGACGAGAGTCTCAGTGAACTCCAGGAGTTGGTGATGGACAGGGAGGCCTAGGGTGCTGCAATTCATGGGGTCACAAAGAGTCGGACACGACTGAGCAACTGAACTGAACTGAATGTTGTTAGGATTGAATAAGATAATGAACATATGTAACCCAAAATAAGTGTTGAATAAATTGTAGCTGTTACTAGTAATATTATTTACATGTAAGTGGTAGTTCTTTTCAGAGAAAAGTAGAAAATGATGCAAGACTCTGACTAGAGAAAAGGATGTTTTCTGTTAGCAGGCTTGTCAAGAGATTAAGGCTGTAGAGTTCTCAGTCTGTAGAACTATGTTCACTAACTAAAGAAGAGAGGGTGTAATCTTTAAACAAAGATTTTTGGAAAGGGAAAGTGTTAGGATAGGATCTGTGTTTTATTAAATCAATCTGGGGATCAGTGTAAGTGATATGTTTGCTGAATCTTAACCTAAGAGGTCATAGATGACTTGAAAGCTATAAAAGTGTTAGTCACTCAGTTGTGTTCAACTCTTTGTGACCCCATGATCTACAGCCCGCCAGGTTCCTCTGTCCATGGAATTCTCCAGGCAACAATACTGGAGTGGGTTGCCATGCTCTTCTCCAGGGGATCTTCCTGACCCAGAGATTGAACCCAGGTCTCTCACATCGCAGGCAGATTCTTTACCATCTAAGCCACCAGGGAAGCCCTTGAAAGCTATATATGCACATAAAAATATAGGGATTTACAGACTTTTAAAAGTCATCTAATCACTACCCTGAGGCAGAAAGATATGATTTCACTGGGCTTTAGGGAGACATTTATTTATACTTCACCTTTAAAATTTTTTTGTATATTTAAAAATTTACATTAAGTATTAGCAAATTAAAACAGGCACATAATTTATAAATAAATGCACATATGCTGTGAGTGTACACACAAAATTTTTTTATGGAGAGTTGAGTGATATGAAATGCTTTGAGACATCCATGTCAGAGGGACTAGTTCAGAGACAATGGCTTCTGAAATCAAAGAGAGAAAGCTAGTTAGTATACAGTTTCAATGGTGAGAATGAGTTTTAATGAGAATTTGACCTGGGTTGCTAACACTGGAGTTGAAAAAGGGCTATATCTGAAAGACTGAAAAGTAAATTCATCATCAAGAGCTTGAAAGCCACACTATCACTGTGGGTATCTTTGCTTATTAAGGATTTGAAGGGAATAATCAGAGATCAGCTGAGAGATGGCAGAAAATACATTCTACACTTGGGTAATACTTAGGAATAGGGATTTATTTTAAAGACAAATGTAAGTTATTTGATACCAGTTTGCCTAGTTGGATTACAGAATTCAGTTGATAAATAATAATACGAAGAAGAATCATAAGTGTGTTCAGTTTTCAGATGTGGTATTTTGAGGAAAAGTTGATTAGAGTAGAATTTTCTACCTCATTATATGAATTGAGTGGTGATAACTTAGTTAAAATGATTAAAATATCAATTAGCTACATGAATTTATGGAGAACAAAGTTGCATGCTTTCCTGATATAGAGTCAATAGGTTATAGTTAATTTTGAGAAATGCACTTACATACTGTGTCTAAAGAAGTAAAGTTTGCTGTGTCACACACTGCTAAAATGAGGAAGAAAGTAGTTTTTTTTTAATGAAAAAATCAAATATGAATAAAGGGCATATATTTCTTTGTTTTGTAAAATGACAGTAATATATGTCATCCGCAGTCTTGCCAGTATGAAGGTGTTCTTTGATTTTGTCATATGCATTTTTATAAATTACCTTCAGATCCCTGTCTTGCTCTGCATTCTGTCTTAGGACTACTATATGCATTCAGTCATAAAAATGGAAGTCTACACAGAAAGTCCTCAAACTATTCTTAATGTAAGATCTATAATAGTCCTTTTTATTTCTGTTGATTCTCAGTCTCTGAGACACACCACTGTTGTATTATTTCAGTAGTACACCTCTTTTTCAGACCTGGAATGTAACTTCTGAAAACTTCTTTACTTTCTCAGTGCTCTGAGGTCTCAGCAACTGTGAATCAGATCTTAGCTTGTGAGGCCAGAAAAAGGTCCTAAAACTATTCAGTTGTACCTGTCACAGACGTCTTGTCTTCCTCTAAGAATGACTCAGATGTTTCAATAAATTATGTGTCTGTAGATGTGGCTTGAACACTAATTTCCTTCCTGCAAACTCATGAGGGGATTTCTTAGGTTCTCTTTTATAGTCTAGCAATCTCGCGTAATCCTAAAAATCTCTTTTTTTTTTTTTTTTTAATTTTATTTATCTGGCTGCGTCAGATCTTAGTTGCAATACGTATGATTTCTCTCTTCACTGCAGCATGTGGGATCTAGTTCCCTGAAAAGGGATTGAATTCAGGCCTCCTGCATTGGGACCACAGTCTTAGCCACTGGACCACCAGGGACGTCCCTCTATTCCTTTTGATATATTTAGTTGCAGATCAGGCATTCTCCCTATCTTATGGTAATTCTTCCAGTTCACCTCTTACCTTAAATGGCACTGTAAGGGCAATCCAATCACTGGTTTTGTCTTGTCTCCCAAATTCAGCAACCTCTCATGATCATAGGTCTGTCTGAGCTCATTTATGTCTAAAATGCTCTAAGTCCCTGAAATGCTACTTGAATAAAAGTGGTTTTTTTTTTTTTCCCCTCTTGACTTTAAGAACAGTCACAGCATATTATAACACTAAAAAAAACTGAAAAAGAATGCTGCGTTTTGGAGGATTTCAGATCAGATCAGATCAGATCAGTCGCTCAGTCGTGTCCGACTCTTTGCGACCCCATGAACCGCAGCACGCCAGGCCTCCCTGTCCATCACCAGCTCCCGGAGGTCACTCAGACTCGCATCCATCGAGTCAGTGATGCCATCCAGCCATCTCATCCTCTGTCGTCCCCTTCTCCTCCTGCCCTCAATCCCTCCCAGCATCAGAGTCTTCTCCAATGAGTCAACTCTTCGCATGAGGTGGCCAAAATATTGGAGTTTCAGCTTTAGCATCATTCCTTCTAAAGAAATTCCAGGATTGATCTCCTTCAGAATGGACTGGTTGGATCTTCTCGCAGTCCAAGGGACTCTCAAGAGTCTTCTCCAACATCACAGTTCAAAAGCATCAATTCTTCGGCGCTCAGCCTTCTTCACAGTCCAACTCTCACATCCATACATGACCACAGGAAAGACCATAGCCTTGACTAGGCGAACCTTTGTTGGCAAAGTGATGTCTCTGCTTTTGAATATGCTATCTAGGTTGGTCATAACTTTCCTTCCAAGGAGCAAGCGTCTTTTAATTTCATGGCTGCAGTCACCATCTGCAGTGATTTTGGAGCCCAGTTTTTCTGGAGGATTTCAGAAGGACCTTAAATTGCATATTAGGCATAACTAAATGCTTCTTTTTGATCAATCCCTTTTCTCATTGCAGGTGGTCAATTCTCAGCTTCCCTCTTTGTCTTCTCTTTTCCTGATAGATTAAAAATCTCTGGTTTGCTGGTCTTTGTCCTTATGACCATTTCCTTCCTTCCTTTAGCTTAGCTCCTCCAGTATTGTGTCTTTCTATCCTCTCACCTCTTTAGCTACCACTAAGAATTGCTTGTCTGTATTTTCATGCACTTTGTTATTCCAGTCCACTAAACCATGTTCTCAAGTTTCTAAGCCTATTATATCTCACTTAGCATGGGGATGGCCTCCTGGTTGAAGTGTACACAAAGGATCAAAGTAAAGTAGTAACTTAGGATGAAGGTAAATGTCTCTACTTCCTGTCAAGGTGATAGCTTTTTTCTTTCCCACATTAATAAAAATTTCATAACTCTCAAAACAACTTATAAACATTTAAAAAATGATACCAACAGACTCAAGTTACTGATGAAAACTCTTAGCATTCAGCCCTTAATAGGGTTTCTAATTTCCTTCTTAACATATGTAAAGCAGATCAAATTAAGCACTCTTGACATTTAGACTCTTAAAACAAAACAAGAAGCCAATTTACACTTCCTCAGAATAAGTAAAAAAGAAAAAAAAATCCACAGATGCAGGCTGCCCTCCCCTCAACTCCTACATCAGGGTCTTATGGATTGAATGTTTCCAAAAAAAAAAAAAAAAAAGAAATTCACAGTAGCTTAGTGGATTCACTGAATGTAAGAGATAGCAGATAGCAGACGGTGGAGACTAAGAGAGTTTGTCCTACTCTGGTTTTAGGTATATGACTTGAGGTTAGACCAGGGACTGATGGGTAATTATTTGCAGTGGGAGAGCAGGGTCAGATATTAGTATGTCTCCAAGATGAACAGAATTCCCTCTATATGTTGCTTCTATTTGCTTCACAGAACACTGATGCCTTATGAGCTAGTGCCCATCTTTATAGTGTCAGAGATTGGAAGAGAATCGATGCCAGAAATTATGTAAATACTTTGATTCTCTACCTCTAGGATATTTTTCTGCTTAAAATAGTTTTATTGATCCTCCCATTACATATACCAACATACTCCTCTCCTATTTTGTCTGGTTAGCACAAGGCCATTGAACGCATACTGACATAGGATAACCTAAAAAACGAATTGTCAGTGGTTGATTGTTTTACTTACATTGTTATTTTAATGCTTATATCCTACAAGAAAGAAGATCTTAAGAATTATGATTTATAAAAGACACTATACCTAAGACATAAAGCAGTTAGTCAAATGTAGAAAGATGAATATGTTAAAGGTAATTTATCAGCATAAAATATTTTAACCAAAATCGATTTGTACCACAGATAATTGTAATTAGTATTTTGAAAGACTCCTTTAGACTTGGTTTTCCTAAACAAAATTACAGAACCTCAGAAAGGCAGAAAGAAAGGCAGAAAGGTTAGGAGACTATGCAAACACCTAGCAGTTGAGAGTTACAAATACTGGATAATTTAAAATCAGTGCATAACTATAAAACATTAAAACAAAAAACTAGGAACAGTTTAAACTCATAAAGCCGCAAGTAGAGTAAGTGCTTCAAGTCTGGCATTTCTGGTTCTCAGTACGTCATTCCTTCCCAAAGATATAGTTTAAAATGGCAGCTAAATGTACTAGAGATCAGAGTTCAGGACTGGAAGTTCAGAAGGGAAATACTAAATAGTATGAGAAACAAGGAGTCTCCAGTTCTGAGTGTAAACTGTTCACATATCTGGCTGATGGCTAAACTGTTTGCGTACATGGAACACCTCAGGAGATGTGATGGAAAAGATGTCAGGGACCGGGAGTGAGATGTAGGATGTCCCGATACAGACCTCTGAGTCTGATTTAAAAAAAATTAACTGCGTTCCTCAATTGTGCTGAGTGCAGTTACCAGAATGGTGGAATTTTGGTCAGAGGACAGGGTCCCAATCACCAGAGCACCTGGAAATTAGGGGATTCCCTGGAAACAAGGTGAAGCAGAAAGCATGAGTTCCGTAATCCACCTGAATTTCCAGTGTTTTAACAAATTTGGCAGGAATGGGTGACTGAAAGGAAACCTGGCTAAAAGTGCAGCAGCAGGAAAGCCTAAGAGAAAAGCAGAAATTTTAGTAGCTGTATACTGCTGAACTTGGAGGGTGGGTGAGTGTGAGAGCAGAAGTCAGGCAGCTGCAACAGAGTTTGCAGTTTCTTGTCAGGCAAGGTAACTAACTGCCTAAGGAAAAAAAAAAAAAAAGCAGAATAATCATCAGAATAGGATGGAATTTGGAGTCACTACAACATATTATTTGCAAAGTCTTCATTTTTAACCCAAAATCAGGTATCCAAAGAAACACCTAAATTTGACAAATAATCAGGAAAATAAAAACAATCAATATAATCTGACTCCAAGGGAATTCACATGTTATATTTGGCAGACATAGGTGTGCTCACCTCCTCGTATGAGCCAAAAATCACAATTGGCAGGACAGTTGTCATAGAAAAAGTCTGAAATTCTTCCAGAAAGGATCTTCTACAGACATAGAGAAGGAGCCTAATGAGACCATTAGGAAAGGCGGACTAACAATATAATCAAATCCCATACCCCATGGATGGGCAACCCATAAACTATAGATATTACACAAGTTCTCTCACAGGAGTGAAAGCTCTGACACCCACATCAGGCCCCCTAGTTGGGAGTGGGTGTCCAGCTGTGGAAAGAGGAGCCCGTAGAGCAGCTGGCTATGAAGGTCAAGAGAGTTTGATTGCAGGAGAACCACAGAATTGGGGGAAATAGACATGTCACAGGGCTCACACAAAATCTCCTGCACACTAGGATCCAGGGCAAAAGCAATAATCTCACAGAAGCCTGAGGCAGACCTACTGCTGGTCTTAGAAGGTCTCTTGGCTCACCCTGGGGACATAGACACCAGTAGAGGACATATCTGGGTGTATTCCCCTGCCTGGACTCTCCTGGAGGCTGTCATCTTGTTTGGGTCATTATCACCAAAACCTGGCTCCACCCAAGAGCCTGTAGTTCCAGTTCTGGGATTGCCTCAAGCCAAACAACTAACTGGGTGAAGTCACAACCCAATCCATCAGCACTTGTGTGCTGTGCTAAGTCACTTGAGTCCTGTCTGACTCTTTGCAACCCTATGGACTGTAGCCTGCCAGGCTCCCCCTGTCCATGGGATTCTCTGGTAAGAATACTGGAGTGGGTTGCCAGAGTCCACAGCTGCCTTTAGACATCACACTAGACATGGCTCTGCCCACCAGAAGGCCAAGCCTGAAACAGGAGGAAATCGAATGTGAACAGACCAAGGGTGGTACTGAAATTGAATCAATAATTTAAAAACTACACTATACATCGGGGAAGGCAATGGCACCCCACCCCAGTACTTTTGCCTGGAAAATTCCATGGACAGAGGAGCCTGGTAGGCTCCAGTCCATGGGGTCGCTAAGAGTCGGACACGGCTGAGCGACTTCACTTTCACTTTTCACTTTCATGCATTGGAGAAGGAAATGGCAACCCATTCCAGTGTTCTTGCCTGGAGAATCCCAGGGATGGGGGAGCCTGATGGGCTGCCATCTATGGGGTCGCACAGAGTCGGACACGACTGAAGCGACTTAGCAGCAGCAGTAGCAGTAGCAGCAGCACACTATACATAGAAAATTCCAAAGACTCTACCAGAAAACTACTAGAGTTCATCAATGAGTACAGTAAAGTTGCTGAATAACAAAATTAATATACAGAAATCTCTTGCCTTTCTATGTGCTAAAAAGATGGTGGAATAGAAGCACGTGCACTCATTTTCTCCTGTGAGAACTCCAAAATTACAGCTTGCTACTGGACAACCAGCAACAGGAAAATGTTGGATCCCACCAAAAAAAGATATCCCACATCCAAGGGCAAAGGAGAAGACCCTACAAGATGGTAGGAGGGGTGAAGTCATGTTTAGTGTCAAACTCCATCCATTTGAGTACAGAGTTCCAAAGAATAGTAAGGAGAGATAAGAAAGCCTTCCTTAGCAATCAATGCAAAGAAATAGAGGAAAAGAATAGAATGGGAAAGACTAGAGATCTCTTCAAGAAAATTAGAGATACCAAGGGAACATTTCATACAAAGATGGGCTTGAGAAAGGAAAGAAGTGCTATGGACCTAACAGAAGCAGAAGATATTAAGAAGCAGTGGCAAGCATGCTATGCTATGCTGAGTCACTTCAGTCGTGTCCAACTCTGTGTGACCCTATAGACGGTAGCCTACCAGGCTCCCCCATCCCTCGGATTTTCCGGGCAAGAACACTGGAGTGGGTTGCCATTTCCTTCTCCAATGCATGAAAGTAAAAAGTGAAAGTGAAGTCGCTCAGTGGTGTCCGACTCTTAGCGACCCCATGGACTGCAGCCCACCAGGTTCCTCTGTCCATGGGATTTTCCCATCACAGATCTATACAGAAAAGATCTTCATGACCCAGATAAACAGAATGGTGTGATCGCTCACCTAGAGCCAGACATCCTGGAAAGCGAAGTCAAGTGGGCCTTAGGAAGCATCACTCTGAACAAAACTAGTGGGTGATGGAATTTCAGTTGAGCTATTCAAATCCTGAAAGATGATGCTGTGAAAGTGCTGCACTCAATCTGCCAGCAGATTTGGAAAACTCAGCAGTAACCACAGGACTAGAAAAAGTCAGTTTTCATTTCAATTCCAAAGAAGGGGAATATCAAAGAATGTTCAAACTATTGCACAACTGCACTCATCTCACATGCTAGCATAGTAATGCTCAAAATTCTTCAAGCCAGACTTGAATAGTACATGAACCATGAACTTCCAGATGTTCAAGCTGGTTTTAGAAAAGGCAGAGGAATGAGAGATCAAATTGCCAACATCCATTGGATCATAGAAAAAGCAAGAGAGTTCCAGAAATCTGCTTCTGCTTTATTGACTATGCCAAAGCCTTTGACTGTGTGGATCACAACAAACTCTGGAAAATTCTTCAAGAGATGGGAATACCAGACCCCTGCCTCCTGAGAAATCTGTATGCAGGTCAGGAAGCAACAGTTAGAACTGGTCATGAACAACAGACTGGTTCCAAATAGGAAAAGGAGTACGTCAAGGCTGCATATTGTCACCCTGTTGATTTAACTTATATGCAGAGTATATCACGCAAAATGCTGGGCTGGATGAAACACAAGGTGGAATCAGGGTTGCCAGGAGAAATATCAATAACCTCAGATATGCAGATGACACCACCCTTAAGGCAGAGAGCAGAACTAGAGAGCCTCTTAATGAAAGTGAAAGAGAGTGAAAAAGTTGGCTTAAAGCTCAGCATTAAGAAAACTAAGATCATGGCATCTGGTCCCATCACTTCATGGCAAATAAATGAGGAAACAGTAAATAAAATAAAAAGTAAGTAAAAAAAAATAAGACATTTTATTTTTTGGGGGCTCCAAAATCATTGCAGATGGTGACTGCAGCCATGAAATTAAAAGACGCTTCATGGAAGAAAAGCTGTGACCAACCTAGACAGTATATTAAAAAGCAGAGGCATTACTTCACCAACAAAGGACAAAAGTCCATCTAGTCAAAGCTATGGTTTTTCCAGTAGTCATGTATGGATGTGAGAGTTGGACTATAAAGAAAACTGAGTACTGAAGAATCGATGCTTTTGAACTGTGGTGTTGGAGAAGACTCTTGAGAGTCCCTTGGACTGCAAGGAGATCCAACTAGTCCATCCTAAAGGAAATCAGTCCTGAATATTGATTGGAAGGACTGATGCTGAAGCTTCAATCCTTTAACCACCTGATGCGAAGAGCTGACACATTTGAAAAGACCCTGGTGCTGGGAAAGATTGAAGATAGGAGGAGAAGATGATGACAGAGGATGAAATGATTGGATGGCATCACCGACTCAATGGACATGAGTTTGAGTAAGCTCCAGGAGTTGGTGATGGACAGGGAAGCCAGGCATGCTGCAGTCCATGGGGTTACAAAGAGATGGACACAACTGAGTGACTGAACTGATCACTAACAATGAGATATCAGAAAGAAAAATTAAGGACACAATCCCATTTGCCATCGAATTAAAATGAGTAAGATATCTATGAATAAATCTACTTAAGGAGACAAAAGACCTTCACTGTGAAGCTATAAAGGGCTTCCCAGGTGGCTCTGTGGTTAAAACAAAACAAAACAAAACAAAAAAACCCCTGACTCTCATTGCAGAAGATGCAAGAGACACAGTTCAATCCCTGTATTGGGAAAATCCCTTGAAGAAGGAAAAGGTAACCCATTCTGGTATTTTTGCCTGGAAAATCCCATGGACAGAGGAGCCTGGCCAACTACAGTCCATGGGGACACAAAGAGTCAGACACAACTGAACAACTGACACTTATACCCTTCAGAAAATATTTATGAATAGAAGAGAAGGATAAGGGAGAAAAATCAGAAATTATGTAAAAAAACAAATTATTAATTGGCATTGGAAGAATAAATCTGGCTCACATATATCCTTTTATTGAGGGTCCTCAACAGTAGCCTCTGTCCCTTTTCTATCAAACTACCACCTAAAGTATATGTTGTTTTGCATCTCTCATCCCCTCCTTTTTCTCTGTCACCTTCTCTGTCTTTTCTTTCCTCTCTTCCTTCCTCCATGTCTCCCTCCCCCCTTTTCCTTTCTCTGTTCTCCCTTCCTCTGTTCTTTCCTCTCTTTTTGCAGTTCCTTTCAGTTTCTTAATCTCTGTAAGCTTTTTCCTCTTGAGTAGCCTGAACCTGTACCTAAGCCTTGTTCTTTGTTGGGTCGATGATTATTCCCTAAACATTTCATTGTCTTCCCGCTGCCTCCTGTTGTTCCACAGTGCTCTCCCTCTGAGTTGCCCTAATGTGATGTTTAACTAGTGACAACTCCATCTTCCCACACTCCTTTTATCTCATCCAAAAAGTGCAGAGAGCATTTACTTTTGAGGAAGTGAAAAGTAATAAATGCTGGAAGGCATTATGCTCTGGAATGAAAATTTGGTGAGGGACTCAAGCGAAAGGGGTTGAGCCTTCCCTTTTCACCTGAGTGAAGCATAGTTTTTAAAGGGAGGGATCCTGGTGGGGGAAACTAGTGGTGTTTGGTGATCTTGCAAAAGCTGGGAATATTTAGAGAAAATGGTTTAAGGAAAAACAGTATGAGTCCAGAAAGATAAAGAAGTAGCGTGAAGTAATGTATTCACTCACAAAGTGTTATAAGCAAGGACAGAAATGGGAAAAAGAATAAGGACTAGGCTGCACTGATGGAATACTGCATGGTGGCTGCGAGCCTGGAATTGTAGCAAAGATTAATCAGTGTTTCATGCACCAATGACCTGGAAATATTTACCAATGGAGAGCATGAATCTGATGACTTTGAGGAACAAGGCTTTTCTGGAAAGGTATTTGGATCTCAAGGGTATGCAGGAAAAACGAAACAGAACATTGATTTCAGAAAAATGATGAGAGAAGGCTAAATAAATAAAGACAAGAGGGAGAGAAGAGAGAAAAAAAAAAGCATACATTTTGAAGGATACAAATAGATAATGAACCATTAAGAAAAAGAGCAGTATATGAGAGAATGGGGCTGGAGAAATAATAAATGAAGACAAGGATGCACTTAGAATGTACTGTTTAATGTTTAAAGTATGTCATAGACAATGGGGGTAATGTTGGATTGTGAACATGTGTGAAGCTTATACAGCAATATTTCCTCACTTTGAGGCAATGTACTCATGACAGTTGTTGACTATATACCTTACATCTTATTACGTATCTTACACATTTTTCCTCAATATTTTGTCTACTGTTATATAGTATCATCTATAACAAAACATATTTAAATTACCTTTTTCTATTCCCACTAGAGTTAATCCTGTTTGAAATCAACGAGGGTTTTCTTAAGTTTTCCTCAAAGTGAGATTGGACTGACCCTTTAAGATTAACAGCATTGTCTGTCTGAATCTGATTGCTGCAACTGACAAAGAGAAATGTGAAAAAACAGTGGTGACCAATTAAATAAACATAAAGCCTGCAATTATGCAGAACGATCTCAATTAAACTTTTAAAAATATTTTCTTGAAGGGAGAATATCAAAGACACATTTAAAGGCTGATCAATTCATATACCTTTTTTGACCCATCATTTTCCTCAGCAGCATCCCAAGGCTGTCTCTTAACAAAATACATCCATGAAGTTTCCTTTATGACCCAGATATATCTGTGCCTTTTGATGTCTATGTTTTCCTGCTTTCTGTCTCTGTGCCACTTTCCACCGATTATATCAATCCACACCCTTGCTATAATAAGTAACATCTCTTATCCAAGAACAAAATGCTAATGTTTATTATCTTGCATTTGATTAGTACAGTTCATCAGTTGTTTCCCTTGTCTCTCATATATTTCTTTTTTCTTCTTCCCCTCATCTTCCCTCAGTATTTGTACCATTAGTCAACATTTTCCTTCATTCTATCAATTCTGAAAAAAAGTGTTATTTGAAAACTTCTTTATCCCCAATGATTCTATTTTTAATCAATATTTGCACTTCATCCCAAGATTAAGCAACTCTCTAAGCACTGATAAAATATCAAACAATTTCAGTTAGAACCAACTTATGCCCTTAAGAAGTATCTGTGATGATGGAAAAGAACAAAACAATTTAAAGGAAGGTCATAATAACAAATACTGTGGGACCCAGGGCCAGTTAGAGAAAAAATTACAAAGTGTATAAAGCTTAACATTTGTCTGTGCCTCTACCATTTCTTGTCTCCAGTCAAAATCAAGCCACAGGATTCTTGTTTAATGAAGTCACCATACTTGCCTGGTATGTGTCACTTGCTTATATTTTACATCTCTGACTCCTTCCCTGAAACTGGACTCTTGAGTGTAAATGGCATAGGCAAAGTGTTAGGAGGTAACAACCTAGTTTAACAAGTTTACATCGAAGTGCCAATGATGGATAGCCCCTCTTAAGGTCCTGGCATGTTTTCATTTTTAAAAGACAGAAACATTAGAACCTGAATCAATCTATATTTGGCTTGTGTTCAGGTAGAATTACAGGCTTAAGTTAAAACTATTAAGAAAAATATTAGTAGAAGATCAAAAGGACTTTCTGTTACAACTCCTCACACTAACAACCACTTTTCTTTTGGTGAATAGGATTGAGGATGTTGAAATCCCAAACAAAACGGTAAAGTGATGTTGAATGCTGGTGTAGGGGTTCAAAGGCTTGCAACAGAAGTAAAAACAGATCTATAAATATGTTGCAATTTGGGAGGAAGATACAAAAGGTAGAATAGAAGCAAGATAAGTATGTAAGACACATATGTACTGGGCTCAGACATACATCTAACACCTAACATCCCCCCGGGTCTAATTGACCTCATTTTTTCCACAGCTTTCTCCTTTTTCAGCAGCTCTGAGTTATTTTCCTTGTGAGTTTTATGTCAAAGTCATCTGATGACTTTGAGCAGACTGAAAGAGTTTTATTGTTTTTTTTTTTTTTCCTCTATTCTTCCTTTTCTCTCTTCTTCCTTCCCTTCTCTCCCACCCTTTCATCCTCCCTGTGCTTTTATAAAGATAAAAGTGAAAAGAGAGGATGGGAATATTGTGTTTTTTAAGAAGTTGAATTAGTTTGAAAGAGGGTCATAAAAATCCATCTGATTTGAATAGGATGTGGGTACAATAAGGAGGTGTATGCTGTGCTAGTTTAATTGAATTTGTTTAATATTGGTGACTTTTTTAAAAAATTGTGTTTTGCCTTGTACTCTGCCCATTTTTAGTTTTTCAGATTATAGAGGTATATAGGTATTGGATCTTCCTCATGACCTTAGGGAAGGAAGAAGACATGCCAGCTGACTGTGTAACTCTCCTGGATATGCTCTTGTATGTCATGACCCTGTTCAAAAGGCCAGGACAATATTGTTTACCAGGTTTTCTGGTCCCTGAAACCTACTCGGTTTCTGTAGGCTCCTCACTAACAGCGAGGAAACACTCAGTAATACATCATAGTAGAATGCTTATTAGAAGACACAAGTTTCATAGCAAGTGACTTTTCTATGAAGTATAATAAATCATAGATTGGTAATAAATAGTAAGTGCTAGCCAGCTGCTGGAACAACCCTTTCTTCCTGTCAAGATTAAGGCAATTAGGTATCTACATAGATTTCTCAATTAAGTATCTGCTCTGTGTATGCAACTTTAAAACACTCCATTTGAAATAATAGTATCCTTGGCCATAAAGTGTGATGTTTCCACTTACAAAACTTTCAAGAGTCAAATGCACCTCTTTTATTTTTGTAATATTTAAATGAGTCAGATAGTTAGATTTAATTATTTCTTCCTTATTATATCATTTTTAACGCTTTTTCCTCTCTGTTTATTGGGTACTTTGGTTGCATGTGCTTGGTTTAGCTGTATTATATATGACCAAGAAATGAAAAATCAAATGCTTCCAGCTTAGGGTGCTGAAAACATTTTTACCCCCCTTTTTCTTTATGGAGTAACATCTCATAGCATTTTTTAACGCATCAACATAGTTGAAATTCAGCTTGAAATTCAGAAATACACATACTGCCAGATAGAGACTATTAGCCCATTGGGGACTTCATTAGTAGATGTCTTCTTCAGTTCAAAGATGGCACTTGAGAGTTTTAAGACACTCTAGTTTACTAATTAGCTTATCTCCAAGGACCATGTTTAACATTGCTCAAACCTTTTTAACTTTTATTAATATGGACATTTGCACATAACTGTTTTCAGTTTAATGTACCCAAATCCCCAGTCACATTCAAGGACAACTGCTTTGGAACACTTTAGAAATCCTGTTTAATGATTTTCTTTCATATTTATGTATATTTACCTATGAGCAAATAATTTATTTTGTTCTACTTTTCTTCCAACTAAGCATATTCTCTTTGCCTAAGCCTTCAGATTACAGTAACCACATAAAAGTATACTCACTGTGAATTGGCAAATTCTGAACTTAATCCCACCTCAGTTCAGTTGCTCTGACTCTTTGCGACCTCATGAACCACAGCATGCCAGGCCTCCCTGTCCATCACCAGCTCCCGGAGTTCACCCAAACCCATGTCCATCGAGTCAGTGATGCCATCCAGCCATCTCATCCTGTTGTCCCTTTCTCCTCCTGCTCTAAATCTTTCCCAGTATCAGGGTCTTTTCAAATGAGTCAGCTGTCCACATCAGGTGGCCAAAGTATTGGAGTTTCAACTTCAACATCAGTCCTTCCAATGAACACCCAGGACTGATGTCGTTTAGGATGGACTGGTTGGATCTTCTTGCAGTCCAAGGGACTCTCAAGAGTCTTCTCCAACACCACAGTTCAAAAGCATCAATACTTCAGTGCTCAGCTTACTTTATAGTCCAACTCTCACATCCATACATGACTACTGGAAAAACAATAGCCTTGACTAGACAGACCTTTGTTGGCAAAATAATGTCTCTGCTTTTGAAAATGCTGTCTAGGTTGGTCATAACTTTCCTTCCAAAGAGTAAGCGTCTTTTAATTTCATGGCTGCAGTCACCATCTGCAGTGATTTTGGAGCCAAGAAAATAAAGTCTGACACTGTTTCCCCATCTATTTCCCATGAAGTGATGGGACCAGATGCCATGATCTTCGTTTTCTGAATGTTGAGCTTTAAGCCAACTTTATCACTCTCCTCTTTCAATTTCATCAAGAGGCTTTGTAGTTCCTCTTCACTTTCTGCCATAAGGGTGGTGTCATCTGCATATCTGAGGTTATTGATATTTCTCCTGGCGATCTTGATTCCAGCTTGTGCTTTTTCCAGCCCATGCTTCTTCCAGCCCAGCATTTCTCATGATGTACTCTGCATATACGTTAAATAAGCAAGGTGACAATATACAGCCTTGACATCCTCCTTTTCCTATTTGGAACCAGTCTGTAGCTCCATGTCCAGTTCTAACTGTTGCTTCCTGACCTGCATACAAATTTCTCAAGAGGCAGGTCAGGTGGTCTGGTATTCCCATCTCTTTCAGAATTTTCCACAGTTTCTTGTGATGCACACAGTCAAAGGCTTTGGCATAGTCAATAAAGCAGAAATAGATGTTTTTCTGGAACTCTCTTGCTTTTTCCATGATCCAGTGAATGTTGGCAATTTGATCTCTGGTTCCTCTGCCTTTTCTAAAAGCAGCTTGAACATCTGGAAGTTCATGATGCATGTATTGCTGAAGCCTGGCTTGGAGAGTTTTGAGCATGACTTTACTCGCGTGTGAGATGAGTGCAATTGTGTGGTAGTTTTTAACATTCTTTGGCATTGCCTTTGGTTTGTATTGAAATGAAAACTGACCTTTTCCAGTCCTGTGGCCACTGCAGAGTTTTCCAAATTTACTGGCATATTGAGTTCAGCACTTTCACAGCATCATCTTTCAGGATTTGAAATAGCTCAACTGGAATTCCATCACCTCCACTAGCTTTGTTTGTAGTGATGCTTCCTAAGGCCCACTTGACTTCACTTTCCAGGATGTCTGGCTCTAGGTGAGTGATCACATCATCATGATTATCTGGGTTGTGAAGCTCTTTTTTGTACAGTTCTTGTGTGTATTCTTGCTCCCTCTTCTTTATATATTCTGCTTCTGTTAGGTCCATACCATTTCTGTCCTTTATCGAGCCCATCTTTGCATGAAATGTTCCCTTGGTATCTCTAATTTTCTTGAAGAGATCTGTAGTCTTTCCCATTCTGTTGTTTTCCTCTATTTCTTTACATTGATCACTGAGGAAGGCTTTCTTATCTCTCCTTGCTATTCTTTGGAACTCTGCATTCAAATGGGAATATCTTTCCTTTTCTCCTTTTCTTTTGCTTCCCTTGTTTTCATAGCTATTTGAAAGGCCTCCTCAGACAGCCATTTTGCCTTTTTGCATTTCTTTTTCTTGGGAATGGTCTTGATTCCTGTCTCCTGTACAATGTCACGAACCTCCATCCGTAGTTCTTCAGGCACTCTGTCTGTCAGATCTAGTCCCTTAAATCTATTTCTCACTTCCACTGTATAGTCATAAGGCATTTGATTTAGGTCATACCTGAATGGTCTAGTGGTTTTCTCCACTTTCTTCAATGTCGGTCTTAATTTGGCAATAAGGAGTTCATGGTCTGAGCCACAGTCAGCTCCTGGTCTTGTTTTTGCTGACTGTATAGAGCTTCTCCATCTTTGGCTGCAAAGAATACAATCAATCTGATTTCGGTGTTGACTATCTGGTGATGTTCATGTGTAGAGTCTTCTCTTGTGTTGCTGGACGAGGGTGTTGCTATGGCCAGTGCATTCTCTTGGCAGAAGTCTATTAGCCTTTGCCCTGCTTCATTCTGCACTCAAAGGCCAAATTTGCCTGTTATTCCAGTGTTTCTTGACTTCCTATTTTTGCATTCCAGTCCCCTATAATCCCGCCTAGTGGGATACTAATCACAACAGCAACCTTTGACATGAACCTGATTCATCAGATGATACTGCAGGGATTAGAGAGCTCTCCTGGTAGGTAAACATGTGATTAGTTTTATAAATTCTACTGCCCTATTCTGTTTTCTCTAAACTGTAACTGTAAAGGCCTTCATTTAGGACATTTTTGTAAGGTTATTGCCAGAGTTTTATCTTGAATCAAATAGAAGCAATTGGTGTTTATTTCTGGACATTAAATTTATACTGTAATATCACAGGAGGTATATTTCAGAGCTGCCTGCTTCTTTCCATCTCCACTGTCACTCTCAGAGCCTTATGTGAGTTATTTTAGAGGTACAATAGCCTTGTTTCCCTGTAACTTTATCCCTACCACTCCCTGTGCTGGAGTGAACTTTTTATGAATTTAGTTTGCTCATGTTCTCCCCTTGATTAAGACCCTTCAGTGGTTTTCCATTGCATTTAGGAAGAAAAGCCTACATCATTGACATATCCTATGGAGCCCTGCAAGACCTGGCCTGCACTTATTTCTCCAGCCTCATCTTACTCTCCATCCCTAGTGAAGCCCTTGCTTCACTGTCCACCTTTCAATCCTTGAGAATATCAAGATCTTTGCCACATTGCAGACCTTTCTACACATTGCTTTCTCTGCTGAAGTGAACATCCACTTGGTAAATTCTAATGTTCTTGCATAACTCAGATTAATGTTTTTTCCTCAAACTTAAATTAGATCATCCTTTCTTCTCTATCAGAGTACTTTGCTTTTTCATCACAGACCTAACCAGAATACTTAATTGCATATGTATTTGTGTAACTTAATCTGAAGTTTACCTTCCATATAAGAATGCAAATTCTATGAGATCAAGGACCATTGCCTCTTTTTATTGACTTCTGCATGTCAGTACTTAGGATACTGTCACATAATGAATTATAAATATCTGATTGTTTCTGAACAAATGAATAAAATATGATGTTGGATTTTTCAAGGTAGCTTCTAATATTTTTCTGTCCTGTCAGCAATCTAGTTTCTAATGGTAAAATTAACTTTCTTACATAAACAATTGATATTTTATTTTCAACTGAGCATCCGTGGAGAGAAAGCATTAGTGGGGATTTATATGGACAACATCATATAGTAGTAGGAGAAAGCTGCATTTAACCAGCATATCTGGTGGGCAGTATTTTTGTCATATACTACATGTGATTCAAAAGAATCTACTCTTCAGCTGGAAGGGACATTCAGAACAGCTGGTTTACTTCTGTCCTTTTAGACAATTCCAAATTACCTAGATAAGGCAGTTCATTGTGGTCTTAAAGTCTTTCCATGACTTAAAAAAATGACTTCCTTCTACAAAAGTTTTATTTGTATTTTTCCCTTATAAAATATTATTATACCTAATCTAAATGTTTCTATTTAGTAGAGGCATAATGGAGCTAATCACAACCCTCTTGAGTCCATATTCTCTGAATTATGATTATAAAGTGATGGGTTTAATTTCTTTTTAACTCTGAAAATAATTCCCTGAATTGGAATTGTAAAACAGTATACAAATGATACAAGTTGCAATAAGCTGCTTTGAAAGAAAAAAAAAAATCATTGTTGCTGTTCTGTCACTCAGTCATGTACGACTCTTTGCAACCCAATGGACTGCAGCATGCCAGGCTTCCCTGTCCTTCACCATCTCCTGGCGCTTGCTCAGACTCCTGTCCATTGAGTCAGTGATGCCATCCAACCATTTCACCCTCTGTCATCCCCTTCTCCTGCCTTCAATCTTTCCAAGCATCAGGATCTTTTCTAATCGGCTCTTCGCATCAGGTGGCCAAAGTATTGGAGCTTCAGCATCAGTCCTTCTAATGAATATTCAGGATTGATTTCCTTTAGGATTGACTGGTTTGATCACCTTGAAGTCTAAGGGACTCTCAAGAGTCTTCTCCAACACCACAGATTAAAAGCATCAATTCTTTGGTGCTCAGCCTTCTTTATGGTCCAGTTTTTCACATCCATACATGTCTACTGGAAAAACCGTAGCTTGACTGTGTGGACTTTTGTCAGTGAAGTAATGTCTTTGCTTTTTAATATGCTGTCCAGGCTTGTCATAGCTTTTCTTCCAAGGAGCAGGCATCTTGTAATTTTATGACTGCAGTCACTATCTGCAGTGATTTTGGAGCTCAAGAAATTAAAGTCTGTCACTGTTTCCATTTTTTCCCATCTATTTGTCATAAAGTGATGGGACCAAATGCCATGATCTTAGTTTTCTGAATGTTGAGTTTTAAGCCAGCTTTTTCACTCTCCTCTTTCACTTTCATCAATAGGCTCTTTAGTCCCTCTTCACTTTTTGCCATAAGTGTGGTGTCATCTGCATGTCATCATTTAAAAATGTATGCTTATGTGGTGTTTTGAAAACATCAGCTTCAAGTTCTGTTCCCACGAGTTCCCTATACATTTAATGAGATACAGTATACTACAAAAGAAGAAACCTGTGACCAAAGAAGAAAAGTCTTTCAGAGTTAGGGCCTAGAGAGATCAAATTTCTTCCAAAGCAATATATCATAAGGATATGATTGGTTACACTTTCTTATTGATGATTTTGACTATATGACGTTGCTGGGCAGCTTCCTTTTCCACATAGATTAGTTTGATTCTACCAATGCCATTCCAAGAAAATCAGCTACAGCATTTGGTACCCATTTACTGGCCTTATGGATTGCATTTGTGGTTGATAGTCTATTAAATTACTGTGCAGATTGGATTCAGGCCAGTGGTTAAAATATTTCTATTAGACTCCAACAGCATACGTGTATTTCTTACAAATTCACACCACTCTCCTCACTCTCTTATCGTTCAGTGTTTCATTCTGTCTGCGGAGGTTGAATTGGGTGCACACTCAATTTCACAGGTGAACAGAAGCCTGCAGTTTTTCTGGGCTGAGTGTTTGGGAGCAGAGAGCAGTGCCCAAAGTCAGTGTAAAGGCTTGTGTGTCACCAGGACCCTTTCAGGAGGACCTATGTCTCATTCAGGAAATATCAAAAGAGAAATTTCTTCCTGTTTTAATCTGATTATTAAAGACCTTAAAATATATGTTTTTACAATTGCTGAGTTTTTTTCTATGTGTTTACTTAATCTGAGCCTTACACTGACATCTTTCAAAAGGCACCACATGCTTTGCTCTCACTTATTAAAACTAAACATATCTCTCCTTATTCCATGATCCACCCAAATCCAAATTATATTATTATTTTGTTGTTGTTGTTATTGTTCTGAGAATCAAGACATAGCTTTGGGTTCACGGATAAGTTTTTATTTAGAAGTTGCAAATCCAGCTCTGATTATGTTTCCTTTCATTTTTGATTGCTTAAAAAAGTGTTACATTCCAGGAGATGTGTGCTAAGAATAGTAAGATGATCACGTCCTTCTGTTATTTAATTGGGAACAGTCCTTTGACCTTGAGACTGTTCATGCTCTGATACTGAAACATTCTCTTTAATTTGATCTGTGATTCCTTGGGGTTGTAGTAATGTGGTCAACAAGTTTTACTGAAGTTTCTCGGTAAGTCCTATAACTTGTTAAACTGTTATTAAACCTCAGAGAGTCTGTGAAGAATAGTGGGAGCCTGTTACCCAGAATGACTGACGTATCGCAACTGGCTCCTTCATTTGGCTGTTTTGGGCCCATCTTGGCATTTTAGCCTTTCCTTAGAAGGCTGTGAGGCAATTCTTGACAGCCTAAAATAAACATGCAGCTTTACAAGGAATGAGAGTAACAGTACTTTCTCACATCTGTATTCCTTTATTATTTGAATTCAGTGGACATCTGTTTTAAGCATATGCTACGATCTAGTTCTTGCCTGGAGAATCCCAGGGGTAGGGGAGCCTGGTGGGCTGCCGTCTATGGGGTCGCACAGAGTCGGACGCGACTGAAGCGACTTTGCAGCAGCAGCAGTGTCTGTGCACCATTCAGAATTAAGAAGGAGCCTCAGGAGGGAAGGTGAAGCAACATGAGATCTAATAGTTTGACTCTATAGTGTATGTGCAGCTATCATACTATCCCTGATCCTTAAAATAGCCCAGGAAAGTAGATATTCTCTCTACTCAAGGGACTTACCAAAGTCTCCCAGATTTTAAACATGTCAGAGGTAGAATTATTATCTAGATGAGTCAGTCTTTATCCTTCACTTTTGACCACCCTATACTACCTAGTGGGCTTCCCAGGTGGCATTATTGGTAAAGAACCTGCCTGCCAATGCAGGAAATGTGAGAGACATAGGTTCAGTCTCTGGGTTGGGGAGATGCCCTGGAGGAGGGCTCAGCAACCCACTTCAGGATTCTGGCCTGGTTAATTCCATAAACAAAACAGCCTGGTGGGCTTCAGTCCATAGCATCACAAAGAATTGGATACAACTGAAGCAACTTAGCACGCACACACATGCTACCTAACAAAAAACACTATATTATACCGTGAGATGATTCAGACTGGGGATATCCAGAAAGGTTTATAAATAAGCTAACATTTTTTTTTGGACTTGAAGGATGAGTAAACTTTTGGAAAGCAGAAAAGGGTTGAAGAAATGGGTTCTTCTAAACGTTTCAGGATGAAAAAACATTGTGATCAAAGATTTGGAAGGAAGAAGGCCTGTGGTGTGTTTCAGAAACGGCAAACAACTTGATGTGGCCAGGCTATGAAATATGCAGAGGAATGCAGTGAGATCTTAGCTTAATGAAAGCCTTTTAGTGTCATGATAGGGATTTGCAACATGATTCTGTGGACGATGCTACCAAATAAGGGAAGAATCATAAAGATGTATTGGTTTTGTGTAGGATGTGTTTTTCAGCTCATCAACCCTGATTCTTCTCTTTCCTGGTCTCAAGGACTTTGAAATCAAGGAGGAAAGAACACAGAGAAAGTATCTTTGTGATAATTGTCTTCAGACAGCTATCTTAAGATAAACAAAAAGTGAAGACACTGATCTTAGTTTATCAGAGAAAGTATTTTTTTGTGGCAGTAGATTTTAGTTACTCAAATGATTCAAGAGACTTATTTTGTCAGATCGAGTTGGTGAAAATTCTATAGCTTTTCTTTCATGAAAAGTCTAAAATTTATTTTTCTATATCCCAGAGGGGAAAAATAATTCAGTATTACTTCATAGACATTTTTTAAAGTAAGTTTTATTTAACTTACTTTGTAGATCTATTTTTTTTCAATAGCAAACTTTTGACATCTAAAAGATATTTGTAAATTAACTTTTTAAAATCTATCTGGAATCAAACCTTATATCATCATAAATCAAATTTAATTCATATTCATATCAATTATATTTGCCCTAAAATTTTTCTAGTATTCACTACTTTAAAAATTTTTTTCACTGTTTGTTTTAATGTTTTTAGCTGGTAGTCTAATTTAGACAACACTTACCTGACAGAGTAAAATCTAATCACAATTTTTAGGAAAGAAGTATAGTATTGGCTATCAAATGAACACAAATGAGCATAAAATTAAAAATGGTTTGATGTATATTCCATTACCATGTATGTGGTTTTTGATATAATTTTAGTCATGACCTTGGCCTGTTGACTTTGGTCTAACTTGAAAATGTGTTTTATCAGGAAAAAAAAAAAGTACTGTGTTTGAGAAGTGCATTATTTCTCCAATATTCTGGAATCGGTTGCTAATATAATTTGAAGTGAACTTTCTTTAGCTTGGCCTCCAGAGTAATCAGCTATAGACATGTGGATGGTGAATACCTAATAACTGTCCCGCTAGAGGTGACAGAGAGTTGTATACACATTGTAAGTCTTGGCAAGGAGACAAGGCTCATCCATCTAGATTTTGCCAATGAACACATATAAAGAAGAGAGGGGAAAAAAAAATCTATACTGAAGAAATGTTACAGCTGCAAATATTTTGACAACTTAGATTTTCGACGACACTTGGTTTATTTTATCCATTAATTCAACAATATTTACTGAGGTCTATTTAAAATTAGTCCGATTTGTATTTATGTTTAGTTCAGCTCTAGGCCCTGAACTAAGGTGATGGAAAATGCAAAAAAAAAAAGAAAAGAAAAGAAGGAAAACCTCTTCCTAATTATTTCTGTTGTTTTTCTTAGAACTAATAAGTTATATACAATCATTAAAAGCAAGTGAAATCATATTCTTACAGATGCCTGGAAACATCTTATATTACATTTATTTTTTATTCACATTTCTCAAAAGATTTCCTTTTATGTTCATCTTGATTTCCAAGTGAAGGGAGCTTAGGATATTTGAAAAGCTGTTAAGAAGAGTAAGAAGACTGTCAAAGAACATTATGAGTCCATTGAAATAAGTGTGAATACTTATTAACCATTATTTTCTTTTGAAGTTTTGAAATACAATAGCAAACAGCACAGAGGTTGATAAAGACAAAATTTTCTGGCATCATTTAAGATGATACAGTGACTTGAGATAGGAAAGCCACCTTCATGAAGTTTGAGGAGAATTTAGAATCTAACCTTGCTATATATGAACATTACCTGCTTTTGAAAATGTATCATTCATTTCAGTCACTCAATCATGTCCAGCTCTTTGCAACCCCATGGACTGCAGCACGCCAGGCTTCCCTTTCCATCACCAACTCTTGGAGCTTGCTCAAACTCATGTCCATTGACTTGGTGATGCCATCCGAGCATCTCATCCTCTGTCGTCCCCTTCTCCTCTTGCCTTCAATCTTTCCCAACATCAAGGTCTTTTCCAATGAGTCAGTTCTTTGCATCATGTGACCAGAGTATTGAAATTTCAGTGACAATGTATAATAGTGGTAATAATGGTAATAATAGTAATATGTAGTATTTGTTGCGTTTTTCTCTTATGCTATCATGTTAATGCTTTATGTGTACTAGCTCAACTAATCCATATACAAACTTTAAAGCTACTATCAAATATCACAATACAAATGGAGGTGGAAACTTAGGCAGAAATCAATTAAGTACCCTCCAAAGATCGTCCAACAAGTGTGCTGAGACAAAACTACTCTGCCCTTGAAGAACAAGGATGTGGTTGAATGTTTCCACACAACCAGCAAATCTTCAAAGAGCAAAACTTATTTTGAAATAATTTTCCCTCAAGAGAGCCATTTACAATGCCCTTGAAAAGACAAACATGCTTTTTGATCATACCGATAATTTTGTAAGTACAAGTATAGATGGTGTGCCAACGGGCTAAAGAACAATGATGTTAGATTTATTATTTCCCTTGAAATGTTAATTGTACGAGTTGCCATTTTTCTCTCATCTTGAGTTGCATTAATCCTGGAGGTCTTTTGCTCCAGAAGAACTCACCACTGAATTCTGTTTTAGTGCATCAGAACATACCACTACCTCTTGATTTATGCAGTATGATGTAGAATAAAAAAAAACTGCATTGAGATTTATGTGACCTGATTTCTAATTTTGGCTCTGATCATATGATCATGTGCAAGTCACTTTGTCTCCCTGGGCCTTAGTTTAGTCATCTGTAAAATAAAGGGGTTGATTAAAGATCTCTGTGGCCCATCTCTAGCTCTAAAATGCTGTGACTCCATGATTTCTATTCCTACACAAAAGAGAAGCCAGTGAAAAATCAAAACAGGCTTATCTTCCATGATTTTCTGCCCATTTAATTAAGACTAAAATTGCATTGAAAGTATCAAAACAACCCAGTAATGTTTTATGTGGAATGTTTCAGTTTTTTCATGAGTGAACCTGGTTAAGACTTTTAATTTATGGATCTACCTATTAAATGCTTTCAATATGAAAGCACTTATTACTGTTGATTAATAAGAACTCACTAAAAATCACTGATATAATCTTTCATCTTTTGAGTAAGAGTCAATAATAGGAGCTGTGTAATAACAAGATGACTCAGTAATCTTATAAATGAATAGTAACTGTAAATTATTGGGCAACACTGACATTCCGGTTAGTTTGCCTGCATCTCATCATTGATTCTCAGCAGCATTTCTCCACAATATACCTGGGCCCATAGAACAAATGAAAACATTGAGATTACAGTTTCTAAGTAACAAAACTGAGAATGGAACTCATGTCTATCTCTAAATCTTGCACTGTTGATTAAAACACATTACCTCTCCTTAATATCTGAAGATCATTTCCTGCCTCCTCCCCCCACCCCACCACATGACCATCAGGTGTCCTGAGAAATCACTAAAGAATTCAGCCTAATTATTATAATGCCCAACTGTAGTTTTTCATAGTATCATTTAAAAATCAGCTTATCGAAACAGCTAAATAAGTGTAATGATGCGAGGAGGAGTATTTTAGGTTGAAGGAGAGATCAGTCAAGGAGAATGTGTCATTCATTTCTTGTTTGCTGGCTTCATGAATTCATCCCACCGCCTTGGTGAGAGTCCATCTGTGTCTGTTGCGATGACTGTTTTAAATCTCTCATCTTCCAGGTCAACTGTTTTATCACAATCCAGAGGAAGTAGTCTGGTTTCATAATGTGACTTAGTAGAAAGCAGCATGCCATATTCTGTAAGCCACATATGGTCTGAGGGTTGTAGGATGAATATCACTATGAGATTCTGGATCCAATGATACTGAAAAATCTGTTTTTCTCAATTCCATGTGTTTTCAAAAATTGGAACAAGCATGTTTGGTTTCCAAGCTGTCTATGTAAAAGTGATTGCCTGATGTCCTCCAGTTCAACCAACTCATACAACAAAAATGAAAAAGCTCACAAATAAAACAATTTCATAAATTGCCTTTATGGAGAAATTTGTACCTGAAGGAAAGGATCCAATTTCCATTACTTAAATTAGCTCTTAGTGTAGCTTTAATACACATCTTTTCCAGTGAAATCATTGAGTAGTGTGCTTGAATACACATCAGAAACAAACCATCCCTTTCTTATTCCATTGCATAATTCCCATAACAATACTGAAAATAAATGCACTCACCAAGTTTTTTTGTTTTCTTTTGGGAAAGCATACTGTTTGAATGAGAGAAATAATGTAGCTTACTTTCAGAAATGGAAATGGTTTTATTTAGAATTGTCAAAAATGTATGCTATTTGCATATGATATTTTGAATTTTGGTCAAATGGAATACTTAAGCCATCTAACTGATACTATAGACTCTTAAAAAAATTTTTTTATTGAAGTATAGTTACTTTACAATGGTGTGTTAGTTTCTGCTGTACAACAAAGTGAAATCAGCCATATGGGTATATCTATCCCTTCCCTGACTAAGCTTCCTCCCCTAAACCCCACCCCTCTAGGTCATCAAGGAGCACCAGGCTGAGCTCCCTATACTCTACAGCAGCCTCCCACTAGCTATCTGCTTTACACATGGGAGTGTTTATATGTCAGTACTCTTCTCCCAGTTCTTCCCACTCTCCCCTTCCTTTGATATGTCCATGTGTTTGTTGGCTAGGATCAAGTGAGGGTATTATATATTCTTATAGGATGGGACCTTCCCAAGTTGAAGACTAAGTGGATTAAAGCCTCTCAGGTGGCGAGAGACACACTGAGAAGAGCTAAAAGCTGAGGCTGCCCAGCTGTATTTTTGATTGAGTCTTGGAAAACTCTCATTCCCATTGTTGACATTTTTTCTCTTTAAGAATAATTCTCATCCTTGAATCATAATGAAACCAGTAAAGCTTATTAAACAACAACAACAACATAATATTCAGCTTCCTGGTAAATTTGTTACAAAAAAAAAAAAAAAAAGCTTTGAAAACAGAATTTGTCAACAGCTAGTAGGAAATGGCAAACAACTCCAGTATTCTTTCCTGGAGAATTCCACAGAGAGAGGAGCCTGGTGGGCTACAGTCCATGGGGTCACAAAGAGTCAGACATGACTGAGTGACTATAACTTTCTGAAAAGCATAGAACTAGTCTATACACAGTTACCAAAGTTGTCTCCCTTAGCTCTTTCAGGAGTAAGTTTCCATACCTCCTATACTTCTTCACATTGCTGGGCTAAAAGAACAAAATGCATGTCATCATCTTGTCCACTTAAATATTAATCACATGAAATTGTGCAGATTGCTGAGTGCATCAGGATATGATACATTTCTTTCAGGCTTATTGCTTTATTTCCTTCAGATTCTTTATTTTGAGTGAACTGCTTATTCTAGGAGATAGAGTTAAGGACTTAAGATGATTGAGGCTGCAAATTAGACTAAGGGCAGATTTAAGGAAATTATCTTTTCTTCTGGCTGAAGTCTGGATTAGTGGGCAGGCTACCATGTTCTATTACACAGTTAGTATAGTCAGATCTGGTATTCCAATTGCAAGCTTGTACCACCTTTTATTTATTTTTTTAAATTTAAATTTATGTATTTTAATTGGAGGCTAATTACTTTACAATATTGTATTGGTTTTGCCATACATCAACATGAATCCGCTATGGATGTACACGTGCTCCCCATCCTGAACCTCCCTCTCCGTACCATCCCTCTGGGTCATCCCATGCACCAGCCCCCAGCATCCTGTATCCTGCATCGAACCTGGACTGCCTTTTAAAATCTACTTAGCCATTTTAAGTCCTTCATAGTCAAAAGAAACACCCAAATTTATTTCAAAAGAAAGAGATATTCAGACTGAGGATCCTCAGCCATCTATCTCCCCACATCTTAAGTCACTTTCATTTGGTCCTGGGAATGAAGGATGCTTCTGACCAGATCTATTTTTCCATCTCTTCCAGTACTCTGCTCTGGCAGCCACCCTCTTTCTGTCTCAGCTCTTCCTATGCTCTAGTTCCAGTCTCTCTCCCTGGGATGTCTTTTCCCTTTGACATGCTCAGACATTTCATATGATACAGTCACATGTTACAAATGCATGTCTAGAGATAAAAGAAAAATAAAAATAAAAGGAAACCTATTTTCTTAACCTCTAGATCCTTCTTGAGCTATGCCTTATTTCTCTTCTCTTTTTCCAAACCAAGCAATTTGAATGAATTGTCTGAACTCACTGACCCTGTTTTTTCTTATTACTTCATTAAGGTATAATGCAGACAGGTACACATATCTTAAATATACAGTCTGATAAGTTTTGATTAATATAGACACCAAAGTAACCACCACTCCATTCAAGTTACAGAATTTTCATTATCCCTGAAATTTTCCTCATGCCCCTTTTCAGTAAATCCCTGCCCTGCCTTTCCCTACAATTACTTGTCGGGTTCCTTTAACTGTAGATTATATATCTCCTGTCTTTTTTCCTTCCAATTTTGAAAACCACCGCAAAACTTACAAAAATTATGTAAGCACAGTACAAAAAACTTATTTTCCTAAGCTCTTTGAAATTAAATTACCAACCTGTTGCCCAGTCAAGTCTGAATATTTCAGTATGTGTTTGTCCCCAACAAAGACATTTTCCTAAAGGACCACAATGAAACCATCAGAATTAGAAATGAGTTGCAGCAACACTAATGCCTAATCCTCAGGATCCATTCAAGTATCACCCATAAATGTCAGTTGCAGCAAAAGGATCCAGATCAGGATCATGTACTGCATTTAGTTTTCTGTCTCTCTTAGTTACCTTTAATCTGGAACTGTTCCTCAGTCTTTTCTTGAATGTTAATCACTCTGCAACTTTAAAAAGTAGAGGCACCATTATTTTATAAATTGCCTCTCACTTTGGTTTGTTTAGCATTTCCTTATGATTCTGTGTTCTCATGGCATCGTATCAGTGGCTCATGACTGTAATTTGTCCCATTATTGATGATCACGTTGATCACTTGATTAAGGTGCTAATTTCCAGGCTTCTCCACCATAAATTACTCTTGTTCCCTTTGTAATTAATGAACATTTCTTGAGGAGGTAATTTGAGTCTGTGTAAATATCCCATTTCTCATCAAACTTTCGAATTTTGTACTTTTAAATTTATACGTATAAAATCTGATTTTCTACTTTATTCAATTAAATTTTTTCTATGATAATCTTACTATTGAATTTAAATCTTTTACTATAGTGAATCTTTAATGCTCATATTGGCAAAGATTTGGCCAGTGACAGCTCCTTCAAACTGACTGACTTTTTCTTTTTGACATGTTTTCGTCATTCCTTGATACTTATTTTCTGGCATGACAGGCAATCCAAATGCACCTTCTACTGCCCCAGGCCTGGAATCAAACATTTCTCCAAAGATTCTGGATTCCTTTTAGAGGGAAATAGAATTTAAGAAAGACCTGGTTGTGCTCATGGCACTTGGTGTATCCCTGCTTCCAGTTTCCCTCACTGGACAGAACTAGGGAATATATGCAAGTGTACATGCTTGCACACATGCATTTATATTTATTTGTATTTTTCTCTATATACTGAAAATCATGAGTTCACACTGAAACTTCCAATTACAATTCAGCACCCCAGAGTTCATTCTAGTTTTCTCCTTTTTCATGTCTGTAGCTCCTTTCTGATGGCCAGATATAGGATTTCATTATTCTTAACATTCTTTGATGAATTCTCCTCTGTATAACGCAGCTCATTCTTGGTACTGCCTTCTCTCCATATGGAAATTGTCCTCAGAGCCACTCATGCTCAGGCTTGTGTGCTGCGCTGCCGTTTCCATGCCCTCCTCCACGTGTGGAGCTCTGAGAACTCACTCAAGCACCCCCTCCACTTGCACGTTCTCCTTCTCACCCCGTTTTGTTGTTGCTTAGTCACTAGGTTGTATTTGACTCTTGTGAATCTCACCAGGTTCCTCTGTCCATGGGATTTCTTAGGCAAGAATACTGGAGTGGGTTGCCATGCCCTCCTCCAGGGGATCTTCCAGGTATTGACCCTGTGTCACTTACATCTCCTGCATTGGCAGGCAGGATCTTTACCAATGAATGAGCCACTAGGGGAGCCTCTCACCCCACTTGGGATTCAACATTCTGTGCTGGCAGGTGCTACCTCTCCCACGTGGATGCTCTCCTCATTCTGCCTGTCCCCTGACACTTAGACCAGGCCACTTTTCTGGGTGGAACACTACCTCACCTTGAATGGGTGCCAAAACCTCATGATGGGCCATCTTCTCCAGCTCTGCCAATGTGGATATCTATTTCCCCCATTGTTTGGCCTTTGATACCTGTACCTGTCTGCTACTCATATACTACGCTGATGCTCATATACTACTAGCTACTCATATACTATCCTTGCCTTCCTGTCAGTCTCCTCACCTGCATATGGCTCTGACACACTGTACCTTGCCACTGCAATCTGTCCTCACCCAAACCTTAGTCTGATGCCTATCTGGCTTGGCCCCAACACAAGCTTTTTGGATTGAATTGTTTAGTAAAGAAAGGGAATAAACAGGAATTATTGTGAACTTAATCATCCTTCCTAACCTACTGGCAAATTTGTAGTTTGGATCCCTAACATTCAATGTGCCTATAGGTGGAGATTGGGCCCGTAAGAATTTCAGGTTAAATGAGGTCATAAGGGTAGGGCCCTAATCCAGTAGTACTGGTGTCTTTGTAGGAGACATCAGAGAAAAGATAATTTGACCACACAGCAAGAAGACACCTATCTATAAGCCCAGGAGAGAAGCCTCAGGAGAAACTAAATCTGTTAACACCATGTTCTGGACCTTGTAACCACTCAGAACTATGAGAGATAGACTTCACCATTGTTTAAACCACTCAGTCTGTGATGTTTCATAAATGGCAGCCCTAGAAGACTGATATAGGAAGATAAAAGGAAGGAGAAATAAAGATGGATGTGCTTCCTCTATATTTTACTTTACTAGTGTAAAGTAAAGCTGCTTTAAGCTGCTTCAGTCATCATGGTCATGCTGGACCTCCTTTTATCAAAACCGTTATGAATTTTCAAATATAAATGTAAGATTTTAATGGGCATCACTATAAAATGGTACCCTCAGCTCCTCCTCCATTAAAATTTAGTTATTTTTTACTTTTTTAAAAATAAAAAAAATTCCAGCTTTATTGAGATAAACATTGTGTAAGTTTAAGATGTACTCTGTGTTGATTTGATACCCTTGTATATTGCAAAACAATTACCACCATATGTTATTTAACACCTCCATCACATCATGTAACTCCAGTTTCGTTTTCTGTGGTGAGAACACTGAAGGTCTACTCTCTTAGTAACTTTAAACTACATACTACAGTATTATTAACTGTAATCATTATTCTGTACTTTATGGGATCCCTAGAATTATCTATCTTATAGCTAGAAATTTGTACCCTTTCACTAACATCTCTGCATTTTCCCCACTCTGGTAACCTCTGTTAACTTTTCTATTTTACACCACTAACAAAAATTAACTTGAAATGGATTAAAGTTACAAACATAGACCTGAATCCATGAGTTTTAGAAGCATGCATAGAGGAAAAGCTTTTTGACATTGGTCTTGATTTTTTATTTTTTTGATATGACACCAGAAGCACAGTGATGTTTATGTTTGACTACATCAAACCAAAAAGCTTCTGCACAGCAAAATAAACAATCAGAATGAAATGGCAACCTTTATAAAGGGTGAAAATGTTTGCAAATCTCTATATGATTAGGAATTAATATCCAAAATATACAAGGGACTCCTATAACTCAATAGCAAAAAATCGTAATACAATTACAAAATGGTCAGAAAAACTAAGACGTTTTTCTAAAAATAGAATATACAAATAGCCAATAGGTACATATAAAAGGAGCTGAGCATCACTAATCATTAGGGAAATGTGAATCAAAGTCATAATGGGATCTCCTCACCCCCTGTCTGAATGACTGTCATCAAAAAGACAAGAAGTAGGAAATCTTTGTAAATTTGTAGAGAAAAGGAAACTCATGTGCATTTTTTGGTGGGAATGTACATTGCTGTATCCACTCTGGAAAACAGTATGGAGGTTCTTCAAAGAATTAAAAATAGAGCTACCATGCTACTGACAATCCTATTTCTGAATTCTATACCCAAAGGAAACAAAAACAGGATATCAAAGAGATATCTGCACTCCCATGTTCATTGTAGCATTATTCACAGTGGCCAAGGTATGGTAACAAGTGTCAGTCAAGAGATGAATAGATAAGGAATATGTATGTGTATGTATTGTATATGTAATATATTGAAATATTATTGTATAATGTACTACTCTGCCATGAGAAAGAAGGAAATCTTGCCCTCACACCACTTTATACATAATGTCCTGTAATCTAACCCCACAAATCTACAGAATCATTCTTTTGCACTTGATGCATCTTCTTATCAACCAGGGCCATATTTTTGGTTTCCAGAATTCCTCCCGTGGTCTCTGACTGACAGTGCATGTAGTATCAGCGCAAACAATGGGGACTCTCTTATCTGTGGTACTCTTTGCAGTGAGCACTGGCAGGGAAGGCAGGAAGTACCTGCTGCAAACAGAAGTAGACTCTCTATTGCTCTTGGAACTTAAGCAAGTGAGACTTAGCAGCAGCTTCTTTGTAAAGCTGCCTAATCAGAAGTAGTAATCTGTCTGCTGGCCGGTTAAGAGGCCCATGTACTTCTGCTAGGCTACATTTTTAAAGACTTCTGGGACCCAGGCCAATGTCTGTCAGGAGAAAGGTTTTGTCTTTCTGAGAACAAAGGAGTATCCCAAAGAGCATTGCTCAAGCCAAGTCACTGGTCTAGGCAATCAACATTTTCATGTGAATGTCTCAAAGTATCTTGAATTTAAGAGGGTCATATGAAAATGCATGTTGCGCATGTGTGCTTATGTACACACACACACACACACACACACACACACACACACACACACACATATATATATAAATTCTTATACCTGTTTGTCCTTTTGAAAGCTTCATTTTAATTAATGATACCAACATTTCTCTAGTTCCCCAAATTTAGGAATAGTTTTCTCTTTCTTTCTTCCATATCCAGTTACTAACAGTGTCTTATTGATTTTGCCTCCTTAATATATCTCCTATCAGTCAACTGCTCTCTATCCCCATATTCACAGCCTTAGTTCAAACCTCCAACCTTTCTTAGCTGGATTACTAAAATGAATTATTAGATGTTTTCTCTCTTCTCTAAGTTTATTGTCTATTTGAAAAGAGCCATTATTAGAATATTTGATGGGTTGTGGGAAAAGTGTGTTAGTTGCTCAGTTGTGTCTGACTCTTTGTGACCCCATGGACTAACAGGCTCCTCTGTCTGTGGAATTCTCAAGACAAAAATAGTGGAGTGGGTAGCCGTTCCTTTCTCCATGGGATCTTCCCAACCCAGGGATTGAACCCAGGTCTCCCGGATTGCTTCAATATACATATACCTAACTCATCAATAATATACAAATGCCTAACCCATTAAATGGGCTTCCCTGGTGGTTTAGACAGTTCAAACTCCACCTACAATGCAGGAGACTTGATTTGGATCCCTGAGTTGAGAAGATCCCTTGGAGAAAGGAATGGCAGCCCACTCCAGTATTCTTACTTGGAGAATCGGATGGACAGAGAAGACTGGCAGTTCATGGGGTCGCCAAGTTGGACATGACTCAACAACTAAGCATGCACTCCTGGATTGCACACAGATTCCTTACTGTCTGAGTCACCAGGGAAGCCTAGGTGGCTTGCTAGGTTAGGTATATGTATATTGTTGGAAGTGGGAGATGACCCTTGTAAGCCCCATAATCCAAATTTCCCACCATTTCCAGAAACAGTGTAATATAGTATCTAGACATTCCAGAATAAAATAAGAGCATAGGAAATGTGGCTGTTATGGTTAATTTGACTGGCTAGGAGGTGCCCATATGAAATATTATTTCTGGGTTTGTCTATGAGTGTCTCTCCAGATGAGACCCAGTAAAGTAGATCACCCTCCCCCAAATGTGTCACCATTATCCAGTCCATTGTCGGCTTGCATAGAACAAAAGGAAGAGAAAGGAGGAATTCTCTTTTTGCTTCCTTCCTGTGTGCTTGAATTGGGACATGTCATCTTACTTTCTACAGCCCTTGGACTGGGGTTTAAGACACTGGCTGTCCTTTAGGCTCTCAGACTTGGACTGAATTATATCACAGGCTTTTTTGTGTCTCCAGTTTGCAGACACCAAATTGTGGAACTTCTCAGATTCTGTAATTGGGTAAGCCAATAAATGCCTCATGACTTTTTTCTCTCTGTCTCTCTCTCTCTCTCTCTCTCTCTCTCTCTCTCTCTCTCTCTCTCTCTCTCTCTCCCTCCCTCCCTCTCTCCCTCTCTCCCTCCCTCTCTCCCTCTCTCCCTCCCTCCCTCCCTCCCTCCCTCCTACTACTTAAGTTCAGCTATTTATTCCCCCACCCCAAACAACTCTTTCTTACCTCTTCAGCACCATGGTGGCTCATCTGAATTGTGCATGAACTGTACAAAATAGTAAAAAAATAATGTTATATACTTAAAAGGGATTTTTCTAAAGCACTTTGTTGCCTCTGGCCCTGGCTCTGAGTATCTTTACATCTTGATGAGGCTCTTCCATGCTTAGGTCTCTGACTGATATTCTGCTGGAGGAATATCAGTACAGATATGGAATCCAGAAGGGACTAGAGCATGCATCAAAATGAATATAGCCATGAGTTCCGAATAGAGAGAGATAATCAAGCAAAAATAACACTCTGAAAATTAAATGTGGTTATACGTATTTGGATAGAGCTCCTGGTTTAGTGCTTGACTCATGGTAGAAAGTCAGTTAATGTTAAAAGAACTGGTGAGCAGATATTAGAAGTGTTGAGAAGATGTGCCATCAGCTTGAATGGTGGAGTGTGAAGCTGGCAGAGTTTGCAAGGCCTGGTGCCTACGTGGGCTGCCTTAAAGGTTTGTCATTGCATAGCCATGTATCCTTTATGTCTAGCACGGCATCTAATTCATATTGTATTCTGGTTGGATGTGTTTGCCTGTATAAATTTTTCACTGGCTGTATAGAAAATATACATACTCTCTGGCATTATTTTTCCACTGACTGGGGGTTGGGTACACTTTGTCTCAGTGACTTAAGAAGTCACTGTGCCATCATCTCATTACTATCTGTTTCTTCAGGTAATTGCCTCTCACAGGTGAAGAACAATGACTATGACCGCATGAATTTCCAGTCTCACGTGAGAGAGAAGCCCTTTTAGGACCACAATGTTCTTAGTGGGTCTTTGGCTTGAATTCTCTTCTCCACAGCAGATGTGAATTTCACCTGGACTTAGTTTCAGGATTTACTAAGTTTCCACGGCCCCTGTAACATTGTTGTTTCTGGCAGCTAAAAACACTCAATTTTGTTCCCTTTTCAAGTATATTTTGGCAAGAGTTGAAGAACAACAGAGCAGCATGTAATGAAGAGTTTGAGCTCCTATTTTGGTACAGGTATTGGGCCAAAAGCAGGGGCATTGTCAGAGGTCCCACAGCTTGTTTATACACACCCATCACTTTATGACACTTAAACCCTAAGACATGGAAGCAACCAACTTCCCTGCAGATTTCTTATCTTCAGAGCAGTGGGTGTGATCTTAAGCAGCCAACACTGCGCATCTGTTCCTAAGGTTCAGAGGAAGATTCTGAGCCAAGAACGACTGCAAAAGCCAGTCTCTCATACCTTGTCTCTCAGGTGGCAACACTAAATACGGCCCTCTGTAGGGTTAATTAAATAAAATGAAAAGCACAGTGGAACATTAAGAGATGAAATAGAAGATACTGTGTAGAAGAATGTCTGATGGTGATTTGATCTCAGTAGGAAATTTTGAAGAAAATCCCTGACAAAATTTTCATTAGGACATCATCAAATTGGTCAGCATGTGTTTCCAGTTATGGGCTATCTACCCCAGAAATTGTAAACTGAAAGAAACACACGTAGGCTTCTGGCTTATGGAAGCAAATATTAAATACAATGTTTACTGAATGTCAACTTTTTATCTTGAATATTATGCAGAGTCCTCAAACTACTAGGAAGCCTTCTGTAATTGAAGATTTTCAACCTAGCATGTTTCTTGCTTTAGCTTCCAATGACCATGTTTACTTATCAATACTTAGCACAGACCACAACATAATCTCTGCTTTTAAACTTAAAATTTTTGATGATACTATTTTGCCTATTACAATACCATTTTTGGGTATAGAATACCTCTCTAGGCTTTCTATAATAGTAATATTTCTACACATTAGTTGACTGAGAATGAAATACTTTCTCACTGAGATTAAAACTAAAGCATTTGTTAATGATTATAATACTCCTACAGATGACACAATGCAGAGATTCTTATTTCAGTTGAAATTTAAAATTTAGAAACATAAATCATTACGGAGTAAAATCCCTTGCCTGTCATTTAGCCAGGTGCATTGTGCAAATATATAATTTAAATAAACTTTTATTTTTTAAATACAGAATGCTTCCAATTATGTTAGTATTCTGTCCTAACTACTCTTTAACAGATAGATGTTCCTTCTATAACATAGGGAAGAAAAAAGAGAAGTATCCTGTTGTTGTTTAGTCCCTAAGTCATGTCCAATTCTTTGCGGCCCCATGAACTGATGGGAAAATGCCTACCATGCCAGGCTTCCCTGTCCTTCACTATATCCCACAGTTCGTTCAAACACATGTCCGTTGAGTCAGTGATGATGCCATCGTGTGTCTCCCACTCTTTCTTTTGCACTCAATCTTTCCAGCATCAGGGTCTTTTCCAATGAGTCAGCTCTTTACATCAGGTGGCCAAACTATTGAAACTTCAGTATCAGTCCTTCCAATCAATCAGATCAGATCAGATCAGTCACTCAGTAGTGTTCGACTCTTTGTGATCTCATGAACTGCAGCATGCCAGGCCTCCCTGTCCATCACCAACTCCCGGAGTTCACCCAGACTCACATCCATCGAGTCAGTGATGCCATCCAGCCATCTCATCCTCTTTCGTCCCCTTCTCCTCTTGCCCCCAATCCCTCCCAGCATCAGAGTCTTCTCCAATGAGTCAACTCTTCGCATGAGGTGGCCAAAGTACTGGAGCTTCAGCTTGAGCATCATTCCTTCCAAAGAAATCCCAGGGCTAATCTCCTTCAGAATGGACTGGTTGGATCTCCTTGCAGTCCAAGGGACTCTCGAGAGTCTTCTCCAACACCACAGTTCAAAAGCATCAATTCTTTGGTGCTCAGCCTTCTTCACAGTCCAACTCTCACATCCATACATGACCACAGGAAAAACCATAGCCTTGACTAGATGAAACTTTGTTGGCAAAGTAATGTCTCTGCTTTTGAATATGCTATCTAGGTTGGTCATAACTTTCCTTCCAAGGAGTAAGCGTCTTTTACTTTCATGGCTGCAGTCACCATCTGCAGTGATTTTGGAGCCCCCAAAATAAAGTCTGACACTGTTTCCCCATCTATTTCCCATGTAGTGATGGGACCAGATGCAATGATCTTTGTTTTCTGAATGTTGAGCTTTAAGCCAACTTTTTCACTCTCCACTTTCACCTTCATCAAGAGGCTTTTGAGTTCCTCTTCCCTTTCTGCCATAAGGGTGGTGTCATCTGCATATCTGAGGTTATTGATATTTCTCCCAGCAATCTTGATTCCAACCTGTGATTCTTCCAGTCCAGCATTTCTCATGATGTACCCTGCATATAAGTTAAATAAACATGGTGAAAATATACAGCTTTGACATCCTCCTTTTCCTATTTGGAACCAGTCTGTTGTTCCATGTCCAGTTCTAACTGTTGCTTACTGACCTGCATACAGATTTCTCAAGAGGCAGATCAGGTGGTCTGGTATTCCCATCTCTTTCAGAATTTTCCACAGTTTATTGTGATCCATGGAGTAAAAGGCTTTGGCATAGTCAATAAAGCTTCAGGACTAATTTTCTTTAAGATTGACTGATTTGATCTCTTTGCTGTCCAAGGGTCTCTCAAGAGTATTCTCCAGCACCACAGTTCAAAACCATCAGTTATTCAGTGTTCAGCCTTCTTTATGGTCCGACTCTCACATCCAAACATGACTAATGGAAAAACCATAGTTTTGACTAGATGGACCTTTGCTGCAAAGAGATGATGTCTCTGCTTTTTAATATGTTGTCTAGGTTTGGCATAGCCTTTGTTCCAAGGAACATGCATCTTTTATTTTCATGGATGCAGTCACCATCTACAGTGATTTTGGAGCCCAAGAAAATAAAGTCTCACTGTTTCCATTGTTGCCCCATCTATTTCCCATGAAGTGATGGGACTGGATGCCATGATCTAAGTTTCTTGAATGTTGAGTTTCAAGCCAGCTTTTCATTCTACTCTTTCACCCTCATCAAGAAGCTCCTCAGTTCCTCTTTGCTTTCTGCCATTGAAGTGGTATTATTTGCAAATCTGAGGTTGTTGATATTTCTCCTGACATTCTTGATTCCAGCTTGTGAGCCTTCCAGCCCAGAATTTCACATGATTAAGGATCCTAGTCTTTCAAAAACAGGTTTATGTTATAAAAATAAAAGTAAATGTTAATTAGAATAATATGAACATTAATATCCATAGACTGTGCATACAGTGAGGCAAAATATCACAGCTGTACATGACATTGAACCATAGTCATTGCTTTGAGCTTGGTCTTCCATATGCACAGGTGCTCATCAAGTGTCTGCGATTCACTCAGTTCAGCACAAATATTTACTGGGTGTTTTCCAATCATTTTATAAAACACTACAACTTTCTATCACAGAGCATCTCAGATGATTACACAAAGACTGTTAGAAGCATCACGTAATGCATTTGTGCATGCAGTTTTGTTCCTATGTAGATCAAAACTTGGAGAACATTGAAAAACACTGAACCAGGAGTCAGACAACTAAACAGTATTGGTACTTGTTGGATGTATGCCAGTCTTTCAACACTTCAATTTCCATTCCTAATATTTAAAATGAGAGATAGTAATAACTTCTCAGCTGCATGAGGACTCATTGAGAGAATATGTGTTTGAAAATTCTTTGTATATTCTCAAGTGTAGCCTCATTATTTTACATATTGTCATAGACTGAACATGTCCTCCAAAAATTGATATGTTGAACTCTTAATGCCCAGTGTGATGATGATAGAAGGTAGAGCTGGCTTTTAGGCAGTGGTTAGGTCATAAGAATGGGACACCCATAGGTAAGATTAGTGTCCTTATAAGAAAAAGCATGAGAGAGCTTGGTTTTCCCTCTGTCTTTGCTGTGTAAGGAAATCAGAGGGTTATCACCAGAAACCCACTCAAATGCTAATAGGCCACTTTGGTTCAGTTTACACTGATATTTCTGATAACTTTCATAATACATTAACTCTTGCAAATCTCTTCTGTCAATCTGGTTAACCGTCTCAACCTAGAATAAGTATGCATTATAGGCAGGAGGATTTAAAAGTTCAGTTCAGCTTAGTCGCTCAGTCGTGTCTGACTCTTTACGACCCCATGAATCGCAGCATGCCAGGCCTCCCTGTCTATCACCAACTCCCAGAGTTTACTCAAACTCATGTCCATCGAGTTGGTGATGCCATCCAGCCATCTCATCCTCTGTCGTCCCCTTCTCCTCCTTTCCCCAATCCCTCCCAGCATCAGAATCTTTTCCAGTGAGTCAACTGTTTGCATGAGGTGGCCAAAGTATTGGAGTTTCAGCTTTAGCATCAGTCCTTCCAATGAATACCCAGGACTGATCTCCTTTAGAATGGACTGGTTGGATCTCCTTGCAGTCCAAGGGACTCTGAAGAGTCTTCTCCAACACCACAGTTCAAAAGCATCAATTCTTTGGCACTCAGCTTTCTTCACAGTCCAACTCTCACATCCATACATGACCACTGGAAAAACCATAGCCTTGACTAGACGAACCTTTGTTGGCAAAATAATGTCTCTGCTTTTGAATATGCTATCTAGGCTGGTCATAACTTTCCTTCCAAGGAGTAAGCGTCTTTTAATTTCATGGCTGCAATCACCATCTGCAGTGATTTTGGAGCCCAGAAAAGTAAAGTCTGACACTGTTTCCACTGTTTCCCCATTTACTTCCCATGAAGTGATGGGACCAGATGCAATGATCTTCGTTTTCTGAATGTTGAGCTTTAAGCCAACCTTTTCACTCTTCTCTTTCACTTTCATCAAGAGGCTCTTTAGCTCCTCTTCACTTTCTGCCATTAGGGTGATATCATCTGCATATCTGAGGTTATTGATATTTCTCCCAGCAATCTTGATTCCAGCTTGTGCTTCTTTCAGCCCAGCGTTTCTCATGATGTACTCTGCATATACGTTAAATAAGCTGGGTGACAATATACAGCCTTGACGTCCTCCTTTTCCTCTTTGGAACCAGTCTGTTGTTCTATGTCCAGTTCTAACTGTTGCTTCCTGACCTGCATACAGGTTTCTCAAGAGACAGGTCAGGTGGTCTGGTATTCCCATCTCTTTCAGAATTTTCCACAGTTTCTTATGATCCACACAGTCAAAAAGGCTTTGGCATAGTCAATAAAGCACAAATAGATGTTTTTCTGGAACTCTCTTCCTTTTTTCCATGATCCAGTGGATGTTGGCAATTTGATCTCTGGTTCCTCTGCCTTTTCTAAAACCAGCTTGAACATCAGGAAGTTCATGGGTCATGTATTGCTGAAGCCTGGCTTGGAGAATTTTGAGCATTACTTTACTAGCGTGTGAGATGAGTACAATTGTGCAGTAGTTTGAGCATTCTTTGGTATTGCCTTTCTTTGGTATTGGAATGAAAACTGATCTTTTCCAGTCCTGTGGCCACTGCTGAGTTTCCCAAATTTGCTGGCATATTGAGTGCAGCACTTTCACAGCATCATCTTTCAGGATTTGAAATAGCTCAATTGGAATTCCATCACCTCCACTAGCTTTGTTCATAGTGATGCTTTCTAAGGCCCATTTGACTTCACATTCCAGGATGTCTGGTTCTAGGTGAGTGATCATACCATCGTGATTATCTGGGTCATGAAGATCTTTTTTGTATAGTTCTGTGTATTCTTGCCACCTCTTCTTAATATCTTCTGCTTCTGTTATGTCCACACCATTTCTGTCCTTTATCAAGCCCATCTTTGCATGAGATGTTCCCTTGGTATCTCTAATTTTCCCAAAGAGATCTCTAGTCTTTCCCGTTCTGTTGTTTTCCTCTGTTTCTTTGCTTTGATCACTGAGGAGGGCTTTCTTATCTCTCCTTGCTATTGTTTGGAACTCTGCATTCAGACGCTTCTATCTTTCCTTTTCTCTTTTGCTTTTTGCTTCTCTTCTTTTCACAGCTATTTAAAAGTTAGAGTGGCCCATAAAGGCCACTTGCAGACTAGATCCAAGAGCTACATAAATGACTGCTTTTGTTGAATGAAGTAAAACCTCAATAGAAAGATGTGATGGGTAGTTGTTCCAGAAATATTAGTACCTTATGTTTAGAACTGTGTTTTGTGTAACACCATTGCACAAAAGGACAAAAATAATTAACAAACCAATTGTAAGTTTCATATATCTTCATCCAGACCATTTTTTTAATAATGGGAGAGTAGTCAGGTTAGATGTGGTGATGTGACATTTATAAAGTTGCATCTGTATGTCCAATGTGCATGATTTCAGCAAAATGATTTAGGATTCTTGTCCTACAGGGATGCTAGATGCTAGGTAATGTTGAAAGGCTTCAAACCAAAAGTGTACTGCATATATGTGCACATGTCATGGAAGGCAAACACCTTGATAATTTGTTTCTCTGTTTTATGGAAATCGGAAACTGAAAACTTATTGTCTCACTATGTGAGGTATTTTCAAGATATAAACACCACATTTGTGTTCTCAAATATTTTAGCTATGCATAGGAATCTGATTTGACTCACTGGATTATTTGACTAAATATTCATATGATTGTATAGATGGAATAGTTTGTGTTATCATTGTTTCAGAGGAATATGTACTACGTGCCATCTATGTGCAAATTTTTATTATTTTCATTCCTACCTAAATCTGAAGTAAACCAGGCAATTTAATACACACACTGGCACTTACATATAATATAGTATATTCTAATGCAATTTAACTACAGTAAGCTCTTTGGATATATAAGCTTGGAAATTCATTTTGCTTGTTTTAAATGAATAAATTAGGGTTGATGGTGTCATTATTAATGCATGACCAAACTAACTTTTCCCATCTCTATCTTTTACTGTGTAAACCGTCTGCAATTCACATCCAAACTGTTATATTTGACTAGACATTTCATTTTTATCATTTTTTAATTTTGACCTTGCCATGCAGCTTGTGGGATCTTAGTTCCCTGGCCAGGGATTGAACCGGGCCCTCAGCAGTGAAAGCATGGAGTAGTAACTACTGGACTGCCAGAGAATTCCCACAGACATTTCATTTCTATAAGGCCAATGTCAGTATATGATTGTTCAAGCCAAATAATATGAACTGTCTAGTTTAAGTGGAAGGAATCATAAAAAGGACAATGGAAACAGAGACCAAAAAGAGTAGGAAAGGGGGGAGAAGAGAAAGTAGAGATTGAAGGCAAATGTAGAGAATAATAAAGGGGTTGCTGAGCAGGAAGAGGGGTTTTGTTAGACAAGTGAGAGTTGACCCGGAGGAAGAAGAGCCTTTCTCTACTCTTTCTAGTTTGAAATAACAGTGACCTTTAACTGTTCCAGCTGCCATGGTGACATTCCTTTTTAGTAACACTCTCTGCTCGGGTCCTCAGAAGTTCCACCACTTAACCTTAGCCTTCTTCTCTTTTCTTATTCCATGTGGCTTGGGAACTCCTCCACCTCACTATCACGTTCTGTCATCCTACTGGGAAAGAAGCTGGCACTGTTCTGCTTGTGCTACCATAATAATATATCATAACTTGGGTAGCTTAAACAATAGAAATGTTATCTTTTCACACTTCTAGAGTCCAGAAGTTCCAGATCAGATCTAGGTTTTGACCAATTTTGGTTCTGGTGAGATCTCTTTTCCTGGCTTGAAGATGGCTATCTTCTTGCTTCATCTTTACATACATTTGTTTTCTGACCCTGCTAGGGGTGGAGGAAGGGTGATGAGATGATCTCTCTCTCTTTTCTTGTAAGACCACCAGTCCAGTCAGATTCAGGCACCAACTTTATGACCTTATTTAACCTTCATGATCTCCTGTTTTCAAACATATTACATTGGGGTTGGGGCTTCATCATATGAATTGAAAATTGTGTATAATTCAGTCCATAACTGAAGTCTCTTTCCATGCTACTAGAAGAAAATCAACTTCAGTTCAGTTCATTTCAGTCGCTCAGTTGTGTCTGATTCTTTGCGTCCCCATGAATCGCAGCGCGCCAGGCCTCCCTGTCCATCACCAACTCCCGGAGTTCACTCAAACTTATGTCCATCAAGTCGGTGATGCCATCTAGCCATCTCATCCTCTGTTTTCCCCTTCTCCTCCTTCCCCCAATCCCTCCCAGCATCAAAGTCTTTTCCAGTGAGTCAACTCTTCACATGAGGTGGCCAGAGTACTAGAGTTTCAGCTTCAGCATCATTCCTTCCAAAGAAATCCCAGGGCTGATCTCCTTCAGAATGGACTGGTTGGATCTCCTTGCCGTCCAAGGGACTCCCAACAGTCTTCTCCAACACCACAGTTCAAAAGCGTCAATTTTTCGGTGCTCAGCCTTCTTCACAGTCCAACTCTCACATCCATACATGACCACAGGAAAAACCATAGCCTTGACTAGACGGACCTTTGTTGGCAAAGTAATGTCTCTGCGTTTGAATATGCTATCTAGGCTGGTCATAACTTTCCTTCCAAGGAGTAAGTGTCTTTTAATTTCATGGCTGCAGTCACCATCTGCAGTGATTTTGGAGCCCAGAAAAATAAAGTCTGACACTGTTTCCACTGTTTCTCCATCTATTTCCCATGAAGTGATGGGACCAGATGCCACGATCTTAGTTTTCTGAATGTTGAGCTTTAAGCCAACTTTTTCACTCTCCTCTTTCACTTTCATCAAGAGGTTTTTTAGTTCCTCTTCACTTTCTGCCATAAGGGTGGTATCATCTGCATATCTGAGGTTATTGAGATTTCTCCCAGAAATCTTGATTGCAGCTTGTGCTTCTTCCAGTCCAGCATTTCTCATGATGTACTCTGCATATAAGTTAAATAAGCACGATGACAATATACAGCCTTGACGTCCTCCTTTTCCTATTTGGAACCAGTCTGTTGTTCCACGTCCAATTCTAACTGTTGCTTCCTAACCTGTAAATAAGTCAGGAAAATACTCTGCTGTCTTTCTACTTTTCCAGTTCCTACTGATATGGTTAATTATCTGACATATGGCTCCCTAAACCTTCAAACAAGACATGCACTTACTTGTATGTCTCCAGATATCTCTCTACAGATATGTAGATTTATATGAAAATACTTCAAACTGTCAAATAAAATGGCTTTGAAATTCTGGACCTTCCTTGTAGCAGATATTCTGGGTTTTCTTTTCTGTTGTTAGAACTACCTTGATGCTGGCCACTTATTCTTATCTATAGTTACCTGTGTCTATGAATTTGCTTGAGTTTTGCATATTACATCAGGAAAGTCACTTACGTATTTGTGTCAACTGCTTATCTGTCAAGATGTTTCCTTTCCCAGAATTTTTAGGTTTTTCAAGTGTCCTGCTTTCCTACCCAGAAATCCTACTTGATGTCTTACTTGGGCCTTTAACCCATTAGTTATCAAATGTTGGTAGGCTTTTGTCCACTTTTTAAGGCCATTTTAAGGCCATTCATAAAAATTTTGAAGTTCAGTGGTTTTGGTTTTTTAAAAAAATACAGCTAGTATATCATGTTGAATATATTTTTTCTATATTGCCGATAATACCATTTATGGATTGACCAAACATAGCCATACTTTTCCTAGAAGTTTCAGGTAATTATTTCTTTTTATGAATAAAATATTTTAAAAATTTTCATATAGTCCACAAGTTTGCTTACAATTCTTAGATCCCTTAAATGGCAATATAGTTCCTGATTTTCGTTTCCAAAGTAACCATACTACTGACGAAAGAGTGTGTGCTTATGTGTATGTTTGTGTGTATGCTTGAATGTCTTATAGCTAGGAAATCTCTTGAGTTGTCATTATGTTATTTCAGTTAGTATGTAAGGATATCAAGGACAGCAACAGGTATTCTGATGAATATCCTGTTTCTGATACACTTGTCTTCTTGACTTTTTTTAGCCAGGCTAAATCTCTCCACTGGAGAGAACTTAGTTTACAGCTGTCATTTCTTAGACTCTGTGAGGCTGTAGAAATTTATGAGAATTCTCAGGCCCAGGGCTGAGATTTCCTATAGGTAGCTATGTAAAAAATCTAGGCTGGTGCTTTGCAACCTTTACAAAACTAATTGAATTTCTTTCCATCTATTAATGATATCTGAAAAATTGCTCCTTACACTGTACCCATTGGCAGTCTGTCTGCTGGCACTGTTGGAGTGACAGCTGAGAGGATTTATTCCCTTGATATAAGACCCCATGAAGAAATGCAGAGCAGTCAGTTAACATTCCATTTAATAAGCCATCACTCTTCTTTTTTATTTCTTTCTTGAGTATAATTGCTTTACAATGTTTTGTTCATTTCTGCTATACAATGAATTAAATTAGCTATATGTAATGTGTTAGTTTCTGCTGTACAATGAAGTGAATCAGCATATGTATACATACATCTCCTTCCTTCCACCCCGCTAGGTCATCACAGAGCACCAAGCTGAGGTCCTTGTGCTGCACAGCAGCTTCCCACTAGCTGTCTATTTTACACACATATGTCACACACTGCATATATGTCAGTCCTACTCTCCTGACTCATCTCATCCTCCTCTTTCCCCTCTGTGCCCTCATGTCCACTCTCTGCATCTCTATTCCTGTCCTACAAACAGGCTCATCTGTACCATCCTCTATATCCCATACACGTGCATTCATATATGGTATTTTTCTCTTTCTGACTTACTTCACACTGTATAATAGACTCTAGGTACATCCACATCACTACAAATGACCCAATTTTGTTCATTTTTATGGCTGAGTAATATTCCATTGTATATGTGTACCACATCTTTATTCTTTCATCTGTCGATGGACATTTAGGTTGCTTCCATGTCCTGGTTATTATACATAGTGCTGCGATGAACATTGAGGGGCGTGTGTCTTTTTGGATTATAGTTTTCTCAGGGTAAAGTAATGCTCAAAATTCTCCAAGCCAGGCTTCAGCAATATGTGAACTGTGAACTTCCTGATGTTCAAGCTGGTTTTAGAAAAGGCAGAGGAACCAGAGATCAAATTGCCAACATCCGCTGGATCATGGAAAAAGCAAGAGAGTTCCAGAAAAACATCTATTTCTGCTTTATTGACTATGCCAAAGCCTTTGACTGTGTGGATCACAATAAACTATGGAAAATTCTGAAAGAGATGGGAATACCAGACCACCTGATCTGCCTCTTGAGAAATCTGTATGCAGGTCAGGAAGCAGCAGTTAGAACTGGTCATGGAACAACAGACTGGTTCCAAATAGGAAAAGGAGTACGTCAAGGCTGCATATTGTCACCATGTTTATTTAACTTATATGCAGAGTACATCATGAGAAATGCTGGACTGGAAGAAACACAAGTTGGAATCAAGATTGCCGGGAGAAATATCAATAACCTCAGATATGCAGATGACACGACTCTTATGGCAGAAAGTGAAGAGGGGCTAAAAAGCCTCTTGATGAAAGTGAAAGTGGAGAGTGAAAAGGTTGGCTTAAAGCTCAACATTCAGAAAACGAAGATCATGGCATCTGGTCCCATCACTGCATGGGAAATAGATGGGGAAACAGTGGAAACAGTGTCAGACTTTGTTTTTCTGGGCTCCAAAATCACTGCAGATGGTGACTGCAGCCATGAAATTAAAAGACGCTTGCTTCTTGGAAGGAAAGTTATGACCAACCTAGATAGCATATTCAAAAGCAGAGACATTACTTTACCAACAAAGGTTCGCCTAGTCAAGGCTATGGTCTTTCCTGTGGTCATGTATGGTTGTGAGAGCTGGACTGTGAAGAAGGCTGAGCGCCGAAGAATTGATGCTTTTGAACTGTGGTGTTGGAGAAGACTCTTGAGAGTCCCTTGGACTACAAGAAGATCCAACCAGTCCATTCTGAAGGAGATCAATCCTGAAATTTCTTTGGAAGGAATGATGCTAAAGCTGAAACTCCAGTACTTTGGCCACCTCATGCGAAGAGTTGACTCATTGGAGAAGACTCTGATGCTGGGAGGGATTGAGGGCAGGAGGAGAAGGGGACGACAGAGGATGAGATGGCTGGATGGCATCACTGACTCAATGGATGCGAGTCTGAGTGACCTCCGGTAGCTGGTGATGGACAGGGAGGCCTGGCGTGCTGCGGTTCATGGGGTCGCAAAGAGTCGGACACGACTGAGCGACTGATCTGATCTTTCTCAGGGTATATGGCCAGTAGTGGGATTGCTGGGTCATATGGTAGTTCTGTTTTTAGTTTTTTAAGGAACCTCTGTGCTGTTATCCATAGTGGTTGTATCAATTTACATTCTCACCAACAATGCAAGAGGGTTCCCTTTCTTTCACATCCTCTCCAGCATTTATTGTTTGTAGTTTTTTTGATGATGACTGTCCTGGCTTCCCTGGTGGCTCAGATGGTAAAGCGTCTGCCTGCGATGCGGGAGACCCGGGTTCGATCCCTGGGTCAGGAAGATCCCCTGGAGCAGGAAACGGCAACCCACTCCAGTATTCATGCCTGGAAAATCCCATGGACCAAGGAGCCTGGTGGGCTACAATCCATGGGGTTGCAAAGAGTCAGACAGGACTGAGTGACTTCTGTGTGTGTGTATCCTGACCTATGTAAGGTGATACCTCATTGTAGTTTTGATTTGCATTTCTTTAATAGTGAGTGACGTTGAGCATTTTTTCATGTGTTTGTAAGCAGTCACTCTTTATGAATCATCTGCATAAAGCTTTATATCTATCTAGAAGGCTCAAGTTGGAAAGAACTGGGAAGGTCAATAAACAATTAGTACATGATTCTTTATTGTTTGTCTGGCATGTGAAGTACACATTATCTTCCTTTCCATAGGAAAATAATGACACTCATACACAATCAAGGTTTAAAGTCCATTTTTCCTGTGCTAATATAAATATAGTATAAATTAAAAAAATGTGTCCTTCTTGTGAAAAAGGGCATGAAAATGAAAAAGGAAATGAAAAGTTCAATCTAAAGCAAGAAACACTTATTTGAGAGCCGAACTAATGGCTACAGCATTAAAAAACTGATGGTCCACCTTTTCAGGTAAATCACCTCAAATTAAGGAAAGAAATCCTGTTCTGATCCTGTTCTTCATTTGACTGTGTTTCTCGTCAAAGTTGTGGAAGATTTCATTTCTTCCTCCCCTATGGCCTTAGCCAAACCACAGTACTGAAGAGAGGCATTTGTTTCAATAACTTGGAAAAAGTTAATGTGGTGCATAATGAATTCTAGCTGGTTTGACTTGAGCAGTTCTGATTCACTTGCAGATAGGATTTCATTTGATTTGGGGAGAAAGTTGGTGCCAAAAAGGAATTGTGCTGGATTGAGATCCAATGGCTTCTCTTCAGCTACAACCTCAGCAATATTTCCTGTATCAGTTTTTGATTCAAGTGGCAGTAGCCCCTGAAAGCTTGAGAGAGAGAGAGAGAAATGTAGTGACATTTCAAATATCTATTTGCTATGTTTTATCAGTTGTGGACTTCACTTTCTTGCAGAAAGTAGCCATAGATTGTTCCTGAGGGTTAGCCACAGAGGGCTTTAAATCATTTTAACTCTCTACTTAAATCTCGCAGGTACAATCTAATTTATACTTTACATGGTTACATACCTTATTTTGGCCTCTTTGGCAGGACAGCCTGCAGAAAGTCATTGAATGAGCCTGTTGTTCTTTTTATCATTCTTCTTGTCACTGTTCATCTCATCTCCCCCTCTTGCTGTCACATGAGTACCTCCCAGCCACAGACTTGCTTCTCAGTGAAGGCCATTCCTTAGATCCTCTGGATTCTCCTTGTGTTCATGGTCTGTCCATGGCTGCATGGCAGCAATAGATTTAATCAGATAAAGCAACTACAGCTAGCGTGGAAACAAACTGATTTTTTCCCTTTCCCACATAATCGAGTGCATTTAATGCCTTGACTCAGTAAAAAGTGTGTATCTCAGAAGACCCCTGTGGGATGTACACAGTCTGAGAAATTAGTGCTGGTGGGAAAGGTATTTTTCCATCCCGTAGGTTTAATTAGTTTCTATAAGTACTACTCAATAGACAGAGATCAGACGGATGCAAGCCAGCCCACATGGTGAGGACTGAGATGTTCTGTTCTGTTAGATGTGAAGATAAAGCTAAAGATTATTTGACTGTCAATATAGGTGCACCATTTATGCTCATTTTTTTTCTTCAGAAGTGTTTAAAAAAACATTATATGGGAACAGTTGAGAATATTTGTTTTACTCTTGTTTTTGTTGTAGTAAAAGAGATAAGTTCAGGGGTTTTATTGAACTGCATCATTTATAATCATCTTCCCTTTTTTATGAAGTAATGGGTTTAGTTCCTATAAAGCATATAATGAAGTCTGTTAACTGCTAAATTTTACTGTTAAATTTTTACTTTCAGTTACTATCTCTCTCATACACATACATACATATATACACCCACATAAAGATATTTCAAAGAACAAAGGACTCAGAGTGCAATCAGAAAACTGCTCCCTGTAGCTCTCCCCAACTTCCCTTCATCCAATTTATTTAAAACCCTGTGTAGTGCTGGGTAAAACCTTTACCAAGCTTTCTGCTAATTCACTGATAATACAAAATACTCACCCGAAAATTCACCTCAAGGCAATTTTTTCCAGAATTAAAATGTTAGGTTCCATGTCTTTATTCAGTGTATCTTTTCCCCTTCCTCAACTCAGGCCTGTTCCACATAGGACAAGAATTATCTGGTGCGAAAAGTGGGGATAGCATTACTCATTTTGCCCGTTCGTGTTTTCATTCTCCTCTGGGGTTAAGAGGATAGCTCGTGTTAGGCAAGAATGTTGGAGTGGGTTACCATTTCCTTCTCCAGCAGATCTTCCTGGCCCAGGGATCGAACCTGGGTCTCCTGCATTGCAGGCAGATTCTTTACTGTCTGAGACACCAGGGAAGCTCATGTTTCTTATGGCAACCACAGAGGAGCTAGTGTAAGTACAAGCTCTTTCAATCTCTGATGCTTCACACCTGATAACATCCCATTGGCCAATAGAAAAAAACGCACTGTCAGTGGGCAGAGGATCTTCCCACGGAAGTGAGTGGGAGGGAGTGAACAATTCTAGATAGCATTTCCTTCTACTAATAAGGGTATCTCTTGTCCCTTCAGCTTGGGCCTCAGAATAAAAATATGTGGAATGGGACTGAGTTACAAGTGAGGCCACTGGACCCACAGCTAAGCTGTCCAGCTGACCCCCAGCTGACTTCTAGATAGTCTGCACATCTGTGAGAATAAATACTATTTTGTATGCTACTGATTTTATAGTTGTTCATTGTGTAGCAGTAGGTATCAGACAATAGGAAGTTCCATGTCAGCCCTCAGGTCGGTTCAGTTGCTCAGTCATGTCTGGCTCTTTGAGACCCCATGGACTGCAGCATGCCAGGCTTCCTTGTCTATCACCAACTCCTGAAGCTGCTCAAACTCATGTCCTTGAGTCGGTGATGCCATCCAACCATCTCATCCTCTGTTGCCCCCCTCTCCTCCTGTCTTCAATCTTTCCAAGCATCTATCAGCATCTTTGCTAATGAGTCAATTCTTCACATCAGGTGACCGAAGTATTGGAGTTTCAGCTTCAACATCAGTCCTTCCAATGAATATTCAGGACTGATTTTCTTTAGGATGGACTGGTTGAATCTCCTTGCAGTCCAGGGGACTCTCATGAGTCTTCTCCGACACCACAGTTCAAAAGCATCAATTCTTTGGTGCTCAGCTTTCTTTATGGTCCAGCTCTCATATCCATACATTATTAGGCCAACTCATTCTCATGTTACCCACATTGGTCTGCAGGAGACATACCCCTTTGCCCTTGCCTCTGTCACTTCAGCTGCATCCCAAACATGGCCCTCTATTCTGTGGTCATAAACTACTTCAGTCAGTCTTCCACTCTTTAGCATTACCCAGATGCAAGTCAGTTATTTTAAATCTTGAGTCACATATCAGGCTCTTGGAGTCGTCTTCCTGAAGTCATCCCCACGCTCTGCTTGGGGAGTAGGGAGAGAACTTCTCACCATTCCCTTTTGGGATGATGTTAGCAGTTCTTGGGATGCAGATGAAGTGGATGCTAAGGGTCACAACTCTGATGTTAATCCCTCGCTTTGTACCTCTGTGATTGCCTTTGGAATGTGGATTATTTGCTTCTTATGGTCTGGAAGCCTCATTAGAACTGATACAGAAAGATGTCCATTTTTCTATCCTGTTACAGAAAAACACGTCCATATACACGTACAATGGGATCATGGTTTACATGTTACTTGTGTGTGTGTGTGTGTTAGTCGCTCAGTTGTATCTGACTCTTTGTAACCCTTTGCACTGGAACCCACCAGTTCCTGTTCATGGAATTCCTCCTCTGTTCATGGAATTCTCCAGGCAAGAATACTGGAGTGTGTAGCCATTCCCTTCTCCAGGGGATTTTTCTGACCCAGGAATCAAACCTGGGTTTCTTGCCTTGCAGGCAGATTCTTTACTGTCTGAGCCACCGGAGAAGCTGGCTTTACACTAAATATGAACATTTTTATTATTAAAAAATCTATAAAATCATTTTAAATTTAGAATATAATATTTAATAATTTATGAAATAGTACTTGTTGTAAACTTGGCTTATTTCTTTATTATTTTTTCTCTTATATTCTGTACTGTAATGAACATATCATACTGTAACTTCACAGAATTTCTTGGTGCCATATGTCTAGTGGACAAAAAGCTTAGTCTTTACAATCTCATACATCCATTGCCATGTACTTTGTTCATTATAGCTTTGAGGTTTGCTGTTCCCTACCTCTGTCTGTCTTTATGTAAGGTTGATATTATCAACTTTTTCACATATGATATCAGAGATGTTAAGACTTTTCTATACCCTTACCAAAAGTCTTATTTTTCTCAAGTCAGTGAGAGCAAGTTGAAAACAATGAGTTTTCACAATGCATTGTATTTTATTGAAACAATCACTTTCCTAGATATATCCATTAATCAAATGTCCAGTGGGTACTCAGCGTTGTTCCTGGTGCAGAGGAGAATAAAGAACAATTGTGTGGTATATTCTATAGCTCCAAAGAGCTAACTTCATGGACAAGAAGAAGAAAAATTGACATATACAAAAATAAATAAATAATAAAGAAGTATATCAGGAGTACACAATCGGATGCTCCACTGGAAGGTGTCGGCCTTGCATTCCTTTAGATTAATGCTGTAGCTGAGGTACAATGGCATATAGCAAGGAGTGTGCTCTCTAGGAGGAGATTTAGATTAAGAATTTGAACCACCCCTTTGCCACATAAAATGGGTGATCTTGGAACAAGATACTACTTATTTTTACATTCAAGATTTTTGTCATTAAAAAGGAGCCATACTAAAAGAGGAGAGGGCAATGGCACCCCACTCCAGTACTCTTGCCTGGCAAATCCCATGGAGCGATTTGGTAGAGCCTGGTAGGAGGCTGGAGGAGCCTGGTAGGCTGCAGTCCATGGGGTCGCCAAGAGTCGGACACAACTGAATGACTTCACTTTCACTTTTCACTTTCATGCATTGGGGAAGGAAATGGCAACCAACTCCAGTGTTCTTGCCTGGAGAATCCCAGGGACAGGGGAGCCTGGTGGGCTGCCATCTCTGGGGTTGCACAGAGTCGGACACAACTGAAGCAACTTAGCAGCAGCAGCATACTAAAAGACTGTTAGAATTCAAGACATTGTACCTCAAAGTATAAGATCAAAATAGATTGGGGAAGTTAATTATCTTTTACCAGAGTCAAAAAAACAAATTAGGCCTTGAAGAAAGCACCAAATTGTTATTCAATAAAATATTGAAGTGGTTCAGTTTCCTCAAACGATATATATCCTTGAAACATTGAAAGTTCTTTACTTACTAGAGTTAATTTTGTGATTAGTATACACAAGTCATATGCTATTGTGATTTGGGCATTTTTTTTAAAGGTGTTTATATATGAACAAGAACCAAGGTTTACTTTTTGCAGAAATAACTTTCATGATATTTTGTGAATATAAATAAAATTTCTCATAATATTCTGAATTACCTAAAAATAAATCCCTCCATTTTACTGGGTACCAGTTTGCACCTATGCCATCTGGTTTCAATCTATATATGAATTAGATATATGGAAACAGTGGTAACCATAACATCTCTCTAAAACTCTGCAGATATTTTGACATATTACTTCAAGTATCAGGCAGTACATATGAAATTGTTTTCAGTATCCATTGTACTGGCGCAAATAATTTCACCCAACTTCTATAATACATTGCAAACTTTTATACTGTAGCACTTAGAAAAATTTTACATAATTATAGAATTAAGTTTTGTTAGGCCATCCTATTGTAGAACCCTTTCTTCTTTCAATTGCTGAGACTGATGTGAAAAAAAAATTTGCTTTTTATATTAAACTAAAAATTTCAGACTCATTGATTGTGTGGTGTTTTATATTTTTTCAAGACAAAGAGTATTAAATAGAATTTTTATTATAAAGACCTTTAATCATGTAGGGTTTTGTTTTTTTAATAAAAGCTGTTATGCTCTTTAGCTGGAAATTTTAACCACCAGAGGAGAGGGTAGTACTACATTTTGTTTATTTTCAGACTGTACTCTGGACAATAAGAATATGATCAAAATTTACCTACTTTAATACTATTCATGACACTTCATTACGCATTGAATTTTATACAGTTTCAAATTATGAGACAGAATGTCCACTTATATTCAACCTGAGGTCAATACACTCTGAGAATTGAGTAATCTGAGAATTGAGGGGCTTCTGAGAATTTCTGTAATCTTATCTCCGTGCCTCTATGTACTCATCTCCTACAAGAAACTGGTAGAATAAAAAATGCAGTTAACTTGTCATTCACCAATTACCTTTTTCTAGAGTAAGGTGACCTGTCGTGTTCAGAATCTGTTAACCTGGAAGGTTAGGAAAGAATGTGTACTCCTGCTTGTTTGGATGGAGTTCTGTGTGTAAATTGTTGTGTGAGTGGAGAAATCAATTAAGTACCCTTGGAATATATGCTAGGTCTGGTGAGGGGTAGAAATGTGTTAGTCTGATTTAGAAGACATTTCTAGAAGTTGAGAGAAAAGATGGAAAGTTGATTTTAGATTTCAAAAGGAAAGAAGGTTGACTAGGGATTTTTTTCTATATTGGATCTATAAGAAAAGGAAGACTGACCTGGGGTGGTGTTTGGGGCTAGATGTGAAAAATATTAGGAAAATGAACCATAGTACATAACTAATTTGCTTGCTTGCATCTTTTCTTTTGTTGGAGAGAATAAGCCTCACATTCGAAAGATGAGAACATTTATTGATAATACAGAAATGAAGCCAAGCTATTGTGAATTGATGAATTTATAGATATATAAAATTACTGAAAGATTTAAAAAGTTATAGACCAAAATATAAGTAATGGAAGATTTATTGTCGTTCAGTCACTTAGTTGGGTCCAGTTTTTTGCAAGCCCATGAACTGCTGCGTGCCAGGCTTTCCTGTCCTTCACTGTCTCCTTGAGTGTGCTCAAACTCATATCCATTGAGTCAGTGATGCCATTCAAGCATCTCGGTTGCCCACTTTTCCTCCTGCCCTCCATATTTCCCAGCATTAGGGTCTTTTCCAGTGGAAGACTAGACACCAACAACTGCTATTCTTATTTTAAGGAAGGTAAGAAAATGATTCCTATAAACTTTAAATTGGGGAAAATAATAGTAATAATAGAAAACTTTCCAGGATGAATAACTAAAAGGATGGATTATGAATATTTAGTATAAGCAGCTATGTTCAGTGGGAGTAAGCATAAGCTCATATATTGTATATTGTGGCAAATATTACAATTTGACTTATGACCAATCTTTCTTACTACCTAATTTCCTATTGTTTTATACCATAGTGGTTTAGAAGCAAAATGTTTGATTTATAGCCTCTTTTTTAGCTATGGAAAGATATTTGTCATATTTCTGACCAATGAAATACATGTAAAATTTCTTGCTATTTCCCATTTCCCCTTCATCTTTTTTCTTACTCATGGGAATAAGAAGTGATACTTGGAGGTACAGCATCTTTCTTTGACCATGAGATTATAAATCAACAAGTGAAGGATGCATGCAGTATAACAGGTCAATATTGATAGTATAAACTCCAGGATTCAGTTATAAGTACCACAGCTGAACAGTACAAAACTGAGAGATAAGACTTATAAGCAGTACAGTTGAAAATACTTTTTAGTTGATAGGAAGTTCAATTCAAAGCAACACATTATGTGATACCACTTCCAAAACTCTAGAGCATGCTTTAGCTACTCTGAACATAGTTCTCTTATATTCTGTAATTATCCGACCACGTCTAGGTCAAGCTAAAGGGCACTGAGAGATGTCACAGTGGTCTGAAATGAAGACTAAAGACATTATTTAAGTTGTAAAGGGGGAAACAAAGGTAGAATGTGACTGCTAGCTTTAAATATTGTTGTGTTGTGTTAAGTTGCACAGTTGTGTCTGACTCTTTCCAATTCTATGTACTGTAGCCTGTCAGGCTCCTCTGTCCATGGGATTTTCCAGGCAAGAACACTGGAGTGGATTGCCATTTCCTTCTCCAGGGGATGGATCTTCCTGACCCATAGATTGAACCACATCTCCTGCATATGCTGAATTGGCAGGCAGATTTTTTACCACTAGCGCCAAATGAGAAGCCCTTAACTTTAAATTTTAAAGGTATTTAATAAGGAGGAAGACAATTTTAATGGTTCCAAAGCACAGAACTAGGACTAGGGGCTAGAATTTAGGATATATTTTACTGGGGGATAAAATGGAATAGACTAAGGAGACAGTGAATTTGTTTCTGATTTCTTAAAATCAGAAGCAGAAGTTGGATATCCACTGGAAATGAACATTATAAGGATATTGATACATCTGATAGGGTTTGAAATATATAACTTTTAAGATTATTAATAATTGTTATTATGCTTTCATATCATTAATCTCAACATCCTAAAGAGTAATATTTCATCTTGCAGATGTTTGAAGTTAATCATATTTGTAGATGTGATAAAAATTCTATCGATCAATAATTCAACTTCAGTAAGCATGTATTTTAGCTTAAATTTCAGGATGACATGGTAAGTTTCTCACTCACTAATACCCATTTTTATGCTTTACCACCTTCGAAAATAAAGGCCATATATTTAAAGCTATTGGGGGAAAAGTTAATTGTCTGGATTGTTAAATTCAGTTTGTTCCATGATTGCACCTTAAAGGTCACGATTATGGATTTATCGCTGTGTGTGAACTTGATGCAGTTTATACTGAACATAAAAGCAAAAGACAACACGTTTGGCAGCAATTTACACCTTTAAATACTTAATTAGTGGTCTTCCCAGTGCATTCAGTTCAGAACAGAGGCTGATGAGGAGAGGGTGAGAAAACTTGACTGTACACTCTGGATTGATTCCTTAAATTCCACGATAGCATTGTGGTGGAAAAGACTGAAAGCTTCACACTCTATCGTGTCTGAGATTCTGGAAGCAAAATATTCTCACCAATTAGTTGCATTTGTGCGAAGATTAGAAGGTGAAAATAAGGGAGAGGCCATCTTTTGATCTGCTTTTAGCAGTTATCACTGGCAGGTGTGGTTGTGGGATTAGTGGGTTCCCTATAGCAATAGTCCAGGTTCGTTCCTTCAGCCTCCTGATGTCCTGTGGTTGGGGCATGGGAGGAGCTGGTGATTTGGCAAAGCTCCAGAGGCATCCTAGGAGTAGTAACTCTGTACAGTATTGTGAGTTTTTTCCTGGAAGTCCAGGGATTGATTTGCTGCTTCAATGGTTCTAATTTGTTGAAAAATTTTAATTCTCTTTATAGTCCCTTCTTGCCTCAAGTATTTGGAGTGGTTTCTGTACTGAACTGTCTCTAATAGTTACTCACAACCAAGTTAAAAATGACTGGCAAGTGTTTGAAGTACTCCCTGGCACATAATACATGCTACAGCTGCATTGAGATTCCCGAGTACTCAGTTATGTTCTGAGTACGTCATGCCACACAGTCAGTGCCTTGGCCCATGCTCCGCCAAGACCAAGAATATTCTATTTCAAGTTCTTTACCTGACTAACTCCACATCGTTTTTTAAATTTTGGCTAAAATACTTCTCAATGTAGACTCAGTTTTGAACTGAAATTAAAAGACACTTGCTCCTTGGAAGAAAAGTTATGACCAACCTAGACAGCATATTAAAAAGCAGAGACATTACTTTGCCAACAAAGGTCCATCTAGTCAAAGCTATGGTTTTTCCAGTAGTCATGTATGGATGTGAGAGTTGGACTATAAGGAAAGCTGAGCACCAAAGAACTGATGCTTTTGAACTGTGGTATTGGAGAAGACTGAGAGTCCCTTAATCTCATTGAGTTAGACATTGAGTTAGACAAGGGTGTGGTCCTTGTGTGATTAGATTGACTTTGTTTTTCTGGGCTCCAAAATCACTGCAGATGGTGACTGCAGCCATGAAATTAAAAGACGCTTGCTCCTTGGAAGGAAAGTTATGACCAACCTAGATAGCATATTCAAAAGCAGAGACATTACTTTACCAACAAAGGTTTGCCTAGTCAAGGCTATGGTCTTTCCTGTGGTCATGTATGGATGTGAGAGCTGGACTGTGAAGAAGGCTGAGCGCCGAAGAATTGATGCTTTTGAACTGTGGTGTTGGAGAAGACTCTTGAGAGTCCCTTGGACTGCAAGAAGATCCAACCAGTCCATTCTGAAGGAGATCAATCCTGAAATTTCTTTAGAAGGAATGATGCTAAAGCTGAAACTCCAGTATTTTGGCCACCTCATGCGACGAGTTGACTCATTGGAGAAGACTCTGATGCTGGGAGGGATTGAGGGCAGGAGGAGAAGGGGACGACAGAGGATGAGATGGCTGGATGGCATCACTGACTCGATGGATGCGAGTCTGAGTGACCTCCGGGAGCTGGTGATGGACAGGGAGGCCTGGCGTGCTGCGGTTCATGGGGTCGCAAAGAGTTGGACACGACTGAGCGACTGATCTGATCTGATCTGATCTGAGAGTCCCTTGGACTGCAAGGAGATCCAACCAGTCCATCCTAAAGGAGATCAATCCTGGGTGTTCATTGGAAGGACTGATGCTGAGGCTGAAACTCCAAAACTTGGCCACCTGATGTGAAGAGCTGACTCATTTGAAAAGACCCTGATGCTGGGAAAGATTGAAGGGAGGGAGAAGGGGACGACAGAGGATGAGATGGTTGGATGGCATCACTGACTCAACGGACATGAGTTGAGTAAACTCTGGTAGTTGGCTATGGACAGGGAGGCCTGGCAGTGCTGCAGTCCATGGGGTCACAAAGAGTTGGACACAACTGAGCGATTGAACTGAACTGAACTGAACTGACCTTACTCCTTCCTCTTGATTTCCGGGAATCTCTTAGAATCCATAGTGCCCTCTTCTTGCCTCTATCAAACCCATAACACAAAGGCCTGTTTTTGCTACTAAACAGTGAGGTTTTTGATTGCCAGCATCAAATCTTTTTAGCTCTGCATCTTGCACAATGTCATACAAATTGAAAGCAGTTGATAATGTTTATTGCATGAGTTAATGTATAATTAATGCACAACTGAGTGGAACATGAAAAGACACAATAAAATTCATGATTTTAGAAACAAAGGAACTTCTTTGTACAGTTAATGCCCAGACTTTTAAAAACCTAGAAGAAATGTATGTTGGAATATTCAGGAATGAAGGGTCTAACTGTTTGCAACTTCTCTGACATGACTCAGAAAAAAAAAAAAAAAAAAAACCCATCTTTTTGGAGGAGAAAATAGTTACAGATTATATTTCTGTCTGTTCATCTATCTATATTAAACATTCTACCATATTTATTTCATATATATATGTATATATGTAATCATATATATGTGCATATATAATCATCCTTGTTGCTGATATGGAGAAAGTTTTAGAGATCTGGATAGAAGACCAAACCAGTCACAGCATTCACTTAAGCCAAAGCCTAATCCAGAGAAAAGCCTTAACTATCTTCAATTCTGTGAAGGCTGAGAGAGCTGGAGAAGCTGCACAGGGAAAGTGTGAAGCTAGCAGAAACTGGTTCATGAGGCTTAAGGAAAGAAGTCATCCTGATAACATCTTAGTGCAGGTTGAAGCAGCAAGTGCTGATGTAGAAGCTTCAGCAAGTTATCCAGAAGATTCAGTTAACTAAGGTGGCAACACTAAACCATAGGGTTTAAATATAAAAAAAAATTTATTGGAAATAGAAGGGAATGGCAGCCCTGTCCAGCATTCTTGCCTGGAGGATTCCCTTGCCAGAGGAGCCTAATTCATGTTCATGGGGTTGCAAAGAGTCAGACACGACTAAATGACTAACACTTTCACACTATGGGACTTTCATACCTGGAGAGTAGAAGTTAATGCCTAGCTTCAAATGACAGGCTGATTGTTTTATTAGGTGCTAATGCAGCTGGTGATTTTAAAGTTGAAGTTAGTGCTCATTTACCATTCCCAAAATCCTGGAGCCCGAGGAATTAAGCAAAATACACTCTTCCTATGCTCTCTAAAGAGAGCAATAAAGCCTGAATGCCAGCACATCTGTTTATCATAGTTTACTAAATATTTTAAATCCACTGTTGAGATATACTGATTAAAAAAAAAAGTTCCTTTCAGAATATTACCGCTCATTGACAATGTACCTGGTCATTCAAGAGCTCTGATGAAGATGTACAATGAAATCAATGTTTTTTTGCCTGCTAATACAGCATTCATACTGAAGCCCGTGGTTCAATGAGTAATTTTTATTTTCAAGCCTTATTATTTAAGAACTACATTTCATAAGGCTATAGCTGTCATAGATAGTGACTCTTTTGATGAATCTGGACAAAGTAACTGAAAACTTAGAAAATATTCATAATAGATGCTATTAAGAACACTAATGATTCAAGTGAAAAGGGCAAAATATCCACATAACAGATGTTTGAAAGAAGTTGATTTCAACCCTCACATATGACTTTAAGGTTTCAGTGAAGGAAGGAACTGTGACTTTGGTGGAAATGACAAGGGAACTAGAAGTAGAAGTGGAGCATGAAGATGGGACTGGACTGCTACACTCTCATGATAAAACTTTAACCTGTGAGGAGGAGTTCTTACATGAGGGAGGAAAGTGTTTTCTTAAGATGGAAACTTCTCCTGGTGAAGATGCAATGAAGAGTGTTGAAATGATAAAAAGTGTTTAGAATATTACATAAGCTTAGCTGATAAAACAGCAGAGTTTGAGGGGACTGACTCCAATTTTGAGAGTAGTTCTACTATGGGTAAAATGCTATTAAACAGCTTTGTATGCGACAGTGAAATCACTCATGAAAGGAGGAGTCAGTCTGTGTGGCAAACTTCATTGTCATATTTTAAGAAATAGCTGGAGCCACACCAGTTTTCAGCAACAACCACCCTGACCAAATGGCAGTCACCAGCATTGAGGTAAGACCTTCTACCAGCAAAAGATACAACTCACTAAAGGTTCAGATGATGATTAGCATTTCTTAGCAAGAAAGTATTTTTTAATTAAGGTAGGTACATAGGTTTTTAGACATAATACTTTTACACACTTAATGGGCTTCCCAGATGGCTCAGTGGCAAAGAATCCACCAACCAACACAGGAGTTGTAGGAGAGGTGGGTTTGATCCCTGGGTCAAGAAAATCTGGAGGATGGGGAGGAGCTAAGATGGCGGACTAGTAGGACGGGGAGAATACTGTCTCCTCCACAAATCCATTAATTTGAACATTTGAATGCTGAGTAAATTCTACAAAACAACTTCTGAATGCCGGCAGAGGACATCAGGCACTTAGAAGAAAGACAATTCATTGTCTTCAAAAGGAGATTACGAGCCCTGCGGTAACTCCTTTTGCAGAGAAGCTGCACGGACACCAGCATTTGCTATTAGCAAGTGGGGGCTGGGCTAGGTGGAGTGGCGCGGCCTGCATTGCTTTGAGAAAGGATTTGGCCTAGCTATGCGAGCACTATCTGAGTGAAATAACCAGACTGTCGGTTATCTGCTACATCAAAAGCCAGCCCTAAGTTAAGACACCACCAGGACTATGTACAGAGCAAAGGACTGCACAGAGATAGCTGGCTGCAGGCCGTCCCACTCCGGTGACAGGCAGCCAGGGCCAGAGGCGGGCAATCACAGCCCTAGAGAGACATTGTCTGCAGAACTGTAAGCGAGTTTCTGTGCTAACTCACGCTTCTTGGGACTCTGGATGGTCAACATCTGCCTGAGAAAGTGCACCGGTTGTATATCCAGAAAACTGAGTGGCAGGGAGGCGATTAGTCGCAGCAGCTGCGCTCACTAAACACTTCATCACCTGCACTACTCGGATCTGGGAAGGGCATAAAACGCAGACTCAACCGAGTCTGTGCTTCTGAACCAGGAGTGCCTGAACCTGGCTGGCTTAGATTTGGGTGTTCATCTCCACCCCCTCTGTAACAGGGCAGAGATCAGATATTGAAAAGACCAGTAAACTGCCTCAATAAAGAGAATTCAACAAACTACCAGAATATAGTAAGGCCACTCTAAACTTGGCAATTTTAACAAGATGAAGAGACAAAAGAATACCCAGCAGCTAAAGGAACAGGATAAATGCCCACCAAACCAAACCAAAGAGGAAGAGATAGGGAATCTACCTGATAAAGAATTCCAAATAATGATAGTGAAATTAATCCAAAATCTTGAAATCAAAATGGAATCACAGTTAAATAGTCTGGAGTCAAGGATTGAAAAGATGCAAGAAAGGTTTAACAAGGACCTAGAAGAAATAAAAGAGCCAACACATAATGAATAATGCAATAAATGAGATCCAAAACACCCTGGAGGCAACAAATAGTAGAATAACAGAGGCAGAAGATAGGATTAGTGAATTAGAAGATAGAATCCTAGAAACAAATGAATCAGAGGAGAAAAAAGAAAAATGCATCAAAAGAAATGAGGACAATCTCAGAGACCTCCAGGATAACATTAAACGCTACAACATTCGAATCATAGGGGTTCCAGAAGAAGAAGATAAAAAGAAAGACCGTGAGGAAATACTTGAGGAGATAATAGTTGAAAACTTCCCTAAAATGGAGAAGGAAATAACCACTCAAGTTCAAGAAATCCAGAGAGTCCCTAACAGGATAAACCCAAGGCAAAACACCACAAGACACATATTAATCAAATTAATAAAGATTAAATATAAAGAACAAATATTAAAAGCAGCAAGGGAAAAACATCAAATAACTCACAAGGGAATTCCCATAAGAATAACAGCTGATTTTTCAATAGAAACTCTCCAAGCCAGGAGGGAATGGCAAGACATAATTAAAGTGATGAAAGAAAATAACTTACAGCCTAGATTATTGTATCCAGCAAGGATCTCATTCAAATATGAAGGAGAAATCAAAAGCTTCACAGATAAGCAAAAGTTGAGAGAATTCAGCACCACTAAACCATTTCTTCAACAAAAACTAGAGGACATTCTCTAGATAGGAATCACTAAAAGGGTATATAAATTCGAACCCAAAACAATAAAGTAAATCCTATTTATCAATAATTGCTTTAAATGTTAATGGGCTGAATGCCCTAATCAACAAAGACTGGCCGAACTGATACAAAAACAAGACCTTTACATACCTTGTCTACAAGAGACAACCAAAAGACTAAAACGGGTCAAATGGATACAAAAACTAGACCCCTATATATGTTGTCTACAAGAGAACCACCTTAAAATAGGGGATATATACTGACTGAAAATTAAGGGCTGGAAAAAGATTTTCTATGCAAATACGGACCAAAAGAAAACAGGAGTAGCAATACTCATATCAGATAAAATTGACTTTAAAGATCCTGAAAAAGAGACAATCAAGGTTATACATAACGACTTAAAGGAGCAATCCAAAAAGGAGTTATAACAATTATAAATATATATGCACCCAACATTGGAGCATTGATATATCTAAGACAAACACTAATTAGTATGATAGAAGAAATATGCAACAATACAATAATAGTGGGAGACTTTAATACCCCACTCATACTTATACAATCTGGCTGTAGTAGACAAAGTAATAAGGAAAACATATTCACTTATGAGCCTCAAAAAATTCAGTTCAAGTCCTGGCTATTGTAAACAGTGCTGCTATGAACATTGGGGTACACGTGTCTCTTTCAATTCTGGTTTTCTCAGTGTGTATGCCCAGCAGTGGGATTGCTGGATCATAAGGCAGTTCTATTCCCAGTTTTTTGAGGAATCTCCATACTGTTCTCCATAGTGGCTGTACTAGTTTGCATTCCTAGATGTCCATCCGCAGATGAATGGATAAGAAAGCTGTGGTACATATACACAATGGAGTATTACTCAGCCATTAAAAAGAATACATTTGAATCAGTTCTAATGAGGTGGATGGAACTGGAGCCTATTATACAGAGTAAAGTAAGCCAGAAGGAAAAACACAAATACAGTATACTAATGCATATATATGGAATTTAGAAAGATGGTAACAATAACCCTGTTTACAAGACAGCAAAAGAGACACCGATGTATAGAATAGACTTTTGGACTCCGGGACTGGGAGAGGGTGGGATGATTTGGGAGAATAGCATTGAAATATGTATAATATCATATCTGAAACGAGTCGCCAGTCCAGGTACGATGCCCGATAACGGATGCCTGGGGCTGGTGCACTGGGATGACCCAGAGGGATGGTATGGGGAGGGAGGAGGGAGGAGGGTTCAGAATGGGGAGCACATGTATACTGGTGGCGGATCCATCTCGATGTATGGCAAAAACAATACAATATTGTAAAGTTAAGCAAAATAAAATTTAATTAAAAAAAAAAGGAAACAAGTAAAAAAAAAAAAAAAAAAGTCACCTGGAAAAGTTCTTTGCTTAAAAAGATAAAAAGTTTCAGGAAGATGGAATTATGAAGTTGCCTGAAAAATGGCAGAATATATGGAACAAAATGGTGAATATGTTGTTCAATACAATTCTTCATAAAAATGAAAAAAAAATTCAATTCACTCAGGAGAGTTAAAAAAAAATAGACTTATTTGTTTATTCTGTAAATGTTTATTGACTATTTTATAGGTCTGGTACCACTTTGGGTAGTAGGGAGGAAGAAGTGACAAATGTGATCCTGTCCTAAATAATATTTTGTGGTAAAGATAGACCTACCAATACAAAATACCAAGATGTGCCTAAGATGAGGACACCCAAACTGGACTTTTAGTTTCCTGATCTTTTCATTTCCAGATCAAACCTCCTAATATAGGATGAATTCAACATGATTTTTTAAAAATGTTCTTTGTGATTAAAAACAGAAAGCCATTAGTTAAGAAACTACATATACTCCTCCCCACCATCACTCCCCTTCTTCCTTCCCATTTCCCTCCCACCCTCATTGATCTTTTCCTTTGTCCATTTTCCCCTGCAAAAAAAAAAAGTTTACCACCATAAAAAAAAAAAAAAAAAATCTGGAGGAGGAATGGCAACTCACTCCAGTATTCTTTCCTGGAAAATCCCATGGACAGAGGAGCCTGGCAGGCTATGGTCCATAGAGTCACAAAGAGTTAGACATGACTGAACAACTGAGCATGCACTTTTACACACTTAATAGACTATAGTGTAAACATAGCTTTTATATGCACTGGGAAGCCAAAAAAAAAAAAAAAAAAATTGTGTGGCTCTCTTTGAAATATTTGCTCTGTCTCCAAGCTATGGTTGTATTTAAAAATACATTTAAAATTCAGATTTTGGTGCTACTGAAAAATCAGATGGTCTGGACCCTCATATTCCTGAGAGGCACCAGTCCCTAGAAGGGAACTGTGGCTTCCTCCTTTAGAGAGTGATGTGTAACTTCAGCTTAGCATAGTCCTTTCTTGTTCCAACCTCTCTTAAAGTCAAAAGGAAAGTGTTAGTCACTCAGTCATGTTCGATTCTTTGCGACCCCATGGACTGTAGCCTTCCAAAGTCCTCTGTCCAAGAGATTCTCCAGGCAAGAATATTAGAGTGGGTTCCATGCCCTTCTCCAAGGGATCTTCCTGACCCAGGGAGAGAAACTGGGTTCTCCTGCATTGCAGACAGATTCTTTACTATCTGAGCTAACCTCTGAAAAGCTAAGGCCAAATGTCAGTTGTCTTATCATCATAGCATGTGTATGGTTGATTATTTTACAATAAAGTGAAAGTTAGTATTTCTTGTATGCTATAAAAACATAAAGGAGAATAACTGTCTCCCACTATAGTGGAAGAAAGCCACATATACTAAAAATGAGAAAATATCATATTTCCTTGTGGAAATGAACATTATCCCTGTGTAATTCTTATGCAAAAGTGTCTTTAAAAAAAATGCAACCTGACACAAGGTGTTTGGAATTTGAGTTGTCAATCTTACAATAAGAGAAACAAAGTAAACAAAAAGCCTAGGCAACAAATATTACATGTTGTTTTATTTCACATTGTCTAGTAAGAGGAGCATATTATGTGCCAGTCACTATTCCAGATGCTTAGATGATTTCACTCAGTCTTCATGGCAACTCAGGAATGAATTATTACTAGCTGCATTTTAAAATGAAAGAAAGTAAACCATGAGTAAGCATAAAGGAAATCAATCCTGAATATTCATTAGAAGGACTGATGCTGAAGCTCCAATACTTTGGCCACCTGATGTGAAGAGCTGATTCATTAGAAAAGACCCTGATGCTGAAAAGATTGAAGGCAGGAGGAGAAGGGGGCAACAGAGGATGAGATGGTTGGATGGCATCACTAACTCATTGGACATGAGTTTGAGCAAGCTCTAAGAGGTGGTGAAGGACAGGGAAGCCTGGCGTGCTGCAGTCCATGGAGTTGCAAAGAGTTGGACATGACTGAGGGATTGAACAACAAAAGCCATAGAGTATAATATTCTGGTGATTGGGTACATCATCCAAGACTCAACACTAAGTGAAAAGAAAGACTCAGTCTCTCTGAACGTAGAGCCTGTGCTCTAAATCTACACTATGCTATGCACGCTTACAGCTGGCTTTCTCTTTTCTACATATTTTAAGGGGGCTTTTTTTTTTTTTTTTTTCATATCTAGTGCACTTATAGTTGCTGGATTGAGATTCTGAAGATACAGAGAAATTTGTCTGGATATTGGGTCTTGAAGTCAAATGAATTAACTATTCTAGGATTAAATTTACTGATCTAAAGTTAGTATTTTTATCTGTTTAAAGAGTCAATAATCACTGTGTAATTTGTACTCCTGGGGAAAAAGCTCTACCCCGAAGGAAAAAGTCCTCCAAAATCTTTTTTTTTTAACTTTTTATTTTTATTGGGATACAGCCAATTAACAATGTTGTGATAATTTCAGGTGAATAGTGAAGGAACTCAGCCATACATAAAGATATATCCAGTCTTCCTCAAACTCCCCTCCCATCCAGGCTGCCACATAAAACTGAACAGAGTTCCATGTGCTATACTATAGGTCCTTGTGGGTCATCTATTTGAAATATAGCAGTGTACACCTGTACATCCCAAACTCCCTAACTACCCCTTCCCCTCATCTTTCCTTCCTGGCAACCACAAGTAAGTTCTCTAAGTCTGTGCGTTTGTTTCTGTTTTGTGAATAAGTTAATTTGCATCATGTCTTTTTAGATTATGCATATAAGGGGCACCATAAAATATCCCTGCTTCTCTGTTGACTTCACTCAGTATGACAATCTCTATGTCCATCCATGTGGATGAAAACATCTTATTGGTACTTCTGTGAAGCCTGTTTTTCCCCACATACATTGAGCAAAATGTTTGTGCATTCTCACCTCTCCTTCTCCACCCGTCAAAACATGTTTTATTGGCAGTGGGTATTAAAATGTCAAGTTTTTGAGTGGGCTTATTTTAAAGTGTTAAATTCTGGGATAGTCTGCTTTATGCTCTTTCATTCCTCTTTCAGCAATATAATAGTTAGGAGAAGGACAAAATATTTCCTTATACTGCCTGATCAGCTCTTTTAATTGTACCTGTGGAGTAAATTCTTATGACAACTCTCATCTTTTAAGAGTAAAACAGTCTCTTCAGCCTTTGCCAATTTAGAAAATGCTATTACCACCACATTTCTAGAAATATTTTCTTTTCCACCATATAGGAAATTGCATGTCCATTTAAAAATATCATTGTCCATATTTTTAGTCAAACCTGGCTCTATATGACACTTCATTGAAGTGAAAAATGTAAGGCAAAGAGAGTCTCATATCCCCTTTTCATAGCAAGTATGGAATTATTACCTGAATCATTTAAGATGAAAATCACCCCATTGGCAGGCACAATTAAAAGAGTAGCACTTCATTCAGGAGTTTCACACCATTTATTTGAGGGAAAAGATAGTGGAAAGAGAGTCAGACACTAGGCACTTTAATAGCGTTCATCATCAAAGGGCCAAAATATCATAAGCAGAGGAGAATTTATACTTCTGAGGCTATAAAGTCTTTAATATCAATGATATTACCAAGTAAATTACAGCCAGATTATGCTGAATTTTAAAACCAGTAGACTATCTTGGATTTTCCAAAAATTGCTTTCCATTATAATATTGCTGCATTCATAGAATGCATATAATTTTATATATCACAAATGAAGTATCATATCAATGGCTAGATGTTAGATTTTCAAGTCTTCTAAGCATTTCAATGTCATCACTATATATACTATAGTTTTACATGAGATGGTACTTGAAGTCTCCTCAGTCTGCTGCTGCAGAGAAGTTAAAATTCAGGAACTTTCTTAGTAAAACTGGAGATAATACCTCCCTGTTGTGATTAGCTATGTTTTCTTTCTCTTAGAGCGAGTATTCAATATTCAGTATGAGATTTTTCTGGTAGTAGGAGGCACATTTTCAATGCTATGATGAATTTATTAACTTAGTATCTGCTGTGAACTATTTTTATATTTAATACATGTAATCACAAGTATGGCACATATTACTATTTATAAAGAACGGATTTTTAAATGTCAAATATTTACCTGGCTTAAACATCTTTACTGTTGGTGTTTAGTTGCTAAGTTGTGTCCAACTCTTTATAACCCCATGGACTGTAGCCTGCTAGGCTCCTCTGTCCATGAGATTTCTCAGGCAAAAATACTGGAGTGGGTGAGTTGCCATTTCCTTATCCGAGGGACCTTCCCAACCCAGGTATTGAACCTGTGTCTCCTGCATTACAGGCAGATTCTTTACCACTGAGCCACCAGGGAAGCCTGCATAAACATCTTGCTGCTGCTAAGTCACTTCAGTCGTGTCCAACTCTGTGCGACCCCAGAGACGGCAGCCCACCAGGCTCCCCCGTCCCTGGGATTCTCCAGGCAAGAACACTGGAGTGGCTTGCCATTTCCTTCTCCAATGCATGAAAGTGAAAAGTCAAAGTGAAATCGCTTAGGTGGTCTACTTGAAAGTTATACAGTCCTGTCCAACTCCTAGCGACCCCATGGACTGCAGCCTACCAGGCTCCTCTGTCCATGGGATTTTCCAGGCAAGAGTACTGGAATGCGGTGCCATTGCCATAAACATCTTATTAGTCCACAAAAATGATACTTTTTTTTTTTTTTTTGGTCTCAGCATCAGCCTTCTTTTTATTTATTTTTATTTTATTTTTTTACTTTACAATATTGTATTGGTTTTGCCATATATCAAAATGAATCTGCCACAGGTATACATGTGTTCCCCATCCTGAACCCCCCTCCCACCTCCCTCCCCATACCATCCCTCTGGGTCGTCCCAGTGCACCAGCCCCAAGCATCCTGTATCAGACATCGAACCTGGACTGGAAACTCGTTTCATATATGATATTATACATGTTTCAATGCCATTCTCCAAAATCATCCCACCCTCTCCCTCTCCCACAGAGTCCAAAAGACTGTTCTATACATCAGTGTCTCTTTCGCTGTCTTGTATACAGGGTTATTGTTACCATCTTTCTAAATTCCATATATATGCGTTAGTATACTGTATTGGTGTTTTTCTTTCTGACTTACTTCACTCTGTATAATAGGCTCCAGTTTCATACACCTCATTAGAACTGACTCAAATACATTCTTTTTAATGGCTGAGTAATACTCCATTGTGTATATGTACCACTGCTTTCTTATCCATTCATCTGCTTTATCCATTTATCCAATCATCCATTTATCCATTCATCTGGACATCTAGGGTGCTGCCATGTCCTGACTATTATAAACAGAGCTGCGATGAACATTGGGGTGCATGTGTCTCTTTCAATTCTGGTTTCCTCAGTGTGTATGCCCAGCAGTGGGATTGTTGGATCATAAGGCAGTTCTATTCCCAGTTTTTTAAGGAATCTCCATACTATTCTCCATAGTGGCTGTACTAGTTTGCATTCCCACCAACAGTGTAAGAGGGTTCCCTTTTCTCCACACCCTCTCCAGCATTTATTGCTTGTAGACTTTTGGATCGCAGCCATTCTGACTGGTGTGAAATGGTACCTCATAGTGGTTTTGATTTGCATTTCTCTGATGATGAGTGATGTTGAGCATCTTTTCATGTGTTTGTTAGCCATCTGTATGTCTTCTTTGGGGAAATGTCTGTTTAGTTCTTTTGCCGATTTTTTGATTGGGTCATTTATTTTTCTGGAATTGAGCTGCAGGAGTTGCTTGTATATTTTTGAGATTAGTTGTTTGTTGCCTCATTTGCTATTATTTTCTCCCATTCTGAAAGCTGTCTTTTCACCTTGCTTATAGTTTCCTTTGTTGTGCAGAAGCTTTTTAAGTTTAATTAGGTCCCATTTGTTTATTTTTGATTTTATTTCCAATATTCTGGGAGGTGGGTCATAGAGGATCCTGCTGTGATGTATGTCAGAGAGTGTTTTGCCTATGTTCTCCTCTAGGAGTTTTATAGTTGCTGGTCTTACATTTAGATCTTTAATCCATTTTGAGTTTATTTTTGTGTATGGTGTTAGAAAGTGTTCTAGTTTCATTCTTTTACAAGTGGTTGACCAGTTTTCCCAGCACTACTTGTTAAAGAGATTGTCTTTAATCCATTGTATATTCTTGCCTCCTTTGTCAGCACAAAAACGATTCATGAATGTTTCATTATGCTGTAAAGAACAACTGAAAGGAAAGTCTACCTTGGACCATATCCAGATAGATTTAATTACTAACATAGCAAAACATCTTATTATTTTTTTCCATCAACCTATCAATTTTATTACATATGTTTTATTTTTATTTTTATTTTTTTACTTTACAATATTGTATTGGTTTTGCTATACATCAACATGCATGCACCACAGGTTCATGTTTCCATGTTCCCCATCCTTGAACCGCCCTCCCACCTCCCTCCCCATACCATCCCTCTGGGTCATCCCAGTGCACCAGCCCCAAGCATCCTATATCCTGCATCGAACCTGGACTGGCGATTTGTTTCTTATATGATATTATACATGTTTCAATGCCATTCTCCCAAATCATCCCCCCTCCCTCTCCCACAGAGTCCAAAAGACTGTTCTATACATCTGTGTCTCTTGCTGTCTCGCATACAGGGTTATCGTTCACATCTTATTATTAAGTGCTCATGTCCAACATTGAAAGCATTTTTTCCCCTGAGTCTATTCTTTCTCTTTTATTTCTATTTTTTCATTATCAAAGATTCCCATCTCCTGACCACATATTCCAAGAAATTGCTAAATCTTGCTTATTCTCTCCCCTAGTATCTTATTTTCTTAGTTTAAGACTGAGACATCTCTCACCTAGACCATTCCTACAGTGGATATTTCTCTTTTCTATGATTATAGGAGGATGAGGAGAAATAATGAATTTTACAAATTTATAGGAATAAAGGAACAAATATTTCCTATTAGAATAAATCACCCATAATTCTCAGACCAGGAACAGCTTTGAGGATCATAAAAAAGAAAAATCCGAGGGGAATAACAAGCTTTTGTGACATGTAGACAGACTTGTCTATGTGCTCTGCTACTTCCTAGCTCTGTGGCTTTGTGCAATTACCTTAAATGTTGTTAGTCTCAGTTTTCTTATCTTTAAGGAATTAATAATAAGACCGATAAATAGTAAGATATACTTCATGTGGTAATCATGTCATTTAAACAATATAACATAGATAAGACATCCAGTAGATTCCCTGTAAGAGGTTAAATCCACCATTCTTGATTAAAAAATATATGTATATCATCCTACTCTTCTCCTGTTTTATATCCTAAAAGTATACACAGCCCTCAAAAAAAAAATCATAGGAATATATGCATATTTTTTTCTGTAGTTATTCTAAGAAGCAGATTGCACTTTACCATTCTTGTGTTACAATATGATTGTTAGATGTAAATAAACAGTATCTTTCTTTAGGGACCAAACTTCAACCTTAGAATCTGGTAACCATTTTCTTGACTTACACTGCTTTATCATTTGAGATTTTTTTGTGATGTCTAACCTAAATTGTTTGTTTCAACATCAACCCTATTCCTTTTACTTCATATTTCTTAAGAATGAAGCAAGTGCAAAAGTACAGGTTTTTCTGATCTGAATTAAATTATCATCTTTATTTGCTTTGTCCTTCAGGAGTTATCTTGTGATGTCTTAGCAAAGCATTATTGTATGGTCTTGCAACATTTTCATTCATTAGCATTTCATTATAGATAAATATAGTCTTCTGCCTCTAGAGTGAAGTGAATGAAAAATAGTGTAAGCTTCCATGATGGATCAGGTCAAGGCCTCAATCTAAGTTTCCTCCAGCACCCTGCCTCTATACAGTAAAATTCCTTGGGACTGATGAAATGTTTTATATTTTATTATTTTTGTTATCTTAAATTCCTTATATCCTTGTGTGTTCAGTCATTAAGACTTGTAGTTGCTTGTCAGCTAGGTCACTTTTTCTTTGTACGTGTTGCATGAGTTGAAGAAAAGCATGACTAGCTACACACCTGGCTTTCAATCAGGTTAATCCTCTTAATAAATTTCTTACATCTTTTGATTCCTCAGAGGTCTGGTTAGTGCTTTTGGAATTTATGATCTGTGGCTTTATTTCTTTTGGCACATTCTTTTGGTATTCTTTCCCGAGAAATCACAGACCCCTCTGGGACTCCTTTGCTTTTGCTGTCTGGACAACATGTCTGTAAAAATCTCAGTCCCTCAAGAGAGGAAGATGGGTGGAAAAGGGCACAGCCATCGGCGTGTTAGTGTCAGCTGGTGGAGGAGGGGAAGGAATTTTTTTCCCTTTTTCTTTATATTGTCGATAACTACCCGGTATGCAAGTTGGTGTTGAAAAGACAATATACTGCTCAAATGATTTTAAAAATAAGAATCTGCATTTGTCTAATTCTTTGTCTTCTCTCTGTGTTCATCTTCTTTTTTCTTTTGTTTACTTTAACCTTGGTCCTTTATTAAGAAAACAGTCATTACTGGGGAAAAGCATGCATGCTCATTTCATATTTAACATATCCATTTCTCTTCTAAATAGAACCTTCTGAAGTAACTTAGGATTTATGTGAAGTGAAACTCATTTGTTTTAATTACACAGCCAGTGAGAAAGAAGTTCTAACATGTTCTCCTGTATTGCTTTACATTCTAAATGAGCACACACATCCTATACAGACACTGTCATATTTCAATTACAAGGTGATAATAGTTGTGTTTTCAAATTTGGTTGGTTTCCTATTTCCTTACTTACCCATAGATCTCCTCTGGCTTATGTTGATAAAAAATAATTCTCACTTCTTTATTAATACTATTTACAGTCCTACTACTGGTCACTGTTATTTAAAAGCCTATAACCTTTCTAATGTTAATTAAGAAAATTAAATCATGTTTAATCAGAGTGAGCTAAGTCAAGAGGGACAGGTTTCCCTCATGGCTCAGACGGTAAAGAATCTACTTGCAGTGTAAGAGACTTGGGTTCAATTCCTGGGCCGGGAAGATACCGTGAAGAAGGGAATGGCTACCCACTCAAGTATTCTTGCCCAGAGAATCCCATAGACAGAGGAGCCTGGTGGGCTACAGTCCATTGGGTCGCAAAGAGTTGGACATGACTGATTGACTAAGAACACACAAGCCAAGAAAGTTACAGAATAATTCAGTTTCAAAAACTTTTTCTTATAGTCACACACCATTCTAGGTTCTGGGAAGCCATGATGAGCAAGCACAAACTGGACCCTACAGGTCTCAGAATCCAGTGGGGTAGATGGACAAGTGTGTTAGTTGCTCAGGCGTGTCTGATACTTTGCAACTCCATGGACTGTAGCCTGCCAGGCTCCTCTGTCCAAGAAATTTTCCAAGCAAGAATACTGGAGTGGGTTGCCATTTCCTCCTCCAAGGAGTCTCCCTGACCCAGGGATTGAACCTGGGTCTCCTGCATTGCAGGTAAATTCATTACTGTCTGAGCCACCGTGGACAAGTAAGCTGGCAATTAAAGTGTGTGCGCTGGTATTGTGAGAAGTGCTAGAGCAACCTGTTTGTCTTATTTTTATAATTATACCCATGTTGAGATCCATCATCAACCACCTCTAGGCCTCATTTTCAGGACAACTCATTTCCTTTGAACTATTGCCACATTCATTCTTTCCCAAAGTTCATGAAGTGAAGTGAAAATGAAGTGAGGTTCATGAAGGGTGAGACAAATCATGCTGATTTCTGGTGACTTCTTGGGGAACAAGGGACATGCCATATTCTTAGAACTTTAGTGCCTGGGAGATTTACCTCTCAGTATAAATTTGTTTATTGAATTACTGGATCTTAACAGCAAATCCCATGGACGGAGGAGCCTGGTAGGCTGTGGTCCGTGGGGTTGCTAGGAGTCAGACACGACTGAGTGACTTCACTTTCACTTTTCACTTTCATGCATTGGAGAAGGAAATGGCAACCCACTCCGGTGTTCTTGCCTGGAGAATCCCAGGGATGGGGGAGCCTGGTGGGCTGCTATCTCTGGGATTGCACAGAGTCGGACACAACTGAAGCAATTTAGCAGCAGCAGCAGCAGCAGCAACAGCATTAGCAGTGAATAGCTCTTTCAGAGAACCCTCAGGCTAACCTTTGTGTAGGAAAGTGTTTGTCTTCTTTGTTCCTTCTTCTCTCATCTTAAACTCTTATCTTTCACTTAGCTAGTGATAGCATGATGATGTTGACCTAAAACAGACTGCCAGTTATTTCTTCAGGAAAATTTGGTTTATTTGGGATCAACAAAAAACGGCAGTTCAAGGTCTACAAGCATGAGCCATGTGCAAGTTCCCCCAAAGAAAGGAGAGAATTCTTTCAAAGAAAGGGAAAGTAAGCTAGGAGGGCTATGGTAAGGAAATAGTCCAATGGAGAAACTGAGAGTTCAAAGTGTAGTATAGTAACTTGTCATTAGCTGAGTGGTGAGCTCTTGCCATGTAAGTAGAGGAAATCTTTCTCCTTCCTGTTGGGCTCTGCTATCATGATAGGTAGGGCATGAGAGCGTCCCCTCTGGCCTCCTGAATCTAACTGATATTTCTGTTTGTTATTGTTTACAATGGACTCTAGTCATTTGGGACCTCCAAATTCCTTGCCCTACTGGCCAGCATCCTTTTTAAGATAAGACTTAATTCCCCTTCAGTCTCTTAGACTCCTTTAGAGATATTTTTGCAAAGACATGTTTTGCTGATTGACTTTAGTATTTAACCTATAATCTGGGAATCTCAGACAAGTTTTTTTCAGAACTAATAGAGGATATTTTAAGCATTTAATCTGGAAAAGACAATGCCACCAACAGCAGCAACAGTAACATCAACATAATATCTAACAATTATTGAGTGTATTCTATATGGGAGCACCATATTGAGTATTTTACATTCATTATCTTTTACTCCTGTTCACAATAATGTTATTAGATGAAGCAAGTAGAGTTCAGAAAAATCGTGAAATTTGTTTAAGGTGACGTAGCCATCAAGTGTTGGTATCCTTTCAGTCTCACCCTCTGAGGATTGCGTGCTTCTCTGGGTATATTATTATAGAAATCTCCCAAATTCATGATAATTTTCAAACAATTATCTATGTCTCCGTCTGACTGCCCTGGTTCTCCCTTGATTTGCAGCAATTGTTCTGATTGCAAATGTGTGTGCCACTGAGGTACTTCATGATGGTCATGGCATTTTTCTACACAGATATTTCCATGCCATTTGGTAGACTATAATTTCCTCATAGAAAATTTTGTCTTAGAATGATAGAGGGAAAGTATGATTACATTCATCTTGGCAATGATTCACCTTGAGGAAAGACTAAGCATTCTGTACACAAAATGAAAGTTATGACAGAATAACCTATTGGGTCTCTGGAATCTTCAAGAAATTATTTTTTAAAAAAGTCCTCATTGGTTTTCTTACTGTAGGATTTTGGGTTTGAGTATTGGTAAAGCTTATCATCTCTCATTTTTTTTTTTTTTTTTCTGTGATGTTGGCAATTTGTATACTACCTTACTTGACACGGTTTCGTAAAATTGGACATTAGGATCTATATTAGAGGAAGGAAGAAAGCAACAGCTCTTATAGATAAACATTGTTCTAACTTTCTAACAACGAAGCAAGTGTATACAAATTGAATCTGAAACATATCTAAATCCATTAGATGTTCTCTGCTTCAAGTCTTAAGAGACACCCAAGGATTTCTGAAGCAGAGCAACGACTTTGTAAACCTGATGTTGCTATTAGTTGTAATTTTCTTTAAATAGTCTCCCATTTAATTTTCTGTCTTCTGCATGAGCAGTAATTCAGTGACAACTTTTTCAAACCACACAGGTTTATTTAGGCACGCTGAGGAATAAAGCTGTTTTTGATTTACTCTGTAGGTTTCTGTCCAGCGCTGAGAACTGATTTCAGAATTTTCTTTTTCATTAATAAGTTCTTTCACACCAGGAAAATTATGCTGGGGGGTTGTATTGAAGTGTCTTTTTTTTTTTCCTTGCAAAAAAAAAAAAAAAATCTAAGTCTTGAACAGTTATGGAGGATTAGATAAACGGACTGAATCTAGTAGCTATGTGAGACATTTGGTAAAATAAATGAACACAGTGGGAGGTCTGATTTTTAATGGATTCAAAACTTATTTGAACATTTTTTTTTCTTCCATATATCAGCATTTTATCAAATATATTTTTCAGTGTTGCTCTGTTCATAGTACAAAGCTCATCTACTAAATTGTTTAGTTTCCTTCTTTGTGTTATGCACACTGACTCAGGAGAAGTTTGGAGAGCATGAAGGCAAAGGCATATTGATAAAGAATCTTCCAGTCAATGTTAGGCACAGAATAAGGATAAAATTGAGACTTCCCTGGTGGCTCAGATAGTTAAGTGTCTGTCTACAATGTGGGAGACCCAGGTTTGATCCCTGGGTCGGGAAATTCCCTGGAGAAGGAAATGGCAATCCACTCCAGTACTATTGCCTGGAAAATCCCATGGACAGAGGAGCCTGGTAGGCTACAGTCCATGGGGTCGCAAAGAGTCGGACACGACTGAGCGATCTTCACTGTAAGGATAAAATTAGAACGTCTAGGGCTGAGAATCAGGATATCCATGTTTCCCCCTGGTTTCTGTCATTCATTTATTCATTCTTTCATTTTGTCAGACACTGAATGAGTCAGTCCACATGTGTTTATTTAGCTGGGCCTATGATGTGTCAAGAACTCTTTAAGGTGCAGAGGATGCAGAGATGAAAGAGGCAGAACTGGTCACTACCCCTGAGAAGCTTGAAATTTGCCTTCGATGCTAACTGATTGGCTGCCTTTGAAAGAAAAAAATCAGTTAAATGATCTGTTTTATATGATTCCAGGTCTTGATTGGATATTACACCCTCTTATGACCAACTTAAAACTGAAATATGATTTTTTTTTTTTTTAAAGATAGGCTTCTCTCATCCAAATACTAACCAGGCCCTGACCCTGCTTAGCTTCTGAGATCAGATGACATTGGGTGTGTTCAGGGTGGTTCGTCTGTAGACGAAAAAAAAAAACAACCTTTCTTCCTGCAACAATCTGTCACTCCCAGTCCTTGCATTTTCAAAGAGAATTTGACTTCTGTTAATGATGTATTCAGGTTTTACAATAAGGATATTTTTCATATATTTAAATTCCATACTTTTTCTGTTTTATTTACTTTGATTTCTTTAGTGGTTGGTCATGATTATTTAAGGTTCAAGAGTAGGAGTAGCCTTAACTTTCTTATGAAAAAGAAATTATGTCACTGAAACACATAATAAAAATAGCTAACATTTCTTGAGCACTTACTCTGTGCCATGCCTGAGGCCTGGTATTTTTAACCAGTTTGTTCACTGGTTAAACTAATTTACCCATATCATTTAATGAACATTTAACTTTCTTATGAAAAAGAAATTATGTCACTGAAACACATAATAAAAATAGCTAACATTTCTTGAGCACTTACTCTGTGCCATGCCTGAGGCCTGGTATTTTTAACCAGTTTGTTCACTGGGATAAACTAATTTACCCATATCATTTAATGAACAAAGGATGAAGTCAGTATTCCAACCTAGGTCCTCTAAATCCAAAGCCTGTGCTTTTAACCACAGTTGTATAATCAGGTGGAAAAGACACCCAGAGGAGGTAATATTTTGGGAGTGAGTGACCATTCATTTTCATTTGCCCAGGCCTGCCACTGTATTGGCATTGGCAGTCTTATGTCCTGGAATACCACTCAGTTCTGGGCAAATTGGGAACAAAAACTCTTAGTTATTTAGAGTGATAATGACTGAATAGATTGAAGTGGGTCTGTCCGTTGTGGCTGAGAAAGTATTTAATGACCGCTGTTCAAAAATGTATTCTGCACTGGGGTATCTTGACATAAAATTGTTTGTTTTACAAGTAAAGATATATGTCACTCATCTTTTAAGTAAAAGACATACATTATGGAAGAGCACAATTTTAGGAGTTAATACAATGATAAAATCAACAAAACTCTACTGCACTGACACTCCATTTCAGTCTTTAAAAAGAAATATTAAATTCTTAAAGAAAATTATTCACAGAATATAATGATATAGAAACACTGGAGGAGCCTAATTAAAAAATGTTTTTAAAAAACAAATTTATTCTAAGGAAATTGAATGAAAAAATGTATGTTAAGAAAGAGAAAATAAATTTTAAATGGATATTTTTGAATTATGGCTTTGTGATGCTGAACATCTGGATAGTATTTGAGAAATTCTGTCAAATATTTTAGTGAATAATTAGCATCATAAAGTTATGCCTATGATATTGATAATTGTGTTGAAGCTATTGGTTTTATAATAATGTTTTGTATTTTAAGTTTTAGCTTTTGATTTAGAAATTTTTTTTTAATATTAATAATTGCTTGCTGAGGACATTGATCTCCTGGTGACTAAATTGGTGCTTGTCTTACTGGACTTAGAGCAGTATTTTTCTTGGTCGATCACTCCCTCCATGTTGAAACATAGCCTTCTCAGAGATCCCAGGAAACCTACATTTCCTAGTTATCCTTTTACCTCAACGTTACACCTTTCCTTCCTTTTTGCTTCCTCATTTCTTAGTTCAGTTCAGTCACTCAGTTGTGTCTGACTCTTTGCGACCCCATGGGCTGCAGCATGCCAGGACTCCCTGTACATTACCAACTATCAAAGCTTGCTCAAACTCATGTCCATTGAGTCAGTGATGCCATCCAACCATCTCATCCTCTATCGTCCCCTTCTCCTCCTGCCTGCAATCTTTCCCAGCATCAGGGTCTTTTCCAATGAGTCATTTCTTCACATCAGGTGGCCAAAGTATTGGAGTTTCAGCTTCAGCATCAGTCCTTCCAATGAATATTCAGGACTGATTTCCTTTAGGATTGACTGGTTTGATCTCCTCAGAGTCCAAGGAACTTTTTTCTTATCTACACAGTTCTAAATACTGAATGCCCCATGGCTTGTCCATCTGGATTTCTTTTCTTTTTCGATTTTTGGTATTCTTGTTTCTGAAAGTCCTTCGTTTTCTTCACTCAGGTTCTACCCCCCTCTACCATGTGGCTCAGTGTTCTTTCTTTTTTTCTTCCAGTTGATAGATCTTTATTTATTTATTTTTTTTAACTTTACAACATTGTATTGGTTTTGTCATATATCAACATGAATCCACCACAGGTATACATGTGTTCCCCATCCTGAACCCTCCTCCCTCCTTCCTCCCCGTACCATTCCTCTGGGTCTTGGACTCTCTGGGAGAGGGAGAGGGTGGGATGTTTTGGGAGAATGGCCTTGAAACATGTATAATATCATATATGAAATGAGCCAGTCCAGGTTCGATGCACAATACTGGATGCTTGCAGCTGGTGCACTGGGATGACCCAGATGGATTTCTTTTCTATTTACACTGACTCTCTTGTTCTCCTCTTGTTTCTTGGCTTTAAGAAACATCCCTTTACTGAAGACACTCACATTTCTTCTTCCAGTCTAAACTTCCTCCCTGACGCCAGTTTTGTGTATCCAATTCCTCTGTCAACATCTCCACTTGGATGTCCAAAATGTCCTTAAATCTTATATGTCCACAACTGAGCCTAGATTTCCATCCTTAATCTTCCAGCAGGGTTGTCCCTTGTAATCCTGGGAATGGCAGCTCCATCCTTCTAGTTCTTGGAGCCAAATTCCTTGAAGTTACCTTGACTCCTTTCTATTTCATGCATTCACATCATGTCTATCAACAAATCCACTCTGCTTATCTTTGCCATCTAACAATTTATGTCTACCTCTTCCACTATCACACTAGTCCAAACTATTTGATCAAACTTAACTTCTATGCAGAGTACATCATGAAAAGCACTGGGCTGGAAGAAGCACAAGCTGGAATCATGATTGCCCTGAGAAATATCAATATCCTCAGATATGTAGATGACACCACCTTTATGGCAGAAAGTGAAGAGGAATTAAAGAGCCTCTTGATGAAAGTGAAAGAGGAGAGTGAAAAAGTTGGCTTAAAACTCAACATTCAGTAAACGAAGATCATGGCATCTGGTCCCATCACTTCATGGCAAATAGATGGGAAACAGTGGAAACAGTGTCAGACTTTTTTGAGGGGCTCCAAAATCACTGCAGATGGTGACTGCAGCTATGAAATTAAAAGATGCTTACTCCTTGGAAGAAAAGTTATGACCAGCCTAGAAAGCACATTCAAAAGCAGAGACATTACTTTGCCAACAAAGGTCCATCTAGTCAAGGCTATGGTTTTTCCTTGGTCATGTATGGATGTGAGAGTTGGACTGTGAAGAAGGCTAAGCACCAAAGAATTGATGCTTTTGAACTGTGGTGTTGGAGAAGACTCTTGAGAGTCCCTAAGATCCAACCAGTCCATCCTAAAGGAGATCAGTCCTGGGTATTCATTGGAAGGACTGATGCTGAGGCTGAAACTCCAATACTTTGGCCACCTCATGCAGAGAGTTGACTCATTGGAAAAGACCCTGATGCTGAGAGGGATTGGGGGCAGGAGGAGAAGGGGACGACAGAGGATGAGATGGCTGGATGGCATCACCGACTCAATGGACATTGGTTTGGGTAAACTCTGGGAGTTGGTGATGGACAGGGAGGCCTGGCATGTTATGATTCATGGGGTCGCAAAAAGTCGGACACAACTGAGCAACTGAACTGATCAAAATATTTCTCACTTGAATTATGGTGATAACCTCTTAGCTGGCCTCCCTGTTTGCTCCTGAGGACAGCAACCAGAGTAATTCTTTATGGATATGTGAGATTATATCACTCCCTTGTTCAAAATCCTCATCATACTCAGAGTGAAAACCAAGGGTATCATAGCAGCCTCTATCTGAATTTTCACCGTTCTCCTCTTCTCCATATTCACTTCTGCAACTCTTCCCCTAGCTCTCTGCTCTTGAACCACCTAAGCCAAGTGGATGCCTCAGGGATTTTGCATTTGTTATTGTCTGTACTTGAAATGGTCCTCTCCCAGACAGCTTCACATCCCCCTCCTACTTTATTGAGATTTCCACTTTAAAGCCGTATTCTCAATTAGGCCTTTCTTGAACTCTATTTAAATATACTCATATACTTTGTCACCACCAGCACTTGCAATCTGTTTTCCCTGATTTTTCTCATAGCATTGTAATCATAGTTAGTCCAAACATTTTTAAAATTAATTTTTATTGAAGTTGCTTTACTGTTAGTCCAAACCTGACCATCAATATCAATACTATAATTTTACCAACAAAGCCAAAATTCTACTATCAGGCAGTATGGTAGATGTAACCTGAAAACCAAGAGTCAAAGATACAGACACATTACCAGAGTCCTAGTCTGTCTCTGGCAATTAGTCCACCCCATCATCATGTCATAAAATCAAACTCTCTCCCAGGGTGAGGCTACTCAGGTTTGTAGGTTTCCATTTGATCTTGTCCGGTTCTGAAAGCAGGACTGGCCTCTGGAACATTTTTAGCATATAAGTGAGCTAAGAGACTCTGTCTGTCTCTTGCTGTATGACTCTTTGTTACATTGGATTGCCCTACTGCATCATTCATTCATTCATTCTTCAAGTACTATCCCTCCTTCTTTCAACTTTAAAACAAACTTTTCCTCTTTGGAAAGAATAATAGTCTTGGCCATCCTGGTGTAGATTAGAGACATCAATGATAGTCTAGCAAGTGCCTTTCCCTCTATTCATTTCCATTCATATCAGGTAGGAGTATTCAGGTAGCGAACTTGTGGACTATCTCAACCATTAAGCTTATAGCTGCATTCACTGGCAACCCTCATTTTTCCAGATGAGGAAAAGGCATCATTGAGCCTATCAGGACCTTAGGAATTCAATACAAAACTTTAAGTATAGCCCAAACTATACTTTTATAGTCACAGTTTCTAGCTTTTATCAAGGATCGTCCTTGCTTCTGATACCTGCAGTTGAAGTCCTACCTAGTCTTGTCACCACTGCATCAGATGTGTGTGTAGGTGAGAAAGTAGAGAAGTAGAGATGATATGAAGAAAAATAAAATAATTTAGGAATAATTATATAGTTATACCAAAATCCTCCCTAATCCCTTCTCCTCTCAATTCATCAGAAAAGAAAGTTCTCTGTTTTGAAAAAGTAAAAGTAGAGAACTCTATCTAATGGGGAGACTCCCTTGCCCTTGAATATGCTGAGTGTAAGCACACACTTGTTATGGTGTGTAAGCTAGCCCCTATGCTGATACATTGCCCCATTTTAGACAACCCATGTTTCAGTTTCCCTTTTCAGTTCTTTACAAAACCATTACTCTGTGTATGTTACATCTCTGCCCATTGTCAGACATTATGGGCTATAAAACATGTCTTGGTCTGAAGAGATGTGACTCAGTTTTGTAAATTGGTACAGTATCTTCTGTGCCGTTTCTTTTATAACATCTATCACAAGGTTCAGTCTAGAGTAAGAATCTGTTCCTCTTAATGCCCTTTTGTAGCCTCATGGCACTAATGGCATCAGTTCAACTTGCCAGTTATTTGCAAGTTTGCCTTACCTCCAGGAAATTGTCCCCACTGCAATCTGCAATTTCCTTTCTCTGATTTTGGCAAACAGGACAGTTATGGCCAGCAGTTTATGCCTCAGGGGGTTTAAGAGAAATGCGTCTCTCTCTGCATTGTTTTAGTATCCCATGCCCACCTTTTGCATGAACCCAGGGGGCCACCGAAGCTGAGTACACCAGAATATCTGCTCATCAGTTCTGATCACCTTCTAATGCTTGAAGGGGATTCTTCTGATTGACATCAACACATCCTACTTTTTAATGCATTCCTCAAATTGTCATAAGAGATTTCCATAGAGCCATGCAGCAAGTTGGCATCCCCTAACAGGCCAATTTTCCATTGTCCTTTTGCATGACCATGTGGCAAAAACATGGACTATTGCCTGTCAGTAGTAAATAACACAAACACAGTGACAAGAAACATGCAGTTCACCCCGCTGATGTGTTTCGATCTACCTTCTTCAGACTGGCGGCCTTCCAAACATGGGGCTATCTCCATTTCCATCAGGACTGCTATGCATAAACCAGACAGCTCTTTGTTAGTCTATCAAGAGCAGTTTATGGGCACTACCCAAGTAGCAGTCAGATCAGATCAGTCGCTCAGTCGTGTCCGACTCTTTGCGACCCCATGAATCGCAGCATGCCCAGCCTCCCTGTCCATCACCAACTCCCGGAGGTCACTCAGACTAACATCTGTCGAGTCAGTGATGCCATCCAGCCATCTCATCCTCTGTCGTCCCCTTCTCCTCCTGCCCCTAATCCCTCCCAGCATCAGAGTCTTTTCCAATGAGTCAACTCTTCGCATGAGGTGGCCAAAGTACTGGAGTTTCAGCTTTAGCATCATTCCTTCCAAAGAAATCCCAGGGCTGATCTGGGTCAGGCATTTCCAAAGTTGACTCTAGGGGAAAAGAGGTTTCCTGCTCATTAATATCTTCACATTCTTCAGTAACATGTTCTTGTAAAAACCATTTCAGTTTTCTTTTGGAACTCTTCTGGGCATTGCCTTCCTTTTAGTGCATCTGTCAGACATCCCTCAAGATATTAGAGGTATTTCAGTTTTCAAGATTATTTTATGTCTTTCAGCCACAGGGGCAGTCTCAATAAAAACCCAATGTGTAGCCAATTGTTTTTCAAAAGGAAATTTTCTGGTCTGAAATCCCAGTATTTATTGCTGGATGATTTTCATAGGCTTTGTAATAAGACCCCATCTATGTTCAGCAAAGACAATTACACAGATAATTTGTTCACACCAGCACTTCGGTTCTACTCTGTTTCAAATTAATAATTCGCATGGGCTTGGGCTATTTTATTGGTTGCTTTTTAGTGTGTCTAATTAATATTGCCTGAAGGGTAGATTTATATGCCTTTACTTTCATACTCCACAGGAGAAATGTTCCCCAGTTAGACACAATCTAATACAGTCATCTCATTTCTGTAATGCATTCAAGGAGGTGGTACTATTTCACATAAAGTTTGTTCAAATATTACAGTTTTCATCCAAACTTTCACCTTAAGCTGTCCTAAATTTCTGTATTTTTTCAGTTTAATTGTCATCCCTGTTTGGGTTTCATTAATGGGTTTTGGTACCAAAATGCATAGGGCTCCTTTAGCAAAATGTAAAGGAGTCCTGGAAATGTCTTCACCACTCCTTGATCCTTTTACCCATTCATATATTTGAGTCTCCAGTAGATGAGTCAACCACTGTAATGATTAGATTGCTTGTGGAACCATTGCCCAAACTGGGGTGAGTAAAGCAGATTTATTGAGGGTCCCTTTTATGTTGGGGGACCACTAAGGATCCCACTGGTACACCCAATCTCTGAGAGTGCTGCTTTAAGATCTTTGTTTTGACTCCGTCAATGTCTGCTCCGTCAATGTCCTATTTTTAAATAACTGCTTTCTACTCTGCTGGAATGAGTCCCTTGGTTTCCCTCTTTCTCTTTCCGCTTTATTCTACCACATTGATGCTTAATGTATTCACTCCATTTCTTAATAAGCATTTAAAAATTTCCACTCTGCTGGGATGAATCCATTGACATTTCTCTTTGCTTCTTCCTACTGTCTTGGCAACTAGTCTAGCCTGTGCTGTCCTTAGTTCAGTATAACTTTTCTCTTTGACAGCGGCTCTCATGCTAGAAGTTCAACCTCAGGCTGTCAAGAATCTAAATTGGACCGGGTGTCGGGTTCTACTCCAGCACATTCCTTTAGTAGGGTGTCTGAGATAAAGGCTGTCATGTGTACCAGGCAGAGTCTGAACTTCGTCTGTCTCTTACTTCCATTTTAACTATTATGATAGTGAAGAATGATAACAACCAGGAAATTGCATATTTTATTTTTTTTGTTACTTTGCATTTTCTTATGCATCTAGTGAGCCAACTCCCCAGAAGTTAGATCCATCATTTCTAAATTCCATCAGTAAATTTACCTCTGTTAACTAACATGATATCATGGAATGGGTGTCCCCCTGACTACTCAGGAGTCAGATTCCCCAGCCCCTACCTGACAAGAGCATAGTATTAGGTCCTTCCTCATCCTGCCAGAGTCACTGAATTGGCCTGTTCTGAAGAAAGAGAGCTCTGCACTCCTTTGTCAGTGTTGTTATTCTGGTGATCAATGTCAAAAACCACACTGGAAATGACATTCTCAATGTATAACATATATGTTAAATATTTAAAAATGTGAAATATTTAGTTTCTTCTGAAGAAGGAAATGGGGTTCCTAATAAATATTTATAATTTCAGCCCATACTTTAATGTAAATATTTTACTCATTTTACTCTGAGTATTCAAAAATTCTCATAAACTCTAAATTTTCAAATAATCTTTATCTGTCTGTAATCTAAGAACAAATTTCTCTGACAAAAATAAAATAATTGATTATTGGTAAATTGAACACTAATCTTGTGTCCTAGTATCAACAGTATATCAATCATCTTTCCAGTTTGAAGAATTTTAGTCTTGTTCTTGGATGATGTAATTCTCTCACATCCACTAAGTCTAACAGTAAAATTCAATTAATAGCACTTGTATTACTTCACATATTTTTCTAATTTTTACATAAAAAAATTAGAATTCAAAAATCTTGGATTGAGACTATGAGAGAGCAGTCTTGGGAAAAAGTTCATAATAAAAAGATAAAGAAAACATCAAACATATTGATGCAAAAAATGAACTCTGGTGATTTTATTTCATTGGATGAATTTGTCAGTTCTTTAGATACACATAGGGCTTCCCTGATGGCCTAGGGAATCCACCTTCCAATGCAGGATATGCAGGTTCTATCCCTGATCAGAAAGATCCCCTGGAGAAGGAACTGGCAACTCACTCCAGTATTCTTGCCTGGGAAACCATGGACAGAGGAACCTGGTGGACTCCTATTCATGGTGTCACACAGAGTCATAGAGGACTTGGTGACTATAATGGCAATAGCAGACAATATCATTTAGAGGAAACAGTAAGTGTAGAAACCACTCATAATAGAAATGAAAATAAAAAGCAAAAAATCTCCATACTTAAAGTACAAAATTAGCCATTTCCTTTTTCTCCACAATTTCAGGAGGTTTTATGGCAAACATTCTCAGAATATTTCAGATATGGATGAATGTTTCAAAATGTCTCAGGTAAGGATGAGCAGAAAGGCAAACTCTCAGGCCCACCCCAAACCCACTGAATCAAAAACTCCCTGTGGCCCAGTGATCAGTGCTGTAATGACCTCTGGGTGATTCTGAGGAGTAGTGAAGTTGGCAAGGCACTGCTTCAAAGTGATCCTCTTGCAGGATGCTCATAAAGACAGCATGTGCTTTTTTCCTTGGAGTGCTTCACCAGGAGGTCCACTCTTCCTTGTCAGTTTTAAAGCATTTCCTGCAGGGTAGGTATAGATCCTGTTCCTTTGTTAAATAGTTTCCTGTCAATGTGTTTTGTAAAGTCACATTCTGACAATGTGGATGGCAAGTGTGGGGACACTAGTTATGCACAGATTGAGTTGTATATAGGAAATATCCAAAGGACTTGCAGAAAATCCTCTGTGACTGGACAGTGCAGACAGTGTAAACACGGCGACTGCTGGGGAAGGAAGTACTGCACTGTGGGAGCTCAGCCCCATAGAAACATGACACCAAGGCCAGCAGTGGGCTGCCGTGTATGGGGTCGCACAGAGTCAGACATGACTGAAGCGACTTAGCAGCAGCAACAAGGCCAGCATGGTGAGCCCAGTTAATGAAGGAAGAAGTACTAGCAGCGCAGACAAACTTCACATTAGCTCTGTGAACACTGGGATGTCTGTCTTGTTCAATTTTGTAGCCCCACTGCCTGGTACGGTGACCAGCATTAGGGTCTTGTCCAGTGAGTTGGCTCTTTGCATCAGGTAGCCAAAGTATTGGAACTCTGGCTTCAACATCAGTCCTTCCAAAGAATATTCAGGATTGATTTCCTTTAGGATTGACTGGTTTGATCTCTTTGCAGTTGAAGGGACACTCAAGAGTCTTCTTTAGCACCATAATTCAAAAGCATCAGTTCTTCAGCACTCAGCCTTTTTTATGATCCAATTCTCATGTCTGTACATGACTATTAGAAAAACCATAGCTTTGACTATATGGACCTTTGTCAGCAAAGTGACGTCTCTGCTTTGAATATATTGTCAGTTTGCCATAGCTTTTCTTCCAAGGAGCAAGCATCTTTTAATTTAATGGCTGCAGTTCCCATCAGCAGTAATTTTGGAGCCCAAGAAAATAAAATCTGTCACTGTTTCCATTGTTTCCCCATCTGTTTGCCATGAAGTGATGGGACCAGATGCCATGATCTTAGATTTTTTAATGTTGAGTTTCAAGCCAGATTTTTCACTCTCCTCTTTCACCTTCATCAACAGGCTCTTTAGTTCCTCTTCAGTTTCTGCCATTAGAATGGTATCATCTGCCTATCTGAGGTTGTTGATATTTCTCCCAGCAATCTGGATTCCAATGTGTGCTTCATCCAACCTGGAATTTGCATGATGTACTCTCCATATAAGTTAAACAAGAAGAGTGACAATATGTGGCCTTGTCATACTTACTTCCCAATTTTGAACCAGTCCATTGTTTCATGTCCAGTCCTATTGGTTGCTTCTTGACGTGTCTACAGATTTCTCAGGAGACAGGTAAGGTGGACTTGTATGCCCATCTCTTTTTTTCCAGTTTGTTGTGATCTACACAGTCAAAGGCTTGACTGTAGTCATGCAGAAAAAGTAGATGTTTTTCTGAAATTCCTTGTTTTATCCATAAATCCAATGAATGTTTGCTATTTGATCCCTAGCTCCTCTGCCTTTTATAAACCCAGCTTATACATCTGGAAATTCTTGGCTCATGTACTACTGAAGCCTAGCTTGAAAGATTTTGAACATAACCTTGTTAGCATGTGAAATGAACATAATTTCATAGTAATCTAAACATTCTTTGGCATTGTCATTCTTTGGGATTGGAATGAAAACTGACCATTTTTAGTCCTCTGACCACTACTGAGTTTTCCAAATTTGCTGACATATCGAGTGTAGCACTTTCACAGCATCAACTTTTATGATTTTAATAGTTCAGCTGAAATTCTATCACCTTCTCTAGCTTTGTTCATAGTAATGCTTCCTATAGCCTGCTTGACTTTACAGAATATCTGGCTTTAGGAGAGTGACCACATCATCATGGTTGTCTGGGTCATTAAGACCTTTTTAGTATAGTTCCTCTGTGTATTCTTGCCACTTCTTAATATCTTCTGCTTCTGTTAGGTCCTTACCATTTTTTCCTTTATCGTGCCAATTCTTGCATGAAATTTTCCCTTGTTAACTCTAATTTTCTTGAAGACATCTCTGATCTTTCTCATTCTATAGTTTTCCTCTATTTCTTAAGGCCTTCTTGTCTCACCTTGCTATTTTTTATAACACTGCATTCAGTTGGATATATCTTTCCTTTTCTTCCTTGCCTTTCACTTCTCTTCTGTCTTCAGCTATTTGGAAAACCTCCTCAGACAACCACTTTGTCTTCTTGCATTTCTTTTTCTTTGGGATGGTTTTGGTCACTGACTCCTGTACAGTGTTGCAAACCCCCATACATACCTCTTTGGGTACTCTGTCTACCAGATCTAGCCCTTGAATCTATTCATCACCTCCACATTATAATCATAAGGGATTTGTTTTAGGTCATACCTGAGTGGCCTAGTGGTTTCCCCTACTTTCTTCAATTTAAGACTGAATTGGACTGCAGGGAGATCCAACCGGTCCATTCTGAAGGAGATCAGACCTGGGATTTCTTTGGAGGGAATGATGCTCAAGCTGAAACTCCAGTATTTTGGCCACCTCATGCGAAGAGTTGACTTGGAGAAGACTCTGATGCTGGGAGGGATTGAGGGCAGGAGGAGAAGGGGACGACAGAGGATGAGATGGCTGGACGGCATCACTGACTCGATGAATGTGAGTCTGAGTGACCTCTGGGAGCTGGTGATGGATAGGGAGGCCTGGCGTGCTGCGGTTCATGGGGTCGCAAAGAGTCGGACACGACTGAGCGACTGATCTGATCTGATCTGATACAATAAGAAGCTCATGCATGTTCTTAGTTAGCCACACTCTGCTCCGGGTCTTGTTTCTTTTGACTGTGTAGAACTTCTCCATTTTCTGCTATGAAGAATGTAATCAATCTGATTTTCAGTTCAGTTTACTCGTTCAGTCATGTCCAACTCTTTGTGACCCCATGAACCACAGCATGCCAGGCCTACCTGTCCATCAGCAACTCCTGGAGTTCACCCAAACCCATGTCCATCGAGTCAGTGATGCCATCCAACCATCCCATCCTCTGTCATCCCCTTCTCCTACTGCCATCAATCTTTCCCAGCATAGGGTCTTTTCCAATGAGTCAGCTCTTCGCATCAGGTGGCCAGAGTATTGGAGTTTCAGCTTCAGCCTCAGTCCTTCTAATGAACACCCAGGACTGATCTCTTTTAAGATGGACTGGTTGGATCTCCTTGCAGTCCAAGGGACTCTCAAGAGTCTTCTCCAACACCACAGTTCAAAAGCATCAATTCTTCGGTGCTCAGCCTTCTTCACAGTCCAACTCTCACATCCGTACATGACCACAGGAAAAACCATAGCCTTGACTAGGCGGACCTCTGTTGAAAAAGTAATGTCTCTGCTTTTGAATATGCTATCTAGGTTGGTCGTAACTTTCCTTCCAAGGAGTAAGCATCTTTTAATTTCATGGCTGCAGTCACCATCTGCAGTGATTTTGGAGCCCAGAAAAATAAAGTCAGCCATTGTTTCCTCTGTTTCCCCATCTATTTCCCATGAATTGATGGGACCAGATGCCATGATCTTAGTTTTCTGAATGTTGAGTTTTAAGCCAACTTTTTCACTCAACTCTTTCAGTTTCATCAAGAGACTCTTCAGTTCTTCTTCTTCACTTTCTGCCATAAAGGTGGTGTCATCTGCATATCTGAGATATCCTGCATATCCTGGCAGTCTTGATTCCAGCTTGTGCTTCCTCCAAAAGCTTGACATATATACAGCCTCGATGTACTCCTTTTCCTATTTGGAACCAGTATGTTGTTCCATGTCCAATTCTAACTGTTGCTTCCTGACCTGCATACAAATTTCTCAAGAGACAGGTCAGGTGGTCTGGTATTCCCATCTCTTTCAGGATTTTCCACAGTTTATTGTGATCCACACAGTCAAAGACTTTGGCATAGTCAATAAAGCATAAATAGGTGTTTTTCTGGAACTCTTGCTTTTTTCGTGATCTGGTGGATGTTGGCAATTTGATCTCTGGTTCCTCTGCCTTTTCTAAAACCAGCTTGCACATCAGGAAGTTCATGGTTCACATATTGCTGAAGCCTGGCTTGGAGAATTTTGAGCATTACTTTACTAATGTGTGAGATGAGTGCAATTGTGTGGTAGTTTGAACATTCTTTGGCATTGTCATTCTTTGGGATTGGAATGAAAACTGACCTTTTCCAGTCCTGTGGCCACTGCTGAGTTTTCCAAATTTGCTGGCATATTGAGTGCAGCACTTTCACAGTGTCATCTTCCAGGATTTGAAATAGCTCCACTGGAATTCCATCACCTCCACTAGCTTTGTTCATAGTGCTACTTTCTAAGGCCCACTTGACTTCACATTCCAGGATGTCTGGCTCTAGGTCAGTGATCACACCATTGTGATTATCTGGGTCATGAAGATCTTTTTGTACAGTTCTCCTGTCTATTCTTGCCACCTCTTCTTAATATCTTCTGCTTCTGTTAGGTCCCTACCATTTCTGTCCTTTATCTGATTTTGGTACTGACCATTTGGTGATTGCCATGCCATCTCTTGGGTTTTTGGAAAAGAGTGTTTGCTATGACCAATATGTTCTCTTGACAAAACTCTGTTAGCATTTACCATACTTCTTTTTGTATTTCAAGGTCAAACTTCCTTGTTATTCTGCATATCTCTTGGCTTCCTGGGGTTCCCAGGTGGCACAGTGGTAAAGAATCTGCTTTGCAATATAGAAGCCACAGGAGAGCCAGATTCGATCCCTAGGTCAGGAAGATCCCCTGAATTAGGAAATGGGAACCCACTCCAGATCTTCACTGGAAAATTCCATGGAAAGAAGAGCCTAGTGGACTATAGTCCATAGGGTCACAGAGAGTCAAACACAACTGCAGCGCAACTGAGCATGCGTGTCTTTCTACTTTAGCATTCTAATCCCCTGTGATGAAAGGACATCTTTTTTGGTGTTAGTTCTAGAAGGTGTTGTAGGTCTTCATAGAACGGGTCAACTTCGGCTTCTTTGGCATCAATGATTGGGGCATAAGCTTGGATTACAGTGATATTGAATGGCTGGCCTTGGAAATGAACCGAGATAATTATGTTGTTCTTTAGATTGTACTGCCCAAGTAGTGTATTTCGGACTCTTTTGTTGACTAGGAGGGCTTCACCATGTCTTCTAAGTGATTCTTGCCCATATTAGTAGATATAATGATCATCTGAATTAAATTCATCCATTCCTGTCCTTTTTAGTTCATGATTCCTAAGATGTTCTTGTTCACTCTTGCCATCTCCTGCTTGACCCATGTCCACAATTTACCTTCATTCATGGACCTAACATTCCAGGTTCCTATGCAATATTGTTCTTCATAGCATCAGACTTTACTTTCACTATCAGATACATCCTCAGCTGAGCATCATTTCTGCTTTGGCCCAGTCATTTCATTCATTCTGGAAAGTGAAAAGTGAAAGTGAAGTCGCTCAGTTGTGTCCAACTCTTTGTGACCCCATGGACTGTAGCCTACCAGGCTCCTCTGTCCATGGGATTTTCCAGGCAAGAGTACTGGAGTGGGTTGCCATTTCCTTCTAAAGCTATTAGTAATTACCCTCTGCTCTTCAGCAGCATATTGGACACCTTCTGACTTAGGGGGCTCACCTTCCAGTGTCATATCTTTTTTGCCTTTTCATACTGTTCATAGGGTTCGTAGCAAGAATACTGGAGTGGGTTGCCATTTCCTCCTCAAGGGAGCCACATTTTGTCAGAACTCTTCACTGCCACCCACCCATCTTGGCTGACTCTACACAGGATGGCTCATAGATTCATTGAGTTATGCAAGACCCTTTGCCATGACAAGGCTGTGATCCATGAAGGGAATTAGACATTAAAGAATGCTAAAATTCTATTATTTGTAACACATAGGCAAGAAATTAAATGGCAACAATCAGGCCTATAGCATTGAGACTTTGGGCCATAGATCTCTGTCCAGACAATATTTGCCCACTCGCTGTATAGGGAAAATGTGTCTTGAGGGTTAAATGAAAATTTTACCCTGTATTTACATTAAGTTGTAATGTTGTAGTACAAGGTTGGAGATAACATGTTTAAGTGGATTTCAAGCAAATCCTTTTTGCTTTGTTTCAAGCCCAGATTAGGAAGATATTAAGTACATAGTATATCAGGAAACTTTACTGGCTAAGATGAATTTTTTTCTCTCACTATATATACTGGGTTGAACCACATGAAATTGCTGTTTTTGTAGTTCCAAAATGATCAATTATTGGCAATTTCACACAGGTCCACTTAATAAAATGAGGTTTTAGTAACTGCTGCTTTAAAAAAATTGTTTCAAAAACATAGAGAAAGTAATATAACTATGTAATATTATTGTATACACCACACATATTTTGCTAGTGTTCCTTCATGTGAGTATAAGGACCATGGAACATACAGCTCTGAGCTTGGGTGGGAGAGTGGGGGGTGGGTACCATGTATCAGTTCAGTTCAATCACTCAAGTCATGTCTGACTGTTTGTGACCCCATCTACTGCAGCATGCCAGGCCTCCCTATCCATCACCAACTTCCAGAGTTTACTCAAACTCATGTCCATTGAGTTGGTGATACCATCCAACCATCTCAACCTCTGTCGGCCCCTTCTCCCACTTTCAATCTTTCTGGTACCATCCATCAGATCAGATTAGATCAAATCAGTCGCTCAGTCGTGTCCAAATCTTTGCGACCCCATGGATTGCAGCACGCCAGGCCTCCCTGTCCATCACCAACTCCCGGAGTTCACTGAGACTCACATCCATTGAGTCAGTGATGCCATCCAGCCATCTCATCCTCTCTCGTCCCCTTCTCCTCCTGCCCCCAGTCCCTCCCAGCATCAGAGTCTTCTCCAATGAGTCAACTCTTCGCATGAGGTGGCCACAGTACTGGGGTTTCAGCTTTAGCATCATTCCTTCCAAAGAAATCCCAGGCTGATCTCCTTCAGATTGGACTGGTTGGATCTCCTTGCAGTCCAAGGGACTCTCAAGAGTCTTCTCCAACACCACAGTTCAAAAGCATCAATTCTTTGGTGCTCAGCCTTCTTCATAGTCCAGCTCTCACATCCATACATGACCACAGGAAAAACCATAGCCTTGACTAGACGGACCTTTGTTGGCAAAGTAATGTCTCTGCTTTTGAATATGCTATCTAGGTTGGTCATAACTTTCCTTCCAAGGAGTAAGCGTCTTTTCATTTCATGGCTGCAGTCATCATCTGTAGTGATTTTACAGCCCCCCCCCAAATAAAGTCTGAGACTGTTTCCACTGTTTCCCCATCTATTTCCCATGAAGTGATGGGACCAGATGCCATGATCTTCGTTTTCTGAATGTTGAGCTTTAAGCCAACTTTTTCACTCTCCACTTTCACTTTCATCAAGAGGCTTTTTAGTTCCACTTCACTTTCTGCCATAAGGGTGGTGTCATCTGCATATCTGAGGTTATTGATATTTCTCCCAGCAATCTTGATTCCAACTTGTGTTTCTTCCAGTCCAGCGTTTCTCATGATATACTCTGCATATAAGTTAAATAAACAGGGTGACAATATACAGCCTTGACATACTCCTTTTCCTATTTGGAACCAGTCTGTTGTTCCATGTCCAGTTCTTACTGTTGCTTCCTGACCTGCATACAAATTTCTCAAGAGGCAGATCAGGTAGTCTGGTATTCCCATCTCTTTCAGAATTTTCCACAGTTTCTTGTGATCCACACAGTCAAAGGCTTTGGCATAGTCAATACGGTAGAAATAGATATTTTTCTGGAACTCTCTTGCTTTTTCCATGATCCAGCGGATGTTGGCAATTTGATCTCTGGCTCCTCTGCCTTTTCTAAAACCAGTTTGAACATCAGGAAGTTCACAGTTCACATATTGCTGAAGCCTGGCTTGGAGAATTTTGAGCATTACTTTACTAGCGTGTGGTGCTAAGTCGCTTCAGTCTTGTCAGACTCTGTGTGACCCCATAGATGGCAGCCCACTAGGCTCCCCCGTCCCTGGGATTCTCCAGGCAAGAACACTGGAGTGGGTTGCCATTTCCTTCTTCAGTGCATGAAAGTGAAAGTGAAGTCGCTCAGTCGTGTCCAACTCTTCTCAACCCCTTGGACTGCAGCCTACCAGGCTCCTCTGTCCATGGGATTTCCCAGGCAAGCGTACTGGAGTGGGGTGCCATCAGTGCAATTGTGTGGTGGTAGTTTGAGCATTCTCTGGCATTTCTTTTCTTTGGGATTGGAATGAAAACTGACCTTTTCCAGTCCTGTGGGCACTGCTGAGTTTTCCAAATTTGCTTATGTGGTGGCGCCCCCTGGAGTAAGCACTGGACAGAATTATACTTGGAATGTTCTCAACACTTAGTTCTTTTAAAAACAATAAAACATCAGAGTTGAAACATCTCTTACTTTTCCTTAATACTATCCCTCCTTCTCCAAAGTGGAAAATAATTCTAAAGTTGATATATATCTTTCCTGTTACTGTTTTATACCTTTTTAAAAGGACAATGTAGAGAATTACCTCATTATATTAATTATTATTAATAACTAAAATCACTTTAATGTTATAGTAGTGTCTGTAACTCTTATTATCACATGATCATTATTAAAACATTATGACCCACCTAGTTAACAGAAAATTTAAGATGAAGTGTTAAGAGCAAACTTTCCCAAGTATGGTTCCTGGCACACTTGTGTGACTTGGGTACGTAATTCAAAATGTAAATTGCTAAATTCCACTTTCCACTCCCATAAGCTAAAGACCCAATGCCAGAGAAGCTCTCCGGGTGATTCTCACACTCAGTGAAGTTTAGGAATCCATGATCTGAGAATACATAGGCAAGTGAATGTACGCTATCTAATTCCATACTTAAAACTTCTCTTATGGCTTGAATATGTAGTAAATATATCCACAATCATAGGATGAAACAGGTGAATAATTTTAGTTTTGTTTTTTTTCCCCCAAGAAAATCTAGTATGTTGCTCATTGAAATATATGTCATCAATTTATGTACCACTTTAGAAAAGAAAAACTACCAATGAAATAGTGTACTTTTTAAAAATATTTACTATTATATTAAAAGTTTTTATAGTTATTGGAGCAGTATTTCTGGACATCCTGACATAGAAAACATGTAATCCATTCTCATGATCTTTAACCCTTTACCATTAATGGAATAATTTTGAGGCATGTCAGAATTTGTCAGAATTTCCTATGGGGTAAGACTTCACCCTCCTATTTGTATCACTTAAATCATTTGCTATTGAACATCATGTAGGTTCAGCTCAAAGTTAGAAGTCTCACAAATCAATATTTGATAATTTAATAGCAGTCATATTTAATACCAGAATCACAGAACTTAGTCATTCTAAAATCTCAGGATTTTGAAATTTCTTGTATTTATTCAAGGGTTTTTCCAGGCAGGTTTGTGTTTGTTTGTTTGCCCTTGGTTGTGATAGTGGTGTGTAATACTGGGTAGGCTCCTTGTAAAGTAGCTTCAATCCTCCACTACTCCCCATATACACAATCCTTACTCTGTGATGCTGCACCTCCTGCCTCCAAGGGAAAGAATCTGCTTCCTCCCTTGTACCTTCCCTTGGCCTTGGCCTAACAAAGTGGTGGAAGTGCCACAGATCACTTGGAAATCTTGCTTTCAAGAGGGTATACGCATTTCTCCCTTTTCTCTTTGGAGAGTTGCTCCTACCATGTGAACAAGCCCCACCTAGTCTGCTGGAAGAAGAGAGACTCATGTGCACCCAATTTTATTCCTCCAGTGACAAATATTTGCTTCACATTTATGTCCTGCTTGTTTCATTTCTGAGCATTTCTAGGTAAAAAGATAATTTCATTTTTAAGCAGAAACAGAATGTAATTTTTTTGAAGCTATTGAAATGTCAATTAAGTTCAATACATGAGCCATTAACAGTACACATAACTCAAAATGGTGACAACATGAACGCCTGTGGTGAGCTTATGTGTGTCTAGCCATGAATATATTGTGGCTGAGAGTGTTTCCAAGATGCTTCAGATTTCAGAGATAGAAAAATAGATGCAAAAAGTTCACTCTAGGTAAATCTGAATATAAAGAATAAAATACTTAAAAAAAAAAAACACACACTTGGCATCTGGTTTGAAAGTGCTGAAGACATTGGATTTTATGGAAGCTTTCCTTTCAGAAGGATTGAATAGTAAGCCTGATTTTGACTAGAACATTTAAGTATAAACCATTTCAAAAAACTAAGCTGAAAAAGAATTGACAAGAAATAGACTAGATTTGGAAGCTGGGCAGAGGTACCAGCCCAAAGAAATCAAATCTTTGCTGATTTGTCACCTCCTTGGAAAGGGCATCAGTGACCTTTTAACCCAGATAGTAACCTTTATCCTCTTATTCTTCATAACACTCACTGTCATTGAAATTTTATTATATACACAGGTTTATTTTCTTTCTTCCACTAACTTTACTGCTGTATTCCTACAACCTAGATATGTGACATACAGTAGTCACTCAGTAATTTTACTGAATAAATGAATTAATGATTGAGAAGCATATCTAAGCTCTGTCTAGTTCACATATGTGCACTGTACACACATTTGTCTCAAGTGGTTGTAGTAAAATAATTGTTTGTGCCTTAAAAAAAACTTTCATGGGACTTTGTAACTACTGGGATCACTCATACTGAAGGAAGAAATTAGCAAGAACTTTGGGAGAGGGTACTGTGGGCAGAGGTGGTGTGTATGTGTCTTGTGTGTATGTATGAGGGAGAAAGGCAGATTTCCAAAGCAGATGCCATTGAAATGCATCCAACATGCTGAGTGAGGCACTAAAGACAAGAATCTAAAAAAGTGTACTGGCACCATAGGCCTCAAGGTGGTGATGACATTTGAGGTGCGGCTTTAAGATAAGGTTAAGATGCACATTATAGAGGAGGATTTTCATCAAGAATTATGTGCAAAAGCAAAGGAAGCACTATTAGCATCAGACATGTTCTTAATTATGGTATATGATTCTTTAACTCTGTTGTTAGATATGTGGTTGAGGATTTTTTTATTTTAATTTTGGCTGTTGTGGAATTCCTTGCAGTACACAGGCTTTCTCTAGAAGCAGTGTGGTTGAGGATTTTTGCATCTATGTTTATCTGAAATATTGGCCTTTAATTTTCTTTTCTTGTAATGTTCTTGTATGATGGTGGTATCAAGCGAATGCTAGATGTATAAAATAAATTTGGAAATGTTCCTTCCTCTCTTTTTGGGGAAGAGTTTGAAAAGGATTAATATTGATTTTTAAAAAAATATTTGGTAGAATTATATTCACCAGTAAAACCATCTGTTCGTAGATTTTTTTTTTTTTTTTTAACTTGGGAGATTTTGATTACTGATTGAAACTCTTTTGTTGTTCAGTCACTCAGTCATGTCTAACTCTTTGCGACCACATGGACTGCAGCACACCAGGACTATTTCCTGGAGCTTACTCAAACTCACGCCCATTGAGTTGATGATGCCATCCAACCATCTCATCTGTAGTCCCCTTCGCCTCCCACCTTCAATCTTTCCCAGCATCAGAATCTTTTCTTTTTTTTTTTTTTTCATTTTAATTTATTTAACTTTACAATATTGTATTGGTTTTGTCATATGTCAAAATGAATCTGCCACGGGTATACATGTGTTCCCCATCCTGAACCCTCCTCCCTCCCCATACCATCCCTCTGGGTCGTCCCAGTGCACCAGCCCCAAGCATCCAGTATCATGCATCGAACCTGGACTGGCGACTCATTTCATATATGATATTATACACATTTCAGTGCCATTCTCCCAAATCATCTCACCCTCTCCCTCTCCCAGAGTCCAAAAGACTGTTCTATAAATCAGTGTCTCTTTTGCTGTCTCGTATACAGGGTTATTGTTACCATCTTTCTAAATTCCGTATATATGTGTTAGTATACTGTATTGGTGTTTTTCTTTCTGGATTACTTCACTCTGTAAAATAGGCTTCAGTTTCATCCACCTCATTAGAACTGATTCAAATGTATTCTTTTTAATGGCTGAGTAATACTCCATTGTGTATATGTACCACTGCTTTCTTATCTATTCATCTGCTGATGGACATCTAAGGTGCTTCCATGTCCTGGCTATTATAAACAGTGCTGCAATGAACATTGGGGTACACATGTCTCTTTCAATTCTGGTTTTCTCAGTGTGTATGCCCAGCAGTGGGATTGCTGGATCATAAGGCAGTTCTATTCCCAGTTTTTTAAGGAATCTCCATATTGTTCTCCACAGTGGCTTTACTAGTTTGCATCCCCACCAACAGTGTAAGAGGGTTCCCTTTTCTCCACACCCTCTCCAACATTTATTGCTTGTAGACTTTTGGATCGCAGCCATTCTGACTGATGTGAAATGGTATCTCATAGTGGTTTTGATTTGCATTTCTCTGATAATGAGTGATGTTGAGCATCTTTTCATGTGTTTGTTAGCCATCTGTATGTCTTCTTTGGCATAGTCAATAAAGCAGAAATAGATGTTTTTCTGGAACTCTCTTGCTTGTTCCATGATCCAGTGGATGTTGGCAATTTGATCTCTGGTTCCTCTGCCTTTTCTAAAACCAACTTGAACATCAGGAAGTTCATGGTTCACATATTGCTGAAACCTGGCTTGGAGAATTTTGAGCATTACTTTACTAGCGTGTGAGATGAGTGCAATTGTGCGGTAGTTTGAGCATTCTTTGGCATTGTCTTTCTTTGGGATTGGGATGAAAACTGATCTTTTCCAATCTTGTGGCCACTGCTGAGTTTTCCAAATTTGCTGGCATATTGAGTGCAGCACTTTCACAGCATCATCCTTCAGGATTTGGAATAGCTCCACTGGAATTCCATCACCTCCACTAGCTTTGTTCATAGTGCTACTTTCTAAGGCCCACTTGACTTCACATTCTAGGATGTCTGGCTCTAGGTCAGTGATCACACCATCATGATTATCTGGGTCATGAAGATCTTTTTTGTACAGTTCTTCTGTGTATTCTTGCCACCTCTTCTTAATATCTTCTGCTTCTGTTAGGTCCATACCATTTCTGTCCTTTATCGAGCCCATCTTTGCATGAAATGTTCCTTTGGTATCTCTGATTTTCTTGAAGAGATCCCTAGTCTTTCCCATTCTGTTGTTTTCCTCTATTTCTTTGCACTGATCACTGAAGAAGGCTTTCTTATCTCTTCTTGCTATTCTTTGGAACTCTGCATTCAGATGTTTTATATCTTTCCTTTTCTCCTTTGCTTTTCACTTCTCTTCTTTTCACAGCTATTTGTAAGGCCTCCCCAGACAGCCATTTTGCTTTTTTGCATTTCTTTTCCATGGGGATGGTCTTGGTCCCTGTCTCCTGTACAATGTCACGAACCTCATGTCCATAGTTCATCAGGCACTCTATCTATCAGATCTAGGCCCTTCAATCTATTTCTCACTTCCACTGTATAATCATAAGGGATTTGATTTAGGTCATACCTGAATGGTCTAGTAGTTTTCCCTACTTTCTTCAATTTCAGTCTGAATTTGGCAATAAGGAGTTCATGGTCTGAGCCACAGTCAGCTCCTGGTCTTGTTTTTGCTGACTGTATAGAGCTTCTCCATCTTTGGCTGCAAAGAATATAATCGATCTGATTTTGGTGTTGACCATCTGGTGATGTCCATGTGTAGAGTCTTCTCTTGTGTTGTTGGAAGAGGGTATTTGCTATGACCAGTGCATTTTCTTGGCAAAAATCTATTAGTCTTTGCCCTGCTTCATTCTGTATTCCAAGTCCAAATTTGCCTATTACTTCAGGTGTTTCTTGACTTCCTACTTTTGCATTCCAGTCCCCAGAGTTCCAGAAAAACATCTCTTTCTGCTTTATTGACTATGCCAAGCCTTTGACTCTGTAGATCACAGTAAACTGTGGAAAATTCTGAAAGAGATGGGAATACCAGAGACCACCTGATCTGCCTCTTGAGAAATTTGTATGCAGGTCAGGAAGCAACAGTTAGAACTGGACATGGAACAACAGACTGGTTCCAAATAGGAAAAGGAGTACGTCAAGGCTGTATATTGTCACCATGTTTATTTAACTTATATGCAGAGTACATCATGAGAAACGCTGGACTGGAAGAAACACAAGTTGGAATCAAGATTGCTGGGAGAAATATCAATAACCTCAGATATGCAGATGACACCACCCTTATGGCAGAAAGTGAAGAGGAACTAAAAAGCCTCTTGATGAGAGTGAAAGTGGAGAGTGAACAAGTTGGCTTAAAGCTCAACATTCAGAAAACGAAGATCATGGCATCTGGTCCCATCCCTTCATGGGAAATAGATGGGGAAACAGTGGAAACAGTGTCAGACTTTATTTTTCTGGGCTCCAAAATCACTGCAGATGGTGACTGCACCCATGAAATTAAAAGACTCTTACTCCTTGGAAGGAAAGTTATGACCAACCTGGATAGCATATTCAAAAGCAGAGACATTACTTTGCCAACAAAGGTCCGTCTAGTCAAGGCTATGGTTTTTCCAGTGGTCATGTATGGATGTGAGAGCTGGACTGTGAAGAAGGCTGAGTGCCGAAGAATTGATGCTTTTGAACTGTGGTGTTGGAGAAGACTCTTGAGAGTCCCTTGGACTGCAAGGAGATCCAACCAGTCCATTCTGAAGGAGATCAGCCCTGGGATTTCTTTGGAAGGAATGATGCTAAAGCTGAAACTCCAGTACTTTGGCCACCTCATGCGAAGAGTTGACTTATTGGAGAAGACTCTGATGCTGGGAGGGATTGGGGGCAGGAGGAGAAGGGGACGACAGAGTATGAGATGGCTGGATGGCTGGATGGCATCACTGACTTGATGGATGTGAGTCTGGGTGAACTCCGGGAGTTGGTGATGGACAGGGAGGCCTGGTGTGCTGCGATTCATGGGGTCGCAAAGATTCGGACATTACTGAGTGACTGATCTGATTCTGATCTGATCTGTTGTCTTCTTTGGAGAAATGTCTGTTTAGTTCTTTGGTCCATTTTTTGATTGGGTCATTTATTTTTTGGAATTGAGCTGTAGGAATTGCTTGTTTATTTTTGAGATCAGTTCTTTGTCTGTGGCTTCATTTGCTATTATTTTCTCCCATTCTGAAGGCTGTCTTTTCACCTTGCTTATAGTTTCTTTTGTTGTGAAGAAGCTTTTAAGTTTAATTAGGTCCCATTTGTTTATTTTTGTTTTTATTTCCAATATTCTGGGAGGTGGGTCATAGAGGATCCTGCTGTGTTGTATGTCGGAGAGTGTTTTGCCTATGTTCTCCTCTAGGAGTTTTATGGTTTCTGGTCTTACATTTAGATCTTTAATCCATTTTGAGTTTATTTTTGTGTATGGTGTTAGAAAGTGCTCTAGTTTCATTCTTTTGCAAGTGTTTGACTAGTTTTCCCAGCACCACTTGTTAAAGAGATTGCCTTTAATCCATTGTATATTCTTGCCTCCTGTGTCAAAGATAAGGTGTCCATATGTGTGTGGATTTATCTCTGGGCTTTCTATTTTGTTCCATTGATCTATATTTCTGTCTTTGTGCCAGTACCATACTGTCTTGATGACTGTGACTTTGTAGTAGAGCCTGAAGTCAGGCAGGTTGATTCCTACAGTTCCATTCTTCTTTCTCAAGATAGCTTTGGCTATTCGAGGTTTTTTGTATTTCCATACAAATTGTGAAATTATTTGTTCTAGCTCTGTGAAGAATACCATTGGTAGCTTGATAGGGATTGTATTGAATCTATAAATTGCTTTGGGTCTTTTCTGAGTCAGTTCTTCTCATCAGGTAGCCAAAGAATTGGAGCTTCAGCATCAGTCCTTCCAATGAATATTCAGGATTGATTTCCTTTAGGACTGACTAGGTTTATCTCCTTGCACTCCAAAGGAATCTCAAGAGTCTTCTCCAGCAACACAGTCCAGTTCTCTTAATAGTCCAACTCTCATAACCGTACGTGACTCCTGAAAAAACCATAGCTTTAACTATATGGATGTTTGTTGGCAAAGCAATGTCTCTGCTTTTAATACACTGTCTAGTTTGTCATAGCTTTCTTCCAAGGAGCAAGTATCTTTTAATTTCATGACTGTAGTCACCATCTGCAGTGCTTTTGGAGCCCAAGAAAATGAAGTCTCTTACTGTTTCCATTGTCTCTCCATCTATTTACTTTGAAATGATGGGACTGGGTGCCATGCTCTTTTTTTTTTGAATGCTGAGTTTTAAGCCAGCTTTTTCACTCTCCTCTTTCACTCTTATCATGAGGCTCTTTAGTTCCTCTTCTCTTTTTGCTGTAATGGTGGTGTCATCTGCATATCTGAGGTTATTGATACTTTATCTGGCAATCTTGATTCCAGCTTGTGCTTCATCCAGTCCAGCATTTTGCATGATGTACACTGCATATAAATTTAATAAGCAGGGTGACAATATACAGCACTGATATACTCCTTTCCCAATTTGGAACCAGTCTGTTGTTCCATCTCAGGTTCAAACGGTTGCTTCCTGATGTTCATACAGGTTATAAAAGAGATGTAGTCTGATATCCCATCTCCTGTAGAGTTTTCCAAAATTTGTTGTGATCCATACAGTCAAAGGCTCTAGCATAGTTAGTGAAGCAGAAGTAGATGGTTTTCTGGAATTCTCTTGCTTTTTCTATCATCCAAAGGATGTTGGCAATTTGGTCTTTGGTTCCTCTGCCTTTTCTGAATCCAAGTTGGATATCTGGAAGTTCTTGGTTCACATACTGTTGAAGCCTAGCTTGGAGAATTTTGAGCATTACTTTACTAGCATGTGAAATGAGTGCAATTGTGCGGTAGTTTAAATATTGTTTCACTGTCTTTCTTTGGGATTGGGATGAAAACTCACCTTTTCCAGTCCTGTGGCCACTGCTGAGTTTTCCAAATTTACTGGCATATTGATTGCAGCTCTTTCACAGCATAATCTTTTAAGGTTTGAAATAGCTCAACTGAAATTCCATCACCCACTAGTTTTGCTCATAGTGATGCTTCCTAAGGCCCACTTGACTTCACACTCCAGGACGCCTGTCTAGGTGAGTGATCACACCATTGTGGTTATCTGGATCATTAAGATCTTTTTTGTACAGTTCTGCTGTGTATTCTTGCCACTCCTTATTAATATCTTCTGCTAAGTCCATACATTTTCTATCCTTTATTGTGCCCATCATTGCATGAAATGTTCCCTTGGTATCTCTGATTTTCTTGAAGAGATCTCTAGTCTTTCCCATTGTATTGCTTTCCTCCGTATCTTTGCATTGTTCAATCAGGAAGGGTTTCTTATCTCTCCTTGATATTCTTTGCAATATCTGCTATCTGTATTCTGATAGGTATATCTTTCCTTTTCTCCTTTGCCTTTAGTTTCTCTTCTTTTCTCAGCTCTTATAAGGCCTCCTCTGACAACCATTTTGCCTTTTTTGCATTTCTTTTTCTTGGGATGGTTTTGATCACCGCCTCCTGTACAATGTTATGAACCTCCGTCCACAGTTCTTCAGGCACTCTGTCAGATCTAATCCCTTGAATCTATTTATCACTTCCACTGTATAATTGTATGGGAAATTATTTAGGTCATACCTGAATGGCTCAGTGGTTTTCCCTACTTCCTTCAATTTAAGTCTGAATATAGCAATAAGTAGTTCATGATCTGAGCCATAGTCAGCTCCCAGTCTTATTTTTGCTGACTGTATAGCTTCTCCGTCTTCCGCTACAAAGAATATAATCAGTCTGATTTCGATATTGACCATATGGTGATGTCCATGTGTAGAGTCTTCTCTTGTGTTACTGGTAGAGGGTGTTTGCTATGACCAGTACATTCTCTTGGCAAAATTCTGTTATACTTTGCCCCGCTTCATTTTGTACTCCAAGGCCAATTTGACTGTTACTGTTCCTTTCTCCTGGGTCCTGGTGCACAAAATGTTTTATTGTGCCCTCTGAGAGTCTGTTTCACCAGTCCTGTGGAGGTTCTATAATCAAATCCCACTGGCCTTCAAAGTCAAATTCCCTGGGGATTCTCAATTCCTTTCCTGGATCCCCAGATTGGGAAATCTGTGGTGCAGTCTAGAACTTTTGCAGCAATGTGAGAACTTCTTTCGTATAATTGTTCTCCAGTTTGTGGGTTGTCTGCTTGGTGGCTCTACGGTGTGGCTAATGGTGACCTCCTCCAAGAGGACTTACACCACACACCACACCTCCCAGTCTGCTGCAGCCAGAACCCCTGTCCTCAGACTCTTTACTAGTAATTAATTTGTTCAGATTTTCTCAGTGCTATGGTCTGAAATTACAAAACCATATGAAATAATTTATAGTTTTATATCATAAAAAGAATTTTTTTTAAATTTGTACTTTTATTTGTTGAGGTGAAATTTACTAAGATGAAATTAACCATTTCAGAGTGTAAAATTTAGTGTTATTTAGTATATTTGTGGAGAAGGCAATGGCACCCCACTCCAGTACTCTTGCCTGGAAAATCCCATGGACGGAGGAGCCTGGTGGGTTGCAGTCCATGGGGTCCCTACAAGTCAGACACGACTGAGTGACTTCACTTTCACTTTTCACTTTCAAGCACTGGAGGAGGAAATGGCAACCCACTCCAGAATTCTTGCCTGGAGAATCCCAGGGACGGGGGACCCTGGTGGGCTGCCGTCTATGGGGTCGCACAGAGTTGGACACGACTGAAGCGACTTAGCAGCAGCAGCAGCAGTATATTTGTAATGTTGTGCAACTAACGTCTCCTATCTAGTTCCAAACATTTTCATTACCCTAAAAAAAATCCTGTAACCTCTTATAGCCTCTCCTTTCCTTCCCCTGTCTAGTGCCTGGCAATCACCAACTTGCTTTCTGCCTCTATGGATTGACCTCTTCAACCTGTTTTATATAACATAATCATAAAATAATTGTCTTTTGTGTCTAGCCTATTTTTCTTAGCCTGATGCTTTTGAGGTTCATATATGTTATAGTATATATGTTAGTACTTCACAGACTTTTATGGTCAAAAATATTCCATTGCATGAATATATCACATTTTATTTTTCACTTCATCCATTGATGAACATTTGACTAGTTTTCAGTTTGGGGCTACCATGAATATTTCTGCTATGATTCTTTGTGTACAAGTGTCTTTTTGCATGCCTGTTTTATACTCAAATTTTAAAATCCTTTCCTACTCCAGATTCATAAGCATATTGTCTGATAATATATTCCAGTATACTTATGGTATATAGAGTTCTTGTAATATGTCAGTTTTTCATTCAACTGAAATTATTTTTGTTCTAAATGATGGCACAGGGATTTAATTTTAATTTTTAAAGAAATTGATAGGCAATTATCTCAAGCTTGTTTTTTGAATACTTGTCCTTTTCTACTGATTATTTCTTACATTCTGATATATGGTTCTATTCTGCTCTATCATTTTTTTTTTCAAATGCAAAACTATTATCCTTTTACTTGGAGGAAATTATGTATTTTATTTTTTTTTCACTTTGAATAATTTTTCAATACTTAATGCACTAAATTTTGCATTTGTATCAAGATGATGGAAAATTTGACTACATTCTTTTTCAAACATATGAAGAACTGTTTGTTTCCTTAGTGTCTGTCAATCTCATTTTGTTTTTAAGTACTAGATTGTGATTAAAATAAATTTTCTTTTTAAAATAAATTCTTGCACATCAAATTATTGGTTATGAATCTTAACCACATTCTTTTCCCATCCTTCTATGATTCACTTCTTTCTCTTCTTGAAAAATGTCCACAAGCTTTACTGTTTAGAATTAATACATTTGTGGTAAATTTTCTATGTCCTCTTACCTAAAAATAATGCTTTTTCTGGGTATACAATTCTATTTTAAAAGCTGTTTTCTCTTAGAATTTTAAGCTTTGGCTCTTTGTCTTCCTGTTTCCAGTGTTGTCAATAGCAGCTTTGTGGTCCATATAATTGTAATTTTTAAAATGTAATCTTTTATTCCTCCATTCTTTCTGGAAGCTTTTTAGTATTTTGTCTTCATACTTGTTCTATTTTTAAGTGTGAGTTTTGTTTTTGTATTATTTGTCTTTTTGCTCCTAAAATGCAGGCCCTTCTAGTTTTAAGACTTGTATTTTTCTTCACTACTAAGAAATTGTCTGCTGTTTTTATGTTTATTTTTTTTTTTCTTTTCCTGAAGGTTGTGTCTCCCATCTTCTCTCTACTTTCTTGTCCTGTAAACCTTATCAAGGAGATACTGGAACTTTTAAGGGAGACATCACAAAGTAGTGACTAAGAACAAAAACACAGCTTACAGACTGAGTTTGTATAATCTGAACAGTGTTTTGAAAATAATTGATTCAGATATTTTTAAATTGATAAATTTCACCTAAGTATACAAATTTCTTGCATTTTTGGCAATTTGGAAGATCTGACAAACTGAAATTTCATTCCTAAGTGAAAGTAATCGGCAAGAAATAATGGCCTCCACTCAGAGGAGATGCACACACTCCAGATTGTCCTTGTCATTTCTGTTCCTCTTTGTCCTCCTGATTTCAAGCTCTAGTATCAAGTGCTGTGTCATCATCCCTGTGGCTTCTTTTATTTAAGTGGAGAGAGAGAGACTCTCTATTTGTCCATCTTTCAAAGTAGGCATAAGAAATTGCAGTGAGTTTCAAGAAAATGAAAGATTATGTCTTAGTAGAAGTAAAGAGATTTCGTACATATTTTTAGTGTTAACAAATAAATGTCTGTTGAACAAATACAAAACTAAGTGCCTTTCTATATATATGTATACATATATGTGTATATTGTCACCATGTTTATTTAACTTATATGCAGAGTACATCATGAGAAATGCTGGACTGGAGGAAACACAAGCTGGAATCAAGATTGCTGGGAGAAATATCAATAACCTCAGATATGCAGATGATACCACCCTTATGGCAGAAAGTGAAGAGGAACTCAAAAGCCTCTTGATGAAAGTGAAAGTGGAGAGTGAAAAGGTTGGCTTAAAGCTCAACATTCAGAAAACGAAGATCATGGCATCTGGTCCCATCACTACATGGGAAATAGATGGAGAAACAGTGGAAACAGTGTCAGACTTTATTTTTCTGGGCTCCAAAATCACTGCAGATGGTGACTGCAGCCATGAAATTAAAAGACGCTTACTCCTTGGAAGGAAGGTTATGGCCAACCTAGATAGCATATTCAAAAGCAGAGACATCACTTTGCCAACAAAGGTTCGCCTAGTCAAGGCTATGGTCTTTCCTGTGGTCATGTATGGATGTGAGAGCTGGACTATGAAGAAGGCTGAGCACCGAAGAATTGATGCTTTTGAACTGTGGTGTTGGAGAAGACTCTTGAGAGTCCCTTGGACTGCAAGGAGATCCAACCAGTCCATTCTGAAGGAGATCAGACCTGGGATTTCTTTGGAAGGAATGATGCTCAAGCTAAAACTCCAGTATTTTGGCCACCTCATGCGAAGAGTTGACTCATTGGAGAAGACTCTGATGCTGGGAGGGATTGAGGGCAGGAGGAGAAGGGGACGACAGAGGATGAGATGGCTGGATGGCATCACTGACTTGATGAATGTGAGTCTGGGTGACCTCCGAGAGCTGGTGATGGATAGGGAGGCCTGGCATGCTGGGATTCATGGGGTCGCAAAGAGTCGGACACGACTGAGCGACTGATCTGATCTGATCTGATATGTGTATATATAAACTAAGAGTTATGACAGACATGTGGAAAGATTCATGATGAAAAACATAATGAACTGAAATATGGACCAAACTTTTTACAGGCTTATTTTTGAATACAAATGCATAGATACAAAGCAAGTGATTTTGCCATGATATGTTACCATGAATTAGGTTAAAAATTGCCCAAATGGCATTTTTATTGCAGCTGGTAGCTTTATAAAAGAGTATCTGTTAAAGGCAATAGAAATTATATGTCCTGAACCAAAACAAACATTGAAACCATAAGACAAACTGGAGATATGGCTAAAAATTTACAGTCTGTGTTGGAAGAAAAAAAGTTAAGTCATTTATGGATTTGTTTCTTCTAGCTGATGATATCACAGCTATATATAATGTCAACTATTTAGATTTATTTATTCATCACCAGTAAAAACTTTTTGTATGACTGAATAACATTTGGAGATGATGCCTATGAGGGTCATAGAATTACTATGTTGAGAAAAATTGAATGTAAATTGGTCAAATAAGTGTATATATGGATGGTGCTTCAGTGGTGATCTGTGCTAGATTTTTAAATAAACTTAATTAAAAGCACTAACATTTGCAGAGACATAGAACTGGTCATGGAACAACAGACTGGTTCCAAATAGGAAAAGGAGTACGTCAAGGCTGCATATTGTCACCATGTTTATTTAACTTATATGCAGAGTACATCATGAGAAATGCTGGACTGGAAGAAACACAAGTTGGAGTCAAGATTGCCGGGAGAAATGTCAATAACCTCAGATATGCAGATGATACCACTCTTATGGCAGAAAGTGAAGAGGGGCTAAAAAGCCTCTTGATGAAAGTGAAAGTGGAGAGTGAAAAGGTTGGCTTAAAGCTCAACATTCAGAAAACGAAGATCATGGCATCTGGTCCCATCACTGCATGGGAAATAGATGGGGAAACAGTGGAAACAGTGTCAGACTTTGTTTTTCTGGGCTCCAAAATCACTGCAGATGGTGACTGCAGCCATGAAATTAAAAGACGCTTACTCCTTGGAAGGAAAGTTATGACCAACCTAGACAGCATATTCAAAAGCAGAGACATTACTTTACCAACAAAGGTTTGCCTAGTCAAGGCTATGGTCTTTCCTGTGGTCATGTATGGATGTGAGAGCTGGACTGTGAGGAAGGCTGAACGCCGAAGAATTGATGCTTTTGAACTGTGGTGTTGGAGAAGACTCTTGAGAGTCCCTTGGACTGCAAGAAGATCCAACCAGTCCATTCTGAAGGAGATCAGCCCTGGGATTTCTTTGGAAGGAATGATGCTAAAGCTGAAACTCCAGTATTTTGGCCACCTCATGCGAAGAGTTGACTCATTGGAGAAGACTCTGATGCTGGGAGGGATTGAGGGCAGGAGGAGAAGGGGACGACAGAGGATGAGATGGCTGGATGGCATCACTGACTCGATGGATGCGAGTCTGAGTGACCTCCGGGAGCTGGTGATGGACTAGGGAGGCCTGGCGTGCTGCGGTTCATGGGGTCGCAAAGAGTCGGACATGACTGAGCGACTGATCTGATCTGATCTGATCTGAGAACTTACATCTTTGGATTCCTTTATTATTCAGAAATGGTTTTGTAAAAAAAAAAAAAAAAAAAAAAAGCTAAATATATATGCATAAATTCCTCTTCTTAAAAATTCTTTTTATCACAGAATAAAAACCAAGCTGTCACCAGGTCCTACAGGCTTCACAACTGCTACAATTCCCATACACACTAATGTCTCAGACCTTGCATCCTAGTGTTTTCGCCCTTGCTTAATCCACTGCAGGAAAATTAAGGGTCAGGTATACCTCATCCTCAGAGCCTTTGTACGTACTCTTCCTTCTGCCTCCAGAATCCTTCCAAAAATAGCTACAGGCTTGTTCCTCCACCTCTTTGGGCTATTCCCCAAAGTGTCGCCTTCTCTGTAATGTCTTCTCTGGTCAGAGCATGTAACACTCCATCTCCTACCTTTTGCCACCTGACAACACACACATCATATCGCTTTTCTGCTTTTTCTCCATAGCCATACATTCTTATACCCTGCATATTTTATTTTCTGTCCCCCCACCCCAGTACACTTACACCCACATGCATGCTTAGAAAGTAATCTCCACATAGACAGGGTATATTGTTCTTAAGCTTTGTTTGTTTTTCATCCCCAGAGGTTAGAATAGTGAGTGGAACATAAAAGGTGCTCAATAACTATTTATTGTGTTGCTAAATGAGCCAAGTAAATTGGTTACTTTTTGACTTTAAACCTTAGTCAACTCAAGATCTTGCCTAATTGACTGGACACACACTGTAGCCTGGAAGTTATTTGACTGAGCAAGGATATAGAGACCTAGACATTCTTGAACTATTAGAAGAAATCAGCATATTTATGTCACTCAGAGCAAAATCCCCACCTCTTTTCACCAGCAAATGCTGAACTAAGGAGCTTATCTTTTCAATTGACATTAACACACATTGTTAAGTATTACTCACAGTGTGATTTCTCTGCAAATGTATGCACATGTATTAGCCTAAGTGTATACATTGATTTGTTTGTCCCAAATGTATATTTGAGAAGCTCATGTGGTCCTTTTTTCTGTGTTAATGTTTATTTTATAAGGACATGACTTTCTGAAATATTTTTTCCAAAACTAGACTACTTGTGAATTCAATTACAAAATGAATATCTGATTTAAACCATTATGAGTAGAACTATTGTCATTGAGTTTGCCTTTCTTAATTATAACTGGCAGTTTCGGTAAAGTCAAGAATAGAAGCTATTGAATCGTGTTGCCATTTGGTAATGTGTACCAAACATGACAGCATCAGTATATCAGAATTATGCAAATATTTGAGAATTAGTGATTACAGATCAGATCAGATCAGTCCCTCAGTCGTGTCCAACTCTTTGCGACCCCATGAACTGCAGCACGCCAGGCCTCCCTGTCCATCACCAACTCCCGGAAGTCACTCAGACTCGCATACATTGAGTCAGTGATGCCATCCAGCCATCTCATCCTCTGTCGTCCCCTTCTCCTCCTGCCCTCAATCCCTCCCAGCATCAGAGTCTTCTCCAATGAGTCAACTCTTCGCATGAGGTGGCCAAAATACTGGAGTTTCAGCTTTAGCATCATTCCTTCCAAAGAAATTCCAGGGCTGATCTCCTTCAGAATGGACTGGTTGGATCTCCTTGCAGTCCAAGGGACTCTCAAGAGTCTTCTCCAACACCACAGTTCAAAAGCATCAATTCTTTGGCGCTCAGCCTTCTTCACAGTCCAGCTCTCACATCCATACATGACCACAGGAAAGACCATAGCCTTGACTAGGCGAACCTTTGTTGGCAAAGTGATGTCTCGGCTTTTGATTACAAGATTATTACAAAAATTATCTTCATGTTTCTGATAATTAGTGACATGAACATATTGCTCTTAGGTGAGAATTCAAACCCCATTTCTCTGTTACATATTTATTCTCCAAGAAACAAAACTCATTATTGACATTTTGGGCTAAGAAAATAATTCCAGCTTTCCTGTTTATATAGAAGGAACAACTTATTACAAAAATATAATATTTAAATACTCAATCTCTATGTTTGAAGTTACAAATTTAAATAATACCCAATCTCATACATGCTTCTATTTTGAAACATGCCCAGTTTGTTTATTTTATTACTGCCTTACAGCTATGGGCAGCAGAGCTTGGTTTTTCTAAGATGAGGTATGGGAAATGCACATAGAACTTCCTATGTTATAGTGGAAGACTTTGCTCTGGAGAGACAACACTTCTTTTAACCTTTCTAATTCTTTCCATAAATATTCTATAATTTCATAGGAGAAAAATTCTCCAGGATTCTTTTTCTTCCTTTTTTCTCTTTTTCTTGCATGGTTAAAAGACTGTATGTGCAAAAGTGTGAAGGTGGGATTGTGAATCAAGTTTTCTATATATGGACTTTAAGTGAATTACCTTTTCTCTGCCCTTCTTTTTACCTGGAGTTTTGAAGGGAAAATCATATCTTCCCATAGCTGGCTTTATTCAGTCCAAAATATGATAGCCTATACTTTTAATCCATTTACAATTATTATAACTCCTACTTTATCTCACTTCTGCATTTTTAATTTATGCTTTTTGTGACTTTTTCTTACTCTTTATACTTTACAGTTTCATGATGCTGTTTTTTGCTTTTTTTCCCCTTTTTGCTGATTGCTTTGAAGTTGTGCGATCTTATTTTAAGTCTAGTTATTTCATTTCCTTTTAGTTTTTACTCATAACTGTTTAGTTTTTAATCCATTGATTTTAGGATATTTTGTGAGATTAGATTAAGCTTCATAGATTTGTTTGTGCAACTCTCTGCAAACCCATAGACTCTAGCCACTGGGCTCCTCTGTTAATGGGATTTTCCAGGCAAGAATACTGGAATGGATCGCCATTCCCTTCTCCAGGAGATCTTCCTGACCCAGGAATCAAACCCAGGTCTTCTATACAGGCAGATTCTTTACCAACTGAGCCAACAGGGACGCCCACCTAATTTTTAAGTAACATTTAACAAGTAATGTACTCTTTAACAAAATTAACATAAACTTGTGGTTGCTTTACAAATACTTTGTTAAACTTTGTCATATACCATTGTATTTGTTTCCCATTATCTTTCATCATTGGTCTGAATGTTTATTCTTCTATAAAATATCATTACATTTTCAAATATGTTGAATATATGTCAAGAATGCTTTATTATTTTACTCTTTAATCTCATAGCCATTATCAAGCATTTATACTTTCTTATGAAATTTCAAATTTCTTGATTGATTTCAGAACATCTCATTTAAGATATTGTTTGTAATTTCATTAAATTCATATATTAGCTTAGGGAAAATAGTGTTATTTATCTTCCATTTTAGACCTATTGCCTTTTCCTTTTTTCTTTCATCTCACAGTTAATATTTTATAATTCTCTTTAAGCACCTCCTAAATATTTGTGTTTAAGCCAGTCTTATTTTTGTTCCATATACATTAATTACATATACACACACATTTTTCTGAAATTCAAAAACTGTACCAAGATATATCTATGTTTTAATTTTCACCTATTTTGTATATTATGCATTATTTTGAGCTTCATGGCATTGAAACATGTATAATATCATATATGAAATGAATCGCCAGTCCAGGTTCGATGCATGATACTGGATGCTTGGGGCTAGTGCACTGGGATGACCCAGAGGGATGGTACGGGGAGGGAGGAGGGTTCAGATTGGGGAACACATGTATATCTGTGGCAGATTCATGTTGATGTATGGCAAAACCAATACAATATTGTAAAGTAATTAACCTCCAATTAAAATAAATAAATTTATATATTAAAAAAACTATGTTAAGTTTCCTTTTCATAATTTTGCTTATCAGTTTAACTAAATTTATTGGTATTGTATTATTAACTTGTACCTCTATATTTAAATAAAATTTCTCTTTTTCCATATTTATTATATTTTCTTAATATTGGTATTTTGTGTTTATTTTTCTTTGGAAAAAAATCTGGAATAACTTTTGAAGTTGGTCTCTGTATTACATATTAAAAAGTTAATTTTCTTAGTCATTTCTGCTCTTTAAATTCTTTTACAGTAGGTTAAATTAATCTGTTCCATTTTTGTGTCCTTAAAATTATTTTCTTAACTTGCTCTTTCATCTCAGCCTTCATCTTAGCTAATTGCCTTCATCTGAGCTACTTCTTTTTATGATATTTTAATGTTGGTTCATACAGGCATTTATATATGAAAAATTTAAAACATGGAGCTGATATTTTAAAAATCCTTATATATTTTTTGTATTATTTTCAAAATATTGATTCTCTTGAAATAATGCTACCCTTTTCTTTTGCATTGGACTCTTCATATTTTCTACCCTAGTTTAATCATTCAGGTATGAAAGAGGATATATTTTCTTATAACAAGTACCTGCTAAAAATAGAGTGCTTTGATTACTTTTAGAGCCCCTCTTCATGTATTTGAGTGCTGAAGACTCTCAGATCTAAAGCCGAGTTGAAGCATATAGTATGTACTCTAATTTCTTGTAACTACAGGCTTGATCTTATATTGTTCCATGCTGAAATTGTGATTTGTTTTTTCTCCACATAGCTTCTTACTCTTTTTAAAAATGTTTTATGAATTAATTCTCAAAAGTGATAGAGTGCTTTTAAGTTCTTTCCATGTTTGAGACTGAGTTAAAGCAAGTGAGCCACTTTGTCTGGGGTAAAAAAAAACAACAACAACAAAAAACGAGTATCAAGAAAATCTCAGTAATCAAGACAAACAATATTTGTGCGTAAATATATCTGGGCTTCCCTGGTGGCTCAGACAATAAATAATCTGCCTGCAGAGCAAGAGACCCAGGTTCAATTCCTGGGTTTGGAAGATTCCCTGGAGAAGGGAATGGCTACCCCCTCCAGTATTCTTTCCTGGAAAATCAGTGGACAGTGGAGCCTGGTGGGCTACAGCCCATGGAGTTGCAGAGAGTCAGACACAACTGAGTGACTAACACTTTCACTTTCATGTAAAATTTAAGTAATGCAATATTTTTAAATATTAAAAAAAATCAAATTGGGAAGCAATGCCCCATGGGTGGCCTCTGTTTTTATAAACAAGGTTTTATTGGAACAGGGTTGGATCAGGATGAGGTGAGTGAGACAGGGTCATGGAAGTACAGAGTAGCATCCTGGCTTTAATTTTTGATTTTTTTCAACACTGATTTTTTGCATTGAAAAATATTTCAGTAAAATATTCTGTTGAAATGATCAATAGTCAGTAATCTTGATTACTGAACTTTTTGGTGCTTCCTTAAATGTTGTGCTAAAGAATGTATCTCGTATACCTCTAGCCCAGAGTTGAAGAACTTTATTGGGCTCCCTGGTGGCTCAGAGGGTAAAGCATCTGCCTGCAGTGCAGGAGACCTGGGTTTGATCCCTGGGTCAGAAAGATCCCCTGGAAAAGGAAATGGCAACCCACTCCAGTACACTTGCCTGGAAAATCCAATGGACAGAGAAGCCTGGTAGACTACAGTCCATGGGATCACAAAGAGTTGGACACGACTGAGTGACATCACTTTCACTTTCATTCAAAATATTCATGTCTGCATTCTACTTTGAACCTACTCATTTTGAATAAGGGAACTCAGAGAATGCTATCTCTTTTTCTGTTGCTATCTCCAGGCTTGCTCCCACCCCATCCCTACTAAGAACTGCTGAATGAGATAATTTTCATCCTTGAGAATCAAAAAAGTATGAAAATCAATCAAGAGTTTTAACAGTTTCTTCTTACAAGCTACAGATCCTTTCTACGAGTACCACCATATGCTATCCTAATTTTTATTTCTGCCTGATAGACTAGAAAGTATCTAAATGGATGATGGAAATGAGAAACTGATAGAATGGTTATGCGTGTTAGTCTTCTCTGGCTGTTGTAACCAAAAATAACAGAGACTTGGATGACTTAAATACAGGTATGTCTTTCTCATAGTTTTGGAGACTGGGAAGTCCAAGAAAAGTGTCAGGCAATTTGGTTCTAGTGGGGCCCTCTTATTGGCTTCCAGATGTCCACCAACTCACTGTGTCCTCACATGGTAGCGAGTGAGAGCTCTGCTGGCTTTATCTCCCGATAAGGGCACTGATCTCGTCATAAGGGCTTCATCCTCATGATCTTATTGAAACTTAATTGTCTTATCACTCAAAGCCCCATTTCCAAACACCATCACATTGAAGCTTAGAGCTTCGACATACAAACTTGTGGAATTTACAATTCACTCCGTAGCAGTATGTGACTCTAATGGCTTCAAAATATGATTCTCTTGAATTGGGGAGTTTAGTGTAGTATGGCAATGATTATGGAAAAACTATTTCTTTTTTATAAAGACAATAGACATTTAAGATATATTTAGATAGTCTTTGTTCTTAGATGCCACCTGATTATTTCTCTGCTTTGTATTGTAGAAAACTCTACAACCCAGCTCTCTTCCTTAATCTACCATCATCAATGCTATAATTACTTAAGTTTACTTTTGTAACAAAAAGGTGGCTGGTGTTCTTAGTCAAAGATACTAATATAAAGTGTTTAATTTTTTGTTTAATCTTTAGAGACAGATATATCAGAGACTGTAAATTTGTTTCCACTCTGACCTGGAAATATAATTTTTATTTAATTGCATTACTTCTTAGAACTACTCATTTACACACTCCCTACCTCTTTTAATGGCACATGTGGAATAGTTTTCTTCTTATATTTTGACTATATATCTCAAGTCTCAGTCTTGACTACATAATACATTTTTGTCAATTTCTTCACCATGAAGCACTAGAGAAACTTGACAATATCACTTAATTCCAATAATCCCTTACTGCTGTCCTCTTGCTATGTTATTATGGTTTTTGCTAACAATATACATCACTTCAAATTTTTTCACTTGTAAGATTGGAAAATGATTATAATGAAAACTAAATACCTGATCTGTAATCACACTCCACCAATTTCAAGTTGTTTCATCTTATACAACCCATTGAATCACTTTGATTTTCAGTTTTCATAGCTGCCTAGTAAGGGTATATTCCTGCTCCATGTTCAAAATAAGTTTTGATATCTTCATAGTGAAGCAATAGGACTGTCAATTAAAAGTAGTTTTTTTTATTGCAGCTTATACTTTCCCAAAAAATGTTTCTTGAAGATACATTAAAAGAGAAAATTTCAAAATGGCATAATCAAATGAAAAGGAAATATAATCGGGAAAATAAAAAAATAATTATGGGGTAGTTTTGGACTGAGAAAATCATTTCCAGGCTTGACTTTGATCTTACTTTCTATAACAAAAAATTAGAATAAAGCTTCATACCTTGTACAGAGTCAGCCCTTTGATTACAGGATGCAGGGGTTCTACCAAACTGGATAAAATATCAAGTACTCTTTGGTAGTCTGTGTAGTGTAACGCTGTTCTTCCTCTCTCATGCCTCATGTTTTAATCGTAGAGAGAAATTGCAACTCCCAGGAAACCATGGGCTAAAGGAAACAGCAAATTTACAGAGTTACAGTAGATTCAGGAAGCCAAGATTTCCTAAGTGAAGTGTTGTGGGCAGATGGATAATACTTTCATAGTAATGCTTATTTAGAATTACAGCTTAAGCATGCTTATCTAATTATAATGGGATCTACTGATTGGCTGATTAAGATTATTGTTTTTTTTAATTTTATAAATTTACTTATTTTTAAAATAAAAATCATGTATAATTAAGAGGTACAACACAGTTGTGTACAACATAGTTTTTCATATTTTTATAGATTATACTCCAGTTAAAGGTATTACAAAATAATGGCTATATTTCTCTGTTCTATATAATATATATCCTTGTTGCTTATTTATTTTACATAATTGCTTATTTACATAGTAGTTTGTATCTCTTAACACCATACCACTGTTTTGCTTCTCTCTCCAACTCTCTTCCACTGGTAACCACTAGTTTATTCTCTATATCTATGAGTCTGTATCCTTTTCATTATATTTTTTTGTTTTATTTTCTAGGTTCTGCATTTAAGTGAGGACATACAGTATTTGTCTTCTCTGACTTATTCCATTTGGTATATTACGTTCTAAGTCTATCCAAATAGTTGCAAGTACCAGAATGTTTTTCTCTTTAGGGCTAATAATTTCACTGTGTGTGTATATATACATAAGTATGTATGTGTGTGTGTGTGTATGTGTATATATCAGATCAGATCAGTCGCTCAGTTGTGTCTGCCTCTTTGCGACCCCATGAATCGCAGCACGCCAGGCCTCTCTGTCCATCACCAACTCCCGGAGGTCATTCAGACTCACATTCATCGAGTCAGTGATGCCATCCAGCCACCTCATCCTCTGTCGTCCCCTTCTCCTCCTGCCCCCAATCCCTCCCAGCATCAGAGTCTTCTCCAATGAGTCAACTCTTCGCATGAGGTGGCCAAAATACTGGAGTTTTAGCTTTAGCATCATTCTTTCCAAAGAAATTCCAGGGCTGATCTCCTTCAGAATGGACTGGTTGGATCTCCTTGCAGTCCAAGGGACTCGCAAGAGTCTTCTCCAACACCACAGTTCAAAAGCATCAATTCTTCGGTGCTCAGCCTTCTTACAGTCCAGCTCTCACATCCATACATGACCACAGGAAAGACCATAGCCTTGACTAGGCGAACCTTTGTTGGCAAAGTAATGTCTCTGCTTTTGAATATGCTATCTAGGTTGGTCATAGTATGCTATCTAGGTTGTGTATATATATATGAATGACATAGTTTTTTTATTCATTCATCTATCGATGGACATTTAGGTTGCTTCCAAATATCTGTCTAGTCAAGGCTATGGTTTTTCCAGTCGTCACGTATAGATGTGAGAGTTGGACTGTGAAGAAAGCTGAGTGCCAAAGAATTGATACTTTTGAACTGTGGTGTTGGAGAAGACTCTTGTGAGTCCCTTGGACTGCAAGGAGATCCAACCAGTCCATCCTAAAGGAGATCAGCCTGGGTGTTCTTTAGAAGTACTGATGCTAAATCTGAAACTCCAATACTTTGGCCACCTCATGTTAAGAGTTGACTCATTGGAAAAGACTCTGATGCTGGGAGGGATTGGGGGCAAGAGGAGAAGGGGACGACAGAGGATGAGATGGCTGGATGGCATCACCGACTCGATGGACATGAGTTTGAGTGAACTCCAGGAGTTGGTGATGGCCAGGGAGGCCTGGCGTGCTGCATTTCATGGGGTCACAAAGAGTCAGACATGACTGAGTGACTGAACTGAACTAAATATCTTATTGTTTAGTATTTAAGTCTTGCCTGACTCTTTTGCCACCCCATGGACGAGCCCCCTGCCAGGCTCCTCAGTCAATGGGATTTTCCAGGCAAGAATATTGAAGTGGGTAGCCATTTCCTTCTCCAGGGGATCTTCCTGACCCAGGAATCAAACCTGCATCTTCTACATTGGCAGGTGGATTCTTTACCACTGAGCCACCAGGGAAGCCCTTCCATATCTTGGCTATTGCAGATAATGGTTTTACAAACATTGGGGTACATTCCTCTTTTTAAAATAATGTTTTCAATTTCTTCAGATATATACCCACTAGTGGAATTGTTGGATCATATGTTTTTGAGGTTTTGTAGCACCAGAGACGGGGGAGCCTGGTGGGCGGCTGTCTATGGGATCACACAGAGTCAGACATGACTGAAGTGACTTAGCAGCAGCAGCAGCAGCAGCAGCACTTAGGTGGCTTCCCTGGTGGCTTAGATGGTAAAGAAACTGCCTGCTATGCAGGAGACCTGGGTTTGATCCCTGGTCTCCAGGAAGATCTCCTGGAGAAGGAACGGGCTACCCACTCCAGTATTCTTGCCTGGAGAATTCCATGGACAGATGAGCGTGGTGACCATAGTCTGTGGTCAGAAAGACTTGAACACGAGACTTTTACAACCATTTTTGATCTTTGAATGAGGAATTTTTAGATGATTGGTAGCATGTCATTATAGTTACAAATACACTTTGGCCTGGTGGATCTACTTCTAGAAATTTAAGCAAACATTTTAATAAGAATACAAATTGTAGGTTAAGAATACTTCTGCAGCATTATTAGAAATAGAAAAACAAATCAAAGCCAAAAAACAACCCACAACGCTATCCTAGATATCATATGCGTGTATGCTAAGTCACTTCAGTTGTGTTTGACTCTCTTTTGAGACCCCATGGACAGTAACCCACCAGGCCCCTCTGTCAAGGGATTCTCCAGGCAAAAATACTGCAGTGGGTTGCCATGCCCTTCTCCAGGAGAACTTCCCGACCCAGGGATTAAACCCAGGTCTCCTGCACTATTTCATTTTAAGATTATTGTACTTAATATATAATGATCTTGAAATAGTAATCAACTATTTTAAATGTTAATTTGAACATAGGTATTCAGTAAAAAAAAATCTTATAAAGCAAAATATAAACAATAGTATCCTCAATACAATTTTACTTTTAATTTTTACTCTAAGGTTTTCACATTGCTTCCTGTTTTTCTATGTTGAACATATATTGGCTGCACAAAATTGTGTAAAAAAATTGCTGAAAAAATTTAAATCATTTTCTAAATGGTAAATTACAAGACAAATGTGAAAGAGATCATAATATTCGCATGAGAAGGGTTTTCCCCAAATTTAGGATGTAAATCTAGAATTGAGCAGCAATAAGCTGTGACATTTTCAAAAGCTCAGAAATATGAGCTGGCCCCCAATAAAGGACACCATCTGGCTATGGCTTTGTTAGAGGTTTTCTTTTCGATTACATTTTCTGTCATTTTTGCATAAAAATGCTTCTCAGTGCATTTCACGCACATGTTTGGAAGGTTCTATGTTGGGTTGCATTCAGCCCATTTAGTTGTATTGTGCAGGCATTTAGCTCTAAGCTTTAGGCATTTAGGCAGGTGTGTTTTCAACTTAAATACTGACAGGGAAGAGGTAATATCGAGTTAGGAGTTCAGGGATTACACAGGCAGGTTGATTATCATGACCTAAGACCTGGAACACATCCCTGGAAACAGAATGCTGTCGGACATTAGAAAATGTCTTTTTTACTGTCTTTCTTTGGCTAGCTGATTGCTTGCGTGAATGTGCAATCAGATATTTCAGTTCCTTTTCTGAAAAATCTAGTTTGGCTTTTGTAAGATGGATTTAAGTTGTAATATTTTTTGCCATGAGAATCTGAATTCATTGCCAAGCTAATAATACATAAATGTGTTTCTTTTCCTTTCAATATTTGACATTTTTTTGCACTGTTCATTAAGAGAATTGAAGCCATGCAGAAGTTGTTCATAAAGATAGGAGAAAATAATTTTGGCCAAAATTCTAGCAAGTCTGTCATTCATTTTGAGTCAGGAAAGCACTTATTTTACAGCCTCTGAGTATATGATGAATATATGCAGGATTTTTCCACAGCAAAGTTCGTTATGTGGAAGCCGCTATTTTAAAGTTACGAAACTCCTCCATTTTTGGGGTTGAGCAAATATGACAAGCTCCATGGATTTCACTCTGGGGTTGTTCATGGCTTTTCTATGTGACCATTATATGGTTTCTAATGCTTTTCTATATATAATCAGGAATCTTCTCTTCACTCCCCTTTCTCACATAATCTAGTCATAAGTGCAACAATCCATTGATCAATAGTGCAGGGAGAGGGGTGGGATGGGGTGGGTGGGATGGAGGTTCTAGAGGGAGGGGATTTATGTATACATATAGCTGATTCACCCCACCCCAGTGCTTTTGCCTGGAAAATCCCATGGACGGAGGATCCTGGTGGGCTCCAGTCCATGGGGTCGCTAAGAGTCAGACACGACCGAGCAACTTCACTTTCCCTTTTCACTTTCATGCAGTGGAGAAGGCAATGGCAACCCACTCCAGTGTTCTTGCCTGGAGAATCCCAGGGACGGGGAAGCCTGGTGGGCTGCCGTCTATGGGGTCGCACAGAGTCGGTCACGACTGAAGCGACTTAGCAGCAGCAGCAGCATAGCTGATTCACTTTATTTGTACTGCAGACATTAACACAACACTGTAAAGCAACTATACCCCAATTTTGAAAATTGCAGAAATAACTTTTTACATTAGTAGTCATACTAAGCTTTTATGTAGGTTTCCATTATTACAACAGTTAAGGCCAAAGATTTGTTGATAGGCACTATAATAATTAACTCCACTCAACTAGGTCCACAGGGCATTTTATGTCAGTAATCTGTTTGCATCATTCTTTTGGGGGAAGATGAGAAAAAACTGATTTGTAAGAGAAAACAAAGGGGTACATCTACAGTAATCTGGCAGAAATGTAAAGAAATAGTTTGTAAAGCAATCTTCAGGCCATGTTTTGATTAGCTTCATCATTGTCAAAGAGTTTCTGTCAATTACCTTCAAATGGAGCCAGGCATTTGGGTAGAAATGTAGTAGCTCTTATATTTGATATTGTAGCCTTTTGTCAACCCATTACTGGCGTCAAGTGCCAGGGCCATGTCTATTTTAATAGACTAAGAAGGCATTTATTAGAGATAACATTTTAACACATTTTCAGGGTATATTTGGATTATAACAGGGTATATTTGGAATAAGAATACAAATAATCTTAATACTAAAAAAATTGCTACCTGTAAATCTGCCTTGTAATCAGTCATGCCATATGTGTAGGGATAGATAGAGAAAAACTTAAATTGTAGTCATTGTCAACCTTCCAGCCTATTTTGTTTCACCTAGATGTAAACTCAAAACACTCTAGGAGGCCTCCCAAATTCTGTGACTCCCACTGGACATAAACTGTGACTTCTGCAGATAGTCACCCTTTAAGTTTCCTTCTATTTTTATTATATTTGTTACTGAATGACTGTTGGCAGAAAGTAGGAAGAAAAAATGATAGAAAAATATACTGCCTTTGCCACCCCTGCAGTGCTTTTTTTTCTCTCTTTTTTTTTTTAAGGAAGTACTTAAAAGGGTATTTTAATTAATTAATTAATTTTTGGCTGCGCGGGGTCTTTGTTGCTGTGCAGTTTCTCTAGTTGCAGAGAACAGGGCCTCCTTACTCTTTGTCGTGGTGCATGGGCTTCTCGTGGTGGTGGCTTCTTAGTGGGGTTCAGTAGTTGTGGCCAATGGGCGTAGTTGTCATGTTGGATATTCTCAGACCAGGTATCAAACTGGTGTCCCTTGCCTTTCAAGGCAGACTCTTAGCCACTGGACCACCAGGGAAGACCCCTTTTATTTTTCCTGTAAGCCCAGGAAACTGCTCTGCCAGTGTTTTTGTCTCTTTCTTTGCTCAATAAGTACATCTAAAAGTATCTATCTCAAAAAATCTCTCATTATCTCTCTTTCCCTTTCTTTAACATGATTTATTCATTTCACACTCCCCAAACACTGTTGCATTTTTTAACAGTCATTTTATATTCTGTATTTCAAAATGTAGGACCGTGTTTGAAGAATAAGTAAAATGGCCAGTTTTTTCTTTGGAAAGACATAAGACATTTACTACATGCTATCTGTATTAACATAGAAGCAAACATTTTCACTACAGTGTTTAAAAGATTAGATATGCATACCCTGAAATGATGTTGTCCTATTTTCAATTTAAATTGTTTGATCCATACAGAGAAGATGGGGATGGAAGTGGGGGAGGGGGCTAGAATGGAAGGAGGATATTTAACACATTTCTAATTTTTTTCTTGGTGAATGCAGAACAAGTTGGTATTCTCCTCATAATTATACTTTCTATATTCAACAGCAATTCACCTTGCAGTCGATTATTCTCTAGTTTAAATAATTCCAATTCAGTTAGGTTTTCCATGTGAAGGCTATTGTTTAACTATTAAATGGCCTTCCCTTTTCCCTCTTTAAAATTTATATTTTTCTCTATGACTTTAAAGGATAGGCATTATGCTATATACTATTAAGCATATGGAAATTTTGTAATACATTGTTAATTTTGGATTATAGGTTATATATGGGCTTTTATTGTTAATCTAAAAATGAAAAGATAGGCCTTGGATAAGAACATGACTACTTAATTTGACTTTTCACTTTTGAATTTCCACTAGAAATAGCTAGAAGCATATAACTGAATGCAAGTCTACTATGAAGGTCATTTCACATCATTCACAGGGGAAGACATAGCTGAAAAATGACCTTGGGATTATTCATTGCCTTAGGCAAATGCTCTCAGTGTTTAAGCAGTCTTCTGATATCTCTTCACAGTACTGTACTCTTTATTTTACTGATTGCTGCTGGATTACTTAATAAATGTCATTGCTTCTATTCACTAAATGACTTATGAAATATGCTAGTACAGATTCCAGAATTGAGACATGTAATTCAGGAGAGGAGTTTATGCTATAGGAGAATCTGATGCCACTGTATCAAACAATTCACTAATTCAGCTTTTCTTAAAAAAAAAAAATATATATATATATATATATATATAGAGAGAGAGAGAGAGAGTATGGTTTTGACATTGCAAAAAAATAATCCTGAATTTCATGCTTTTGACATGAACTTTAAAGTATGTTTACATGATACATATTCGGCTCAGTTAAGATATATAATCTCCTTATATTTAGTTAAAAAACTGGCAAGGACTAAACTTGTTTCAAATTAAGAAGGTACGCGGAAATAAAATTATGTATGAATTATATCACAGTTAAGAGAATAACCACTGGCTAACTGCTCATCATAGCCAGAGAAAAGTAGATCTGATAATAACCTCTTTTTTCTGGGCAAGATATGCAGTATCCCAATATAAGTAAGAAGGGAAATCCAAAATGTGTCTAATTATACTTTGTGTAAGTGAAGATCGACAGACTAGCTTCATTTGGATTCTGAAATGTGATGAATAAAATACTTTCAAGAGAGGCTTGTCAAGGCCTCAACAGGAAGTCCTGTTGCAGAATTTGAACAAACATGAACAAATATATATTAGATGAATAAAGGTATTTTATTCTGACCTGATTGGAACTTAAGAGATTGCTTTTTAATGAAAGAGGCAAATTACATTGAAAATTCCTATCTTTGTTGGCAAGGTAAAAACCCTCATACTATGTTCTTCTGAAAAGGTTTCAATATGATGCCTAGGTTTAAGGATGAAAAGTATTTGAGTGCAAGGTGAAGGGAAAAGACTTCCAGGTATACACCCCAAAAGTTTTAGTTCTCCTAAAAGGGAGAAAAATTTTTGTGATTGTTCTGCAAATAGGCACAAGAGTTTCATTTTCTTATGTCATAATACTAATTTGAGAAATATAAAACACCGCATTCAGCTTCCTGCTCTACATATTTTATAACTTTTATATTGGTAAGCATTAAATTCTTCCCTAGAGTCCTTGTGCATACATTTTATTTAGTTTCAATATTTTCTGATTGCCTACAAATGATAGAAAGTGTAATAGGCCATTTACTAATGATAAATTTCAAGAAATTACCTTTAATTTGACATATTTACTTAGACTCTAACTTTTACTGACTTTGACAGAAGAGCTCCAAGAATGATATATCATACTCAGTAATGACCAAGATGCTGAAGAGACCACTAGAAAATAAAATCTGAAAGTCAAATGTATTAGGACAATGTAATGATGTTTGAGGGACTCCACTTATGGCCTGTTACACAGACAGTTTTTCTCTAGAAAGATGCCAACAAAGGTTCATCTAGTCAAGGCTATGGTTTTTCCTGTGGTCATGTATGGATGTGAGAGCTGGACTGTGAAGAAGGCTGAGCACCGAAGAATTGATGCTTTTGAACTGTGGTGTTGGAGAAGATTCTTGAGAGTCTCTTGGACTGCAAGGAGATCCAAGCAGTCCATTCTGAAGGAGATCAGCCCTGGGATTTCTTTGGAAGGAATGATGCTAAAGCTGAAACTCCAGTATTTTGGCCACCTCATGGGAAGAATTGACTCATTGGAGAAGACTCTGATGCTGAGAGGGATTGGGAGCAGGAGGAGAAGGGGACGACAGAGGATGAGATGGCTGGATGGCATCACTGACTCGATGGATGTGAGTCTCAGTGAACTCTGGGAGTTGGTGATGGACAGGGACGCCTGGCGTGGTGCGATTCATGGGGTTGCAAAGAATCGGACACAACTGAGCGACTGATCTTATCTGATCTGATTCACTTTGAAATGTGTTATTTTCATGTTTAATCCTTCAACTTGTACATCATGATTTTCTCTTGATATGAGGAGAACATAGAATGGAATTTTAAATTTCAAAATATGATCCACATTATGTCATACCATGTTATGTAAAAAATACTATAAACCTATATATTTATTTAAAATATACTTCTGAAAAGCTGTAACAATAGTATGTATAAAGAACTTGCTTTCTTGTGTAAAAGAACTTTCTAGGGCCATGAACTTATAATAGGGAATGGAAAGTACTAAGTAACAATTTAGATGTTTGGCATCTTGAATTAATCTGAATTTTCATAGGTGGGTTTCATTTTATAAATGTCTAAGTGACACCAGTGGTAAAGAACCCACCTTCCAATGCAGGAGACCTCAGAGACGGTTAGATCCCTGCTTTGGGAAGATACCCTGGAGGAGACAATGGCAACCCCTCCAGTATTGCCTGGAGAATCCCATGGACAGAGGAGCCTGGTGGGCTGTGGTCCATAGAGTCACAAGGAGTAGACCACAACTGAAGTGACTTGGCACAGCACAAACTGCCTTTAGTTCATCAAAGCAATAGTACATAAATATGAACTTTGAAAGAATACTTTCATAAAGTTTGTTAGAAATACTTTTTAATATATTGTACTTGAAATTAGATAATAAAAAGTGATACAATATAGTTTATACGTGTTATATTATTGATTTTTATTGAAAAGAACAAGGTCTACACCACTCTATAAATAAATGCTACATTTTTACTAATTCTAGGACTGAGTCAGGAAATATACAATGATCCTAGAGGATTTTATGGTGTCAAAAGGTAAGAAAGTGGTAAAAACAAAAATTAAACAATTATGTGGTTTTATTAAACAGAATACTCAAACCAGCCAACAGCAATTTCAATGGCCAAAGCAGGAAAAATTTGATCTAATGTAGGATAGGATTATAATCCAAAATATGAAATATTTATGAGTTCACATTGATACAAATAAATGACTGAACAAGTTAAGTAAATAAATAACACATTTCCCTTGTAGACGAATTCAACATAATTTATGTAGATACTTCATCTTAAGAAGATGGAACTCTTCATTTCTTAAGTGCTAGTTGCAGGAGGTGGATTTCTTCCACAGAGTTTAGTATGGAAAGGGAGAAAAAAAAAATACAGTGGAGAAATCTGACAAACCCTGCATCAGCCAAGTGTCTAAGGTCAATACTAGCAAGGATAAGTCATGTTGATAAGGTGTGTAACCTTGATATTTGGGAGAAAAATGGTACTTCTGTGGTCTTTCTCACAAAACCCATAACCCCAGTTGAATCATCAGTAAAATATCAGAATAAAAAATATCTATTGAGAGATTTTTTTTATTTCTTTTTTTTTTTAAACAAAAATCTGACTTGTAATCCAAAAAACTATAAGGTCGTCAAAAATAAAGTCAGAGAAACTGTCAGTCAAGAAGGCATGGTGAATGAATACCATGTGGAATTTCAATGGGATCCTGGGGGAAAAAAGGGTATGATATATATCTACCTGATATAATTTGAGCATGATAGTAAAATAGATACTAGGCTCAATTAAGATACAGTACTCTACATTTCATGATCTGAGCCACAGTCAGCTCCGTTTTCTTTTTGCTGACTGTAAAGAGTTTCACCCTCTTCGGCTACAAAGAATATAATCAGACTGATTTTGGTATTGAACATCTGGTGATGTCCATGTGTAGAGTCTTCTCTTGTGTTGTTGGAAGAGGGTGTTTGTTATGACCCAGTGCATTCTCTTTGCAAAACTCTATTAGCCTTTGCCCTTCTTCATTTTGTACTAGAAGGCCAAATTTGCCTGTTACTCCAGGTATCTCTTACTTCCTACTTTTGCATTCCAGTCCCCTATGATAAAAAGGTCTTTTTTTGGTATTATTTCAAAATGTTCTTGTAGGTCTTCATAGAACCGTTCAACTTCAGCTTCTTTGGCATTAGTAGTTGGGGCATAGACTTTGGATTACTGTGATATTTACTTGTTTGCCTTGGAAAAGAATTGAGATCTTTCTGTCATTTTTGAGATTGCACCCAAGTTCTATATTTTGGAGTCTTTCGTGGGCTATGATGGCTACTGCATTGCATCTAAGGGATTCTTGCTCACAGTAGTAGATGTGATGGTCATCTAAATTAAATTCACCCATTCCAGTCCATTTTAGTTCACTGATTCCTAAAATGCTGATGTTCACTTTTGCCATCTCCTGTTTGACCACTTCCAATTTACCTTGATTCATGGATCTAATATTCCAGGTTCGTAAGCAATATTGTTCTTTAAACCATTGGGCTCTGCTTCCATCACCAGTCACATCAAGAAATGGGCATTGTTTTCCCTTTGGCTCTGTCTCTTTACTGTTTCTGGAGTTATTTCTCCTCTCTTGTCCAGTAGCATATTGGATGCAAACCAACCTGGTGGTGGTGGTGGTTTAGTTGCTAAGTCATGTCCAATTCTTGCGACCCCATGGACAGAGGAGCCTGACAGGCTACAGTCCATGGGATTCTCCAGGCAAGAATACTGGAGTGGGTTGCCATTTCCTTCTCCAGGGGATCTTCCCAACCCAGGAATTGAACCCAGGTCTCCTGTATTGTAGGCAGATTCTTTACCAACAGAGCTATAAGGGAAGCCCAACCAACCTGGAGAATCCATCTTTCAGTGTCATATCTTTTTGCCTTTGGCTGGATGGCATCACTGGCTCGATGGACATGAGTCTGAGTGAACTCCGGGAGTTGGTGATGGACAGGGAGGCCTGGCGTGCTGCGATTCATGGGGTCGCAAAGAGTCGGACACGACTGAGCGAATGATCTGATCTGATCTGATCTGATGGGTTCTCTAGGCAACAATACTGAAGTGGTTTGTCATTCCCTTCTCCATGGACCACGTTTTGTCAGAACTCTCCACCATGACCTGTCCATCTTGGGTGGCCCTACAAGGCATGGCTCATAGTTTCATTGAGTTAGACAAGACTGTGATTCATTAATCAGTTTGGTTAGTTTTCTGTGATTGTTTTCATTCTTTCTGCCCTCTTGTGGATAAAAGGCTTATAGAAGCTTCCTGATGGGAGGGACCACTGTGGGGGAATCTGGGTCTTGTTCTGATGGGCAGGGCCATGCTCAGTAAATCTTTAATCCAATTTTCTATTGATGGGTGTAGCTGTGTTCCCTCCCTGTTGTTTGGTCTGAGGCTATAAACTATGGTATGGATGAAAGAAAAAAAAGTGAGTCACTCAATCCTGTCCAACTCTTTATGACCCCATGGACTATAGCCTACCAGGCTCCTCTGTCCATGGAATTTTCCAGGCAAGGGTATTGGAGTGAGTTGCCATTTCCTTCTCTAGGGGATCTTCCTGATCCAGGGATCGAACCCAGGTCTCCCACATTGCAGGCAGACACTGTACCATTTGAGCCACCAGGGAAGCCCATGGTATGGTAGACCTCCTTCAAAACGATTTATGCCTGCACTGTTGTATTCAGTGTTCCTGGCCCCACAGCAGGCCATGTCAACCCACACCTCTGCTGCAGACACCTGGACATTCACAGGCAAGTCTGGCTCAGTCTCTTGTGGGATCACTGCTCCTTTCTTTTGTAACAGTGCAAGAACTTCTTTGATACGATTATTCTCCAGTTTGTGGGTCATCTGCTTGGTGGTTCTATGGTGGGGTTAATGGCGACCTCCTCCAAAAGGACTTCTGCCCACATGTGGTGCCTCCCAGGTCTTCTACAGCCAAAGCCCCGGTCCCCATGGCAGGCCACTGCTGACCCATGCCTCCATAGGAGACACTCAAAAAGGCAGGTCTAGCTCAGTCTCTTCGGGGTCTCTGGGTCCTGGTGTGCACAAGGTTTTGTTTGAGCCTCCCAAGCATCTCTGGTGGGTATGGGGTTTGATTCTAAATGTGTTTTCCCCCTTCCTACTGTCTTGTTGCGCTTCTCCTTTGGCCTTGGACATGGGGTATCTTTTTCTTGGGGGGATCCAACATTCTCCTGTCGGTGGTTGTTTAGCAGCTAGTTGCAATTTTGAAGTTCTCACAGAAGATGAGGGTAGGTCCTTCTACTCCACCATCTTACATCTTACAAATGTAAGACTATATGCAAAACTATAAAATTCCTAGAAAATAACATATAGAAGAAAATCTATATGACCTTGGGTTTGGCTATGACTTTTTAGATATGATATCAAAGGCAAGACCTATGATAGAAATAACTGAGTGTCTGGAATTCACTAAAATTAAAAATTTCTGCTCTGTGAAAGATGCTGTCAAGGGAATGAGAAGACAGCCACATCTGGGAGAAAATATTTATAAAATGCATATCTGATAAAGGATTATTTTTCAAAACATATGTGAAACTCTTAAAATTGAATGATAGGAAGATGAACAACCAATTAAATCAGGCCAAAGATGTTAATAGATGGCTTACCAAAGAAGATATACAAATGACAAATAAGCATATGAAACTATGTTCAACTCATATGGTTAAACAATAATGTGATGCCTTTGTGCATCTATTGGAGTGGCAAAAATCCAAAACACTGATAGTAACAAATGCTGAAAAGGATGGGGAGACTCAGGAACTCTTATCATTGCTGGTAGGAATAGGTGGTGCTAGTGGTAAAGAACACACCTGCTAATGCAGGAGTCATAAGAGACTCGGGTTCGATCCCTGGTTCAGAAAGATCTCCTGGCAGGCATGACAGCCCACTCCAGTGTTCTTGTGTGGAGAATCCCATGGACACAGGAGCCTGGTGGGCTACAGGCTACCGGATCACAAAGAGTCAGACACAATTGAAGTGACTTAGCATGCGTGAACGCAGGGTTGCAAAATATTGCAATCACTTTGTAGAACAGTTTGGCTTTTCCTTACAAAACTAAAAATACTTGTGTCACATGATCCAGTAGTTATACTCCTTGGTATTTTTCCCAAATATCTGAAATCTTATGTCCCAACATAAACCTGCATCTTGACGTTTATATTAGCTTTATTTGTATTGCCTAAACTCTGAAGCAACCAAGATTCATAATTGTCAATACTTGAAAATAATTTCCTGAGTGAATATATAAATAAATTGTGGTAAATTTGGACAGTAGAATATGATGAAAAGAAATAAGCTATCTAGCCATGAAAATACATGAAGGAGAAGAAGTAAAACTCTCACTGTTTGCAGATGACATGATCCTCTACGTAGAAAACCTTAAAGACTCCACCAGAAAATTACTAGAACTAATCAATGAACATAGTAAAGTTTCAGGATATAAAATCAACACACAGAAATCCCTTGCATTTCTATACACTAATAATGAGAAAATCGAAAGAGAAATTAAGGAAACAATTCCATTCACCATTGCAATGAAAAGAATAAAATACTTAGGAATATATCTACCTAAAGAAACCAAAGACCTATATATAGAAAACTATAAAACACTGGTGAAAGAAATCAAAGAGGACACTAAATAGATGGAGAAATATACCATGTTCATGGATCGGAAGAATCAATAGAGTGAAAATGAGTATACTACCCAAAGCGATTTATAGATTCAATGCAATCCCTATCAAGCTACCAATGCTATTTTTCACAGAGCTAGAACAAATAATCTCTCAATTTGTATGGAAATACAAAAAACCTCGAATAGCCAAAGCTATCTTGAGAAAGAAGAATGGAACTGGAGGAATCAACCTGCCTGACTTCAGGCTCTACTACAAAGCCACAGTCATCAAGACAGTATGGTACTGTCACAAAGACAGAAATATAGATCAATGGAACAAAATAGAAAGCCCAGAGATAAATCCACACACATATGGACACCTTATCTTTGAAAAGGAGGCAAGAATATACAATGGATTAAAGACAATCTCTTTAACAAGTGGTGCTGGGAAAACTAGTCAACCACTTGTAAAAGAATGAAACTAGAGCACTTTCTAACACCATACACAAAAATAAACTCAAAATGGATTAAAGATCTAAATGTAAGACCAGAAACCATAAAACTCCTAGAGGAGAACATAGGCAAACACTCTCCAACATACATCACAGCAGGATCCTCTATGACCCACCTCCCAGAATATTGGAAATAAAAACAAAAATAAACAAATGGGACCTAATTAAACTTAAAAGCTTCTTCACAACAAAAGAAACTATAAGCAAGGTGAAAAGACAGCCTTCAGAATGGGAGAAAATAATAGCAAATGAAGCAACAGACAAACAACTAATCTCAAAAATATACAAGCAACTCCTACAGCTCAATTCCAGAAAAATAAATGGCCCAATCAAAAAATGGACCAAAGAACTAAACAGACATTTCTCCAAAAAAGACATACAGGTGGCTAACAAACACATGAAAAGATGCTCAACATCACTCATTATCAGAGAAATGCAAATCAAAACCACAATGAGATACCATTTCACGCCAGTCAGAATGGCTGCGATCCAAAAGTCTACAAGCAATAAATGTTGGAGAGGGTGTGGAGAAAAGGGAACCCTCTTACACTGTTGGTGGGAATGCAAACTAGTACAGCCACTATGGAGAACAGTGTGGAGATTCCTTAAAAAACTGGAAATAGAAATGCCATATGATCCAGCAATCCCACTGCTGGGCATACACACTGAGGAAACCAGAATTGAAAGAGACACGTGTACCCCAATGTTCATTGCAGCACTGTTTATAATAGCCAGGACATGAAAGCAACCTAGATGTGCATCTGCAGATGAATGGATAAGAAAGCAGTGGTACATATACACAATGGAGTATTACTCAGCCATTAAAAAGAATACATTTGAATCTAATGAGATGGATGAAACTGGAGGCTATTATACAGAGTGGAGTAAGCCAGAAAGAAAAACACCAATACAGTATACTAACACATAAATATGGAATTTAGAAAGATGGTAACGATAACCCTGTATGCAAGACAGCAAAAGAGACACAGATGTATAGAACAGTCTTTTGGACTCTGTAGGAGAGGGAGAGGGTGTGATGATTTGTGGGTATGTCATGGAAACATGGAGAAGGCAATAGCACCCCACTCCAGTACTCTTGCCTGGAAAATCCGATGGACGGAGGAGCCTGGTGGGCTGTAGTCCATGGGGTTGCTAAGAGTCAGACACGACTGAGCGACTTCATTTTTACTTTTTCACTTTCATGCATTGGAGAAGGAAATGGCAACCCACTCCAGTGTTCTTGCCTGGAGAATCCCAGGGACGGGGGAGCCTGGTGGGCTGCCATCTCTGGGGTCGCACAGAGTCGGACATGACTGAAGCAACTTAGCAGCAGCAGCATGGAAACATGTATACTATCACGTAAGAAATGAATCACCAGTCCAGGTTCAATACAGGCTGCTTGGGGCTGCTGCACTGGGATGACCCAGAGGGATGGTATGCAGAGGGAGGGAGGAGGAGGGTTCAGGATGTGGAACATGTGTACACCCATGGCGGATTCATGTTGATTTATGGCAGAACCAATACAATATTGTAAATTAGCCTCCAATTAAAATAAATTTAAATTAAAAAATTAAAAAAAAAATACATGATGGAAACGTAAAAATATATTCACTGAGTAAATGGAACCAATCTGAAAAGTGTATACTGTATGGAAACTGGAGACTAGTCTATTCCATCATGTTATCTTCCAGAACTCAGTAATATCTGTTAAACTGTTAAATAGTTTTCAAATATAAAATAAATAAATGCTTCAGCATTAAGTCATCTTTAATTTTGTGAATTTGACAGAGCTGAAGTAATAAATGACACAGTAAGTTGACCAAAAAAATAATTTTCAAAAAATCATAAGATCATTTAGAACATGAAATAGAATCATAAGGGGTGCAAAAATATGGTTCTTGGTTTATTTCTACTGCCATTTTATATGATTCACTATTATATTACTGTACATCATACTTCATTTTCCTTTATCTCAACTGGCACAGGAAATTTTCTGTGAAACTGGCTCTTTTTTTGTAACTCTGGATTAATTCTATCTTACTAGCTTTATCCTTAGAATATATACAGACTGGAATATGTTGGAAAACATATGAAATCTACTTCTAAGATATGACTAAATTAACTTCAAATTTTAACATTCAGCTTCCACAGTCAGAAAATAATACGTGACAGAGATGGTTCATTATTTCTCCCTACTACTTCCTTTTTCCCTTTACAGAAACAGAATTCTTCAGATACTCAGATATACATATATGCATAAATGCACATATACACACAGGAAGTTTTAGGGTGCTGTATCTTGACATTTAATTTCCCAGCTTCCTCTTCAATTTGGTGTGGCCCTTTGACTGTGACATGCAAATAGAAGTGATATGTACTATTGTCAGGGCAATTAATGCTGATTTTCCTACAGTTCCCTCTTTTGCCCTTCTAATATGCTATGCTATGCTATGCTAAGTCACTTCAGTCGTGTCCGACTCTGTGTGACCCCATAGACGGCAGCCCACCAGGCTTCCCCATCCCTGGGATTCTCCAGGCAAGGCCCTTCTAATATAGAAAACTATAAAGACTGGATCAGTCAGTGATCTTAGGCCTTGAGACAAAAAACAGAAAGACACCAAATAAGGATGACAGGGCCAACCTGAGTCTCTGGGATATGTTGGTCGAGCATACTTGCTTATCTGCCCTGGATTACTCACTTCCTCTGGATTATTTTGTGGAAACAAAAAACACCTGTCTTGATTGAGCTGTAATATTTTGAAGTCTTAACAGATGGTTCAGGGGTAAAGAATCTACCTGCAAAGGAGGTACAATCCCTGGATTGGGAAGAGTCCCTGGAGAAGGAAATGGCAACCCACTGCAGTATTCTTGCCTGGGAAATCCCATGGACAGAGGAGCCTAGGGGTTGCAAAAGAGTCAGACACAACTTAGGAACTAAACAGTAATAACCAGACTTATGCTTAACTAATTTGTAGACAGATGTGGAATGTGATAATACACATGAGACTTAAAATTGGTTAATTGGATAAAATCTGCCAAATGGTCAAAAACTGGTAGCAGTGGATTTTGGCAACTGACTACCTATTTTACTTTTCCATCCGTTTCATTGAATCTATATGCCTCTTGATGGCCTCTTGGGAGTCTGAAAGTGAAAATATTAGTTGCTCAGTCATGTCCAACTCTTTGCAACCCCATGCACTATAGCCTGCCAGGGTCTTCTGTCCATGGGATTTCCCAGACAAGAATACTGGAGTGGGTTGCCATTTCCTTCTCCAGGGGATCTTCCCAACCCAGGGATCAAACCCAAGTCTCATGCGTTGTAGGCAGATTCTTTACCATCTGAGCCACCAGGAAAGTCTAACCCAGGTCAGAAATATCACACACAGATTTAATCAAGTATCCTCAAAATGAAGTGATTTCCAAAGTTAAAGATTATATTTCTTTAATTATAAAACATAAACTTGAATGTTCTTTGACTTTTATCCAAATCCTTGGTGGTTCATGTTGATCACTTTTGCCTCTAAAAAAGGCTCTTGACCTCAGATCTAATTTTCCCAGACTTTCCCATTATTGTATATGTGGTATATTAGTCATTGTTCCTAGTATAGGGTACTAATAAAAATGTTAAGCAAATAGGAATTCCCCAAAATAAGAAACATGCACTAATTTGACAAGGCCAGAGACACTTGATTTTACATACTAGCCAGGGAACATCATCCATGGTTTCTATACAAAGTCAGTGTCCCAGCATTGCGTTTTCTACCTTCTATGAGGTCTAAGAGTGAGAATTCTGCCTTTGAATTACTACAGAATTTATTTCTCATAATAATTCTTTAGTGAATTTTTATGAACCTGTTTATTTATATATTGATTCTTCTTTCCCTTTCTTCTTCTTGTTCAGTCACTCAGTCATGTCTGACTCTTTGCAACCCCGTGGACTGCAGCACAACAGGCTTCCCTGTCCTGCACCATCTCCTGGAGCTTGCTCAAACTCATGTCCATTGAGTTGGTGATGCCATCCAACCATCTTGTCCTCTGTTGTCCCCTTCTCCCTGCTGCTTTCAATCTTTCCCAGCATCAGAGTCTTTTCTAATCAGTCAACTCTTTGTGTCACGTGGTCAAAGTATTGGAGCTTCAGCATCAGTCCTTCCAAAGAATATTCAGGACTGATTTCCTTTAGGATTGACTGGTTTGATCTCCTTGCAGTCCAAGGCACTCTCAAGAGTCTTCTCTGGGTCATATACAAACATTAAATCATTATGTTATACACCTGATGGTGAATGTCAGTGAAGTGAAGTGAAAGTGTTAGTCAGTCATGTCCGACTCTTTGCAATTACTTTAAGGCTTCCCTGGTGGCTCAGAAGGGAAAGAATCTGCCTATGGACTGTAGCCCACTAGTCTCCACCGTTTATGGAATATTCCATACAAGAATACTGGAGTGGGTTGATGTTTCTTTCTCGAGAGGATCTTCCCAACCCAGAGATTGAACCCAAGTCTATAGCACTGCAGGCAGATTCTTTACTGACTGAACCACCAAGGAAGCCTGTTGAATGTCAATTATACCTCAATTAAAAAAAAAATAGTCTTATCCGTTTAGGAGGAAATATATTCATTTTCATTTCCAAAGTAGGGTCTGCTACTGCAGCTTTCAAGTCAGATCTCAGGTAAGACTTTTACAGAAAAAAAAATAAAAATAGCAGAAGAAAGGAAATGAAACTGGTGTTTCATCATTCCTGAAGTTTCTTTGACCTTTAAAGGAAGTGAATGGCACTAAGAAAAGTTGTAATGAACACTGGCTCCAGTGTTGTGACATTTCTATTACCTCATTGTTTGATAATTTCTCTCTACTGTGCTCAAATGATGTCTGTAGTTTGCTTTTTCCATTTTTCACCTTGTGATTTATCCCATGTTATTGAGGACTCAGTCTGTTTACAGTAACTGTGTTTTTATTATTCTTGTCTAAGGATGACTTTATGATTATGAGTTACCTCTGAGTCTGCTCTAAATTCTTTTTGCTAGCATTCCACAGTGTTACTTTAACTCATAATGTCTTATGGTACACTACTGAATATATTGTTGAGCAAACGCTGCACAAATTTCTTTCCCTTCTCAGATTTTAATTCAGCAATCAACTGTCTTGGGGAGTGGTTTACTTAGTACAGTAAATGAAAGAGGTATAATCAAATATGGCTGGTGAGAAAATTCCACAGAAACAGAAATATTATACATTCACAGCTTTTCTGTACTAGTAAACTCCTAGAATTTTCATTTATTTTGTAAATGTAAAGATAAACCTGAAGGCTATCTTAAAATATATTGCACCATGGACACGTTAATGGGATGTGAAGGTGGAACTGTCAAGTTATGCTTACAAATAATGTTATTTTCTAGACAATTTTATTTTAGGGATTTGAGCACATTTTTATTCCTGAGCAAATATGTGGATTAAGCCAAGATATGCCAATAAAAGTGCTGGGGAAATGTCTTATGGATATGAACACATTATCTGATAAAAATTCATATGCAGCTGTTTGCTCACAGCTGAAGATATAGGTAGGGCAAAGATCATTGAAGAGGAAATAAATCCTATGCATTTGGATTGCTCACCATAGTGAGCACATAACTAATACAACAAAATAGCACAGTATAGATTTTTTAAAAATCTATGATTGTTTACGATCAGTGAGAACTGTGTTCATATATAAATAATTTTGACCTATATAAATTTTGACATATATAAATAATTTTGACCTATCTAATAAAGAACTATGGTGCTCATCTACTTGCCATTGTGGTGCTGCCTGGAAAAATGTCCATTCACCTCTTCTTGCCTTACAAATACTTATAAATTGGGATGTTTAGAGAGCTATTCCAAATCAAAGTATGCTGACCTAGAATATTCCTAACGACCTTCCTTAACCCTATACTTTGATAGGAGGCTGCCTAGGGCAGTGTTTAAAAGCATATCTTCTGAGGTCAGACAGCTGAGGGTTTAAATATTGGCTCTGTCACTCAGTTATGTATGACCTTGGGAATTTTTTCAGAAGAAAATGGGGATAAAAATGAAATCTGTCTCATAGATGTTGTATAAAGCATTTAGCCCATGTTAGAGGAGGCATGATAGTGCCTGGAAAATGGTTGCAATGATGTTTCTTATCTAGGGAAGAAACACATTGCTGCTTCCCTGTATCCTAGCATACATCCAGAATTGTTGAAATACCACTGACAGAATAGTATGGTTTTCTTTTAACATTTGGGTATATTTGCTGTACATATAGCCAGTGTGGACTCTCTCTATTGGTTGGTCAAGAGACTGGTGGCCCAGTATTTACACACCTCAAGGCCTACGTACCTTTCAGATTTGTTAACAATAGGCATTAATTATAGATTGAAAAAAAACGTTATTTCATAAACTTTAGATAAGTAAAAAATCACTTAGTATCCAGGAGGAGAAACGTGATTAAAAATAATGAATAGTATAATCTCATACAACTAGCTTGAAAAATGAATTTTTCAAATTATAATTGTGAATCAAAGCAGAATGTACATATTGCAAATAAATTATTAGAAAATACTGTAAAAGAAAGCCATTTATAGCAACATGGATGGACAGAGATTATAATACAAAGTAAAGTAAGTTAGACAAAGACAAATATATATGATATCACTTACATGTGGTACCTAAAACAAATGACAAAAATGTATTTATTTACAAAACAGAGGCAGACTCACAGACTCTGAAAAAAATCTTATGGTTACCAAAGGAGAAAGGTTGCGGGGGTGGGCAGAGATAAATTAGGAGTTTAGGAACAATAGATGCACACTGCTGTATATAAAATAGATAATCAATAACAACCTACTGTATAACACAGGGAACTCTACTCAATACTCTGTAATAACCCATATGGGAAAAGAATAAAAAAAAAGGGTGTGTGTGTGTGTATATATATATATATATATATATATAGAGAGAGAGAGAGAGAGAGAGAGAGAGAGAGAACAATCACTTTGCTGTACACATGAAACTAATATAGCATTGTTAAGCAACAATAAGATAAAAATTAAAAAAGGAAATACTATAAGGAGAAAATAAGTAATATATAACAAACATTTACATTTTCTTTTTCATTTATTAAATCTCATTTATATTTTTTAAAAGCTATAGAGCTTCTAAAGCAGATACAAAATCCACCTCAGCAAAGATGATATTAACCTAATAAACAAATATGGTTTCATTTTTCAACTTAGACTCCAAGTTTTCAAATTAATCTATGAAGAGTTGAAACTGTGATTTTATAACTATCAAAAGAAATGTATAGTTACTTGAGAGAGTATCTAAGGGAGTTAGTAGCTGAAATGTTGGAGAGACTCAGATTAATAATGTATACTAAGTGGTCTATATTTAATTAGTGAACAAAATGATGTTTCAAGTTGCTCTTATCTCATGAGAAAATCTCTTTATCTAAACATAGTGGTAGTAATGCTCTTTATTGTTAAAGATACAGAAACTATTATTCACTTTTAACAAAAAATTGGATAATACATCCACAGTGTACAAAATGTAAAAATCTACCCAAAGTAATGCAAGTCTCTTCATAACCTCATGTACCCATTTACTCCCAAAGAAAACCTGGTTCCAGTTTTGCTTCACCTGGTCGAGTGGATGGATACACTTTAGCTCCTCCCCTAGCGAAATACTGAGCTTGGGGGTCCAAGATTTATAATTTCAGCTCTGCAATATTTGATACTGGAATCAGGATTTTTCATATCAGCATTTGTTGTTAGGGAAGTAGAGACTGTCTCCTTGCCTTTTAGGTATGGGGTAAGACTTGGGATCCACCGGAACAGATTGCCTTAGTACCTGAGCAATAGCCAATTGGTCAGGGGAGGCCAGCCTGCAAGTTATATATCCTGAATTGGTTAATTCTTATCTCTCAGAGTCTGTGCTTTGATATTATTTTCTATTGTGATACTTCCTCTTCATTTTCCTATTTAGTAAATTGTCAGTAATCACTCTGGGCCTGAACTAAAATACCATAAACTTTGTTTCCTGTGAAACTCAGTAGTAAGCAATACTCAAATATGTAATTATAGTACATCATAGATTATATTGATCATATTACCTGACACTTACACAAAATATACCAATCTATACTCTACCCTGGGGAAGGCAATGGCACCCCACCCCACTACTCTTGCCTGGAAAATCCCATGGGCAGAGGAGCCTGGTGGGCTGCAGTCCATGGGGTCGCTGGGAGTCGGACACGACTGAGCGACTTCACTTTCACTTTTCACTTTCATGCATTGGAGAAGGAAATGGCAACCCACTCCAGTGTTCTTGCCTGGAGAATCCCAGGGACGGGGGAGCCTGGTGAGCTTCTGTCTATGGGGTCGCACAGAGTCGGACACAACTGAAGCGACTTAGCAGCAGCAGCAGCATACTCTACCCACTGTATTGATGTATTTATATATACTCCCTTCATAGTCTCATCCATCCTCTTGGTTTTAAATTCTAGCTATATTTTATTGCCTCCCAAATGTAATTCTCTAGCCCAGTACTGTTCTTTGAAACCCAGACCTGTATGTCTAATGGTGTACTTGATTTATCCACTTAAAATTAGAACTACCTTTCTGAATCTGAAACCTGACTTATTTTTATTGTGGCTTATCAACAGAGAGGCTTGTTGCACCCCCAGAGAAACTCTAGACATCACTAAGTTTTGACGAGTCTCCTGAGGACTTACAGTTATTTATTTAGTCTTAACTCTTTTTGAATGAAATTATTTTTCTGGATACTGCTCATTTGTTAGTTCAATATGTCTTTCAGTTCAGTTCAGTCGCTCAGTCGTGTCCGACTCTTCACGACCCCATGAATCGCAGCACACCAGGCCTCCCTGTCCATCACCAACTCCCAGAGGTCACTCAGACTCACGTCCATCGAGTCAGTGATGCCATCCAGCCATCTCATCCTCTGTCGTCCCCTTCTCCTCCCACCCCCAATCCCTCCCAGCATCAGAGTCTTTTCCAGTGAGTCAACTCTTCCCATGAGGTGGCCAAAGTACTGGAGTTTCAGCTTTAGCATCAGTCCTTCCAAAGAACACCTAGGACTGATCTCTTTTAGAATGTCTTTATATTATGTTTAAATTACTAGATTGAGTTACAAATTTGTCCCTTTCTACTAACATTAAATATACATAGTTTATGCTGATTTTAGTTGTGCCATTCAAGAATTCATGGAGTTTAGTAGCACCTAAACCAATATTTGTTTTCCAAATGCAAAAGTTCAGATATTTTCATTCTCTTATCATAAGATGAAACTGTTTTCAATTCTCATTCCTTTTTTGGAAGTCTTTATTAATGTTTTCATGAAATATTTCCATCTCAGACTGTAGTTAAAAATTCTTTCCCAGATTTAGATGCTTTTAAAATAAAGGAATAAGAATAAATGATATATTCTCTTTTGGTTCATCTTGTTTTTTTTTTTTTTATTTTTAATTGAAGGATAATTGCTTTACAACATTGTGTTCAGTTGCTCAGCCGTGTCTGACTCAGTCATTTGCAACCCCATGTACTGCAGCACACTAGGTTTCCCTGTCCATCACCAACTCCCAGAGCTTGCTCAAACTCATGTTCATCAAGTCAGTGATGCCACCCAACTATCTCATCCTCTGTCATCCCTTTCTTTATTTCTGTCATACATCACTGTGAATCGGCCATAGACATATATATGTCCCCTTCCTCTTGAAACTCTCTTCCACCTCTCACCAAATCCCACCCCTCTAGGTTGTCACAAAGCATCAGGTTTATGCTCCCTGCATTGTACAGCAAACTCCTACTAGCTGGTTCATGTTGTTTTAATGATGCCTAACAGTTTGCATTTTTACTGGTCTCAGCTCGTTCCAGGAGAAATATAACACAGAAACATCTGTAGCTGAGTTTCCTCAATAGTGCCTCCTGACTCACTCTTAAAAAAAAATCTGAATAGAACAGCTTTATTGAGATATAATTCACATATATCTATAATTAACCCACTTAAAGTGTACAATTCTATAGCGTTTACTATATTCACAGAGTTATGTAAATACTAGTATCATTTTTCACCACCACTACAAAAATAAATCTTGGCAACCTTTAGAAGTCTTTTCCCATTTTCTCCCAATGCCCCCTAAGTTCTAGACATCCATTAAACTATTTCTATCTCTATTTCCCTAGCGTGGAAAGTTCATCTAAATGGAAGAATGCATTTCATGGCTCTCTCTGACTGGCTTCCTTCATTAACATAATACTTTCAAGGTTCATTCCTGGTTTAGTCTGTAGCAGTACTTTAGATTTGTTATTTCTAAATAATATTCTATCATGTGAATAACATCATATTTCATTTATTCATTCTTGGGTTTTATATTGTTTCCACAATTCAGATATTACCAATAATGCTTCTATACACATTCCTATACAAAATTTTCATGAACATATATCTTAATTTATTTAGTGTAATGTTCCAAAGAGTAAAATTGCCTCATCATGCATTAACTTCATGTCAAACTTTGAAAAAATTGTCAGGCTGTTTTCTAAAGTGGCCGTATCATTTTATATTCCACAGCAGAGTACCAGGGTTCCAATTACTTCACGTTTCTTCCCAGGACATTTCATTGTCTCTCTTTTTGATAATATCCATCCTAGTGAGTATGAAGTGTTATCTCATTGGAGTGTTGATTTGCATTTCCCTGATAGCCAAAATTTTGAGCATATCCTCATGTGCTTTTTGGCATTTGAATATCTTTTGTGGAGAAATATCTATTTAAATACTTTGCCCATTTTTAAATTGGATTATCTTTTTTTCACTGAATTTAAGATTTATTAAATCTAGATGAAAATCCCTTATTAGGTAAATAAATCATTTTTTTCACTTATTTGATGGTATTGTTTGAAACACAGAAGTTTGTCATTTTAAAAAGTCCCATTTGTATACTTTTTCATTTGTCACTTTTGGTTTTGGTGTCATAATAAGAGTGTTTTGATTAATTCAAAGCCATGAAGATGTACTTCTATAATTCTTCTAAGATTTCTTAAATATTTTAAGTTTATTTTTGTGTGTATTGTGAGGAATAAGTCCAATTTCATCCTTTTATGTGTTGATATCCAGTTGTCCAGCACCATTTGTTGGAAGGACTCACTTTCCTCTTTCCTATTTACTTTATCAGATCTTTCTCATAGTTTGTGAATATAAATAAGAATTTTCACCATTCATATTTTATTCTAGGTTTTTAAGCTCCAGTCAGATAGTTATTCTAATAACTCTTTTATAATTAAAATACATATTAATGAAATTTAATTACTTCATTAAGAGTCACATATCAATGATTTTTAATCAAAAATAATAATGATACAAGTGGTTTATCCACATCATATCATTTATGGTAACAAAAAACACTTTTAGGTGTATGTTGTCTTTATCATTGTATCAATGAGTAAAATACCAGCCTTTATAAGCTAACACTATATTTGTACTTAATGCTTCTATTTAAGACACAGTTTTCCTCTCAGTCACTCACTCCCATCAGGAAGCTTCCATAAGCCTCTTATCCTTCTCCATCAGAGGGCAGACTGAAAACCACAGTCACAGAAAACTAACCAATCTGATCACATGGACCGCAGCCTTGTCTAACTCAATGAAACTAGGAGCCATGTCGTGTATGGCCACCCAAGACACATGGTTCATGGTGGAGAGGTCTGACAAACTGTGGTTCACTAGAGAATGGAATGGCAAACCACTTCAGTATTCTTGCCTTGAGAACCCCATGAACAGTATGAAAAGATAAGAAGGTAGGGCACTGAAAGATGAGCTCCCCAGGTCAGTAGGTGCCCAGTATGCTGCTGGAGATCAGTGGGGAAATAATTCCAGAAAGAATGAAGAGATGGAGCCAAAGCAAAAGCATCACCCAGTTGTTGATGTGACTGGTGATGGAAGTAAAGTCCAATGCTGTAAAGAGCTATATTGCATAGAAACCTGGAATGTTAGGCCCATGAATCAAGGCAAATTGGAAGTGGTCAAACAGGAGATGGCAAAAGTGAAGGCTGACATTTTAGGAATCAGCAAACTAAAATGGACTAGAATGGGTGAATTTAACTCAGATGATCAATATATCTACTACTGCGGGCAGGAATCCTTCAGAAGAAATGGAGTAGCCATCATGGTCAACAAAAGAGTCTGAAATGCAGTACTTGCATGCAGTCTCAAAAATGACAGAATAATCTGTTTTCAAGAAAAAACCATTCAATATCACAGTAATCCAAGTCTATGCCCCGTCAGTAATGCTGAAGAAGCTGAAGTTGAATGGTTCTATGAAGACCTACAAGATCTTCTAGAACTAACACCAAAAAATATGCCCTTTTTATTATAGGGGACTGGAATGCAAAAGTAGGAAGTCAAGAAATACATGGAGTAACAGGCAATTTTGGCCTTGGAGTACAGAATGAAGCAGGGCAAAGGCTAATCGATTCTGCCAAGAGAACCCACTGGTATAACAAACCCCTCTTCCAACAACACAAGAGAAGACTCTACACATGGACATCACCAGATGGTGAATACCAAAATCAGATTGATTATATTCTTTGCAACCAAAAATGGAGAAACTCTATACAGTCAGTGAAAAAAGACCAGGAGCTGACTGGTTCAGATCATAAACTCCTTATTGCCAAATTCAGACTTAAATTAAAGAAAGTAGGGAAAATGACTATTCAAGTATGACTTAAATCAAGTCCCTTACAGTTATACAGTGGAAGTGAGAAATAGATTCAAGGGGTAGATGTGATAGAATTCCTGAAGAACTTTGGATGGAGATTCGTGACATTGTGCAGGAGGCAGTGGTCAAGACCATCCCCCCAAAAAAAGAAATGCAAGAAAGCAAAATGACTGTCTGAGGAGGCCTTACAAATAGCTGTAAAAAGAAGAGAAGCAAAAGGCAAAGGAGAAAAGGAAAGATATACCCATTTGAATGCAGATTTCCAAAGAATAGCAAGAAGAGATGAGAATGCCTTCCTTAGTGATCAGTGCAAAGAGAGGAAAAGAATAAAATGGGAAAGACTAGAGATCTCTTTAAGAAAATTAGAGATACCAAGGAAATATTTCATGTAAAGATGGGCAAAATAAAGGACAGAAATGGTATGGACCTAACAGAAGCAGAAGATATTAAGAAGAGGTGGAAAGGATATACAGAAGAACTACACAAAAAAGATCTTCACGACCCAGATAATCACGATGGTGTGATCAGTCACCTAGAGCCAGAAATCCTAGAATGCAAGGTCAACTGGGCCTTAGGAAGCATCACTGTGAGCAAAGCTAGTGGAGGTCATGGAATTCCAGTTGAGCTATTTCAAATCCTGAAAGATGATGCTATGAAAGTGCTGCACTCAATATGCCAGCAAATTTGGAAAACTCAGCAGTGGCCACAGGACTGGAAAAGGTCAGTTTTCATTCTAATCCTGAAGAAATGCTCAAAGAATGTTCAAATTCCTGCACAATTGCACTCATCTCACACACTAGTAAAGTAATGCTCAAAATTCTCCAAGCCAGGCTCCAGCAGTCCGTGAACCATGACCCTCCAGATGTTCAAGCTGGATTTAGAAAAGGCAGAGAAACCAGAGATTAAATTGCCAACATCTGCTGGATCATCAAAAAGCAAGAGAGTTCCAGAAAACCATCTGCTGCTGCTGCTAAGTCGCTTCAGTTGTGTCTGACTCTGTGCGACCCCATAGACGGAAGCTCACCAGGCTCCCCTGTCCCTGGGATTCTCCAGGCAAGAACACTGGAGTGGGTTGCCATTTCCTTCTCCAATGCATGAAAGTGAAAAGTGAAAGTGAAGTCGCTCAGTCGTGTCCGACTCTTAGCGACCGCACGGACTGGAGCCTACCAGGCTCCTCCATCCATGGGATTTTCCAGGCAAAAGTACTGGGGTGGGGTGCCATTGTCTTCCCCGAGAAAACCATCTAGTTCTGCGTTATTGACTATGCCAAAGCTTTTGACTGTGTGGATCACAACAAACTGTGGAGAATTCTTCAAGAGATGAAATACCAGACCATCTGACTTGCCTCTTGAGAAATCTGTATGCAGGTCAGGAAGCAACAGTTAGAACTGGACATGGAACAAGAGATAGGTTCCAAATAGGAAAAGGAATACGTCAAGGCTGTATATTGTCACCATGCTTATTTAACTTAGAGTACATCATGCTGGGCTGGATGAAGCACAAGCTGAAATCAAGATTGCTAGGAGAAATATCAGTAACCTCAGATACGCAGATAACAGCACCCTTATGGCAGAAAGCGAAGAAAAACTAAAAAGCCTCTCAATGAAAGTGAAAGAGGAGAGTGAAAAAGATGGCTAAATCTCAGAATTCAGAAAACTAAGATCATGGCATCTGGTCCCATCACTTCATGGCAAATAGAAAGGAAACAATGGAATCAGTGACCGACTATTTTGGGGGGCGGGCTCCAAAATCACTGCAGATGGTGACTGCAGTCATGAAATTAAAATACGCTTGCTCCTTGGAAGAAAGGTTATGACTAACTAGATAGCATATTAAAAAGCAGAGACATTACTTTACCAGCAATAGTCTGTCTAGTCAAAATTGTGGTTTTTCCCTTAGTCATGTATGGATGTGAGAGTTGGACTATAAAGAAAGCTGAGCACTGAAGAGTTGTTGCTTTTTAACTGTGGTGTTGGAGAAGACACTTGAGAGTCCCTTGGACTACAAGGAATTCAACCAGTCCATCCTAAAGGAAATCGGTCCTTAATATTCATTGAAAGGACTGATACTGAAGCTGAAACTCCAATACTTTTACCACCTAATGTGAAGATATGACTCATTTGAAAAGACCCTTATGCTGGGAAAGATTGAAGGCAGAAGGAAAAGGGCCCAACAGAGGATGAGATGGCTGGATGGTATCACCGACTCAATGGCCATGAGTTGAGTAAACCCCAGGAGTTGGTGATGGACAGGGAGGCCTGCTGTGCTGCAGTCCATGGCATCACAAAGAATTGGACATGACCTAGTGACTGAACTGAACTGAACTGAATGCTACTAATATACAGTATAGGTGATATTTACTAGAATCCATTGATTCCCTTTTGGTTCTAAACAAGACAAGAAAAGCAAATATGTTAATCACGTATTCCCTATTTGTCGTATTACCTGTTATTTTCTCTCATCTTTTACCTCAAGACTTTTGTGTTTCACTTGTCATTTATAATTGCCTTAGGCAGCTTGAGATATAGAGAATAAACCATGTGGGCTTATAAACATTATGAGTTTGCTTCGTTTTCTGGGTGGAGTTAATCTTCCTTCCAAGGAACATATCTGCTCTGACTCTTAATTTATAACATGGAGTACTTTGATAGTGATTAGATTTTCCCACTGAACAAATAACAGGTATCATCACTGATATTGCTTCAGGGCAAGTAGTAGATATAAATTTATGACATTAATGTGAGGTAAAGTAAAGCAAAAATATATATGAATTCTGCAAGCCTGGCTATAGGTATTAATTACTCAATGTTTTCAGATAACTAATATAGGAGAAACTATTATTAACTATTATTTATTGTTAATGTAACCATTGCTAATGGTTACAATTAGATTTTTCAATAGATGAGTGAAGGAAAGAGATGTTGTTATTTTGTGAGTCTGTATTAGCATTGTGAATTTTTAAGCAGAAACGCTGGACTGGAAGAAACACAAGTTGGAATCAAGATTGCTGGGAGAAATATCAATAACCTCAGATATGCAGATGACACCACCCTTATGGCAGAAAGTGAAGAGGAACTAAAAAGCCTCTTGATGAAAGTGAAAGTGGAGAGTGAAAAGGTTGACTTAAAGCTCAACATTCAGAAAACGAAGATCATGGCATCTGGTCCCATCACTACATGGGAAATAGACGGGGAAACAGTGGAAACAGTGTCAGACTTTATTTTTCTGGGCTCCAAAATCACTGCAGATGGTGACTGCAGCCATGAAATTAAAAGACGCTTACTCCTTGGAAGGAAAGTTATGACCAACCTAGACAGCATATTCAAAAGCAGAGACATTACTTTGCCAACAAATGTTCGCCTAGTCAAGGCTATGGTCTTTCCTGTGGTCATGTATGGATGTGAGAGCTGGACTGTGAAGAAGGCTGAGCGCTGAAGAATTGATGCTTTTGAACTGTGGTGTTGGAGAAGACTCTTGAGAGTCCCTTGGACTGCAAGGAGATCCAACCAGTCCATTGTGAAGGAGATCAGCCCTGGGATTTCTTTGGAAGGAATGATGCTAAAGCTGAAACTCCAGTATTTTGGCCACCTCATGCAAAGTGTTAACTCATTGGAGAAGACTCTGATGCTGGGAGGGATTGGGGGCAGGAGGAGAAGGGGACGACAGAAGATGAGATGGCTGGATGGCATCACTGACTCGATGGATGTGAGTCTGAGTGAACTCCGGGAGTTGGTGATGGACAGGGAGGCCTGGCGTGCTGCGATTCATGGGGTCGCAAGGAGTCGGACACGACTGAGCGACGTCTGATCTGATCTGATCATTCCCTGAAGAGAAAGAAATGCTTCCCAGAAGAGTATAAGTATGTTATTCCATCATCCACATTGATTAAACAAGGATCCATTAATATCTAGGAAATAATGTTTAGAAAGCTCAAAGATCTCTTCAAAGGATTTTAGGCACAATAGGGACCAAATTCAGGGTAAAAGTAATGATAATGTTAAATTTCTTGGAAAAAAATATGCTCTATATACTCAGTAATTTTGATTTCAGTCAAATAGTTTTAATATTAGAAGTAAATGATTGAGTTTTTAATACTGATTTGCTATATAAATTTGGAATTTTTCCATAAGAAGTTGCTCTGCATGATAGATTTTATCTTAACATGTAACTGCTTTTAGGGTCCATGTGCTGCTATGTTGCTTCAGTCACATGCAACTCTTTGCAGCCCCGTGGACTGTAGCCTGCCAGGTTTCTGTCCATGTGATTCCCTAGGGGAGAATGCTGGAGTGGCTTGCCATTTCCTTCTCCCAGGATCTTCCAGACCCAGGGACAGAACTCACATCTCTTATGTCTCTTGCATTGGCAGGCGGGTTCTTTACCACTGCTGTTGCTGCTGCTGCTGCTGCTAAGTCGCTTCAGTCGTGTCCGACTCTGTGCGACCCCATAGATGGCAGCACACCAGGCTCCCCCATCCCTGGGATTCTCCAGGGAAGAACACTGGAGTGGGTTGCCATTTCCTTCTCCAATGCATGAAAGTGAAAAGTGAAAGTGAAGTCACTCAGTCATGTCTGACTCTTTGCGACCTCATGGACTGCAGCCTACCAGCCTCCTCCATCCATGGGATTTTCCAGGCAAGAGTACTGGAGTGGGGTGCCATTGCCTTCTCTGTCTTTACCACTAGTGCCACTTAAATGGTACATGCTTAGTCTTAACTTTTCAACCATTAGTTATAAATTAACAGTGACAAAAAACTATTCTTTTCAATATGTGTAGTTACTTTGGTAGCAGTCTATGTATTCTTAAAGCTTCCCCTCAATTCATACGTTTGAATTTGGTGAGACCAAAAAACAACTATGACCATGAATTTTATCACCCTCTATGCTTTGGGTGAAAACATGGTGCTATGGCTGCCATCAATGGGAATCTCGAGGCAGAGGACAGGATATGCAGTAAAAGGTTAAGCGTTGTGATAGATGATGAGAGAGAGCATCTCAAACATCTCAGGCAGTGGAGGCATTGTATTCACAAAGAGAATTTCTATTATATTTCTGTGCTTTACCTGTTCTGTAAGATTTAGCTCAAGTTCCCCCTTTTCCTGGAAAACTCTCTTGAGTCCTTCTACCTGGGATACTTATTCTTCCTCTTCTCTTATAGCACCTTGAATTTATAATGATCTTAGAATTTAACCTTCTATAATTCCCCATTTCCTTGTTTTGTCTATTTGACTAAACTGTAAACTTCCTAAGGGGGCAGGACTGTGTTGGATCGATTTTAAATCTCCAAAGCCTAGAATGGTGTTTAGCCTCTATGAGACATTTAAAAGTATTTTTGGGTGAATAAACAATTGGATGAACCAAATATCTAAAGCCTTGTTTTTTATTTTTTTTAAAATTTAATTTAATTTTATTTAACTTTACAATGTTGTATTGGTTTTGCCATATATCAAAATGAATCTGCCACAGGTATACATGTGTTCCTCATCCTGAACCCTCCTCCTTCCTTCCTCCCCATACCATCCCTCTGGGTCGTCCCAGTGCACCAGCCCCAGGCATCCGGTATCAGGCATCGAACATGGACTGGTGACTCGTTTCATATATGATATTATACATATTTCAATGCCATTCTCCCAAATCATCCCACCCTCTCCCTCTCCCAGAGTCCAAAAGACTGTTCTAAAACCTTCTATATTTTTAATTAAAAAAGTCAATTAGAAGTTATTTTCAAAACCAATAATATGGTTTCTTTTTTTCCCCCAAACTTTAAGCTTTTTATTTTGTAGTATATTTGTATCCATTCTCCCACAAACCCCCTCCTATCCAAGCTGTCACATAGCATTGAGTAGAGTTCCATATATTATGAGTGATTAAGTCAACTTGGAAGCCAAAATGTTTTTAGATAATAGACATACAATTTTGGAGGAAGAGATATATGAAGAAGGGCTTGTCCCTGATACATTTATAGGCATTTTAGATCTGTGATCTGACATAATATATGTTTAAGATACTACTTTACTAATGAAAAGAACTGCGAAGTTGAAGACTCTTGAGAGTCCCTTGGACTTCAAGGAGATCAAACCAGTCGATCCTAAAGGAAATCAGTCTTGAATATTCATTGGAAGGACTGATTGCTAAAGCTGAAAGTCTAATACTTTGGCCACCTGATGCGAAGAACCGATTCGTTGGAAAAGACCCTGATGCTGGGAAAGGTTGAAGGCAGGTGGAGAAGGGTATGACAGAGGATGAGATGGTTGGATGGCATCACCAACTTGATGGACATGTGTTTGAACAAATTCCTGGAGTTGGTGAGGGGCAGGGAAGCCTGGTGGGCTGCAGTCTATGGTATTGCAAAGAGTCGGATATGACTGAGTGACTGAATTGAATGAAAAGAAACTTCCCCATATATCTAATAAGTGTTAAATTCCTGGGAGCAAATGGAGGTATACTTCAGCCAAGATTTGTTTTTCAGATGTTCAGCTCTGACTGTGAAGTGAGACATGCCTTAGGGCAACTGAAATTCAGGGAAAAGAAAAGGCTGTTTGCTGGATTTTATACCACATTAGTTGTCACTCAGCTGTTGTTACCATTCACTTATGACTTAAATACCTTTAATTACATCTCCACTTCACCACATGAGCATAAAGGGTAAAACCATTTTTAGTGCACACAATTTCCTGATTAGCCTCCAAAGACTTAGTTGGGTGCTTTCTCAAACTGTGAGGCCTAAAAAGCCTTCCAGATTATGTGTTCCTGGGGCATTTTGCCTACATCTTCTGAATTGAAATGAAAGATCACGGTGTTGTAGAAACCAGTACTTGAGAAACCAGGCACCACACTTGGAGAGTTGGAGAACTCAGGTTTATTGCACTGGGCAGGCCCAGAGGAGTTAACATTCCAAGCTCTGAGCCTTGAACAAAGGGTTACAGAGTTTTTATACATGGACAGGCATGATTAAGTGGGTTTGCAGGGGCTGGACGATTGCAAAGAGCAGGACAAGGGTGAGTGAGATAAACTCCAGTTCTTAGCATGGTGAGTCCCCACTTTCTGAGACTACATGACCTACGTGATCCAGACTTTGCAAGGAACAAGCTGAGTTACAGAGGCAGAAGGAGCAGGAGGTTATGTAAAATTTTAACTTTTCCTCTTCATTCTCCCCTCTAGATGCTTCTATCACTCATTGTAGAAAGCATCATCTCATGTTTTGGTAGGATATTCAGAGCTTCCCATCAGTTAGGGGGCTATATTGAGCTACTACCATTCATAAGTTTATGGATTTAATTCTAGAGGTTGTGAACTGGGTTATAGCATTGAGAATACAAGGGCCAATCAAGAGCACTGCAAAGAACAAGAGAGGACTGGTTAAAGGGAGAAGCCACCATGCCCAGATCCAGATATTGTTCCAGTTTCCCCAGGAATTTGCTAGTTCCTCTCTCCTTCTTATGATTTGTTCTGTTAGCCGTTGGGCCATGTCCCTGACTATTCCTGTTTGGTTTACAGAAAAGCAACATTCTTCATTCAAGAAGAGGCAGAGTCCTTCCTTTTTAGCTGTCAGTAGGTCTGCTGCTGCTAAGTCGCTTCAGTCGTGTCCGACTCTGTGCGACCCCATAGACGGCAGCCCACCAGGCTCCCCCGTCCCTGGGATTCTCCAGGCAAGAACTCTGGAGTGGGTCGCCATTTCCTTCTCCAGTGCATGAAAGGGAAAAGTGAAAGTGAAGTCGCTCAGTCGTGTCCGACTCCTAGCGACCCCATGGTCTTCAGCCCACTAGGCTCCCCCGTCCATGGGATTTTCCAGGCAAGAGTACTGGAGTGGGGTGCCATCGCCTTCTCCAGTCAGTAGGTCTAGCCCTTTCCTATTCTGTAAAATCACCTCAACTAGGGAATCTAGTTGGTCCTGTAAGGCCACTAAAGATTTGAGTACTCTCTCAATATTGTCTGTGAAGTCCTTGGATAGTGTATGACAGAAGGTGGTTGATTAGGCAATTCCTCCTATTCCCATACCTATCCCAGGCATAATTCCAAGACCAAACAGTAGGGGTATAAATTGAATGGCTCTTTTTGACCACGTATGCGCTGCCAGAGGTACGGTGAGAGTCTGGTTGTTAGGGATAATGTTCATTTGGGGAGTGAGGAGAGCTAAGGTGCAGATACCCATCCAGTTGACTGGTAGACATAAGTAAGCATCTGTCCCACAAACAAAGAAAAGGCCTTGATGGGGGCGGCACCGTTTTGTGTTTGTGGGAGGATGAGTGGGCCACTCACCTTTTAAAGTTTGAATATATTTGCCCCTGGTTAAATTGCCTATAAGTTGAGTTCTTCCATCATTTGTAAAGCATTTTGGAGCCTTTTGAGTTAACTCAATTGTCCTTAAGACTGGCCCTTGTGAGGGTGATCTATAGGAGTTCCCATGGCTGTTGCATTATTTAATGATACCAGTGTAGCTAAGTACCATGGAGCTCCTAAGGATAAGCAAAGCCAGCAATTGCTGGCCAGCTGGGGATTGGTGTCATCAAGAAGGTGATCAGTTGTACTGAGAACCTGGTACAGATGAGGGTTTAAGGGGGAGTTAACTCTATAACCTGGGTCATGCTGCCAATAGGCAGAGCCTGATATTTTAGGGTAGAGTTGGTCCATGATTTTGTCTGTATACATTGTCACTGTCTAGTAGGTTTTTCCACTTATTTGGCAGAGAGACACCTGTTCTGGGTTGTAACATCTGCATGGCATTAGGGGGTAGACAGGGCACAGGGGCGTGATGGCAATGCCATGGGGTCAGGATACCACCTGGGATTTGGATCCTCTGGTGGGAGAAAGGTAGCGGCAGCGGGAGGCATAACTTGAAAACATCTTTGGCACCCAGGCCCCTGGATATACATTGCATGGTTATGAAGGCAGTAGGTGATCAGCCTATATGACTGGCTATCTATACATTGTTCTAGCTGATGGTTAAGTAAGTGATTTTCCAAGAGTTGGCTGTAATGTTGACAGGTGCATGATGAATAAGGAACAGCACCATCTGTAACAGCAAGGGACACCAAAAGCCTGCAAAGCAGCCTGCATATAACAGATAACTGAACACTAGCAGAAGGTTTTCTCCCCATCTTTGGGCTGTCATGGCTGTAGCAACTGAGCCTATCATGAAGGGGGTTCAGCTATACTGTGAGCAATTTAGTTAGTAGGGAGAATCTGTCATAAGAGACATCTAATAAGAATGAGGCTTCCCACTACTGTGAGATAACAGACAGCTAACTGCAGCTTCTGACCCAAATCCCCATCCTGGGGTGTGACTAAAGCTAGTGGTATAGCGAAGAGCACAGAAACAATACCAGCCAGGGCTGACAGTAAAAAATCCATTGATATTTTGACAGCCAGATCTTCAAGCTTCTGCTGTGCATTGACCAGCCATTTGCTGGAGTGTGGCTGGAGGAAGGCTGAAGAATCATCAAGCTTCTGCTGTGCATTGACTAGTCAGCTTCTGGAGTGACTAGAGCAGGGCTCAACATCCTTCATGGGTGAAGGACATTGTTTTTGGAACCAGACCTTAGGGGGTTTGGGGGTCCGTAACTGTTTCCCAAGTGTCCTCATCACAGAAATCCGCTGCCTTCTTGACTCTGGTGTGGTGGATCCAAGGGATGACACCTATAACTTTAACAGCAGCAGGGGTTGCCGGGATGACCATGTGAGGGCCTGTCCAAACTGGCTGAAGTGGTTCCTTTTTCCAATCTTTTACCCATACCTCATTTCCTGGATGATAGGGACGAACTCAATTGCCCAAAGGAATGAGTGTTCTTTCTAAGGTTTCTCGGGTGATATGGTGAAGGATTTTTCCCAGGGCTTGGAGGTGTCAGGACATCTGCAAGTCAGCTGGTTATTGGGGGTTTCCCTTGAGTTTTTTCCTATCACTGGGGATGTTCTCCCATATAAGATCTCAAAGGGAGAATAGCCTGAGGACCTCAGGTGCATCTAGCTTGGAGTAAGGCTTGGGGTAACATGTCAACCCAAGATAACTGGGTCTACTGACAGAGTTTAGCTAGTGAAGTCTTGAGGGTCCAATTCATGCATTGAGTTTTCTCTGAGCTCTGTGACCTATAAGCAATGTGAAGCTTCCATTTGATTCCCAGTGTCCTGAATAAAGTTTGGATTATCTCAGAGACAAAAGCTGGCCCACTGTCAGACCCTATGGAGAGAGGAAGCCCATATCTCAGGCAGCCCATGTCTCTTAGTAAGGCCTTGATCACTTCTTGTGCCCATTCAGTGCACATGGGGTAGGCTTCAGTCCATCCCGAGTAGGTGCAGACTACCACAAGTAAATACTTATAGCCCCTATAGGGCTTGACTTCAGTAAAGTACACTTCTAGATCTTCAAAGGGCAGTGTCCCAACTGTCTGCACCCCTGGATTGGTCTTGGCCCCTGGCTGGTATTGTTTTGTGCACAAGTCACACATCTAGCACTGATCTGGGCACACAGGGTTGGGAGCTTAGGAATGAAACAGTAGCAGCTCAGTAAGCTCTCCAGTGCAGTTTTTCCTAAATGAGCTGTCTCATGATATTGTTTTACCAGCTGGACTGCTATATTGCTGGGGACAAAGAGTCTTTGGTCTGGGAGCTTTCACCAGCCCTCCTTTTCTTTTATTCCTCCCTCATTTAGAGCCCATTGATCTTCTTCCTTGGTATATCTCAGGGATGGAGGCAATTCTGATGCCAAGACAACCTTAAAGATTGACTCAAGGCCCACTGTGGGGCTTGGTTGGGTCACCGCCTCCTTGGCTGCCTGGTCAGCCAACTGATTTCCTTTGCTGATTGGATCAGTTCCTTGCTGATGCCCTTTACAATGGATGACTGCCACTTGGGAAGGTTTCCAGACTGCTTCTAATAGCTGAAGCATTTATTTTTTGTTTTTAATCTCTTTTCCCCTTCTGTCAGTAGTCCCCTTTCTTTATAAATGGCTCCATGAACATGTAAGTAGCAAAGGCATACCTTAAACCAGTATGGATGTTGACTCGTTTCCCTTTGGCATGCCTTAGCACCTGGGTGAGTGCCCATAGCTCAGCCCATTATGGTGACCACCCCTATGGCAAGGTCTCAGCCTTCACTATCTTGTCAGTTGTTGTTATGGTAGAGCCTGCTTTGCGCTGCCCATCTTGAATAAAACAGCTTCTGTAGGTGAACAGTTCTAGTTCTGGGTTCTGGAGGGGAATGTCCATCAGGTCTGGCCTGCTTGGGTAAATTTCATGTATGACCTCCTCACAGTTATGATCAGGAGTTCCTGCTTCTGTAGGTAAAATGGTGGTGGAGTTCAGCATCCATACAGACTCAAGTTGGACCTGTGGGTTTTAGCAAAACAGTCCTTGATAGTGAATCATCCTGAAGTTGGTCAGCCACTTATGCCCCTGGCTGTTCATCAGGGCAGTAATAGCTTGGGGAACTTTTACATTTACATTTTGTCCTACAGTAAGCTTATCTGCTTCTCTGACCAAAACCACAGTGGCAGCTAATGCCCAGAGGCATGGTGGCCATCCTGTGGCCACTGGATCCCATCGTTTGGACAGGTATGTGACCGGGCACTGCCATGGCCCAATTGTTAGTGTGAGGACCCCCAGTGCAGTTTCTCTCATATACAAAGAGGTTAAAGTCTCGTGTCACATCTGCAACCTTAATGCTGGAGCACTGGCCAAGAGTCTCTCTATCTCCTTGAAGGCCTTTTCCCATTCAGGTCCCCACTCCAGGGGGTCCTTACCAGACGCTGCTGTGGCTTTAAACAAAGGCTTGGCATTTTCACAGAAACCAGGTATCCAGATCCAGCAGCAGCCGGCAGCCCCGAGGAACTCACAGACTTCTTTCTTGGTGTTTGGCCAAGGTATTGAACAGATGGCTTGCTTCCTCTCATGTCTGAGTGCCTGATGCCCTTTTGAGATGACAAAACCAAGGTACTTGACCTCCTGTCTGTAGATCTGAGCCTTTTCCCATGACACCTGGTACCCTATGGTGGAAAGTAGAGCCAACAGGGCTATGGTGCCTCTCCAGCAGTCCCATTGGGTGGGACTGGCTAGCAACAGGTCATCCATGTACTGGAGTAGGGTGCAGTTGAAAGTTTCTCTGGGAAAGGCAGCAAGGTGTGCAGCCAGGGCTTCACCAAACAGGGTGGATGAGTTTTTGAAGCCTTGTGGCAGTGGGATCCAAGTCAGCTGTGTCTTTATCCCAGTGTGTGGGTCTTTGCATTCAAAGGCAAACAAGGGCTGGCTGGCTAGTGACAGCTGGAGGCAGACGAATCCCTCCTTGAGATCGAGGCAGGTGAACCAGCTTGCTTGAGTGGGTAAGAGAACTCAGGAGAGTGTAGCAATCTGGGATCACTGGACGGATGGTGATCACTGCACTGTTGATGGTGTGAAGGTCCTAGATGGGATGGTAGTCACTCCCTCCAGACTTTGACTGGTGAGAGTGGAGTGTTCCAGGGAGACTGACATTCGATTAGGATCTCGGCATCTCATAGGCACTGGATGTGGTCCCAAATTCCCAGGTGTACCTCTCATGGTACTGGATATGGTTTCTGTCTAACAGGAGTAGCTCCTGGCCTCAGGTCCACTATAATGGGGGCATGTTTTTTGGCTAAAGCTGGGGGCCCCTTCTCTGCCCAGACATCAGGGAATTCTTTTAGCTGTCTGGAGGGATTTATTTATTCTCTCCTTGAGGAATAGAGATGCCATTCATCTTCCCTGGGCATGGTCATGGTCATCATCAGAGCGGATTGGCTTCCCAGGGTGAGGCTCACAGGTTTTCTGGGGGCAAAGGTGATTTGTGCCCCCAGCTTTGCCAGTAAGTCTCTACCCAGCAGGGGAATGGGGTATTCTGGTAAGTAGAGAAATTCATAAGTCACCAGATGGCCCCCTAGCTGACACGAACAGGCCTTGCAAAATGAGTGGGCTGCCATGTCCTCTGTAGCCCCAACAATAGTTGCTGTTCGGCCTGTAAGGGGAGTCACAGGTATGGTTACCATGGAGTGTTCAGCTGTGGTAGTCACCATAAAAGACATTGATTGGCCCCCTGCTTTCATCGTGACTGTAGGCTCCCAGGGGCCCAGGATCAGGGAGCCTGGCCTTCCCTGGTCTGATTCTGCTCCTGCCAGGCTGATAAGGTTTTGGATGGCCAGCTCACACTGGTATCTTTCTTTATTGGGTCGACTGAACTTCTTCGACCCTTTAGCTGTCCTTCTGCGATGGGGGCACTCATTCCTCCAGTGTCCAGTATCTTTGCAGCAGGCACACTGGTCATGGCATAGTGGTAGTCTCTTCCTAGTCTCCCCTTTCCATGAGGGAGCAGTCTGTTTCACTTGATCTGAGCTCCTCAATGTCGCTGCTAGCAGGGCTGCTTTCTGTTTCTTTTTTTTTTTTTTTTATGTTTCTTGTTGGGCTTCATGGTCTCGGTTCACAAAGACTTTATTTGCTACCTCCAGAAGCTGTGTGGCATTCTTCCCAGTGAAGCCTTCCAGCTTTTGGAGGTTTCATTGGATGTCTTCACAGGATTGAGCCACAAAGGCAGCATTAATTATCCACTGATCTTCGGGTGTCTCTGGGTTGAATGTGGTATATGTTCAGGACACTTCACATAGTCTTTCATAGGAATTGGTGGGAGTCTCATCCAGTTTTTAGAGTATCATTGTGATTTTGGACATATTGGTGGAGTTTTTGGCTCCTACTCATAGTCCATGTAGAAGGGTATTATGGTAGTGACCCAGGGTTTCTTATCCTTCTCTGGTATTGAAACCCTAATTAGGTCTTGTCTCTGGCATTGCTTCTTGTGCCCATCCTTCTACAACTAAGACCTCTGTGTGGGCTTGTCCTTGGAGCCATTTTTGGGCTTCTGTCAAGATGTGTCACCTTTCTTCAGTGGTGAAGAGAGACGTAAGGAGCTGGTGACAGTCATCCCCTGTAGGCTCATTGGTGTGGAAAATGGACTCTAGGAGGTCAACCATAGCCTGTGGTTTATCAGAGTATGCTGGGTTATGGTGTTTCCAGTTTAGCAGATCAGTAGTGAACTACTGATCTGAAGGGCTGGTAATAGAGGATGGAGTGACCAGGCTGGACTGAGCTGTCCTCATTCACTTGTTAAGGACCTTGAGGTTTTGCAGTGACATCTCACAGGCTGCGGCCAGCTGGTTAGATTGTTTGGCTGAGCGGAGCCACTTCCCTACTGGCTCAGGGCTGGAGTCTTGATTATGAGTTGGTGCGGGGAACATGAAGGGAGGTGGACTGTCTGGCAATGTGTCTGGAGCTGGCTGTGCTGGAGCTTATGAAGACAGGGGAATGTATGGCGGGGCAGCAGGGGTCTTCCACTAGATCTTCCTGGAATATAGGTTTCTTCTCTTCTTTCCTTTTTCTCAGTGGTTGGGCCACAAATACCCTACTCTGTCCTGTCTGTTCATGCAAAACCTTTCCCATGGGGGCAGGGTCTGTTCTATCAGAAGCCAGGAGTCTATGTGTGGAAACTGATCTCGGTGCCGTGGAGTCCCTGTGACTACCTGGTGCATTGCTTGGACAGTGGGCAGGTCGAGCGTGCCCTCTGGCAGCCATCCAACATCAAAGGATGGCCAGCTGAGCTCACATAAGTTACAAAGCTTCCTAGGGGTCATCTTGACTCCATAATCTCCTAAAAAGCCCTTCTTAAAGTTCTTTATCATGCAATCTAAAACTGTTGGCTTAGAGGGACTTCCACCCATGTTGACAAATGTAATCTACCTGGCAGGGTTTTGAGGAAAACATAATATCTTAGATGTTAGCTCAAGGAGTCAGTCAACAGAAGAATAACCAGTAACCAATAATTTCTCCCTCTCTGTGTATCCTGTCCTGAGTCAATGGCATAAAGACAAACAAGTGTGGGTGCGCCCTCAAAAGAAGAGACCATCCAGTTGCCTACTTGGCCACATCCCTGGGTTGGGGGGCTGCAGATTTAGGTGCCTCTTAGCACTGGCAGATCAGTATAAACCCCTGATCCGGATCTGTCTTGTAGAGAGGGACTAGGTCCCCCAGAGGCAGGCACCATCTTGATCCATATGAGGTCACCATGGATCTGCAGTTACGGCCCACTTGGATTCCATAGCCATGAAGGCTGTGAAGCTATACAATCAAGCCTGAAGCACTGGTGAATCAGGCAGCACACTCGTTCACATTTATTTTTTGTCTGCCTGGCCACTCTGCCAAGGGAGATTTAAGATGCCTCTTAGCATTGGCAGGTCGGTATAAACCCCCAACCCAGACCAGACCTGCAGGGAAGGATCAAATCCCCCAGAGACTAGCACTATGTTTCAGTCTTATGGAGTCTCATGGAGCTGCAGGTTTTGGACCCTCTCAGGCTCTGTAGTCCGAGGACTGTGGAGCTCACTTGCACTTCCATCAATCAACAATCATGCATACACAATCACTCAGAGGTTATCACAATACCTCCCTTTTCCCAAGTCCCCAGGTCCTATCTGATGCTCCCTTCCTGGGAGCCCAAAGGAGGTGATCAGTCTCCTCTTCTACCTGTTGGGATAGGATTTGACTGGGGACTGGCCCCAGGGCTTTACCTGATCCTGTGGCCATTTCTGATGAGTTGGTCCATCCCTCTAATGAGTCCGGTCAGGGCTCAGCCATCCAGAGTCAGAACGCCAGTCTGAAAGAAAACCTGGAATACTGCCAGGTGGCATGCCTCCTCATTCATGTCGGGGCTCCTCCGCTCCAATCCAGCTGAACCACCAGTCCGGTGGAATCTTGCTGGGGCCTCCAGAAATGTTGCAGAAACCAGTACTCAAAAAACCAAGCTCCACACTTGGAGAGTTGGAGAACTCAGTTTATTACGCTGGTGGGCCCAGAAGAGTTAACACTCCAAGCTCTGAGCCACAAACAAAGGGTTACAGAGTTTTTATACACTGACAGGCATGATTAAGTGGGCTTGCAGAGGTTGGGCCATTGCAAAGAGCAGGACAAGGGTGAGTGAGATAAACTCCAGTTCCTAGTATTATGAGTCCCCACTTTCTGAGACTACATGACCTACATGATCCAGACTTTGCAAGGAACAAGCTGAATTGCAGAGGCAGAAGGAGCAGAAGGTTATGTAAAATTTTAACTTTTCCTCTTCAATGAAAATTAAAACAGTGATAGTCCTTTTTTTTTTTTTTTTTTGCTCTTAGGATAAAGAAATAGAATGGATGTTAGAAGAATCGTAGCAGAGAAACTAAATTTTAAAACTTTATTTTCTAGGAATGCAAGTGTTGTATAGACATTCTTCAAATACATAAAAATGGCCAGTGAGCACATGAAAAGATGGTCTACCTCATTAGTTATTAGAGAAATCCAAGTCAGATTCACAGTGAGGTACCATTTCATACCCACTAAGATTTAGGGTATATATTTAAAAACACACATACAACAAAAGAACAGCAACAATAACAACAACAAAAAAAAGAAAAACAACAAATGCTGGTGGAAATGTGGAGGAATTAGAATCCTTATATATAGCTGTTGGGAAGGGTTCGGCCTACATGTAAAAGAGATTGGTGATTCCTTAAAAAGTTCAATATAGGATTACCATGTGACCCTACAGTTCCACTCCTAGGTATATAACAAAAAGAATTTTGTTAACAGGCATTCAAACAGGAACATATAGGTGGAATCAGCCCAAATGTTAATCAACAGATGAATGGATGAGTGAATTATGGTGTGTGTGTGTGTGTGTATGTATATATATATATATATTTATATATATATTTGTATATATATATTTATATATATATTTATATATATATAATAGTTATTTTGATATAAAAGTAGATGAAGTACTGATGTATGCTACAATATAGAAAACCTCTGAGATGAAAGAACTTGACACAGAAGATCCTATATTGTATGACTCCATTTATATAAAACATCCAGAAAAGATGAATCATAGAGACAGAATACAGACTTGTGGTTGCCTGAGGAAGAGGGCAATGGGGAGAAACTTGCCTGAAGGATAATGGATTTTGCTTGGGAATGATGAAATGTTTTGAAACTAGATAAAGGTAGTAGTTGTACAACATTATAAATGTACTAAATGACTGAATTACTTTAAATGGATTAATTTTGTCTTGTGTGACTTTCACTACCATGTTATTTAAAAAATATAAATGTGACAAACATCTATATATAAATGCAAATGAATTTAAGGAGAGGGATGTTGGCAGAGTTTGGATTCGAGATCTTAAACTTATTTATAAGACTAAGTTGGTTTATATTTTCAACCAGTTACTGAGTCTTAGGAACTGTGATTGTAGGATTTGAAAATGGGCTAAATCACTCTAAATATAAAGAACAATGCCAAAGGCATTTAATTTGAATTATAACAATAAAAGTAATAAACATCTGGAGAATACATCATCAAGAGTCCAATTCCATTAACAACGACCAGAACAAAAAGTTTGTTCCTCTTTCCTATACATGTCCTCAAAACTGCTTTGGAAAGGGCTTCTAGTTCTAAATTTTCTCTTAATAAACAACTGCTGAATTGCTAAAGTCAAAGTGATGTTTCTCTATAAAAGAAATCATTTTCTTGCTACTTTTTTCTAAATTTACTTTTTATACAAGCCCAGAAACAACATATTTTATCCTAATCTGCCAGCTTCCTCTCTATTATAAGGCTATCATGATAATAACCCTCAAGGAATGATTTAACTTCATAATTATAAGGACTCAAAGAATGATTAGAACAATATTTTTCTTCTCTCTCGTTTCCTCTTGTTAATTCTTTAGCTGTAATCCGCTCCTCTCTTCCTTAATGTTCTCTGTTGGGCCAATAATGCCCCCTGGTAGAAGTAGGATGAGGAGTTTATTCACTCCTGAGTGATGAATGTCTCCGCACAGCAGTGGGATTCACAAGCATATTGAATTGATTGCTGGCTTGCTTTCCCAATTTCCTTTTAAAATTTGTGTTTTAAAGACCTGTAGTAACAAATATTAACTTTGACTTTTTGGAAAATATCAAGTTATTTTTAGAAATGGCTTATAGACCAATGACTGAACGAACATATTTTATGTTTAGATATCTTGAATTTATGTAATTGGGTATAACTAAACATTCTAGTTTTAGGCCATGTAAATTTATTGACATTTTATCACTGGGACTGAACTGGAAATAACAGATTGTGTAGTTGTGTCTGTTGTCTTTTGTTTATTACAAGTGCTACTTAATTTTAGACAAATGTTTTCTTATAGCTTGGCTAATAAAATAAGGCACAAATAAGAATACAATTAAGGAAATGTAAGTACATTATTAAGATGGACTCAAAGCAAGCTAAAGAAAGATGAGATTCTAAAGGGATTATAGCAGAAGACAAAACATAAACTATTAAATGCTTTTGGGAAAGCTAGCTATCTATTTGTATCAAAAAATAATGTTATACTTCTGGATAATCCCATATTAGAAGTTAAAGATGTTCAAATAAATGTGTCCACACACAGATTTGAAAATAAAATTGTTTAATAATTAGTGACAAGACAAGATAGTCTTTCTATTTCTACTTAAGTAGAATAAGTGTCTGGAAAAAATGTTCCATCTCATTGAAAATCAGTTAAAGGCAAAATCATTCACATCTGTGAATACTATTTATTGCATATCATGTTAAAAAAAAGGACTGATGATATCTAGTAATGAATATGAGCGGTAATATATATTTTCATACATTTCTGAAAGAAATATAAACTAAACTTTTTAAAGGTCTATTTATGAATAACTATTAAAATTTTAAATGCACATATCTTGGACTAGAAACCCTTGTAGAAACATTCAAACTACAGAAATATTTGTGTATGGGCTTAGCTCCTTCTGTTTAAACATATCCAGAGGAATATTTCAAGGGAAATTTTTAAAAGCAACATATATAAGCATCTCTAGGAAATGTTTGTATAAATATTAGTACATCTATAGTATAGAGTACTCTGCCCCCTTTAAAAAAGAATGAGGTAGACTTGTGATAACGTGAAAGTATATTCATGATTTTTTGCTCCACGAGGGAATTTTTAATTTGTAAAAATAACCTGTATTATGTATGATCTCATTTTTATTAAAAAATCCATACTGCTACTATATAAAGACCAAGATGATTATTCAAATATTATCTCTGAGAAACATAAAAGAATGTACTGGGGACTCGTGAAATAGCACATGTAAGCTTTACCTAATATACCCATGTATTATTTGACAATTTTATAAGTGAATGATATTTTTTAATTAGTTTAAATATACTAAAGAGTGGAGAAAAACAATAGAGACATTTGTTTTACCTTTTGCATGATCTTTAAATTGAGATTTCTTATAAATTAGTTGTTTAAGAAAAACTCTCCAAAATACTGGTTGGTCTAATATCTAAAGCAATTGAAATGAATTCATTATTTAACCTTTTGGTGACATTGCAGGTTGAAATAAGATGAGTATATTCTAACAGGGTTTTAGGCATTTTCTCTGCATGTGTATTTCTATGAAACAGCTAAAAAGTGTGAGGTGTCTAAATCAGAATGTCCATGAGGGAATATGGACCCTCACATCCTCTGAAGTGTTAGAGAAATTACAAAACCAAACAGAAATTATTCACCTTGTGAAAAAGTAATCTTCAAGTGTTACAGATTTCCTTGGATTTGGAATATAACTTTGTGGCCTTTTCACCTTGCCTGAACTTGTAACTCACAACTTGCACGCCTTTATTTCTGACTACACAAACTACTCCCTAATGTAGTTTAATATTATTTGCTTTAAATACTATTTAATAATAAAGCCATTAATATATTTGCTTTAAATATGTTATTATATATATAGTATTAAATATATAGTATCGGAGAAGGCAATGGCACCCCACTCCAGTACTCTTGCCTGGAAAATCCCATGGGTGGAGGAGCCTGGTAGGCTGCAGTCCATGGGGTCGTGAAGAGTCGGACACAACTGAGCGACTTCACTTTCACTTTTATGCATTGGAGAAGGAAATGGCAACCCACTCCAGTGTTCTTGCCTAGAGAATCCCAGGGACAGGGGAGCCTGGTGGGCTGCTGTCTATGGGGTCGCACAGAATCGGACACGACTGAAGCGAATTAGCAGCAAATATATAGTATATATATAGTATTAAAATATTAAATACTCTTTAATAATAAAGCAAATAATACTATTTGCTTTAAATATTAAAGCAAATATTAATATTAAAGCAAAGCTTTGATATTTGTACTTGATTTTCATATATGTATTTATGGTACTATGCATACTGTTATAAAGGAATTGTTTGTTTAGTCACCCTTTGTACATTTTCTAGCATATTATAGCACATACTCAAAGTAACTTTTACAAAAATAGTTATATACAGAATTAGAGAATACGATTTCCTAACATTATATGAAGAGCAACTTTAAATCCTTTTTGTAGTTTACAATTACTGTTTTTAGATGTGTTTAAAGATGTATGTTTGTTTTAATGTATACCTTTTATATTCTTTATGATTAGTTGATCACTATTTTATAAAAATAATCTCAATTATTGTGAATGTCATAGTAGTAATATAACAATCATGGAAACTTATTGGCTACACAGTATGTGACTTGCCAATATATAAATACACTTGGACATTCTCTATTAGAGAATAGAAATCTCTAAGGGATTCTCAATTAAAGGGGGCCACTTGACCCTGCTTATTTAACTTATATGCAGAGTACATCATGAGAAACGCTAGACTGGAAGAAACACAAGCTGGAATCAAGATTGCCAGGAGAAGTATCAATAACCTCAGATTTGCAGATGACACCACCCTTATGGCAGAAAGTGAAGAGGAACTCAAAAGCCTCTTGATGAAAGTGAAAGAGGAGAGTGGAAAAGTTGGCTTAAAGCTCAACATTCAGAAAACGAAGATCATGGCATCTGGTCCCATCATTTCATGGGAAATAGATGGGGAAACAGTGTCAGACTTTGTTTTTCTGGGCTCCAGAATCACTGCAGATGGTGACTGCAGCCATGGAATTAAAAGACACTTACTCCTTGGAAGGAAAGTTATGACCAAACTAGATAGCATATTCAAAAGCAGAGACATTACTTTGCCAACAAAGGTCCGTCTAGTCAAGGCTATGGTCTTTCCTATGGTCATGTATGGATGTGAGAGCTGGACTGTGAAGAAGGCTGAGTGCCGAAGAATTGATGCTTTTGAACTGTGGTGTTGGAGAAGACTCTTGAGAGTCCCTTGGACTGCAAAGAGATCCAACCAGTCCATTCTGAAGGAGATCAGCCCTGGGATTTCTTTGGAAGGAATGATGCTCAAGCTGAAACTCCAGTACTTTGGCCACCTCATGTGAAGAGCTGACTCATTGGAAAAGACTCTGATGCTGGGAGGGATTGGGGACAGGAGGAGAAGGGGACAACAGAGGATGAGATGGCTGGATGGCATCACTGACTCGTTGGACGTGAGTCTGAGTGAACTCCAGGAGTTGGTGATAGACAGGGAGGCCTGGCATGCTGCAATTCATGGAGATGCAAAGATTCAGACACGACTGAGCGACTGAACTGAACTGAACTTGGATAATGTACTTTTGCTTGCTCATTTATTCACAGGTTTATCTCCATGAATTTGAGAAAATTAAGAATAAAAGATTCATTGATTACAGAAAATCATCCCAAGAGGATGCTCCCTTTTGACCAGTACAAAAGAGAGGTAGGAATGATACTTTTCAAAAATTATTTACTTGGGCATGTAGTCATGTTATGTTTTAAGGATGCAAAATTTGTTGAAACATGGAAATTATAGCGAGAGATATCCTCTTTATTCTTCTCACTTTGCACTCTTTTTGTTTTATCCCATCCCTTAGAATTCTTTCCTCTCATTCAAGAAATAAAGTTGTTTATTCTAATTTAGTTTCTGTTACTAAGAAATTTCCATGGGTCTAAAGTATATGTATATTTTTGCACATACGAGTTATACAATAGTCTGTTTTTGGCAGAATTACATGTATTCAGTATCCCATTAATCTCTATGAAACCTTGTGGAAAAAATGTGAATGGATTAACATTGCAGATAACATCTATATCAGTCAACTGTAGAAGTTGTTCTTTAGCATATTGCATTTAGTTTATTGTAGTCATACTCTTGTCCTTATCAGCTTGCTTTCTGGTTTTCAGGGTGATATTGTAAGTTTGTCCCTGTACTGTTGCAGGTGTCTTCTTGGACTACTAAAATATTAGTGAGTTGAACTTGGTGTAAAGTAATTTACTGGGAGCACATGTTGCCATCATTTGGGATTAAATAATATCCACTGGTGCAAATTTATGGAACACTTAAGTGATGCAGTTGTGATCTGCTTTTCTCAATTAAGGAGTAAGTGAAAGTGGTTATAGAGTCATTTTGTAAATAAGAGACAGGAGATTGGCCAGGTGTATATTCTGACCCACATTCAGTTTCTTTCAGTAAATTTGTAGCCACTGTGCAGGCATACTAACATGAGACTTGTCAATTTCGTTTTCTTACCAAACATCCCTCACAAGTTCATTTTTATGGTTAATATATTTACTACTGGGCTTCCCTGGTAGCTCAGATGTTAAAGAATCTGCCTATGGTGCGGGAGAGCCAGATTTGATTCTTGTGTTGTGTAGATCCCTTGGAGAAAGGAATGGCTACCGACTCCAGAATTCTTGCCTGGAGAATTCCATGGACAGAGGGGCCTGGCAGGCTACAGTCCGTGGGATCACAGAGTTGAGCATGACTGAGTGACTAACATTTTCACTTTTCACACTAATACTTCAGAAAAAACTATGAACAAGAAAACAACAAACCAGAAAATCTATATTGTGTCTTTTAATAAGTATTTAAAGTAAGAAATAATACATATTTGGCATTTTATGTGACTAGGAAGAGTTCCATTAGGACTTTTAAAACTTTAAGGAAAAAAGCCATGGCTTTTCAAAATCTGTTTTTATATTACTTTACGTAAGTCTATTTAAACTTTTTTGTCATTTTATGAATATTATAGTCTCTAAAGTATTTACCAAAATAGCTGCTTTTTTTCTTTTGGAAAAATATATTCACTCAAAAATAATTTCAGGTAGATTATTTGTTGGAGATTGTTTTAGAAAAAGATATGGTCAATATTGAGGATAAATTTTAAGATATATTAGGACTTTTTCAGATTATTGCATAATGATTGATTTATATTATAAAATTTAAGATAAATTAGCAATTGCAATTAGGTAAACTAAACTTTGGGAATATAAAAAAAATTAAAATTTCTAGCCTAAGCTCTTTAAAGATTCTTGCAAATTTTTTTCTTTACTCCTAAGTAGATAATCATTTGTTTCTAATGACTGAGGCTTTGAAACAATTAAGTCCATACTAATATTCCAAGTGTCTTATTCAAGTAACCAGGGAAGAACAAAACATGTTTAGGTGGTGAATCTATCATGTCTTCTCAATTAAATTCTAATTCCATACATGCATGGTTAATATCATTTAATGCTGTTTTTATTACTCAGCCACAAATTATTGGTCATTATTTTCCAATCTCAAATTACCATAGCTTAGTGCACTCTTTTTCCATACACATATATATACATACACATTCATATGTGTATATATTTGTATATCATGCAAAATAGTTTCACTCTTCTATGAAAGTAAAAAATCCTCTGTGCTCCACTGTGCATCCCTTCTGAACCCCTAATCATTGGAAATCTCTTATATTTTTAGTGCTTCCATAGTTTTACCATTTTTAGATAGAACACTGTATAGTTGAAATCATATAGGATGTAGCCTTTCCAGTTTGGCTTCTTTCACTTAGTAATATGCATTTAATTTTCTTAATATCCTTTCATGGCTTGAGAGCTCATTTCTTTTTAGTTCTAAACAATATTCCATTGTCTGGATGTACCACCATTTATTTTCCATTTGTGTACTGAAAAATATTGTAGTTGCTTCCAAGTTTTGGTAATTAAGAATAAAGCTGCTATAAACTTCTGTGTACATATTTTTCTGTAAGCATAAGGTTTCAACTCCTTTGGGTAAATACCAAGAAGCACAGTTATTGGATTGTATGGCAAGAGAAACGCTTAGCTTTGTTGAAAGAGCCAAACTGCCATCCAAAGTGGCTGTACCACTTTGTGCTCCCATCAGCAATCAATGAGAGTTTCTGGTGCTTCCCAGTCTCACCAGCATTTTGTGTTGCCAAGTGTACTATAGTACTTCATTGTTTTAATCTGCATTTTCCTGATGATGTGTGACAAGGAATTTCTTTTCATATGATTATTTACTATTAATGTATTTTCTTTGTGAAGTGTCTCTTAAGGTCTTGGGTCCATTTTTAAATTGGGTTGTTCTCTTATTGTTGACTGAAGAGTTTTTGCTTTTCATATTTTTGGATAACAGGCATTGATAAGATTTGTCTTTTGCAAATATTTTCTCCCACCCTGTAGCTTGTCTTTTTACTGACAGTACCTTCACAGGGCAGAAGTTTTTAATTTTAATGAAGTCCAGCTAACCAGTTCTTTATTATATGAATCATGTCTTTGATATTATATCTAAAAAGTCATCACCAAACTCAAGTTCTAGATTTTCTCCTGTGTCATATTCTGAGAATATTAGAGTTTTGAATCTCACATTTTGGTCAAAGTTCCATTTTGGGTTAATTTTTGTCAAGGGCATAAAATCTGTTTATAGATTAATTTTTTGCACGTGGATGTCGTTTTTCCGACACCATTTGCTTTATTGTATTGCTTTTGCTCCTTTGTCGAAGAGCAATTGACTATATTTACATGGGTCTATTTCTGGGGTCTGTTCTGTTTTATTGATCTGTTTGTTTATTCTTTTGCCAATACCTCACTGTCTTAATTATTGTATCTTTCTAGTGAGTCTTGATGGAGAAGGCAACAGCAACCCACTCCAGTACTCTTGCCTGGAAAATCCCATGGATGGAGGAGCCTGGTAGGCTGCAGTCCATGGGGTCGCTAAGAGTCGGACACGACTGAGCGACTTCACTTTCACTTTTCACTTTCATGCATTGGAGAAGGAAATGGCAACCTACTCCAGAATTCTTGGCTGGAGAATTCCATGGACAGAGGAGCCTGGTGGGTATCAAAGAGTTGGACACAACTGAGTGATTAACTTTCACTTCACTTCACTTCACTTCACTTTTAACCCTGAATATGGAATATCTTTCCATTTATTTAACCTTTTTTTAACTTCTTTCCTCAAGGGTTTTATCATTGTTATCATATAGATCAAGCACATATTTTGTTAGATTCTATCTTAATATTTTATTTTTTGGGTGCTAATATAAATAGTATTGTACTTTTAATTTCCAATTCCACTTGTTCATTATTGGTATATAGAAAAGTGATTGACTTTTGTATATTAGCCATATATCCTGCAACCTTATTATAATTGTTTTTCACTTCCAGGAATCCTTTGTCATGGTTTTCTTTCAAATTTTAAACATAGATTAATGTGTAATCTGTGAATAAAAACAGTTTTCTTTCTTTCTTCTCAATCAGTATACCTCTTTTTTGTTGTTTGTTTGTTTTATTGAATTAGCTAGGATGTCCAGTATGAAGTTGAAAAACAGTGATAAAAGGAAATATCCTTGTTTTTTTTTTCTCCTGCTTTTAGTGGGGAAGCTTTTAGGATTATTATTTTTTTTTTGGTAAGTATAATATTAGTTGTAAGTTATTTGCAGATAGTCTTTAACAAACTGAGAATTTCTTCCCTATGCCTAGTTTACTGAGAGTTTTTGTAATGAATATGTGTGTGGAGTTTGTCAAACAGCTTTTCTGTTTTCATTGACATGGTCCGTAGCTTTTCTTCTTTAGCCTATTGATGTGGTAGATTATATTAATTGATTTCACAGGCTTCTTTTAAAGCACTAATTTACATTTTCCTATGCTTTAAGGGGGAAGATATGCCTTTCCATTGTTAGGTGTAGGACACATAGGTAAGGCTCAATTAATAATTCTTTACTTTTTTTGGAATTTTAAATATATATTATTGAAGTATAGTTGACTTACAATGTTTTAGGTGCATAGCAAGGTGATTCAGTTACACAAATACACATATATTATTTTTGAAATTATTTTCCATCATAGGTTAATACAAAATATTAACTATAGTTCCCTGTGCTATACAGTAAACCTTTGTTGCTTGTTGCATATCTATTTTTTTTTATTTTTTTATTTTTTAAATTAAATATTATTTTGCTTAACTTTACAATATTGTATTGCTTTTGCCATACATCAAGATGGATCCACCACAAGTATACATGTGTTCCCCATCCTGAACCCTCCTCCCTCCTCCCTCCCCATACCATCCCTCTGGGTCATCCCAGTGCACCAGCTCCAGGCATCCGTTATCAGGCATCGTACCTGGACTGGCGACTCGTTTCAGATATGATATTATACATATTTCAATGCTATTCTCCCAAATCATCCCACCCTCTCCCGTTCCCAGAGTCCAAAAATCTGTTCTATACATCAGTGTCTCTTTTGCTGTCTCGTATACAGGGTTATTGTTACCATCTTTCTAAATTCCATATATATGTGTTAGTATACTGTATTTGTGTTTTTCTTTCTGGCTTACTTCACTCTATAATAGGCTCCAGTTCCATCCACCTCATTAGAACTGATTCAAATGTATTCTTTTTAATGGCTGAGTAATACTCCATTGTATATATGTACCACTGCTTTCTTATCCATTCATCTGTGGATGGACATCTAGGTTGCTTCCAAGCCCTGGCTATTGTAAACAGTGCTGCTATTAACATTGGGGTACACGTGTCTCTTTCAATTCTGGTTTTCTCAGTGTGTATGCCCAGCAGTGGGATTGTTGGATCATAAGGCAGTTCTATTCCCAGTTTTTTGAGGAATCTCCATACTGTTCTCCAGAGTGGCTGTACTAGTTTGCATTCCCACCAACAGTGTAAGAGGGTTCCCTTTTCTCCACACCCTCTCCAGCATTTATTGCTTGTGGACTTTTGGATCGCAGCCATTCTGACTGGTGTGAAATGGTACCTCATAGTGGTTTTGATTTGCATTTCTCTGATAATGAGTGATGTTGAGCATATTTTCATGTTTGTTAGCCATCTGTATGTCTTCTTTGGAGAAATGTCTATTTAGTTCTTTGGCCCATTTTTTGATTGGGTCATTTGTTTTTCTGGAATTGAGCTGTAGGAGTTGCTTGTATATTTTTGAGATTAGTTGTTTGTCAGTTGCTTCATTTGCTATTATTTTCTCCCATTCTGAAGGCTGTCTTTTCACCTTGCTTATAGTTTCCTTTGTTGTGCAGAAGCTTTTTAAGTTTAATTAGGTCCCATTTGTTTATTTTTGATTCTATTTCCAATATTCTGGGAGGTGGGTCATAGAGGAACCTGCGGTGATGTATGTCAGAGAGTGTTTTGCCTATGTTTTCCTCTAGGAGTTTTATGGTTTCTGGTCTTACATTTAGCTCTTTAATCCATTTTGAGTTTATTTTTGTGTATGGTGTTAGAAAGTATTCTAGTTTTATTCTTTTACAAGTGGTTGACCAGTTTTCCCAGCACCACTTGTTAAAGAGATTGTCTTTAATCCATTGTATATTCTTGCCTCCTTTGTCAAAGATAAGGTGTCCATAGGTGTGTGGATTTATCTCTGGGCTTTCTATTTTGTTCCATTGATCTATATTTCTGTCTTTGTGCCAGTACTATACTGTCTTGATGACTGTGGCTTTGTAGTAGAGCCTGAAGTCAGGCAGGTTGATTCCTCCAGTTCCATTCTTCTTTCTCAAGAAAGCTTTGGCTATTTGAGTTTTTTTGTATTTCCATACAAGTTGAGAAATTATTTGTTCTAGCTCTGTGAAGAATACCATTGGTAGCTTGATGGGGATTGCATTAAATCTATAAATTGTTTTGGGTAGTATACTCATTTTCACTATATTGATTCTACCAATCCATGAACATGGTATATGGAGAAATATTAGTGTCCTCTTCGATTTTTTTCACCAGTGTTTTATAGTTTTCTATATATAGGTCTTTAGTTTCTTTAGGAAGATATATTCCTAAGTATTTTATTCTTTTCATTGCAATGGTGAATGGAATAGTTTCCTTAATTCCTCTATTTTCTCATTATTAGTGTACAGGAATGCAAGGGATTTCTGTGTGTTGATTTTATATCCTGCAACTTTACTATATTCTTTGATTAGTTCTAGTAATTTTCTGGTGGAATCTTTAGGGTTTTATACGTAGAGGATCATGTCATCTGCAAACAGTGAGAGTTTTACTTCTTCTTTTCCAATTTGGATTCCTTTTATTTCTTTTTCTGCTCTGATTTCTGTGGCCAAAACTTCCAAAACTATGTTGAATAGTAATGGTGAAAGTGGGCATCCTTGTCTTGTTCCTGACTTTAGAGGAAATGCTTTCAATTTTTCACCATTGAGGATAATGTTTGCTGTGGGTCTGTCATATGTAGCTTTTATTATATTGAGGTATGTTCCTTCTATTCCTGCTTTCTGGAGAGTTTTTATCATAAATGGATGTTGAACTTTGTCAAAGGCTTTCTCTGCACCTATTGAGATAATCATATGGTTTTTATTTTTCAATTTGTTAATGTGGTGTATTACGTTGATTGATTTGCGGATATTGAAGAATCCTTGCATTCCTGGGATAAAGCCCACTTGATCATGGTGTATGATCTTTTTAATGTGTTGTTGGATTCTAATTGCTAGAATTTTGTTAAGGATTTTTGCATCTATGTTCATCAGTGATATTGGCCTGTAGTTTTCTTTTTTTGTGGCATCTTTGTCTGGTTTTGGTATTAGGGTGATGGTGGCCTCATAGAATGAGTTTGGAAGTTTGCCTTCTTCTGCAATTTTCTGGAAGAGTTTGAGTAGGATAGGTGTTAGCTCTTCTCTAAATTTTTGGTAGAATTCAGCTGTGAAGCCGTCTGGACCTGGGCTTTTGTTTGCTGGAAGATTTCTGATTAAAGTTTCAATTTCTGTGCTTGTGATGTGTCTGTTAAGATTTTCTATTTCTTCCTGATCCAGTTTTGGGAAGTTGTACTTTTCTAAGAATTTGTCCATTTCTTCCACATTGTCCATTTTATTGCCATATAATTGCTGATAGTAGTCTCTTATGATCCTTTGTATTTCTGTGTTGTCTGTTGTGATCTCTCCATTTTCATTTCTAATTTTATTGATTTGATTTTTCTCCCTTTGTTTCTTGATAAATCTGGCTAGTGGTTTGTCAATTTTATTTACCCTTTCAAAGAACCAGCTTTTGGCTTTGCTGATTTTTGCTATGGTGTCTTTTGTTTCTTTTGCATTTATTTCTGCCCTAATTTTTAAGATTTCTTTCCTTCTACTAACCTTGGGGTGCTTCATTTTTTCCTTTTCTAGTTGCTTTAGGTGTAGAGTTAGGTTATTTATTTGGCTTTTTTCTTGTTTCTTGAGGTATGCCTGTATTGCTATGAACTTTCCCCTTAGGACTGCTTTTATAGTATCCCACAGGTTTTGGGTTGTTGTGTTTTCATTTTCATTCGTTTCTATGCAGATTTTGATTTCTTTTTTGATTTCTTCTGTGATTTGTTGGTTATTCAGCAGCGTGTTGTTCAGCCTCCATATGTTGGAATTTTTAATAGTTTTTCTCCTGTTACTGAGATCTAATCTTACTGCATTGTGGTCAGAAAAGATGCTTGGAATGATTTCAACTTTTCTGAACTTACCAAGGCTAGATTTATGGCCCAGGATGTGGTCTATCCTGGAGAAGGTTCCATGTGTGCTTGAGAAAAAGGTGAAATTCATTGTTTTGGGATGAAATGTCCTATAGATATCAATTAGGTCTAACTGGTCTATTGTATCAGTTAAAGTTTGTGTTTCCTTGTTAATTTTCTGTTTAGTTGATCTGTCCATTGGTGTGAGTGGAGTATTAAAGTCTCCCACTATTATTGTGTTATTGTTGATTTCTCCTTTCATACTTGTTAGTATTTGTCTAACATATTGTGGTGCTCCTATGTTGGGTGCATATATATTTATCATTGTTATATCTTCTTGGATTGATCCTTTGATCATTATGTAGTGACCTTCTTTGTCTCTTTTCCCAGCCTTTGTTTTAAAGTCTATTTTATCTGATATGAGTATTGCTACTCCTGCTTTCTTTTGGTCCCTATTTGCATGGAAAATCTTTTTCCAGCCCTTCACTTTCAGTCTGTATGTGTCCCCTGTTTTGAGGTAGGTGTCTTGTAGACAACATATGTAGGGGTCTTGTTTTTGTATCCATTCGGCCAGTCTCTGTCTTTTGGTTGGGGCATTCAACCCATTTACATTTAAGGTAATTATTGATAAGTATGATCCCGTTGTCATTTACTTTATTGTTTTGGGTTCGAATTTATATACCCTTTTTGTGTTTCCTGTCTAGAGAATGTCCTTTAGTATTTGTTGGAGAGCTGGTTTGGTGGTGCTGAATTCTCTCAGCTTTTGCTTGTCTGCAAAGGTTTTGATTTTTCCTTCATATTTGAATGAGATCCTTGCTGGATATTTTTTAAATTAGAAATCTAGCATTCTATTCATACTAAGTCAAACAAGTAGAATCAAAATGTCATAATTTTTTAGTTTGGCAAAAATTCTTAATGTTATATATATATATATATTTTTATATATATATACATACACACACACATATGAAGTAAAGTGAAAGTCACTCAGTCTTGTCTGACCCTTTGCAACCCCATGGACTATACAGTCCATGGAATTCTCCAAACCAGAATACAGGAGTGGATAGCCTTTCCCTTCTCCACAGAGTCTTCCCAACTCAGAGATCGGACCCAGATCTCCTGCATTGTAGGTGGATTCTTTACCAGCTGAGCCACAAGTGAAGCCCTATATATATATTTCTCAAGCTTTTATCAACTGTTTTTCTATTACACTTGATAAAGGATTAAGAAAGAACATAAAAAAAAATGAAGAGATGGAGAAATTGGAGACCATAAATTAAATGAATTTGGAGCAGTGAATATTAAATAGAAAAAGTGAAACAAACTAAATCAAAGTAAAAGATCATCATACAGTCCACTTGTTTTTAAACATGACTGCTCATTAGAAAGGTATCTGGAGCTCTGGAGAAAACAACAACAACAACAAAAATACCTGGGCATTTGTATTTTTCAAAGCAATGTCAAGATAATGCTGATATGCATCTGGATTTTAAAAAGTGATTTCAGGATTACAGATTTTTCTATTAGAACCTAGTTTGGTGATACAGAATTCTATTTTTCTGTTGACCAATCATGGCATTAGTGAGTAATAGTTACATAATCACAATAGTAAAAGATGTTTATCAGTTTTCACAATCAACAGCCAGGCAAAAAATAAAAGATAATTACAGTTGCAAGCCATAATGGAAACATGATTAACTTAACAATATAAAATAATTACATACAATTTGGGGAAGGGGTCAAGCTGAGTGATGTGATTTAAGTGGAAATGCATACATGCACATGTTTTCATCTACCAGCAAGACTATGTCTTTTGGTTGGTGCATTTAATCCATTTACATTTAAGGTAATTATTGATATGTATGATTCTGTTCGGAAAAGGCAATGGCACCCCACTCCAGTACTCTTACCTGGAAAATCCCATGGATGGAGGAGGCTGGTAGGCTGCAGTCCTTGGGGTCGCTAGGAGTCGGACACAACTGAGCGACTTCACTTTCACTTTTCACTTTCATGCATTGGAGAAGGAAATGGCAACCCACTCCAGTGTTCTTGCCTGGAGATTCCCAGGGACGGGGGAGCCTGTTGGGCTGCCGTCTATGGGATCGTACACAGAGTCAGACAAGACTGAAGTGACTTAGCGTAGTATAGCATAGCATGATCCTGTTACCATTTTCTTAATTATTTTGGGTTCATTTTCTGTAGGTCTTTTCCTTCCCTTGTGTTTCCTCCATAGAGAAGTTCCTTTAGCATTTGTTGTAAAGCTGGTTTGGTGGTGCTGAATTCTCTTAACTTCTTGTCTGGAAAGCTTTTGATTTCTCCATCAAATTTGAAGGGGAGGAGTCTTGCTGGGTGGAGTATCCTTGGTTGCAGGTCTTCCCCTTCAATCACTTTAAATGTATTGCGGCTTCCCTTCTGGCTTGCAGTTTCTGTTAAAAAATGAGCTGATAGCCTGATGGGAGTTCCTGTGTATATTATTTGTTGTTTTTCCCTTGTTTCTTTTAATATTTTATGTCTGTCTTTAATTTTTGTCTATTTGATTACTCTGTATCTTGGTTTGTTCCTCCTTGGGTTTATCCTCCCTGGGACTCTCTGTGCTTCCTCGACTTGGTTGACCATTTCCTTTCCCATGTTCAGGAATTTTTCTGCTATTATTTCTTCAAAGATTTTCTCAGGTTCTTCCTCTCTCTTCTCCTTCTGGGACCTTTATAATGAAAATGTTGGTGCATTTAATATTGTCCTAGAGATCTCTTAGGCTGTCTTTATTTCTTTTCATCCTTTTTTCTGTATTCTTTTCTGCGGCAGTGATTTCCACCAGTCTGTCCTCCAGGTCATTTATCTGTTCTGCTTTAGTTATTTTGCTATTGATTCCTTTTAGTGTATCATTCATCTCTGTTTGTTTGTTATTCAGTTCTTCTGGGTCTTTGATAAACATTTCTTGCATCTTCTCAATCTTTACCTCCATTCTTTTCCCAAGATCCTAGATCATCTTCACCATCATCATTCTGACTTCTTTTTCTGGAAGGTTGCCTATCTCCATTTCATTTAGTTGTTTTTCTGGGATTGTATCTTGTCCCTTCATCTGGGACATAACTTTCTGCTTTTTCATTGTGATTAACTTCCTGTAATATGGTTTGTGTTTTAGCCACTGTGAGATTTTTCTGGCTTCTTATGTCTGCCCTCTGATGAATAAGGCTAAGAGGCTTGTGCAAGCTTCTTGATGGGAGGCACTGGCATGGGAAAAACTGCTGGGCAGGGCTTTGCTAAGCAAAGCTTTAATTCAGTTATCTGTTGATGAGTGGGGTTGCACTACCTCCCTGGTAGTTGTTTGGCCTGAAGAAACCCAGTCCTGGGGCCTACGGGCTCTATGGTAGGATGAATGAAGAACTCCAAGAGGGTTTAAGCCATGGGGGAACCTTCCAGTGCCCCCATCCCTGTGGTGGGCCCCTGCTGACTCATTCCTCCACAGGAACCCCTCCAATATTAGCAGGTAGTTTTGGTTCAGTCTCCGGTGGGGTAACTGCTCCTCCTCTCCTCTGGGTCTTTGTGAATGCAAAAGTTTTTTCTGTCTCCAAGACTGGAGTCTGTTTTCCTCTCCTTTGAAAGACGTATAATCAAATCCTGCTGGCCGTCAAGGCCAGATTCCCTGGGATTTCCAGTTCCTTTGTCAGATCCCCAGGCTGGGAGGCCTGATGTGAGGTTCAGAACCGTCATAATGGTGCAAGAACTTCTTTGGTATTATTGTTCTCCAATCTGTGGGTCACTCACCAGGTGGGTATAGGATTTGATTTTATCATGATTATGCCCCTCCTATCATACTGCTGTGGCTTCTTCTTTGTCTTTGGATGAAGAGTATCTTTTTTTGTGTGTGTGTGGGTTCCAGCATCTTCCTGTTGAAGGTTGTTCAGCAGCTCGTTGCAATTTTGGTGCTCTTGCAGGAGGAGATGAGTGCACATCCTTCTACTTAGTCATCTTAAACCAGAACTCCAATAATTATTTAATCAATTGACAAAGCAAATACTCATGTACAGTTTAAATCAATCATTTAAATACTTACTGCTGAAGTTTATATGTGCTATAAATTACTTTTTCACTTTTCCATTACTGCAAATCAGAATGTATGGAATTTTCCCTATGTCTGCAATTTATTAGTGTATTTTGGTTGAAAGAATTTAAAACACAAATCATTATCTTACTGTTCTCTGTAGCCCTCAAATTCATATAATTTTTTGTTGTTGCTGAAGAATGATAAACTTCCAGTTAATGATTCATGTTGTTGTTATCCATTTATATAAGATTTACAGGAAGATCTCTAGAACGGAATATATACTAGTTCATTGATATCACAGACTGGATGCTACCTTGGGTTATCCTTATATTATTCTTCCCATTTAAAAGGCAGTCCAGTCAGAATCCTGGTACATTAGTTTATCCACAGAGCTGACTTGCTCATAAACCTCATTTTTTTTTTTTCATAAACCTCATTTAATGTTGATTGTACATGTAATTCTTTTGTTTTGACATACTCATTTGCACTTATTTTGTTTATCATATTTTATTGTATCTGGTATTCATTAAATTTTTCTTTGAGAATATAATAAATGCCAGGTGTTATTCTAGGCACAAGAATATAACAACAAACATACTTTCCCTGCCCTAAAGGACATTACATGTTAGGAGGAATGGAGTGGGAGACAAAGGAAAAATATTTGGTATGTAATTCAATGGATGGTGAAAAACAATAGAGTCTATTAAGTGGGATGAGTGGGTGAAGAATGAAAGTGGGATGTTCATTTAAGGTAGTCTGCAGAAGTCTCTGTGATATGGTGTTACTTAAGGAAGGATCTAAAGAAAGTGAAGATGCTTCTATGGATATCTGAGATTAAATCATCACCTGCAGAGGGAATTACAGAAGCAGTTCAGTGTATTCAAAGAACAGCAGGGAATCTAATGTAGTTGGAGTAAAATGAGCAAAAGAGAAAGAAGTGCGAGATGAGATCAGAGAAAAACATCAAGGTCGTGGGTCCTACAGACTTTGCTAAATCATCGAAAAGATTGTGTTTTCATCACACACTGTTGGAGAACTTTGAGAAGAATTTTACTTCATGACTCTGACTCTGTTTTGAGGATGAAAAGTAGGGAAAACATAGAAGCAAAACTATGATCCAGGTTAAGCCTAGTGCTGCCTTGGACCAGGGTGCTGCTGCTGCAGCTGCTAAGTCGCTTCAGTCGTGTCTGACTCTGTGCGACCCTGTAGATGGCAGCCCACCAAGCTCCCCTGTCCCTGGAATTCCCCAGGCAAGAACACTGGAGTGGGTTGCATTTCCTTCTCCAATGCATTAAAGTGAAAAGTGAAAATGAAGTCGCTCAGTCGTGTTCTACTCTTAGTGACCCCATGGACTGCAGCCTACCAGGCTCCTCCATCCATGGGATCTTCTAGGCAAGAGTACTGGAGTGGGTTGCCATTGCCTTCTCCGTGGACCAGGGTAGCTGGTTAAAATGATACTAAATTGTTACATTTTTAATTTATTTGGAAAGTGCATTGTCAAGATTTGTTTGTGAATTGTACTTAGAGTCTGAAAGGGAAGAGTCAATGTGATGTTTAAATTTTTGTTCTCAGTCAATGGAAATTTGGTGTTTCCATTTATTTAGATGAAGGAGACTAAGGGAAGAAGCTGTTTGAGGAGAAAAAATAATTTGATTTTGGACATGTTAAATACCAAGTTTTAATTTATTAAACATGTTAAGTATGAAATATAGTGAGAACTGTCAATTTAAAATGTAAATTTCAAACTCATCAGCATAGATGTAGTATCTTAAAACTTTGTAGGAGCGGATAATAGAATGTAATTGACTGACCATGCATGCAATAGAATGTGGGAAGTGAGTGACCCTAGATGTCTAAGGACTAAACCCTTGAACAGTACAGCCAAGGAAACTAAGAAAGTTAGCAACTGGTAGTAAAGAAGGACAACCAGTTGTTATCCTGGGAATCAAGGAAATATAATGTTTCAGAGAGTGAGTTCTCTCCTGGGTCAAAAGATGCAGATATATCAAGCACTGCTTATAACTTGGACAGGATACTACTTTTGAAAGCTTTTTTATTTTATATTTTTTTTAATTTTGTAAGCTCACTGCAAGAAAGAAGCCAATGCTATATTCTGGGCTAGCTGGGTTTTATGTCTGGATTCACTTAACTTAGATTTTGATACAGCCAATCAAAGTAATACAGCATTTTTCATCTCTTCTGTCCCCTGATCTTGCTACCATAGGGACAGCTTGCTTCTTATAAACATCTATTTTCTGGGTGATTTCATGTTTACTCCTGATTTTTCCATTTCTTACAGAACCAGATGAGTCCGAGGGAGATTTGCCAGTAGTTTTGAGTACCCCTGTCCGATTGTTTGCAAATAAGAATTTTTGCCTTCGTGTGTGGGAAAATGAATCTTTCTGGCTCATTCCCAAATATGCAGTCCCAGGAGTCTTCTCTGCTTCATCCAGTTCTCTGGATGCAGATCAATCTCCATACTTGGCATAGGGTAGATTTTGAGTTCTTATTTTGAGTTCAGCTTTATTTCATTGAAAAATGACATTGGAAGGTACATTGTACTTTTTCCTGATGGTCTATAAAGGAAAACTTTATTATTGGTGACAAAAGAAGTCAATGTTAAGAAATTTACACCATGTTTTGTATTTCATTTTGATTAAAAAGGAAGAAAATAGCTGCAAAATAATGAAACTCAAAATTTTTATGTAATACATGATTTGAAAAAACTTGATCTTACTTGAGATAGCAAGATTATTAAATTTTAAAGCAAGGGCAATTTATGGATAAACTGATTACTTCATATGACTGCTAACCTCTGGTTCCCTCATAATTCAGCACAATGAATCATTATATGATGCAGCTTCTTTATTTATGGGAAAGTTCTGTCTCCAGATGCTGTCTATGACTCAGAGAATATTTGATATCCCTTTTGGTAGTTCAAATTTTGTTGTAGCGGCAGGCACATCAAAATGATTGTGAAACATCTTGCTTTTGTAAGTCATTGCAAAATTTGTGAATAATAGTCACAGAAGGGGATGGATACACTTGGAGTATTGCAGATTAGACTTTTTCAGTGTTCAAAATGAATCTTAAAATTATGAAACTGTAGCACTATATCAAGATTAAGGAAATAAATTGTTTATTGAAGAATCAGGAAAACTGGTTTATTTGAATGGAACAGAGGACATTGTGTAATCTTTTCCACTTCATCTTTTCCTGGTTCTGTTCTACATGATTTCTACTGGCTTATTTTGGCTTGGCTTCATAATGAATAGAGGAGAACATTGAAGAAAGTGTGATTCACTTCATCTTTTCCAGTGTTACATTGCCAAAACACAGACAGAAAAGGCACTCCTTGCTCCAGTTAAAGTAGATTATATACTCACACACGCTGCATGCTTGCTAAGTTGCTTCATTTGTCTCCGAATCTCTGTGACCCTATGGACTGTAGTCTGCCAGGCTCCTTTGTCCATGGGATTCCCCAGGCAAGAATACCGGAGTGGGTGGCCATGCCCTCCTCCAGGGGATCTTCCCAACCCAGGGATTGAGCTTCCATCTCAATCCTCATAGGTTTTAATAATAATATTTAAATGCTTATTTAAAGTTAACACAGTTCAATAAGGAACTTAGTCCTTCCTAACTAGAATCTCATGAATTATCACATTTAACAGATAAGAAAATTAAGAATTGTAGAGGAGGCATAAGTTTTCCATAATTTGAAGCTATTATTGTAATTGCAACTATAAATTTGTGTTTTTGATTTCACAATGGGGATTGTATCAAATAAATACAACCACCTCATCCTCTACTACCTAAATTCAGAAATTTTTTTTTCCTTTTTATGCAGTGTTTATTTTTTGACGTATAGATATATAATAGTTTCAAATGTACACCATAATGATTCAGCATTTGTACATATTATGGAATGATCACCAAGAAATCTAGTTAACATCCATCACCATACATAATTATTTATGTTCCGAAAAGGTACTAGACACTATGTGCTGTGATATCCTCAAGTAGAGGAATATTCCACATAGTTCCCAGTTTCATATCAAAGGGACATACATCAGTGATTTTAGAGCAAGGTGGAACAACCAGTGCTAAACTAGGGGGGTCATAATCACATGTAGGACAGGTACTTAGGCAGACCCACGGGCTCAGGTGAGGCCTCCTGGGGACAATGACACATGTGCTGACTTTTGAAGGATGTGAAGACAGTGATATGAAGAGTGCCATCTTAGAGTGCCAGGGTAAAAGCTGCCATCCAGTGGTGGTAAAAAAAAAAAAAAAAAAAAAGTGGTTTGCTTTTACTCCTAATCTCTTTATGATGAGGTCAACAATAAGGTAATCATATGAATACTGATCTTGCTGAGTTTGGTTTTTGCTTTAAATTGACCAGAAGGGAAAGACAATCAAATGGCACATAGTTAAGTGTTTTTTGGTTTGTTTTTGGTATTTTGTTTATTTTGTTCTCCCCAGATCTAAACTTTTCAGTCTGTCCCAATTCAAAGCTTAGTCTAAGAGTTCTAATTTTGTTGAAGAGGCAGCCACTCTTCCCTATATGTCTTTTCAAAGGTGAACTTATTAATATTTTCTATATTAAAATTTTTTTCTAAATATATCTAGGAACCTTCTTGTTATCGTCACTTTGCATACAGTTTTGTAACTCCAATATATATCTTTGACTCTTCAAAGGCCCTATTTTACCTGAGGACTGACAGTTCTGATCTGGATAATTCAGCCATTTAAAAAAATCTGTTTTTTGTAAAATGCAAAACGAATTGGAAAAAGTACTAAGGCATTATACTTGCATTGAAAACTAGTGGATGGTTGGTTATTTTTAGTTCAAATTGTAAAGTCAGAATTACTGTGGTAAGTGTTTGTTTTGGCTCAAATGAGCTGATTTACTTTATGTTTTCTAAACTGGTTGAATTTCACCTAGATTGAAGCTTGGTAAAAGATTAATTCTACTTTGAATCCTTCTTCCATCAAAGAAAACATCTAACAATTTATCTTTGAGTCATAAGAAGTAGGAAAATGATGGATACTATTCTTATAGAATGATCATTTTATGACCTCCGAATTGAAAGAGCTCATTTAAGCTAGGAGCAGTGATAGCACATTTTCATTTATCTGTTTTCCTCTGCTAAAAATCTCACAGCTAATATTCTCTGGTGGCTGCCTTTACTAATGTGCAAAGATAGTTCAGACTCTTGATTAAATCGTACTGGCCTGAGGATAAAAAGAACCCATGGCCTTTTTCTGAACCATGTATGCCTATTTATTCATCTCTAATCACTCTTTTCTTTAGCAACCCATAGGATATTTGGTAAGCTAAACATTGTGTTCATAAGCTGGAACCTCTACTTTAGCTTATTTTCTGAATTCTTATCTGAATAATTGAATATTATCATCTGAGCTATGCATATAAAGTCATGCCCAGTGAATCTAAAGAGGGAAATATGCATGGTTGACATGTATTAATAGCATCCTCAAATCAAAATAATTTACTGAGGTAGCAGGCTTTGACTTTTTCCAGTGATACACACATTTTATTTTTAGGTATGTCTTCCCAAGTTGCCTTCCAGAAAGGAAGCTTTAGTTCACATTCTCACCAGTGGTATGCTTTTGTGCTGGCTTCCACAGATTCTCTTCAACAGTGGGTATTCTTAGACTTTTAAAACTTCCAAATCTGATTCATGAACATTTAAGTGTACTATTCTTTTGATATATTTTAAAAACAGTTACTGTGAATGAGATTGTATGTTTCCCATTTTGTTTATTTGATAACATTTCTTTTTTATTGAGGTACAGTTGGCATATAGTATTATATTAGTTTCAGGTGTGTAATATAACAATTTGATATCTGTATAGATTGTGAAATGATCACGATAAGTCTAATGAACACCCTTCACCATACATAGTTACAATTTTTTTCTTCTGTGTTGATCATATTTCTTATACAGATGGTCCTTGACTTACAATTGTTCAACTTAACAAATTTTCAACTTTATGAAAATACAAAAGCAACATGCATTCAGTACAGACTGTAAGTTCAAATGTTGATCTTTTACTCGCTAGTGGCAGTGGCACGTTACTCTGGTGATACTGGGCAACAGCAGTGTTTTGAAACTCCCAGTCAGCCATGTAATCATGAGAAGAAATAACTGACACAATTACAACCCTGGAGTAGGAAATGAACCCACTCCAGTATTCTTGCCTGGAAAATTCCACGGAGAGAGGAGCCTGGTGGGATATATCCATGGGGTCACAGAGTCAGGCATGATTGAGCGCACACACATACACACTTAAAACCATCCTGTACCAACACAACCATTGTTTTTCACTTTCAGTCAGTCAGTTAAGTTGCTCAGTTGTGTATGACTCTTTGTGACCCCATGAAGTGCAGCACGCCAGGTCTCCCTGTCCATCACCAACTGTCAGAGTCTACCCAAACCCATGTCCATTGAGTTGGTGATGCCATCCAACCATCTCATCCTCTGTCATCCCCTTTTCCTCCTGCCTTCAATCTTTCCCAGCATCAGGGTCTTTTCAAATGAGTCAGCTCTTCGCATCAGGTGGCTGAAGTATTGGAGTTTGAGCTTCATTTTCACTTTCAGTACAACATTTAATAAATTACATGGGATATTCAGCATTTATTACAAAAGCTTTGTGTTTGATGATTTTGCCCAACTGTATACTAATGTAAGTGTTCTGAGCATGTTTAAGATACAGTAGTTTAAGCCATGATATTTGGTAGGTTAGATGTTATAATGCATTTTTGACTTAGGTATTTTCAACTTACAATAAATTTATCGGGACTTAACCCCATTGTACGGAGAAGGCAATGGCACCCCACTCCAGTACTCTTGCCTGGAATATCCCATGGACGGAGGAGCATGATAGGCTGCAGTCCATAGGGTCACTGAGGGTCGGACACGACTGAGCGACTTCATTTTCACTTTCATGCACTGAAGAAGGAAATGACAACCCACTCCAGTGTTCTTGCCTGGAGAATCCCAGGGATGGGAGAGCCTGGTGGGCTGCCTTCTATGGGGTCGCACAGAGTTGGACACGACTTAAGTGACTTAGCAATAGCAACCCATTGTACATCAAGGAAGATCTGCACTGTGGTTTACTTACTCATATTTCTCACTTTTCAGGTGTTGGTTTTTTACCTATCATTATAACAGATGGTTGCTTAGTATTAATAGGTAATTGTGTTTGAGGGCTTATTATATTTCGAGTAGGCTTTGACATTTAAAGTGAAATATCTTCTGCTAAATATAGCACTGTTTGGTTCTTTTAGAACTGTGAACTCTTTGTAAAACTTGAGTATGAAAAATCATTTTTTCAAAATTCTGACTTGAATTTTTTCCCCCTTCTGTTCAACAAAGGAAATGGCAGTATCCAGGCAGTATCCTTGCCTGGAGAATCCCATGGAAAGAGGAGCCTGGTGGGCTACAGACCATGGGGTCGAAAGAGTTGAACACACCTTAGCGACTAAACCACCATCATTCAACACAGTAATGTGTGGTTATATGATATCTAATTGGTCAGGAGATTTAATTCCTATGAAAGAATTTTATTTTATTCTTTTTAATTATTTCTAAATTCAAGTGTACATAATTAGATAGTTTATAATTCTTGGTTCATGATATATTCTCATTATGTGTTCATGCACTCAGCTTTTATTTAGGTAGAAATTTGTTAGTAGTTGTTGATAATAATATGCTAATATTCATGAACTCACTCCCCTAAATGAGTGGTATAACTTGACAATGATATCTGTCTAATTATATATTTCCACTGAGTACATCATGAGAAACACTGGACTGGATGAAGCACAAGATGGAATCAAGATTGCAGGGAGAGCTATCAATAACCTCAGATATGCAGATGACACCATCCTTATGGCAGAAAGCAAAGAAGAACTAAAGAGCCTTTTGATGAAAGTGAAAGAGGAGAGTGAAAAAGTTGGCTCAAAATTCAATATGCAGAAAACTAAGATCATGGCATCTGGTCCCATCATTCACGGCAAATAGATGGGGATACAGTGGCAACAGTGAGAGACTTTATTTTTGGGGCTCCAAATGATCACTGCAGGTAGTGACTGCAGCCATGAAGTTAAAAGACACTTGCTCCTTGGAGAAAAATTATGACCAACCTAGACAGCATATTAAAAAGCAGAGACATTACTTTGTCAACAAAGGTCCATCAAGTCAAAGCTATGGTTTTTCCCTTAGTCATGTATGGATATGAGAGTTGGACTATAAAGAAAGCTGAGCACAGAAGAATTGATGCTTTTGAACTGTGATGTTGGAGAGGACTCTTGAGAGTCCCTTGGAGTGCAAGGAGATCTAACCAGTCTGTCCTAAAGAACATCAGTCTTTAGTGCTCATTGGAAGGACTGATGCTGAGGCTGAACTCGAAACTTTGGCCACCTGATGCGAAGAACTGACTAATTTGAAAAGACCCTGAGGCTGGGAAAGATTGAAGGCAGGAGGAGAAAGGGATGACAGAGGATGAGACAGCTGAATGGCATCACTGACTCGATGGACATGAGTTTGAGTAACTCCAGGAGTTGGTGATGGACAGGGAGGCCTGGCATTCTGCAGTCCATGGAGTCACAAAGAGTTGGGCATAACTGAGTGATTGAACTGAACTTAACTTCCGTATCAATAATTTGCCTCCAGTTACTCAAGGCTGGATCACCCCAAGGGATAGCATGAGATTCTCTAGAAAAGCTATCAAACTTTATGCATTATTATACAATAACTAGGAATATTTCATGCAAAGATGGGCTCAATAAAGGACAGAAATGGTATGGACCTAACAGAAGCAGAAGATATTAAGAAGAGGTGGCAAGAATACACAGGAGAACTGTACAAAAAAGATCTTCATGACCCATATAATCACAATGGTGTGATCACTCACCTAGAGATAAACATCCTGGAATGTGAAGTCAACTGGGCCTTAGGAAACATCACTATGAACAAAGCTAGTAGAGGTGATAGAATTCCAGTTGAACTATTTTAAATCCTAAAAGGTGATGCTGTGAAAGTGTTGCGCTCAATATGCCAGCAAATTTGGAAAACTCAGCAGTGGCCCACAGGACTGGAAAAGATCAGTTTTCATTTCAATTTTGAAGAAAGGCAATGCCAAAGAATGCTCAAACTACTGCACAATTGCACTCATCTCACATGCTAGGAAAATAATGCTCAAAATTCTCCAAGCCAGGCTTCAACAGTACGTGAACCGTGAACTTCTGGATGTTCAAGCTGGATTTAGAAAAGGCAGAGGAACCAGAGATCAAATTGCCAGCATCTGCTAGATCATGGAAAAAGCAAGAGAGTTCCAGAAAAACATCTATTTCTGCTTTATTGACTATGCCAAAGCCTTTGACTGATCACAATAAACTGGAAAATTCTGAAAGAGATGGGAATACCAGACCATCTGACCTGCCTCTTGAGAAATCTGTATGCAAGTTAGGAAGCAACAGTTAGAACTGGACAAGGAACAACAGACTGGTTCCAAATAGGAAAAGGAGTACGTCAAGGCTGTATATTGTCACCCTGCTTATTTAACTTATAGGCAGAGTACATCATGAGAAATGCTGGGCTGGAAGAAGCACAAATGGAGTCAAGATTGCCGGGAGAAATATCAATAACCTCAGATATGCAGATAACACCACCTTTATGGCAGAAAATTAAGAACTAAAGAGCCTTTAAGTGAAAAGAGGAGAGTGAAAAAGTTGGCTTACAGCTCAAAATTCAGGAAACGAAGATCATGGCACTGTTCCCATCACTTCATGGCAAATAGATGGGGAAACAGTGGGAACAGTGAGAGACTATTTTTGGGGGCTCCAAAATCACTGCAGTTGGTGACTGCAGCCATGAAATTAAAATATGCTTACTCCTTGGAAGGAAAGTTATGACCAACCTAGACAGCATATTAAAAGCAGAGACATTACTTTACCAACAGAGGTCCATCTAGTCAAAGCTATAGTTTTCCAGTAGTCATGCATGGATGTAAGAGTTAGAATATAAAGAAAGCTGAGCGCCGGAGAAATATCAATAACCTCAGATATGCAGATGACACCACTCTTATGGCAGAAAGTGAAGAGGGGCTAAAAAGCCTCTTGATGAAAGTGAAAGTGGAGAGTGAAAGGGTTGGCTTAAAGCTCAACATTCAGAAAACGAAGATCATGGCATCTGGTCCCATCACTGCATGGGAAATAGATGGAGAAACAGTGGAAACAGTGTCAGACTTTGTTTTTCTGGGCTCCAAAATCACTGCAGATGGTGACTGCAGCCAAGAAATTAAAAGATGCTTGCTCCTTGGAAGGAAAGTTATGACCAACCTAGATAGCATATTCAAAAGTAGAGACATTACTTTGCCAACAAAGGTTCGCCTAGTCAAGGCTGTGGTCTTTCCTGTGGTCATGTATGGATGTGAGAGCTGGACTGTGAAGAAGGCTGAGCGCCGAAGAATTGATGCTTTTGAACTGTGGTGTTGGAGAAGACTCTTGAGAGTCCCTTGGACTGCAAGAAGATCCAACCAGTCCATTCTGAAGGAGATCAATCCTGGAATTTCTTTAGAAGGAATGATGCTAAAGCTGAAACTCCAGTATTTTGGCCACCTCATGCGAAGAGTTGACTCATTGGAGAAGACTCTGATGCTGGGAGGGATTGAGGGCAGGAGGAGAAGGGGACGACAGAGGATGAGATGGCTGGATGGCATCACTGACTCGATGGATGTGAGTCTGAGTGACCTCTGGGAGTTGGTGATGGACAGGGAGGCCTGGTGTGCTGTGATTCATGGGGTCGCAAAGAGTCAGACACAACTGAGCGACTGATCTGATCTGATCTGAGCGCCGAAGAATTGATGCTTTTGAACTGTGGTGTTGGAGAAGACTCTTGAGAGTCCCTTGGAAAGCAAGGAGATCCAGCCAGTCCATCCTAAAGGAGATCAGTCCTGAGTGCTCATTGGAAGGACTGATGTTGAAGCTGAAATTACAAAACTTTGGCCACTTGATGGGAAGAACTGACTCATTTGAAAAGATCGTGATGCTGGGAAAGATTGAAGGTGGGAGGAGAAGGGGATGACAGAGAATGAGATGGCTGGATGGGATCACCTACTCAATGGATATGAGTTTGGGTAAACTCTGGGAGTTGGAGATGGACAGGGAGGCGTGGTGTGCTGCAGTCTATGAGGTCACAAAGAGTTGGACACAACTGAGCAACTGAACTGAATTCAGGAATACATGAAAAGTTCCTTGTTACAACAGTCATTCTGAAGATTGTGCCAACTTATGAAATGATGACGCTTTAGTAGTCATCCAGATCAATTTACAAGTCAAGTGGATTTATCCTCTATTCTACTCATAATTAGTTTGAAAATTGGAGATTTAGATTTGCTGTGATGAGTATCATGATGGTTGATCAAGACTGGCCCTCCTTCCAGCTATGAATGAAATGAAACCCATTTCCTTTGGTGACTCACTGAATAATGTGGTTTTCCTCTTCTTTGAAGATCTTGTACCTGTTCTGTCTCCAACCTGTTACAATAAAAACTATTTGCTTTAAGAATTCAGGTCATGCTTTTTTTTGTCAATACTATATCACCACATTAGCCTATTTAGTGATCCCAAATTGTAATGTTGTCCTGTATTTTTACTCATGGGTAAGCATAAATTAAAAAAAAAAAAAAAAAGAAAGAAAACCCTTCGAAATACTCTGCTTTCCATTTTTGTTTAGACTTTTTTTTCTATATGAATTACTTAAAAATTCCTTCTTTGCTCTCAGTTTGCAATTTTATAAAAAAGATTACCACATTATGTGTAACCTTTGGGAGAATCTGTTGTCTACTTATTTTTATATTTCTAAGATCCATACAGATTGTTTTGTCTCGTTGTACAATTCTTTTTTAAAAAATAAACCTTTTATGGGGACAAGTTTATATTGTGCTTCCAAATGTTACTCATTTTGCTTCTGTGCTTAGAAAACCCAGTCATTATAATTTCAGAGACTCATCAACAGAGTATCTATCAATAAGGACTTCTTTTTAATTTGGTTGTAGTGGTTCTTCTGCTGCTGCTAAGTCACATCAGTTGTGTCCAACTCTTCGTGACCCCATGGACTGCAGCCTACCAGGCTCCTCTGTCTGTGGGATTTCCCAGGCAAGAGTACTGGAGTGGGGTGCCATTGCCTTCTCCATGTAGTGGTTCTATCTAGCTATAGTTTTCAAATTAATGATGTGTGGCTTTTTTTTTGTTTGCTTGTCCCTACTTCTATTCAAATAATAGAACTGCTTGAAATTGATAGATTAAAATAATGATTAGTTTTTCTAAACAACTCTTTCAGTTATAATACCCAGGAGTCTACTTATGTTCTATGTGGATTGCATTCCTATTTCATATAGACAAGGTTATGATTATTTGAGATATGTTTATAATGTTAAGCTCATGTGATTAGCAATACACAATTCATTGTTTCTTCACATTTACTTTAAGCAATTATGTTTTAAGAATTTATTAAAATCTGACACATATGAGCCTTTGAGCCTATTTATTTCCTTAACTTAATCATTTCTAATTAGACAGTGTACACCAATTAGACAGATATTAATGGATTGTGAGACATCTGTGTCACAGAAATAGGGCTGAAACTGTAGCACTGATTATTTTCTCTTGAATCTTGCCCTAGATAGCCATTAACCAAGTTCTCCAATGGAAAAGAGTTTTAATAACCACATAGTCCAGTCATCCTCCATACTGCCTGCATAATAGAAGCCCTGGAGAGTAATTACCATGACAGAATTTTAATTATGATAATCAGAAATTGGAACAATACAAATGGCCATCAATTAGATAATAGATGATTCTACTATGATATATTCATAAATTGGAATATTACTCACCAATGAAAGTCAGCATATTGAGTAATAGAAGCAAGACACAATGATTTCATTCATGCAAGTGTCTAAGATAGGCCAAGCTATCATAGGAAAAATAAAATCATTGTTTTTTTTGGAGAAATTGGACAAAAAGGAATTTATAGAGAAGATGGCAATGGCGATGTTTTTCCAAAATTTTATGAACTATTTCAAGTATATAGCAATTTGAATGAATTTACAGTGAATATTCATTTATATATACACACAACTAAGATTCTACCATTAGTATTATGTTATTTTCTATTTGTTAAAAACTATCCTTTTATCCAGCCACAGAGCAATCATTTTGGTGACTTTCAAAGCAAATACATCAATATGCTTCCCATTAAATATTTTAGTGCACATATAATGAACTAGAATTCAATCAAGAAATGCTTTAAATTTTTATGTTGAAATTTTTGTTGCCAGTATCTATGAATAGATTTGAATTTTGTGTAGCATTCTTGTATTCTGCAACCTTTCTTATTTCAAATAATAGGCTTAGGCACTTTTTATATTCCATACAGTTCAATGTATCAAGAAAACATTGTTACGTGCCAATAGAGATAATTTTACTTCCTTCTTTCAAATTTTAATAACTTTCATTTCTTTTCTGTTTTTAATTACAATGGCTAGTATCTCCAGGGGGAGAAGGCAATGGCACCCCACTCCAGTACTCTTGCCTGGACAATCCCATGGACGGAGGAGCCTGGTGGGCTGCAGTCCATGGGGTTGCTAAGAGTCGGATACGACTTGTGACTTCACTTCACTTTTCACTTTCATGCATTGGAGGAGGAAATGGCAACCCACTCCAGTGTTCTTGCCTGGAGAATCCCAGGGGTGGGGGAGCCTGGTGGGCTGCTGTCTATGGGGTTGCACAGAGTTGGACACGAATGAAGTGACTTAGCAGCAGTAGCAGCTTTATATCATGAGTTGGAAAGATTACACTCCTTTTATTTTCTGAAATATTATGTATAATACTGCTGTTTCTACTTCCTCAAATATTTTATTCAATTGACTTCACAAGTGAAACCATCTATACCTTTTGTTTCCTTTGTGGGAGTGATACACACACACACACACACACACACACACATATAGCAGGCATATACCTTGCTTCCTGTATCACTGAGAAAACTGAAGCCATTATAACAGAAAATTCTCATTACCACACATTTTATATTCAAATATCCTTCTGTATTCACACACTTGACATTCTCTTTGGCTACCATACTTCAATTATTCACATTTCTCAGTTCAATTCAGTTCAGTCACTCAGTCGTGTCTTACTCTTCGCGACCGCATGAATCACAGCTCGCCAGGCCTCCCTGTCCATCACCAACTCCCGAGTTCACTCAGATGCATGTCCATCGAGTCAGTGATGCCATCCAGCCGTCTCATCCTCTGTCGTCCCCTTCTCCTGCCCCCAATCCCTCCCAGCGTCAGAGTCTTTTCCAACGAGAAAACTCTTTGCATGAGGTGGCCAAAGTACTGGAGTTTCAGCTTTAGCATCATTCCTTCCAAAGAAACCCAGGGCTGATCTCCTTTAGAATGGACTGGTTGGACCTCCTTGCAGTCCAAGGGACTCTCAAGAGTCTTCTCCAACACCACAGTTCCAAAGCATCAATTCTTCGGCTCTCAGCCTTCTTCACAGTCCAACTCTCACATCCATACATGACCACGGAAAAAACAATAGCCTTGAAATATAGAAAAAAATCATAATGACCCAGATAACCACAATGACATGATCACTCGCCTAGAGCCAGACATTCTGGAGTGTGAAGTCAAGGGGGCCTTAGGAAGAATCACTATGAACAAAGCTAGTGGAGGTGATGGAATTCCCATTGAGCTCCTTCAAATCCTAAAAGGTGATGCCGTGAAAGTGCTACACTTAATATGCCAGCAAATTTGGAAAACTCAGCAGTGGCCACAGGACTGGAATATGTCAGTTTTCATTCCAATCCCAAAGAAAGGAAATGCCAAAAAAAATATTCAAAGTACTGCACAATTGCACTCATCTCACATGCTAGCAAAGTAATGCTCAAAATTCTCCAAGTAAGACTTCAACAGTATGTGAAGCAAGAACTTCCATATGTTCAAGCTGGATTTAGAAAAAACAGAGGAACCAGAGATCAAATTGCCAGTATCCGCTGGATCATAGAAAAAGCAGGAGAATTCCATAAAAGCTTCTACTTCATTGACTATCCTAAAGTCTGTGTGGATCACAACAAACTTCAGAACATTCTTAAAGACTTGGTAATAACAGACCTCTGACCTGCCTCCTGAGAACTCTGTATGCAGGTCAAGAAGCAACAATTAGAACTGTATATGGAACAACAGATTGGTTCCAAATTGGGAAAGGAGTAAATCAGGGTTGTATGTTGTCACCCTGCTTATTTAACTTACATGCAGAGCACATCATGTGAAATGCCAGGCTGGATGAAACAAACTGGAATCAAGATTGCTGGGAGAAATATCAATAACCTCAGATGTGAAGATGATACCACCCTTATGGAAGAAAGTGGGGAGGAACTAAAGAGCCTCTTGATGAAAGAAGAGACTGAAAAAGCTGGCTTGAAACTCAACATTCAAAACATTAAGATCATGGCATCTGGTCCCTTCACTTCGTGGCAAACAGATGGGGAAACAATGGCAACAGTGACAGACTTTCTTTTCTTTGGCTCTAAAATCACTTCAGATGGTGACTACAGCCATGAAATTAAAAGATGCTTGCTCCTTGGGAAAAAAGTTATGACAAACCTAGACAGCATATTAAAAAGCAGCAAGATTACTCTGCCTACAGACTCCATATAGCCAAAGCTGTTTTGTTTTTTTTTTTTTTTACAGTAGTCATATATCGATATGAGAGTTAGACTATAAAGAAAGCTGAGCATCAAGAATTGATGCTTTTGAATTGTGGTGTTGGAGAAGACTCTTGAGAATCCCTTGGACTGCAAGGAGATCTACACAGTCAATCCTAAAGGAGATTAATCCTGAATATTCACTGAGATGCTCGAACTGAAGCTCCAAAACTTTGGCCACCTTATGCAAAGAACTGACTCGTTGGAAAAGACCCTGATTCTGGGAGAGATTGAAGGCAGGAGGAGAAGGGGATGGCAGAGGATGAACTGGTTGGATGGCATCATTGACTCAGTGGACCTGAGTTTGAACATGTTTTGGAGTTGGTGATGGACAGGGAAGGCTGGTGTGCTGCGGTCCATGGGGTTGCAGAGTCGGACATGACTGAGAGATTAAACTGAACTGATATAAAGAAAAACAATATAAAGTTTAAAAATAAGATTCAGAAAATATGTGATTTCCTGCCATTGTACAAAAGGAATCAATAAGAATATATATTGGGTTTTTGTATATATGGCTGATTCTAAAAGGTTATGCAGCAATATAAACATTGTTTACTGATATGTGTGGATTTCCCTTGTAGCTCAGTGGTAAAGAATCTGCCTGTAATGCATAAGACACAGGTTTGATCCCTGGGTCAAGAAGATCCCCTGGAGAAGGAAATGGCAATCCATTCCAGTATTCTTGTCTAGGAAATCCCATGGACCAAGGAGCCTGGAGGGCTGCAGTCCATTGGGTCACAAGATTTGGACAGGACTTTGGAACTAAACAACGACAACTGATATGTGTGCATGGAACAGATGGGTTGTTACAGAACATAAACAGAGAGACGATCGAAAGACAGGAAGCCTTTCCCTTCTGTGTCTTTTTATTTGTGTATTTCTTTTGTTTTTTAAGTCATGAAAACAAACACAATCTACTAAAGATATATCTTCTAAGAATGATGAAAAGCCTGATATAATGAAATTTGTGAGTACAATATATTGCCAAAAAGGACAATTAGAATCACAAGAAAAGATGAAGTACTGCCATTCAAAGAAGAGAAATGTAGTGATAGTATTCTACTTGTCTTGGCTGTGAACACACAAAGACATATTGCCATAAATGTTCTTGTAAGTTTTAATGGAAAATAGTGACATAATACTTTGAGAAGATAGAGAAGGACAGCTGGGCTTATTATCAGATTACTTAATTCTCATCCCTCATAGCATAAAGTAAATAAAAAAGTATGTTTTTGATCATTTTAATTAGCAATACAAGTATTTAAAATAAAGTGCTAATTAAAATAAGAATCTGAGTAAAAGCTGGTGGTTTCTAGGGAGAGGAATGGAGGGGTGGGGGAAATGGGATTTGAGAAGGAGCAATTTTCAGCATAATCTTCTTGATACTATTTGACTCCTAAACCATGTGTGTTGATAACTTCCGCCTGTAATGCAGGAGACAAAGGTTGGATCTCTAGCTCAGGAAGAGTCTCCGGAGTAGGAAATGGCCACCCACTCCAGTATTTTTGCTTGGTGGACTCCCATTGACAGAGGAGCCTGGTGGGCTACTGTCCATGGGGTCACAAAAGGGTCAAGCACAACTTAGTGACTGAGCATGTGCCTGAGGAGTTTTCATTTACATGACTTTAGTCTGAATATGCATTCTCCAATTTAATATGGTCCTTGGCCTTCAGCTTCTATACATTAAAGTTCCCTGCCTCATTCTAGAGAAACTTCATTTTGTAACTGCAGGGCAATTTGCTGCTATGAGGATGAGAGGTCAAAGAAATGCTCTTTACGGGAATAGGGAATCATGCTAAGGGAAATAATAGTTTTAAGACAGAGGGGTGAATCAATTGGTGAAATGAGGCAACTAAGAAATCATAATTGTAATTATACACTCAAAGCTAGTTTAGCCACTCTTAACTATCAGCACTGAACTCTGCTAATCTTTTGGGTGTTAGCTGATGCTATATATCAAATCCATTTGAGCTCATTAAATATAATTACCAACACAGAGAGTCTTTACTTCGGTAATCCAAATGAGAGACAGACATATACCTATGTTCTATAAATGGAGATTTGCTTTATCCCTGAGAGTTATGATGAAATTATGGTGCATTGTAATCAAGAATTTTTTTTACAATACTTACTCTCAATTTTTGAGCTCAAATACCTCTTTAGATATATCAAACTTTCAATGGATGTTGTTGGTGAGGTTATATTTCAGTATTTGCAATCTGGAAGAGTAGAAATGGGTAAAAATTATTTTAAATTGGCTGCAGTGGTGTTCTAATTCATCTTTCAGTTTAGTTCACTCACTCAGTTGTGTGTGACTTGTTGTGTCCCCAAGGACTGCAGCACGCCAGGTTTCCCTGTCCATCACCAACTCCTGGAGCCTACTCAAACTCATGTCCATTGTATTGGCAATGCCATCCAACCATCTCATCCTCTGTTATCCCCTTCTTTTCCCGCCTTCAATCTTTCCCAGCATCAGGGTCTTTTCCATTGAGTCGGTTCTTTGAGTCAGGTGGCCAAAGTACTGGAGTTTCAGCTTCAGCATCAGTCCTTCTAGTGAATAATCAGGACCGATTTCCTTTACGATTGACTCGTTGGATCTCCTTGCAGTGCAAGGGACTCTCAAGAGTCTTCTCCAATATCACAGTTCAAAAGCATCAATTCTTCGGTGTTCAGCTTTCTTTATAGTCTAACTTTCACATCCATACATGACTACTGGAAAAACCATAGCTTTGACTAGATGGACTTTTGTTGGTAAAGTAATGCCTGCTTTTTAATATGTTGTCTAGGTTAATCATAGCTTTCCTTCCAAGAAGCAAGTGTCTTTTAATTTCATGGCTGCAGTCACCATCTGCAGGGATTTTGGAGTCCCAAAAATAAAGTCTGTCACTGTTTCCATTGTTTCCCCATCTATTTGCATGAAGTGATGGGACTGGATGCCATGATCTTAGTTTTCTGAATATTGAGTTTTAAGCCATTTTTTCACTCTCCTCTTTCACTTTCATCAATAGGCTCTTTAGTTCTTTGCTTTTTTTCCATAAGGGTGGTGTCATCTGCATACCTGAGTTTATATTGATATTTCTCCTGGCATTCATCTTTGGAGAAGACTAATGTTTATTTTGGGGAAAATATTGTAATGATCTTTTGATTATGTAGAAGTTGAGGTAAAATCATTTTATGAAATGACAGTGTTAAAATAAGTGAAGAGGTAAACCAGTTTACATTACAGTGTAAAATGTCTTCTTCTTTTTTTGGGATTTCACTCTGCCTGAGCCTGGAGGTCAGTGAGGCTGAAGAGAGAGGCTTATTCTATACATGTGCAAGTGAGATTGATCAAGTCCTGCCTTTGGGAAAGGAAGACAATAGAAATGCCAGAAAGCAATGCCTTGTGAAAGGCCATGGCCCATGGGTATACAGCATCCGAATTTTATGCTTCTTTCTGTTGGTGTGACTCATTACCACAGTGTCCAAGCCTTTAGTCCATGTATGTGTATATATATATATTTATATACACATGTATATATCTACATACATGTAAGTTAATTTTACTTAAAGTAATTCAAAGAGAGACATACCTACTCTTGGTGAAAATCATCCAAGTATATTCTAGAAGTGGCAGAATAATGTAGACCAATGTATAAAACAGATTTTTTTTCTGAGTAGAAAACAGTTTCACTTTCCTTATATAGAGCTGCAGCATGAGAGAATAGTGTGGAGTGGAAATGCTCCACTTTCTGCTGAGAAAGGGCTCTCTATAGGCTTCGAATGCTTTGAATTCTGGAAGGTCAGACAGTACATGCAGTTTCATGTACTCATGTGGAAAAAATAACGGGGGGCTTTGAGACTGGATCCTAGCCAGATGAGTTCTCTATGGCTAAAGATTAGTCAGACAAGATTTTGGGTGATAATAGAAGTTTCATGGAGCAGTTTTCTAGAAACCTTAGGGTAATGGGACAACCTGTCTTGCTTTGAATTTCTCTTTTTAATAAGGGCCCCAGTCCCTCTTAATGTCTCATTCAACTAGATCATGCCCATCCAAAAAATTTCTCTTCTGATCAACTCAGAGTCAGCTAATTTGTGGTCTTATAGCTTTCCAACCAATTATGTGAAGTTGATCCAGTAAATTAAGAGGGAAAAAGATGTTGACAAAGTACTTCAAATAGAATATAACTTTTTTAGTGTTTGTACTCTTCAAAAGTATAGCTATATTACAGTGATCACGTGAGTTTTACAACAGAATATAATTATTCAGCTAATTGATTTGCTTCTTAAAAGGGGAACTTTCTACTTGAAACTTGAATTAAATGGCAACATAGGCAATGGCACCCCACTCCAGCACTCTTGCCTGGAAAATCCCATGGACAGAGGAGCCTGGTGGGCTGCAGTCCATGGGGTCGCTAAGAATCAGACACGACTGAACGACTTCACTTTCACTTTTGACTTGTATGCATTGGAGAAGGAAATGGCAACCCACTCCAGTGTTCTTGCCTGGAGAATCCCAGGGAGGGGGGAGCCTGGTGGGCTGCGGTCTAAGGGGTCTTACAGAGTCGGACATGACTGAAGTGACTTAGCAGCAGCAGCAGCATACATGTACACTGTCCTTGTGCCATATAACAACTGAAATCACTGATTAAGTATGGTTACTGCTGCTGTCGCTGTCGGTAATGGTTACTAATTGATGGCTATTAGAACAAAGAGATCATGGCAAAATAAACCAAGCTTTCAAATATAAATGTTGACTATTAGCAATTAGGGCTTCCTGGTGGCTCAGACAGTAAAGAATCTGCCTGCAATGCAGGAGACCCAGGTTTGATCCCTGGGTCAGGAAGATTCCCTGGAGGAGGAAATAGCAGTTTTCTTGCATGGGAAATTCCATGGACAGAGGAGTCTGGTGGGCTATAGTCCATGGGATCGCAAAGACTCAGACAAGACTGAGTGACTAACAATGACAACAATGTTAGCAATTAAAAAACCTCCATTGTATATTAAATGTTTATTATGAGTTGGACCTTAAATTCAGGCAATAATAATTGCCCACGTATTTACTTGTGATTAGTATAGTCCTTAAGTACCTGATATGTATTTTTCCATTTAATCTCTTTGCAATAGATATTGTTATTACTTCCAGTTTGTACATGAGAATTTATGTAACTTGTCTCATACCGGTTAGTTGTGGTGTGAGAATTTAGTACTTGGTAGGCTGACACCAGAGTCTACTCTGTATGTCTTTCAGAATAAAAAGGAATAGACATTCTTAAATATCCACTTAGAGATATAGTATTTATTTTTATAATATCCAGTGATTCTCACATTACTCAGAAGAGATAATCCGAGTATAGTTTAGAGTCTGAATTTTTTTCCCTGTTAAAGACTGATTTCTAGCAAGCATCCAAAGGCAAAAAAGTGATTAATTCCTTTTTTATGGGCAGTTATTTTCTCAAGTATGGCAAGGATAAAGCTGGATTTTTTACATAATACATTTAATAAAGACTTAAAGAAAATAAGTATTTTCTCTTTAGTTGTATTTATTAGTAACTTATTTTTATGTTCTTTAAAGAAAGAAAAATCACTGGAATCCCTGGATTCTCTTCCTGTGTCGTCTTCTTAATTCCTTGCTTTCTCCTTGTCTAGTCAAACACTTTGATGTACTGCATACTCATACCCTTTGGCAAGATGATAGCTGTTTCTGTTTTATTTTTTTCCTAAAAGAATATGCAGATTGGGTTGTGATATATCTAAGAATTATGTTGCTCATAGCAGGTGCATCCTGACAGAAAGTGACATTTTACACGTTGACATTAAGAGTTCTTTAGGCAAACACTGAAAATATGACAGTAACTTTAGCATTAAATAATAAATGTAAATAACCAGGGAAGTATGAATTGGAACTCAGCGGCTTGCTAAAGAAAAGTGTTTAGTCACTCAGTCATGTCCGAATCTTTGTGCCTCCATGGACTATATAGCTCACCAGGATCCTCGGTCCATGGGATTTGCCAGGCAAGAATACTGGAATGGGTTGCCATTCCCTTCTCCAGGGGACCTTCCCGACTCAGGGATTAAACCTGGGTCTACCTGCACTGGCAGGCAGACTCTTTATCACCTGAGCCAATGCCTTGCTAAAGAAAGCCTACATATTTAAAGCTTCTTCATACAAGACCCATCCTTAGAATGAGTCAAGGAGCTAGCAAATGGAGGTAGCAGAAAAAGTAATTGCCAAACATAATATTTATCAAATAATCAGTATAAAGTTTAGGCAACTAACAATATCCTTGAAAAACTGTCCACACTTCAATCCCTGATCTCTGAATATCAGCATATCATAGAATATGCATGTGTTGACACAATTCTTACTTTCAAATGATTATTTCTTAACATTTTTGAATAAGGCAGTGGAATCATTTAATGTCTTTGCATCTGATTTTCTCTTTAACATTTTCCATGTCAGGTTGCTTTTGCCTTGAGTTATAAATATCACTAAATACCATATTTCAAGATTTACAGTTTTAAGTAGCTTCTGTTATCAAGTTAATCTAAGTACATGTTTATTTTTATCTCTCCTTTTGCAAAATATTTCTAGCTTTTAAAATTTACTTTCATACAATTTCCTGTGGATTTCTGATAAAGTTTTCAAAATAAAGTTGAACTATGAACTACTAACTGTAAACTATCTAACAAGGACAAATTTTAATAAATTTGTAACTATTAACGTAATTTTAACTATTTACCTAACTAGATGCTTTAATGAGTTTGGATGAGAGTGTTATGGTGAGGAGGATATACAAGTTTTCCTCATCTGAACAGTTGGTGAGATGTTTTTGATGTCTATTTTTCTTTATTTGAGAATTTATCAAGAGTATTGTTTTTCTTTTTCAGATTTTCATTTATTTCTTTTCATGTACTTAATTCATTAAACTCTGTAATGGTTGATTTTTTTCTAGGAGTTTAGCCTTTACTTTCCCATTTTTTGCCTTCAAGTATTTTATTGGAAACTCTGCCTGTTCCCATTTGTTCATGCAGTTTTTCACCATCTCAAATGGGGTCACCAGCTTATATCTTCACTATATCAGCCCACTTTGTGACTACTGTCTGCCAGACTTGAGCCCTACATTCCTAAGCAATTTCAGTCAGATATGGTAACACTTTCCCTCGAAGCTAAAAGCATGAGGTAAATAAAACCTGTGGTCTCTTTCTTAGCCAGATGTCTCATGTATCCTCTATTTCTATTCATTTATTTTAAAAAATTTCTTTACAGTTTGCTACAAAATGGATATAAATTTGTCTCAGTTATATCAGTCTGGGGCTTGTGTCCTTTGTTGGCATCTTAGTATGACCATCTTTGCTTTGGAGATAAGAAAGAAATTGTATTTCCTTGAGGAATGTGGATAATACTCTCCTTTATTCATGTTCAGACCAGTTTCCTTATTAAGTTTTCTCATCTCAATTTATTTTGTTTTATTGCCACAGAGTTTGTATACCTTCTATTACTGGGCTATCATTCTCTTCAAATTCCAAGACAGAGTCACTGAGAAGAGAATGTAATGTAAAAAAATAATATTTTAAAATGTATTAAATAGAGACTATAAAACTAGACATATCCTATTAAAACATCTGAAAGTGAAAGTGTTACTTGTTCATTTGTGTCCGAATCTTTGCAACCCTGTGGCATGTAGCCCGCCCAGGCTCCTCTGTCCATGGGGTTTCCCAGGCAAGAAGACTGAAGTGGATAGCCATTCCCTTCTTTGGGGTCTCTTCCTGACCCAGTAATGGAACCTGCATATCCTGCATCGCAGGCATATTCTTTACTATCTGAGTCACCAAGGAAGGCCTATGTTGCTAATGTGGAAATGTAGAACATTGCTATCAATTAGAGAAACATGGCACTTATCTTGGAGGTTAATTTGAAGGGGATGTAAAGGAGATGGATAAATGTCAGTGGTATAAGGGTTTTTGAGTCTAGCCATACCAGCTAAAATAGCTGTTACTATAGAGAGTATGAAACACTGCATGAGACATATGGAGTGAGAAGTTTATCAATGAAACTCTCTGAAAACTGTCTGGCATGAGAAAAAGCTGATTCTAGATATGTAAAGCTGTTTTGCAGATGTTATATTAAAATTCTACCATCCCCGTTTGAGCAGCTGCTAATTTTCCTCTGACATAATAAATGCAGTCCTTCAAAACTTACATTCAAGTTATAGGTGCTGCTGACAAGTACAATTACACACAAGTTGTTAGGATTCTTATTTTCCATAAATGGGCATTGCCAGTGTTGCAAGTAAGCTCTACAGTCATTCAAATCTAGACATATTCTGTTTGGTGTGCAGAATTTATACTGAATATTTTGCAAATGAAAGTGCTAAGCATTATTTTCCACCCTCTGGAACTTACATTTCCCTGTAACATAGAAGTATCAAGAAATTATTAATGAATGCATTGGTTAATAATAAGAAACATTAACCAAAAAATGTCACTGAGCTCACTGAGATAATTTGGGCATAGGAAACAATACTATGACACTCAGCACCAATTTTTTTCAAGAAAACAAATTATGCTGTTCCCCTATAGTCAGACTTGTCTACCTGTAGTCCTGACACATATGACATGGTTGTTGAGCACATCTTCACACCCAGGTCTGGGGTCAGGTTTTTTCTCCTGTCCCCATTTACCATCCCATCCTTTCCTAATCATGTTTGTCTTAACAAATGCTCATCTAAATGAAAAAAGAAATAGAAATTCTTTGTGTAGCAATGTCATATAAAACCTGGTGGCCTTTTATTTTTGATTTTTTTTTTAAAATGAAAATGCCTGATTTAAGCTTTGATTGCCAAGTATGCATGTCAGTGATGATTATCTAGAAAGAGCCAGATCTCCAACCCCAGGCTCCTTTGTTTTAAATCTTGGGTGATTTTAGTAACTGATTATTTTAACTATCTGGGCAGCTTGGTTTTTGTTGCTTTTTGTTTTTTCTGTTCCTGGGCTTTTAATTGCCCACTCATAGATTTTAAATTCATCAATAAAGATTGAGCTCCAGAAACCTTAGGCCTCCACTAAAAGCACAACCCCAAAACTGTGCTCATACTTTCCCCCAGCCAGCCTGCGTGTGTGTGGACTATGGTGTACCATATAATTTTTAGAATATATATATAATAAACCATTTCCTGAGTTTCCTGATGGTTATTGCTGAAGGTATCTTGCAATCGTAAGAACCACTAGGTCCATTCCAGCCAGATCATTGGTTATTGATAGGCTGCTGCTGCTGCTGCTGCTAAGTTGCTTCAGTCGTGTCCGACTCTGTGTGACCCCATAGACGGCAGCCCACTAGGCTCCTCTGTCCCTGAGATTCTCCAGGCAAGAAACAAGCAACTACATAAATTTCTAACAAACAAGTGGTAGTGAAAAATAACAGAGAAGAGAATGGGATGATAAAGAAATTATCTGTGGATAGCTGATTTTGGTAATGCTTACTTCATTCAGCCTAAGAGGTTAAAGGTGGTTTTTCATGGTGGTAAAATAGTCAGTAACTGTTGAGGAAAAAACACTGCCAAAATTCCAGGTTTTCTTATATATCAACTATAGTACTCTTTTTCTAAACACCCAGTATATTAAAATCAAAAACTTATAGCCCTTTCCAGAGGTGTGTATCTAAGCATGATACAAAGTTTAATATCTGACCTGCAAAACTGGCCAAGTGAACTGCTCATATTCCCACTGCTGGTCATGAGAGACTTTTCTGCTATTTACTATATGCAGTTTTCAACATAATGCCTTAGACTGTAGCACCTCTAAGGAGAGCATAATTATTTTACCATCCTTTGGGAGACAGTGCCTATAGGGTGCTAATAGGGAAAGTATAATTCAGAAATGTGAGCACACATTCTTTTTTGCAATTGCTTATTGAAGCACTTTTTTAAAGAAAAAATTGGCATTCACCAAGAGGTCATGAATTGAGACTTTTAATATCTATTATTGATGATTCTTTAATACTGTTGGTATTTACCTGGTGTTTATGTGTATTGTCTTAGCTAAACTGATTTAAACAGTTTTTAGGTCCAATTTTGGCGGGGAAGAAGTTACTAAGGATGTAGATATCACTGAGATTAACATAGTCCTTTCAAAATGCTGTCATAAGGAGATATTACAGATAACAAATGCATCTTATTTTATGCTCTCTAAGCAAGCAAAATTTTAGGTATATGTGTGATTTATACTAAACTTCATGAGCACAGGTGCTTTGCCCTTAGGGTTTACCGTTGAAACCAATGCTTGGAACTCAGTGTAATTTGCCATATTCTGGTTTTTTGATGTAGTTTGGTATTCATTAATTATTAAGAAATATATTCACCATGTCAAACTCTTCTGTCTAGTCTTTTTGAGGCTCTGTCCAGCATCAGAACAGATGATTTTTTCACTGAAGCAACTAAGTTGTTGTCTTTACTATAAGGAAAGCCTTTTCTTTGAAGAAGCTCCCTTAAGTGAATGGTGCTCATTTTCCCATGTTAGATGCCATTATCACTCTGAAAATGCGTATCCTCAGCTTCTCTTATTAGAGATCATTACATATTTATTCACATGTAAAATGTCTTTCTTTGCAGCCATGTCATCTGATTATAACTGTACCTTCTTGCAGTGGTATCTAGTAGTTATCTACTATTTATCAATGGCTCATGCCTATGAATGTAAAATGGTTTCTGGGAATTCAGGATCTATGAAGTTGATTCTTCTGGCATTTATGCTTCATATCTTTGACTTTTTTTCACGTGCATGAGCTCCACCTCCACTGAATTCTGCCTCCTATGCCCATCTTTACACCTTGGTCCTTGACACCATCTAGGTTTTTATCAACTTTGAAATCATAAAATACAGCATACCCATGAATTCTTAATGTCTAGATTACAATTTTTCAATTAATCAATTATAAAAGCTGAAGTGAAACTTTAGTAAATAATACTAAAACCCAAAGCTAGTAGAGACAGTCAATGCCATAGATGAGAGGAGGCAGAATTTATCATGAGTGAGACCTGAATGGAGAATATTCCTCTGTCATACTTTCTTCTTGGCAAATCTGGCTTTTTACTCATAAAGAAAATGCCAACTATAAAGAGGCAGAAAGATACATCACACCTCTTTAAATGCAAACAGATATAAATGGAAATGTGTAGGCATATATAATTTCAAGCAGGATCTATATTTTTTCCTGTTTTATTAAAGCTATAAAAAATGTTTTGAACCTCTTTTTCCTATGTTTGCTGTAATACTTTTCTTAAAAAGTTGGTCTTTCTGTACCCTCTTATATCCTTTGTTGTTTGTCTTTTATAATGCGAAAGTTTTGGGGGCCCCACATTTATTCTATTTTTCATTCTTGAGCATATGGAAATCTAACTAAGCCTAGGTTTCTATAAAGAGAAGATGTACTTTGTAATTCCACATGGGTGCTGGAATTTCTTTTCTACTCTTAACCACCTGGAGTAGTAATTAATATATAGAGTCTCTAGCCCTATTTCTGAAATAAAAATTATTTTTATATACTATGTAAACCTCTTTATGTAGTGAAACATCTCATTAACTACTCTGTGGAATAAATTAATTTTTTTTTTCTTTAATAGGCTGGAAAGTCTGAATTTGCTGTTTATTTTATGTCATTAAATTTTTTTATAATGTGCATCCTAGAAGAAACATTGAAAACTACCACCTTAAACAACACTGTATAACTTCTGTGACTCTTACTAGTGGACATGAAATGGCTAACAATTGCAATTTTAAATATATATATATATATATATATATATATATATATATATATATATAAATATATATATAATATAGTAGGGGTAAGAATATAGTAGGGGTATGAATATAGTAGGGGTATGAACTCGGAGAAGGCAGTGGCACTCCACTCCAGTACTCTTGCCTGGAAAATCCCATGGATGGAGGAGCCTGGTAGGCTGCAGTCCATCGCTGAGGGTCGGACAAGACTGAGTGACTTCACTTTCACTTTTCACTTTCCTGCATTGGAGAAGGAAATGGCAACCCACTCCAGTGTTCTTGCCTGGAGAATCCCAGAGACGGGGCAGCCTGCTGGGCTGCCGTCTATGGGGTCACACAGAGTCGGACACGACTGAAGTGACTCAGCAGCAGCAGCAGCAGCAGGGGTATGAACTTGCTCTAGCTATACCAGCAATCAGTTTTTAAACAGTCGTTGCTCAGATAAGCAATGGCCAAGTGTGTGAAGCAGTAACATACAATATGATGGTTAAAAATAGTCCCCCGAGTCTGATTATCAGACTATGTCAATAACCTGATAGTACCGGTGACCCAGTTATTTAACTGATGAATTTGTAGTAGCTCCTGAACCTCAGTAGACATCTCTATTGCCAGTTATTCATATGTATAAAATAATAGGCCTCATCCTGAGGATGAGGGATGACTGTGTATGTACTTCATTTCATATATAAGACCAGTGGACAAGTGACCCATGATGGGAGGGTTATCAGAATCTTCCAGAATATTAGTCCTGGATACCAGTGACATGCCATTTTTTTTCCTACTTATGGCAAGAAGTATAACAGGAAACTTGGGAATTATGGTATAATCATATTAGATCTTCCATAATGTTGAAGAAGAAGGGAGAAAAATAGAATAACCAGATATCTTAGAGAGAAGAAAAAGTGGGAGATTTAAAAAGCACCATGACGGGTTTCCACATCCTGGTTATAATCTCTCTTTCACATGGCAGATCCATTGAATTGTGTGTGAGGTAGTTCTATTTTCTTAGGATAAATTTATCCTAGTCCTATCCCAATTTTATTTTGTAAACTAGCTCCAATTTGTTTTTATCTCTTGGAAACAATTGTGCTAACTAATACATCCATCTTTTTTTGTGCATTTGAATTCCAGCCAGGAAAGCCTTCTCACATCATCCTGTGTTCTTGCATGCCTCTGAATTTATGGTTGCGATGCAGAACAAAGCAAACAGAAAAGCTATTCAGTGCCCTTTCTTTCTTTATATACCCATTAAAGTTTTATTCCTTTGTGATTTAGATTAAATGTTTCACTCATGATATTGCTCCTATTTCCTCAGTTGAATTAATTGTTCCTTCTATTATATATCTATGACACAATATGTACCTGCTTTGTGGAAGTTACTTCTTATTGTCTCATGTTATAGTTATTTAAAAACTGTACCAGTTTGAGTTTCCAACTCTTTCAAGGGTAGTGTCATATTTTCTTACTCATTTTTATATTCCCCATGTACCTAATATATCCCCAGTACTTTGCTGGAAAATCCTGGACGGAGGTGCCTGGTAGCTCCAGTCCAGGGGCTGGTCGGCGACTGAGCGCTCACTTTCACTTTTCACTTTCATCAGTGGAGTGGCTCCGACTCTGGCGAATCCCAGGGACAGAGGAGCCGGGTGGGCTGCTGTCTATGGGACGCAAGAGGCGACTGAAGCGACTTAGCAGCAGCAGCAGCAGCTATATATATATTTGCACCTGCTGCTGCTGCTGCTAAATCGCTTCTTGGTCCTCTGGCGCCCCGCGGGCCCCCCCCCCCCCCCCCCTGAGATTCTCCAGGCAAGATACTGGAGTGGGGTGCCATTGCCTTCTCCGTATTTGCACCTAGTGTGTATTTAATGGCAGATCATATATGTGAATATATATATAAATGAAAATCCATCTCACACATATAGTCATTTAATTATCCCTATGGACTTCTCTGGTGTCTCAGACGGTAAAGCGTCTGTCTACAATGTGGGAGACCTGGGTTCGATCCCTGGGTTGGGAAGATCCCCTGGAGAAGGAAATGGCAATCCACTCCAGGACTATTGCCTGGAAAATCCCATGGACAGAGGAGCCTGGTAGGCTACAGTCCATGGGGTCGGCAAAGAGTTGGACACGACTGAGCGACTTCACTTTCACTTTATCTCATATATTCAATATCTGTTGAAGATTTACTGTATTGTGTGTGTGTGTGTGTGTGTGTGTCTGGTGTGTCTGTGTGTCTGTGTGAATGCATGCATAACAATATACCACAGAAGAGGGAGTAAATAGCTGACAAATATTTGATTGGGTAATGAGAAAAGAGCAAGAAAAACTCAAAGCAGCAAGTTTTATTCAAGCAACTGTAAGCCTTATTCCAGGAACATAAAGCATAAAATTTGATGAGAGTGATCCTGATAAAGAGGGCAAGATAACTAAGAGCTGAGTAAAAGGGGACCTTTTATAATGCAGTAAAGAGATAACAAATTTGCCAAATTTATGGAATGTAAATTAAGTCATTTGGAAGTATATTTACTTTTCAGGTCACTGGAAGAACATTGAATAGATGTGGCTGTACTTTTGAAGAGAATGCATTAATGGCCTGAAAGACTAATTTGGTCTTCTGTGGCATCTAGATAAGGTGATCTACTTTTAGTAGCACAGACTGATTCAAAATTAAAGAGACTGTTAAACACTCTGAATTAATTGCTTTCAACTTTTATATTTGAATATAGATTTGAATTTCACTATTGAAATTCAGCCTCTGCTTATTATCCCCTGGGCAGGAAATTGAAGTGCAAAGGTAATAAACTGGGCAGAGATAGCTATTGTCCATATAATGCATAATTAATTATAAATTATATAAATATATATGTTCCTAAAAGATTAGTAAGTTTCAAAATAAGATCAGATTCTGTACTGGCAAGTTTATTTCACTTATTTCAGACTCGCACTGGCAAGTGTGTTTCATTTAATAAAATAAAAAATACAGAGCAAATGGCTGCTGCTTCTTTCTCTTTAAAGTTCTATTAAAAGCACACTTTTAGTCATTAGGAATGCTGATGTGATTTGCTTTCTCCTTTGGATAATGAATTCAGATCTTAAAGGCGACTGGATAGTGTAAAATAAGAATCACTTGGCATAACAAAGCTTTGTAACTTTATTACTTCTAGACCTAGCTTTGATAACAAGACATTATAGCTGAAACAATGACTTTGCATTAGTACTAAAGTGTATGGGCTCATGCCTGAAAAAATCAGAATAGTCTATCATGTATGAATTTTTTCTTGTTAATCTCCCAGAAAATTTTGTAACATCAAATGATTTGTCAAATATATGTATTTTATGATCAGTCCATTTAACACATTTACAATAATATATAATTATTAAACCTGATAGTTGATCTGTGAAGTCTGGCTCAGGGATTGACTAAAAGCATAATATATAATAGAATTTATAAATATGAGCAAATATAATGGTATTTGTAAATATAATGTTTATATATAAATGATATTAATATAAACATTTATATATATGTGTGTGTATGTATATATATATAGTGAAAATATACAATGGTACTTATATACATGGACACATATATATGGGGGAGGAGTCGGACACAACTGAGACTTCACTTTCACTTTTCACTTTCATGCATTGGAGAAGGAAATGGCAGCCCATTCCAGTGTTCTTGCCTGGAGAATCCCAGGGATGGGGGAGCCTGTTGGGCTGCCATCTATGGAGTCGCACAGAGTCGGACATGACTGAAGCGACTTAGCAGCAGCAGCAGCATAAATACATTTGTAATATATTTATAACAGTTCTATGTATGTATGTCCTTAGCAGAAACCCATAAAAATTCTGAGATTTCCATACTGACGAATCATCAACATCATGATGTCTTATGCAATTTTTCTACCTTTTATATCATGAGAATATTTTTTCTAATAGTGGTATTTCTCATTTTTGACAGCTTATAGAGCAATGGGTAAGTATCAACTATTTGTAGAATGTGATAAAAATTCATTTATTTTCAGCCTTACTCCTGTGCGTATGGAACTACACAGCTTCTTGCCAGAAGTCTTACTCATGTATCTAGGTGTACGTGTGTTTGATTTTACTGGAGCTTTTGTTTGCAAGTGATAGTAACCTGACTCAAAATAACTCAGGGAGAAATGAGAGTGCACGGGCTCATATAACCAAATGAGAAAGGGCAAGGGTGCAGCTGTGTGCAGGGATGTCTGGATCCAGAGATTTTAATGCCTTAAAGAAATTCTGTGCTTAGTAGTGTTGAAATCATTTTCCAATACTACTGAGACTGTCTTTTACTCAGGCAGGAAGCATGACCAGATACTCAAACATCTGAATGCTAACCATCTGATAGGACTGTGATGTCTGTGGTCTAAAATGAGGATGAATCTTGGAAGGAAATCATCCAAATTAGGTAAAGAAAGCAGAAGCTACCCTAGACAATTGGTATGGGTTAGGGAAGTGGAGGCTTATCAAATCTTTGTAAGCCAGAACAAAGATTAGAAAGTGACTTTCAGGAATACCAGAAGGGTCAGAATCACAAGATCTCACATATCTATGTTTTCTGCTTCCTGCATCTTATAAGCAGAGAGTGGCTTCTCAGGAAATTGCCTAGAAATTGCTGGCAAAAACTTACTTATGCCCTCTCCCAGTACCAATGCATGTCTGAGCCATTAGGAGTCTTCTACATCATACCAAAGAAGGTCTGGTATCTCAGATTACTTTCCTGTGTTGCTGGCATTTTATTAAGCAACCAAGCACACTATGAGTACTGTTTCGTGCCCAAGCTCATACCTTAAATGGAGAATCTCTAGAAAGTATACTCAACACTAGTAAATTTGGAAAAATCCAAAATTGTGTTCTTCCTCCTTGATCTAATATTCTTGAGTCCATCATTTCACATACTCCAAATGTTTCTGCCAATATATTGGAAGAAGTTTGCAGTTTGTCTGGTGTTCATGTACCTTCTGCTGGGATAGACTTTAATTTGTCTTCTTGGGTTGCTAATTATAGATCTACAAGTATTGAGAGTAAGTGGCTTGGATCCCGAGAGGAATCAGCTTACAAGCCACCTCACTCAAGTGGGATCAGTATAGGGTCTTCAGAAAGTGAAAGCAGTGGCAGAAAGTAGGCTTATTATGGCAAGATAGGCTCGGTGGAATCTTGGACAGCAAGGTGGTTGCATTATTAAGGAGATAAACAAGTATCACTATTTCAGTTCTCAGGGAACTATTCTTCTCTAATCAATGTCTTTACATTAAGGATCACTCAGTCGTATCCGACTCTTCGTGACCCCATGGACTGCAGCCTACCAGGCTCCTCCATCCATGGGATTTTCCAGGCAAGAGTACTGGAGTGGGGTGCCATCGCCTTCTCCGTACATTAAGGATAGACATCTGATAAAGCTGTGAATTCATCCTACATTGTAATTCAGTAACCCAGAGGGTCAGTTTTTTTTTTCTTTCTGATTTTTAGTAAAACTGGTCTAAACCTATGCAGAGAATATTATTTGAGGGCAATCATAGGAGCTCTCTAGTTGTTGGTTATACCTTAATCTGAAAATCCACAATCTGTATGTAGTTTCCTAGCTCTTCATTACAATATGACTTAGCCATCCTGTGTTCATAGTCTTTATACTCATTTCCACAATTATGTTTTAGTGCAACTGTGATACGGTCATTCAAATCTTGTTTTTATGACCACATTTAAACAGTAAGAATATAAATTTGTAAGCCCATTTTTTTTTTTTTTTTTTTTTTGCCACCACATACTAGCATCTTTACATATACTAGTAATGAGATCATTACTGCTTTCAAATCTAACTAGATTAGAAAACCAATTCCAGATTCTCCTATCTGAGGTTCTTTCTTTAGAATCACTGAAGGTAATGAATGTTGATTTGGTAAGGATTCATTTGGAATCTGAAGTCACTCTAGGTATTTAAATTGAAATGCCATTTAGTACAGACTATTAGAAGCTTACACAACACTTTGAAACCTGGGTAGCAAACATTAGCAAGGACATTTATAAAAACAATCTGGTTGTGTTGAAATGATATAAAAATTGTTATCAATAATCCAAGCTTCCATCAGCAATGAAATGATTACTTCACAATACCCAAAATCTTGTTTTAAAAAAATCCCATGTTCTTAGCTATCAACTTTTATTTTTCTTTCATCCTTCAGTGCCTCTCATGATGAAAGTTATCTGGGAATCTATTCACAGAAGAGTCTGGGAAATGTAGCCTTCTTTGATTCCTTAGGAGTTGGGGATAATCTGAGAAAGATACTTTCTCCAGCAACAAGTCCCTCTGCTGACATCCAGGTGGCTCAGTAGTAAAGAATTGACCTGCCCATGTGGGAAACACAATAGACCTGGGTTTGATTCGTGGGTCAGGAAGATCCCCGGAGGGTGAAATGGCAACCCACTCCAGTATTCTTGCCTGGAAAATCCCACGGACAGAGAAGCCTGGCAGGCTGCAGTCCATGGGATCACAAAGAGCTGGACATGACTGAGCATGTACTAAGTTAAGGATAGTTCTGAATAATAACATATAACGTCTGGAGTATCAGGTATGTCTGTAAAAACAACACCAGAAATCATTAATGATGATAAAATACTGAAAGTCTGTGATTTTAGTTCAACAACACAAGGATTCCCGCTATCACCACTCCTACTCAACAATTGACTAAAGTGCTAGTTAAAACAAAGCAAGATAAAATATCACAAAATAAAGGAAGAAACAAGAGCATGCTGTTAATACACTCTAATATTGTCTATGTAAATAATTCCAAAGAATCTATAGTTAAAGTTTTAGAATTATTTTTGAGTCCTTAGCAAGGTAGAAGACAAAATAGAAATATAAAAAGATTTATTGGAGTTCTTTATACTCATAAAAAAGTAGTTTACAGATATAATTTAAAGATAATATTCACAAGACTATCAAAATATAAAGTAGATGGGAGAAAATCTAACAAATATTCACAATATTTATGAAACATTTATCAGATCAGATCAGATCAGTCGCTCAGTCGTGTCCGACTCTTTGCGACCCCATGAACTGCAGCACGCCAGGCCTCCCTATCCATCACCAGCTCTCAGAGGTCACTCAGACTCACATTCATCGAGTCAGCGATGCCATCCAGCCATCTCATCCTCTGTCGTCCCCTTCTCCTCCTGCCCTCAATCCCTCCCAGCATCAGAGTCTTCTCCAATGAGTCAACTCTTCGCATGAGGTGGCCAAAATACTGGAGTTTCAGCTTTAGCATCATTCCCTCCAAAGAAATCCCAGGTCTGATCTCCTTCAGAATGGACCGGTTGGATCTCCTTGCAGTCCAAGGGACTCTCAAGAGTCTTCTCCAACACCACAGTTCAAAAGCATCTATTCTTCGGCGCTCAGCCTTCTTCAAACATTTATAGATTTATTGAAATATATTTTAAAAACCTGTAAATAAATTTAAAATGACTCAAATATAATATTCATAGATTGTTAAAGGTATCAATTCTTTCCAAATCCTAAGGAAAATATTTTGGAGTTTTAGTTAAATCTGAGATTTAATAGAAAATAAAAGTCCCCAAAATAGCTAAGACCCTTCTGAATAAGGATAAGTTTAGGTGACTTTCTGACCTGATATCAAGAATTATTATAAAGCTGTAGTAATTCAGATGGTATAGTAAAGAGTAATTGCACCATGCAGTTGAATAGAGAATCCAGAAAAATACCCACACACCATGGACACTTGATTTATGAGAGGTCTGGCAGTGCAGAGTAGTGAGAAATAAAAGGAGAAGAATGAGGCTGGGCCAGCTGGCTTTCCAAAAGGATAAAAGTTAGATTAGACTGCAGAATTCTAAGATGCCTCTAAAACTCTCACTGTTTCGTGCACAAACTCTGTATAGTTTCCTTTTGTTAAGTGTAGGCTGAACCTGTGAATACAGTGGGATATCACTCCCAAATTAGTATTACACCATCTGGATAAAGGGCTTGTGTATATGTAACAAACGTCCCTAATTAACCGACTTTGAGTTCATCCTGAGACAGATTACTTCGAGTGGGCGTAGCCTATTCAGGTGATTTCTGAAAGAAACAAGAAACAGTAGCAGACACTCTCCGGCTGCCTTGATGAAGTAAAGAGACATGCTGAGAGCAGTTCCTAACCAACAACTAGCAAAAAAAAAAAAAAAAAACAAACCTTGAACCTCAGTCACACAGCCTGCAGGAAATGAATTTTGCCAACAACCAGTGAGTTTGGAAAAGATACTGAGCTTCACATGATAGCATAGCTGCACTAACATTGAAATCACCTAGAGAGACCCTGAGCAGATAACTCAGCTATGCTACATCTGCACTTTATATAGAAACTCTGAGATAGTTAATGAAGATTGTTTTAAGGAATTAGCTGTATGGCAAGTCATTATACAGCAATAGAAAGTTAACACTGATCCTACTTTCATCATACAGATCAATTCTAGTTGGATTAAAGACACACATATGAAAGGAAAAAGCATAAAACTTTTATAAAAATGCATGGTTAAAAAATTTTTATGACACCAAAGTAGAGGAGTATTTCTTTAAAATATACAGCAAGCAAAACAACATTAAATACTTTATATTGAGTACATTAAAATATATTTTTTAACCTAAAGATACAATAAACAGAATGTAAAGCAGACCAACAAAACCGAGAAGAGTTTTATAAATACCTAAAACTGACAAAGGATTAGTATCCAGAAGTTATAATAAACTGTTCTAAATCAAGAAGAAAAATACAAATAGTTCAACAGGAAAAGAGGTGCATAAACCCTAAACAAATAATATCCAGATGGCTAATAACCACAAGAAAAGATGCATAAATTTATTAACAACAAGAAATATACAAACAAAAATAAAAATAAACTACCAAGACACAAACCAGATTCAAGCGTGAAGTGGGGGAAAAGCTCTACCAGAAATAAGGGTTGGCAAAGATGTAGAGCAGGTTGAACACAAATACTGTTGGGTGGAGTGTAAATTGATAAAGCCCCTTGGGGAAAAAATGAAGCAAAATGTGATTTTTCCTTGAGATGAAAAGGCACATGCCGTGTGACCAATGATTCCATTTCAACTTAACTACCATAGAGAAACTCTCACACTGTACATGACAATAAAACATTGAGATGGTATTGTGATGTTTTAATTTCCTATACAAATTTTATAAATACTATTTTGTATCTACTCAGTATATCATAAAATTATTCTTAAAAATTCTTGGAGTTTTTTTGTTGTTTTTTCTTCTAGACCAATCACAGTGGTCAGAAAGAAAGATGAGTTTCATTTGAAATTAGAAAGACTATTTTCAAAACTAGTGGGTGATTGTTCTTTAAAATGTAGGATCAAGACAGGAAGAAGAGGAAACTACCTTTGCTTTATATTAAAATTCTAAATGTTAAAAATGAAAGTTAAAACAATTGTAAGAATAAAAAAATCCTCTAGAAATCAGAAAAATTAATATGCATATGATAGTGACACTACATATGTCAAATTAGTCTAATTAAATGGTATGTGTGCTCAGTCACATCCAACACTTTGTGACCCCCATGGCTGGGCTGTAGCCCACCAGGCTCCTCTGTCCATGGGATTCTCCAGGCAAGAATACTGGAGTGGGTTGCCATTTCCTTCTCCAATTAAATGGTGTGCTTGACTGAAACTCTTGGCTGATGGTGAGGCTATATTGTTTTTCAACAGGAAAAGTGCTGTGAGCAGTTCTTAGAATAAACTATGGAGGTAGTTAGGATAGAATGGTGGTAAAAGTGCTTCACATATTTGTCAGTATCTTATTTATGGACTTGCTTCAGATCAGATCAGATCAGATCAGTCGCTCAGTCGTGTCCGACTCTTTGCAACCCCATGAATTGCAGCACGCCAGGCCTCCCTGTCCATCACCAACTCCCGGAGGTCACTCAGACTCACATCCATCGAGTCAGTGATGCCATCTAGCCATCTCATCCTCTGTCATCCCCTTCTCCTCTTGCCCTCAATCCCTCCCAGCATCAGAGTCTTCTCCAATGAGTCAACTCTTCACATGAGGTGGCCAAAGTACTGGAGTTTCAGCTTTAGCATCATTCCTTCCAAAGAAATCCCAGGGCTGATCTCCTTCAGAACGGACTGGTTGGATCTCCTTGCAGTCCAAGGGACTCTCAAAAGTCTTCTTCAACACCACAGTTCAAAAGCATCAATTCTTTGGTGCTCAGCCTTCTTCACAGTCCAGCTCTCACATCCATACATGACCACAGGAAAAACCATAGCCTTGACTAGGCTAACCTTTGGTGGCAAAGTAATGTCTCTGCTTTCTAATATGTGATATAGATTGGTCATAACTTTCCTTCCAAGGAGGAGGCGTCTTATAATTTCATGGCTGCAGTCACCATCTGTAGTGATTTTGGAGCCCAGAATAATAAACACTGTTTCCACTGTTTCCCCATTTTTTCCCATGAAGTGATGGAACTGGATGCCATGATCTTCGTTTTCTGAATGTTGAGCTTTAAGCCAACTTTTTCACTCGCCACTTTCACTTTCATCAAGAGGCTTTTAGTTCCTCTTCACTTTCTGCCATAAGGGTGGTGTCATCTGCATATCTGAGATTATTGATATTTCTCCCAGCAATCTTGATTCCAACTTGTGTTTCTTCCAGTCCAGCGTTTCTCATGATGTACTCTGCATATAAGTTAAATAAACAGAGTGACAATATACAGCCTTGACATACTCCTTTTCCTATTTGGAACCAGTCTGTTGTTCCATGTCCAGTTTTAACTGTTGCTTCCTGACCTGCATACAGATTTCTTAAGAGGCAGTTCAGGTGGTCTGGTATTCCCACCTCTTTCATAATTTTCCACAGTTGATTGTGATCCACACAGTCAAAGGCTTTGGCATAGTCAATAAAGCAGAAATAGATGTTTTTCTGGAACTCTCTTGCTTTTTCCATGATCCAGCGGATGTTGGCAATTTGATCTTTGGTTCCTCTGCCTTTTCTAAAACCAGCTTGAACATCAGGAAGTTCACAGTTCACATATTGCTGAAGCCTGGCTTGGAGAATTTTGAGCATGACTTTACTAGCGTGTGAGATGAGTGCAATTGTGGGGTAATTTGAGCATTCTTTGGCATTGCCTTTCTTTGGGATTGGAATGAAAACTGACGTTTTCCAGTCCTGTGGCTACTGCTGAGTTTTCCAAATTTGCTGGCATATTGAGTGCAGCACTTTCACAGCATCATCTTTCAGGATTTGGAATAGCTCAACTGGAATTCCATCACCTCCACTAGCTTTGTTTGTAGTGATGCTTTCTAAGGCCCATTTGACTTCACATTCCAAGATGTCTGGCTCTAGGTCAGTGATCACATCATCACGATTATCTGGGTCGTGAAGCTCTTTTTTGTACAGTTCTTCTGTGTATTCTTGCCACCTCTTCTTAATATCTTCTGCTTCTGTTAGGTCCATACCATTTCTGTCCTTTATCAAGCCTATCTTTGCATGAAATGTTCCTTTGGTATCTCTGATTTTCTTGAAGAGAACCCTAGTCTTTCCCATTCTGTTGTTTTCTGCTATTTCTTTGCATTGATCTCTGAAGAAGGCTTTCTTATCTCTTCTTGCTATTCTTTGGAACTCTGCATTCAGATGTTTATATCTTTCCTTTTCTCCTTTGCTTTTCACTTCTCTTCTTTTCAAAGCTATTTGTAAGGCCTCCCCAGACAGCCATTTCACTTTTTTGCATTTCTTTTCCTTGGGGATGGTCTTGATCCCTGTCTCCTGTACAATGTCACGAACCTCATTCCATAGTTCATCAGGCACTCTATCTATCAGATCTAGGCCTTTAAATCTATTTCTCACTTCCACTGTATAATCATAAGGGATTTGATTTAGATCATACCTGAATGGTCTAGTGGTTTTCCCTACTTTCTTCAATTTAAGTCTGAATTTGGCAATAAGGAGTTCTTGGTCTGAGCCATAGTCAGCTCCTAGTCTTGTTTTTGCTGATTGTATAGAGCTTCTCCATCTTTGGCTGCAAAGGATATAATTGATCTGATTTCGGTGTTGACCATCTGGTGATGTCCATGTATAGAGTCTTCTCTTGTGTTGTTGGAAGAGGGTGTTTGTTATGACCAGTACATTTTCTTGGCAAAACTCTATTAGTCTTTGCCCTGCTTCATTCCGTGTTCCAAGGCCAAATTTGCCTGTTACTCCAGGTGTTTCTTGACTTCCTACTTTTGCATTCCAGTTCCCTATAATGAAAAGGACATCTTTTTTGGGTGTTAGTTCTTAAAGGTCTTGTAGGTCTTCATAGAACCGTTCAACTTCAGCTTCTTTAGCATTACTGGTTGGGGCATAGACTTGGATTACTGTGATATTAAATGGTTTGCCTTGGAAACAAACAGAGATCATTCTGTCGTTTCTGAGATTGCATCCAAGTACTGCATTTTGGACTCTTTTGTTGACCGTGATGGCCACTCCATTTCTTCTGAGGGATTCCTGCTCGCAGTAGTAGATATAATGGTCATCTGAGTTAAATTCACCCATTCCAGTCCATTTGAGTTCACTGATTCCTAGAATGTCAACATTCACTCTGGCCATCTCTTGTTTGACCACTTCCAATTTGCCTTGATTCATGGACCTGACATTCCAGGTTCCTATGCAATATTGCTATTTATAGCATCAGACCTTGCTTCTATCACCAGACACATCCACAGCTCGGTATTCTTTTTGTTTTGGCTCCATCCCTTTATTCTTTCTGGAGTTATTTCTCCACTGATCTCCAGTAGCATATTGGGCCCCTACTGACCTGGGGAGTTTCTCTTTCAGTATCCTATCATTTTGTCTTTTCATACTGTTCATGGGGTTCTCAAGGCAAGAATACTGAAGTGGTTTGCCATTCCCTTCTACTTAAGAGAATCCAAAAGTTTTACTGAAAGCCTTTTACCAGTGATTGATAAAGTGAAGGCATACATAACTGCACAATTCAGTGTTCTTAAAAACAAACCAGTTATTCAGAAGAAATACAACACTTCTTAGATAACTGTTCTCCTGAAATCCTCATAGGTGTGTACAATGTGGTATATTGCACTGTTGCTATTTAAATAACAGATGTTAACAGGGGATTGCACAGGATTATGCCTTATATGGATACTCAAGCAATCAATAGAAGTAATTTTTGCCATCAAAGAATACCAGAGGTGCAGGGGCCATCTGTATTGATTATAGTTTGAATCAGGAATAAAATTAGATTAGATGAGAGAAAAACAGGTGTACTTCAAATAATTTTTCTCCAAATCTTGTTTTTATCATTTCATAATTTTATGGATTTGAAATGTGTTTTATGAGCACTGACAATTTATTTGAGAGATATTTGAAAGAGAGGGGGATTAAGTTAATATTTTCATGTGAGGGTTGAGGAGTCCCTGGTCTTTTACCATCAGTTCAGTTCAGTTCCATTCAGTCACTCAGTCGTGTCCAACTCTTTGAGATCCCATGAACGTCGGCATGCCAAGCCTCCCTGTCCATTACCAACTCCTGGAGGTTACCCAAACTCATGTCCATTGAGTCGGTGATCTTTTACCATACCAAAGAAATAAACTGATGGCACAAATGTAGTTGGGAAAAAATTATTCCTAGACATTGCTTTGATTGTACTCTAGTGCATTAATGTATGCATGGAGGGCCCAGAATTCTAATTCACAGAGGATTAGACACTTACTTTTTTCCCCTTAAAAATGCATATTTCATGACTGTAAGCAATGCCAATTCACTATGTAACTATAGATACAGTTCAAGAAAGTCACTGAGAACCCATAGACCTTCTTGAGTCCTCCTTTGTCCATCTAGTATTTTTTTTTCCTCTCTCCTAAGAAGATCCTTCACTTCAAGAAACATTTGCACTGCAGGAAGAAGAAAGGGATTCAAGGCAAAAGGCAGGTAGCATCTATAAGGTCTTTTCCTATTCATCAGTAAGTTCCCATGGCTTTCCTAGGAGCCCCATTTAGTGAACTTCTGCTTACTTTTTTATTAACATGAATGGTCTTTATTTTTTGGAAGAGTTTTAATAGATACAAAGAAAAAATGAACAAACAGTAGAGTTTGTATCTATCCCTTCACACATAGTTTCCCTCTATTATTAACATTTTATGGTATGTTCATTAAGTTAATGATTTGATATTGATACATTATTACTAACTAAAGTCAATAGTTATTTAAATTTCCTTAGTTTAGTTGTAATGCCTTTTTTTTTTCTGTTCCAGAATCCCACCTATGATACCACAATGGATTTAGGTGACCTTAGGAGTTTTGAATATTATTGGTTCATATATATTACAAAATTGGAACTTGTCTGATGTTTTCCATCACTATTGGTCAGTGAGGTTATAGGCTATTGGAATTACAGAGTTAAGGTGCCATTTTCATCTCATGCTTCATGATTATTGAGGTTGACCTTAATCACCTGGCTAAGTTGTATTTATCAGGCTACTCCACAATGAATTCACTTCACAATGAATTATTCATTGTGAATAATTCACAATGAATTTCCTTCCATGCTCTGGAAGGAAAACACTATACTTAGCCCATACTTAAGAAGTAGTGACTTATTAATTTATTTAATCATTTACTCATATTGGCACAGCCTTATGAACAATTATTTTATATTTTTAATCCAGGTTGTTTTATAATCCAGTGGTATTTTATTAATTTTGTTGCTCAGAGCATTCTAGCCTGGGCCACAGGGAGCTCTTTCAGTTGGATTTTCAGCTGGCCTCTGCATCTTTTCAACAAGCCCTTGTCTAATTTTTAGCACTTTCTATTTTCTGTTGTCACATGATGCTCCAGGCTCATGTTGTATATTTCTTGACCCTGTCTTGGAATCAGCCATTTCTCCAAAGAGTCTTATTCCCTTTTATTGGAGAACAATATTAGAAACTGAGATCTGAGTGCTAGGTGTTCTTGTTGACCCTGAGGTACTATTTCTTTTAGGTCCACTCATCTGCCTGAGTAAGATAATATGTGTCCATATTAATATTTGTATATACATGTAAAATTCTGAGAGCGATGGGAATACCAGACCACCTGATCTGCCTCTTGAGAAATCTGTATGCAAGTCAGTAAGCAACAGTTAGAACTGGTCATGGAACAACAGACTCGTTCCAAATAGGAAAAGGAGTACATCAAGGCTGTATATTGTCACCATGTTTATTTAACTTATATGCAGAGTACATCATGAGAAATGCTGGACTGGAAGAAACACAAGCTGGAATCAAGATTGCCGGGAGAAATATCAATAACCTCAGATATGCAGATGATACCACCCTTATGGCAGAAAGTGAAGAGGAACTAAAAAGCCTCTTGATGAAAGTGAAAGTGGAGAGTGAAAAGGTTGGCTTAAAGCTCAACATTCAGAAAACGAAGATCATGGCATCTGATCCCATCACTACATGGGAAATAGATGGAGAAACAGTGGAAACAGTGTCAGACTTTCTTTTGCTGGGCTCCAAAATCACTGCAGATGGTGACTGCAGCCATGAAATTAAAAGGCGCTTACTCCTTGGAAGGAAAGTTATGACCAAACTAGATAGCATATTCAAAAGCAGAGACATCACTTTGCCAACAAAGGTTCATCTAGTTAAGGCTATGGTCTTTCCTGTGGTCATGTATGGATGTGAGAGCTGGACTGTGAAGAAGGCTGAGCGCCGAAGAATTGATGCTTTTGAACTGTGGTGTTGGAGAAGACTCTTGAGAGTCCCTTGGACTGCAAGGAGATCCAACCGGTCCATTCTGAAGGAGATCAGCCCTGGGATTTCTTTAGAAGGAATGATGCTAAAGCTGAAACTCCAGTATTTTGGCTACCTCATGCGAAGAGTTGACTCATTGGAGAAGACTCTGATGCTGGGAGGGATTGGGGGCAGGAGGAGAAGGGGACGACAGAGAATGAGATGGCTGGATGGCATCACTGACTCGATGGATGTGAGTCTGAGTGACCTCCGAGAGCTGGTGATGGACAGGGAGGCCTGGCGTGCTGCGGTTCATGGGGTCGCAAAGAGTCGGACACCACTGAGCGACTGATCTGATCCGATCCGATATGTATATATATATTTATATGTAATCAGTTGCATCTGTATTAAGCAAAACATGAGCTCTTGCTGGTGTCTGCAACTTTAATTCATTACCAAATGAATCATTCTAGCCTCTTCCATGTGCTGACCTGCATATTTCCACTCCAACAGTGAGAACCTGGCTTTTACTATCTACCATCTATTTACTTAATTATTTAACTACCCAACACATGTATAGTAGTACCAGAATTGTTAAGCCACCAGGGCTTCCCTGGTGGCTCAGTGGTAAAGAATCCTCCTGCAATTCAGGAGCTGCAAGAGATGCACGTTCGATTCCTGGGTCAGGAAGATCCCCCCAGAGAAGGAAATAGCAACCCACTCCAGTATTCTTGCCTGGAGAATCCCATGGACAGAGGAGCCTGGAAGGATACAGTCCATAGGGTTTTAAAAAGTTGGACATGACTGAAGTGACTTAGCATTCTAGCACATAGGCACCCCACAGTAAACACACTTTATTAGTTAGAATACAATGCTTATGTGCAAATTCCTTTTATCTTTAGTCTACAGATTCTATTCATTTTAAAAGTTACTTAAGTATCATCTTATTCTCTGTCACCTTCAGCAAGGTTTTCCCAAAACATTTGTAATTTAGATAGATTATTCTGCCATAGTCTGCATTCTTTTCTTTGCGTCTGCAACCTGCTAAGAGACCTTTGAAAATGTGCATTCTTGAAAGTTCACATTTTCTGTTGTAAACTCTACAGGTTTTGACAAATGTTATGTATCTACCTTTTCAGTATCATACAGAATACTTTAACTGCCATGTTTTCATTCCTCCTGTCATCCTGAAACCTTGGCAAATAATATTTTTGTGGTTTCTCAAGACTTGCCTTTTTCATGATGTCATATAATTGCCATCAGACAGTATGTAGCCTTTTCAGACTGGTTTCTTTCATTTAGCAATACGCATTTAAAATTCCTCCATGTCTTTCTGTGGCTCGATAGCTCATTTTTTTTTTTTTAATTCCTAAAAAAATTCACCAAAAGAATTCCACTGTACAAATGTACCACAGCTTGTTTGTTCAACTGCCTATTGCAGAATACTATACTGGGATTTCTTTGGAAGGAATGATGCTAAAGCTGAAACTCCAATATTTTGGCTACCTCATGCGAAGAGTTGACTCCATGGAGAAGACTCTGATGCTGGGAGGGATTGAGGGCAGGAGGAGAAGGGGACGACAGAGGATGAGATGGCTGGATGGCTTCACTGACTTGATGGATGTGAGTCTGGGTGACCTCTGGGAGCTGGTGATGGACAGGGAGGCCTGGCGTGCTGCGATTCATGGGGTCATGAAGAGTCGGACACGACTGAGTGACTGATCTGATCTGATCTGATACCTACTTTTAGGTTTGGATGGTTATAAATAAAGCCTCCATAAATAATTTTGTGGAAGTTTTAGTGTGAATATAATGTTTCAACTATACTTGGTAAGTACCTAGCAGTATGATTATTGGTTCATATGGGAAGATTATGTTTAGCTTATGCCAACTGTCTTCCAAAGGGTACCATTTTGTATTCCTACCAGCAGTAACTGATGCTTGCTGTAGTTCCGCATTCTCATCATATGTGATGCAGTTCTGATGCTTGCTTTGTTTCCTCAGATTGTGTTTTGTCTTGCCTTTTAGCGTGCTTTGTCATTTTGTGTTGAGAGATGATCACAATGTGTTATGCCCAGGCAAGTGAAGTAAATAGGCATTTAATGTGAGCCTTATGCTAATCTGGCTAGGTGCTGTCTGTGTTGTTTCCCAAAATATCCATTTTTGTTTAATTGTTGATTTTTGATTTTTTGAACCGTGATGTCTTTGATCTTCTCTCACTTCTCCTTAAATAGAGCCTGTGACTTGCATCTCATTTAGTTGTAATCCACTGTTACCCTGGAGGTCTGTTGATATAGTGGCAAGGTGTGAAAGGAGGAATCAGTCTATAATATTATGATTAAATCTGTCTTTTAGTGGGCCTTAGTCCTTGGGGTCTGACTTTAGAAGTGTTTCTAAGTGTTCCCCTTTAGTGTTAGATAAGATAGGGTAACCAGAACTGGAATTTGGCTAATTGCACTTTCTTCATGTGGCTTCCCTGGTGGCTCAGATGGTAAAGAATCCATATAGAAAGCAGGAGATGCAGGTCTGATCCCTAGGCTGGGAAGATTTCCCTGGAGAAGGGAATGGCTGCCCACTACAGTTTTCTTGCCTGGAGAATTACATGGACAGAGGAGTCTGGCAGGCTAGCAGGCTACAGTCCATGGTGGTCACAAAGAGTTGGACACGACTGAGAGACTCACATTCCCAAGTTGGAAAAAGGCTCTGGTGGACTTGCTTCTTTCAGAAAAAGTGCAAGTGTCAGTCCCTCAGTTGTGTCCAGCTCTCTGTGACCCCCTGGGCTGTGGCCCACCAGGCTCCTTCTGTCTGTGGAATTCTCCAGGCAAGAATGCTAAAGTGGGTTGCCATTTCCTTCTTCAGTTTCTTTGAGAGAGCAGGTTTTTATTATGGGAAATTTTCAAAATTGTTACTTCTCTTCCTGCTAGGAATAGAAGGGGACTTTTCTCAAATCCTTATCATGACAACCTGGTGGGTTTCCTGGAGGTAAAACACAGGAATGTGTGGGGTTCTTGTTAAGATGGGGTCCCCAGGAGTTTCTCACCATCAGGTTTGCCCACTCAACATTCAGCAGTTCTCTAACACTACTATTTAAGTGTTCTTTCCAATTTATGTGTTCAGTGGCTTTTACTTCAAGTAAGCTGATCTTGGCTGCCATTTTCTCTATTTACCTAGTCTTCGGATTTGGGGGGCTGACAATTTTCCATGTGATCCTAGTTCTTTGATGAATTTAAGAAAAGTCAATGATTATTTGTTTGTTCACACTTTTTGTTTTTCTTGTAAAAATCGGGAATAATAATGTCCAATCTCTTTAGATGTTGGAGCTGAAGCCAGAAGTCTTCTGCTTGCTTTTCTTTCATAGAATCATGTCTTTATTGCTACTTTGTCCCACATTGCTCCCCCTGGTGGTACATACTGTCCAATTAGAGTGTTAGTAAAGGATGAAGGAAGAGTGAACGTTGCGTAGGCGCTAGTAGCAGCACTTTCATTTACCAAGAGTAAAATAACTTCAGAAAGTTTTTATTCCGTTAAATTATGCTATCTTATAGAATAGAAAAGTCTTTAAAGCTGGTTCATAATTTGAAATATTTGAGTTTAATTCACTTTTATAAAATTAGATATTCCCTAGTGGTTCAAATCTTATTTTTGGCATTTTCAAATCCATGTAAATATTATTTGAATTGAAGTTTCTGATAAGTTTGCTGAAAAAAAAATCTGATGATATTTATCATTATATCTGATATATTTATCACTGCAAACAGAATGATTACATATATAATATTAATAAGAATGATGGATAGTGGGCAAAACATCAGTGAATTTCATATCCTACTTTATTTATTAGTATGCAGTTTCAAATCCATACTATCAGTGAATCATCCACACCTGGTTAGCCTCACATCCATTGCCTTTTAATCCTCTGAGGTTTCAATATATTTGCTTTATCTAACTACTTTATTGACCTTGCTGTATCTTTTTTTTGCTATATAGCAGAGGAAACTACAGATAAACAATCAAATACTAGGCTAAAGCTTAAGGTCGGCAACTGCATGCTTTTTAAAATAATATATTTATTCATCTCTTCTGTTCAGAAAGTAGAAAGCTAAGTCTCGAGTTATTGCTAAAAATCATTCTAAAGACTTTTAAGCTTGTAATGGAAGAAGTTCAACAGATTTTAATTCTTTTTCTGCATTGTATTCTGAGTGTTCACATGTATTAACATTATCTATTAGTATACAAACTACATGGAACAGACACTGCTATTTAAAATGAAGGAAGAAAAATCATATATAACTTCTCTATGTTTCTATAACTACTAGGTGACAAGATTCACTTTTTTTTTTTTTACTTCAAGAATCCTTTCTTTTCAATTCTGTACTCTCATAACGTTAATCTGCAAATATGTTTAAATCTTTAAAGGAATATTTTTGAATTTTTATTAAAATTTTAGCATGTATCAAAGATGATCATATAAATTTTACTTTTATTCTGTTCATTTACTTTGTAAAGGAAAAATCCAAAAATCATAAGTTTTGAAAAGATCTTTTGGACTTTTATTCAGTGATTCATGAATTGGGCATCATCCAATCTAGCAGACAGAAAGGAGCTCCAGAGTTGTACAAGAGAAAAGGTTTTATAGATGGAAATGAGTAGGAACAAAGAAATTGTACTGGGCATTTGCTGACTGACTGTTTAAAGTGGATTACTTTCCTTATATGGAACAAAAGGAAATGTTGTACCCAGGCTAGGTAACTTGTGTTGAGCAGGCAAGTACTGATTGGTTGACCTAGGTCTTCCTTTTCTTGGAAAACTTAGTGTGGAAACTTAGTTAAGTTTTGGTTTGCTAAAGTTAAGTTTTGCGGCTTAGCATAAGGTCTGGTATGGACCTTTCAGCAGCTTAAAAATGTTACACGCCATCAAAGTATAAATGTATTAGGTACTAGTAAGTCACCTTTGTGTGAGAGAGCAAGGGTCCTGTTTTCATGAATAAAGAATGAAATAGGGATTCACATTAATCTAATAAATATATAACACTATACAAAGTAAAATAAAATTGTGTACAAAGTAAAATAAAATTGTTATTAATGGAAGATTCTCATGGTGATGTGAAAAATGTCCAGTTCATTGAAGATGTGCATGGATGAAGTCATGGGAAACTTTTTAAAAACTAACATTAGAACTGAAGCTTAACGTTGTAATAGGACTTCACCAGATGAATAATGAGTGGAAGACAATTCGATCCACAGGAAAAAATATCCACAGAAGACTTTGTCCAGGAATTAACAGACGGCAAACTACAGGTATGCTAGTGTTGTAAGGAGAGACATGAGTGCTTAGGAGTCCTTTTAACACCACCCGTGCTTGTGAAATCTTCACAATCACTTATCCAACAGTGCACTGCAGGTATTAGCTAATATAATCAAACAAAAGAAATAAATGAGAAGAATTGGAAAGGAAGAAGCAAAACACAATTTTCAGAAAATGTTAGTAAACCTAAACTGCTTAGAGAATCATTGACAAAATAAACTCAAATGAGAGAATTCACTAAGAGTAGAAAATATAATTTAATAGGAAGAATCAATAGCCTTTATACACATGATTAATAACCAGTTAGTAGGAAATATAATGTTTGAGAAGCTCTATTTACTATAGTAAAACAAAGGTAACATATTTAGGAAAAAAGTTTAAAAAAAAACTATTTAAAATCAACATAAGGAAATTTTACAATACTTCTGAAAGACATTAATATAGATTTGAACAACTGTAAAGACATCCCTTGTTCTCAGACAACATGCTTCAAACATCATGTAGATTCCAGTTCTCTCTCAATATTAAATATTTAATGCTATTCCATAAAAATTATCCACAGGCTTCTGTGAGGTACCAGTTGATATCTCATTTCACATGGTAAAATAAGTATTCAAGAGTTGTCAGTAAAAAAAAGGAGCTAAGATGGAAGGAGGGAATTGTATAACTGTAGAGTTAAAACTTCATAGTACAATGATTGACAGGCAAGCAGTAGAGATTCTCTTTAATGCATATTTAGTATATCATAAAGGAGAAGGCAGTGGTACCCCACTCTAGTACTCTTGCCTGGCAAATCCCATGGACAGAGGAGCCTGGGAGGCTGCAGTCCATGGGGTCGCTATGAGTCGGACATGACTGAGCGACTTCACTTTCACTTTTCACTTTCATGCATTGGAGAAGGAAATGGCAACCCACTCCAGTGTTCTTGCCTGGAGAATCCCAAAGACGGGGGAGCCTGGTGAGCTGCCATCTATGGGGTCGCACAGAGTCGGACACGACTGAAGTGACTTACCAGCAGCAGCAGTATATCATAAAAGAAGCATCTTGAATCACTGGGGGCAGAGATTGAGTTTTTTTTTTTTTTTTTTCTCCTCCTATTTATAGCGAGATCAAATTCTTTTATTTTATTTTTTAACTTTACAACATTGTATTGATTTTAATGAGGTGGATGAAACTGGAGCCTATTATACAGAGTGAAGTATACTAGCCAGAAAGAAAAACACCAATACAGTATACTAATGCATATATATGGAATTTAGAAAGATGGTAAAAATAACCCTGTATATGAGACAGAGATTGAGTTTTTAATAAATATTGTCATTGGCTGACTAAATGAATAGCTATTGGACAAAAGTAAAATTTAATCTATATCTCACAAGAATTAATTCCAAATGAATCAGAGATGGGAATAGAGTAAATGAAATGATAAAAATGCCAAAAGAAAATATGAGCAGAGTATTCTTTAATCTAGAGGTAAGACAAGTTTTTTTTTTTTTTTTTTTTAACAATGATTCAATCTGTTTGCAATCAAAAACAAGACTGACAAATTCAGCTGCACACACATGTGCAAACACAGACACACACATACACACCCATATCCATACCAGTATGGCAGCAATAACAACAAACACATAAAACACTAAAAGTAAATTCAGTCCGATGATAAACTGAAAGAAAATATATGAGACATATGTCATAGTTAAAAGGCTGAAATTCCCTATGGTATAAAAAATATTCAAAATTGAGGAAAAATAGACCATAGCCGACTCAAAAGAAATGAGTAAAAGAAGCAAGCAATTAATTTAGTAAGATATGAAAATTGTTTTAAACATATATTGATAAAAGTGTCTGCCACTCATAAGGCAGACTTTATTAAGCACAGAGTTTAATTAACATGATTATTAATATTATTAATAGAGTTTATTAAAACTTTTGACAATACATTCCACTGATTGTATAAAGCAGACATACTACACCATTGCTACTGGCAATACAAACTGATAATAAACAGATACAGTCCTTATGTAAGTGCATTTATAACATCAAAAACAAAAATATTTCTTAGTGTTATAAGAAATATGGCCCAGAAATCCCACTTCTTGGGATTTAGCCAGGAGACATACTTTCAACAATTAAAAAAACAAACAACATACACACACAAGGTTATTCATTGAAATATTATTTGCCTTTTTCAAAAAAAGGCTAAAAAAAAAAACAATAGATTGAGAAACAAACAAGGAAGGTGATAAGAATATACAAAGGATAGTAAAAATTTGTATTATTTCATTAATGATGAAATAATGTAGTCAGAAATAGACTGTTCAGAGATTTGTATAAACATAGACAATAAGTGGGCCATAGACAAAGTGGACACAGGCAGTAAGTGAACTCTGACTCATAACCTGTAGGCAATTGCCCAACAAATCATTCCCTTATCTACAGTAAACAACCTAGGAGGCCAGCCTGTTGTAAGTCAGACTTACAGAAAGCCAGATCGGTATCATGAGTAACAATTCAGTGAGCTAAGTAATTTCTGTATCAGTGGGCTAAAAAGGCTCAGGTCTTGACTAATAACTGATGGCTTACCTAATTTTGTGCTTGCCTTCAACTTAATCAGATCAGATCAGTCGCTCAGTCGTGTCCGACTCTTCGCGACCCGCAGCATGCCAGGCCTCCCTGTCCATCACCAGCTCCCGGAGGTCACCCAGACTCACACCCATCAAGTCAGTGATGCCATCCAGCCATCTCATCCTCTGTCGTCCCCTTCTCCTCCTGCCCTCAATCCCTCCCAGCATCAGAGTCTTCTCCAATGAGTCAACTCTTTGCATGAGGTGGCCAAAATACTGGAGTTTCAGCTTTAGCATCATTCCTTCTAAAGAAATTCCAGGATTGATCTCCTTCAGAATGGACTGGTTGGATCTTCTTGCAGTCCAAGGGACTCTCAAGAGTCTTCTCCAACACCACAGTTCAAAAGCATCAATTCTTCGGCGCTCAGCCTTCTTCACAGTCCAGCTCTCACATCCATACATGACCACAGGAAAGACCATAGCCTTGACTAGGCGAACCTTTGTTGGCAAAGTAATGTCTCTGCTTTTGAATATGCTATCTAGGTTGGTCATAACTTTCCTTCCAAGGAGTAAGCGTCCTTTAATTTCATGGCTGCAGTCACCATCTGCAATGATTTTGGAGCCCAGAAAAACAAAGTCTGACACTGTTTCCACTGTTTCCCCATCTATTTCCCATGAAGTGATGGGACCAGATGCCATGATCTTCGTTTTCTGAATGTTGAGCTTTAAGCCAACCTTTTCACTCTCCACTTTCACTTTCATCAAGAGGCTTTTTAGCCCCTCTTCACTTTCTGCCGTAAGAGTGGTGTCATCTGCATATCTGAGGTTATTGATATTTCTCCCAGCAATCTTGATTCCAACTTCTGTTTCTTCCAGTCCAGCATTTCCCATGATGTACTCTGCATATAAGTTAAATAAACATGGTGACAATATACAGCCTTGACGTACTCCTTTTCCTATTTGGAACCAGTCTGTTGTTCCATGACCAGTTCTAACTGTTGCTTCCTGACCTGCATACAGATTTCTTCAAGAGGCAGATCAGGTGGTCTGGTATTCCCATCTCTTTCAGAATTTTCCATAGTTTATTGTGATCTACACAGTCAAAGGCTTTGGCATAGTCAATAAAGCAGAAATAGATGTTTTTCTGGAACTCTCTTGCTTTTTCCATGATCCAGCGGATGTTGGCAATTTGATCTCTGGTTCCTCTGCCTTTTCTAAAACCAGCTTGAACATCAGGAAGTTCACGGTTCACATATTGCTGAAGCCTGGCTTGGAGAATTTTGAGCATTACTTTACTAGCGTGTGAGATGAGTGCAATTGTGTGGTAGTTTGAGCATTCTTTGGCATTGCCTTTCTTTGGGATTGGGATGAAAACTGACCTTTTCCAATCTTGTGGCCACTGCTGAGTTTTCCAAATTTGCTGGCATATTGAGTGCAGCACTTTCACAGCATCATCTTTCAGGACTTGGAATAGCTCCACTGGAATTCCATCACCTCCACTAGCTTTGTTCGTAGTGATGCTTTCTAAGGCCCATTTGACTTCACATTCCAAGATGTCTGGCTCTAGGTCAGTGATCACATCATCATGATTATCTGGGTCTTGAAGCTCTTTTTTGTACAGTTCTTCTGTGTATTCTTGCCACCTCTTCTTAATATCTTCTGCTTCTGTTAGGTCCACACCATCTCTGTCCTTTATCGTGCCCATCTTTGCATGAAATGTTCCTTTGGTATCTCTGATTTTCTTGAAGAGATCCCTAGTCTTTCCCATTCTGTTGTTTTCTGCTATTTCTTTGCATTGATCACTGAAGAAGGCTTTCTTATCTCTTCTGGCTATTCTTTGGAACTCTGCATTTAGATGTTTATATCTTTCCTTTTCTCCTTTGCTTTTCACTTCTCTTCTTTTCACAGCTATTTGTAAGGCCTCCCCAGACAGCCATTTTGCTTTTTTGCATTTCTTTTCCATGGGGATGGTCTTGATCCCTGTCTCCTGTACAATGTCACGAACCTCTTTCCATAGTTCTTCAGGCACTCTATCTATCAGATCTAGGCCCTTAAATCTATTTCTCACTTCCACTGTATAATCATAAGGGATTTGATTTAGGTCATAGCTGAATGGTCTAGTAGTTTTCCCTACTTTCTTCAATTTCAGTCTGAATTTGGCAATAAGGAGTTCATGGTCTGAGCCACAGTCAGCTCCTGGTCTTGTTTTTGCTGATTGTATAGAGCTTCTCCATCTTTGGCTGCAAAGGATATAATCGATCTGATTTCGGTGTTGACCATGTGGTGATGTCCATATATAGAGTCTTCTCTTGTGTTGTTGGAAGAGGGTATTTGCTATGACCAGTGCATTTTCTTGGCAAAACTCTGTTAGTCTTTGCCCTGCTTCATTCCGTATTCCAAGGCCAAATTTGCCTGTTATTCCAGGTGTTTCTTGACTTCCTACTTTTGCATTCCAGTTCCCTATAATGAAAAGGACATCTTTTTTGGGTGTTAGTTCTAAAAGGTCTTGTAGGTCTTCATAGAACCGTTCAACTTCAGCTTCTTCAGCGTTACTGGTTGGGGCATAGATTTGGATTACTGTGACATTGAATGGTTTGACTTGGAAACGAACAGAGATCATTCTGTCATTTTTGAGATTGCATCCAAGTACTGCATTTCGGACTCTTTTGTTGACCATGATGGCCACTCCATTTCTTCTGAGGGATTCCTGCCCACAGTAGTAGATATAATCATCATCTGAATTAAATTCACCCATTCCAGTCCATTTTAGTTCGCTAATTCCTAGAAACTTAATACCACCAAGAAAATCACATATATACCCTATCCACACACATAAGATGCCACTGCTGCTGCTAAGTTGCTTCAGTCGTGTCCGACTCTGTGCGACCCCGTAGACGGCAGCCCACCAGGCTCCCCTGTCCCTGGGATTTTCCAAGCAAGAACACTGGAGTGGGTTGCCATTTCCTTCTCCAATGCATGAAAGTGAAAAGTGAAAGTGAAGTCGCTCAGTCATGTCCGACTCTTAGTGACCCCATGGACTGCAGCCCACCATGCTCCTCCATCCATGGGATTTTCCAAGCAAGAGTACTGGAGTGGGTTGCCATTGTCTTCTCCTAACATGCCACATGTGTAGTTATCTCACTTACTGCTTCCCCAAGCTAACAGCTTCCAATCAGAGCATACACAGAGCCTTCACTTTTTCCTGCTATGATGTGTCCTCTACTTCTCCCTGCCTTAAAGTCTCTGGAAAAATTAATATCATGGTGGCTGACTCTCTAGAAAAAGCAAGCCCGGGATAAATAGGCTTTACTTTTTTTTTTTTTTTTTGATTAATCATCATTAATAATCAAAATATTAAAACTCGTGCATGGCATTGTTAGTATCTCCCATCAGGAAGCTTCCATATGCCTCTTATGCTTCTCCATCGGAGGGCAGATAGGCTGAAAACAACAATCACAGAACACCAACCAATCTGATCACAGGGACAACAGCCTTGTCTAACTCAATGAAACTATGTGTCATGCCATGTAGGGCCGACCAAGATGAATGCGTCATGGTGGAGAGTTCTGACAAAACGTGGTCCACTGGAGAAGGGAATGGTAAACCACTTCTGTATTCTTGCCTTGAGAACACCATGAACAGTATGAAAAGGCAAAAAGATAGGACACTGAAAGATGAACTCACCCGGTCGGTAGGTGCCCAATATACTACTGGAGATCAATAGAGAAATAACTCCAGAAAGAATGGAGATGGTGCCAAAGCAAAAACAGCACCCAATTATGGATGTGACTGGTGATGGAAGCAAAGTCTGATGCTGTAAAGAGCTATATTGGATAGGAACATGGAATGTTAGGTCCATGAATCAAGGCAAATTGGAAGAGGTCAAACAGTAGATGGCAAGAGGGCATATCGACATTTTAGGAATCAGTGAACTAAAATGGCTTGGAATGGGTGAATTTAACTCAGATGACCATTCTATCTACTACTATGGGCAAGATCTCTTAGAAGAAATGGAGTAGCTCTCATAGTTAACAAAGAATCCAAAATGCAGTACTTGGATGCAATCTCAAAAACGATAGAATAATCTCTGTTTGTTTCCAAGGCAAACCATTTAATATCACTGTAATCAAAGTCTATGCCCTGACTAATAATGCCGAACAAGCTAAAGTTGTACGGTTCTATGAAAACCTACAAGACCTTCTAGAACTAACACCCCAAAAAGATGTCCTTTCCATTACAGTGGACTGGAATGCAAAAGTGGGAAGTCAAGAAATACCTGGAGTAATGGGCAAATTTGGCCTTGAAGTACAGAGTGAAGCAAGGCAAAGGCTAACAGAGTTTTGCCAAGTGAACTCAGAGGTCATAGCAAACACCCTCTTCCAACAACACAAGGGAAGACTCTACACATGGACATCGCCAGATGGTCAATAGCGAAATCAGATTGATTATATTATTTGCAGGCAAAGATGGAGAAGCTCTATGCAGTCAGCAAAAAAAAAGACCAGGAGCTGACTGTGGCTCAGACCATGAACTCCTTATTGCCAAATTCAGACTTAAATTGAAGAAAGTAGTGAAAACCACTAGATCATTCAGGTATGACCTAAATCAAATCCCTTACAATTATATAGTGGAAGTGAGAAAAATATTCAAGGGATTCAATCTGTTAGAGTGCCTGAAGAACTATGGATGGAGGTTCAGGACATTGTACAGGAGGCAGTGATCAAGACCATCCCCAGGAAAAAAGCAAAAAGGTTGTCTGAGAGGCCTTAAAAACAGGTATGAAAAAAAGAGAAGTGAAAGGCAAAGGAGAAAAGGAAAGATATACCCATTTGAATACAGAGTTCCAAAGAAGAGCAAGGAGAGATAAGAAAGCCTTCTCAGTGATCAATGCAAAGAAATAGAGAAAAACAACAGAATGGGAAGGAATAGAGATCTCTTCAAGAAAATTAGAGATACCAAGGGAACATTTCATGCAAAGAAGGGCACAATAAAGGATAGAAATGGTGTGGACCTAAGAGAAGCAGAAGATATTAAGAAGAGGTGGCAAGAATACACTGAAGAACTATACAAAAAAGATCTACATAACTCAGATAATCACAGTGGTGTGATCACTCACCTAGAGCCAGACATCCTGGAATGTGAAGTCAAGTGGACCTTAGGAAGCATCACTATGAACAAAGCTAGTGGAGGTGATGGAATAGCTATTTCAAATCCTAAAGATGATAATGTGAAAGTGCTGCATTCAATATACCAGCATATTTGGAAAACTCAGCAGTGGCCCCACTGTACTGGAAAAGGTCAGTTTTCATTCTAGTACCAAAGAAAGGCAATGCTAAAAAATGTTCAAACCACTGCACAATTGCACTCATCTCACATGCTAGCAAAATAATGCCCCAAATTTTCCAAGCTAGGCTTCAACTGTACATGAACAGTGAACTTCCAGATGTTCAAGCTGGATTTAAAAGGCAGAGAAACCAGATATCAAATTGCCAACACTGGCTGGATCATAGAAAAAGTAAGAGAGTTCCAGAAAACGCATCCACTTCTGCTTTATTGACTATGCCAAAGCCTTCGACTGTTAGGAACACAACAAACTGTGGAAAATTCTTCAAGAGCTGGGAATACCAGACCACCTGACCTGCCTCCCAAGAAACCTATATGCAGGTCAAGAAGCAACAGTTAGAAATGGACATGGCACAACAGACTGGTTCCACATTAGGAAAAGAGTATGTCAAGGCTGTGTATTGTCACCCTGCTTATTTAACTTATATGCAGAGCACATCATGAGAAATCCTGGATAGGATGAAGCCCAAGCTGGAATCAAGATTGCTGGGAGAAATATCAACAACCTCAGATATGCAGATGACACCACCCTTATGGCAGAAAGCAAAGAAGAAGTAAAGGGCCTCAATGAAAGTGAAAAAGGAGAGTGAAAAAGTTGGGTTAAAACTCAACATTCAGAAAACGAAGATTATGGCATCTGGTCCCATCACTTCATGGCAAATAGATGGGGAAACAGTGGAAACAATGAGAGATTTTTTTTTTTTTTGGGGGGGGGAGCTCCAAAATCATTGCAGATGGTGACCAAAGCCATGAAATTAAAAGATGCTTACTCCTTGGAAGGAAAGTTATGAGCAACCTAGACAGCATATTAAAAAGCAGAGACATTTTTTTTTTTGCCAACAAATGTCCATCTAGTCAAAGCTATGGTTTTTCCCTTAGTCATGTATGGATGTGAGAGTTGGACTAAAAAGAAAGCTGAGCACTGAAGAATTGATGCTTTTGAACTGTGGTGTCGGAGAAGACTCTTGAGAGTCCCTTGGACTGCCAGGAGATCCAAGAAGTCCATTCTGAAGGAGATCAGCCCTGGGATTTCTTTGGAAGGAATGATGCTAAAGCTGAAACTCCAGTACTTTGGCCACCTGATGTGGAAAGAACTGACTCATTGGGAAAGACCCTGGTGCTGGGAAAGATTGAAGGCAGGAGGAGAAGGGGATGACAGAGGATGAGATGGTTGGATGGCATTACCGACTCGATGGACATAAGTTTGAGTAAACTCCAAGAGTTGGTGATGTACAGGGAGGCCTTGCATGCAGCAGTCTATGGGCTCTCAAAGAGTCAGACACGACTGAGCGACTGAACTGAACTGATGACATGCTGCTGCTGCTGCTAAGTCACTTCAGTCGTGTCTGACTCCGCGTGACCCCATAGACGTCAGCCCACCAGGCCCCTGCCCCTGGGATTCTCCAGGCAAGAAAACTGGAGTGGGTGCCGCCCCCAGAAGCGAAAAGAATCCGTCGTGTCCGCTGCGACCTCATGGACTGCAGCCCACCAGGCTCCTCCATCCATGGGATTTTCCAGGCAAAAGTACTGGAGTGGGGTGCCATTGCCTTCTTCGGAACTGATGACATAGTGGGAGCCATTTCCCCAAAAGAAGAATGGAGAATATATTACCTTAAAAACTGAGGGATTATGGTATTGAGTAAAAAGTGAAAGTGTGGGGCCTCAAAACTACTTTGTATGCCTAGCCCATGAAATGCATTTTTAAAATCTAAACTTTATACTGTTTTTTTGGATTTGTAAAATTTGTGCATGCTATGTATTTATATAATGAAAAATGTAATAACATTATTGCATTTTCAACAGTTTGTAAAATACATTCAATGGAATATAAATACCCACTAACATCCACTTAAAAATTAATGAGCATGGTGTAAAAGCATGAAACTTTATGTCTTTCCTTTTTTTATTTTGAAATCATATTCCCTTGTACTTTCCTTGTAGAATTGTCTTCCAGTTTACTGCATTTTATGTTTGAAAGTTATCTATTGATTGTCCTATTTGTCTTTAAAAATATGTATAAAATTGACATTTTATCCTTTTATTTTCTATGACATCAAAGATCTAAGTATTCAGATATTCACTGGATATTTTATTCTTTAATTAACTTTTCACTGAATATAAAACACATGTATAAATAGTTACAAATAATAAACATATATTGGAAATATTTCATAATGTAAAATTATGCTCACATACCAATACATAGCAATCAAAAAATGACTAGCAATCAGAAAATCTCCCTCCCTCTTTTACTCACTGCTTCCTCTCAAAGTGGCTATTCTCCTGATTTCAAACATTGGAGATTAGCCTTGTCTACTTTTGAACTTCATGTAAATGAATCTTTAAGTGTGTCTTGGTTGTTGTTGTGTGTGAGTATATGTGTGTCTTCTTTCCCTTAGTAAGTGTTTGTGAGAAACTTCTATATCATTGCATGTAGCTGTCAACTACAAATTGGCAGTTGGTGAGAGCACTACCAATGAGTGAACAACAAGGACTTTTGCCATCTACCTTCTAGAAGATTGAACCTTGTGCTGTTGCAGCTGTTGACCTTCAACACCCCCTGAGGGAGTTCAGAGTGGAGAAGCACTCTGAGCTCCAGGGAATCTGGTGGGACAGGTCTTTCAGTTCAGTTTAGTCACTCAGTCATGTCCAACTCTTGGTGACCCCATGAACTATAGCATGCCAGGCCTCCCTGTCCATCACCAACTTCCATTGCTTGCTCAAACTCATGTCCATCGAGTCAGTGATGCCATCCAACCATCTCATCCTCTGTCGTCCCCTTCTCCTGCCTTCAATCTTTCCATCAGGGTTCTTTTCCAGTGAATCAGTTCTTTTCATCAGGTGGCCAAAGTATGGGAGCTTCAATTCAGCTTCAGTCCTTCCAATAAATATTCAGGGCTGATTTCATTTAGGATTGACTGGTTGGATCTCCTTGCAGAACAAGGGGATCCTCAAGAGTCTTCTCCAACACCACAGTTCAAAAGCATCAATTCAATGCCATTCTCCCAAATCATCCCACCCTCTCCCTCTCCCAGAGTCCAAAAGACTGTTCTACACATCAGTGTCTCTTTTGCTGTCTCGTATACAGGGTTATTATTACCATCTTTCTAAATTCCATATATATGTGTTAGTATACTGTATTTGGGAGAATGACATTGAAATAAGTATAATATCATATATGGAATGAGTCACCAGTCCAGGTTCGATGTCTGATACCGGATGCCTGGGGCTGGTTCACTGGGACGACCCAGAGGGATGGTATGGGGAGGGAGGAGGGAGGAGGGTTCAGGATGGGGAACACATGTATATGTGTGGCAGATTCATTTTGATGCATGGCAAAACCAATACAATATTGTAAAGCTAAATAAAATTAAATTAAATTTAAAAAAAAAAAACAAAAAACAAAAGCATCAATTCTGTGCTCAGCTTTCTTTATGGTCCAACTCTCACATCCATACATGACTAAGGGAAAAACCATAGCTTTGACTAGATGGACCTTTGGTGGCAAGAAAATATCTCTGCTTTTTAATATGCTGTCTAGGTTGCTCATAACTTTCCTTCCAAGGAGCAAGCATCTTTTAATTTCATGGCTTCAGTCACCACCTGTAGTGATTTTGGAGCCCTCCAAAATAAAGTCTCTCACTGTTTTCATTGTTTCCCCATCTATTTGCCATGAAGTGATGGGACCAGATGCCATGATCTTAGTTTTCTGAATGCTGAGTTTTAACCCAGCTTTTTCACTTTTCTCTTTCACTTTCACCAAGAGGCTCTTTAGTTCTTCTTTGCTTTCTGCCATAAGAGTGGTATCATCTGCATATCTGAAGTTGTTGATATTTCTCCCAGCAATCTTGATTCCAGCTTGTGCTTCATCCAGCCTGGCATTTCACATGAGGTACTCGTATGTAAGTTAAGTAAGCAGGGTGACACTATATACATACTCCTTTCCCAATTTGGAACCAGTCTGTTGTTCCATGCCGGGTTCTAACTGTTGCTTCCTGACCTGCATACAGATTTCTCAAGAGGCAGGTCAGGTGGTCTGGTATTTCCATCTCTTGAAGTATTTTCCACAGTTTGTTGTGATCCACACAGTCAAAGACTTTGGCATAGTCAATAAAGCAGAAGTTGATGTTCTTTCTGGAATTCTCTTGCTTTTTTGATGATCCAATGGATGTTGACAATTTAATCTCTGATTCTTCTGCCTTTTCTAAATCCAGCTGGAACATCTGGAAGTTCAAGGACTATTGAAGCCTGGCTTGGAGAATTTTGAGCACTAATTAGCTAGCATGTGCAGTGAATGCAATTGTGCAGTAGTTTGAACAATTTTTGGCATTGCCTTTACTTGGGAATGGAATGAAAACTGACCTTTTCCAGTCTTGTGGCCACTGCTGAGTTTTCTAGTTCCTGGCATATTGAGTGCAGCACTTTCAAAGCATCATATTTTAGGATTTGAAATAGCTCAGCTGGAATTCTGTCACCTCCACTAGCTTTGTTCATAGTGATACTTCCTAAGGCCCACCTGACTTCCAACTCCAGGATGTCTGACTCTAGGTTAGTGATCACACCATAATGGTTATCTGGTCCATTTCAATCTTTTTTTGTGTAGTTCTTCTGTGTATTCTTCCCATCTCTTCTTAATGTCTTCTACTTCTGTTAGGTCCATATCATTTCTGTCCTTTATTGTGCCCACCTTTGCATGAAATGTTCCCTTGTTGTCTGTAGTTTTCTTGATGAGATCTCTATTCCTTCCCATTCTGTTGTTTTTCTCTATTTCTTTGCATTGATCACTGAGAAGGCCTTCTTATCTCTCCTTGCTCTTCTTAGGAACTCTGCATTCAGATGGACATATCTTCCCTTTTCTTCTTAGCCTTTTGCTTCTCTTCTTTTCCAGCTATTCGTAAGCCCTCCTCTGACAACCGTTTTGCCTGTTTGCAATTCTTTTTATTGGGGATGATCTTGATCACTGCTTCTTACACAATGTCCCTCAGATTAGATCAGTCGCTCAGTTGTGTCCAACTCTTTGCGACCCCATGAACTGCAGCACGCCAGGCCTCCCTGTCCATCACCAGCTCTCGGAGGTCACTCAGACTCACATCCATCGAGTCAGTGATGCCATCCAGCCATCTCATCCTCTGTCGTCCTCTTCTCCTCCTGCCCCCAATCCCTCCCAGCATCAGAGTCTTCTCCAATGAGTCAACTCTTCGCACGAGGTGGCCAAAATACTGGAGTTTCAGCTTTAGCATCATTCCTTCTAAAGAAATTCCAGGATTGATCTCCTTCAGAATGGACTGATTGGATCTTCTTGCAGTCCAAGGGACTCTCAAGAGTCTTCTCCAACACCACAATGTCCCTAGCCTCCGTCAACAGTTCTTCAGGCACTCTGTCTGTCAGATTCAATCCTTTGAATCTGTTTGTCACTTCCACTGTATAATCCTAAGGGTTTTGTTAGGTCATACTTGAATGGTCCAGTGGTTTTCCCTACTTTCTTCAATTTAAGTCTGAATTTTGCAATAAGGAGGTCTTTAGATACTTGGGGACTTCCCTGATAGATCAGTTGGTAAAGGAAACCCCATTCCATCCCTGGGTTGGAAAAATCCACTGGAGAAGGGATAGGCTACCTATTCCAGTATTCTTGGGCTTCCCTTGTGGGTTAGCGGGTAAAAAATCTGCCTGCAATGTGGGAGACCTGGGTTCTATCCCTGGGTTGGGAAGATCCCTTGGAGAAGAGAAAGGCTACCCACTTCAGTATTTTGGCCTGGAGAATTCCATGGACTGTACACTCCATGGGGTCACAAAGAGTTGGACACGACCGAGTGACTTTCACTTTCTTTCTCTTAGATACCTGGTCTTTAGATATTTGAATATTTTTAGGAACAAATTTTATGATCATAATTCCTGCATCTCCTCATATCTATAAAAGCAATAAATCCCTTCATGGTGCTATCAGATCCTTGTGACTAGGAGAAAACCTCTTGTAATGTAAGTGATTGATTGCATTGTACTCCTCCGTCACCAAAAACATACATCTTGACCTTTCCCCACCACCTCTTTGGAGCAGTCTCTTAGACCTATCTGAGATGCTGCATCCCAAGCTGCAGTCTTCCTTTTGCCCTAAATAAAATTTCAGTTGCAACTCTTAAGTTGCAACTTTTTAGTCAACATAGCAATGGGTCATTCATTCTTACGACTATTTAGTGTTCAACTATGTGACTATAACATTTTTTTCCTCCTCTACTTCCTCTTTGTCCCCTCTAATAAGATACAATACTCTAGGGTTTGCAGTTGAGATGATGAGGTGTTTGTTTACCAGGGTGCCTCTCCTTGGTGGGGTCTTGAATTTTTTTCTAGCACTGAAAACTGCAGAAAATATCTGTTTGGCCACTGGGAACTTTCTGTCTAGCTTCTTGTATTCTGCCATGTGCAGTTCAAGAATTTGGCAGTTTTTTAAGCTAAAAACCAGGCTTACTTTCCTGTGCCACAGTCTCATAGGAATATATCTGCTTGACCAGCTTCCCTCTCTCCCAAGTTCTGTTTTTGTACTCCTCATCTTTACTTTGTTTCCTCTAGCTCCATGAAATCAACAGCATATCTGCTGGATTCTCTGCCTTTTTGTAGTTGTTCCCTACATGGACTATCTCTTAAGATATATGCCAATAATTATCAACTGGCCTGACAGATAAGAGCCTGCAGAGTTTGTTCAATTGTCTCTAATTTCCTTTCTTTTTAGGATGCTGACTTCTTGACTATTATTTCCTCTGTGAATTCTCCACCAATTTTGTGGTGGTGGTTGCTATTTGTTTGTTTATTTGTTTTGAATTTTATCTGGGTATTTCCATGGTAGATTTGACTGTTGGAGTTATTCTATCATAGCCCTATAGAACAGTCTACCATCATTCTAAGTAAACTCTTTTCTTAAAGCATAACATACAAATGGAAAATTGCACAAATACAAATGGACAGAATTAAGAATTTTCCAAGGTGAACATATGCCTGTAATAACCACCCAGATTAAAAAAAAAAAAGTAAAGTAGTAAATTATAACCTTGTGCCTTCACAGTCACTCTTTTTCCCCCCCCACAGCCATCTAAGAATATCTAATATTTTTATTACTAGCTTCATAGGTTGGAGAAGGCAATGGCATCCCATTCCAGTACTCTTGCCTGGAAAATCCCATAGATGGAGGAGCCTAGTAGGCTGCAGTCCATGGGATTGCAAAGAGTCGGATTTATTGCAGTTTAATAAAGTGAACACTTTTATCTCTCTCCTAATAATTTTAATAGAGTCAAGACTTTAAAACAACTTATTCCTATTCCCATATAACTAACTTTTGCTTTTTGTTTTATTGTTTTCATGCTTTTTAAAAAAATGAAAGTTATTTATTTATTTTTGGGGCTACATCCACACAGCTTGTGAAATCTTATTTCCCTGACCAGGAGTCAAACCCGTGTCCCTTGTATGGAAGCACAGAGTCCTAATTACTGGACCACAAGGAGATTTCCTGTTTTCATGCATTTTAGTTTATATATACTTGAAACTGCATAGACAATATCAGTTTGAGCTCTCTATTTTGCTTTCACACACACGTACATTCCCACATGGCTACCGTTTTCCTGTTTTTCAAAACTTTCTTTTCCTTATTTCCATCTGAAATTATCATTCTGCATGAAGAATACTCTAATTTTCTTTAGATTAGATTTAGGTTGGTAATTATTTTTGAGCACATTCAAGATGTCTTTGTTTATGTTGGAAGTCTCCTGTCTATTTTATTCTATTGCTGCTCTGATGAAGGTAATACATCTTTTTTCTTAGCTGCTTTCAAGATTTTGTCTAAGAGTTCAGCTGTTTTACTAAATAAACTAGGTTTGGCTTTCTTTATGCTTTTTTCTCCTTAGAGTTTTCAGAGCATCTTGAATATATATTTTTATATATTTTATCAACTCTGTCAAATTTTGTCTCTGCTTTTTATGAAACTTCATATAAATATGAAATCTTTTTACTGGATAGCATATGACTCTTGCTCTTTTTTCCTCTTTGTTTTAATTTCTATATTTTCTCTTGGCTTGTCTTAACAGTTCACCAATTCTGCCTCCTACCATTGTCTAATTTCTTACTATGCCAATTAATAATTATGTTACTGAAAATTTTCGGTTTTAGATTTCTTGTTTATTTCTTCAGTTATTTTTTTTTTGTAAAATTCTCCACCTATAACAGATTTTTTCTCCATCTTATACTATTTTTAATTTAATCATATTTAAAGTTTTTGAGATTATACTCCAGTATCTGAATCACATATAAGTCTTCTAGTTTATTGATTTTCAGTTATGTTTTCCCATATCTTAGCCACTCTCACACTCATTGTTTAAATTATGGACATTGTGGATAAAACTGCAGGTGTCCACATTATATATTTTGCCTTCAAATACAGTTCATCCTTCCCTCTGTTAGGGAGATAGAATAGGCATCTTTACCTTAATTCAGTCAGAAACAGCTGAGTCAAACTCTTTTGCACATTTGCTGTAACTCCAGATACTTCTGTTACCCTCCTATTCTTAGAAAAGAAAATATCTAATTGTGTAATTGAGAGGCCAGTCCTCTTGGGTTTGCATTCCACTGGTATATCCTGAACTGATTTTTTTTTTTTTTTCTTGTTTAAAACATCAAGACATTGAAAGAGGTTTTTGTTTTGTCTTTCTATCTCTTGTACTCATGTGGCTTTCAAGTTTTCAGGACATTGAGTAAAAAAATGTATTTCATTTAAGTTCACTTCTCATTTAAGTTCACAACACAATGAAAAAATGTATTTCATTTAAGGTCATTTTTTTTTCCCAACAGGATTTTGAACTTCCTAGCTTTTAATTTTTTTTTCCCTTAGCTCCTGAAAACCTACAAAATTTCTTAAGATTTCTCTGTCCCTCAGAAGTGTTACTCTGTCTAGAAAATGCCAAAGTTCTAAACCTCTTGTCCTACATTTGATAAGAGAAAAATATCAAACGGAATATGCAGCTGCCAAATATCAGCTCATCTCTTCACAGTTACTACTTTTCTGGAATTTTGCTTTCTATTTCTGGTTGTTTCATTATTTATCTGGTAACTTTAAATAAATGTTTATTACTGTAGGGTTTGTTATTTAGCACCTTTTCCCAGTTATTAGATGGAACACTGATTTTCTGTAAGGTATTTAATCATACTCCACAGTGCACATCTACTTTTATTTTTCTTAGATAATTTTGATTGGTATAAATTTATATGTTTAAACTTATTTTCTTTAAGCAATCTAAAGATTTTTCAGTGTTTGCAAGTACCTATGGTTTTCTTTTTTGAAAATCAGCTGTCATTCTAATTTTTACTTGCTAAATAATAAGATAACTGTTCTTTGTTCTCTGCCTCCTTTCAAAGAAATTTCTCAAAAGTGGAACCCAGTAATTTCTGCTTGTATCAAATTGGTCATAACTGTGGGCACAGCCAACCAATTGGTAAAAAAGAAAAAGAAATATGTATTTTCAGCTGATTTTATTGCATGCCTCTTCTTATTGCACACAGTGAGAATGGAAATTTGGCATAGACATTTCTCATCCAAAATATAATCATTGCAATGGAAAACTAAATTTTGTTGTTGTTGTTCAGTCACTAAGTTGTGTCTGACTCTTTATGACCCCATGGGCTGCAACATGCAGGACTTCGGGATCCTTTACTGTCTCCCAAAGTTTGCTCAAACTCATGTCCGTTGAGTAGTCACTGATGCTATCTAACGATCTCACCTTCTGCTGCACTATTCTCCTTTTGCCTTCAATCTTTCCTAGCATTAAGGTCTTTACCAATGAGTTGGCTCTTGGCATCAGGTGGCCAAAGTATTGGAACTTCAGCTTCGGCATCAGTCCTTCCAATGCATATTCAGGGTTGATTTCCTTTAGGATTGACTGGTTTGATCTCCTTGCTGTCCAAGGGACTCTTGAGTCTTCTCCAGCACCACAGTTCAAAAGCATCAATTCTTTGGCACTCAGCCTTGGGTATGATCCAACTTTCACATCTGTACACAACTACTGGAGAAGCCATGGCTTTGATTATGCAGACCATTGTTGGCAAAGCTATGTCTCCAGTTTTCCATATGCTGTATATGTTTGTATAGCTTTAATTCTAAGCAGTAAGTGTTTTTTAATTTCACGGCTGCAGTCATCATTCACAGTGACTTTGGAGGCCAAGAAAATAAAATCTGTAATGGCTTTCACTTTTTCTCCTTATATTTGCCATGAAGTGATGGGACCAGTTGCCATGATCTTAGTTTTTTGAATGTTGAGTTTTAAGTCAGCTTTTTCACTGTCTTCTTTCACCTTCATCAGTAAGCTCTTTAGTTCCTCTTCACTGTATGCCATTAGAGTGGTATAATCTGCATATCTGAGGTTATTGATATTTCTCCTGGCAATCTTGATCCCAATTTGTGATTCATCCAGCCTGGCATTTTACATGATGCACGCTGCATAAGAGTTAAGTAAGCAGGGTAACAATATACAGCCTCGTTGTACTTCTTTTCCAATTTTGAACAAGTCTATTTTTCCATGTCCTGTTCAACTGTTGCTTCTTGACACACATACAGGTTTCTTAGAAGACAGATAAGATGGTCTTGTGTTCTCATCTCTTTAAGAATTTTCCACAGTTTGTTGTGATCCATGCTTCCATGGTGGCTCAGAAGGTAAAGAATCTACCTGCAATGTGGTAGATAGGGTTTCATCCCTGGGTCAGGAAGATGCCCTTGAAAAGGGCATGGCAACCCACTGCAGTATTCTTGCCTGGAGAATTTCATAGACAGAGGAGCCTGTCGGGCTACCATCCATGAGGTCACAAAGAGTCAGGCATGACTCTGTGACTAACAGACACACACAAACACAGAGTCAAAGGCGTTAGCATAGTCAGTGAAGCAGAAGTAGATGTTTTTTTCTGGAATTTCCTTGCTCTATGATCCAACAAATGTTCGCAATTTTATCTCTAATTCCTCTGCCTTTTATTAATGCAGCTTCTGCATCTGGAAGTTCTCGGTTTACGTACTACTGAAACTTAGCTTGAAAGATTTTGAGCATAACCTTACTAGCATGTGAACTAAGTACAGTTTTATAGTAATTTGAGCATTCTTTGGCATTGCCCTTCTTTGGGATTAGAATGAAAACTGATCTTTTGCAGTCCTGTGGCCACTGCTGAGTCTTCCAAATTTGCTGGCGTATTGAGTGCAGCACTTTCACAGCATCATCTTCCAGGATTTGAAATAGCTCAGCTGGAATTCCATCACCTCCACTAGCTTTGTTCGTAGTGATGCTTCCTAAGGCCCACTCGACTTCACATTCCAGGATATCTGGCTCTAGGTGGGTGACACACTATCGTGATTATCCAAGTCATTAAGACTTTTTAAATATAATTCTTCTTTATATTCTTGCCACTTCTTGTTAATCTCTTCTGCTTCTGTTTGATCCTTATTGTTTCTATCCTTTATTGTATCCATCCTTGCATGAAATGTTCCCTTGAACAGAAGAACTATGGATAGAGACTCATAACATTGTACAGAAGGCAGTGACCAAAGCCATTCCAAAGAAAGAGAAATGCAAGAAACAAAACGGTTGTCTGAGCAGGTTTTAAAAATAGCAGAGGAAAGGAGAGAAGTGAAAAGCAAGGGAGAAATGGAACTATATACCCAACTGAATACAGAGTTCCAGAGAATAGCAAGGAGAAATAAGAAGGCCTCCTTAAATGAACAATGCAAAGAAATAGAGGAAAACAATAGAATGGGAACGACTAAAGATCTCTTCAAGGAAAACTAAATATATATTTCTAAATCTGGTAGTGAACAGAAGAGAAAATTAATAGATGGATTTAAAACATTTCAAGAAGACGGGTATATCTTAAGTTTATGTTAGGAAAGGTATATTAAATGAACTATTTTAAAAATAAAATTCTACAACTGTAGTTTTTTTTTTTTTTTTTTTTTTTTACAAGAAAACAATCTTTAAAAAGTTGGCTTAAAGCTCAACATTCAGAAAACGAAGATCATGGCATCTGGTCCCATCACTACATGGGAAATAGATGGAGAAACAGTGGAAACAGTGTCAGATTTTATTTTCTGGGCTCCAAAATCACTGCAGATGGTGACTGCAGCCATGAAATTAAAAGACGCTTACTCCTTGGAAGGAAAGTTATGACCAACCTAGATAGCATATTCAAAAGCAGAGACATCACTTTGCCAACAAAGGTTCGCCTGGTCAAGGCTATGGTCTTTCCTGTGGTCATGTATGGATGTGAGAGCTGGACTGTGAAGAAGGCTGAGCGCCGAAGAATTGATGCTTTTGAACTGGGGTGTTGGAGAAGACTCTTGAGAGTCCCTTGGACTGCAAGGAGATCCAACCGGTCCATTCTGAAGGAGATCAACCCTGGGATTTCTTTGGAAGGAATGATGCTGAAGCTGAAACTCCAGTGCTTTGGCCATCTCATGCGAAGAGTTGACTCATTGGAGAAGACTCTGATGCTGGGAGGGATTGGGGGCAGGAGGAGAAGGGGACGACAGAGGATGAGATGGCTGGATGGCATCACTGACTCGATGGATGTGAGTCTGAGTGACCTCCGAGAGCTGGTGATGGACAAGGAGGCCTGGCGTGCTGCGATTCATGGGGTCGCAAAGAGTCGGACACGACTGAGCGACTGATCTGATCTGATCTGATCTGATCTATAACATGTACTATATCTATCAGATCAGATCAGATCAGATCAGTCGCTCAGTCGTGTCCGACTCTTTGCTACCCCATGAATCGCAGTACGCCAGGCCTCCTTGTCCATCACCAGCTTCCGGAGGTCACTCAGACTCACATCCATCGAGTCAGTGATGCCATCCAGCCATCTCATCCTCTGTCGTCCCCTTCTCCTCCTGCCCCCAATCCCTCCCAGCATCAGAGTCTTCTCCAATGAGTCAACTCTTCGCAAGAAGTGGCCAAAATACTGGAGTTTCAGCTTCAGCATCATTCCTTCCAAAGAAATCCCAGGGCTGATCTCCTTCAGAATGGACTGGTTGGATCTCCTTGCAGTCCAAGGGACTCTCAAGAGTCTTCTCCAACACCACAGTTCAAAAGCATCAATTCTTCGGCGCTCAGCCTTCTTCACAGTCCAGCTCTCACATCCATACATGACCACAGGAAAGACCATAGCCTTGACCAGGCGAACCTTTGTTGGCAAAGTGATGTCTCTGCTTTTGAATATGCTATCTAGGTTGGTCATAACTTTCCTTCCAAGGAGTAAGCGTCTTTTAATTTCATGGCTGCAGTCACCATCTGCAGTGATTTTGGAGCCCAGAAAATAAAGTCTGACACTGTTTCCCCATCTATTTCCCATGAAATGATGGGACCAGATGCCATGATCTTCATTTTCTGAATGTTGAGCTTTAAACCAACTTTTTCACTCTCCTCTTTCACTTTCATCAAGAGGCTTTTTAGTTCCTCTTCACTTTCTGCCATAAGGGTGGTGTCATCTGCATATCTGAAGTTATTGATATTTCTCCCAGCAATCTTGATTCCAGATTGTGTTTCTTCCAGTCTAGCGTTTCTCATGATGTACTCTTCATATAAGTTAAATAAACAGGGTGACAATATACAGCCTTGATGTACTCCTTTTCCTATTTGGAACCAGTCTGTTGTTCCATGTCCAGTTCTAACTGTTGCTTCCTGACCTGCATACAAATTTCTCAGGAGGCAGATCAGGTGGTCTGGTATTCCCATCTCTTTCAGAATTTTCCACAGTTTATTGTGATCCACACAGTCAAAGGCTTTGGCATAGTCGATAAAGCAGAAATAGATGTTTTTCTGGAACTCTCTTGCTTTTTCCATGATCTAGCAGATGTTGCTAATTTGATCTCTGGTTCCTCTGCCTTTTCTAAAACCAGCTTGAACATCAGGAAGTTCATGGTTCACATATTGCTGAAGCTTGGCTTGGAGAATTTTGAGCATTGCTTTACTAGCGTGTGCGATGAGTGCAATTGTGTGGTAGTTTGAGCATTCTTTGGCATTGCCTTTCTTTGGGATTGGAATGAAAACTGACCTTTTCCAGTCCTGTGGCCACTGCTGAGTTTTCCAAATTTGCTGGCATATTGAGTGCAGCACTATCACTGCATCATCTTTCAGGATTTGGAATAGCTCCACTGGAATTCCATCACCTCCACTAGCTTTGTTCCTAGTGATGCTTTCTAAGGCCCACTTGACTTCACATTCCAGGATGTCTGACTCTAGGTCAGTGATCACACCATCATGATTATCTGGGTTGTGAAGATCCTTTTTGTACAGTTCTTCTGTGTATTCTTGCCACCTCTTCTTAATATCTTCTGCTTCTGTTAGGTCCATACCATTTCTGTCCTTTATCAAGCCCATCTTTGCATGAAATGTTCCTTTGGTATCTCTGATTTTCTTGAAGAGATCTCTAGTCTTTCCCATTCTGTTGTTTTCCTCTATTTCTTTGCAATGATCGCTGAAGAAGGCTTTCTTATCTCTCCTTGCTATTCTTTGGAACTCTGCATTCATATGTTTATATCTCTCCTTTTCTCCTTTGCTTTTTGCTACTCTTCTTTTCACAGCTATTTGTAAGGCCTCCCCAGACAGCCATTTTGCTTTTTTGCATTTCTTTTCCATGGGGATGGTCTTGGTCCTTGTCTCATGTACACTGTCACGAACCTCATTCCATAGTTCATCAGGCACTCTATCTATCAGATCTAGGCCCTTAAATCTATTTCTCACTTCCACTGTATAATCATAAGGGATTTGATTTAGGAAGATGTGTATAGTTATCCCTTTTTATAAATACATCCTGCTCAGCAATTAAAGAACACTTACGATTTATAAATTCTTATCTGTATACAGTTCTAGAAAATATTCTTTTTTCATTTCTTGGTTAATTTCTCCACCAAACTCTTTATTAATACTGGAAATGCTATTCCATATATTTTAATTTTTGTCAATCCTTTTTCCTTTGTGATAGAATTGAACTTCTTTGTTTGGTCTTCTGGTTCTCTAACTCTTCTATAATGCTTACTAAGCAATTTCATCCATATATACTTACGTATATACACATAATTGATTGAATGCTTACTTTCATTCAATGAAAGACGCTTTACCCTCTGAGCCACCAGGGAAGTCATATATGTGTTTGTGTGTATGTGTATATCTATATCTATCTATCTATATATATAAAATTGATTGAATGCTTACTTTTAAAAAAATCTGTATTTGTATGAGTTTGTGTATGGAACTATTATGAATTTTCTCTAAAAATAATAGCTATTGTTCTGCTGGTAGGATATTAATTCTTCTCATTGAATTTGTTGCCCCACTGTTTTTGGTATTTTTTAGTTTTCTGGCCATATTTTATTTGAGAAAACCTATTTGCCTACCCAGTTATTTTTACTTATTTTGGTCTGTTTCTTTTTGCTTTTTTAATGATAAGCTATCTCCATAAATAACAGCCAGTCATCTTGCTCCTCCTACTCCATGTTCAACACTTATTTAATTTGCAGATAAATATTACTGTTAAACTCAAGGATGTTGGTCAAGTAGAAGAATATACTAATCTACGTGTTGATTGAATCCCAAAGCAATTAACCTCGGAAATGTCACAGGAACTCCTCCAACTACTTGTATCAGCAATACTAGAGTTAAACACTATACACTTTCTTTACAATTCACACTCCCTCTTATATGAAATGCTCACCTTTAGCCTTCATGTTGCTTTCTCTCTAATCATTTGTACACTTGTACAATGAATAAATTCTTGTACACTAGTAAATTCTTCAAGAAGAAATCATGAGAGCACTATTTCTTGAGTTCTTTCATACTGATAACCTTTCTGTAGCCTTTACATTAAAAAATCTGTTGGCAGACATAATATTCTTAGTTCATCTTTTCTTTCCTTGGAAAACTTTGATATTTTAATTTACCTTCTTCTGACCTAAAGAAATGAGCTTGAAAAGTATTGAAAATTTGCTTGTAATTATTCTGCAATTGATTATTATCTGCAATCAATTATTTTGCAATCAATTATTGATTATTATCTGCAATCAATTATTCTGCATCAATTAAAAATTGATTAATTTAAAAAATCCCTTCCTTTGATATTTAACTGTATTTTTACATGTTTGCCTCAAAAATTTATTTATTTAACTTATATTGATGTTTTGAGAGTATGCTTTGTGTTAGTAATTCTGGATTTATTTTCTCAAGAACATGATATATGCATCTAATATGCCATTTTAATTATTTTTGCTACTCATAACATTTTCTTGAATTATAACTTTTAATACTTTTCTCCTTATTCTTTGATTTTCTTCCTTAAAGATTCCTTTTATGCATCTGGTGGATCTTTACCATCTAATTCTTCACTTTCCTTTGAATTCTTTAAAGTTTCTTTCTTCCTTTATTTTTTAAATTTGTTATTAAAGTATAATGAATACATAGAATAGCACACATACATGTGAAGCTAAATTGTCATAAATTGCACATACTTATGTAACAACACATGGATGAAGAAACAGAACATTAGCAACACATTTGAAAACTTGCCTGTCTGCTGCCAGTCTCTACTGCCTACATGGTTAACCATAATTATAACTTGTTAACAGCATATTTCAAGCATGTCTCCTTGTTTGTTCTACATTGGATTTCCATGTGAACATTGAGGGAATTTCCCTTTTAAGAGTTTTAAAATGTAAAGTTTCAAATTATTACATCTTTTGACATGTTTACATCTTCATTCTATTTTTACTGTTTTACTGTTTACATTTTTGTTTTTTGATATGCCTATGTTTTTACTTGAAATGTTACTTTTATTGAAGTAAACTATAAAAATGACTCTTTTTTTGGGGGTATTTGTCTTTTATTATTATTATTTTACTTTACAATATTGAATTGGTTTTGCCATACATCAACTGTTTTTAAAGAGATCACAAGATAAAGTAAATCATAAAACATGTTTCACTTAAATTGCTTAAGTTCTTTCAAAATGTACTGACCACAAAGAAGATTTTTTTCTAACATGGGCTAAAATTGATACTTATTCCTCCTGATGGTTTTTCTTTTTTTTTTTTTTTTTAACAAAATATGACTTATTTTATGTTTGAGATTGAAATGTTTACAGAATTATGTCAAACTAATTTGATTGGATCTCTTATAGCCATGAAACTTATTGGAAGATGCAATTAATGAAGCTCTACTCTTACCATATTAATCTATTAGGTAAAATACAAATTTATAAGGTCAAATAGCAAACTTCTATAATGTACTCTTAGCATTAAACAGCAATTACTCTAAAATTTCTGGCAAAAAAAAAAATTGTTTCTCTTCTTTCCAACAGTATTTAGTATATGCTTTTCTCTGATCTTATGAGTTATTGTATGTGAAAATATTTTGTAAGCTGTAAGTATGTATATAAATATTGAATGTTATATTATATATTTTAAGTATAGTGGATAAGTTGATTTAATGTATATAAGCTAAATCAATGTATCTGGTGTGCATCTCTATATAACAATTTTCCTTAATTGGAAAAATTAAGATTTCCAACTATAATTTCCCTATATGTAAAACATTCAATACCAAATTAGCATCTGTTTAAACAGTTGTCTAATCAAAATTCTATTGCCTCTCTGTGGCAGAAACTGAGAGATAAAAGCCTAGACAGTAAGTTGACAATGCATATTCATTCAACAAATATTTTTGAAGAGTTTCCCCATGGCAGAGATTATATTTGAAATTCATACATAAATAAGACATGATAACTCGCATTTTACTGATGGAAGGATAATTGTGGACATGGAAGGAACAGTAATTACTATACTACTATGAACTTTGCTTGGGCTAGGATTTTCACCTACAGTATATCACTTGATTCTTACAGTCACTTATGGTGAAAAGTCTATTTTATGTATTTTATAGATGAAAAAATTAATTCTCAGATGATTTTTATGGCTAACCAAACGTTAAACATAGAGGAAGCCCAGGGGTTGAAATTAAAGTCTCTGCTTTTCTCACTTTAATGCCCCAGATTTCTTCATTATATACCATATGACTTCTTAAATAAATTTAAAAGTACTTATGTGACAGTGCTATATAAGTATATAATGAATATCTAATTGAGAAACAGTTTTCTAAGTTCAAAGGTTGCCATATAAATATCCATGCACTGGGACTCAGAAAATGTTAGTATCTTTACAAATTAATATTGGTATTATATCCTAATAAATCCTTAATTAAATGGCTATGTTATAGCATATCATTCAATAGTCAAAACAATAATTTTGTTTTTAGGTACATATTCCATTCTGTACTAAAATGTGCTAGTACATTTTTCAAAGAACAGTGCTTTTTTATTTCTACTTATATATGTAAAATTTATAGCCAAATCAGATTCCAGCTATTTCTAATGGGAATGTTAGGAGTTGAATAATGAGAACCACTTGATAGGTTAAAGGGAATTTATTTCAGATTCCATTTATTTGCAATGGTCAGTAAATCTTTCAATTTACCTCGAGGGTTCAGGAAACTCATTCAAAGTTTGTCTAAAGGAAAATTATACCTCTAGTGGGAAACGTTATTTTAGATGAGACCTTGCGGCAATCACAACCTACTGTAGTTAAAAGAGATTGATTCTTCTGGTGAGATATCGTTCCTAAAGTATCTCTGGTATATGTTTATTTTTTATCTATTTTAAAAGGTTTTTTGGTCATGCCACATAATATCTGGCATCTAAGTTCCCTGACCAGGGACTGAAACCATGCCTCCTGCATTGGAAGTGAAGTGTAGAGTCTTAGCCACTGAACTATGAAGGAAGTCCCTCTCTAATGTATGTTTATGTTTCATGTTGTATCATAAATGTATTTATTTATTCACTCATAATACTTTCTAAGTTATGACAAATAGAGGGTCATCTGAAGTCCAATATTAAGTCTGCTGCTGCTGCTGCTAAGTCGCTTCAGTCGTGTCCGACTCTGTGCGACCCCATAGACAGATGCTCACCAGGCTCCCCCCGTCACTGGGATTCTCCAGGCAAGAACACTAGAGTGGGTTGCCATTTCCTTCTCCAATGCATGAAAGTGAAAAGTGAAAGTGAAGTCGCTCAGTCGTGTCCGACTCTTAGCGACCGCATGGACTGGAGCCTACCAGGCTCCTCAGTCCATGGGATTTTCCAGGCAAAAGTACTGGGGTGGGGTGCCATTGCCTTCCCCAATATTAAGTCTAAAAAATTAAAAATAGAAAATATCTGATACATTAAAATTTCTTCTAAGTTTAAAATGATGGTAGAATAGAATGTCTGAACATCTGGATATTTCTTGGTCCCTTATCAGAGGGAAAAGTATGAAGTATGAATAAATCTAGAGATTTCTTATTAATTTTACCTCTGTGTAGGAAGAACATTTTATTTCTTAGATAGCTTCAATTGTTAGAAAGAAAATGAGGATATAAAAGGAAAGAAAAATATAAAAGTATATTTCTCAAAGGTAGTTTATGAATACTATTAAGAAACCTGTTAATATATCCCTGCTGCTGCTGCTGCTGCTGCTGCTGCTGCTGCATCTCTTCAGTCGTGTCTGACTCTGTGCGACCCCGTAGATGGCAGCCTACCAGGCTCCTCCATCCCTGGGACTCTCCAGGCAAGAATACTGGAGTGGGTTGCCATTTCTTTCTCCAGTGCATGAAAGTGAAGTCGTTCAGTCATGTCCTATTCTTAGAGACCCCATGGACTGCAGCCTACCAGGCCTCTCTGTCCATGGGATCCTCCAGGCAAGAGTACTGGAGTGGGTTGCCATTGCTTTCTCCTAATATATCCCTCTGGTTATTTAAATTATTTTTATTGTACTGATTGTTAAATATGTACACATATAAACAATAAATTCTTATAGCCATAAATGACAAATCAAAAGCAAATTGTAAGTTAATACAAACAAGAGTAGAAAATCAATAACATTTTAAACAAAAGGACTGATTTGTTATATGAGCTGACATTTTGCTGAAAAACTAAATTGTTTTTCACAGTGCGACTTGTGTATTGACAATATTGCACAGGTGCTTTGGAGTTTGGAATATCTATGTTGCCATGTAAAATCTGATAAATAATTTAGTCCACCATTTTCCTCTAGTTAAACTATTGGAGAACATTTATTCATACATGATATCCTGATACCATTTGGCTCTCACATAACAGTGATGGATATATGCATATTATTCTCTGTTGCTCTTATTAGCCTACTACAATTAAAGTGGTAAAGGCACCAAGACAAATATACATGAGAACATAATGTTAAGCACTGAAATTGCATATTAAGTAATGGTTATCATCCAAACCATTCTAAAATTAAACTTAGATATTATAATAGTATATTATTATCATAATGGAAATCAAGAGTCACTGACATGCTAATGGGCATGGAAGGCTTAAGATGGCATATTGATCAACTCATCAACCCAAAGGGACTTTTGTATTACAAATGAACTCCAGAGACATCTTCCTCTTTAATCATCTTAGTGATATATCTCTTATCCTCAGTAATTAATTCTGTAAGTCTTTCTGGATTAATTGAAATGCTAATTGCAGAATGTTTCTATAATCTTAATGCAGCAAACTTTTCAGGCATATCAATGCTTCTATACTACCGCTGAATTTTCTATCCTTATTTTAAAAGAAATTCCAGATTATCAGTGCAATGGGGAAATTTCATTATACTTCCTAGGTAGCTTATTTTAATTTCTACTAGATGTATTCTTTATCTTAGTTTCTTATAGGTTATAAATATTAAAAATATCTTCTCTCAGTTTGTGGTTTTTAAAAAATTTCCTTATGGTATCTTTTGAAAAAGAGAATTCAGAAATTGTCAGTGTAGTCAATTTCATCAGTCTCATTTAATATATACATATTAAATTATGTATACATTTAATATATACATTTAATATCTCATATAATATATACATCTCTACTCCATGTGAAAAAGACATTTTTACATTTTTAATCAGATAAAGTTTTGATTTTCACATTTAAGTTCACCATCAATTTGTAGTTAATTTTTATGTAAGGTATGTTTGAGGCTTAAATGTGCCCCCACAAATTCATAAGTTGAAGCCATGACCTCCAGAACCTCAGAATGTGACTGGATTTGGGGATTAGGTCCTTAAAAATGTAATTGAGTTAAAATTAGTTCGTTAGGATGGGCCTTAATATGACTAGTGTTCTTATAGGAAGAAAAAAATTGAACAAAGAGATACTAGAAACGGTGTTTCTTATCCAGCAGCAGAGGAAAAACCTGAAAACACAGAAGGTGGCCATCTGCAAATTAAGGAGAGAAGCTTTAGGTGAAGCCAAGTTGGCCCATACCTTGAGTTTCGATTATGTTGTCACTCACCCAGTCATATCTTTGCAACCCCATGGGCTGTAGCCCACCAGGCCCCTCTGTCCGTGAAATTCTCCAGGCAAGAATACTGGAGTAGGTATACTCCCTTCTCCAGGGGATCTTCCCATCTCAGGGATCGAACCCAGGTCTCCTGCACTGTAGGCAGATTCTTTACCATCTAAGCACCAGGGAAGCCAGTTCCTGTTTTTTTTTAAGCCCCCTTGTCACAGGCAATTTGCCAAAACTGAAAACAAAAAATTTGTTTTTTTTAAACCACCTTGTCTCTGGCGATTGTTGAGACAGCCTTAGCAAACTAATATACCATCACATTTGTGTTTGCCACAAATATAACTAACATTCCAGAGTCATTTCATAATTTCTTCTTTTTCCACTGCTGTGCAGCACCACCTTTGTCCATGTAACAAGTAACCCTTTATGTACAGCTCATTTTCTAGGACCTCTAATCTCTACCGTCTATTTGTTTAGTCCCATCCAACTCCACATTGTTATAATTACCACAACTTGAATATATAACTTGATAGAGCAAATATTCCTACTTCATCATCACCTTAATCAGTGTCACCATCAGTCTCCTTAATACAATATTTGTCTGGATTCATAGCCAGAGTTCTTAATCAGCGTAGAAGGCAAGGCAAACAACACAAGTCTTCCAAGAACTATAGATAAAGGAAGTGCCAGGATTGAACAAATAAGTTTGAAAAAGAAAAAAAAGTAATTGAAGTTCTAGAAATTGAAAATATACAATAAAAGTACATTGGATGGCTTAAATAATAAAAACATAGCTGAATAGAGTTTGTAAGCTGATAGATATATCTAAACAAATCACTCAATGTGCTGTACAGAGACAGATAAAATATATGTGAGAGAGAATGTAAGAGCTATTTGAGATAATGCAAAGATTTACTATGTGTCAGAATAGAAACACACAGAGAGAAAAAAAATGAAGCAATATTTGAAGAAAATGGCTATAGTTTTAAAAGAACCAAGAAAATAAAAATTCACAGGTCCACAATTTGTAACATATCACACACATAATAACCAAAAACAAATCTAAATTCAAACATATCAAAGTAAAACTGTAGAATACAAAGGAAAAAATATTTTATGCAGCCAGAAGAAAGAATGACCGATAATAATGGAATTCTCAGTTGCAACAATGGAAGGCAGAGATGGCAGAATAATACCTTTAAATCATTGTGAAAAATTCCGATTGTAAACTTTTTAATTCTCAGAAATATTGCCATTCAAGAAAAATCATGAATTAAAATTCCATCAGAAAAGCCTGTGGTGAGGTAATTTTCTAGGATATATATATAAAGAAAAGTAATCCCAGAATAAAAGTCTGTGTTGCCAGAAAGAATGAAGAGAAAATCAAATGATAGAAGTGTATGTGAGTAGCTCACTACTTGACCATTCATTGGAATCTTGCAGGTCACAATTGGCAAGCTTTACTCCAGACAGAATTGTTTCTGCTTTGGCCTGTCACCAGGGGGCGCAACTGACCAGAAACAGTCTTGGCCCTCAAGATTTCTGCATCATGCGAGCAGCCAGGTTCTCTCTGGGCCCTGAATCAGACAGTAGATCAGCTTTCTAATTGGTACCCACCCAAAGGTACCATAATCCTCTCATTTGCCTGTTGCTCCTGGCTTTCAGCTCTGATTTCACACCAGGCATGCATGTGTGTGTGTACGTGTTTGCTTTGTTTTCCACTTGAGGGTATGTGTTTGTTTTGGGGGTTGTGTTTGTGTCTGGGAGTGATGTGAGGGTAAGGTCACCTAAGGGTCTTCCTCTACTTTTCATGAGGGCTTGAACGGTATGTTTTTCCCATATCTGTACTGGGAGGGCACACAGAGCACCCAGCTGACGGAGGTGCTGGTCACAGCTGTTTAACAATTTCTTCTTACATGTGGATGACACATTTGTAACTTTTATAGTTATGAAGAAATATCAGTATTTCTGAAGCAAAGCTGGGTTAAATGGTCTGTTTCATAGAAGGAGGCATATTCCATTTCCTTTATTTCTAACTATTATAAACAACTTTGCAAACATAAGCAACCTTGGAAATGGAATGGAGGAACACGGCTAATAAAATGACTAAGAAATAAAGTTGGGGTTTCTTGTCCTAAGAGTTCTCTAGTACTGCTCATTATTCCTTGAATTATTTTTCTGATTTCTTGAACTCCATGGTAGCATTTATTACTAGGGTAAAGCAATACTTATTCATTTATTTTTTGGTCCAGTGTTTTTTTTTTTTTTTCCCTCCATCTATTCCATGTAGTTTGATTTGTTGTTTCACATTGTTAGTTATCAGATTAGAAATCTCTGTTGAGTATCACATGTGTCTGTGTCCTTACATGCCTTTACATGTCTATCTGGCAGTTGTAACTTAGCTTTATAAACGTTGTAAGCTTTATTTGAAGAGATACACTGTATCTTGAAAATCTGATTCATAGCAACACTTGTGGTTAACGAGTGATACTTAAAATTATTTTCCTCTATTTTTAAAATAATAGTAACTAACCAAACTGTTATACTACTCCCACACAGAGCTACAGTTGGCCTTCCTGAACTGTGTCTCTGGGGTGTGTTAATTTTTCTGTGTTTTTTTCTCCAAAAAGGGAATCATCTGGAACCATATATGCGTGCACCAGAACCTAAGATGTTCCAGGAAATTATTACTTGTTCTGTTATTTTTTAATTTAGAAAGCTTTAAAAATATATTCCAGGCCAACCAGTAACAGTTTCAATATTTGTACTTCAGAAGGCAGAATGATTTGAGGTATATTTAATGGAGGTTGTATTTTCCAGTGTGAAGATATTTTCCTAATATAAGTCTGCATTTCTGAATGAGAACTGGAGAAATGCAATGAGTATAAATCATTGCTTTTAATTTTACTCCAAAATGATTATCATGTTATAGTAATTACTTCATCTGCACTAGGTCAAAATTTTGTTCATATGAGCTTCTTTGCTAGGGTATGTGTAAGTGCCCTGGAATACTTTTTGCTATTATACTTAACATGAATATGACAGCATGAGCCGCCCAGCCAAAGCTTTTTTTTTTTTTTTTTTAGGAGCATTGATTAAGAAGCTTTGGTTAGAATTTGGCTTTATTTTTTAAAAAATATTGTGAGCCATATGAATCACTCTTGTGTTATAAACAATGACGTGTATTTAATACAGATCTGGCATGTACCCTGAGGAGACCAAAATTGAAAAAGACAAATTTATCCCATTGTTCCTTGCAACACTATTTACAACAGCTAGAACATGGAAGCAACCTAGATGTCCATCAACAGATGAATGGATAAAGAAGTTATGGTTCATATACACAATGGAATATTGCTCAGCCATAAAAAAGGAATGCCTTTGAGTTCTAATGAGGTGGATGAAACTAGAACCTGATACAGAGTGAAGTAAGTCAGAAAGAAAGTTAAATATTGTATTCTAACACATATATATGGAATCTGGAAAAATGGTGCTGAAGAATTTACTTACAGGGCAGCAGTGGAGAAACAGACATAGAGAATAGACTTATATATATGGGGAGAGGGGAAGAGAGGGTGAGATGTATGGCAAGAGTAACATGGAAACTTACATCACCACATGCAAGATAGACAGCCAATGGGAATTTGCTGTGTGGCTCAGGAAACTCAAACAGGAGTCTGTATCAACCTAGAGGGGTGGGATGGGGAGGGAGGGAGGTGGGGGGGAATTTAAAGGCAGGGGTTATATATATATATATATATATATATATATATATATATATATATATATACCTATGGCTGATTCATGTTGAGGTTTGCCAGAAAACAACAAAATTCTGTAAAGCAATTATCCTTCAATAGAAAATTAATTATATAAAAAAATACAGATCTGGCCTTAGTATATTGTTTGTTTTTTTTTTTTAGTTTGTTTCTTTGTTTTTAATATTGATGATTACTATGTAGCATGGTTTGTCTTTTTTTAATAAATTTTATTTCTTAGAGAAGTTTTAATTTTCAAAGCAAAATTGAGCAGAAAGTAAAGAATTTCCATATATTTCTTGTTCTCACACGTGTACAGCCTCCCCTGCTATGAACATACTGTACATGGTGGTGCATTTCTTACAAATGATGAGTTTTGACACATCATTATCTCTCAAAGTCCATAGTTTACCTTAGGGTTAAGTCTTAGTGTACATTCTATGAGTTTTGACATGTTTATTGACATGTATCCACCACTGTAGCATCAAACAGAATAGTCTCACTACCTTAAAAACCCTCTGTGTTCTGCTTATTCATCCTTCTTACATTTTTGGCAACAACTCATCTTTTAGCTGTCTCTATTTTTTTCCCTTTCTAGGAAGTAATACATCTAGAATCAGTGTGAAATCTTTTCATATTGGCTTCTTGTACTTAGTGATATGAATTTGGAATTCTTCCATGTCTTTTCATTGCTTGATAGTTAATTTCTTTGTAGCACTTAATAATACTGTCACCTACATGTACTTTGGTTTATCTGTTTAATCACCAAAGACATCCTGGTTGGTTTCAAGTTTTGATAATTATGAATTAAGCTGCTTTAAAGATCCATGTGAAGGTTTCTGTGTGGACTTAAATTTTCAACTCCTTGAGTAAACACTAAGGAGCATGATTGCTGGATTGTATAGTAAAAGTGTTGAGTTTCGTAACATGTAGCCATACTGCCTCCCAAAGCGACTGTGCCTTTTCACATTCTCAGCAACAATTGCTGAGCATTCCCATTGCTCTACATCCTTATCAGCATTTGATGTCAGTGTTAGAGATATTGGCCATTCTAATAGATGCATTGTGATATCAATTGTTGTTTTAACTTGTGATTCTCCAACAGAACACAACATAGAATATTTTTCATGACAATTTTCCAAGTTTATATCATCCTTGTTATGTATCTGTTCAGTTCTATGGGCCATTTAAAATGGGAATTTTTTACTTATTGCTGAGATTTGAGTTATTTCTAAATTTTAGATAACAGTACTTTGTCAAATGTGTTTTCTGCAACTATTTTCTCCAAGTTTGTGCTCTTATCATCTTGAAATTGTCCTTTACAGAGAAGTTTTTAAACTTAATAAAGTCCATCCAATTGTTTCTTTCACAGATCACACCTTTTATGTTTGAAAAGGTTATTGCCATACTCAAGGTCATCCAGGTTCTCTCTTATGTTATATTCTAGGATTCTTACAGTTTTGTGTTTTATGTACAGGTTGGTGATATGTTGAGTTAATTTTTGTGAAAAGTGTTAAATTCTGCAACTATTTTTTTCCCCACATGTGGATATTCAGCTGTTCCAGCACCATTTGTTGAAAAGAACATCTGTATTCCATTGTGTTGTCTTTGCTCCTCTCTCAATGATCAGTTTATTATATTTACATGAGCCTATTTCTGGGCTATCTATTCTGTTTCATTAATCTTTTTTTCTGTTCTGTCACCAATACCATACTCTCTTTGATTACCATAGTTTTATAGTAGATCGTGAAGTTGGGTAGTGTCAGTCTTCTGACTTTGTTCTGTTTCAATAGTATGTTTATTATTCTGGGTCTTTTGCCTCTCCATATAAACTTTAAAATCAGTTTGTCAATATCCATAAAATAACGTGCTGGGATATTGGCTGAGACTGCATTGAATCTATAGCCCCAGATGAAAAGAACTGACATCTTGACAATATTGACTTTCTATCCATGAACATAGAATATATTTCCATTTGTTTAGTTCTTCTTTGATTTTGTTCATTATAGTTTCGTAGGTTTTTTTCTCATGCAGATCTTATCTTGTTAAATTTATAACGAAGTATTTTATTGTTGTGGTGCTAATATAAATGGTGGGCTTCCCTGATGGCTCAGTGGTAACAAATCTGCCTGCAATGCAGGATTTGTGGGTTCATCCCTTGCTTGGGAAATTCTCTGAGGAGGAAATAGCAACCCACTCCAGTATTCTTGCCTGGAAAATTCCATGAACAGAGGAACCTGGCAGGCTACAGTTCATGGGATTGCAAATAGTTAGACACGATTGAGCAACTAACACTTCAGTATGATATTGAAAAGGAGTGATGAGAAGGGACATCCTTGCCTTGTTCTTTATTTTGGTGGAAAAGCAACTAGGTATTTTACCATTAAGTATGATATTAACTGTCGATTTTTTTTGTGGCTATTCTTTATCAAGTTGAGGAATTTTCCTTCTACTAGTTTATGGAGAATTTTTATCATGTATACACACAGAATTTTGTTAAATGCTTTCCCTTAATCTATTGATATGCTTATGTGATTTTAAGAATAATTTCATTTATTTTTGGCAGTGCTCGGTCTTCACTGCTCTGTGACTTTTTCTCTAGTTATGGCAAGCAGGGCTACTCTTTATTTGCAGCGCATGCACTTCTCCTTGTTTTGGCTTCTCTTGTTGCAGAGCATGGGCTCTAGGGCACAGGGGATTCAGTAGTTGTAGCACATGGTCTCAGTAATTGCAGCTCCTGGGGTCTAGCTGCTGCTGCTGCTAAGTCGTTTTAGTCGTGTCTGACTCTGTGTGACCCCATAGACGACAGCCCACCAGGCTCCCCTGTCCCTGGGATTCTCCAGGCAAGAACACTGGAGTGGGTTGCCATTTCCTTCTCCAATGCATGAAAGTGAAAAGTGAGAATGAAGTTGCTCAGTTGTGTCCGACTCTAGCGACCCCATGGACTGCAGCCAACCAGGCTCCTCCATCCACAGGACTCCCCAGGCAAAAGTACTGGAGTGGGGTGCCACTGCCTTCTCTGCCTGGGCTCTAGAGCACAGGCTTAATAGTTGTTGCACAAGTGATTAGTTGCCCCACAGCATGTGGAATTTCTTGGATCAGGGATTAACCCGTGTCTCCTGCATTAGCAGGCAGACTTTGTCACTGAGCCACCAGGGAAGCTTGATTATGTGATTTTATTTTTTTTTTTAATTTTCTCTATTGATGTGATGGATTTCATCGATTGAGTCTTGAATGTTGAACCAGCCTTCCATGCTATGCTATGCTATGCTAAGTCACTTCAGTCATGTCCGACTCTGTGTGACCCCACAGACGGCAGCCCCCGAGGCTCCACCGTCCCTGGGATTCTCCAGGCAATACCTGGGATAAATTGCACTTAATCATGCAGTATGCTATGCTATGCTATGCTAAGTCACTTCAGTCATGTCTGACTCTGTGTGACCCCATAGACAGTAGCCTACCAGGCTCCCCCGTCCCTGGGATTCTCCAGGCAAGAACACTGGAGTGGGTTGCCATTCCTTCTTCAATGCATGAAAGTGAAAAGTGAAAGTGAAGTCGCTCAGTTGTGTCCGACTCTTAGCGACCCCATGGACTGCAGCCTACCAGGTTCCTTCATCCATGGGACTTTCCAGGCAAGAGTACTGGAGTGGGGTGCCATTTTGGATTTGATTTGCTAACATTTTGCTGAAGATTTCTTTGTGTATATTTATGAGAGATATTGATCTGTAGTTTTTTTCCCTCATGGCTCAGCTGGTAAAGAATCTGCCTGCAATGCAGGAGACCTGGGTTCAATCCCTGGGTTGGGAAGATCCCCTGGAGTGGGGAAAGGCTACCCACTCCACTATTCTGGCCTAGAGAATTCCATGGACTATATAGTCCATGGGGTCGCAGAGTCTGACACGACCGAGTGACTTTCACTTACTTAACTTTCTTTCCTTGTAACATGTTTTTCCTGTCTCGATATTAGAATAGTGAGACTCTTTTTAATGAGTTAAGAAGTAGTGCCACTGCTTGTATGGTCTGAAAGAGATTTTAGAAATTTGCATAACGTTTTTTTCTGAAAAGTTTAGTAGAACTCACCAGTTAACTCATCTGGACCTGGTGCTTTCTGTTTTGAAAGATTATTATTGTTTTTTGTTGTTTAAATTTATGTTTTAAATTTACATATTTTAATTAACCTTTACTGGAGTATAATGGATTCACAACATTGTGTTCGTTTCTACCAAAATACAGCAAAGTGAATCAGTTATACATATACATATATCCACTCTTTAGATTCTTTTCCCATACAGGTCATTACAAAGTACTGAGTTTCCTGTGTTATACTGTAGGTTCTTATCAGTTATCTATTAGTAGTGTGTGTATGTCAGTCTCAATTTCCCAATTTATCCCTTCTCCTCCTTTACCCCTTGGTAACCACAATTTTGTTTTCTACATCTGTGGCTCTATTTCTATTTTGTAAATAAGTTTATTTGTACTTTTGTTTTAGATTCTGCAAGTAAGTGGTATCATATAATATTTGTTTTTCTCTGGGTTTTTTTTTTCCCACATAGTATGACAATCTCTAGGTCTAATCATGTTGCTGCAAATTGCATGATTTCATTCTTGTTTATCGATGAGTAACATTCCACTGTATATATGTACCACATCCTTATCCATTCCTCTGTTGATGGACTTTTAGTTTGCTTCCACGTCCTGGCTATGGTAAACAGTGCTGCAGGAAACAGTGGGATTCATGTATCTTTTTGAATTATGATTTTCTACATATAGTTGCCCAGGATGGATGGTTATTATTTATTGAGTCAATTTCTTTACTAGATATAGGTCTACTCAGAGTGTTTATTTCTTCTTGTGTAAGGTTTGGCAGATTTTCTTTCAAGGATTGGTCTGTTTCATACAAATGAATTGTTTATAGTAGTTATTTATTATCCTTTTGCTGTCCATGAGAATCTGTGGTGATGCCCTCTATAGGATTTCTGGTATTAATCATTTTTGTCTTCCCTCTATTTCTCAGTTGCTAAGTTTTGTTGATTTTTATCTATTGATTTTATGTTTTAAATTCATTCATTTCTATTTTAATTTGTTGTTATGTTTCTTTTGATTACTTTGGGTTTAGTTTCCTAATGTGCAAACTTTGCCTATTGACTTCAGAGTTTTCTTATTTTCTAATATATACATCCAATGATATAAATCTTCCCCTAAATACTGCTTTCATTAATCCCATGACTTTACTTTTGGAAGACTATTCTGGGGAAATATTACTTGGATTCTGTGAAGTTCATATGCAAACTCACTTCAAACCTATATTTCAGCAATTTTAAACTTGATTGTCTATATTTTCATGATGTTCTTGCCTGGAGAATCCCAGAGATGGGGGAACCTGGTGGGCCTCCGTCTATGGGGTTGCACAGAGTCGGACACGACTGTAGTGACTTAGCAGTAGCAGTAGTAGCAGCAGTTACTACTAGAAGCTCCAATCATTTTGAATTATGAATATAGAAAATGTTCTAAAACTTGCTTAACTTTGACAGAGATTTATACTAAGGCTCACATATGAAACAAACATATTTTGGATGCTACTGTGAGCACTTACTCATTACTACTTTTCTACAGGAGTTAGTTTTTCACTGGTGACTATTTAGAGCAAGTAAAATTTTACTGCTCTTAGAATCATGCAGTCAGTTTGCAAGGTTGGAAGTTTATGTGTCAATGGGTTTCTCTAATCTTTAAATTTCATGAGACTCTTCTCCAGAACATTATGGTTTCCACTACTGAAATGACACCATCCTTTCGTAGAGACGTGTGTCTAGATCAAACTACATAACATATTTTTGACCTTAAAACCTGAGGAAGAGAAAGTGGGCTTGACCAGGGTGTGGAATAGAAGCAGTTGCTGCTTCTCTTCTTGGGCATGTACTCTAGACTTATGATTTGGTCAAGGTGTTTTTGGAAAGCAAATTATTGACATGATGAGTTTTAGAATCATCTGGAGGCTTGTAAAAATACTATTTCTTGGGCCTAATTTCAGGTCAATTAAATGAAAATCTCTGTGACAATTCAGGAGTCAATATTGCAGATTAACTTTCTAGTGATTTTGAAATGCAATCAGTTGAAGAGCACAGCATAGTAGGAATCAGTGTAAAGTCAGTAGTCTGTTTAAAATTTAACTGAAATGTATGGTCAGTTTTTGTGATGCTTTTAAAGATTGTTAAAGATTTACCAATATTTATGTGCTGTTTTATCCACTAATCAGGTTTCTCTGATAGCTCAGTTGGTAAAAAATCTGCCAATGTAGCCCCTGAAGAACACCCCAAATTATTTTACCAGATGTGAGAATTTGGCTGTCTTTCTTCAAAGAAGTGATACATAATCTGAAGGATGTTCTCACTCATATAGTGTTACATATCCTTTAAGTTCCAGTGGCTTGTTACTGCAGGTGATTTAATATGGATTAATTCATTATTTTGTCCAGAGTTAATGGAAGTAAAATGGAAATTCTAGTTTTGCTCATTTATTGAAAGTTTATTGCTAATGGATACAGGTAAATCTGGCAGAAATAGACCAATGCATATTTATTTTCTGTTATTGAATTACCCTAACTTAATGTGGATTTTTTTTTTGTAACAGTATCGCCTACTTTTAGTGCTGTGTACATTCCCTATGACCAACCTAGATAGCATATTGAAAAGCAGAGACATTACTTTGCCAACAAAGGTCCATCTAGTCAAGGCTATGGTTTTTCCTGTGGTATTGTATGAATGTGATAGTTGGACTGTGAAGAAGGCTGAGTGCCGAAGAACTGATGCTTTTGAACTGTGGTGTTGGAGAAGACTCTTGAGAGTCCATTGGACTGCAAGGAGATTCAACCAGTCCATTCTGAAGAAGATCAGCCCTGGGATTTCTTTGGAAGGAATGATGCTAAAGCTGAAACTCCAGTACTTTGGCCACCTCATGCGAAGAGTTAACTCCTTGGAAGAGACTCTGATGCTGGGAGGGATTAGGGGCAGGAGGAGAAGGGGACGACAGAGGATGAGACGGCTGGATGGCATCACTGACTCGATGGACATGAGTCCCAATGAACTCCGGGAGTTGATGATGGACAGGGAGGCCTGGCGTGCTGCGATTCATGGGTCGCAAAGAGTCGGACATGACTGAGCGACTGAACTGAACTGAACATTCCCTGTATGTGTTAAATTATTTCCCATCACAGCAAGTGATACACAGTGTCTATTTAAGATGTATAAAAATGAAAAGACTGTGTCTCATAAGTATAGCAGACATTTCTTGGTGCACAAATCATATCTTTATTGAAAAGGTATGTAGCTGATGAAACAGTCAAAAGAGTGTCAGTTTCAACAAGGTACTTTCAAAACCAAGATCTGAATAAAAGTAAAAAGAATATGATACATAGATGGGAGTTTTATCTCATTTAGAAAGGAGACATGTCTTTTTTAATGAAAGAAATGATTCTCCTAAGGGTCTATTTGAATTATTAATTTTCTTCATTACTGCTTTTCTTTTGCTTATCCTTCACAGTCAAGTAAGATTTTAAGCCTCTGTAAACTCTTTAGAGCTTGTTTCTGTTGTTTAAGAACATTTTCCCAGGTATATTTTCTTTACTTTGAGAGATTCTTGTATTCTATGAACTCTGGTTTAAAGCAAAAGTAAATGGGCACATAAGAAAGGATGATTACTGCGTTAATTATATACCTGTGTATTCTGTGAAGCTGACACTATTCAATAACCTTCAACCTAATGAACTTTTCTTCTGACTGAAACTTTCAATTACTCACTCACTGTTGCATTAGTACCTAAGTATTTCAGTTATTGCCGTAGCTCATTAGAATGTAAATGAACACCATGGACTGAATTAGCACATTCTGGGCCTGATTAAGTCAGGAGTAGTTTAAATAGATTTTCTTTCAGATGTCGGTTTCTCTTCTGATATACAAACAGTATACATCAGATCAAACAATTCCATTAGATTCACAAACTCTTCATGTGACTTTTAGCGGTAGTAGATGTGCACATATAAGGCTATATAATAGGGACATCTGCCTGTTTCTCCAACTCACAAGGGATCCAGAATGAGCATGAATAATGTTGTAGGAATAAAGACCTGCTAATGCTTGATTGCAGTTTCATTGTTCCTAACACTTCCCATTAACACTGTCACATTTGCTTCCCAAAATAAACCAGCCACATTGTAGTCCACCGAAGAGAGTTTACATTTTAACATTGGAGTGAACTTAATGGACTGGTCAAATTCTTTCATAAGACTGTGAGCTCAGCTGTTAAGTCATGTCCTACTCTTTGCAATCCCATGGTCTGAAGCCTACCAGACTCCTCTGTCTGTGGAATTTCCCTGGCAAGAATACTGGAGTGGGTTGTCATTTCTATCTCCAGGGGATCTTTCTTACCTAGGGATAGAATCTGCCTCTCCTACATTGGCAGGCAGATTCTTTACCTCTGAGCCATCTGAGAAGCCCTCCTTTAAGCTACCAAAAAAGCTACATTCCATTTCATATCTCCTTGCTTCTGTCATTGTCCCCTGTTGTTGAATACATTAAAAACAACATCTACTAATTGAGAAGTGTTCTTTTCAAATATACCATCTAATTTCTATGATTTTTTCTCTGGGGCACTTTGCCTTTTGAAGGTCATATTTTATCATCTTATCATCCTTACGTCGCAGGGGCCTCAGGGTCTACATCTGTGTAGCACCTATAAGTTTGATAAATCCTTTCTAGAAACTCTGATGGATGTTCAGTTGGATTTTATCTCTTCAATTTTGTTTAAGCTCTTTTGTGAAGATACCTTGTTGAGTTTTCCCTCAGACCTCCACACCATCAAGTGGTAGTCCTCTGACTTCTTTTTCTCCTGATGCAATAGCATAAATGCTTCTGCATATGGTATCTCATCTCTTTTCCCTGCTATTTTGCAAAGTACTACTAACTGTGACATTGCATAATAGTTGAGTGAACCATTCAGGGGCCATTGCTCTTCTGATTCTAACATATATTAGATCCACATCCTATCATGATAGCATTGTCATAGGCTCACAGCCTTATTTTGCACATTTATCCAATATAAGACTGGCCTAGAGATAATTAACTAAAAATAGTAGTTAATAAAATAGTACTATTGATGACTTTTTTTAAAGCAAGAAGTCTAAAAGCTTTAATATATTTTACAATTATTGAATATGCAGCTGTTTCTAATACAATTATGTATACCTCCATTTTTATATATAACTTATGGAAAAACCTTAAAAATTATTAACATGTCTTCAAATTCTTGTATCTGCATGAAAATCACATTGTCCCCCCTGATTCTTTTATCTTGCCCCCTGTTATGAGGTGAAGGCTGTGAGAGCATCTGTGTGTGTCCACATAAAATGCACACAGAAGCCATTCTCCTGTTCCAAAATAGACCTTACGGGGAAATATTTGGTAAGATCAGAAGTGGGTAGCAGAGATAAATTTTACTTAACTACATTATTAAGAAAGATGAATAATACAGGTAAAGAAAATTGATAATAATCTAAATGTGTTGTTTTTATTATGTTGTATCAACCTATTTCATGGGTATTTTTCACTTTAGTGATGGCTGAAGAAAGTAGGGAAAACCACTAGACGATTCAGGTATGACCTAAGTCAAATCCCTTATGATTATACAGTGGAAGTGAGAAATAGATTTAAGGGCCTAGATCTGATAGATAGAGTGCCTGATGAACTATGGAATGAGGTTCGTGACATTGTACAGGAGACAGGGATCAAGACCATCCCCATGGAAAAGAAATGCAAAAAAGCAAAATGGCTGTCTGGGGAGGCCTTGCAAATAGCTGTGAAAAGAAGAGAAGTGAAAAGCAAAGGAGAAAAGGAAAGATATAAACATCTGAATGCAGAGTTCCAAAGAATAGCAAGAAGAGATAAGAAAGCCTTCTTCAACGATCAATGCAAAGAAATAGAGGAAAACAACAGAATGGGAAAGACTAAGGATCTATTCAAGAAAATCAGAGATACCAAAGGAACATTTCATGCAAAAATGAGCTCAATAAAGGACAAAAATGGTATGGACCTAACGGAAGCAGAAGATATTAAGAAGAGATGGCAAGAATACACAGAAGAACTGTACAAAAAAGAGCTTCACAACCTAGATAATCATGATAGTGTGATCACTGACCTAGAGCCAGACATCCTGGAATGTGAAGTCAAGTGGACCTTAGAAAGCATCACTACGAACAAAGCTAGTGGAAGTGATGGAATTCCAGTGGAGCTATTCCAAATCCTGAAAGATGATGCTGTGAAAGTGCTGCACTCAATATGCCAACAAATCTGGAAAACTCAGCAGTGGCCACAAGATTGGAAAAGGTCAGTTTTCATCCCAATCCCAAAGAAAGGCAATGCCAAAGAGTGCTCAAACTACTGCACAATTGCACTCATCTCACACGCGAGTAAAGTAATACTCAAAATTCTCCAAGCCAGGCTTCAGCAATATGTGAACCGTGAACTTCCTAATGTTTAAGCTGGTTTTAGAAAAGGCAGAGGAACCAGAGATCAAATTGCCAACATCCGCTGGATCATGGAAAAAGCAAGAGAGTTCCAGAAAAACATCTATTTCTGCTTTATTGACTATGCCACAGCCTTTGACTGTGTAGATCACAAGAAACTGTGGAAAATTCTGAGAGAGATGGGAATACCAGACCACCTGATCTGCCTCTTGATAAATCTGTATGCAGGTCAGGAAGCAACAGTTAGAACTGGTCATGGAACAACAGACTGGTTCCAAATAGGAAAAGGAGTACATCAAGGCTGTATATTGTCACTATGTTTTTTAACTTATATGCAGAGTACATCATGAGAAATGCTGGACTGGAAGAAACAGAAGTTGGAATCAAGATTGCTGGGAGAAATATCAATAACCTCAGATATGCGGATGACACCACCCTTATGGCAGAAAGTGAAGAGGAACTAAAAAGCCTCTTGATGAAAGTGAAAGTGGAGAGTGAAAAGGTTGGCTTAAAGCTCAACATTCAGAAAACGAAGATCATGGCATCTGGTCCCATCACTGCATGGGAAATAGATGGAGAAACAGTGGAAACCGTGTCAGACTTTATCTTTCTGGGCTCCAAAATCACTGCAGATGGTGACTGCAGCCATGAAGTTAAAAGACGCTTACTCCTTGGAAGGAAAGTTATGACCAACCTAGATAGCATATTCAAAAGCAGAGACATCACTTTGCCAACAAAGGTTCGCCTAGTCAAGGCTATTGTCTTTCCTGTGGTCATGTATGGATGTGAGAGTTGGACTGTGAAGAAGGCTGAGTGCAAAGAATTGATGCTTTTGAACTGTGGTGTTGGAGAAGACTCTTGAGAATCCCTTGGAGTGCAAGGAGATCCAACCAGTCCATTCTGAAGGAGATCAACCCTGGGATTTCTTTGGAAGGAATGATGCTAAAGCTGAAACTCCAGTATTTTGGCCACCTCATGCGAAGAGTTGACTCATTGGAGAAGACTCTGAGGCTGGGAGGGATTCGGGGCAACAGTAGAAGGGGATGACAGAGAATGAGATGGCTGGATGGCATCACTGACTCGATGGATGTGAGTCTGAGTGACCTCCGGGAGTTGGAGATGGACAGGGAGGCCTGGCGTGCTGCGGTTCATGGGGTCGCAAAGAGTCGTACACGACTGAGTGACTTATCTGATCTGATCTGATGGGAAAATGAATGGTTGCAGGTTTTTGTTGTTGTTGTTCAGTTGCTAAGTCATGTCCAACACTTTGGGACTTCCTTTTGCCTTGAATCTTTCCCAGCATCAGGGTCTTTTCCGATAAGTCAGCTCTTTGCATTAGGTGGCCAAAGCATTAGAGCTTCAACTTCAGCATCAGTCCTTCCAATGAACATTCATGATTGATTTCCTTTAGGATCCACTGGTTTGGCTTCCTTGCAGTTCAAGGGACTCTCAAGAGTCTTCTCTAGCGCCACAATTCAAAAGCATCAATTCTTCAGTGCTCAGCCTTCTTTATGGTCCAGTTCTTACATCCATCTGTACATGACTGCTGGAAAAATGATAACTTTGATTATATGGACTTTTGTTGGCAAAGTACTATCTCTGCTTTTTAATATGCTGTCTAGGTTGTTAAACCTTTTCTTCCAAGGAACAAGTGTCTTTTAATTCCATGTCTTTTTTCATTGTCTGCAGTGATTTTGGAGCTCAAGAAAATAAAATCTGTCATTGCTTCCACTTTTCCCCTTCTATTTGCCAGGCAGTGATGGGACTGGATGCCATGATTTTAGGTGTAGTTTTTTTTTTTAAGTAATTTATTTTTTAACTGGAAGAAAATTGCTTTATAATGTTTTATTGGTTTCTGCTGTTAAACAATGCAAACCAGTCATAATTATACATATATCACCTGTGTCTTGAGCCTCACCCCTCCCTCTCCACCCTCTAGGTCATCACAGAGCACCAGGCTAGGCTCCCTGTGTTATATAACAACTTCTTGACAACTGTCTATTTTCCACATGGTGGTATATATATATGACGATGCTACTTTCACCAACGTCCCACTTTTTGCTTCCCTTACTGTGTCCAGAAGTCTGTTCTCTGTATCTGTGTCTCCATTCTTTTCCTGCAAATAGGTTCATCAATATCATTTTTACAGATTCTGTATATGTGTGTTAATATACTATATTTGTTTTCCTCTTTCTGACTTACTTCACTCTGTATAACAGGCTCTAGGTTCATATATCTCACTCGAATGGATTCAAATTTGTTCTTTTTTATGGCTAAGTATTATTCCATGGTATATATGTACCATGTTTTTTTTAACTATTCATCAGTCAATGAACATCTATGTTGCTTCTGTGTTCTACCCATTGTAAATAGTGTTGCTATGAACATTGGGGTACAAGTGTCACTTTCAATCATGGTTTTCTAAGGGTATAGATGGGAATACCAGACCACCTGACCTGCCTCTTGAGAAACCTATATGCAGGTCAGGAAGAAATAGTTAGAACTGGACATGGAAAAACACACTGGTTCCAAATAGGAAAAGGAGTACATCAAGGCTGTATATTGTCACCCTGCTTAATTAACTTCTATGTAGAGTACATCATGAGAAATGCTGGGCTGGAAGAAGCACAAGCTGGAATCAAGATTGCCGGGAGAAATATCAATAACCTCAGATATGCAGATGACACCACCCTTATGGCAGAAAGTGAAGAGGAACTAAAAAGCCTCTTGATGAAACTGAAAGAGGAGAGTGAAAAGTTGGCTTAAAGCTCAACATTTAGAAAATGAAGATCATGGCATCCGGTCCCATCACTTCATGGGAAATAGATCGGGAAACAGTGGAAACAGTGGAAACAGTGTCAGACTTTGTTTTGGGGGCTCCAAAATCACTGCAGATGGTGACTGCAGCCATGAAATTAAAAGATGCTTACTCCTTGGAAGGAAAGTTATGACCAACCTAGATAGCATATTCAAAAGCAGAGACATTACTTTGCCCACAAAGGTCCGTCTAGTCAAGGCTATGGTTTTTCCTGTGGTCATGTATGGATGTGAGAGCTGGACTGTGAAGAAGGCTGAGCGCCAAAGAATTGATGCTTTTGAACTGTGGTGTTGGAGAAGACTCTTGAGAGTCCCTTGGACTGCAAGGAGATCCAACCAGTCCATTCTGAAGGAGATCAACCCTGGGATTTCTTTGGAAGGAATGATGCTAAAGCTGAAACTCCAGTACTTTGGCCACCTGATGCAAAGAGTTGACTCATTGGAAAAGGATCTGATGCTGGGAGGGATTGGAGGCAGGAGGAGAAGGGGATGATAGAGGATGAGATGGCTGGATGGCATCACTGACTTGATGGACGTGAGTCTGAGTGAACTCTGGGAGTTGGTGATGGACTGGGAGGCCTGGCGTGCTGCAATTCATGGGGTCTCAAAGAGTCGGACACTTCTGAGTGACTGAACTGAACTGAACTGAAGGGTATATGGCTAATTGTGAGATTGCTGGGTCATATGATAGTTTTATTCTTAGTTTTTTAAGGAATCTGCATTATGTTCTCCATAGTGGCTGTGTCAATTTACATTTATACCAACAGTGCAAGAGGGTTTCCTTTTCTCCACATCTCTCCAGTATTCATTCATTTTAGATTTTTCGCTTGATAGCCATTCTGACTGGCCAAAATCACTGCAGTTATTGCAGCCATGAAGTTAAAAGACACTTGCTGTTTGCAAGTAAGTTCAGTTCAGTTCAATTGCTCAGTCATGTATGACTCTTTGCGACCCCATGGACTGCAGCATGCCAGGCCTCCCTGTCCATCACCTACTCCCAGAGTTGCTCAAACTCATTTCCATCGAGTCAGTGATGCCATCCGTCTCATCCTCTGTCATCCCCTTCTGCTCCTGCCTTCAATCTTTCCTAACATCAGGTTTTTTTTTTTTTTTCTTAAGACTCAGTTCTTCACATCAGGTGGCCAAAGTATTGGAGTTTCAGCTTCAGTATCAGTCCTTCCAATGAATATTCAGGACTGATTTCCTTTAGGATGGACTGGTTTGATCTTGCAACCAAGGGACTCTCAAGGGTCTTCAATAACACTATAGTTCAAAAGCATCAATTCTTCAGCGCTCAGCTTTCTTTATAGCCTGACTCTCACATCCATACATGACTACTGGAAAAACCAAAGCTTTGACTAGACAACCTTTATTGGTAAAGTAATGTCTCTGCTTTTTAATATGTTCTCTAGGTTGGTTATCGGGGAAGGCAATGGCACCCCACCCCAGTACTTTTGCCTGGAAAATCCCATGGACGGAGGAGCCTGGTAGGTTCCAGTCCGTGGGGTCGCTAAGAGTTGGACACGACTGAGCGACTTCACTTTCACTTTTCACTTTCATGCATTGGAGAAGGAAATGGCAACCCACTCCAGTGTTCTTGCCTGGAGAATCCCAGGGACAGGGGAGCCTGGTGAGCTTCCGTCTATGGGGTCGCACAGAGTCGGACACGACTGAAGCGACTTAGCAGCTAGGTTGGTCATAGCTTTTCTTCCAAGGAGCAAGCATCTTTTAATGTCATGGCTGTAGTCACCATCTACAGTGATTTTAGAGCCACAGAAAATAAAGTCTCACAATATTTCCATTGTTTCCCCATCTATTTGCCATGAAGTAATGGGACTGGATACCATGATCTTAGTTTTTGAATGTTGAGTTTTAAGCCAACTTTTTCAATCTCCTCTTTCACTTTCATCAATAGGCTCTTTAGTTCCTTTTTACTTTTTACCATAAGGGTGGTGTTATCTATGTATCTGAGGTTATTGATATTTCTCCCAGAAGTCTTGATTCCAGCTTGTGCTTCATCTAGCCCAGTATTTCTCATGATGTACTCTGCATACAAGTTAAATATGCAGGGTGACAACATATAGCCTTGACATACTCCTTTGCTGATTTGGAATCAGTGTGTGTTTCCATGTTCAGTTCTAATTGTTGCTTCTTGATATGCATACAGATTTCTCAGGAGGCAGGTAAGGTGGTCTGGTATTCCCTTCTCTTGAAGAACTTTCCACAGTTTGTTGTGATCCACAGAGTCAAAGGCTTTGGTGTGGTAAATAAAGTGGAAACATGTTTTTCTGGAACTCTTGATTTTTTGATGATCCAACAGATGTTGACAATCTGATCTCTGGTTCCTCTGCCTTTTGTAAATCCAGCTTGAACATCTGCAAGTCCACTTGGAAGGAAAGCTGTGACAAATCTAGACAACATATTAAAAAAGAAGAGACATCACTTAACCAACAAAGGTCCATAGAATCAAACTATTGTTTTTTTAGTAGTCATGTACAGATGTGAGAGCTGGACATAAAGAAGGCTAAGCACCAAAGAATTGATACATTCCTTGGAAAACTAGAGCTTGTAATTTGAAATCTGAGCTTTGTAGATCAGAATAGGTCAGAGAAAAATAACTTGATTTACAGATTATATCATTCAAAATATGTTTTTCCTACTCATCCCACTTGGAGAGTTCATTTGTAAAGTGATTTGAAGATCATTCATTTGCAGAAAATTTCCTTATATTCAGCATTTTAGACTGTAACTTTAAAGGACATGAAAAAAGAAGAATCAAAGTGATAAAGCTAAGATCTGGCCCAAGATGTAAAATGTGAGAGCTTTTGTCATACTGTCATAATCTGTCTCAATATTTATATTTTTTTCAGGAATTCCCTGACGTTCCAATGGTTAAGACTTAGCCTTCCAAGATGTGGTATGCAGGCTCCATCCCTGGTCAGGGGGCTAGGAGGCCACACACCTGTGGCCAAGAGGCCAAAACATAGATTAAGACTTTAAAAATAGTCTACATTTAAAAAAAAATGCACTTTTTAAAATTTACATCTTTTCCAAAAAGGGTTTTACCTGTATTTCTTGATAAGTTATTCATTGGTAAGATATCAAAAGAAAAGGCGAAAAAAGTATAAACACCTTTTGTAATTTAAATAGAACCCAGGATGAACATTTTCTTTATTCTTAATCTCTATTTCTATATTTTATATGCAGTTAAAATCATATAATGAGTACTTTCCTAAGCATACATTTTCACTAAATATCATATGAGAAACACATGTTCATGAAAATGTACACAAAACGACTTTTATTATAACAAGGCATTGTTGTTGTTTAGTTGCTAAGCTGCCTCCAACTCGTTGCAACCCCATGACTGTAGCCCACCAGGCTCCTATATCCATGGAATTTCCCAGGCAAGAATATTGGAATGGGCTGCTCTTTCCTTCTCTAGAGGATCTTCCTGACCCAGGGATCGAACCTGTGTCTCCTGCATTGGCAGGCAGGGAAGCCCATAATAAGCATTATATTTGCCTGAAACAGTATCAATATGTTTTTTTAAAAAGAAATATTAAAATAGCAATATTTATATTGCACTTTGTGCCAGGTATGAGTGACTCATTTGTATTATCTAATTACTTTTTTTTAAACCCTAAGCTCTTAGCTACTGTGTTGCAATGTTTCTAGATAGTGTAAATAAGTGACTATATTAGAAGTTAAAAGCACTCACTTCCCAGAAATAAATCCTCATAATCATTCAAGTATACATATTTCAATGAACAGATTTAATTAATACCCATTTGTTGATGTATAAGATTCTTCTATTTTTATAATGAATGTTGTGATGAACAAACTTGTGGCTTAAGGTTTTAACATTTCCCTAACTATGTCTTTATGTCTGGGGCTCTCAGCTTGGGACGAGTATTTGTGGGAACATGGTGATGTGCCAAGATGATCCCAAAGACGTGGAATACTTATGTTGTGTTTTTATGAAGTTTAAGTCAATAATTAAGGCAAATGTTTCACTTAAAAATAAATGAATTCAACTCAAAAAAAAATTATTGGGTACCTGTTTTTCCCAAGAATTGTCCTAGAAGCCATGTGTATCAGCACACTGTCTGTAACCCTCATAATTACTTGACTTCATGTGACTCCTGGGCTTCTTTCTTATGTTTTTTTTTTTTTTTCCCTGTGAATACCATCTCTTCAATGTAATTCTAGCCTTTGCACTGCTTTAACTTTATTTTCAAATGCACACAAGGAAAACAAATAAGTCTAATATCTCCAATTCTGTGTTATGTGGTGAAAGTCTAACGTGGAAATGTCAATGTACTGTTAAGCCTAGGCTCTGCTCAGTGATATGGGGCAGCCTGGATGGGAGGAGGGTTTGGGGGAGAATGGACCCATGTATATGCACGGCTGAGTCCCTTGGCTGTTCACCTGAAGCTATCACAGTAATGTTAATTGGCTATTCCCCAATACAAAATAAAATAATAAAAAAATAAAAATTCTGTCTAGAAGGATATGTTAAACAGAGAGTACAGTCAGAGAAAAGATGGCAGATTACTCTTTGTATAATATGCTTAGTGAGAACTACTAGTCTGCTGGATTCAGCAAACTGCAATGTAAGTTAGATTCATCAGTAAATCTGAAAATGTCCAAGCAGCTAGCTTCATAAATTGTTGAACTTGTCGCTATGCAAACAGTACTTAAAAACAGTTTTTTTAATTACAGAAAATTAAACAATGACACTCATGAATGCATTCAAATCGTATCACAATTATACTCAATCAAATGTTATTTGCAAACACCATTTATACTTTGTTCCATGTCTCAACTCTGTGAATTCCCAGATTTGATAAAATTACTAAATTTTGAGTTTATTTTGATGATATTCTTCATTTACTTTTCAAATTCTTTAATTGAACTATACTATGCATATAAAAAATGCAATCACGTAAGTGTAGAGGTCAATGAATTTTAAAAATCTGAAGGCAAGCATGTAATAGACACCTAAATTAAGAAACAGAACACTCGGTAAACTGAACTCAAGTGAAATGCTCGCTCTCCTGCAATGCCTCTTCCTGACATGATTCTATCAAACAAACCACCTTTGGGGGCAACAGGGGGAAGTGACCATCCATACTCTAATGTTGCCGCCATTCTGGTATTTTAGACTGTTGGATCCAAGTTATTTTCCAGTTCTCTGACGCCTATAAAAATATATTTACTCTAGTTTTTCTAGTTGTTGGCAATGGGATTCTTGGCCTGCCCTAAACTAGTATATTATCTGTGGTATAATAAACCCTCATTGTTTATTTTCTTTAAAAGTAACATTCTAAATACAACTTACTGTTTTGTAATACAGAGTAAGCAAAATCAATCTAAAACTTGTCAGGTAGTCAAATATGTGCTTTATTACTGATAAGTGAGACTAAATATTGTATATCTTTGAAAAGAAATGTGTAAGTGTAGCATGAGGCCATAAGCAAAATATAGATATTTAAAATACAATTAGGGGCATTTTGAAGAAAACTTGTTTTTAATTGATAAATTGTTTGACTTGAACATAAGAGTCACAATAAAAAAGGAAGTAAAACATGCCAGATACTTCAGTCTGTTATTCCCCTAGAATTATTATGTATAAGAAGACATCCATGATAGATAAACATATTAGGAAATCTACAAAGTAGTTGTGTCCAAAATCATTCTCAGTCTAGTAGTTAAAATTGAGCTGAAAATGAAATATATGCTCTTAAAAACATATTTTAATGGCCTCAAAATTCATACTTGACCATCTGGTTGAAAGAATGACATTAACTTCATTTTTAACCATGTTGCTGGGTCAAGAAGAAGATGTTCATTTTTCTAATTAATTGCCTTTGATTCTTATACTCATGATATGTTTGTAAATACTTGGTGATAAAGTAGTTATCTAAGCATTTTATTAACAAATGTCTTTTGTAACCATGATATTGATTTAAAAATATAAGTACAAAATTCCAGGCAAATATTTTCCTGGCATGAATTTAGCAGTTCATTTGAGACTGAAAGTTTTTTTTCTACAACATATAAGAAAAAATTGAGCAGAGTAAGTTTTAATCTGAGTTTAAAAATCAGAATGGTTGTGTTGTCTCTCTCTGTGTGTGTATATATTTGAGTATGATACTATAGATTGTTTGGTGATTAGAATTTCTTGTACTAAAAACAACTTTTGTTTTTTTAAGTAGATCACAATAATGAGTAAAACCACAAAAATGAGGCCAGAAATGCTAGATTGATTTATATTGGAAAACTACAAAGGAATGCTCTCTAAAGAGAATGAAATATATCCAGAAGAAAAGGTGAGGTGAAGGTCATTTGGATGTGAGGTAGTTTAGAAACTTGTAAAAAGTGTTTGGGGAGAGTTGTGCTTTATGTGAAAGGAATAATCAAAATATAATTGTGGTGAATTTTTCTGAGAATACTCATAAAAATTCTGGCTCTTTACAGAAGTGAATCTTCACTAAATGTCTTTTTATTTATCCTTTTATAAATACCAGTGTTCTATGAAAGTAGCGGTGACAACTACCATTAAAATTCTTATCCTAAACCAGAAAAATCACACTTTTCAAAAAAACAACCAGACCTTATGCAAAGGAGAACAACTCGACTAATGATACCATGATGGGTTTTGGAACACACTTGCAAAGTCAGAGACATCCAGTAGAGACTGGTTTGTGACCAGAATCATAATATTTGAAAGAGGAAACTATTAGGGACTTAGTATAAGAACAGAGCTAGGCAAGATTATGTGCCTTCTCTAACATGAGCAAAATCAATTTTCAAAAACTTTTTCATAAAGTTGTAAACTATAGATCAATTTCATTCAACATGTTATAAGCATTTCAATTATTAAAAAATTAGAGAAAATGAAGATATTAGGCACTTACTAAACTTTTACATATTTAAGTCATGCTTCAGCCTTCCTAGCTGATAAGGGTCACTGAAGTTTTGGCTGTCAGAGAAAAGTATTAAAAAAAATTTTTTTAACCACTGATATAGCCTCTCTGACCCTGGAAAGAGACCAATTGAAATGAGTGTCTGTACCAGAAAAAAAGTGGATTTGGGTTTTGATTCTAGAAGTCAATAAAACATTACAGGGATAGATTTGTACAACCACAAACAAGGCTGAGGATCTGGTATTTGGTATTGTTTCTGGGCTTACAAAACCAAATATATATATATATTTTGGTTGTACTTTGCCTCACTGCTCTAGAAAACAATAAAATTGATTGTAATGTCTCTCAGAAAATTATATCGAACTAGTAAACATACTCTAAAATAAAAAGAAGGTACAATATACAATTCAGGATGACATAGAACAGATTAAAGGACTTCTTCAAGAGCCCACCAGTAGGAACAATAGAATGAGACTTGTCAAGCCAAAAGCTCTTTTAAATAAGGCTGAGAATGCCAATGGAGACATATCAACACTGGAGGTCTTTGGTAACCAAGATGTTGAAATTTAAGGTTAGCGTCGGGGTCTAGATATTAGGCACTGGGCCCAAGAAAAACAAGTACTAAGAATTTAGAACTTCACATGGAGTCAGAACAGAAGAATGGTTGCTTTCATGAACAGCAGAATTGCTTGTTCAAGGGAACCAGGCTATAAGGATGATTTATTACTTTGTGAATGATTTTCTGAGATATAAGATTTAATGCCCAGGAAGATTTCTAAGAGATGGTACATATTTCCTATGAGGATGTTTCCTAGAAGCATGAAACAAGTAATGACCCATAGTAAGTAAGGTCAAAATATCGTAACTGTCAGGGCAGATGGAGAAAGAAGGGGTTGAAAGATTCAGGAAAGTGGGTGGGTGAGAGTAAATATATTTATGCTAGGCCAGAAGGCCTTAAGAGAATTGCGTTCCAAAGCCAGGCACAAGTGATCTATCAGTTACCAAAAACTGTAAAGGAATGCACTAATGAGAAAACACAAGAATCTCTTTTTACTTTGTAGATCAGTGAATAGTAGGAGAGACCTTTAAGGAATTAGATTCAATGAGAAGGATGATAGAACAGAGGAGCAACAGAAGCTAGGTGGCAATAAGTAACTGTCCAAAGCCAAATGGATATAATTTTAGTGGATTTGGTAAAGTTAGAGTGGCAGCCAAATTCTAGAGATTGCTGATTGAATAAAGTGTTCATTGGTGCAAAACAGGTGATTAAATTTTTATAATCTTAAAATGTCAAAGATGGATTTTCAGAAGGCTGCAGACAGTCACTACAATGAAACATCATGTACCTTGCTCCGTTTCCAGGTCCTGACTCCTGTCTTGACGGTAAGTAGGTCAGGTGTCCAAGAGCAAGTACTGTACAACATCATTCCCCCTCCCCCAAGGGACCTCTAGCTCATTATTTGGAAAGGAAAATATCTGAATATTTTGAATACTTTTTGACACAGGTAGGGAGTTAACACTTTTGAAACCTGGGGACTTGAAGCATAATCATCACTTCCTTGGTATAGAGCAGGAACATGTTGGTTCCAGATAATAAATAAAAAGATGATTATATTGGATTCACTGGCTGTGTGGTACCAAATATCAATTAGAATAATTAACCAATGACTGTCTTCATTTTCACATAATTAATATCCTCATTACCTTTGTGCACTCATATGCCTTTGGAATTTGTTCAAGACTGTGATAAGTAAATTTGGCACACAAATACTTACACAGAAAAACAAATATTTTCATGTATAATTTTAGCAGAATGGGATGTAGTAGGGCAAATATATTTTTTATATCCTTTTGTAAAATATTGTGAAATATTCCTATTGAAAGACAGTCTAGATGAGAATTTCCTATTTTCTTTTTGTCCATAGAATTTATTTTTCACTCATCAGTTATCTAGTTTGCAAAAAGTACATTCTAAAACATATAAGAATATCAAGGGTCAAGAATAACTAAAAATTTTTTCCTCAGAAGATGATTAAGCAGGGGCATATGAATCCTACTTAATATAAAGACAATGTCATTATTATCATAATATATTTAGCTACATATGCAATTTTCTATTTTTTCAACATATATAAGCTAAATTAATCCTTGCCAAATTTTTAAATTCTATCTCAAACTGAACAGCATATTAAAAATCATATAGCTGACAAGTTGTAAAGATAAGACTTAAATTCACATTGTTTCTAAGAGTTTGGCTTTTTTAGATTCCACATGTAAGTAATATCATACAGTATTTGTCTATCTCTGTCTGACTTGTTTTACTTAGTATAATGCCTACACGATACACCCATATTGTTGCAAGTGGCAGAATTTCCTTCTTTCTCATGGCAGAATAATATTTTAGTGTTTATATGTACTGTATGTTCTTTATCCATTCATCCATTGATGGACATGTAGACTGTGCTCCATATCTTAGCTATTGTCAATAATGCTGCATTGAACATGAAACGGCAAACCTATTTTTGATATCCTGATTTTGTTTCCTATACATATATACCCAGAAGTGGGATTGCAAATCATATGGTAGTTATATTTTTACTTTTTTGAGAAACCCAAATACTGTTTTCCAAAGTGACTGAGCCAGCGTACATCCTATTAGTTCACAAAAATTTTCCTTTTCTCTATATCCTTGCAAACAGTTGTCTCTTGTCTTCTAAAAGATGTGAGATGAAATCTCATTTTGTTTGTGATTTGCATTTCCTTGATTAGTATAGTTGAGTAGCTTTTTATGTACCTGTTGTCCATTTCTGTATCTTCTTCGTGAAAATGTCTATTTAATTCTTTTGCCTATTTTTAATCAGATTGGAAAGTTTTTGTGATTGAGTTGTATGAATTTTTAATATATTTTGGATATGAAGCCATTATTGAGTATGTGGTCTGATTTTTGTTGATTTTTACTTTCATTGCTTGTGCTTTTAGTATCATATGCAAAAAATCATTGCCAAAACCAATGTATATTTCTTCCTTATGATATTGTGTATCTTTATCTCATCATGTCTTATGTAAATGGTGTAAGATAGGTCCGATTTCATTTTTCTGCATGTTGTTACCCCATATTCCCAATATCATCTGTTGAAAAGGCTATCCTTTCCTCATTGAGTGTTTTTGGCTACTTTGTCAAATATCAATTGACAATATATGTGGGGATAGAAGCAAAAGGTAGATTGATGATTACTGGTGGCTGAGGGGTGGGGGAATTGGGGAGATGATGTTAAAGGGTACTAGCTTGCAATTAGAAGATGAATAAGTTCTGGAGGTCTAATATTATAGTCAGTATTACTGTATTATATGCTTTACATTGTTAAAAGTATAGATATTAAATATTCTCACCACAAAAAAGAAAAAAAATAATTATGTGAAGTGGTAGACATGTTAGCTTAAAGTACAGTGATAATCATGTTATGATATATAAATGTATCAAATTAACATGTTGTACATCTTAAACTTACACAATATTGTATGTCAATTATATCTCAATTTTTAAAAATATACATGGTTTGCTATTCTTTATTATGTTCTGTATTGAAAAGATGTTGCATTTAAGACAGGACCAGAGTTAGAGAAATATAACAATACAAGAAAATATCACAAACCACAGCATATGTATTAGAATTGGAATGGAGATCAATTGTGGAAAAAATGAATTGATATTAAAAGTTCTACTATAAAGAGGAAAGTGAAAAAGCTGGTTTAAGACTCAACATTCAAATAACTAAGATCATGGCATCTGGTCCCATCACTTCACAGAAAACAGAAGGGAGAAAAGTGGAAGCAGTGACAGATTTTCTTTTCTTGGGTTCCAAAATCACTGCCAATGGTGACTGCAGCCAAGAAATTAAGACACGTGCTCCTTGGAAGAAAAACTATGACAAACCCAGAGAGCATATTAAAAAGCAGAGACATCACTTTGCAGACAAAAGTCTGTTTAGTCAAAGCTATGATTTTTCCAGTGGTCAAGTATGGATGTGAGAGTTGGATCATAAGGAAGGCTGAGTGAAGAATCGATGCCTTTAAATTGTGGAGCTAGAGAAGACTCTTGAAAGTACCTTGGTCTGCAAGGAGGTCAAAACACTTAATTCTTAAGGAAATCAACCTAATATTCATTGGAAGGACTGATGACTGAAGCTCCAATACTTTAGCCACCTGATGCAAAGAGCGGACTCATTGGAAAAGACCCTGATTGCTGGCAAAGATTGAAAGCAAAAGGAGAAGAAAACATCAGAGGATGAGATGGTTAGATAGCATCATCAACTCAATGGACATGAATCTGAACAAATTCTGGGAGATACTGAAGGACAGGGAAGCCTGACATGCTGCAGTTTATGGGGTCTCAAAGAGTCAAACATGACTTAGCAACTGAACAGTTAGAACAATTAGTTCTAGAAAATATGATTATTTTTAAAGCAAGAATAATCCAATCTTAAAAAGTCTATTAATGTTCAGGTACTCAAAATTGGTTCTCCCTCATTCTCTTTGTGAGAATTGACCCTGTGACTCCATTTACTTTCACAGGAGTTGAGGAACTCAGAAGGGTAGTGCATTGCTGGGAAGTCATTTCCCAGCAACACTTCTACCCCTGGGAAATGTCCCCAAAGTGATTTAACTGTGGCTATCTCTATACTATATCAAGCATCAGAAATGGGTTCTGAGTCTCTGAAACTAATTTGCTTCATCTGTTTATCAACAATGGTGGTTTTGGAGGTGGACAAGTAACTTAAGCCACTCTCATTAGTTTTACTTCTCGGATTTGACCTGGCAATGCTCTGATACAGATTCTTAACTGCGATACTGGTCTTGGGAGAATATAGCTCTTGTTGTTGTTCAGTCACTCAGTTGTATCAGACTTTTTGCAACCCACATGGAATATAGCCCTGGGGGCTACTAACAGCCTTAGGTGTTCAGAAGAGCAAAAGTGAAAGTGAAGTCGCTCAGTCCTGTCCGACTCTTTGCGACCCCATGGACTGTAGTCTACCACACTCTTCCGTCCATGGGACTTTCCAGGCAAGGGTACTGGAGTGGGTTGCCCATTTCCTCCTCCAGAGGATCTCCCCGACCCAGGGATCGACCCAGGTCTCCCGCATTGTAGGCAGACGCTTTACCATCTGAGCAATTGTCTGATAATGGAGCCAACTCAACTGAAGGAAGAAAATCAAGAGATGGATCCTGATCTTAAATACTGTTTAAGCATTGAATCAAGCTTAATCTGAAAAATATCATATTAGGCCTGGTGTGTTTAGTTACGTGAACTAATTAATTCTACATTTTGCTTAACTTGGTTTAGTTGGGTGTTCACTTATTTGCAACTAAACATGTTGTTATACAAAAATTAATAAAGGAGTTCATTAATGTGACCAGTTGACATATAGCTTCACAGAAAACAGTGGCCAATTTATAATAGCAATGGGAAAACACATCTCGTTAATGCTCATAACAAAATCCACTAACAAGGAATGAGTGGGACCTATATGAAATATATTGAAATGTATGTTTAAAGGTCTGTATTTAGTTTTCAATAAAGTTGTCTTATAGTAAGATATGAATCAGAAATTAATATGGATGAGTTTTTGTTTTAGAGAATTGTTCTTCAACTTTTTTCTCCAATTTTGTACATTATTGTTTTTTCTCCTTTATGGGAATAATTGCATTCTTTATGTTTTCCTAGAAAATGATCCACTTTATGGAGATTTTCAAATGCATAAGCACAATATCTCACTTAGTATTCTCTCATAATTACTGTACTGTGATATCTCCCATAACTGTAGCAATAGCTCCTGTTTGTTCCTAATGTTTTGTACTGTTGTTTCTCCATTTTTCCTGATTAGCCATATTAGATGTTTATAGAGTGGTTCTGTCCCTCTGTGACCCCTGTTTAACTTACAAGAAGCAGGGACTGATTGGTTTGCAAAATACTAGTTGTTTGTTGATGTTATGATGTTCAATTGCTTTCAATCTTGGAGTCTGATATTAGATTTGGCCAAGGCTAAATCAAAGAGGAGAATCTTTATTAAATTATTCTTTTTTAATGCAAACAGAAGTCTAACATTATATTACTTCTTCCCAATTCCACCCCCTGTTTTTTGGCAAAACAATATTCTCTGGTCTTTGTCTTTAAGTTTTGACCTTTTCTGACAGCATATGATGTACAACATGACCCCGATACTCTTATTCTTCCCAGAAACTTTGGCAATGTCAGGAGTATTTAAAATTCATTCACAGTATCTCAATGTCCAGCAAGCATGACAAAAATGTAAGAAATAGCAAAATTTTTTATTCCAAACAGGGAAGCAATAAATGCTTATCATGAGAGTCACAGAAAGAAAGGAAGGAAAGAAAGAAAGGATGGAGGGAAAAAAGGGAGAGAAGAAAGGAGGATAGTAGGTAGACAGGCAGGGAGTCTTTTAAAGAGTTTATTTAAAGAATAAATCCCTTGCCCTCTAACTTCCTGAACATGATAGCTCAGAAAGACATGTGGGTTGTGGTCAGGTAAAGGAAAATAATGTGAACATTTCTGATCCAACTGAGTTTGCTTCAATTGTATCTGACAATTTAGGTCGCCTTTATGTTAACAATGAATATCTCATATTAAATCTAGTTAGTATTTGGGTATTCACATGAGAGCTACTCATAATATTCAAATAACCCCCATAGCACAAAGTAGTCAAAGTAGATGCTGGCTACAAGCAATCAGTAGACTGTGCTGTTGCACACTATCTCAAGAATCATCATTGAAACATAAGGACAACACTAACAAAATCACTAAGAAACTCAATGTATTTAATAAATTCTATTGCTTTGTGTTATCTAAATCAATATTTTTCTTTTTGTTTACTTATATAAATTTTTGTTTTCCTTTGCTCATTTTCCAGTTTACTTTTCCAGTTTATTTGACTGGATGGACTCATTTTCTTTCTTTTTCTTCTTTTTACATGTATACACTGCTATAAAAAAAAGACTTAGTCACTCAGTTGTACCTGACTCTGCGACCCCATGCACTGTAGCCCACCAAGCTCCTCTGGTCCATGGAGTTCTCCAGGCAAGAATACGAGAGTGGGTAGCCATTCTCTTCTCCAGGGGATCTTCCCGATCCAGAGATCGAACCTGGGTCTCCGGCATTGCAGGCAGATTCAATTCTTTACCATCTGAGCAACCAGGGAAACCCCACTGCTACATTTTTACTTACTTACTTACTTTTTCGGCTGTGCTGGGTCTTCATTGCTGCCTGCAGGCTTTCTCTAGCTGGGGAGAGTAGAAGTTACTCTCTAGTTGTGATGTACAGGCCTGTCATTGTCATAGCTTGTCTCTCTGTAGAACACAGACTTTAGGTGCATGGGCTTCAGTAGTTGCAACACGGAGAAGGCAATGGCACCCCACTCCAGTACTCTCACCTGGAAAATCCCATGGGTGGAGGAGCCTGGTAGGCTCAGTCCATGGGGTCGCTAAGAGTCAGACACAACTGTGCGACTTCACTTTCACTTTTCTTTTCATGCACTGGAGAAGGAAGTGGCAACCCACTGCAGTGATCTTGCCTGGAGAATTCCAAGGACAGGGGAGCCTGGTGGGCTGCTGTCTATGGAGTAGCACAGAGTGGGACACGACTGAAGTGACCTAGCAGCAGCAGCAGCAGCAGCAGTTGCAACACACTGGCTCAATAATTGTAACTTGCTGGCTCTAGGGGATGCAGGCTTCAGTTTGCTGCACAAGGGCTTATTAGTTGTGTCTCATGGGCCACAGAGGGTGCAGCATCAGTAGTTATGGCGTACAAGCTTAGTTGCTGTGAGGCATGTGGAATCTTCCCACACTAGGGATCAAACCCATGTCCCCTGTATTGGCAGGCAGATTCTTATCTACCACACCACCAGGGAAGTCCAAGATTCATTTGCTTTTACAGCATGTTTTACTACATAGTCTTTTACACATATTAATAAAGCATTTACAGATTTGTTCATCTGAATACAACTTTAATGCCATGTTTTAAATGTGTTATAATTGTTTCCCTTTATTGGTCATGGGATGCAATACTGTCATTTGTGTTGACCCAAGTTTTAGAGATTAGTTTCTCTAATTTACAAATACTTGTAGGTTTTTAAAGTTGGGCCTTTGTTTTATTTTATGGCAACAACATCAGACAAAACATTTGGCACATTTTGATTTTGAGATTTTAATTTTTATCCCTTATATAAACTCCAATGTTACTACATAATCCATGATATTTGAAGAATGCAATGTGATATGAAATTATAATATACTCTGCAAGCTACTCCAAAATATCTTTTCTCTCTTTTCTAATTTTTGACATAAAAAGTGTTTGCAGTAGTAAGCACCCAGCTCAGAATATGCCACATCACAGACTCACTTGCAGTTTGAAACAATCATGTGAACCAGTTCTGGAGAAGTAAGCAGAATGTGGGATTGAGTGAGTCCTGAGACTGATGACTGCTACATTAGGATATTCGAATAGTCAAAAGTAAGACTTTGTGGATGTGAGACAAAGAAATTCTTTGTTTATTTAAGCCACTGTTTGCATTAAAAAATAGTTTTGTTCTCTGCAGTAGATTTTAGCAAACCTTTTCTATAAAGAGCAGGATAATAAATATTTTAGGTTGTGTGCATCATATTGTTTACTGCAACTGCTGCTGCTAAGCTGCTGACTGTGGATATATTTCCCTGAAATGTCTTTTACAAATACAGGCAGTGGATTATATTTAATCACCGAGATGATTCTCTTTCTCTCTCTCTTATTTTCAATTTTATCTCTTAAATGTAGAGGTATATATTTGACCATATATATCGTCAAATTATTCTTGAAAATGGTGCCAAGAAACTGACAGGATATTTCTACCATACTTGGAATTTTCCTCATGGTTTTGTAGTCAGTCAGGCTTCCCTCATTCTTCATAGTTGCTCTTTATGTCTTTCCTGTGTATTTCTGACCTACTTGGGTGTTGTGGTTTGTTGTCTTTCATTAAGTTTGAAAAATTCTACATCATTATTTTCTTTAAAAAAAATTATTTATTTATTTATCTTTGGCTGTATTGAGTCTTTGTTGCTGTGTGTGGACTGTCTCTAGTTGTGTGAACAACGGCTACCCTTCGCTGTGGTTTGCATGCTTCCCATTGTGGTGGTTTCTCCTGTTACAGAGCGTGAGCCCCAGTGCACTTGGGCTTCAGTAGTTGTGGCACTTGAGTGAGTGGTTGTGGCTCCCAAACTCTAGAGCACAGGCTCAGTAAATGTAGCACATGAGGTAGTTGCTAGGTAGCCTGTGAGATCTTCCCAGACCAGGGGTAGAACCGTGCCCCCTGCACTGGCAGGTGGATTCTTTACTCCTGGGCCCCCAGTGAAGCTCTGCTGCTGCTAAGTCGCTTCAGTCGTGTCCGACTCTGTGCGACCCCATAGACGGCAGCCCACCAGGCTCCCCCGTCCCCGGGATTCTCCAGGCAGGAACACTGGAGTGGGCTGCCATTTCCTTCTCCAATGCATGAAAGTGAAAAGTGAAAGTGAAGTCGCTCAGTCGTGTACGACTCCCAGCGATCCCATGGACTGGAGCCTACCAGGCTCCTCTGTCCATGGAATTTTCCAGGCAAAAGTACTGGGGTGGGGTGCCATTGCCTTCCCCGAGTGAAGCTCTAGATCATTATTTTCTTAAACATGTCTTTTGCTTCTCTCTTTTTTTTCCTTCTGAAAATTCAATTCCATGTATGTGCTGACTCATATAGCTCTGTAGAGCTCTACTCTGGTTCCCCAAACACAAATAGCCATTTTTTGACTGGGTGGTTTGTTTTTGATATTGAACTGTATGAGTTGTCTATTCTTTTTTTTTCAAGAGCCCATTTTTTATTATAGGCATTTTGATGATTAAACTTTGAAGAATTATATAAAATAATATATAATGCAGAACTAGAATCTGTTACAAAAGAGTGGATCAATCAGGGTTTAATTACAATTAAGACCAAGTAGTCAAAAAAAGAGATTAACCCCTAACAATTAATCCCTAAAGCCACAGGAATAAACACAAGCAAACTTGAAGTTTAATGTGACACAAACTGTGTATTCAGCAAATGGAGATTTTTCTTGTTAGTTATTCAACATTTTGCCTTGAGAAGGCTCAGGGCCATTAGCATGACAATGATTTAGTCCATCCTCCTCTTCCAAAGCTATAATATCTGGAATTTCATATCTGTCTGTATATTTTAGAAAATAATCCCTTGTTGGAAGCATAATTTGCAAATATTTTCTCCCATTTCTTAGGAAGCCTTTTAGTTTTTGTTTTTTTTTTAAAGGCTTCCTTCACTTTATAAAACCTTTAAATTGGGTATCATTTGTTTATTTTTTGTTTTTATTTTTATTACTATAGGAGACAGATCCAAAAAATAGTGCTATGATTTATGTCAAAGAGTGTTGTGCCTATGTTTCTCTCTAGGAGTTTTATGGTTTCTGGCCTTACAGTTTGGTTTCTAATCCATTTTGAGCTTATTTTTGTATATGACATTAGAAAATATTCTAATTTTGCTCTTTTACATGTAGCTATCAAGTTTTCCCAGCACAATTTATTGAAGAGACTGTCTTTTCTCCATTTTACTTTCTTGTCTTCTTTGCTGTAGGTTAATTGGCCATAAGCACATGTGTTAACTTCTGGACTCTCCTCTTCCATGGATCTATATGCCTGCTTTTGTGTTATCATCATGCTGTTTTGACTATGATAGCTTTGTAGTATAATCTGAACTCAGCGAGCATGTTTCCTCCAGCTCTGTTCTTATTTATCAAAATTGTGTTGACTATTTGGGGTCTTTTGTGTTTACATACAAATTTTAGAATTATTCGTTCTAATTCTGTGGAAAAAATAATGCCCTTCTTTTGATAGGAATTGCATTGAATCTACAAATTGCCTAGAGTAGTCTGGTCATTGCAACAATATCAATTATTCCAATCCATGAACACAGTATATTTTTCCAACTGTTTATGTCATCTTTACTTTCTTTCATTCATCAATACATTATCATTTTTCAGATCTTTTGCTTCCTTAGATAAATTCATCCCTAGTATTTTATTCTTTTTGATGTGATGGTTAGTGGGATTGTTTCCTTAAGTTCTCTTTCTGATCTTGTTGTTAGTGTATAAAAGTACAACAGATTTCTGTATATTAATTTTGCATCCTGAAACTTTACCAAATTCATCAATGAGCTCTAGTAGTTTTCTGGTCGTGTGTTTAAGATTTCCAATGTATAGTGTCTTGTTATCTGTGAACAGTGACAATTTTACTTCTTTTCCAATTTGGATTCTTTTTATTTCTTTTTCTTAAGTCTGACTGCTGTGGCTAAGACTTTCAGTACTTTGTTGGGTAAAAACGGTGAGAGTGGACATCCTTGTCTTGTTCCTGATCTTAGAGGAAATGCTTTTAGCTTTTACCATTGAGTATGATGTTAGCTGTAATTTTGTCATGTATAGGCTTTATTATGGTGAGGTATGTTCCTCCTATGCCCACTTTCTGGGAAGTATTTATCATAAATTTGTGTTGCATTCTGTCAAAATCTTTTTCTGCCTCTACTGAAATTATCATTTTTTTAATTCTTAAGTTTGTTAATGTGACATGTCACACTGATTGATTTGCAGATAAATCTCACTTGATCAGATGTATGATCCTTAAATGCATTGTTGGATTCAGTTTGCTAATATTCTGTTGAAGATTTTTGCATCTGTGTATATCAATGATACTGGCCTATAATTTTTATCTGTGATATCTTTGTCTGGGTGATGCTGGTCTTGTAGAAAGGTCCAGAGGCATTCCTTATTCTGCAATTTTTGAAATAATTTGAGGACATGTGTTAACTATTCTCCAAACACTTTGTAGAATTTAGTTGTAAAGCCATCTGGTCCTTGACTATTGTTTGTTAGGAGTTTTCTAAAGTTTTCTGCTAGGAGTTTTCTGTTTCATAACTGGCAAATGATCTGTTCATATTTTCTATTTCTTCCTTATTCAGTCTTGAGATATTGTACCTTTCTTAGAATTTTTCCATTTTATTGATATATAGTTGTTTGCAATGATCTCTTATGATCATTTTTTGTTGTTGTTTCTGTGGTGTCAGTTTAACTTTAAGAGGAAGTGAAATATTTAAGGAGAAAAGTTAAGCAGAATAAGGAGATAGAGAATGATGGAGTGGGAGGCTTATTATCTTGCATGGTAGATTCATGAAAGTTTTGTCAGAAAGGTTAACTTTTGAACAATGACTTGGATTAAGACAAATGCAAGAGTTTGACTTAAACCTAGATTGTCAAGAAAAGATTTGTCTCTCCAGGATAAATGGCACATTTATTTATTTTTAGAATATTGATGGAAGTATCAGAAAGCTCAAGAGAAAAAAAAAAGCCACACATTTGGTCAGTTAATGTGATCTCTATGACCCTACCACCTGCATCTCTGAGACTTGCTGCCTTTTTTCTCTTATATTTAGCAAGAAAAGATACCTTTAAATCATCCAAAAGCAATATCATTTCATTAAGATATAAAGGTAGCAATAGTACACATAGTTTAAACTTGCTAAGTTATTATAAGATCTTTTAGAAGAACATTATAATTTAATTTGATTCTCATGGTGATATTGTCAGATAAATTCTATTCTTAAATATTGACAAGAATAAGTTATTATATTACATGGTTCTTGTTCAGAATAAAAGCCTGAGAATAGTTAATATAATCTGCACTCATGGTATACTCATGAGATAAACAATAAAGCACATATAAAAATCAGGACACAATTAAAATAATATTTGTTAACATGATAAAATAAAAATGAGAAAGTTGATATTGGATATTAAGTAATAATATGTGTCTATAATTTTAGAAGATATAAATGTTTTCCTTAGCCAAATATGGGTAGAATAATGAGACCCTATCCAAAGTTGTGTGTGTATGTTTATTATAACATTTTGTGTTTTCTGATTCTGAATATGTATATCCTATATTTATTATATATACATATATTCAGCCAATTCAATTCAGTCGCTCAGTCATGTCTGATTCTTTGAGACCCTGTGGACTGCAGAATGTCAGGCTTCCTTGTCCATGACCAACTCCCGGATCTTGCTCAAACTCATGCCCATCGAGTTGGTGATGCCATTCAACCATCTCATCCTGTCATCCCCTTCTCCTGCCTTCAATCTTTCCTAGTATCAGGGTCTAGTGAGTCAGTTCTTCCCATCAGGTGGCCAAAGGATTGGAGTTTCAACTTCAGCATGAGTCCTTCCAATGAACATTCTGGACTGATTTCACTTAGAATGGACTGGTTGGATCTCCTTTCTGTCCAGGGGAATCTCAAAAGTCTTCTACAACACCTCAGTTCAAAAGCATCAATTCTTCAGTTCTCAGCTTTCTTTATAGTCCAACTCTCACATCCATACATGACTACTGGAAAAGCCATAGCTTTGACTAGACAGACCTTGTTGGCAAAGTAATGTCTCTGCTTTTAATATGCTCTCTAGGTTCGTCATAACTTTCCTTTCAAGGATAAAGTGTCTTTTAATTTCATGGCTTCAGTCACCACCTGCAGTGATTTTGAAGCCCCCCAAAATAAAGTCTGTCACTGTTTCCATTGTTTCCCCATCTATTTGCCATGAAGTGATGGGACTGCATGCCATGATCTTACTTTTGTGAATGTTGAATTTTAAGCCAACCTTTCACTCTCCTCTTTCACATTCAATCAGATGCTCTTTAGTTCTTCTTTGCTTTCTGCCATAAGGGTGGTGTCATCTGCATATCTGAGGTTTTGATATTTCTCCTGGCAATCTTGATTCCAGCTTGTGCTTCATCCAGCCCAGGATTTCTCATGATGTACTCTGCATATAGGTTAACTAAGCAGGGTGACAATATGCAGCCTTGATTGCATTTCCAAGGCAAGTCATTCAATATCACAGTAATCCAAGTTTGTGCCCCAACCAGTAATGCTGAAGAAGCTGAAGTTGCACTCTTCTGTAAAGACCTACAAGACCTTAGAACTAAAACCCCCAAAAGATGTCCTTTTCATTATAGGGGACTGGAATGCAAAAGGAGGAAGTAAGAGATACCTGGAGTAACAGGCAAATTTGGCCTTTAGAGAACAGAATGAAGCAGGGCAAAGGCTAATAGAGTTTTGCCAAGAGAACACGCTGGTCATAGCAAACACCCTCTTCCAACAAAACAAGAGAAGACTCTACACATGGACATTATCAGATGGTCAATACCAAAATCAGATGATTACATTCTTTGCCGCCAAAGGTGGAGAAGCTCTATACAGTCAGCAAAAAGAAGTCTGGGAGCTGACTGTGGCTCAGATCATGAACTCTTTGTTGCCAGAATGTTTAGTCGCTCAGTCGTGTCCGAATCTTTTGCACCCCCATGAAGTGTAGCCTATCAGGCTCCGCTGTCTGTGGGATTTTTCAGGCAATAGTACTGGAGTGGGTTGCCATTTCAGACTTAAATTGAAGAAAGTAGAGAAAACCACTAGATTATTCAGGTATGACCTAAATCAAATTGCTTACAATTATGCAGTGGAAGTGACAAAAAGATACAAGGGATTAGATCTGATAGACAGAGTGCCTGAAGAACTTTGGATGGAGGTTCGTGACATTGTATAGGAGGCAGTGATTAAGACCATCCCCGAGAAAAAGAAATGCAAAAAGGCACAAGGGTTGTCTGAGTAGGCCTTACAAATACATATATTATTTTAAAGCAAATCTCCAGGATAACACATTTGTGTTACTAATTAAATAAATGCATAGGTAAATATTTTCTAAATGCTTTGTGTGTGCGTCCCTCTGCTTATATTAGTTTACTTAAAACATTTTACACATAGATAAGACCAAACATGAGCACACAGTTATCTATATGATATATACACTATAGTATACACTATATTATAGTATAGTATGGAGAAGGCAATGGCACCCCACTCCAGTAATCTTGCCTGAAAAATCCCATGGACCGAGGAGCCTGGTAGGCTGCAGTCCACGCGATCGCTAAGAGTCGGACACGACTGAGTAACTTCACTTTTACTTTTCACTTTCACACATTGGAGAACGAAATGGCAACCCACTCCAGTGTTCTTGCCTGGAGAATCCCAGGGACTGGGGAGCCTGGTGGGCCACCGTCTATGGGGTCGCACAGAGTCGGACACGACTGAAGTGACTTAGCATAGCATAGCATAGCATAGCATAGTATAGTATATATAGTATCAGTATAGTATAATCATATATAAACAGACAGAAGATGAGATGGCTGGATGGCATCACCGACTCGATGGACATGAGTTTGGGTGATCTCTGGGAGTTGGTGATGGACAGGGAGACCTGGCGTAATGCAATTCATGGGGTCGCAAAGAGTCAACTATGACTGAGTGACTGAACTGAACTATTCCAAAATCAAGTACAATGAATTTCACAAACTTGACTTCATGCAATACTTGTGGTATTAAAATTAATCTTCAGAATGTAATTTTCTAATCCAATCGGCCTGTGAAATTATATTAGTTGACATTGAAAGTGGGTCACCATTGGGGTGGGTGGTAGAAGTGAAGTAAACTATGTCACTGAAGTGCTGCCCAACTAGGATAGCTGATGAATTATTCTCACTCATAGTTTTTCTAATTGAATTAACATTCCTCTGATGCTACCTCCTCTGAAGAATTTCATCTTATAACTGCCATTTATTTCATTTCCAAACATAATGAACCTTCTCTTCCTGCATTACACACTTTCTAACAGGCCACTGATGACTTTTCTCCAATTTCTACCTTATTCACTGATGTTTCACATTGGAAGGTATTAACTTCACTCAGGTATTTTCTCATTTTTACTGCAAAGCAACATGTGGTCTCAATTCTCTTCCATCTCTGATATCTATTTCCATGTCTCCTCATTTTTTAAGAACCATTTATGTATGGTTTTGTTTGTTTCATCAGTTCACAAATCTATAGCAAAGCATCATTTTCAGGAACATTACTATCAAACCTAGTTTTTCAGTGTTACAAATGCTTAAACACAGTTTTGAAAAGTTTAATCTTATAGAGAGGTTTGTTTATGAAAATAATAGAAGCAAATAGCTGAAGGTCTTTATTTCAGGTGAAATTTTAGTTCTTTATTAGTTTATGGACAAAGTATATGCTTTTAAAGTATGTGATCTCCTGGTACCTTAAATTCAATATGTCTGAAAATAAACTTTTACTTAGTATTATATAAAATTCCATCTTTGATACTTCGTGCACACTTTAACAATTTTCCAGTCATCTCAACTCTAAGACCTCTGCTTTGGCTGTAACCCTAGTCTCCAGGCTGCTCTTTTTTTGCAGGTGGAATCTGGGGAACTTTAGCCTTCAGTATCTACTGTAATTCCCTGTTTTTATTGCTTCTAGATCTTTTACTCTTGTTATTTAGTCAGCCTGGAATAGAGTTTTAATTTTTCTCTGCCTGTTAAAATTGTATCCATGTTTTTCAGGACTGGTTCAGATAAACTTTCCCTAATGATTTTCCCTAATCATCAGAAGAAATAGCCATAAAGCACATATGCTCTGTTCTCCAGATTTTGTTTGAATATTCAAACTTAGGTACCCACTTTGCAGGTTCTAAGCCTGTTTTTAAAATCTTTAATCAAAAGAACTATATTTTCCATTTAAGTATTAGTGAATATTTTATACATATGATAGTTAAATAAATATTTTTTTGCCATATTTGTATTTTTTTAAGAAATTATGTTTTAATATCTGTTCTTTAAATTTATATATTATTGTTTCATTGCTGGATGATTTATAAATTACTAATTGTGACTTTGAAAATGTAAGGAGCATCTTATTATTGAGAGTTCTGCTTAAGACTTAGTAAATTCAATAGCTTTTTACTCTGAGGAGGTGTTGTTCAGTCACTAAGTAGTGTCCAACTCATTGCCACAAAGCATCAGGGTCTTTTCCAATGAGTCAACTCTTCACATCAGGTGGCCAAAGTATTAGAAATTCAGCATCAGTCCTTCCAATGAATATTCAGGGTTAATTTCCTTTAAGATTGGTTTGATTTCCTAGCAGTCCAAGGGACTCTAGAACCTTCTCCAGCATCACAGTTTGAAAGCATCAATTCTTTAATGCTCAGCCTTCTTTATGGTCCAACTCTTACATCCTTACATGGGTACTGAAAAAACCACAGCTTTGACTATATGGGCTTTTATCAGCAAAGTGATGTCTGTGCTTTTACTATGCTGTCTAGGTTTGCTGTACCCTTATTGTTTAACTAAAACTGTCTTTTGAAATGAAGAGCTGGTATTTAAGTTTTCCATATTACCTCTGTGCACATACACACACAGATATATACTGAGAATGTAGTCAGCAGTATAATATACTTCAAATAATCTTCAAAAATATGTTCTGTGTATCTGTCCTGACATATTACATGCATTAATTACTCACTTGTCATCTTAGTTACTGTTTACTTGCTAAGTTGTGTCCAACTTTTTTGGGACCCCATGGACTGTAGTCCTTCAGGCTCCTCTGTCCATTAGATTTAATGGACAAGAATATTGGAGCTGGTTGGCATTTCCTTTTCCAGGGGATCTTCTTGAGTCAGGGATTGAACCCATGTCTCCTGCACTGGCAGGTGGATTCTTTACCACTGAGTCACCAGGGAAGCCCCTTATCTCACTTAACCTTGACTAAGTAACCAAGAATGTGAAAGTGTTCATTCCTAAATAGAGTGTGTTACAAATTCAATAAAGGCAGAAAATAAGTGAAGAAGTATATCCTATGACCTGATTTCTAGATTTATTTTTGTTTACTGTTTACCAATTATAAAAATAATAGGGTTATTTTTATTTACATGTGCTTATATAATAGTCTCTCTCCAATTGAGAAATTTAATAGAAGATAAATTAGCAAGAATTTAGAAATAGTTTAATTTCACAGTAATTGAACTAATTGCACTAGACTATGATATCAGTGAAAAAATAGATTTCATCTGTATATTTCTTCTCTAGTCCTAGGGCCTTTGCTATGTATTAGGTTCTGGCCAAGTTACAAAATATTTATCTGTATTATATTTTATGACACTTTATATTGAAAATATAATGAGTGTCATCCTTTATACACATTTCTTTATTGATAAGTTTACTATTTTTGTTCACATCACTGGAGTAGCAATAAAATTTCCTTCTTAATATACAGACTGCTGAGGCCTAGATTAAAAACCTATATTTAGTTAGTTTGTTTGCATTTCATTTCCTGTATTTCTAAGGAAATGAATGGTTTAATAAATGACTTTTTAACATGGTCGCTTAAGTGTTTGTTCCTTTTCCCAGCTGTGGTGACAAGGGTCTTATTAAATTTTGTTTTAAAGTTGATACTTTAAGTGGCTCTTCTTCCTATAAACTGCAAAACTGGCAATTTTAAGAAGCATCTTAAGGTATACAAAATTAAAGGAAAACATTTATTTGCATTGCTCTTGTAGATTAGGATGAAAATGATTTTAAATAGAGAAAAAAAGCATTTTTTAGGCTTTTTATTTTTAAAACATTGTGAGATAGCTGCAGCAAAGTTTAATTACATCACTTTAATCTTAACTATTTACTTACAATAATGTAGAATTAAATGCAGAAATAAATGTTTAATTTCTTACTATATAATTTCTGATAATGATAAATAATAATTCTGTTGGGAATAATGTTTTCTCTTTAATTTTAAAAGCTACGTTAAATTAAATTTTATTTTAGTTATGTTAAACTTATGTTTTATTATAATTATAAAACTTATTTTAATTAATTAAAACATTATGAAGTTTTATATAGAAAAATTCTTGGTTTAATTTATTAAAGAGGGTTTAAGAAAACTTTTTGGAAAATGACAGGCTCCTTGAATTTTCTATTACTGTTTACAGTAATTGATTAATAAATAGTACTTGTATATCTTCTAAAATCAAGTGATAGAATTAAAAAGAGACATACATCTATTTATTGATATTATAAGGCTGTAGTGAAACTTGTCAAAGGCCTGAGTATAGATAAGATTCAAGAACTGAGAGTGAAAAAATCTGTAAAGACATTTGTTTCTGATTTCAACCTTGAGATCCTAGGCAAATATTGAAATGATTAGACATCTAATAAAGTTCACTGAGCCATCAAAATCATTGCAAAGCAGTATGATAAAATGGCAGCATGAAGGCAAGTACAGTCTTCTCTGTTATTCTTGAAATTTTCTGAAACCAACAAAAAAGTGAAAATAAGGAAGTTGATATTTTTAAAAAGCAGAAAAATTTAGAATTTGAGACTATAAACTATGAAGAAAAATATCCCAGTGTCATGAATTTGGACATATACAAAGAGCCTGTTGAAAATACGTATGTAGCTCAATAGAATTCAGGTGGGTACAAACTTCAGAAGGAGTAGTTAAGCAGTTGTTAAGTCTTGTGAGCCTCCCAGGTGTTGCTAGTGGTAAAGAATCTGCCTGCCAATGCAGGAGATGTAAGAGACATGGGTTTGATCCTTACGTTGGACGATCCCTTGGAGAAGGAAATGGCAACCCACTCCAGGATTCTTCCCTGGGAAATCCCATGAACAGAGGAGCCTGGCAGGCTACAGTCCATAGGGACACAAAGAGTCAGACATGACTGAGTAACTAACACTTTCACACTTAAGTCTTGAAGACTCCATCTACCAATTTTAATTATAGTGAACCTATATAGTGGCTAGGGTATGAAAAAGTGTATGTAAAGAGAGATGAAATCATATCAATATTGCATTTCTATTTTCAGCATATATGACAGATTGTTGTGATGAGGCAGATGAGAGGGCAGCAGCAGGGATTATACAGCTGGAAAATCATCACAACTGAATTCCTGTGATAAGCACAGTAACTTGCTAATTACTGGAATCTAATAATAGAACTCTTTCCAGGGCAATAATCATCTGGGGAGAAAGTTAATATCAAAAATATAAAACTTAAAATTTCCATAGTTCTCTCTTTTAATCACTTTCCCTGTTGAGTTGATGCTTTTTAAAGAATACTGCTGCTGCTGCTGCTAAGTCATTTCAGTCGTGTCCGACTCTGTGCAACCCCATAGACGGCAGCCCACCAGGCTCCCCCGTCCCTGGGATTCTCCAGGCAAGAACACTAGAGTGGGTTTCCATTTCCTTCTCCAATGCAGGAAAGTGAACAGTGAAACCGAAGTTGCTCAGTCGTGTCCAACCCTTAGCGACCCCATGGACTGCAGCCTACCAGGCTCTTCTATCCATGGAATTTTCCAGGCAAGAGTACTGGAGTGGGGTGCCATTATAAATCATCATGGAACTGGAGCATGTAAACTTAAGAAAAAGTGGAAAGATATTATTAAAAGATAGGTAAACAAAAGCACAAGAGGAATTACCTAAAGAATCCCCTGAGATTAAATAAATCTTGCTCTGTAGTTTCAGAATGACAGGACACCAGAATGGACAAACAATGATACCATAAAATGAGCTCAAGGAGTGATATATAGGAGGAATGAAAGTTTTAAAGAAAGAAATTGATAAAATAAAAGGTAGAAGTTAAAAAAGAAATTGAAATAAAACAATAAGAGATGCTAGGTATCCTGAAAATAATAAAAGTAGATTCAAAAGAAAATACAATTGAATCAGGTAAGGCTGAAATAAGTATGGTGAAATCACACACAAAAAAATAGAAAATTAAAAAAACCATTAAAATGCCTTGAAAGGTGATAGATATTAAGGGAGACCAAGGAACTCTAGATATACTTGGGAATCTTGAGAAAAATACCCTTACAAACATACAAAACAAACATATATAATAGAATAACAACTTCTAGGTGTAGAGATCTCAATGTAAATATTTTAAAGGCATACATTCAAGAAATAAATTGATAGAAAATTATCATCTCTCAGGAATAATCTTTACAATACTGAAATTCAATGGGAAAAATAATCTTATGGGCAATGAGGTTGAGAAATAAAGTCATCACTATGGGAAAAATGTCATTCTGTTTTAAATGTCTCTATACCAATATTTAAAACTATAAGGTGACAGGGAACTTTATAGTAAACTTTTTCGTAAATTTACATAGTACCCAGTAATTTTTCATATTTTATTTTTGAAATAAGATATTTTCAAGTATGCAGAAACTTACAGCACCCAAAAGAAAAATTTGAATATAAATGATAGAAATCCAAGAAAATAAAGAAAATTCAACAAAGAAAGCTATTGTAAAAGGCAAACATAGAACAAAATCATTTTTTATACAGAAATAATGCTGAACAACTGTGGGAGTTTAATTAAAGAACAGATTGTGAATTATAAACTTGACAATGAAATAATAAAAAAGCAAAGCAAAACAAAGCATATACCAAAAACGTAGGAAGATGAATTGTGGAATGGAGGCTTATTTTTCCTACTCTTCCCTTTTTCTGCACAGAGTAAATCGCTACCCTCCTACATAAGACAATATACTTAAAAATAAAATATACTGAAAATATTAACCTGTACATAATAATCTAATAATGAATCCCTCCTACATCTTTTCAAACAAAGCCATAAAAACAAAGTCAGCAAATCAAATCACACAACCAGATCTCCCATAGCTCCTTTCTAGGAGACAGAGGACATTATATTCACAAAATTATCTGTAAGTAGAAAAATAAAACTCCAATAGAGCTCTCACTGCCACAAACAAAAAATAAAGACTTAGGATATTCTGTGACAGAAAAGAGGAGGAGCAGACTGAGAAGAAACACTGTAAAATCTCCCCTGGAAAATAGAAAGTGAAAATGCATGATCAATTGCTATATATGGATCAGGTTTTGGGGAGCCCACAGCCCTGACTAAAAGAAGAAACAAGGAGCTGTGAACAAGGAGCAAGGTGAACAGCTTCCAAAGAAAATGGTTTCTTAGGGAACATCGGATGTGTGGAGAAATAGTACTTCTTCGAGAGAAAGTGAAAAAGAAGAAATGAGATGGGAAAATAAAGGGTACTAAGAAAACTAGACATGCCAACTCTTCTCTTTCAAGAAGAAAAACAAGCATAAATTATATCTAAAGATCATATTTAGATCTTTACTCTGAAAAAAGTACAGATCATTTTTCAAGGAGCCGTGGATTTTTGCAATAATTTATCATATTTTAGAGTTCATGTATCAGAAAGGAACAAAGTCATAAAATATATTAAATTCTGAAATTATATAAAAAAAGTTCATCTATTTTTGTTCAATAGCACTAGCAATTAACATCGAAATATGAAAACAATACACTTTTCAAAATGGAAATTAGAAAGTAAAGGCTCTCCCTCAAATATTTCATTCTTCCCTGGTATCTCAGCTAGTGAAGAATCTGCTGGCAATGTGGGAGACCTGGCTTCGATCCCTGGGTTGGGAAGAGCCCCTGGAGGAGCACATGGCAACTCACTCCCGTATTCTTGCCTGGAGAATCCTCATGGAAAGAGGACCCTGCTGCTGCTGCTGCTGCTGCTGCTCAGTCACTTCAGTCATGTCTGACTCTGTGCGACCCCATGGACAGCAGCCCACCAGGCTCCCCCATCCCTGGGATTCTCCAGGCAAGAACACTGGAGTGGGTTGCCATTTCCTTCTCCAATGCATGAAAGTGAAAAGTGAAAGTTAAGTCGCTCAGTCGTGTCCGACTCTGTGAGACCCCACAGACAGCAGCCCACCAGGCTCCTCTGTCCATGGGATTTTCCAGGCAAGAGTACTGGAGTGGGGTGCCATTGCCTTCTCCGAAAGAGGACCCTGGTGGGCTACAGTCCATGGGGTCTCAAAGAGTTAGACATGACCGAGCGACTAAGAACAGAACATATATTTTGTACCATCAGACTTACCAAGCCATAGAAATTCTAATGGTGCAAAATAGGATATGCACTTTAAAATGTGTATAAAAGAATATAATATATATTAAAATAAATATTAAATGAATATATAGTTTAGATATATTTTACATAATTTTGAAAAAATATATTTTCAACTTTTATTTAAATATAAAACAAATGAAAATGAATAGTTGGATTATCAATCACTTTTTGTTTCTTCTTGATACTGTTCTGTGTTAATAAGTTACCCCTAAGTTAAAACAGAAACCTCAAGCAAATATTTAAAAATTATGTTTCATACAGGTAAAGCAGTACTATGAAGAAATTCATAGACTTAAATATTTATATTAAATAAATGAGCAAATTGAAGAGCAAAATAAAGAAGGAAAGAAGTATTTAGGAGAAGTTATGTAGAAAAATAGTCATATAAAATACATTCAATAATTGATCCAGATAAAATAAAATATTAATGCTTAAATAAGCTATAAAAATGAAATAGTCATAGAAACAGGGGAACCTGAAGCAATCACAAATAATTTGGTCAATCTGTACCAATACATTTAAAAACACAAGTGAAGTTCATAATTTTCTAGGAAAATACAACTTACTAGAAGTCATGCTAAATGCATTAGAGAACTTAAACCAAAAAACATATAAAAAAATTTTTTTCAAAGTGTTAGAAAGCAAACCTCTTTAGATTTTCTGGCTTTCTGAGAAACAGAAATTAATGCGCTAGAAAGATATTGTATCCCTTTTCCCAAAGCCAGTTATTCCTACTCTAAGGTGACAGACCCAGAGATGCTTGTCTCCTCATCTAGGAAACATCTGCTTCCACTCAAAGAGTAATACAAACCTTTTTTTTTTTTTTTTAATCTCTCTGGATGCAACTGCTTACATTCAAGATTAAAAACTCCCCTCCTTCCCTAAGATCCGATTTGTTGCCTTCTAAAGGCAATGGCACCCCACTCGAGTACTCTTGCCTGGAGAATCCATGGACGGAGGAACCTGGTAGGCTGCAGTCCATGGGGTCGTGAAGAGTCGGACACGACTGAGCAACTTCACTTTCACTTTTCACTTTCATGCATTGGAGAAGGAAATGGCAACCTACACCAGTATTCTTGCCTGGAGAATCCCAGGGACAGAGGAGCCTAATGGGCGGCCGTCTATGGGGTTGCACAGAGTCGGACACGACTGAAGCAACTTAGCAGCAGTAGCAGCAGAGTAAAATATAATGTCTCTAACAGGCTTCCCTGATAGCTCATTAAAGAATGCCCCTGCAATGCAGGAGTTCCTAGTTCAATTCCTGGGTCAGGAAGATCCCCTGGAGAAGGGGTAGGGTACCCTCTCCAGTATTCTTGGGCTTCCCTTGTGGCTCAGCTGGTAAAGAATCCGCCTGCAATGAGGGAGACCTGGATTCAATCCCTGGGTTGGGAAGATCCCCTGGAGAAGGGAAAGGCTACCCAATCCAGCATGGGGTCTCAGAGTCCAACACGACTGACTGAGCGACATACACTTTCATCTTCCTCTTTCTCTTCCTTCCCCTTTCCTTCTCCCTCTGTCTCTGTCATCTATCTCTGTCTTCAGAGGGAAGATGAACAGACAACCTGGCCGTCTCTGTATTTTTACTGTACATACAGATGTAAACATCATGTTTCTTCTGTCATGTTGGCTTGTGGACATGAGTGCAGGGGACCTTTACTATGAACTTACTCCTGCTGTTGTTACTGCTGTGGGTAAGTAAAGATTTGATATTCCATCCAGATTGTCAGGCTGACTTGTTCAGCTTCAACTTCAGACTTCTCATAAAACATCCCACACACACCCTGCCCCCTCTAAAAAAAAAAAAAAGATTTAGAATCTTTTTTTCACTTTCATAGGGTAATTTCAGACAAAGTGAAATGACCAGAAGATTCTCATGCTATTTAAGATATTACAGAACACAACAAAGAAAGAAAATGACCAAATAATTTTTATGGGATGGTCATTATATTAGTATTTACTCAAAAGAACTACCCAGACACATACAAAACATACCTTAACATCAAAATTACTTATAAATATCAATGAAAAATGATTCACAAGCTATTATTAGGCAGGTTATTCCATATAACATAAACAAATGAGGTTAATTATGGGACTGCAAAGATGGTTTGCTAAGAACTCATAATGCAACATATCCAAAAAAAATATATTATTAGTATAAATGAAAACTGCTTTTGATAAAATTCTATGCTTGTTCTATTTGTAGAGGAAACAAAATTACATAATAGCCATACTTGCATGTTTCCATATCATTCTAAACCATCTATCTCAACCTCAGGGTAACATCAGGCAAAAAAGTTATTTACAGGAACAAACACAATAAAAAAGTTTGAATAGTAGTTATGTCTTAATTTGACTATCAATAAACAATGGTTTAAACTCTTAGTGGGAAAAATAAATTAGAAGTAACTGAAACACAGGTAGAAAATCACCACTTTATTCAGATGATCAGATGAGATCAGATCAGTCGCTCAGTCATGTCCGACTCTTTGCAACCCCATGAATCACAGCACGCCAGGACTCCCTGTCCATCACCAACTCCCTGAGTTCACTGAGACTCACATCCATCGAGTCAGTGATGCCATCCAGCCATCTCATCCTCTGTCGTCCCCTTCTCCTCTTGCCCCCAATCCCTCCCAGTATCAGAGTCTTCTCCAATGAGTCAACTCTTCGCATGAGGTGGCCAAAATACTGGAGTTTCAGCTTTAGTATCTTTCCTTCCAAAGAAATCCCAGAGCTGATCTCCTTCAGAATGGACTGGTTGGATCTCCTTGCGGTCCAAGGGACTCTCAAGAGTCTTCTCCAACACCACAGTTCAAAAGCATCAATTCTTCGATGCTCAGCCTTCTTCACAGTCCATCTCTCACATCCATACATGACCACAGGAAAGACCATAGCCTTGACTAGGCGAACCTTTGTTGGCAAAGTAATGTCTCTGCTTTTGAATATGCTATCTAGGTTGGTCATTACTTTCCTTCCAAGGAGTAAGCGTCTTTTAATTTCATGGTGGCAGTCACCATCTGTAGTGATTTTGGAGCCCAGAAAAATAAAGTCTGAGACTGTTTCCACTGTTTCTCCATCTATTTCCCATGAAGTGATGGGACCAGATGCCATGATCTTCGTTTTCTGAATGTTGAGCTTTAAGCCAACTTTTTCACTCTCCACTTTCACTTTCATCAAGAGGCTTTTTAGCGCCTCTTCACTTTCTGCCATAAGGGTGGTGTCATCTGCATATCTGAGGTGATTGATATTTCTCCCAGCAATCTTGATTCCAACTTGTGTTTCTTCCAGTCCAGCATTTCTCATGATGTACTCTGCATATAAGTTAAATAAGCAGGGTGACAATATACAGCCTTGACGTACTCCTTTTCCTATTTGGAACCAGTCTGTTGTTTCATGTCCAGTTCTAACTGTTGCTTCCTGATCTGCATACAAATTTCTCAAGAGGCAGATCAGGTGGTCTGGTATTCCCATCTCTTTCAGAATTTTCCATAGTTTATTGTGATCCACACAGTCAAAGGCTTTGGCATAGTCAAGAAAGCAGAAACAGATGTTTTTCTGGAACTCTCTTGCTTTTTCCATGATCCAGCGGATGTTGGCAATTTGATCTCTGGTTCCTCTGCCTTTTCTAAAACCAGCTTGAACATCAGGAAGTTCATGGTTCACGTATTGCTGAAGACTGGCTTGGAGAATTTTGAGTATTACTTTACTAGCGTGTGAGATGAGTGCAGTTGTGCGGTAGTTTGAGCATTCTTTGGCATTGTCTTTCTTTGGGATTGGAATGAAAACTGACCTTTTCCAGTCCTGTGGCCACTGCTGAGTTTTCCAAATTTGCTGGCATATTGAGTGCAGCACTTTCACAGCATCATCTTTCAGGATTTGGAATAGGATAGGACTGTATAATTGAAATACAACCTGAGATCTAAGAGAAAACTTGTACAAACAGTAAAAGAAATCATGAAGATGTATGGATGAAAGGTAATAAATAATTCATAGCTTTAATATTGTACAAGCATAAACCATTGAAAATATATAATGAAAGGACTAACCCAGTTACAACAATAACAGAAAGAAGAAATGCTTGTGGCTAAGATTAAGGATAGTAAAATATTTGTATAAAAATATTTTAAAACTTTGTTAGATACATTAATATATCTTGATCAATATGTAATAATATTCTTTGGGAAGAATTAAAGTTGTCAGTTGTCCCTAAAATAATCTGTAAATTTAAGGCAATCCAGAAAATATTCCCACAGGAAACAGGACATTGTTTAGTCAGGGTGAGGTAAGGTAGGCAATAAACTAGTAATTATGTCCAAGACCATTTTGATAAAAATAAACAAGGAGAAACGTATCCTATTAGGTATTAAATCAACTTTCAGTTGACATTCTGATATTAGTTACTGAAGAACCTTAATCAGTGAAACACAGGAGAAAGCAATAATACATTTCTAAATGCAAATTAGTCTATTATATAAATGGCATACAAATTCGTGGGCAAAGTATGAATTACTGAGTAAATTGCACTGGAACCTGGGAGTCATATTGTGAAAAAGGAAAGTTGGATCTACTTTTTATGTCTTAAGAAAGCAATACATTTTAAATTAAGCCAACATTTAAAAATAAATATTAATTTAGAAATTTTTTAGACAGTATATTTCTAGTTCATCAAATAATTATGTAAAGTTTACTCACAGATGCAAACATAGAAGGCAATGTGAAAATGACTAAAAACAAAATAGAAAATTGGAAGAAAAGTAGTTCATAAAAAAGATATTAAAAGATATTTTATCTCTCATAATATGAAAAAGGCAAGATGAAACTTTCTTTTTGTGTACACACACACAAATGTAGATAGATACACACACATTTACACCAGTAGGTGGTCAAAGGCAAAAGTCTAACAATGATTCTTACTGGAAAATTTCTGAAAAAGTTAGAGTTATCATAAGGTATGTAAATTGTTGTACATGAATGCAGGTCAATAGGGAACATCTATCAAATTTTAATTACGGATGTACCTTGGCCCGCAATCTATGTCAAGCAATTGTCCTACAGATTTACTTACACATGTGGGAAATGATGTATATGTACAGTTAATGACCAAAGTATTGCTAGTAATTGCAAAAGATTGGGAAGGATATAAATATGCATTTGAAAATAATTGGTTACATTATTAGGTGTCCATACATTGCCAGCGCAGTCAGAAACAAAAACACTGTGGGAATTACTTACGTATCAATATGGAATATTTCCCAAGAAGCATTTAGTGAAAGAAGTAATATTCAGATCGTTGGTGCCACTTGTAAAAGAAAAATATATACACAAACATACTGGTACATATATAAAATATGGGCTTCGCTGGTGGCTCAGGTGGTAAAGAATCTGGAAAATATTCTGAAAGATATAGAAGACATAGATAATAGTGTTTAGCTGATCAGATCAGATCAGTTGCTCAGTCCTGTCCAACTCTTTGCGACCCCATGAATTACAGCACGCCAGGCCTCCCTGTCCATCACCAACTCCCTGAGTTCACTGATACTCACATCCATTGAGTCAGTGATGCCATCCAGCCATCTCATCCTCTGTCATCCCCTTCTCCTCTTGCCCTCAATCCCTCCCAGCATCAGAGTCTTTTCCAATGAGTCAACTCTTCGCATGAGGTGGCCAAAGTACTGGGGTTTCAGCTTTAGCATCATTCCTTCTAAAGAAATTCCAGGATTGATCTCCTTAAGAATGGACCGGTTGGATCTCCTTGCACTCTAAGGGACTCTCAAGAGTCTTCTCCAACACCACAGTTCAAAAGCATCAATTCTTCGATGCTCAGCCTTCTTCACAGTCCAGCTCTCACATCCATACATGACCACAGGAAAGACCATAGCCTTGACTAGATGAACCTTTGTTGGCAAAGTAATGTCTCTGCTTTTCAATATGCTATCTAGGTTGGTCATTACTTTCCTTCCAAGGAGTAAGTGTCTTTTAATTTCATGGCGGCAGTCACCATCTGCAGTGATTTTGGAGCCCAGAAAAATAAAGTCTGAGACTGTTTCCACTGTTTCTCCATCTATTTCCCATGAAGTGATGGGACCAGATGCCATGATCTTCGTTTTCTGAATGTTGAGTTTTAAGCCAACTTTTTCACTCTCCACTTTCACTTTCATCAAGAGGCTTTTTAGTTCCTCTTCACTTTCTGCCATAAGGGTGGTATCATCTGCATATCTGAGGTGATTGATATTTCTCCCAGCAATCTTGATTCCAGCTTGTGCTTCTTCTAGCCCAGCATTTCTCATGATGTACTCTGCATATAAGTTAAATAAACAGGGTGACAATACATAGCCTTGGCGTACTCCTTTTCCTATTTGGAACCAGTCTGTTGTTTCATGTCCAGTTCTAATTGCTGCTTCCTGATGTGCATACAAATTTCTCAAGAGGCAGATCAGATGATCTGGTATTCCCATCTCTTTCAGAATTTTCCACAGTTGATTGTGATCCACACAGTCAAAGGCTTTGTCATAGTCAATAAAGCAGAAAGAGATGTTTTTCTGGAACTCTCTTGCTTTTTCCATGATCCAGCGGATGTTGGCAATTTGATCTCTGGTTCCTCTGCCTTTTCTAAAACCAGCTTGAACATCAGGAAGTTCATGGTTCACGTATCTCTGAAGCCTGGCTTGGAGAATTTTGAGCATTACTTTACTAGTGTGTGAGATGCGTGCAATTGTGCGGTAGTTTGAGCATTCTTTGGCATTGCCTTTCTTTGGGATTGGAATGAAAACTGACCTTTTCCAGTCCTGTGGCCACTGCTGAGTTTTCCAAATTTGCTGGCATATTGAGTGCAGTTTAGCTGAGGAGAAGATCTAATAATTGGGAATTAGAGATGTTAGAGAAATATTTCACTTTATCATATTTTTAAAATTTGAGATATATTAAATATCACCTATTCAAAAATAAATTGAAAACAATTTTAATAGATTATAATCAGAAAATGTAACAGACTATATTCTTGAAAAATAAGGCCATAAGATGAAAATTAATAATAAAAAGCTTGGCTGAATGGAAACTGTTCTAAATGACTAGTAAAACATGAAAATATCAAATGTACAATTAGAGATTTAAAAAGCAATGGAAATTAAAACACACACACACACACACATCAAGACAAGTGGAATGCCACTCAAACGATATAAAAGCAAAGCATAAAAGTTTTTAATAAAAAAGAAAATGCCAAACTCTGTTTATAATTCAAGAAGTTAGAACAACAATAATGAAAGTAGAGAATGGAGACTAGCAGACAGTTTTTAATGAGCTAGATTTCTTAAGATGTATAAGACAGTCAAGAAATGATTGACATAACCTCTGGTAAATGTTATATACAGTAATATGAAGGAAAACTTACACTGGGAATTAAGAAGTTAAGAGATACAGAATGAATTATGATATATTTAAGTCTATATACTTTAACCTGTTAAATATAAATGCAATGAATGTAGAATTTTGCCTTACTGCATTACTTCCTTTTCCTAGCATACAAAAAAACCCATAAAATAAAACACATAATTGTAAGAAAAGAAAATGGGAAAAAAAGGAATGAAAACCATCTCTAGAATAAATATTTGATTATAGGAGAAATGCTGATTGTTCTTTTTACTAGATTATTACAAACAAGGAATTAAATATGTAACAACATAGAACAAAAGACGTGAAATATAGATAAATTTTTGAGGTCTTACACTCCACTTATGCTAGCCTAAGTGTTTTAATAGTGAATTTCACCCTCTAAACAAAAATCTTATATAGGTGACATTATCAGACCAGATTATGAATGAGAAAATTAATAGAGCAAAGCAATAAGTATGAGTCCAAGGTAACATACAGCTAGTTTATTACAAAGCCAGATAATTCAGACCTAATCTGTGCAATCATAGATCTTTGATTCTTAACCATGGCACCATCCTCTCGATATGGAACACCTCAGAATATCAACTAAACCCACTGCAGAACTTGTCTGAGTTCAGTAACACAGATTTGAAGTACTGCACTAATGTAGTAACACAGATTTGAAATACTGCACTAATGTAATAACACAGATAATCATTTAGCAAAGATCAGTTATATACAGGTAAATAAAAGACCACCATTATTCCATAATAGCATAAATAAATAAGTAAATGCATACATAAAATTTAAATGTTCCTTAAAATCAGTAATAAATATGAGTAGAAAAAATGAGGAACAGGAAAAAATGTTCTGCAACATACAACACATTTCTTTTATAACACACACACTTCTTAATGAAAGTTTTTAGTTATGGTAAGTATGTCATTTCCTCAAAGATAATTTACAGATTAGATGTAATACCAATGGAGGTTTTTAAAATAATTTTAAATTTTCTAAAAAATGATAGGATACTTAAGGTACTTTTTGAAAAAGGTGATTAAGGCTAACATCTTTGCAAACATTAAAATGAATGCAAATGGTAGAAGAGCAGACAATTTGGGTAAGTGGGGAAAATATAACCTGAATATAGAATCAGGGTGTGCTGGAGCCTCCTGATTAAAATCCATGAGAGCCAATCTTGCACATCTCTTATCAACTCTGCTTTCAGAGATATCATATTGGTAGTTTGAAATAGCCCATGGTGCCAGTAATTGACATCATGAAAACTGACTGCTATTTTTAAAACATTTATCACTGCATCACTGAATAGAACTAGCAATATGCAATTGTTACATGATAAAATTGGCTTCATACATCAGTTGCAGGATAGTATATGTAATTATATTTATCTTGGTAACAATTGTCTCAATTCCAAACTGTATTCCAAGTACATTAAATAGTTCTTTAAAGAATGAAAAAAATTTCTGATTAACTTTGAAATTATTAGTATATAGGCAAACATTTAACTTTTGAAGATAAAAGCAAACTTTTGCAGTTTAAGATGATGGTACTGTAAATTTGAGAAAAACAAGTATAGGCAAAACTAAAGATGAATATGCATATGCAAAAATGTTTTCCAAGATTTCACAAATTTTTCTTGCCTATTAATAGTATTATCTAAAAACAAAATGTCTATCTAATAAATAAATCTTACACACATATATTATTAAAAAGAAACGTAATTACTAAACAAACATGAAAAATCATTCTCATGAATTATCAAAAATTGAAATACCTAAGGTGTACTATTTCCCTATCATTAACAAATATTAAAATTTAATATAAACACAAGTTGTAGAGGAGCTTGCAGTAAGATAATAAACCTTTTAGAAAATTATTAAGATGTGCAATCTATATGAAAAACATGTTAATTATGGACATGAAGAATTCTCAAATAGTTGACATACTGTGAAGCACCAAGTAAAATAAATAATTGAAATACATATAAAATTGAATATATTATTTTTATATTATCTTTATATTTTATGTTGTATATTAATTTTATAACCAATGAAGTAAAAAATGAAAATATTCTACAGTACCTCCAATTATCATATGTCATATGATAATGAATTTATAACAGCCACTCAAATAGAATTTAAGATTTTTTACATGGATATATATAATATATATGTATAGTGTGCCAATAAAAAGCAGGACAGGAACATTTTATATTAAACATGTAAGAAATATATTAACATATTCATAGCAAAATGTCTGAGGGAAAAATATTCTGGCAGCAGATTTATGGATAGTTGTTAACCTTGTTTTTATAATTTCTTGCATTAAAAATAAATTCTGTGGGCATTTCCTTCTTTATTTTAGCACATTCTGTCATTTGTTTCCTCCTCCTTTGCTGATTCTTCGTATTTCAAAGCTCTGTTTTTATGCCATCACCTCCAGTCCCTCATCCTAGAGCCATGGGTTTCAACCTGACATCATTTCTGCTTATGTCTTGAACTTAAACTGATGCTTATTTACCATTTCCCTTACACTGACTCCTGTGTATCTCCTTTGGTACTTGATATTTAGAGGGACACATGTGACAAAGCAAATGCTTCATTCCTTTCTGTGATATCCTTGCCAAATGCTATTCTAAATTAAACTTGGAGAGTTTCAAGTTCAAGGGAACTCACAAGTTTCTGAGATCAAGATTTATCTTTAGATGGTTATGGCTTTTAGACATGTTTCACATTTATTGAGCTGAAATAAGTCTCCCTGTAAACCTATAGACCTAATGCCAGTACATAAAGTTACAAAGAACAATTTAATCATTTTAATAGTCTGTGATACACTTCTCAACCTCTCCCTGCAGCGACATGTTTGCTATGACTTTGTAAATACTTCTGTTAAAATATTATAGTTGATGAGAGAAGTGGAAACAGTAGGACTTCCATGAAATAAGAGATTTCTTTTTAAAAATGGCTGGAGACAACTGTAGGAGCTGGTTAAATGATGTATGAATACCTGCTGCTTCTGCACCTGCTTCTGCTAAGTCACTTCAGTCATGTCTGACTATGTGCGATCCCATAGACCTCAGCCCACCAGGCTCCCCTGTCCCTGGGATTCTCCAGGCAAGAACACTGGAGTGGGTTGCCATTTCCTTCTCCAATGCATGAAAGTGAAAAGTGAAAGTGAAGTCGTTCAGTTGTGTCCGACTCTTAGCAACCCCATGGACTGTAGCCTACCAGGCTCTGTCCATGGGATTTTCCAGGCAAGAGTACTGGAGTGGGATGCCATTGCCTTCTCTGGCTTCTGCACCTGGTGCTAGGCAATTAGAAAGATGGACTTGTGCTGAGAAAATCAGGAACCTACAAGTGCAATGCTATCCTCTCACCCTTTCTAGTGTCAATATCAGTGATACAGGCAACCTATGTGGGAAACTGGACCCTTCATTATGGAGCTAAGCATCAAGGATATTTGTATAGCTAATGATTTTGAAGATAGACCCTTTCCCCAGGGAAAAAGGCATACTTGTCACTGACCAGTACAATAAAGATACTCCCTTCCTTAGTTGTAGACTTTGGGAAGATTTGCTTATTTCATCTTTGAAAGATTAGCCTTTCCTCAGCTCAGAATTCTTAAATTTTGATGTACGTTATCATGCCAGGCCATTTGACATGGCCCCTGTGGGCTTTTAGGGACAAGAGAATAAGCACAAACATGAAGTTCCTGTTGCCTTTTGTGCTGTGAGTCATAAAGTCCTTTGATTCTGACCCGAGGATTTTGTGTCCTCTGTCAGCATCCATGAAACTGAGGCAGGCTAATTTTTTAGGTCACGAGTTGGGTAAACTCAGAGTCATCGTACCTTTTGACAAAGATGCCTGGCAAGTGGAGAAGCTGCAGGACCTGCTGTGGCTTCAAACGTGTCTCAGCAAACAAGGCATGCTAGCCAGCCTGCGACACTATGTGTGAGCTGCAATAGCATCTCCCTCACACCCACATTCTACACAGTAACATGGCTGCTGCTTTACCTCCACCTCCAAGTCTCATTTCCATTTCTCTAGAGGTCAATCTTGGTCCAGATCCACACAGCAAAGGGAAGTCTGGAGTGCATGGCTGCAGCTTAGCTCAGTTAGCCGGGTGCATAGTTACCTTTAGTCATCAACATCTTTAGTGATAAAGAGAATTAGTTCTCTCTCCATTCAGTCTGGGCTGTGTGGTATAAGGCTTGAAAATAATATGCAGTATGCATGCTGCCTTGACATCTTTACACCACACAGAGACTCAAGCACCACACAGCTGCTTCCCCTATTGGCCAGATCAGCTTCACTTCAGTGTTCAACCTAATGGGTTTCATGTTGCTGCCAGTCTGCAAAATTATTCAAGCAAGCCAATTATATCCTCTCTTGGGAATCAGGGTACTTCGCCCAATATTACAAATTTGTCCTCCTGTAGTCCCTGTTTCTGTCCTCTAGTCCCAAGTGCAACTACTGTGTGGACCCATGTGACATGGTCTTTTCTTCCTCCAGGATGTGAGTATACATGACTAAGATTACTGTCAAACTCATCTGTCCAGTCTTACGTGTTGTGTATATTTGGCAGTAACCTTGGGGAGGAGGAGCTTCCCTCATGGCTCAGAAGGTAAAAGCATCTGCTTGCAATGCAGGAGACCTGGGTTCAATCCCTAGGTAGGGAAGATCCTCTGGTGAAGGAAATGGCAACCCACTCCAGTACTCTTGCCTGGAAAATTCCATGGATTGAGGAGACTTTGGGCTACAGTTCATGGGGAGTTGATGACTCAGTTCATGGCTACAGTTCATGACTCGCAAAGAGTCAGACACAACTGAGCAATTTCACTTTCACTTGGGAAGGAGACCCGGGTTTGATTCCTGGGTCACGAAGATCTGATGGAGAAGGGATAGGCTACCCACTCCAGTATTCTTGGGCTTTGCCATGTAGCTCAACTAAAGAATCCATCTGCAATGCGGGAGACATGGATTCTATCCCTGGGCTGGCTTCCCCTGGAGAAGGGAAAGGCTACCCACTCCAGTATTCTGGCCTGGAGAATTCCATGAACTCTACAAGTCCATGGGATTGCAAAGAGTCGGACATGACTGAGCGACTTTCACTTCACTTTGGGAGGAATCTCTCCCTTGCAGAGTGAAGAGAAGATGAATACACTGCCTAAATTTGAGATATGTTTTGGCCAAAAGAATTGCAAAGAACATTTTGCAGTGTTGAGCCTGGTCTAAACAGATCATTGATGATTGCTCTTCTCTCTTGAAAACTCTTCTAAGCAGAAACATGAAGAAGCCAAGCCTTGCTAACTGGATGATAAGGATTACAAACTGTTTGCTCAGTTCACCACTGATTTCCCAGCCATGAACCAGTAAACACAAGAAGCAGAGCTCTCTGCTGACATGTTGAGGACTACAGATTTAAGAGGGAGCCCCAGCTGAGACCAAAACTATTGAACGTTTGAGCCCAACCTAAATTGTAGATTCAAATAATTACTAAATAATAAATGGTTATCATCCTTAAGTGTTAATTTTTGTGCTGGTATGTTAGGTAGCAATATGCAACTGATTCACAGTCTACAATATAGTTTTAGAAAATGAAACATCATAAGTTCTTTGCAGCTCCAATATTATAGACAATATTTCAAGGTCAGGAGGGATGTTGTAGAAAGATGATGGAATTTGGAGTCAGGAGAATTAGATTCCAGATCAAAAGTTTCCACTTAGAGGTATGTGGAATTTGTTAAATGTCTAATATTTTACTTCATTTGTATAAGCATTAAAAGTATAAAATAAACAAATATTCTTTATATAATTTATTTTAGAGAGACAAGGCAATGTATAGAGCTTAGTTTTTCCTACTATAACATTCATAATAGAAGTTTTTGCCTTCATTTATTAATGTTAATTTGCTGTCATGATCACTGGCCTGGGAATCAGAGAACATATTTTCCTTGTTTTAAAAAGAGCGTTTGATGTTATCCTGGAGGTTTCTAAAATTTCCTCATTTCTTTTGATACTTTTTCTTTTTCTCATCTGATTCATTTATTTCTAGATTCTATCTTCTAGTTCACTAATCCTATCTTCTGCCTCTTATTCTAGTATTTGTTGCCTCCAGGTGTTTGATCCATTGCATTATTCATTATGTGTTGACTCTTTTTATTTCTTCTAGTCCTTGTTAAACCTTTCTTGCATCTCTCAATCCTGTCTCCAGACACTTACTGTGACTATTTTATTTTGAGATTTGAAATTTCGCATCATATTCGAATCTTTATCAGTGATTCCCATCTCTTCCTCTTTGTTTGATTGTGGGATCATCCTTCCTGCTGCTGGTTCCTCATTAAAAGATAATTGTTTTTTAATCTAGACGTCTGATCTCTGTCTTGTTACAGAGGGGCGGGAGAACACCCACACCGGCCGCAGACCATCCGAAGACTGTCAGTTCGATGCCCTCCAGATCGGAGCAAGTAGAAATGTTCAGCGAGCGAGCACCGCCCTCCGCCACCGGCCGCACCCAGGAGATGTTGACCACCAGAGCCCGAAGCGTGAGTCAGCAAGAACCACCACGTCCACATTCTCCTAGGGCGTACCCGCCCAGGCCGTGCGTACCGGAGGGATGGCCTGCAGCCGCCAACTCTGTGCAGCCCTGTTCCGTAGTAGTTGTGTGTCTAAGTTAGGGCTGGTTTGATGTAGTAAAACCGACAGTCTGTTATTTCGCAATAGCGCCGAGAGCAGCCAAATCCTTCTCAGCAATGGGCCGCCCCCCCAGCCCAGCCCCACAGCAAATGCTGTGTCCGCCCACCCCAAGGAGTCCGCAGGGCGCCTGAAGACAATGAGCTTCTTTCTAGTGCATTCCCGCCAGCAAGAAGTTTTTATCGAGTTATCAGCATCAAATGTTCTAATGAATGTGAGGAGAAGTTCCCCGACGTCCGCCAAGCTCCTCCTCCTGCAAAAAGAGAAAGTAGCCCCAGGAAACACGCAGGAAGAAGAGGTTGGACCGACCGAGGAAGACCCGGGACACGCAAAAGTAAATGCCCGGAATGTGGAACCACCGCCGAGAGAAAAAGATTTGTCACTTTATATTTTTGTCCTTGGGGAATACAAATTTAGACCAAGATGTGCGACTGTTCCGCCCTCTATGATGACTCACTTTAGAGCATGTTCTACTCCCCCCCCTCTCCCTCTTCTCCCATTTCCCTCCCACCCTCATTGATCCTTCCTTGTCCATTTCCCCTGCAAAAATAAAAAAAAAATAATAAAAAAAAAAGAACGGCAAAGGAAAAAGAAAAATAAATGATTATTTGACAACCAAAAAAAAAAAAATAAAAAGAGGATGATTATTTACCTGTATCCCACCTTTATATCGCCTTCATGATTTATCAGAATGGTAACATGCCATAGCTATTGGCTTTGTGCTTTTTCTTAGACTCTGGGCAAATTATTTTCCTTGACTAAGATGCATAGGTTCTTTTATTACATTTTTCTCTTTAACTTTGGTCTTTAATTTTTTACAACATAATTTTGTTCTAATATTCTCAGTCTTATGATCACTTCTGACAAAGAAAACAGAAGCAGATTACCAAAGAGTCTAACAACAGTTACACCTAGAGTCACTAGAAGCTTGCCTTAAACATACAAACCCTGAAGGTTCTCCATGTTCTACTTTTTCCCAATGCTTAAATCTCCTGCCTGTCCCTAGAGAAGTTAAGTTTTGAATTTTTTTTTCCTCCACTTAACACATTTCTTTGTCTCCACTATTGGATTCCCTGTCCTTCACTATGTCCTGGAGTTTGCTCAAACTCAAGTCCATTGAGTCAATGATGCCATACAACCACCTCATCCTCTGTCGCCCCCTTCTCCTCCTGCCCTCATTTTCCCCAGCATCCGGGTCTGTTTCAGTGAGTCAGCTCTTCACATCAGGTGGCCAAAGTATTGGAGCTTCAGCTTCAGCATCAGTCCTTCCTTTAGTTTCTCTTTGCTTTCTGCTATTAATGTGGTGTCATCTGAAGATTACTTTGCCTTCTTTTCTCTTACACCATATTAAGTGAAATCTTTGATTCTCTTTCACCAACTAGTACATCTATTTTATTTATTAACTTTATTCAGTTCAGTCCCTTAATCATGTCTGACTCTTTGCGACCCCATGGACTGCAGCACACCAGGCTTTCCTGTCCATCACCAACTCCTGGAGTTTACTCAAACTCATGTCGATTGAGTCGGTGATGCCATCCAACCACCTCATCCTCTCTCATTCCCTTTTCCTCCTGCCTTCAGTCTTTCCCAGCATCAGGGTCTTTTTCAGTGAGCCAATTCTTTGCATCAGGTGGCCAAAGTATTGCAGTTTCAGCTTCAGCATCAAGTCCTTCCAATGAATATATAAGACAGGTTTCCTTTAGGATTGACTAGTTTGATCTCCTTGCAGTCCAAGGGACTCTCAAGAGTCTTCTCCTACACCACAGTTCAAAAACATCAATTCTTCAGAGCTCAGCTTTCTTTATAGTCCAACTCTCACATCCATACATGACCACTGGAAAAACCATAACTTTGACTAGAAGGACCTTTGTCAGCAAAGTATTATCTCTGCTTTCTAATATGCTGTCTAGGTTGATTATAGCTTTTCTTCCAAGGAGCAAGTGTCTTTTAATTTCATGGTTTCAGTCACCATCTGCAGTGATTTTGGAGCCCCCCAAAATAAAGTCTCTCACTGTTTCCATTGTTTCCCCATCTATTTGGCATGAAGTGATGGGACCAGATGCCATGATCTTACTTTTCTGAATGCTGAGTTTTAAGCCAGCTCTTAAACTCTCCTCTTTCACTTTTGTCAAGAGGCTCTTTAGTTCTTTTTCACTTTTTGCCACAATGGCGGTGCCATCTGCATATCTGAGGTTGTTGATATTTCTCCTGGCAATCTTGATTCCAGCTTGTGCTTCATCCAGCCCAGCATTTCGCATGACATACTCTATATTTAAGTTAAATATGCAGAATGACAATATACAGCCTTGACATACTTCTTTCCCGATTTGGAACCAGTCTGTTGTTCTATATCCAGTTCTAACTGTTGCACCTTGACTTGCATACAGATTTCTCAGAAGGCAGGTAAGGTGGTCTGGTATTCCCATCTCTTTCAGAATTTTCCACAGTTTCTTGTGATCCACACAGTCAAAGGCTTTGGTGTAGTCAATAAAGCAGAAATAGATGTTTTTCTGGAACTCTCTTGCTTTTTTGATGATCTAGTGGATGTTAGCAATTTGATCTCTGGTTCCTCTGTCCTTTCTCATTCCAGCTTGAACATCTGCAGGTTCACAGTTCACATACTGTTGAAGCTTGGCTTGGAGAATTTTTAGCATTACTTTGCTAGCATGTGAGATGAGTGCAATTGTGTGATTGAAAATTCTTTGCATTTCCTTTGCAGAAGGCCTTTGCATTGCCATTGCATTCATTGCCTTTCTTTGGGATTGGAATGAAAACTGACCTTTTCCCTGGGGCAGTTTGAGGGGCCACTGCTGAGTTTTCCTATTTTGCTGGCATGTTCAGTGGAGCATTTTAACATCATAATCTAGCTCAACTGGAATTTCATCACCTCCACTAGGTTTGCTCGTAGTGATGCTTCTTAAGGCCCACTTGACATCACATTCCAGGATGTCTGACTCTAGGTGGGTGATCACACCATCATGGTTATCTGGGTCTGAAGATCTTTTTTGTATAGTTTTTCTGTGTAGTCTTGCCACCTCTTTTTAATATCTCCTGCTTCTGTTTACTTCATTATTTATTTTTAATATTTAGACTCTTTTCATCATCCTTGATCATTTGAAAGAAAGAAATACTATGAAGGAATACTCGGAGGATTTTAAAAGCTTGTTAGTGACCTCCTTTAATGGACAAAGCGATGCTATGCTATGCTATGCTAAGTCACTTCAGTCGTGTCCGACTCTGTGTGACCCCATAGATGGCAGCCCACCAGGCTCTCCCATCCCTGGGATTCTCCAGGCAAGAACACTGGAGTGGGTTGCCATTTCCTTCTCCAATGCATGAAAGTGAAAAGAGAAAGTGAAGTTGCTCAGTCATGTCCGACTCTTAGCGACCCCGTGGACTGCAGCCTACCAGGCTCCTCCATCCATTGGATTTTCCAGGCAAGAGTACTGGAGTGGGGTGCCATTGCCTTCTCCAGGATAAAGCAATAGAGACTGAGAAACTTAAAGTATTGTATTAAACATTTAATTACTCATATATTCAAAATCAAATTGCTTTTTGTAATGATTCTAGGTAATATTGGAAGAAAGTTTCTTATCAATAATTCGTAACTGTTCATGCTCCAGTCTACCTCTTGCTTAGCTATTTGGATAGACAGAAGTTCTATGAGTAAATGTACTCTAAGACTTTGAGATAGCTTTCTAACTCTTCAGACTTGCTAACTCTTCTGTCTTCATTATGTTTGCATGGAGATTACCTCTCATAAGGATAGCAAATTGATATAAAACCTTTTTTTTCCCCTTTGGAATGACTGTTTTGGCAAACTCCTTGTTTCTTGTTAGGCTTTTATTTAACACATTTAGATCTGAAAATTGCAATTATAACTTCCTCTTCACATGATCTCATTCAGTTCCACATGCACTAAGCTACTTCCTGATAAATACAACCAATTACCACCAATTAATTCTAACTTTCAATAATCTTCAGAATGTGAAGAATATAGAAAACCAAAAAGGATTAGGAAAATTTATAAAACAATATTTTCCCTCCTTTGACTATATATTCATTTGTTTTTAACTGAAAATATTGTTAGCCTTATTGGTTAAGACATTCATACTTACTTATTTAAATAAAATAGTTTGGGTTAAAGCAGAACTATTTGCCTGGAAAATACCATGGACGGAGGATCCTGGTAGGCTCCAGTCCATGGGGTCGCTAAGAGTCGGACACGACTGAGCGACTTCACTTTCATTTTTCACTTTCATGCATTGGAGAAGGAAATATCAACCCACTCCAGTATTCTTGCCTGGAGAATCCCAGGGACGGGGGAGCCTGGTGAGCTTCTGTCTATGGGGTCGCACAGAGTCGGACATGACTTAAGCCACTCAGCAGCAGCAGCAGCATTGAAGTCAAGGTCAAATGTAGTAGATTAAAGTGAAATAGGACATTTATACAAGCAATGTACACAGCAGCCTTTAGATAATGAATCCCACATTTAACTATGTCAGTTCAGTTCAGGCGCTCAGTCATGTCCGACTCTTTGTGACTCCATGAATTGCAGCACGCCAGGCCTCCCTGTCCATCACCAACTCCTGGAGTTCACTCAAGCTCACGTCCTTCGAGTCAGTGATGCCATCCAGCCATCTCATCCTCTGTCGTCCCCTTCTCCTCCTGCCCCCAATCCCTCCCAGCATCAGAGTCTTCTCCAATGAATCAACTCTTTGCATGAGGTGGCCAAAATACTGGAGTTTCAGCTTTAGCATCATTCCTTCCAAAGAAATCCCAGGGCTGATCTCCTTCAGAATGGACTGGTTGGATCTTCTTGCAGTCCAAGGGACTCTCAAGAGTCTTCTCCAACACCACATGGAGAATAAAATATGTAGATTGAAGATCCTCTCTCAATGATAATCTTCCTTTCACACACACACAGACACACACACACGAAAACTAAAGCCACCTGGGAAGCCTAAACTGTAAAATTAAATGTAAATATTTAGGTCAAATAGTGCTTTGCAAGACAAAATGTTTTCAAAATCATACTTTAATTACTACCTTTATCTTACAATAACACTAATAATAATAAATAAGCAATAGGAAAATAAAAAATAGAGTAAGAAAATAATAATGCAGGATTCATATTTTTGCCGAATCTTTATAGGCATAAAATTTTAAATCTAGAAAGTGTCATAGTCCAAACCACCTAGTCCAAATTTCTCAAATTATGAATAAAGAAAATGTTTCCAATATTTATTAAATAAATTCCAGAAGGTCACACAGATAACTATGGGTAGATTTCAAGTCGCTAAAATATACGTTGTCTTTAACTTAATAAATTAACTAAAATTAAATCCACGAGACATTAAATGCTTTTTTTCATTAGTAGCCAAGTTACCTTTATTTTTATGATTCAGTATTGTTTCCAACAAGTCAAAGTATATTTTGCATATTATTTTACTGAAGTCCCTGTTGGATAAAATGCTGGAAAATATATATGAGATCTTTACAGGTAAAAATTATGTGGGTCATTGATATCATTAAAAATCTCAAATACCTATGTTTTAAAAAATAATAGGCTACATTCATTACAGGAAGAATATGAGTCTCTTCAAATTATCTAGTCATATGGTCAGAGGACTATATTTTAAGGTAAACCCTGGGAAGGAGAAAGGAAAATTATAGATTTGCAAAACCTCAGTACTCTTTTCTAAAAGAAGTTGAATACGAAAATAACATTCCATATGGTCATTTTTGTGAACTGAATAATTCTTTGGCATATTTTATGTGAGATATAATATCTAATAATAACTACCTAGAATATTCACCCATAAGTAGCTCTATAAACCTATATAATGATATTGATCCTACATGAATTAAGACTGCATGAGAAGTATTTCCCTAAACTTGGTATATAGGATCTGAAGACTTCAGGAGGCAATGAAAAATAGTTTTGAAGAAGACAAATTTAAAACGGAAAAAAAAAAAAATAAAAACTACCAAAGATGTGTTGTAAGTGTAAAGCTGATGGCATATTTGGTAAAAGAATAGAAGAGAAACTATAGTTGGAAAAATTTAGAAAGCTTGACTGCATTTTTTAAAATCAAATGCAACTTCAGTAATTAGCTTAGAAAATTAGAAGTAATTAGTTTTTTTCTGAATTGTTCATTTTGCCCCTTAAGCTTCTACCAGTGCAAAATTGCGTTATTAAAATTAAAATTATTTTAATATGATATATTGAATTATAATTAATATAATTGAAATATGAAATATTTCAGATCTGTTTATTTGATACAATTGTTGCCTTAGGAACAAGGAGAAAAGAGTTAATTAATGTAACTTTGCCTGTGAAAGAATAATATGTACAGCATTTACTGTATTATTTTATATGTATTTCATTAATATATCAGAAAAAAATCAATAGAAAACTAAGAGTAGGCTATTTCCTATAGTTTTCTCCTGGAAATGTGACATTGTATTTTTAAATGAAAAAAAAAAATCAAATTCTTTCATGCCAGCAAGAACCACAGATGCCTTCCAGTATTCACATCCAGCAATTATAATTTTTAAACAGTGAGGAAAAACATATCAAATATTTCTAAAGAGGCCAGAAAGGGAAAAAGCAGTAATTTTTTCATACAGACAGTCAAAATTGAATTTTCAGTTTAGGCCACACAGCCTGTGTTTTTGAAACCTTAAAATTTGTTGAAATCTTTAAGGATAAAACCTTTAAACCTCATACTGAGTCAGTGTTGATCATCAGTTCAGTTCAGCCACTCAGTCGTGTCTGACTCTTTGTGACCCCATGGACTGCAGCATGCCAGGCTTCCCTGTCCATCACCAACTCCCAGAGTTTACTCAAACTCATATCCATTGAATCAGTGATGCATCCAGCAATCTCATCCTCTGTTGTCCCTTTCTCCTCCTGCCTTCAATCTTTCCCAGTATCAGGGTCCTTTCCAAAGAGTCAGCTCTTCACATCAGGTGACCAAAGTATTGGAGCTTCAGCATCAGTCCTTCCAATGAATATTCAGGACTGATTTGATTTAGGATGGACTGGTTTGATGATCTTTCAGTCCAAGGGACTCTCAAGAATCTTATTCAACACCACAATTCAAAAGTATCAATTCTTCAGCGCTCAGCTTTCTTTATAGTCCAACTCTCACATCCATACATGACTACTGGAAAAACTGAAGCCTTGACCAGGTGGACCTTTGTTGGCAAAGTAATGTCTGATCATACTAAATGCTGATCATAGCTAAATGACTTTTGTAATTTCATTTATTCATATCAAGTTACAGATGCTAATCATGTCCTGAGGGAGAAAGGAACCAGTGAGTAAACGGGAACCACAGCCTGCAGTTTTACTAAGACAAAGAAAGGTAAGTGAAAGAGAACAAAGTATTAATGTATATGCACTCAAATGTTTAGACTGCTAGCGTTACTTCTCAGTATTCAAGCACAAGGTCATTGCTAACACATTTATGCTAGGGAAGTTCTCATTCTTCTGAAAGTTCTTTGATTTTTTTTGTTCTTCTGTTAATATTTTATTATCAAAATTTTTATATGTATTATTTATTTATTTTTTAAATTTTATTTTATTTTTTAACTTTACAATATTATATTGGTTTTGCCATATATCATAATGAATCTGCCACAAGTATACATGTGTTCCCCATCCTGAACCCTCCTCCCTCCCCATACCATCCCTTTGGGTCATCAAAAAGAGATCTATTTATCTATTTACCTTACCCATCTTAAGTCAATATCAGATCAGATCAGATCAGTTGCTCAGTCGTGTCCGACTCTTTGCGACCCCATGAACCGCAGCACGCCAGGCCTCCCTGTCCATCACCAACTCCCGGAGGTCACTCAGACTCACATCCATCGAGTCAGTGATGCCATCCAGCCATCTCATCCTCTGTCGTCCCCTTCTCCTCCTGCCCCCAATCCCTCCCAGCATCAGAGTCTTCTCCAATGAATCAACTCTTCGCGTGAGGTGGCCAAAATACTGGAGTTTCAGCTTTAGCATCATTCCCTCCAAAGAAATTCCAGGGCTGATCTCCTTCAGAATGGACTGTTTGGATCTCCTTGCAGTCCAAGGGACTCTCAAGAGTCTTCTCCAATGACTCTATTCTTCACATGCATTTACATATGTAAATATTTCAAAGAAAGATCTTTGAGCCACTTTAAAACCAAATTGTTGGTTCTGGTTAAGATGGCGGAGGATTAGGACGGGGAATACACTTTCTCCTCCACAAATTCATCAAGGGGACATCTAAACGCCGAGTAAATTCCTCAAACAGCTTCGGAATGCCGGCAGAGAATATCGGACACTGAGAAAAGCAACTCACTCCCCTCTAAAGGAGGTAGGAAAGAATATAGAAGCCAGAGAGGGACAAAGAGGGAGGGGCGGACCTCTGTCCGGGGAAGGGAGCCTGGAAAGGGAAAGAAAAGTTTCCAAACACCGGGAAACTCTCCCTGTAGAGTCTGTGCCAACCTAGAAAGCACGGAGAATATCATAACAGGGAGGAAAGCAATTGAACAATTAAGACCCACAGACTACGAGCCCTGCGGTAGCTTCCGCGGCGGGAAGGCATCATCGCAAACACCCGCTTCCGCCAGTAGCAAGCCAGGGCTGGGCGGGGAGACGCTGCGGGCTGCTCCCACGCCGCCGGCCGCTCCCCCGTGGGAAGCACCCCCGAGGAGCGCTCCCCTCCCCCCTGCCACCAGCCGCTCCCGCGCGGGCGCGCACCCACCCCCTGCACCGGGGGCTCCCGAGCGGGTCGACCCCCACCGCCGACCGTTCCCGTGCGAACCACTCCATCCCCTCACCGCAGCTCCCCCGCCGGCCGTTGCCGCGCGAGCCGTTTCCGCCGGGAGTGGTTTGGGCCGGCAGACCGGACGGCTGCGCTGACCACAGGAGGGGCCGGCCCTGGCCCAGGACACTGCGGGGCCCGCGCACAGAGCAAGGGACTATAGCGCGCGCCCGCCCCCTGCGCCGGGGGCTCCCGCGCGGGTCGACCCCCACCGCCGACCGCTCCCATTCCCGTGCGAACCATCCCCTCGCTGCCGCTCCCCCGCCAGCCGTGGCCGCGCGGGCCGTTCCCGCCGGGAGTGGTTCGGGCTGGCGGACCAGACTGCAGCACCGTCCACAGAGGAGGCCGGCCCAGGCCCAGGACACTGCGGGGCCAGCGCACAGAATAAAGGACTATACAGACCAACTACAGAGAAAGGGGCCTATAGATCTTGAGAAACTTAAGCCGGAACAAGGAACTAGCGGAAAATGAACTGAACCCACAGCAATAAAAGAGAAACTCTTATACATATTGTTACTATTTTTACCAACATTATTTCCTTTTTTTTTTTTTTTAATATATGTTTTTTTAAAATTTTATTATTTTTTTATTGAAAGGAAGAGGAAAAAGAAAGGAAAAAAAAATTTTTTTTTCTTTCCTTTTAATTTTTTTTTTTTTTTTTCTTCTTGTTTTTGTTTCTTTTATTTTTATGTTTTTATCCTCTAGTACTTCTTTAATCTCCACTGTTAGATATAACTTTTGGTGACCCTGTTTTGGTTTTTTTGTGTGTGTGTGTGTTTTTTTTTTTTTCTTGTTTTTGTTTCTTTTATTTTTATGTTTTTATCCTCTAGTACTTCTTTAATATCCACTGTTAGATATAACTTTTGCGACCCTGTTTTGGTTTTTTTTTTGTGTGTGTGTGTGTTTTTTTTTTCTCTTTTTTCTTTTTGTCCTTGGCTTTTTTTCTCTCCTTTGTTCTTTTCTTTACTGATTACTGACTGGATCTGTCTCTCTCCTTGACACTCCCTCCTTTTATCCTCCTGACCAACTCTATCTCCCTCCTCCCTTTCTCCTTCTCCGTATAACTCTGTGAACATCTCTGAGCAGTCTAGTTGTGGAATGCAATATAGAAGACGAACTTTTTGAGACTACTGCAAAAATAAGACAGATAACAGGAAGCAGGAGGCTTAAGTCCAAACCCTGATCCCACGAAACATTAATTGACAGGAGCTCATCAAATGCCTCCATACCTACACTGAAACCAAGCATCACACAAAGACCAGCAAGTTACACGGCAAGACATACCAAGAAAAACCTCTAGAAAAACAAGAACACAGCCCTGAGCTCCAAGTCACAGGCTACACAAAGCGACCTCAAAACCATAGACATCTCATAACTCACCACTAGACACTCCACCGCACCCCAGAGAAAAGAAATCCAGCCCCACCCACCAGAACATCGATACAAGCTTCCATAAACAAGAAACCTCGACTTGCCACCAGTACAAACCCACATATAGGGCAGATAAGCCACAATAAAGAGAACTCCACAGACTGCCAGAATACAGTAAGGACTCCCCAAACTCAGCATTTTAAACAAGATGAAGAGACAGAAGAATTCCCAGCAGGTAAAGGAACAGGATAAATGCCCACCAAACCAAACAAAAGAGGAAGAAATAGCGAACCTACCTGATAAAGAATTCCGAATAATGATAGTGAAATTAATCCAAAGCCTGGAAAGCAAAATGGAATCATGGATAAATAGCCTGGAGAAAAGCATCGAGAAGATGCAAGAAAGATTTAACAAGGCCCTAGAAGAAATAAAAAAGAGTCAATATATAATGAATAATACAATAAATGAGATCCAAAACACTCTGGAGGCAACAAATAGTAGAATTACAGAGGCAGAAGATAGAATTAGTGAATTAGAAGATAGAATGGCAGAATTAAATGAATCAGAGGAGAAAAAAGAAAAACGAATTAAAAGGAATGAGGACAATCTCAGAGACCTCCAGGACAATCTTAAACGTTACAATATTCGAATCATAGGAGTTCCAGAAGAAGAAGACAAAAAGAAAGACCATGAGAAGATACTAGAGGAGATAATAGTTGAAAACTTCCCTAAAATGGGGAAGGAAATAATCACTCAAGTCCAAGAAACCCAGAGAGTCCCATATAGGATAAACCCAAGGCGAAACACCCCAAGACACATATTACTCAAATTAACAAAGATCAAACACAAAGAACAAATATTAAAAGCAGCAAGGGAAAAACAACAAATAACACACAAGGGAATTCCCATAAGGCTAACAGCTGATCTTTCAATAGAAACTCTTCAAGCCAGGAGGGAATGGCAAGACATACTTAAAGTGATGAAAGAAAAGAACCTACAGCCCAGATTATTGTACCCAGCAAGGATCTCATTCAAATATGAAGGAGAAATCAAAACCTTTACAGACAAGCAGAAGCTGAGAGAATTCAGCACCACCAAACCAGCTCTCCAACAAATACTAAAGGACCTTCTCTAGACAGGAAACACAAAAAGGATATATAAATTCAAACCCAAAACAACAAAGTAAATGGCAACGGGATCATATTTATCCATAATTACCTTAAATGTAAATGGGTTGAATGCCCCAACCAAAAGGCAGAGACTGGCTGAATGGATACAAAAACAAGACCCATACATATGTTGTCTACAAGAGACCCACCTCAAAACAGGGGACACATACAGACTGAAAGTGAAGGGCTGGAAAAAGATTTTCCATGCAAATAGGGACCAAAAGAAAGCAGGAGTAGCAATACTCATATCAGATAAAATAGACTTTAAAACAAAAGCTGTGAAAAGAGACAAAGAAGGTCACTACCTAATGATCAAAGGATCAATCCAAGAAGAAGATATAACAATTATAAATATATATGCACCCAACATAGGAGCACCACAATATGTAAGACAAATACTAACAAGTATGAAAGGAGAAATCAACAATAACACAATAATAGTGGGAGACTTTAATACCCCACTTACACCAATGGATAGATCAACTAAACAGAAAATCAACAAGGAAACACAAACTTTAAATGATACAATAGACAAGTTAGAACTAATTGATATCTATAGGACATTTCATCCCAAAACAATGAATTTCACCTTTTTCTCAAGGCACACATGGAACCTTCTCCAGGATAGACCACATCCTGGGCCATAAATCTAGCCTTGGTAAGTTCAGAAAAATTGAAATCATTCCAACCATTTTTTCTGACCACAATGCAGTAAGAGTAAATCTCAATAACAGGAGAAAAACTATTAAAAATTCCAACATATGGAGGCTGAACAACACACTCCTGAATAACCAACAAATCACAGAAGAAATCAAAAAAGAAATCAAATTCTGCATAGAAACGAATGAAAATGAAAACACAACAACCCAAAACCTGTAGGACACTGTAAAAGCAGTCCTAAGGGGAAAGTTCATAGCAATTCAGGCATACCTTAAGAAACAAGAAAAAAGCCAAATAAATAACCTAACTCTACACCTAAAGCAACTGGAAAAGGAAGAAATGAAGCACCCCAAGATTAGTAGAAGGAAAGAAATCTTAAAAATTAGGGCAGAAATAAATGCAAAAGAAACAAAAGAGACCATAGCAAAAATTAACAAAGCCAAAAGCTGGTTCTTTGAAAGGGTAAATAAAATTGACAAACCACTAGCCAGACTCATCAAGAAACAAAGGGAGAAAAATCAAATCAATAAAATTAGAAAAGAAAATGGAGAGATCACAACAGACAGCACAGAAATACAAAGGATCATAAGAGACTACTATCAGCAATTATATGGCAATAAAATGGACAATATGGAAGAAATGGACAAATTCTTAGAAAAGTACAACTTTCCAAAACTGGATCAGGAAGAAATAGAAAATCTTAACAGACCCATCACAAGCACGGAAATTGAAACTGTAATCAGAAATCTCCCAGCAAACAAAAGCCCAGGCCCAGACGGCTTCACAGCTGAATTCTACCAAAAATTTAGAGAAGAGCTAACACCTATCCTACTCAAACTGTTCCAGAAAATTGCAGAGGAAGGCAAACTTCCAAACTCATTTTATGAGGCCACCATCACCCTAATTCCAAAACCTGACAAAGATCCCACAAAAAAAGAAAACTACAGACCAATATCACTGATGAACATAGACGCAAAAATCCTTAACAAAATTCTAGCAATCAGAATCCAACAACACATTAAAAAGATCATACACCATGACCAAGTGGGCTTTATCCCAGGGATGCAAGGATTCTTCAATACCCGCAAATCAATCAATGTAATACACCACATTAACAAACTGAAGAATAAAAACCATATGATTATCTCAATAGATGCAGAGAAAGCCTTTGACAAAGTTCAACATCCATTTATGATAAAAACTCTCCAGAAAGCAGGAATAGAAGGAACATACCTCAACATAATAAAAGCTATATACGACAAACCCACAGCAAACATTATCCTCAATGGTGAAAAACTGAAAGCATTTCCTCTAAAGTCAGGAACAAGACAAGGATGCCCACTTTCACCATTATTATTCAACATTGTTCTGGAAGTTTTGGCCATAGCAATCAGAGCAGAAAAAGAAATAAAAGGAATCCAAATTGGAAAAGAAGAAGTAAAACTCTCACTGTTTGCAGATGACATGATCCTCTACGTAGAAAACCCTAAAGATTCCACCAGAAAATTACTAGAACTAATCAATGAATACAGTAAAGTTGCAGGATATAAAATTAACACACAGAAATCCCTTGCATTCCTGTACACTAATAACGAGAAAATAGAAAGAGAAATTAAGGAAACAATTCCATTCACCATTGCAATGAAAACAATAAAATACTTAGGAATATATCTTCCTAAAGAATCTAAAGACCTATATTTAGAAAACTATAAAACACTGCTGAAAGAAATTAAAGAGGACACTAATAGATGGAGAAATATACCATGTTCGTGGATTGGTAGAATCAATATAGTGAAAATGAGTATACTACCCAAAGCAATTTATAGATTCAATGCAATCCCCATCAAGCTACCAACGGTATTCTTCACAGAGCTAGAACAAATAATTTCTCAATTTGTATGGAAATACAAAAAACCTCAAATAGCCAAAGCTATCTTGAGAAAGAAGAACGGAACTGGAGGAATCAACCTGCCTGACTTCAGGCTCTACTATAAAGCTACAGTCATCAAGACAGTATGGTACTGGCACAAAGACAGAAACATAGATCAATGGAACAAAATAGAAAGTCCAGGGATAAATCCACGCACATATGGTCACCTAATCTTTGACAAAGGCGGCAAGAATATACAATGGATTAAAGACAATCTTTTTAACAAGTGGTGCTGGGAAAACTGGTTGAACACTTGTAAAAGAATGAAACTAGAACACTGTCTAACACCATACACAAAAATAAACTCAAAATGGATTAAAGAGCTAAATGTAAGACCAGAAACCATAAAACTCCTAGAGGAAAACATAGGCAAAACCCTCTCTGACTTACATCACAGCAGGATCCTCTATGACCCACCTCCCAGAATATCGGAAATAAAATCAAAAATGAACAAATGGGACCTAATCAAACTTAAAAGCTTCTGCACAACAAAGGAAACTATAGGCAAGCTGAAAAGACAGCCTTCAGAATGGGAGAAAATAATAGCAAATGAAGCAACAGACAAACAACTAATCTCAAAAATATACAAGCAACTTCTACAGCTCAATTCCAGAAAAATAAACGACCCAATCAAAAAATGGGCCAAAGAACTTAATAGACATTTCTCCAAAGAAGACATACAGATGGCTAACAAACACATGAAAAGATGCTCAACATCACTCATTATCAGAGAAATGCAAATCAAAACCACTATGAGATACCATTACACGCCAGTCAGAATGGCTGCGATCCAAAAATCCACAAGCAATAAATGCTGGAGAGGGTGCGGAGAGAAGGGAACCCTCTTACACTGTTGGTGGGAATGCAAACTAGTACAGCCACTATGGAGAACAGTATGGAGATTCCTCAAAAAACTGGGAATAGAACTGCCTTATGACCCAGCAATCCCACTGCTGGGCATACACACTGAGAAAACCAGAATTGAAAGAGGCACGTGTACCCCAATGTTCATAGCAGCACTGTTTACAATAGCCAGGACGTGGAAGCAACCTAGATGTCCATCCACAGATGAATGGATAAGCAAGCTGTGGTACATATACACGATGGAGTATTACTCAGCCATTAAAAAGAATACATTTGAATCAGTTCTAATGAGGTGGATGGAACTGGAGCCTATTATACAGAGTGAAGTAAGCCAGAAAGAAAAACACAAATACAGTATACTAACGCATATATATGGAATTTAGAAAGATGGTAACAATCACCCTGCTTATGAGACAGCAAAAGAGACACTGATGTATAGAACAGACTTTTGGACTCTGGGACTGGGAGAGGGTGGGACGATTGGGGAGAATAGCATTGAAATATGTATAATATCATATCTGAAACGAGTCAGTCTAGGTACGATGCCCTATAACAGATGCCTGGGACTGGAGCACCGGGAGGACCTGGAGGGATGGTGTGGGAAGGGGGGAGGGAGGAGGGTTCAGGATGGGGAACACGTGTATTCTGGTGGCGGATCCATCTTGATGTATAGTAAAAGTAATACAATATTGTAAAGTTAAGAAAAATTTAAAAAATAATAATAATAATAAAAAAAAAAAAAAACAAATTGTTAATAGGGTGCTGGTCATATATCACTAGTTTATAGAATAAAAACCAAAATGATGGTTTTTCCCCCTTTTTATCTTTCTTTGTTCTAGTCTTTTTGTGAATAAATATTTAGGATCCTGGTATTTCTTAAAACCTTTTAATATTAATACTACTAATATCCACATATAAAATTATCTGTTAAAATTTCATAACTATATTTGAAGTCTTTCAAATTTTAGGAGTTCCCTTCAATAAAGGAATTCTGCCAGTCTGACCTTTTTGAGCTCTGGGTAGTGTTGGTCACAGGTGTTCTGGCAAGTAACCTTTGAGCCTGCTTGTAGGAACCCTCGGAAGCATTTACTGTCTTTTATCTGCTAATAATTAGCAGTAATTAGATCTGCCAGGTGAGGAGTTCACCCTTCAGAAGATAACTGAATATGTATAGACTGTATGACAATATTTAAAAATATTCCATTTCATCTTTCTACTTCTTTCATTCTTTGGCCTATTTCCTCTAATTTTCTGGTTATATTGGAAACTCTTACCTAGAAACCAAGTTACTGACCCTAGTAAATACAGAATATGGAAGATCTTTTGTGCTTTTCTGTGAAGGAATGGAGTGAGTTTTTAGGCAAATTAATTCTTGTGCAAACATATCTCTAGGGAACTTAGTAATGCTTTTAATGAGTCCAAATACTTACAGAAATGAAAGCCAGAAACAACCTATTGTGTTATCCTGTCTCCTCTGGAGAGTTCAGTACAAATGCACTCCCTCTGGTTGTTCTTCCAATATTATTGAAAGTGACTGCTTTGATTTTTCTATGTGTTTTCTACCAAATTATAACAATTTTTGTTTGCATAACATGTGTTTTATTTTAAGAATTTTCTGCATAGTATTTCAGTGATTTAATTTTCATGTATGGAGAGTCCCTACTAATTTGTAGGCAAGCATCTTCTGAATATGTATTCCCCTCCTCCAGTGGTGAAATGTCCAGGGGAAAATAAGTGAGAAAATAGATAAGTTGAAAGATGCTAAAAATAATGAATATACTCCTAGAAACGGTACCGTGGAACAGAAATATTGATACGTGTTTGACTTGGCAACTAGAGTCTACTATTTTTCTTTTCTCTGCCTCTATAGGGATCACATGAAGATCAATGTGATTGTCCTGTGTTTTAAAAATCTTAGGAGACAATTAATATTACGCTTCTTTCAAAATTCAGAACTCCTTAAAAGGTCAATATATAATTCAATCATACCTTTATTACTAAAAAAGTTGAAAATTTTGACTTAGACGTGTAACCAAGGTCAGATCAGATCAGTCGCTCAGTTGTGTCCGACTCTTTGCGACCCCATGAACTGCCGCACGCCAGGCCTCCCTATCCATCACCAGCTCTAGGAGGTCACTCAGACTCACATTCATCGAGTCAGTGATGCCATCCAGCCATCTCATCCTCTGTCGTCCCCTTCTCCTCTTGCCCTCAATCCCTCCCAGCATCAGAGTCTTCTCCAATGAGTCAACTCTTCGCATGAGGTGGCCAAAGTACTGGAGTTTGAGCTTTAGCATCATTCCTTCCAAATAGCTCATTGATAATTTATCTTGAAAGAAAATGGATTTAATCTAACCAGTTACAGACTATTCGGGATAATTCTAGATCTCCTGAACCCTTCCTCAGAGAGTAGAACCTGCTCCACTAAATTTACTACATACATGAAAGCTGGGTAAAATATATCCTCTCAGAAGGCAGGCAAGCTAAGATAGTAATGATGGCAATAATAATGAGGATGATGAGAGAGAGAGAGATCAATTAAAAGAAAGAAAAGAACTAGTTTCCTTTTCCCCTTACCCTCCATCCACATATCCATTCTGTGTCATTCTCTCGTGTTTAAGGAAAAGCAGGAAAATGGGGGTATAAAGAGGACAGCAAGGTTATTCTCATCTTTCATCTATATTACAAGATCCAGAAAAAGTCTCTGCCCCACCTTCTGTGTCATAATACTTATAATCGTGTCACATGCAAATTGAATACATATGTTAAACTGAATTTAACAGCTCATGAGTTTTTCATAAATATTTTCAGATTTGATATTAAAATAAAATATATAGATGTACCTTTTAAATATTAAAATCAAGCTACAACTTCTGAATTTGATTTAATAATTACTCCAATAAAAAAAGTAGACAGAAAATTAACCTTAAATTTATAAAGTGACAAAATGGAGCCCTATTATCTCGGTTCAAATAAAAGCTCATAAGAAGGAAACACCTTGTAAGGTGAGTCATCACTTTTGAAAGTTTGATGTTCAACTTTGGAGGTATATGAAGTAATTTAACAACTGATCTCCTAAAATGTATTACTTTCCTAGGGATTAAATCTTTGTGACCAAATTCACAAGAGATTAATATGCAAAGAATCTCAGATATAAGCGAGAAATTATATATCTACAAAACATTTTGGAATATTAATTTTCATTAGTAATCAGTGAGAAACTTTTCTATGCTGGATTTCCTCATCTAATAAATTTCATTACCTCATAAATTAGGTATAAGGTTAAGAAGATCATGCATACCAGAAGTCTGCTTTATTACTATATCCATAGTGAACACTCAATACATATTAATTACTATATAGTGTTATCTAGCACTTAATAACTACTTTTTATATACCAGACTGTCTTCTAAGGATTTCTCATGTATTAACTCATTCAATATTTCAGTAATACTGGGACTTTGATGTTATTACTACTTTCATTTATATATAAGGGAATTAAATCAGTACAAGTTGAATATTTGTGCCACATTTGATATGTAGTGGATCTAGACTCAAGCACATGCATCTAATTTTATCACTCCATATAGATAGAAAAGTTAGAATTAATGGTGAAAATATAATTAGAAAAAGCAGAGTTAAATGATCTTAAAGAGTCTAGATGATCAAGTTACACAAAGATATTCATTGTTTTTTTTTTTTTTTTTTTGCTTCTGACTTTAATATTGTAATTGGATATTTATATTCACTGATGTGTCATGATCTCCCTTGGCCAGAGCCAAGATACAACAATTAAATAACTCTTAACTAATTCCTTAGCTTCCTTGAAAACTATTTCCCTTTTATTACTTCTTAAATGGCAACCCACTCCAGTATTCTTGCCTGGAGAATCCCAGGGACGAGGGAGCCTGGTGGGCTGCCGTTTATGGGGTTGCACAGAGACGGACACGACTGAAGTGGCTTAGCAGCAGTAGCAGCAGCAGGTAATATACAACACAGCTATTTAGATTTTGACTCTTATTTGAAATCACATAAAATTTTCCATGAAAATAATTTAATGAAACGGGAGTTTGAGAGGGACATGTCTTAGTTATAAATATATATATATATATATATATATATATATATATGTAATATTTCAGTTAAGTTTGTTCTTTTAAATAGGAATTTTATCCAGTGAGACTTTAACTTAGGTCTGAGCTGAGATAGTAATTATTTTTAATTTCTTGTTGAGTCTTGTAGTTATTTTCATGTTTGTTTATAATTGTATCTCAGACAGTTAGAATATAATAAATACCAGATGCTGAATATATAGAAATAATCCTAACACAATAGAAGCACTATTTGAATAACAGTTCAGATCTTCTGGCCTGAAATTTTAGCTCTGCTTCTTGACTAACTAGTTTGGTCAAGGCACTTAAGTTCACTAGATCTCCTTTTCTTTTTCTGTTAAATAGCATTAACTACAAGGTAATTGAGAGTTATATGAGCTGCTGCTGCTAAGTCACTTTAGTCATATCCAACTCTGTGCGACCCCATAGACGGCAGCCCACCAGGCTCTCCTGTCCCTGGGATTCTCCAGGCAAGAACACTGGAGTGGGTTGCCATTTCCTTCTAATTTATGTGAATATCCTTTATATGTGTATGTGGTATGTGTATATATATATATATATAATGATGAAAATATTAAACTAGAGAAATTTGCTTTTCTTATAGTTTGAAAGTCATAAAATAATATAATTTTTTATCAAGTTAGACAAAAATGGCTCTTTTAACTTTAAAATTTTTCAAAATATTGATTAAATCACAAACTCTGTAATGATGCAAACATACAAGATAGTATTATTATTATAAATTAATATTTTATTAAAATAATCTGAGTTTAATTCAATACCAATCCGAAGGAGAAAGGTCATATTAATAAACTATATGAAATGCTTCTTTTAAAAAACCAGTTTTAATACTTATCTTCTATGTTTTAGGTTAGTAAAAGGATAAAAATGGGTTTAGCGCTGATGATGTTGAATAGGCAAGAAGCATATAAGTTCTGCTTTTTTGTTTCTTAAATGAAAATAAATGTATCACAAAACTGATCAAACAAACTTTTGGAAAAATAACATTTCATTCCTAAATTTTTTTCTTAAAAAATTTACATAAAATAAGTTCATATGTATTTCCATGTGCACTGCAAAGAAAGCTTGTTTCTACCATTTAAAAATTTTTGTTATAATTTTATTTATTCAGATTTTTAATAAGGTTTAACAAATCTTTTCTGCAATATTTTCATTGTACATCAGTCCTGCCATATCAGTCCTGGTTCAGGGCAAGAAGCAACCACATCTAATATTTTGAGCTGACCTAGACTAAATATAGGGAATGTGATGCTTATGGAATCATTGGGAGAAGTGTGGAAGGGGAATCAAGGAACCACAGGGGCCACAGGACCTACTCAGGTTTGAATATACTGCCTTGGGTGGATGCTTGCCTCCCAGTTGCCATGAATCTGGTGATGATTTCAGAAAACTGCGACATCCTCTTGACTTTCAGACCCCCATGACTTCACTTATGTGTAGAAAAACAGGAGTAAGCTGAAAGATAACCTTTACTGACTTTCATTCAAATCTTGCATGAAATTCCGCTTTCACTTGTAGAATGAAATTCACTTCCAGAACTTTGGCAGCAAGGGCCTTGAAAAAATGGCTTTTAGTGTCAGACTTTATGGTACAGGGAGGCCTGTGGAAAGAAGTAGCAATAGGGCAAGCAATCCCCAGGATACACTACACATGCTTTCAATATAGTACATTTCATAGAGCTCTAAAGGAGATCAAGAGATTTTCAGTGGAGTAATTCACATTATTACATCTGTTAGAATGTCTTAATATAGATTACTAGGTCCCGGTTTTCAATTATATCCTAACAACTCATAACAGATAAATTTTATCTGTATGGCATATTCTAATAATAAAACTCAAGCTTGCATTTGTACCAGTACAGTTCAGAAGAGTCACTCAGTCGTGTCTGACTCTTTGACACCCCATGGACAGCAGCATTCCAGGCCTCGCTGTCCATCACCAACGCCCAGAGTTTACACAAGCTCTTATCCATTGAGTCAGCGATGCCATGCAACCATCTCATCCTCTGTTGTCCCCTTCTCCTCCTGCATCAATCTTTCCTAGCATCAGGGTCTTTTCAAATGAGTCAGTTTTTCACATAGGGTGGCCAAAGTATTGGAGCTTAAGCTTCAGCATCTGTCCTTCCAATGAATATTCAGTACTACTTTACTTTAGGATGGATTGGTTTAATCTCCTTACAGTCTAAAGGACTCTCAAGAGTCCTCTCCAGCACCACAGTTCAAAAGCATCAATTCTTTGGTGCTCAACTTTCTTTATAGTCCAACTCTCACATCCATACATGAATACTATGGATAAATGTACTATCCATACATTTTCCTAGTATGGAAAAGCCATACCTTTGACTAGACAGACGTTTGTTGGCAAAGTAATGTCTCTGCTTTTTAATATGCTGTCTAGGTTGGTCATAGCTTTTCTTCCAAAGAGCAAGTGTCTTTTAATTTCATGGCTGCAGTCACCATCTGCAGTGATTTTGAAGCCCCAAAATATAAAGTCTGACACTGTTTCCACTATTTCCCATCTATTTGCCATGAAGTGATGGGACCAGATGCCATGATCTTAGTTTTCTGAATGTTGAGATTTAAGCCAACGGTTTCATTCTCCTCTTTCACTTTCATCAAGAGGCCCTTTAGTTCTTCTTTGCTTTCTTCCATAAGGGTGGTGTCATGTGCATATCTGAGGTTATTGATATTTCTCCCAGCAAACTTGATTCTATTTGTGCTTCATCCAGTCAAGCATTTCTCATGACGTACGCTCCATATAAGTTAAATAAGCAGGTTGACAATATATAACCTTGATGTACTCCTTTCCTGATTTGGAACTAGTCTGTTGTTCCATGTCTGGTTCTAACTGTTGCTTCTTGACCTGCTACCTCCTTTTCAGGAGGTAGGTCAGATTGTCTGGTATTCCCATCTCTTTAAGAATTTTCCACACTTGTTGTGACCCACACTGTTAAAGGCTTTGACATAGTCAATAAAGCAGTTGTTTTTCTGGAACTCCCTTGGTTTTTCCATGATCCAGCAGATGTTGGCCATTTGATCTCTGGTTCCTCTGCCTTTTATAAATCCAGCTTGAACATCTGGAAGTTCATGGTTCACGTACTGTTGAAGCCTGGCTTGGAGAATTATGAGCATTACTTTACTAGTATGTGAGATGAGTGCAATTGTGTGGTAGTTCGAGCACTGTTTGGCATTGCCTTTCTTTGGTATTGGAATGAAAACTGACATTTTCCAGTCCTGTGGCCACTGCTGAGTTTTCCAAATTTGCTGGCATATTGAGTGCAGCACTTTCACAGCATCATCTTTTAGGATTTGAAAGAGCACAACTGGAATCCCATTACCTCCAGCTGGTTTTGTTTGTAGTGATGCTTCCTAAGGCCCCCTTGACCTTGCATTCCAGGATGTTTAGCTGTAGGTGAGTTATCACACCATTGTGATTATCTGGGTCATGACGATCTTTTTTGTATAGTTCTGTGTATTCTTGCCACCTCTTCTTAATATCTTCTGCTTCTGTTAGGTCTATACCACTTCTGTCCTTTATTGTGCCCATATTTGCATGAAATATTCCCTTAGTATCTCTAATTTTCTTGAAGAGATCTCTTTTCTGTCCTATTCTATTGTTTTCCTCTATTTCTTTGCACTGATCACTGAGGAAGGCTTCCTTATCTCTCCTTACTATTCTTTGGAGCTCTGCATTCAAATGGGTATATCTTTTCTTCTATCCTTTGCCTTTTGCTTCTCTTCTTTTCACAGCTATTTGTAAGGCCTCCTCAGACAACCACTTTGCCTTTTTGCATTTATTTTTCTTGGGGATGGTCTTGATCACTGCCTCCTGTCCTTAGTTCTTCAGGCACTCTGTGCATCAGATCTAATCCCTTGAATGTATTTGTCACTTCCACTGTGTAATCATAAGGAATTTGATTTACGTCATACCTGAATGGTCTAGTGGTTTTCCCTACTTTCTTCAATTTAAGTCTGAATTTGGCAATAAGGAGTTCATGACCCAAGCCACAGTCAGCTCCTGGACTTTATTTTGCTGGCTGTATAAAGCTTCTCCATCTTTGGCTCCAAAGAATATAATCAATCTGATTTAAGTATTGACCATTTGGTGATGTCCATGTGTAGAGTCTTCTCTTGTTTTGTTGGAAGAGGGTGTTTGCTATGACCAGTGCATTCTCTTGGCAAAACTCTATGAGCCTTTGCCCCACTTTATTCTGTACTCCAAGGCCAAATTTGCCTGTTACTCCAGGTATTTCTTGACTTCCTACCTGTGTGCTCTGCTGCTGCTAAGTCGCTTCAGTCGTGTCTGACTCTGTGCGACCCTATAGACAGCAGCCCACCAGGCTCCCCTGTTCCTGGGATTCTCCAAGCAAGAACACTGGAGTGGGCTGCCATTTCCTTCTCCAATGCATGAAAGTGAAAAGTGAAAGTGAAGTCACTCAGTCATGTCCAACTCTTAGCAACCCCATGGACTGCAGCCCACCAGGCTCCTCTGTCCATGGGATTTTCCAGGCAGGAGAACTGGAGTGGGGTGCCATTGCCTTCTCCATGTGAGCTCTAGTCCCCTGTAATGAAAAGGATATCTTTTATGGGTATTAGTTCTAGAAGGCCTTGTAGTTCTTTATAGAACTGCTCAACTTCAAGTTTTCCAGCATTATTGATCATGACATAGACTTGGATTACTGTGATATTGAATGGTTTGCCATGGAAGTGAACAGAGATCATTCTGTCATTTTTGAGATTGCATCCATGTACTGCATTTCAGACTTTTTTATTGAGTATGATGGCTACTCCATTTCTTCTAAGGGATTCTTGCCCACAGTAGTAGGTAGAATGGTTATCTGAGTTAAATTCACCCATTCCAGTCCATTTTAGTTGGCTGATCCCTAAAATGTTGATATTCACTCTTACCATTTCCTTTTTTGATCACTTCCAATTTGCCTTGGTTCATGGACCTAACATTCCAGGTTCCTGTGTAGTATTGCTCTTTACAGCATTGGACTTTACTTCCATCACTGGTCATATCCACAACTGGGTGTTGTTTTTGCTTTGGATCCATTGTTCATTCTTTCTGGAGTTATTTCTCCACTGATCTCCAGTAGCATATTGGGCATCTACCGACCTGGGGAGTTCAACTTTCAGTATCCTATCTTTCTGCCTTTTCATACTGTTCATGGGGTTCTCAAGGCAAGAATACTGAAGTGGTTTGCCATTCCCTTCTCCAAGCAAGAGAGTTCCAGAAAAACATTTATTTCTGCTTTATTGACTATGCCAAAGCCTTTGACTGTGGAGATCACAATAAACTGTGGAGATCACAATAAACTGTGGAAAATTCTGAGAGAGATGGGAATACCAGACCACCTGATCTACCTCTTGAGAAATCTGTATGCAGGTCAGGAAGCAACAGTTAGAACTGGTCATGGAACAACAGACTGGTTCCAAATAGGAAAAGGAGTACGTCAAGGCTGTATATTGTCACCCTGCTTATTTAAATTACATGCAGAGTACATCATGAGAAATGCTGGACTGGAAGAAACACAACCTGGAATCAAGATTGCCGGGAGAAATATCAATAACCTCAGATATGCAGATGATACCACCCTTATGGCAGAAAGTGAAGAGGAACTAAAATGCCTCTTGATGAAAGTGAAAGTGGAGAGTGAAAAGGTTGGCTTAAAGCTCAACATTCAGAAAACGAAGATCATGGCATCTGGTCCCATTACTACATGGAATATAGATGGAGAAACAATGGAAAAAGTGTCAGACTTTATTTTTCTGGGCTCCAAAATCACTGCAGATGGTGACTGCAGCCATGAAATTAAAAGACGCTTACTCCTCGGAAGGAAAGTTACGACAGATAGCATATTCAAAAGCAGAGACATCACTTTGCCAACAAAGGTTCGCCTAGTCAAGGCTATGGTCTTTCCTGTGGTCATGTATGGATGTGAGAGCTGGATTTTGAAGAAGTCTGAGTGCTGAAGATTAATGCTTTTGAACTGTGGTGTTGGAGAAGACTCTTGAGAGTCCCTTGGACTGCAAGGAGATCCAACCGGTCCATTCTGAAGGAGATCAGCCCTGGGATTTCTTTGGAAGGAATGATGCTAAAGCTGAAACTCCAGTACTTTCGCCACCTCATGCGAAGAGTTGGCTCATTGGAGACCACTCTGATGTTGGGAGGGATGGGGGGCAGGAGGAGAAGGGGACGACAGAGGATGAGATGGCTGGATGGCATCACTGACTCAATGGATGTGAGTCTCAGTGAATTCTGGGAGTTGGTGATGGACAGGGAGGCCTGGTGTGCTGCGATTCATGGGGTTGCAAAGAGTCGGACAGGACTGAGCGACTGATCTGGTCTGATCTGATCTACTTAACTTGTTATTAAGTATTATAAACTGCAGTTTGTAATAGTTATTTTAATATTTGTTGTTATCAGTTGCTAAGTCATGGTTAATTTTTTTTTTTTTTTTTTTGCGATCCCATGGACTGTAGCCCACCTGGCTCTTGTGTCCATGGGATTTTATAGGCCAGAATACTGGAATTCATTGCCATTTCCTTCTCCAGGGGATCTTCTTGATCCAGGGATCAAACCCGCATCTCTTGCTTCTCCTGTGTTTGCAGGCAGATTTTCTAACATTAGTGCCACGTAGGAATCTCTGTTTTAAAGTAGTTGTCTATAAATTCTGGCATCTGTGTGATTTTAGGTTGTTCCTTTTAAATTTATTTTTAATTGAAGGATAATTGCTTTACAATATTGTGTTTCTGCCATCAGATCAGATCAGTTGCAACCCCATGAATCTCAGCATGCCAGGCCTCCTTGTCCATCACCAACTCCTGGAGGTCACGCAGACTCACGTCCATCGAGTCAGTGATCCCATCCAGCCATCTCATCCTCTGTCGTCCCCTTCTCCTCTTGCCCCCAATTCCTCCCAGCATCAGAGTCTTCTCCAGTTAGTCAACTCTTTGCATGAGGGGGCCAAAGTACTGGAGTTTCAGCTTTAGCATCTTTCCTTCCAAAGAAATCCCAGGGTTGATCTCCTTCAGAATGGACTGGTTGGATCTCCTTGCAGTCCAAGCGACTCTCAAGAGTCTTTTCCAACCCCACAGTTCAAAAGCATTAATCTTCAGCACTCAGACTTCTTCACAGTCCAATTCTCAAATCCATACATGACCACAGGAAAAACAATAGCCTTGACTAGGCGAACCTTTGTTGGTAAAGTAATGTCTCTGCTTTTGAATATGCTATCTAGGTTGGTCATAACTTTCCTTCCAAGGAGTAAGTGTCTTTTAATTTCATGGCTGCAGTCACCATCTGCAGTGATTTTGGAGCCCAGAAAAATAAAGTCTGACCCTGTTTCCACTGTTTCCCCATCTATTTCCCATCAAGTGATGGGACTGGATGCCATGATCTTCTGCCATACATCATATACCATATTTCTGCCATACATCAACATAAATCAGCTGTAGGTATACATATTCTCCTCCCTCTCCTTTACCCTCCCTCCCATCTCCTACCCCACACCACTCATCTAGATTATCACAGAGCACCAGTTTGAATTCTTTGCGTCATACAGCAGATTCCCTTGACTATCCATTTTACATTTGGTAGTGTGTATACCAATGCAATTCTCTCCATTCGTAGGTTGTTTTAAAATTTTGGGTATTTTTTTTATTATGTTGTATATTTTTGTGCTCATTTTGACACATGACAAGCTTTGACTAGATGGAGAGTCCCTTGGACTACAAGGAGATCCAACCAGTCCATTCTAAAGGATATCAGTCCTGGGTCTTCATTGGACACTGATGCTAAAGCTGAAACTCTAATACTTTGGCCACCTCATGTGAAAAGTTGACTCATTGGAAAAACCCTGATGCTGGGAGGGATTGGGGGCAGGAGTAGAAGGGGATGACAGAGGATGAGATGGCTGGATCGTATCACCGACTCAATGGATGTGAGTCTAAGTGAACTCCGGGAGTTGGTGATGGACAGGAAGGCCTGGTGTGCTGCGATTCATGAGTTGGACACCACTGAGCAACTGAACTGAACTGACTGAACTGAGACATGGTTCAGTTAAGTTCAGTCGCTCAATCATGTCTGACTCTTTGCAACCCCAAAGTACTGGAGTTTCAGCTTTAGCATCATTCCTTCCAAAGAATACCCAGTACTGATCTCCTTTAGAATGGACTAGTTGGAATATTTTGCATTTTGTTTGTTGAATATTTTTTTGTATTCCTCCAGAGTTTATTAAGTTTTATTCTGGAACAAAGTAAATTTACTTGGACACAGTTTGTTTCTTTTGAGTCTCATGTGTAAGTTTTGTTAGGGATGGTTAGAAGAGTTTGTAATCTAGGAATAACTATTCCTCACAACTGAGGCAAGGTCTTCCTGATGGGCCAATGGATGAAGAATCCACCTGCTCTTCAGGAGACTTGAGTTCATTTCCTGGGTCCAGAAGATCCCCTGAAGCAGGAAATGATAACCCACTTCATTTTTCTTGCCTGGGGAAATTCCATGGATAGAGGAGCCTGGCAGGGTACAGTCCATTGGGTTGTAAAGAGTGGGACATGACAACTTAAGGCTGAGGCAAGATTCTTCTAAAAGCTCTAGTAGATGAGTCTGAATAATGAGTTTTTCTAAGCTATCAAGCATTATTTCTGTGTACAATATGCATGCTAAGTCACTTCAGTCTTGTCTAACTCTTTGCCACCCTGTGAACTGTAGTCCATGAGGCTCCTCTGTCCATGGCATCCTCCAGGCAAGAATACTGGAGTGGGTTGTCATGCACTCCTCCCGGGGATCTTCCTGACCCAGGGATTGAACCTGCATCTCGTAAGTGTCCTGCATTGGCAGGTGGGGTCTTTACCACTAGAGTCACCTGGGAAGCCCTCTTTGTACAGTGGGCATTATTTAATCCTTTTAGATGGATCTTCCTCTGGCTTCAGGCAAGTTCCTTACATGCATGCATTGACTGAAAAGTGTTCTACTGAATATTCAAAGGGTACCCTCTGCAGGTCCCTGGAACTTTCTTTCAATGCTGCTGTCTTTTTTCCAGTACTCTGTTCTGCAACTATAGCACCTTGTTCTCCCCAGACTATCAGTTCAGTCTTCTGTTTCAATACTCCTGGGTTTCCTCTCCCTGAATTATAGCCTAAAAACTTTCTCAAAGATCGAAGCTAAAATAATCATAGGATCATCTTATTTGTTTCCCATCTCACTGTAATCATTCTTTATTGTTTGATGTGCAGTGTCTTGAAAACAACTATTTCATATATTCTATCTGATTTTTTATTATTTCAGGCAAGCAGATAAATTTAGTTCATGCTACTGCATCTTGACCAGAAACAAAAGTATGATTAAACTTCTAAAAAACCATTTATATATGTATTTCACCTTAAAAATAAAACATATATTTGTGATGATGTCTTAATTTTGCACTTCTCTTTTCAATGTTTCTCTTATTACTCTTTAACTTCATACATGCCAAACACATTAATTTAATTTTTTAGTACAAAATAACCATAGGTGAACTAAGGTAATGGAAAGATGCATTTTACCATAGTTTGTTGTTCAGTCACCCAATCAGGTCCAACTCTTTGCAATCCCATGGACTGCAGCATGCCAGGCCTCTCTGTCCCTCACTATTTCCCAAATTTGCCCAAGTTCATGTCCATTGGACTGATGATGCCATCAAGCCATCTCATCCTCTGATGCTCTCTTTTCCTTCTGCCCTCAATCTTTCCCTTGCATCACAGACTTTTCCAATGTGTCAGCTAAAGTTTAACTAGTTAATATTTTTAGGCATGTAATAAGCATTTTTTCTTGGTATGTTAATAATACTTTTTTCATGATAGACTGAAACTGATTAGAACAATATCATCGTGCATCAAAAAGTTAACATGTACAGTTGACCCATCAACATTGTGGGAGTTAGGGGCACCAACATCCTGCAAGGTCAAAATTCCTGTACTGTTATGTCTGCCTCAAAAACAAATTGATAAATGACTGATTAAAGTGCAGAAAGCTGAAACAGTTTGAACAGTCTCACCCTATTTCTCAAACCCTAAGATTCCACATATGTGATCTCTAAATGAATGCACACTTTTCCCTGTATTTCAGTTCAGTTCTGTCGCTCAGTTGTGTCCGACTCTTTGTGACCCCATGATACAGCATGCCAGGCCTACCTGTCCATCACCAATTCCCAGAGTCCACCCAAACACATGTCCATTGAATCGATGATGCCATCTAATCTTCTCATCCTCTGTCATCCCCTTCTCCTCCTGCCCTCAATCCCTCCCAGCATCAGGGTCTTTTCAAATGAGTCAGCTCTTCTCATCAGGTGGCCTAAGTATTGGAGTTTCAGCTTCAGCATCAGTCCTGCCAATGAATATTCAGGACTGATCTCCTTTAGGATTGACTGGTTTGATCTCCTTGCAGTGCAAGGAACTCTCAAGAGTCTTCTCCAACACCATAGTTCAAAAGCGTCAATTCTTTGGTGCTCAGCTTTCTTTATAGTCCAACTCTCACATCCATACATAACCACCAGAAACACCATAGGCTTGACTAGATGGACCTTTGTTGACAAAGTAATGTCTCTGCTTTTTAATATGCTATCTAGGTTGGTCATAACTTCGCTTCCAAGGAGTAAGCATCTTTTATTTCATGGTTGCAGTCACCATCTGCAGTGATTTTGGAGCCCAAACAAATAAAGTCTGACACTGTTTCCACTGTTTACCCATCTATTTCCCATGAAGTGTTAGGGTCAGATGCCATGATCTTCATTTTCTGAATGTTGAGCTTTAAGCCAACTTTTTCACTCTCCTCTTTCACTTTCATCAAGATGCTCTTTGGTTCCTCTTCATTTTCTGCCATAAAGGTGGTCATCTGCATATCTGAGGTTATTAATATTTCTCCTGTCAATCTTGATTCCAACCTGTGCTTCCTAAAGCCCAGCATTTCTCATGATGTACTCTGCATATAAATTAAATAAATAGAGTTGTGCCCTATACTTAAAGATCGAAAAAGCAAGAGAGTTCCAGAAAAACATCTATTTCTGCTTTATTGACTATGCCAAAGCCTTTGACTGTGTGGATCACAATAAACTGTGGAAAATTCTGAAAGAGATGGGAATACTAGACCACCTGACCTGCCTCTTGAGAAACCTATATGCAGGTCAGGAAGCAACAGTTAGAACTAGACATGGAACAACAGACTGGTTCCAAATAGGAAAAGGAGTATGTCAAGGTTGTATTTGTCACACTGCTTATTTAACTTATATGCGGAGTACATCATGAGAAACGCTGGGCTGGAAGAAGCACAAGCTGGAATCAAGATTGTCGGGAGAAGTATCAGTCACCTCAGATATGCAGATGACACCACCCTTATGGCAGAAAGTGAAGAGGAACTAAAAAGCTTCTTGATGAAGATGAAAGAGAGTGAAAAAGTTGGCTTAAAACTCAACATTTGGATAACGAAGATCATGGCATCTGGTCCCATCACTTCATGGGAAATAGATGGGCAAACAGTGGAAACAGTGTCAGACTTTCTTTTTCTGGGCTCCAAAATCACTACAGATGGTGACTGCAGCCATGAAATTAAAAGATGCTTACTCCTTGGAAGGAAAGTAATGACCAACCTAGATAGCATATTCAAAAGCAGAGACATTACTTTGCCAACAAAGGTCCGTCTAGTCAAGGCTGTGGTTTTTCCTGTGGTCATGTATGGATATGAGAGTTGGACTGTGAATAAAGCTGAGTGCCGAAGAATTGATGCTTTTAAACTGTGGTGTTGGAGAAGACTCTTGAGAATCCTTTGGATTGCAAGGAGATCCAACCAGTCCATTCTGAAGGAGATCAATCCTGGGATTTCTTTGGAAGGAATGATGCTAAACCTGAAACTCCAATACTTTGGCCACCTCATGCGAAGAGTTAACTCATTGGAAAAGACTCTGATGCTGGGAGGGATTGGGGGCAGGAGGAGAAGGGGATGACAGAGGATGAGATGGCTGGATGGCATCACTGACTCAATGGACGTGAGTCTGAGTGAACTCCAAGAGTTGGTGATGGACAGGGAGGTCTGGCCTGCTGTGATTCATGGGGTCACAAAGAGTTGGAAATGACTGAGTGACTGAACTATATACTATACTTAAAGATCTGGAGAAGGCAATGGCACCCCACTCCAGCACTCTTGCCTGGAAAATCCCAGGGACGCAGGAGCTTGGTGGGCCAGTCCATGGGGTCGCTAAAAGTTGGACACGACTGAGCGACTTCCTTTCACTTTCACTTTCATGCATTGGAGAAGGAAATGGCAACCCACTCCAGTATTCTTGCCTGGAGAATCCCTGGGATAGGGGAGCCTGGTGGGCTGCCGTCTCTGGCGTCGCACAGAGTTGGACATGACTGAAGCTACTTAGTAATAAAGATCTGTAAAATATAAATACAGAGATTATATTTATTGACACAATCTACATAAAAATGGACCCACATAGTTCAAAAGCATGTCGTTCAAGACTCAACTCTATTTATATTGGTTTTACATTCTTGTAACTACTGAAATGTATACTTTCAGGGATTCCACAAAAGTTTTAGTGTTCAACTTTAATAAACCTGTGGAAAGAGTCTGGCTTCCTGGAATTTGAGACATCCTTTTTCCTCTCTTTCTCTCTTTATGATATTTCTTTGGATGTTTGGGATAATTGTAAGCTAAAGTTTTTAGTTTTTTTTTTTTTTTAATTCAGTATTAATCAGATAAGATCAGATCAGTCACTCAGTCGTGTCTGACTCTTTCCAACCCCATGAATCACAGCACGCCAGACCTCCCTGTCCAACACCAACTCCCAGAATTCACTGAGACTCATGTCCATCGAGTCAGTGATGCCATCCAGCCATCTCATCCTCTGTTGTCCCCTTCTCCTCCTGCCCCCAATCCGTCCCAGTATCAGAGTCTTTTCCAATGAGTCAACTCTTCGCATGAGGTGGCCAAAGTACTAGAGTTTCAGCTTTAGCATCATTCCTTCCAAAGAAATCCCAGGGCTGATCTCCTTCAGAATGGACTGGTTGGATCTCCTTACCATAGACTATATGTGCATAAGGTTAATAGACACTTATATAATAAAATCAATTAACATTGTTGCATAAGTAATATATTTTCTTGTTTCTGTGTTAGATGTAAATAATTCTAATCTTCTTGTTAAATATTTGAAGAAGTTACATATTTGTTTACTTTTATATGGAGTACAGCTCCTCCCTCACAGTTTTATTAAACTTAAATATTTAATTCACAAAGTGCTTTAAGATCAGTAGGTAGAAATAATTTATATCATGAATGTAAATTTGTTCTGCTAATTGCATAAATATTAGAAACATCCTAATGGATTAGGTCAAGCTTAAAATATGTTACATTTCAAGTTATTATTATAATGATGTATAAAACTGAAACATTTAGTGCCTACACTTTTTCATACATGGAAGTGAGGTTTTGCTTTATGACATGGATTTACATAACTGAGTCCTGTACAAATGTGTTCTGATAAACCCTTTGTTACAGGTAGAGAGCAAGTTGGCAATAGGATAAACTCTGTCATGGTGAATTCTTGGAATTGGAGCCATAGATAAATTTTACTCTTTTTAGTGGCTTATACTTAAAAATATATTTAATGGAAAAATTAGCTTTACTAAGTAAAACTGTTTAATTCAGATAACTCTAATTTATTTCTAAAGTGATCTATATTATACATTTTATGTGATACTACTATTTGCCATTTAGAGAGTCAACATAGTCTAAATGCTAAACAAATATAGAATTACATATAATTTTCCATTTAGATAGGCTTGTCTATCTATAAAGAGTTACTGAACTAAATATTTTCACACCAAAATAATATGATAAGATATTTAAGGGAAGAAATAAAAATATTTAGTTCAGAAAGTGAATTATTTTAAAAGTTTCCTAACAGTGATAGTCTAGGTTTTGATTTTTGAGATTTCTCTGCTCTCTTAGCTAGAGAATAAGTTAAGTATTCAAATGGACATGTTTCATGTCATCTTTCTCACCTGTAGTTTGGAGTCATTTTGCCAACAAAGACAATATACTTAATTTTGTCATTTTTGATTTTTATAATTCATCATTATTTTTATAAGTACAATCTAAGGGATTTTACTGTCTTTAAGATTTCTCATCCTGTAAGTAGAACTGAAAGTTTTGATTTGAAAGTTATTAAAAGAAATAGTAGTAAGCACAATAAAAGGTTCTGTTATTCATCATAATAAGCAGATGTTCTATATTATTTTTCAATATCGTGAATGTGATTCTTCCACTTAAATAAGTGAGGTAATAGGATGAAAATATCATCTTCACTGTTCTTTGTGAAAACTTAATTGATGCTGTAGTGCAGTGTTTTAAATAAATATATATGATTGACATGAAGTGGTGCATAGTAATTATGTTAGTGTTTATTTCTGTTTCATTATTAAAAACACAATACATAATAGATAAAATATAAAATGGCCATATAGTTGTATCATATTTGATGATATGCCTTTATTTGAAGTTGGACATCAATAAATCTCACATTTTTGGTATATTGTTCAGGTTATATCTTTAAATGATTATATCCTACAGCTTTTAAATACTGGAAAACATGAAAAGAAATGCAAAAATCTAATAGCCATGCATCAAAATCCATTTATATGTTATAGTTGAATTATTCACAATAGGAATAACAAAAAATTATGTGATATTTAATGTATGTTGTCAATAACGTATAGTAATATCAACAAATTGTTGCAGAAATAAATTCAATTTAAAGGTATCAGATCAGATCACTCACTCAGTCGTGTCCGACTCTTTGCAACCCCATGAATTGCAGCACGCCAGGCCTCCCTGTCCATCACCAACTCCCGGAGTTCACTCAGACTCACATCCATCGAGTCAGTGATGCCATCCAGCCATCTCATCCTCTGTCATCCCCTTCTTCTCTTGCCCCCAATCCCTCCCAGCATCAGAGTCTTTTCCAATGAGTCAACTCTTCGAATGAGGTGGCCAAAGTATTGGAGTTTCAGGTTTAGCATCAGTCCTTCCAAAGAAATCCCAGGGCTGATCTCCTTCAGAATGGACTGGTTGGATCTCCTTGCAGTCCAAGGGATTCTCAAGAATCTTCTCCAACACCCCACAGTTCCAAAGCATCAATTCTTCGGCACTCAGCCTTCTTCACAGTCCAACTCTCATATCCATACATGACCAGAGGAAAAGCCATAGCCTTGACTAGGCGAACCTTTGTTGGCAAAGTAATATCTCTGCTTTTGAATATGCTATCTAGGTTGGTCATAACTTTCCTTCCAAGGAGTAAGCGTCTTTTAAGTTAATGGTACAGGATTCCATTATGTATTATAATTATTCTATGTTAATTCTTCTAAATGTCACATTACTTTCTAAGTATATATAAATTAGCCAATTTTATCTTAATACAAAGGAGACATGATGTTTGGGTCTTTCTTAATTAAACCTGTTTTTCTGTTGTAAATTAGAAACTAATAGATCATGCAACACTTGTTTCATACTGAACAATTTTAGAAAGGTGCTTCCAAAAAATAAATTATTTCTTTATCCCTGATCTAAAGTGCATGAGTCAGAGTTGAGTCAAGGAAACAGAAATCATACTAGTTCTTTCAATAGAGAGTTTAATAAAGAAAAAGGTTATGCAGATGTTGAAGCACTTAATGAACAAGGAAGAGAAACAGTCACTCCAAGATAACTTCAGGAAATAGGTAGCCTCTTCTCAGGGTTAGAGTAGAGGGAGAAGTTGAGGTTACCCATATCTACAATTTCAAAGAGAAACTCTTCAAGCCTGAAGCTCAGATGTTAGAATGTGAGATGCTACCAGGCTGCTGGGCCAGCTTTTTCTTCAGCAGCTTGGACAGAAACTCACTGTGTTGGTTCTAAATATGTCAAGGTACTCTAGAGTTTGGAAGTTACTACTACATCTGGATTTCAGTACCATTGCTGAAGTGATGCTGGAAAGCAGAACCATCTGCAGACCTTGGCAAGGGAACTCCTCTAAGTCCCATTCCCAGTCATTGGGACCAGCTAGGGCTGGCATTAGCCTATGAGAACAGTGCTCTGAGCCTGGTCAATGATTGTTTGAGTGCTGTCTTCCATTTCCCAATTTGTTGTCTCTGATCACATTCTAAAGCATCAGTTTAACTTGTGATCCCATACTACTTTTCACATTGAGTCTTTGAGGGTCTGAGCCTGTGGTTGACCTGAATTGCAGAGGGCCTCCTAAGGAGAGGGCTCCTCTCACTGGTTGCTGTGGTGCTTCTTTTGAATTATCACACAGGTGTATACTACCAGAATGGTATTGATTTGGATGTTTCTTCCTCATGGTGGACGCAGGGATGAGTTGAGGGTTCTGGGCTATGCAAGGTTCACTGTTAGTCTTTGGGTTTAAGACGTGTATGCGCTGACCTATCAGATCGTGTCTGTCTGTGTCCTGACCACAGCGTCTTCTCCAGTCTACAGCACCTGAAGGCAGTGAAGATAGTGGCGGGTATCCTTCACCTTGTGCGCTTCTTGCCACTGGCATCCAAGGTGTTCACCTTATCCCTTCCATAGTCTTCATGATATATGTCAGGAATTCTTGTCAGAGTGGCCATGACTTTCTCATCTAAGAGCTTTAATGACTGATGCTTGGCACTGATCAAAGGTCCTTCAGATTGCTATCTTCTCTTTCCTCTGATTGATGTGGTAAGGCCCAGCTTTTCTAAGCCAGTTATAAGCTATCCTAGACAGGAACAGGTATTCCTTGAACAAATAAAACTACTCTTTTTGCTCTACCCTTATCCCCTTTCCTTATTTTTCCCACTCATAGTAATGTGCATAAGACAGGTATTTAGTCAATTTTGAAAGAGATTACATTATACGAATGCACTGATTATGAACTTGAGGGCTCAAGAAAACACAATTAGGAAATGTGTTATCCTACCATAATACTATAAAATTCTGAACAGTAAATTTAACATGACTGAATTGTTATTTATGTTTTGGTTTTTTTTTTAAGATAATCTGAGTAAGACTAGCTTTCAGGTGCTAATAGTCAATGAAGCATAGTAATAACTTTGGAGAGAATCATTGAAAGCCAATATTCTCAAGTGGCCCAATAGATAATGCAGCATCATAAACAATAATGTAAGCATTGTTCATAGCACTAAATAAATGATGTGTGTCTCAGAAGTATTTAGACAGTTCCACTGTCTATTAAGTGGGCAATAGCATTATCTCTAAAAACAATGTACATACCCTTATTAAAAACACTTTATTGCTAAAAAATTCTGTCATCTGATCCTTCAGTGAGTCATTGTAATAACATCAAAGATGACTGTTCACTTATCAACATACCAAATATAATAATAATTAAAGTTTGAAATATTGCAAAAATTACCAATATGTGACACATGATTCAAAACGAGCAAATTCTGCTAAACAAGCAGTGCTGATAGACTTTCATGATGGCCACTAATTTTCAACATATAAAAAATACAATATCTATGAAGATAGTAAAGTGAAGTGTAATAAAATGAGGTATATTTGAATTAGTAAAATAACTGTATTATTTTAGTCAAGCAAGCATTGAACAACCTTTGTATTTGTTGCTGTTTAGTGAAATCATATCCAATTCTTTGAAACCCAATGGACTGTAGCCCACCAGGCTCCCCTGTCCATGGGATTTCAAAAGCAAGAATACTGGAGTGGGTTGCCATTTCTAGGGAATCTTCCTGACTCAGATATCTAACCCACATCTCCTGCATTGGCTGAGCCAAATGCTATAGCATCATGAATAATAAGAGTTACTACTGGTTTGTTTTTTTCCAGCATAAGACATAAGAAATTACCTAGGAATGGTATATGTAAAAATAGAATACATGATTTCTGCATTTCAAGATATATACATTTACCCAAAATAAAGAGATCAAATTGCCAACATCTGCTGGATCATGGAAAAAACAAGAGAGTTCCAGAAAAAACATCTATTTCTGCTTTATTGACTATGCCAAAGCCTTTGACTGTGTGGATCACAATAAACTGTGGAAAATTCTGAAAGGGATGGGAATACCACACCACCTGACCTGCCTCTTGAGAAACCTATATGCAGGTCAGAAAGCAACAGTTAGAACTGGACATGGAACAACAGACTGGTTCCAAATAGGAAAAGGAGGACGTCAAGGCTGTATATTGTCACCCTGCTTATTTGACTTATATGCAGAGTACATCATGAGAAATGCTGGGCTGGAAGAAGCACAAGCTGGAATCAAGATTGCTGGGAGAAATATCAATAACCTCGCATATGCAGATGACACCACCCTTATGGTAGAAAGTGAAGAGGAACTAAAAAGCCTCTTGATGAAAGTGAAAGAGGAGAGTGAAAAAGTTGGCTTAAAGCTCAACATTCAGAAAACGAAGATCATGGCATCTGGTCCCATCACTTCATGGGAAATAGATGGAGAAACAGTAGAAACAGTGTCAGACTTTATGTTTTTGGGCTCCAAAATCACTGCAGATGGTGACTGCAGCCGTGAAATTAAAAGATGCTTACTCCTTGGAAGGACAGTTATGACCAACCTAGATAGCATATTGAAAAGCAGAGACATTATCTTGCCAACAAAGGTCCATCTAGTCAAGGCTATGGTTTTTCCAGTGGTCATGTATGATTGTGAAAGTTGGACTTTGAAGAAAGCTGAGTGCCGACAAATTGATGCTTTTGAACTATGGTGTTAGAGAAGATTCTTGAGAGTCCCTTGGACTGCAAGGAGATCCAACCAGTCCACTCTAAAGGAGATCAGTCCTGGGTGTTCATTGGAAGGACTGATGCTAAAGTTGAAACTCCAATACTTTGGCCACCCTATGCGAAGAGTTGACTCACTGGAAAAGACTGATGCTGGGAGGGATAGGGGGCAGGAGGAGAAGGGGACGACAGAGGATGAGATGGCTAGATGGCATCACCGACTTGATGGATATGAGTCTGAGTGAACTCCGGCAGTTGGCGATGGACAGGGAGGACTGTCGTGCTGCAATTCATGGGGTCGCAAAGAGTCGGACATGACTGAGCGACTGAACTGAACTGAACTGAACTATATAATGATAATAATAATGCTTGGAAAAGGTTCAGCAAAGTGGGAGGTTGTATATATGATGTAAAAGTTTAGGATATTAATATTTGTAGATGAGTGATGGGTGAATGTGTTTACCTTTTACATGTTTGAATTTTTCATAATTAAAATATTTTTTAAATGACTGATAATCTTAAAGTATGGACAACTAGAAACCAATAACAAAATAAAAATAAATATAGACATTTATTATGTTAAATGATGTTTATATTAGGCATGTAAGAGTTATTCAATATTTGAAATACATTTGTGTCATCCATGAGGTCATTAGATTTGTTGTATGATCATGTTCATAGACATAGAGAAGTGTGGGACTAGATTCAAGAACATTATCAGAAATTAGAGGTTAAAGGGGACCAATAATGTGATCAGTAGTGAACCATTTCTTTGGGCAGATATTATGGTGGAAAAGGACGGTGAGTGAATCTAAAGGGATAAAAGAAATGTACTCTGAGAATAAATTATCTAATATTCTTTCTTTCCCTTAAAGTTCTCAATTGAAAAATTGGCCTTTTTTAATTTTAAAAATCTCATGAATTTGAAAACTAAATGTTCAATTTTAAGTGATGAGTACATCTACAAGCCATCACAGGGAAAATTAGAAAATATTTATAATAGAATAAAAATGAAAAGTAAATTTAAGAGAATTTGTTGCATGCAACTGAAGCTTCTCAAAACATTTAAATACAGTGGAGTCTAGAATAAGAAAAATTGGTCTATTTAAATATTATAACTCAAATAAGGAATTATCTGTTACATTTAAATGAATTATTTGTCTTGGTTAGAGGTTATCAAAGTAACATGTATCATTTAACAATTTTTTCTGTTTTAATGCTTATCTGTCCCCTTTAATTACTTATTTTATATATTTATGCCTTCTTTTTTCCACTTATCAAGTTAGTTAGCAGTTTGCCTGTATCATTATTTTTTCCAATTAAGCAGCATTTTCATTTCTAATTTAAATCTATGGTTTTCTATTTTCTACCTTGTTAAGCAGTGCTATTTAACTTATTTCCTCCATCATAATTTTATTTTGGTTTCCTTGGTTGTTCCTTTCTAAGATTTTTTTACTTATATTTTGAGGAATTTATTTTCTCAGTCATTATTTTATTTTTATTGATAAAAACATTTGATACAATGAATTTACCTCTTCAGTTCAGTCACTCAGTTGTGTCCGATTCTTTGCAACTCCATGAACCGCAGCACATCAGGCCTCCCTGTCCATCACCAACTCCCGGAGTCCATCCAAACCCATGTCCATTGAGTCAATGACGCCATACAACCATCTCATCCTCTGTCGTCCCCTTCTCCTCCTGCCCTCAATCTTTCCCAGCATCAGGGTCTTTTCAAATGAGTCAGCTCTTTGCATTAGGTGGCCAAAGTATTGGAGTTTCAGCTTCAGCATCAGTCCTTCTAATGAATATTCAGGGCTGATTTCCTTTAGGATGGACTGGTTGGATCTTGTAGTCTAAGGAACTCTCAAGAGTCTTCTCCAACACCACAGTTCAAAAGCATCAATTCTTTGGTGCTCAGCTTTCTTTATAGTTCAAGTCTCACATCCATACGTGACCATTGGAAAAACCATAGCCTTGACTAGATGGACCTTTGTTGGCAAAGTAATGTCTCTGCTTTTCAATATGCTGTCTAGGTTTGTCATAACTTTCCTTCCAAGGAGTAAGTGTCTTTTAATTTCATGGCTGCGGACATCATCTACAGTAATTTGGCACCCAGAAAAATAAAGTCAACCACTGTTTCCTCTGTTTCCCCATCTATTTGCCAGGAAGTGATGGGGACCAGATGCCATTATCTTAGTTTTCTGCATGTTGAACTTTAAGCCAACTTTTCCACTCTCCTCTTTCACCTTCATTAAGAGGCTCTTTTGTTCTTCTCCACTTTCTGCCATAAGGGTGGTGTCATCTGCATATCTGAGGTTATTGATATTTTTCCGGCAATCTTGATTCCAGCTTGTGCTTCCTCCAGCCCAGCATTTCTCATGATGTACTATGCATATAAGTTAAATAAGCGGGGTGACAATATACAACCTTGACGTCCTCCTTTTCCTATTTGGAACCAGTCTGTTGTTCCATTTCCATACAGGTTTCTCAAGAGGCAGGTCAGGTGGTCTGGTGTTCCCATCTCTTTCAGAATTTTCCACAGTTGATTGTGATCCACACAGTCAAAGGCTTTGGCATAGTCAATAAAGCAGAAATAGATGTTTTTCTGAAACTCTCTTGCTTTTTCCATGATCCAGCGGATGTTGGCAATTTGATCTCTGGTTCCTCTGCCTTTTCTAAAATCAACTTCAACGTGCGGAAGTTCACAGTTCACATATTGCTGTAGCCCGGCTTGGAGAATTTTGAGCATTACTTTACTAGCATGTGAGATGAGTGCAACTGTGAAGTAGTTGAACATGCTTTGACACTGCCTTTCTTTGGGATTGGAATGAAAACTGACCTTTTCCAGTCCTGTGCCCTTGCTAAAAATATTAAGTGCTGTTTTTATTATTATGTTTATCCTCCTGTGTCTATGTCTCCTTTTACCTAGGATGTGTTTAACAGGAAGTCTATAAATTTCCAGAGGGAAGGACATTTCTGTCTTTGATTTTGTGAGGAAATTCTAGTTTCATTTTAGTGTGATGTTTATGATGTTTGTAATCTTACTCCAGTAAAAGCTGAATAGAAATGTTTGAGGCCATTTTGACTTGTACTCTTTCTATGATAAAAACACAGGTTTTTAATAATATAAATTCTCATGAAAAAATATTTGCTGTTACTTAGGTTTAGTGGTCAACAAAGGAGGCATTTCTATGAAAGTTTATATTAGAAATGGGAATTCATCGATTTCTTTTTCAATTCTGACAGTAATTGGAAATAATAAATCCTTTAAATATATATATATATACACACTCATGCAAACATATGTGTGTATATATTGATATATTTATAATAAATCTATGTATATACATGTGTGTATATATACACATACATATATATGTGTGTGAGAGTATCTATATAGAGAGACTTATTTCAAATCTTCATGTTCAAAATATTTTGTGTGAAGTCTAGACAATCGTATTTTTGATATTCAGGATGGTATTCTGTTCAAGGAAAGAGAAACCTAAGATCTATGTAGATAGCTTCTCATTTTATACAGCTTTCTAGATAATTCACTTCATAGAGGTGAGCTGTACACGAGAGGAAATATTTGTTGATTAATATGCCAATTAATTTATTTATTAGTTGTATATTTAATAAATAAGTGAAGTTAAACTTTATATCAAGTTAGGTGACTAACACTTGTTTAAACAGAGGAAAGATTTCAGGCATTTTATCAGAATCAGAGATCAGTCGCTCAGTCATGTCCGACTCTTTGCGACCCCATGAACTGCAGCACGCCAGGCCTCCCTATCCATCACCAGCTCTCGGAGGTCACCCAGACTCACATTCATCGAGTCAGTGATGCCATCCAGCCATCTCATCCTCTGTCGTCCCCTTCTCCTCCTGCCCTCAATCCCTCCCAGCATCAGAGTCTTCTCTAATGAGTCAACTCTTCACATGAGGTGGCCAAAATACTGGAGTTTCAGCTTTAGCATCATTCCTTCCAAAGAAATCCCAGGGCTGATCTCCTTCAGAATGGACTGGTTGGATCTCCTTGCAGTCCAAGGGACTCTCAAAAGTCTTCTCCAACACCACAGTTCAAAAGCATCAATTCTTCGGTGCTCAGCCTTCTTCACAGTCCAGCTTTCACATCCATACATGACCACAGGAAAGACCATAGCCTTGACTAGGCGAACCTTTGTTGGCAAAGTGATGTCTCTGCTTTTGAATATGCTATCTAGGTTGGTCATAACTTTCCTTCCAAGGAGTAAGCGTCTTTTAATCTCATGGCTGCAGTCACCATCTGCAGTGATTTTGGAGCCCAGAAAAACAAAGTCTGACACTGTTTCCACTGTTTCCCCATCTATTTCCCATGTTGTGATGGGACCAGATGCCATAATCTTCGTTTTCTGAATGTTGAGCTTTAAGCCAACATTTTCACTCTCCACTTTCACTGTCATCAGGAGGCTTTTGAGTTCCTCTTCACTTTCTGCCATAAGGGTGGTATCATCTGCATATCTGAGGTTATTGATATTTCTCCCGGCAATCTTGATTCCAGCTTGTGTTTCCTCCAGTCCAGCATTTCTCATGATGTACTTTGCATATAAGTTAAATAAACAGGGTGACAATATACAGCCTTGACGTACCGCTTTTTCTATTTGGAACCAGTCTGTTGTTCCATGACCAGTTCTAACTGTTGCTTCCTAACCTGCATACAGATTTCTCAAGAGGCAGATCAGGTGGTCTGGTATTCCCATCTCTCTCAGAATTTTCCACAGTTTATTGTGATCTACACAGTCAAAGGCCTTGGCATAGTCAATAAAGCAGAAATAGATGTTTTTCTGGAACTCTCTTGCTTTTTCCATGATCCAGCAGATGTTGGCAATTTGATCTCTGGTTCCTCTGCCTTTTCGAAAAGCAGCTTGAACATCAGGAAGTTCACGGTTCACATATTGCTGAAGCCTGGCTTGGAGAATTTTGAGCATTACTTTACTAGCGTGTGAGATGAGTGCAACTGTGCAGTAGTTTGAGCACTCTTTGGCATTGCCTTTCTTTGGGATTGGGATGAAAACTGACCTTTTCCAATCTTGTGGCCACTGCTGAGTTTTCCAAATTTGCTGGCATATTGAGTGCAGCACTTTCACAGCATCATCTTTCAGGATTTGGAATAGCTCCACTAGAATTCCATCACCTCCACTAGCTTTGTTCGTCGTGATGCTTTCTAAG